>JAVFKF010000003.1:2500000-5000000 GCA_036926295.1 Pachydiplax longipennis
TTTTGGAATGTGTCAAGCTACTACCGTACTGATGTTGACAAATGTCTCCGGCAACCTTATGAAATTTTATTTTTTAAATCGCGACCTTCGGTGCTATATTCTTGAGAAAGTCAGCAAGATTAATTCTTTGTATTTTCCTATGCTCCTACTGCGTGTATTGGGTGTTAAAAAAGATATCTTTGAGCACCACCCATTACATCAAAAATACATTAAGGTAGGTTACTTCTGCAGTTAGTAGAAGATAATTGAAGATTGGACATATCACATACCAAATTTATAATTGCTTCTTCTTGCTTAGCTAGGACAAAACTTTATTGATGCTCCAGGTGTTTTTGATGAAAATTAGTGACTAATTAGGTATGATACTTAAATATATATTCTGATAAAATATTCGTCGATTATCTTTTCGTAGTTATTATGTGAGTAAAGTTAATCCCTTTTAATTATGACGGCGATTGTATGAAACGATTATTTTGTTTTGAAATATCAGTATATATTATTTTCTTGATTTTAGGTTTTAAACGCATTACATTTCAGCGGACGCATTTATTCCTTCTTTATCGTTTTATTTTTTGCTTCTGGATATTTTATATCAAAATTCAGTCAATAGTAAAAATATATCTTAAAATTATAATTACATAAATAGAGACGAAAGCAAATAGACGTATAATTCTTCCTCAAACGCCTCTGCTGTCACAGCATCCCGAGAGAACGGTGTGTTACCGCATTTTATGTGCCCCGTTGTGCGTCGATTTGCATGAAGTGCTTCCCCCAACATGTCACGTATATCTCCGCACGTGACAACGCAACTCGTCCTCCAAGTCCGTCGATTCGTTTCCGCAACTGCGAGGAAGGACAAGATTAAACGGCAAGTTCCGCGAATCGATATTTTTTCCAAAAAGAATAGAAAGCAGCACCCTCAGCCCCTTCGTTTCTCGTGCTTCATAATTGCTCGAAAGATGCTTTTCGATGACTCTGCATATTCTAAGATAGCGGCAGATTTCTGTTCGCACGCGGCCTTGAGAGGGTGGTGAAATACTGTGCTTGGGAGGATTCTCGAAAAGGTCTCTATGATTCTTATCGTGTGGAATGGTCATGAGACTCTCAAGCGAGAAGCGTAATTCTTTTTCGGTAATTTTTGTGATTTGTTAGGTCAGTGGCGTACTATTATGATATTTGATTACTTTATGATTTCTATCCAGGATGTGTTTTTCCGATGGAATTTTTCAATCCAGCCTATCATCCTTAAGTATTAAATGAATCTCAGTTTTTGAATGTATTTCAGTTACAAGTTGCAAATTTGTATTAATAGATTAGTTATATGGTTGTAACTGATGGAACCCCTTATGAAATTGCGCGTTTAAATTAATCTTGACTCGACTAAAAGCTTTTCTAATGTCGCGAATACCGGAAACAAAGTAGAGTCTCAAGCCCCCCTAATTATCTATGAAGAGGTTTGAAGAGTGAGTGAAGTCTATGAGATAAGATGAGGAGTGAAGTAGTTTACTTTTGCTTTCCTTATCCATGCAGAATACCGAAAGTGGAAAAAGTTCGTGAAGGAGCTACATAATGGCTCTATAACTAACACCTTTCTTTTAATAAATTAAAGAGTGATCAAATAAATTCCATTATTAAGAATCATACACATCACAAATATGAATAAAAATTGGGCATCCTAAGTGAATGATAAATTTTCTCAATCTCATCCATCAGACAAATGAAACAATTTCCATTAACCTCCGTAACACTATGCATCAGAGTAACTATTAAGAAACTTCGCTCTATTATTCAGCTTAAGATGTTCAGAAAGCGTGCAATTCTTTTCAATTGATTTAACGTGGGTATTAATATTAGTAATCCCAGTATTTCTGATTATTGTATTCAAGGTATTGATATTAGTATTTTGGGTAACTGTTGTCGTACGAATTAAAGATATTATATTAGAATCGAATACGGCGAAGGTGACCTCCCCGAGTACTCGACAAGCGTTTGCATTCAAAGGTCTCTGAGCTAAGAATTGCTTTCATCGGTTGCGTTTCAACAAATTTCCCAAAGGAAATCTGCCAGTTTCATTGAGCGTTTTTATTCTCAGAGGATCAAATAGTCATCGGGAGCTGAAGTTACGATATAACTAAAAGTTACGACCCGAGACAAGAAAATCGAATAATTTAATTACCACAACGTCATTATACTATTATCAGTCGACAACCGTTATTACTGAATTTGCCAATGTAACATAGCTATTTTAATTACGTTTATCTGTTATAACAATACTGGTACGTCTCAATAGCCAATTTATCTTCTTAAATAAATGGCTCCCAGATAAAGTCCACGGCTTTGGGTTACGCTATATAACTGCTGAATTTATGGTGATGCGGTAACGATAATCAAACGTTCCTCTTGGCTCGACTGTTTGGAGACGTGCGTTTCTGAAGAAGAAAACCAAGTTATAATGGAAGGGCTATCTAACTTATCAGAACTTGTATATCACAAAACGTACACATCTGAATAGATCATTGGTAGAATCAGAAGAGGTACTAACAGGACGATCGCCCCCCTTGGCGATTTTATAATATCGACAATTTGCCTAGGATCTGATCTTGAATCAGATTGGAGTTCATAAGGAATTGTCTTAAGCACACCCCTTAATACGTTTCTGGACCGCCCCTGGTTGGTATAGAAACAAACCTAAAAGCATTGGAAATGGTGGGAGAGTAAGGGGATTTAACCGAAGAAACTAATAGGGAGTCAGAAGCAATAGGTCATTCAAATAATTAAAAGCAATGAATGGTTAAAAAAAGAAATTGAAGATTGGTTATGAGTGAAAAGACTGAGGGGCACTGACCAGACAATGGCAAACGAATTACGACTATATTAAAGGTGGGGAGAAAGAAGAGTTGGTTGTGGGCAGTGTCAGGGGGTTATTATTATTTATAATGACCGACCCAGATAATAAAACACATTTTCGTTGGCAGGGTTAAATAATACAAAAACGTCTTAAAAGACACAAACAATTTACAAATCAAATTGATACATTCAGTATCTCTCACTAACTCCTCAACCATATGGACCAGCATAAATATCTACTACAAAAGAAATCACTTAGAAACAGAATATATCATATGAAATATTTACCTGTAAACTACTTTTCTCTACAGTTTATCGCATTACAGTGAAGATAGATATTAAAAATGATTGAAAGAATTCCATCTAGATATGGCAAAGAACAAATTAGACTTGAACTTGAAATGATGAATGCACTACAGACCCTTCTTGTATTCTTACTTTAAATAAAGTTCCTTTTAAATCTCGTAAATGGAAACAGCAGCTAAGATCATACCTTTCCATTAATCTGTATAACTTTAACCGAGCAAAAATTTTATTTACCAATAAGATGAGCTTTTGATAATAAAATATGATTTGCTATAGTCTTATCTAATTTATGAGAACTCTGGTCCGTTTAAGTGAAATGATGAATGTAACTCTCGGTACTTAAAGAAGAGAAACGGTGGGAGAGAGTGAAAGCTCCTTAGAATGGAAGGCGTCAAAAATCTTTTCATGTAACATTCCCTCTAATGATGTATGGCAGCCTTCACGTATACAAATGGTATGCACTGGGGATGAGCATCGTTATACCCACGCTAACTTTCTAAAGAGAACTTTTTCGAGGGAACATATATCTCGAAACCCTAAGAATTCGATTTACTGAAGTGACAGCCGTCATAACTCTCTAGGAGGTATTTTTCATTTTTAGTTTTCATAGGAGATTAGTTTTAAAATAGGCCTAGTCACTTAATACCTTTGAAGGCATAAATCAAGAATTTTAATGTTGTGAAGTCCCTTTTCTCGTTATGGAATTAATTTTCAATAAATTACAGAAGATGGAAAAGCATAGCTTCTATAGGATGAGAACCGTTTCTGTTATGGATAGGAAGAGCTTCATTCATTACCGATCACAGAAGAGTATAGAATCTTTAGGTTGATAATAGTTTCGGAAATGAACCGGAACAAGATTAATTCACTCCATTCATTCAACTGAAATGAAAATTGATAATTCATATTTTAAATGTTTTTAATAATGATAGGGAAAAGTATATTTTTAGAAAGTAAGTTTCTTGAAATGCTGAGGAATGAATGTGTAACTGCTGAAGAAAGACGATTTAATGACCCTCATGTGATAAAGAATGCAAGTCTCGTTTCTTGAATCTATTCACAGTTTCAGTTTTATTCAGATTATATTTATGATAATAATAATGTCTTGATAAGACAAAGTGAGATTATGATCAGCATTTGCATACATGAAGGTAAAAATCTCATGCGAGAGAATGACGCCCTGAGTACCGATGTTTCGGGATATTATTCAACGAGTGAATTGTAGAACATTCCATTAAGTGAAAGAATTAGCGAGGGATTGAGAAAAATGGCTGGAGAAGACACCTACTTTTAGTTACATATCCATGACGTTAGAATATTTACTCTATTTATTTCCTTTATTATTTACACCACATGTTTATGCAGTCGCTCAATATCAATAGATGGAAAAAAGTAAACTAATTCACGCATTTAATTTTGGAGGTCTAATAATGTAATGGATATGAACCATTATTTTATTGTGAATTGCTTTTCTTTGTAATACATAACGGCTATCATTGAAAAGCATTACTCCATTATCTATGAGGTGATTGTATAATTAGAACAACATGTATAGATTAATTCTTATTCTTTCTTTTGAGTGATTACAAGGATTTCAACATTCTATTCAAATGCACAAACTGCATAGCTCCAAAAATTTGATAGTATTTGCAGATCTAGTTTTACAAATTTTCAATTTATCTATTTCTCTCATATCACATTCTTGTTGCGTAATCGGAGTTGAGAAATAAATTGCTCTTGTGTAAACTCCGACCACTCCCTTTCGCGTGAGCATTCTCTCGGAAAATTAAAGTAGAAATGAATATACAAAGAGACTCTCCCTCTTAATGTCTCCGGACAAAGAAAAGGTCACGGCGACACTTCCTAATCCATTATTTGCCGAAAAAAAGTTTCGGTTGTAGGTTAGCGCTCCCCCACCAACAGTATTCCGGGGGAAACGGAAGTCATTCGCCAGAGTAACTAGCCAGAGGGTAATTGTTTCCATATATATTTTTTGTGACCTTTTCCCGCTACGGGAAATGCATTTACAAATGCGTTTATTACAGCTATCAACCAACGCGCGAGTATACCAAGTACTAATTAGATAAATTAAGTCATCATTGTAGTCACGAATTTTTCTTGCTTCAGAGCTAATTGTTCTTTCGAAATAGATTTTTTAATTGTTTTATTTTTCTTCTGACTTCTTCTTCTCTCTCGTTCGTAAATATAGTGTTTTTATGCGATGTGTCATAAATACTTCAAATTAGACTCGGGACAAATATTCCGTGAGATATTATGTGAAATCCGTTTTGGAAATACGAAATGTACCACTGTTTTGTATAAAATATAAAGGCATTAACATAGTATTGTATTATACGTTTCCAATGAGAATTTATGTACATAAGTTACTCCCTTAAGTATTAGTATTGATCTTTTTAATAACATTTATAATTATTATTTCTGCCAAGTAATATGTTGGGCTAATATCCATCATTATCATATAGTTGCCTTAAAATGAACAACCTTTCTCAAAAATTTTTCAATGCTTTATATATTTGTTGTTTTTAGGTAGAATTTACTGCATATATGATACAATATAAAGTCAATCAACTACTAATTAACTCAGAGTTAGCATTAGCACTGTGCTCAGCCCCTATTTTCTGCTTATTTTTAGAGATAAAAATTATTTCATCTACGAAATGCAATGAAATCTATTTTTACTTACTTTTTATATACAATGTTTTTATTCTAAAGCGGCGACATAATATTAATTTAATTAAGAATAGGACGTATCATGAGCTTTAAACTCCCACGATCCTTTTAATATCCTTTGTTTACAATTCTTTCAGCGAGAATTTGAGTTCAAGGATAGGAGTTATTTTGTTTGGAAAGCATCCGGTGCGTCGGCGGGAAAGTCAAGGGAAAACTCGTGGACGCTCCGACCAAGTTTCGATTTAGGAATTCCATTCGGGAGCACAAAAGTCGTTTTCAATCATTGGAAGTGTTCTTACCCCTGGGAATTCCTGCCAATTCACACCTTCAACCACCCGCGTGCCAACCCCCGATTCCACACAAACACGGTAATGGTCCAAGAATCCGGATTAAGTGTGTCGAAAGCTTTGGAGATGACTCTCTCGAACTATTTCCCTCCTTCAACTTTGCCATTGACCCTGTTCCCTCTCTCTTTCCCAACTCTCTCTCTGTATCTCTCCGTGAACACTCTCTCCCGAGCAAAAGGTAAACCCGCACGATCGCCTTTTCAATCCTCTGCTTCGGTATTGGCATCGATTCCACAAATACCTCCTTTTCTTGCCCTCTGGCACTACGCTTATAGCTTTCTAAGAAAGGTGTGGCGCCTTAGGAGATGCCTCCGACTATCTTTCTCTCTTCAAACATCTCTCCTCTGATTTGTATATCTATAATCATCCTACTTTTCTTCGAAATCATTCCGCCCTGCACACTCTGATTGCATACCTGTGATTTTTTGGGTCGCTGGTTAGGTGTACTGACTAGAAAACTTCACTTGATGTGACTAAAGTCGGATAGTTAGAATAACTTTTCCCGAAAGAACGTCGCAATGTGGTAATATAATGGTATAACTTATCCCGTTTGAATACGTCAATGTCCCTTTCTACTATTTTCCTCACTTAAAGTGAAAAATCGCCCTAAATAAGGATCCGACATCCGACATGTTTTTTTACATGTGAAGTATGCAAATATTCAACTGTGATCATTACAACGACTATAATTAAGGATATAGACAGGTTTAAAGTAAGAGTTTCTATTTACCCGATCATTAATTTAATATAGATCCAGTATCGGCATGAAGTTTAAGAATTTCGCGCAAAATCGAAGACCGGTAGTTTTTCGCGAAAACTTTGACTTTCTATGAAATTTTGATGTACGGGTATCAACGATATGAAAAGCACATTCGTATGCAGAAATTATTCATACGAAGTTTCAAGGTCTAAGTTAAAAAAAGCACTTTCGTATTTTCAGCCAGCTTTTTTCGATTCTAGCCCAATGTGTATCGTGAAAGAAGAAGAGAAGTGAAAATATTAAACCTGGAAATTTGGAATAGAAATTATTTTGTCGTAATGGTAAAAAATAGGTCACTTTAGATGGGTTCTACATAAATTCCTAAATAATCTTGGTAAATCTTTAATACTTGTAACTTGTGACAAATGATTCAAGATTTTTCTTTAAAAAGAAATAATTCTTGCTTAGGAATATCTTTTCAAGAGTTTTGGTCCCAAAATCAATTTTAAGCTTTCTGATAATGTAAATAAACAGTAAATCACTCTAAAAATCGTAAACAGATTGAATTTTCCGCTGGTTGTGATATCTGCCGTAAATCAAAATAACTTATCTCTAAGTAAGTATTATTTTTTCTCCAGGATATATTTTGAATATTTTTATTAGGAATTGATATTAATGATGGTTCAACAATAATTATTTACAATTTTATGCTTAATCTTTCTATTAAGTTCATTTTGTTGCAATTCCAAAAATATCTACCTATTAATACTAGAAATCAGTTATTTATCAATATACGAAATGTGGGAGAAAATGGTTAAAGACTTGAGTCAGTATGTCTGGAGTCTTAATTTAGGAATGGGTTTTGGGTGAAGAGGCGTGCGCACAAGTTTCCAGACGTTGAACAAACATTCGAAAATCCCGCTTTCGACAAATCGAGATGTAATGAAGGAAGGGAAAAGTCACGCATCGGGACTGCCTCGAGACGTGAAAAAGTTATGCGTACAGTGCTATTAAAACACAGGTTATACGAGATTTCGAAACCCTATGTGACGAAAGAAAAGTGCATTTACTCACGAGTCATACATCAAACATTACAAACGTAAGGAAAATTTTACTTTCTCACATTCCTGATACGGAGAAAGTGTCGTGCAGTCGGAAACTTAGTGGAAATGGTGTCTGTCGCAGAATGTGCTAGACATGATTCGTCGATGACATTATTCAGTTTATTCATAATCGAATCAATAAATAAGATCAAGCTTATGGATTTTATTAATGACATGTCAGCTGGGACAAACACCCAACCAAGGTTTCCAAGATGTGTTAGAGACAATAATAAACTCAATATGAAGTGATGGTACTAATCCGCCGTCAAAATCCTTAATCCTTTAGTCAAAACTACGTCAGGAAAATAGAATGTTGGAATTCAGTCTCCACCTCCGGGGACGAATTCCAACATTCTCCGGGGATGAAAGAATTTTCGTCGAAATACGTATTGGGTTGCAAGTTGTCATCATTTCCTGATGTTATTTTGACTCCAAAAATATTTGGTCTTTGACGGTGGTTTAGCACCATCAATTTTCACAGTTTTTAGTCTTTTATTCTCTCTAGTGTATGCCTGGTCCACCTTGATTGGGTTGTTGACCTGACTGACTTTGCTTTAATTTTATTTGTTCTTCCACTCTTTATAAACATTGGGAATGGCGCAGAAAATTCAGTTCAAAGGAATTGTCTTTGAGTTTGAAATATTTTGAATGCTGTCTTGGTTACTGAAGCGCGGTCACATTAATCAACGCCACGACCACGGATTAATAATTCAAATTAATAGAAAATGTTTAGTTGAGTGATGAACTAACTTTTAGCTACAAAGCTGCTGTTAAAATTTGCGTCATGTATTAAATATATGATTTTTATACACGTTGGAATGAAATTATAGGTTAAGTGTGACCAGCAGCCAAACGATACCAAGAATTTAAACACTTAAAATGTGAAAGCTAACTACTGTGAATTGTCATTAAATTCTTTCCTCCGTGGTCAAAGTGAGAATTATATTACTCAAGTGCTATTCTGAAAATAATATATGAAATTAGTAGAGTGAGGAAATATTACACTTGACTACTTTTCTCTCAGCATGCCCAAATTCTGTAAATAGAAGCATGCTGTATTTAGAAGAATTTTAATTTATTAACCATTAACTTTTATGACACAAATTCTCGGTTTGACACCGTTTTCAAATTAACCCATGTCACTCAAAAGGTTAACATTTTATTCAATTATTATTATTTATTCAATCTTGCGAAGTTTTTCTATGTTTTGCCATCATGTTATCATTTATGTCAATGCTTCTTCAAATACAACTTAAATCAAATTCAATGCACACTCAGGGTAAAGAATGTTTGTCTAACGCTGTTATAAAAGTAGATTGCACAAATTCTTGAAATCATTGTCTGAAATAAAGGAAATAAATTGTTCAGGAATCGACACTTTTTCGATAATCTTTACTACTTTGGTCAGTAAGATCTTATAAATATGTTCATTCTGATAAAATAAGACTAATGAAATCCCAATACAGTGCAAAGTATGTGATGATAAATTTTACGAAAAGCTTCTTCAGATAACTTCTTCAGATGACCTCAGAGAACGCTAAAGCAAAGCGGTAAATCTGGGATCCCTCATCAAATAATATGGGGTCCCTCAATATAAATGGAGCCCCGGAATTGCAGGATCTATCCATACTACTCTTGGAGCGTCTAAATAAAATTCTTTACTCGTTCATTAAGCCGAAAAAAGTGTATGTACTTCAGTTGGAAATAATTCTATCGACCTTCCTATTGGCCACTACTAGCGTATTTTACATTAATCAGCCTATATCAGAGCGCAAAATGCAGAATGACAGTCTAGTTTACGTAATACGTGAAGATGATTAGTAAATGGGAAAGCTCGTGCAGTGCGTTCTGTAGGAGTTATTTTTTCTCACGTAAACTTGGTCACAATCAGAGTCTTCCCACATTTCCCGAGGCTCCACTTTCGAACACAACGGTACACTTGGGAGTCCCACTTTCCCTCCTCAACCGCGTGCCTACATGTGCACACCTAATTTGCATTGTTTCCCTCCATAACGATTTTTATTTCGCACAGCTGCAATAGCTGTGGTCAGCGGCACGTGCCCGATGAATTCCTGCCGGATGATTTGAAGGGCACTGCGTTGCATATTGTGCACTGCTGAATGCGGTGCTAAGGTGTGAAAACTATCAGTTCCAGCTTCCGAAGGGAGTTTCCTCTTTTATGAAACTGAATGCAAACACGTTGCATTGCTCAAACCTCAAATGCCATTTCGAAGTTTTGATAGATGTTTGCGGTTTTTGTAGCTTTCCTGTCTGTCAGCTCATCCCTATATATAGACCATTCTATCGATTTCAACCAGAATTTGCATACTTAACCGAAAACGCTATGCAGGCTTAATTCACTCAACATAAGAGGATTCGATGCCAGATCGTACGAAACGAGGTCCTTTAGAAATGCCTGTAAATTTCGTTTTCATCCTTGTTGGGATAATCTTGGTATCTAAAAATTATTATTTTGTACTGTCATGTATTTTATACATCAACGATTTTATTCTTCACATATTCTTCTAGCGGATAGTAGACATTAAACCATTAATGTGGCTTTCGACATTAATTACAATTCAATTCGAATTAAGCTTCGTCGAAGTTAAGGGAGGTTTACTTTATATTTAATATAGATTATTCACCTAATTGAAAACCTTAGAAGTTGTAATAATATAAATATTGGGTCTCACAAGGAGAGGTTCTCGGATGGAATCGCGAGTTTGAGACGAGATCTGTTTGCTTAACAGAGACTTGAATTAAAAACAACTGTTTTGCCAAAAGTCTCTCCACTGGTTCGCGATATATGGTTGTTTAAATATACTTTTAAAAGTAGGAGATTAGATAACTGCTGCTTAGCTTCTTAGCGGGGTATCAATGTAAATGTCTCAGTCATATCATCTGTCATAACCTGCAGTAGCCAACTTAACCAGCCTCTTTGTTGAATTTTAGCCTATTTTTTTGTTGTTTGTACAGCATCCAAATGGCCGAGCGGTTAGAGTGTCTGGTTCTGTTTCCAAAGATTAATCCTAAGAGTACCCAAAGTTTATCCTCAGTGTTTCAAATCCTGTCCGAAGAAATTAATTTTCGGAAAATTAAGTGTTCAGGCCCTGTGACGTTGATAATGAAGATGGCTGCCACCCAACTCCGCTTAGACAGTTTATGTTATCTAACCTGTATTCCACTGCTGAATCAGGTTCTCCAATAATTTTTCTCTGTTATAATTGATGCCTCGTACGGTTAGTTAGAGATATGATAAGTGTATTTGTTTTGCTGTTGCATACCCGAATTACCGATTGCGCTAGCACGATACACAACACGATTCTAATGACGCCACAGCGGCCGGAAATTCCGTCAGTCAACAAAACAGTATAAACCCTCGGGATGCCGTGAGTTTATTCTGAACCAAAAAACGAATGAAAAATATTCCATTCATCAAAATTGTGGTAACAGGACTTGTAATAATGGTATCACCTTAAGTAACAAATCGGATGGAATTAGCCAATCAACATTAAGTTACGAGGATGAGAAAACAAGAACGATCTCACGATAAAAATTTTGGATCCACGCAATTCCATTTTCACTCTTCACACACAGTAAAACAGATTAAACCGAAAAAGTAGTGCTAACGTGCGAATTCAGCAACTTGCTCAATGGTTATGACGAAAAAGTTAATTTCGTGTCTATGAAAAAAGGGCGTGACAAAATTCGTTTCAGCCATTCCTGTAACTTAAATGTGAGAAAGAATGAAGCGAATTAGGAAATCACAGCGCAAACGCTTATAATACCGCAGATTCTCCATTGTATAACTTCACCGTCGACGACAAAATATTTGGTATTTCACTCTATTCTGATAGTCGAGGATGTTGATTTTGCTTCTTAGTAATATTTTAGTATTTTTCAGAAAAAGTAACATTTATTTTTCAAGTAAGGTTTTCGCATTTCTTTTAGGCGTTTAATTATCTTATTTCATAGACTCACGGTATTTTTTTCGAACTTATAGACTTGTAAGACATTACTTCTCGCTTGAGTAAATGAATTTAGTAAATTGGAGATGAACAGTAAAACTTATCTTTCACTTCTGTTTATACTTGGGTTTTATTGCGTATGCTACGTCGTGCAAAGTTAAACATCCATTTTTTATCCTAATGAAGTATAAAATATGACTGTTGATCGAAATTCCGATTGGCCAGCTATTCAAATAGCAGTGCTATTCACAAGGATGAGGAAAAGGTGTTAATATGAAGGTCTCATTATTCATGTACACAGCACAGTAAATAATAATTATAATATAAGGTCTTTATTCGGGCAAGATTGAGATTCTTACATGCTTCGTCATCAATTTTTGAAAGAAAGAGGTGGCTTGAAAATAAGTATAGAGAAGAAAACTACATTGTGTGTTTTATAACCTAAGTTAGTACTTAGGAAATAACCTCAAGGCAGGTAAACACCTCCAACTAGAACACCTACGAACCTACAGATTGTCAAAAACTACTTTTACACTTTAGTAGTAGTATTGATAAAGTGCTTCGACAGTTATGGTCATTTCGCACGTGGACTCCCACCGGGATGTACACTTTACATAGCTAATTAAAATAGAAATATGATGTTAATTAGATATCAATCATTGAACATGAAAATAAATAGAATGGAAAGCACTTATTTATCGTATTACAGAGGTAGAAATGGAGGCATAGGCACATTTTAAATGGAAATATTTCAATAGACTTAATAAACAAAAAATCGAATAACAAGGGCTATTTACTCCATATGATTCATTTTATCGTGTTTATTATTATTGTGGATCGTTAGTGAAGGGTTTTTAAGGGTTTGTCTTTGCTTTCCGTTCCCTTATTTACGCATATTGAGGGTAAGCGACCTCGGACACAAAGAACTCTTTAATCTATAGCTAGGTGAAAAGTATTGGTAAAGAATCGTGAATAATGTTTTTAATTTATGTTTGTCCTTATAAAATATTTCACCTTGATCGTTCCTGTTGATAAACAGAAACTATTTATAACATTATCCTGTGATATCCTTCCTTATTTCCCATTATATACACTTGATTCTTTTATGAATTTTACAGTTTTTTCCAATTATGCTACTGTCTATATCACAATATTTATAAAAGAATTATAAAATGAGATTGAAGGCAACTATATTATAAATAACTTACAAATAAACATGAGATTTACTTTTGATAGAATTGAATTTTTACTTAAAAGATTACGTTCTTTGCTAAAATTATGTCCAGTGTTAGGTCAGGGTCTTTTATGATGGACTAATAGATCGAGGTACAAACCAATATTGATAACTTTGAAAATGTATTGAATTATCGTGACATAAATTTCCTAGTCTTCTAATTACTGAGTTTATTTCGCAAATCTAAATAAAGCGATTTATATAGGGAAAGATATAAAAGTAGTCAGAATGCGTTTTTATGAATGATGTAGTACTTTCAACTTCATGTGTTGAATTAGGTTCCGCATTGCGGTACTATATAATTTATATCGCGTCTGTTAATTGCTTTCCGTCGGATTTATGGAAGAGAGCAGTGATTATTGCTCTTGTTAATTAATACTAATTATGTGAATGGTGTGAGTTTACTTTCAGCGCAGTTTTTTGTCTTTGTTTGGATTTTAAATTAACATAAACGGTATAACCGACTTCTTCAGCCGTCACTTCGTGAAATATGGTTAATTTATTGATCGGTTAAAATTTTAAGAGTTTAAGGTTTCCAAAATTTTTAATTACCACCAGATGTTTTCAACGTCAAAATGACATGATCAGGTCTGAAAAATCAAACCATAGAGACCCAAGCATACCCTCGAAAAGCTTGTGTGTCTATGGTTTGTTTTTCGGACCTGATAATGATATTTTGACGTTGAAACCGACAGTCCGTTGGTAATAAACAATTGTACATACCTTAACACTCTTGGAAATTTTTTTCACGAATATTTTGATTGAAAAATGAACGGATTAGCGGAAGCAATGTCACCGTAAACAGTTGTGATTTTTAGGTTTTAATCCGTGATTTCGGGACAGCCCAAATTGCTGAATAAGTTTTTATTTGCAGTACGATATATTTTTGAGAAATTTCATCGGAGAGAGAAAATCAATTTCCTGTCTCACGTTCCCTTTTTTATTAATGAATTCAAACAGTCTTGTTCACTTCCCTTCAACTTCGAAATTTTTCGGCATGAGTATCTTTGTGTAACGCATTGAATTTTTTTTTTTCAAGATGCAAATTGGGAGACTTGTTGGTTGTTTAATTTACGACACAACCGAATATTAGTCGATTAACCTGACAATCAGCAAACTCAAATTCGTCAGTATATAAAATTTTATTTAACTTTCACTTAGACAAGGTTCCTCTCCTTACTAAACCTTGTAGATGGGGTGAATAACCTGAAATTATCATGGTAAAATATTCAATTCATGCAAAGTTTCCTCGAATATTAAAATGCCTATGTTAATAAAAAGAAAAAAATCTCTCTTTGAAAATGGCGTTGACCGTAAACATTTTGCATATTCAAGACGACCTAAATGCATAACAAAATCAATATTTCCTGGAATATTGATTCATACGTAAAGTGGCTGTTGCATTTATGAAAGACTGAAATAATTCTGGTCCCTCGTTTAAATTCTTAGAAGAGTGTGAAATAATTTCCATTGGGAATTACTCACTTTGACTGTAGTCGGAAATGCCTTATGAGTCAGTCATCTGCTCCCAATAAGCTCTTGCCATAGATTTCCTTCTCACGACCGCAACATATATTACCTCTTACAACTCCCATCGTCACCTTAACGCAATTTTCACATTAAAAATCCTAAATCGGGTCAGTTGGGTGATGGATTTCTTGATCTTATCAACACAGAGCGACAGCGAATAATATATTACCAATTTCAAACGATTCAGAATGGAGATGTGAATGCGATATTCGTATAATCTGTTATTCGATCCAATGTGCAATTTCTACGATCTCAACAAGGCCGAGGCATCCATATAGTTGCAAATTTATCTCTGGCTAAGATTAAATTACCACTCACAAAATGTCCTCGTTTCTTTAAAATGATACCTATACTCTATCTGAATTTCTTGTTGATATCGGCCTCCGATAGCAAATTATCAATTACAGAAATATAGAGAATATTGGTATACCGTTGTTTCACTTTCATGAAATTAAATATTTTATTTTAAAGAAAAACTTCATCCGAGGATGTCAACACTTTGACGAAACATACCAAATTAAAAATATACTGTTGAAGTTACAAATTGTTTTTCTTTTCAAGATAAATTGTGAAATTCCACGAGGACACAATTGGTCACATTAATAATATTTTATGTGGCCAAAATTCACGTTTTCTATGTTTAATTTATTAAGAACTCTTTTGTAGAATACTTTAAATTTCATAGTATTAGGTTTACCATAGGATTAATTTAATTCTTAATTCGACAATATATATTTTAGGGGTTCTAAGTAGACGGTAAGAGGGTAAAATTGAGGAGCAAATTGGAGAAGATCACTGCGACTTTATAAGATAGACAAGATGTGCATTTGATATAATGTAGACACTCTCAGAACGTAATCTTGAATTTGAGAAGGAGAGCGAAAATATTTTTGCGAGTTTTTTTAAACGCTTACGATAATGTTCAACGACCAAATCTAATGGAACCATTAAATAATGTTGATTACATTTTGAAAGGTAGGATAATGGTTCAAAATTTGTGAAAGGATATTGAATTCTGGGGAGAGAAGATTAAACTTTGTTAAAACTGCTCAGTTCAGAGTAAAATGTTATTTACTCTTTGTTTTTTACTTGAATATAAAATTTACTTCTCGTTCTTTTGATTTCTTCCTGCCAAGTACTTCCTCTTTCACTCTCTTACTACTCGTGTTCATTCTTCAACCCATACCCTCTTTCTTCTTTGTTTCAGCTGGTCCTCCGTAAATTTGGTGCTATTTACCAGTTATATGAATTTCTCTCTCTTTGTGATTGATTCATCTATTATTTGTATCTTTTCTGCTCCTTTTTCTTCTCCTCCAACCATCTTTTCAAGTTTTTAATTTTGAAATAAATTTAGATATTTTTTGATAAACCTATTCTCACCGAATCGCTTTAGATGTCAATAGATTTCGATCTCCCTTTTCTCATAGTAGCTGTGATTTTCTCGATAGTTCTATATCCTATTTTTTATATTTATTACCTATATTTATTTTTTCCTATAAAATTAAAGTTGGCTTGGATGGATTATTCCCGTTTCTCGGTAGCTCTATTACAATAATTTCTATAATTTTATAAACCTATTGTAGTTTTCTTACTCGTACTTTGTTTGTTAAGTTGTCCGTCCAATCCCTTCAGTTAAAACAATTCTTCTAGATATCTAAATTTATTGTATGATTGATTATATTTGCTCAACCAATTCATACATGACAACTTATAACGTGTTAAATGCAATCCTAACAAGATCAATAATAATAATGTAATTATATAACGACAATATGATGACATAATAGCAATAAAATAATTTATAATAATGATGGAAAATGGGGAAATAAATGTTAGAGCTAGCCAATTCAAACATGATTTTCTTTGACTATAACCGATGGTAGAAGAGAAATATCCTTAGAATGCATAAACTCCATATCTCCCTCCCAAAGGCGGGTAACTGCGATTGCTCGTGGTTATTGGAGCTTTACCGGATGCGTCCTGAATGTAAGGCAGACTTTTTTAACAAAGCGGATTCCGAGGGAGAATCCGCAGTGGAAAATCGCACGGTAAAGCAGCGAGTTTCTATTTGCCATTCTTTTGCTTTGCGGCTATTTTCCCCGGAGAAAGAGGTGGGGTCTCTACTTTTGGGTGCCATTCTCGAGGCCCACGAAGGCTAGCTTTTCCACGTTTTAAAATGTCAAACGTTGCAGTAGCAGGCAACGCCACCTTACAAAATAGGGAGCAGTGAAGTAAGAACAGGAAGATGGATTTCGTCACGATATTCACAAAGGGCGGGCGTTTCCAAAACTTTTGACTATTACCGTACCTCAAGAAATGTCATCCGAAAATAGAGAATGTTGATGAGTCTCTCTTCCGAACTTTCGTTCCTTCGACTGAATAGCTTTGTCCAAATATGCCTTCGCATTACCTAATTTCCAGAAAGACCTCTCTTAAGATCTTCTCTGATCATTGCGAGGCTATCGATCGGAACGGTCATTTCATAAAAAAGCGCGATATTTTTCTCAGTTACATTTTTGTTTCGAAAACAATAATTTTTTACCCATACTTGCACCAAAATTACTCGTTTTCTAATAAACTAATTCTCATTAGTATACTCTTTCTTTTCTGGGTTATTTTGGGGAATGAATATTAGCAATCAATTCTTACGAATTCGTTATTTCCTTCAGAAATTTCCACATTTTTACTGTATATATTTATGAAGTAAAATGTTTGCAATTTTTTAATTTTTAAAATACATAAATATATTATAGATTTATATAATCAATTTATAAAATAAAATAAAACTCCCACAAGTTAAGCCTAAACTTATTTAGTTTAAATTTTAGAGGAATGCTAAGGAATAAAATCTGTATTTACTTCATGAGGCTTAAAATGTGCCAGTAAGATCTGATATTGAATTTTAAACGGAGCTAGGGGTGTTGTTTGCATGCAGCTTCATGGAAAGGAGGTAAAAAGGTAGATTATGGTTCCCTGGAGTAATTATCGTAATACTGCCCCAGATGAGAACATCGTAAACCACAATATTTATAGCAATGCTCAAGCATTCTCCCACAGTAGCAATGTACGTGAACTTATTAACCACACTCATCCAATCGTAAAGTAGAAATTAATTTCGTGATGCAATGTACGAGGTGAATGATTCCCTTCAAAACCTTCAATCTCCAAAGCTATTCCACTCTATTCCTTGCGAAAGATTTATTCTAACATTCCTGTACGATTCAAAGAAGCGAAACGAATTTCATAGAGAGAACGCCTAAATGTGATTCTCGACGTAACCTTATGTAAGTCGGGCATTTTTGAGGTCATGGGTTGTGCGAAAGGGATAAGATGTGGGACTTTGAGGGCATATCTCACCGCTGAGTGTGGGAATTGATGCGGGAGACCTTTCGCCGGAGTCTGATTGGCTGATGAAAGATGAAAGGGCGAATCCTTCAATAGGATTCTCTCTCGAGTCACGAGTGGGCCACTAAACTCCTTGCTGTAATTATTTCGGACGATTCGCTCTCTATTCCGCTTGCATTAGATGATTTTTTCCGATCCTCTCTCGAATCGTTTTTTTTCCTCTTCTAGTCATTGTGGGAGAATTTCAATAGTCCTAGATGTAAAGGTCAGAGGCGTTCAATAATTATGAATGGATGTCTACAGCCTTTTACGCCTTGCGTGATCATATGATGTATCAACATAAATATTTTATATTTCACGCCTTCGGTCATTACAGGATGGATATATTTTGTGACATGTGTAAATCAACAGGAATCGCGACCTTTTGGGCCAAACATTTTTTTTTTTAATTTTCTTCTTGGTCATTACTAAGTGGTTCATTAATTTGGTTTTCAGTAAATTCCATGATAGAAGCCTTAACTTTGCAGAAATCCCTAATAGGATGCATGGTGAAATGAAACGAGCAATGCCGATTTCATCGAAGAATCGATAATTTTCCTACGGGATTCACCATGCCACCTAATTTCTTTTCATTTTTCTTTATTTCCATTTTTTCCGAATGGTCTTCAATGGAGACGTATTCTCAGACGCGAACCTTTAACAGCAGGAAATATTTGCCTCGCTAAATGTTGAAAGCGAAATGAAATATGAAAGTAGTATTCCACTTTCAATTGTTCGACACGAACGAAAGATTATGTCGTCAATGGCATTAGATCGAAGTTGCGGTCCCTCGTAAATTAAATGAATCTGTTTTCCTAACAGTTTACCCATCACTGTCTTAATGTTGATAGCTCTCGTAAATTAATGAATATATGTACATGCAGTCCTAATACATTAATATAGTACACAGTTAGATCAGGTAAAATACTCAGAGATTAAGAAGATATTCTTTGCGCAATTAAAATATAGATTTAGCCGGATCGAGAGTTATTTTAACGAGTGAATGCGAGAGGTTTTTGATAGGCGCACTTGTTTTATCTTCCGATACACTTGCCTGAACTCGGAATTTAAATTTGGAAAACTTTCTGTTGATTGGCGGACCGAATGCTTATCTTGAGAATGTGTATTATACAACACTACAATGGATATCGATACTGATTACATCTGGAATAAATTATTAAATGCACATTACCACGATATCTAGGCCACGGATTTGTCGTAAAAAAAGATATCGATTGAAATAACATGGCTTAATCTTGCTTAAAATTGTAAAATTTGCGTTTATATAGTAAAGAAGATATCATACAAAATATCTTTCGCCGAATTTGAATTCATATGATTAGCTAGTTACTGTTAAATTAGTACCAATTACTTCGAATTTATTCAAAATAGTCAAAATAATAACACGTTACTTTCGATCCCTCAGGTTTTTATTCGATGTAAATTAGATTAAAAGCAGCATAAGAAAGAGAGTGAAAAGAAACAGCAACGTTCCTTGATATATTTATTACCATTGATATTCATGAAGCAATATCTGAAATAGATTCTCTCAGAGATGGAATGTTTATCAATTAACTGACTACAGATAATTCGCTGAATTTTTTCAAGTGTTTCCTATTATATTCCTATTTCCTATCCTTTCCAACAATTAGAAAATATTTGAAACCGAGCGGAAATAGAGGGGAAAGTATAATTTTGAACGAAATCCTCGAGGTCGTCTTCGAACTCGTTGGTTAAGATAATTTGCAGAAAGGAAGACTAGCAGTCACTGAACTTCTCAGGAAACTCTTTTGCCAGGAAATTGAATTTAAGCAGGACCAGCCCTTTACTCAAGGCTAACTGTTAAGTTTCCATGTGCCACACCTCCTTCTATCTCCTGTTTAGTGTTTCTCAATCTGAAAAGTCTCTTCACCTCAATCCTTTTCCAGCGTCACCTGCATTTATTTCATACTCCTTCTCACGTGCTAACCATTCTGTAGATTCTTTATATCTGTTCTTACTATTTCCATACATAATTATAACTGTAGAAATATCATAAAGACCTAGAGTAATTATTTTTTAACCGTAATAAATGAAAAACACGATGCAAGTCAGTAATGGAACTTAAGGCGTTGCCATTCCCTTGTGCAATACACAACCTAATTCTGAACTGTTTCGTTTTTTAAGCCGTTGCATTTAAAATTCTATAATTCTTTGTCTTATTTTTATTATGACATACGGATGTGATTGTTCCCTAATTTTTACTACAACAATTTCTTTCCATGAATATAAAATTGAAATATGCTTCAGGAACGCTCAGCAATTGGCCAACTATTTTCGTGGTATCAGCGGTTTTATTTCCTCAACTCGAGGAAAAGCTGTCTTGGCTCATCGAGTCTTCTTACATCATAATTCTTCTCGGATTTGTCATCTACAACTTTCATTTAGTAGTCATGAAGGCGCTCCCAAAATCTCTCGCTCCCATATAATCTCATTACGGATGAGTGTCAAGTATCAGGTATATTTTATCCATAATATATAATAGCTTTTAATAGTGTGACTATAAATTATGAAGGAATCTAGTAAAAAAAGCAATTTATCATAGACGATTATCAAAGAAATTATAATATTTCACAAAAACTAGTCAAACCTGCCACTGTTTTATCGAAACTCGTTTGAATATGAAAAAAAGAATATTGCCAATTATCATCAATGCAAGAGAAAGCCAAAATACTCTCGGTAAACTCTAACAAAAACTATTAATGGCGAACGCCCAGACTATTCACAATCATTGGTGCTCTTCCCCGGAGAAAATAAAATACAAAATTTTTGTTACTATGATGAAATGACTATCGCCTAGCAGTCTTTTTTCCTGTCTACTATTGCCCATCTGCTATCCAACCGTTCAAGATACGCGTACAATATTACTCAATATTGTGCAGTTAAATCGGAACATCTTCATTTCCCATTAGCAAGATGCAACCTTTTTCATTTGAGGTTACGCGATTTGGGTTTGTCCATAAATTAGGGTTTGTCTAAGATTTAAAGATACTTCAACGTAGAGCAGCTCGTTCGTGAGCGGAGTTATAGGGCTCGACAGTATTATTATGTTTATGATATAACCCTGTGAATAAGATTCTCAAGGTGAAGGGTGAGTTTTCTGACGAAAGTGTTTTTCCAAACATTCATAATTACGGAATATTTTAACAAAGTAGATAACGTTATAAATTCTATTAACAATGAATGGAAATTTTAATATAAAATGACAAAGCACAAATTCTACAGATTTTCAAATAACTTTCTAGCGTCCCATGACAAAAAAACTCAGGAACATTTTCGCTAGAAAACTGTATCCCGTTTTAATAAATGTGTAAAATACTACATTGTATGAATAAACGTGTTAAGATTGTGGTGTTTTTTATAGTGTAGTATTTTACAAAATTATCAGACTTGAATATTGTTTTCTCCTGAAAAATTTCCTGATTTATTTCAAGTGACAAGTTCAAGACAAGTCAACGAGTTGCAATGATCAATTAAAAAGATAGTTACTTCAAGTCTTTTTTCTCCAAAGATTAGAGAATCTAACAGAATAGAGTATCAGTACAGAGCAGAGTAGCAGAGGATATTAGAGTTAATTCACCTCCTACCATACGCTACTGGCGGTATGAGGGGATAATTCTGTGAACGTAAATTTCTGTTTCTCTGACAGGAGCAATAGTGTTTTGTGCTATGATGAAAGATGAGGTTAGAGTGAAAAAAGGTCGATGGTTTTGATCGTTTTCTTCCTTTTACTTCCGTCTTCGATTCGCTCCCTTGCGGAATTTCTCCGTCTTTTGCAATTGGCCATCCGTAAGCTCCCAAGCGTTTGCCTTCTCAGACTATTTCTTCTTCGCAGGGAAAAGTTCTTCGGATCCTGAGAAAAGAGCGTTTTTTTTTATTGCCTTCGACACCTTGTACATAAGCTACGCGTGGGATAGCGGCATTATTGAGCAAGTTTGGCGTGACGCAACGGAGACCCATACTGTCATCACTTTCCCTTTCTTTTGACACGAACGCGGAAAAAATATTTTGGTGCCCGATCGTAAACATCGCTCCCCTCAGTTTGCTCGACACCTTCGGGGTTTTTTTCCTTTGGCTTCGGATGAACTAATTATTGCGATGATGTCATTTATCTACTGGTCGGAGAACTTCTTTGAGATCTTCCCGAAACAGAAAAAAATAAAGTTACTTTGGAGGAATGCCGGCGTGAAATTTCATTGGAATTCCATCAGAAAATTGCAGTGTCATCGTAGGAAAAGGCTTGTTTTTGTTAAACACATCGCAATATATCGTTGATATATTATTATATCGTATCCTATTGTTGTTATAGTTGGCAATATTATGATTATATTTATCATCAGTGAAAAATGTATACATCATTGTTGTAAATAAGTATAAACATACATTATTATTGAATCTGTTTAAAATTAGTATTAAAAAGAGACTTCAGTTAGAGATATGTAATCGGTGGCAATCAATGTAAATACTATCTACCAATTTGTAAATAGATAAGAATTCTGGTATTAATTTTAAAGCGTGCATATGTATATTACATAAAATATAACTATAGAGATCACATTGAAATAAAAAACATAAGTATGAGATAAGGTCTAGAAATTCCTGGGAGATTCTCCTGGGAGAAGTCGAAAAAAACTAGCACTTCAGGGAAAAATTCGTAAAAAATTAAGTGAAATCCAGCGAAACGTGATGACAGTAACTTGTAAGTATAAAGAGATAATTTCAAAATTTTTGGGAGACCCATACTGTGCTTATGGAAAAGAAATATAGCAGTTATTACACTTTATTCGTAAATCATGTCAATGCGACCAAGATTACCCAAGGCATTTGATATTTTATGTATTTTTTTCGTATAAGTAGTATGTAGTTGTTAGAGTAAACGTCATTTCGTTAAGTAGTAAATCAATCTATGGTGAGAGTAGCGTAACAACAGTGAGCACTACGTTCTCACAACCAACCTTCCCCAGTTCACGAACACTGCCGCATTCCGCTCATAACGGACATTGAAAATACAGCAATTTCACGGACTGTGATTCCCCTTCGGGTTTTCGTCACGGACTTTCCTATCCACTGTTTGCTGGAATGGAAACGGAAATAGGAAATACTTTTTATAGATATTTTTTCAACGTTCCGATTTCATATTAGTAAGACATCACTTCCATTTACTTATTTCATGTTCGTTGAAGGTCGTGAATTGAAAAGATTCCTTTCCAATTCTGTGGACTGGGAATCTCGAAGGATAGCAATCTTTTAATCCTCTCCAAATGCATTTTATTCCTTGTTTGCCCCGATTTGGCCTCCAATTATTTTCTCTGAAAGAATTTGGTGCAATTAAGGAGGAAAATTCAGACGCCTACCGATAACCTTGATCTACTTTTAGTGTCCCATTCATGTATAATTTAGCGGGTACCGCTTAAATACCAACTCCCCAATGTCGCTTATTAATTTAGGAACCATAATCTGTCCAGCCTTCAAACGTCCTTTTCAATTTCTTCTTTTTTCCGAAATCGAAAGAATCGAAGTTTAGAATTGATAGCGTTGATAATTATGACAAGGAAGATGAAACTGGAGGGGATAATACACGTTATTCAATGAAATGAAATGATATTAAACAGAAGTGATACTGGTATTGTTATGAATGCTTCCACAGTTGAGATAATTTGATTAGCGGGCCCCCACAGAAAATCGAACCCGGGACAGCTTTCAGCAAAGGAGAACGTGTTACATATTCAGCTAAACGGGAGCCCTGTGATGATAAAGGATTCATAAACATCAAAAGTTCTGAACGTAATAAAATTTTATTTAAATCCTAGAAATATATACAGTACATACATTAATTCCTTTGTCTGACGAAAATGCAATGAAACATGGATGTTTTCCTTACATGTCCTTATCTGTAAATGCATTACTAATCTCATTATCATGAGGATGATGATCTAAATGATAAAGGATCGAAAACATGGTAGCTTAGTAAAATATTGGGTTGTGAGTGCTTTTCAGTCATTTTTGTAATTGTAATGCAGACTCACTACAAAGTGGAGGCCGAATTTATGGATTCGATAATCTAATCCATTACAGAATTACATTTTATTGTCTCCGGTCAGCGTCATTTTGAAGGTGAAAAGGCATAAATATGAGTTTAAAGGCATATATTGAAAGACAATAGGGCCAATTTAGAATAAAAATCTTAAATTGAAAAGTGTTGATGAATTGCAATCTGGATTTGAAAATGTTGAAAAAAAAACTTCAGCCATGTGTATATCAAACACTGTATGATCTGCAAATTTTTAATTCGAGTCCTATGAGTAGAAAATGATCTTTTAATATTAAAAATCCAGTGGCAGATTTTTCAGATCAGTCTCTCCGTTCTCTTTCTATTCATCTATATAGATATCGTTTATTACCCAGAGAATACTATATCGGCTATGAGAAGATGCATTTCCCTCGTCGAATGTATTCGATGACATTAAAGCGTTCACCTACTGCACCTTCCCCTGTCACGAATCGCGGGAGGAGAAAAAGTCGTAGCATATTAGGAATAATGATCGTTATAATGACTCAGAGATGATTCTTTTCCGTCGACTCCTCGTTTGACATTTGAACGCGGAAGGCAATTGCTTCGTCCCTTTTGCAGACGCTTCTCACCTGGCGATAAACATCGACGCGCCGCTAATAAATCGGTGGAACGTTTCTCCCAATGGAATAACATAAGTATGAGATCCTACTTTCTTTAAATGTCGATGCGATGAACTTTTTTTGGGTTAGCACAATTAACGATTGTGTATAAGAAACGTCTGTGGAACGAGTACCGAAGATATATTAGTCTGAGTGTATAATTCATTATTGAGTCCCGTTTGAGCCTCAAACCTTCAAACATTAGCCACCAAAGACAGTTCAGGGAATGAAACTTACTGGACAAGATGAGGAGTGAGGTAGTTGTCCTTTATTTCCTCACTAAACAGGGATACTATTAATGAAAAAGTGGAAAACGTTCTCGGAAGTGCAGGACAATAATCCTAGGAATGACACTTCTCTCAGCATTTTATAACTCA
Source organism: Pachydiplax longipennis (assembly GCA_036926295.1). NCBI lineage: Eukaryota > Metazoa > Arthropoda > Insecta > Odonata > Libellulidae > Pachydiplax > Pachydiplax longipennis. Next base: position 2,525,199 of record JAVFKF010000003.1, read on the forward strand.
ATCTTATGAATAACTGCTTCGATCACCTTACGAGTAAACCTCACTTAGTGTGACTTAAGTCAGATGATGGGATGGAAATTTTCCGAAAGGATTTGGAGGATTTCCGTCCCATATTATGACTTAAGTCACAGCTAGTAATGTTTCCTTTTATTACTCAGATTGTCACATCACTCATACCCCAGTACGTCTCATATTATCATAACCACGAACATGACTAAGTATTAGTACAGGAACCGAAAACTTAAATTTCCGAAAAAAAATTTCTTGAACAGGATTTGAACCACTGAGGATAAATTTTGGAAACTCTTTGGATCGATTTGCGGAAACAGAACCAGACACTCTAACCACTCGACCATTTGGATGATGAAGCTGGAGCAAAAGAATTTGGTTATTATTCAACAAAGAGGCTGGTTAAGTAGACTACTGCATATGCACGCCAGGTAACGATAGATAATACGACAGAAACATAACATTATCAGCCAGCTAACTCTAATACTCTCGGCCATTTGAATAATACAGCAGCATCGAAAAGAAGTTAGCTATAATTCAACAAAGAGGCTAGTGAAGTGGGAACTAATAGAACAAAATGAGAAGCTTGAGCTTCTTTCTACAGAAAAGGTTGCCTGCGTCGAAATCGAAAGCTATTGAAAGCATCAAGGTAGAGTATTATCCTGTAAAATGGCTCGAGTTCGATCCTTGGTATCACCGGAGTGTTGGAGAGTTTCTCTCCCAAACCTCTGTGGCGTTGATGAAATTTAAACAGCTAGGAGTCTAACAGTAACTAAGGAGATGGCAATGGAAAGAAATATCAGAAGAATTCGAAATGTAGTCACTCGCCGATCCAATGATTTAGTGTAATGTTATTTCTTCTTCCCTTTAACCCTAAGGTTGGTGGGCATTCATATTATTTTCTTTAATCCTGGTCTCTTAATTTCATGGTATCTCCTCCAGATCTCATTCAGCTAATTTTATTCATATTTCCTTGATCTTCATGTTTGTGAGTTATCACAGCATTTTTTGGTTTCATTTATATATTCCTTTGAGAAATTCTTCCTCTTATTCGTAAGCATCCAATGATAGTTACAAATTTGATTTTATACTATATTAGTGAACATATTTTCTCTATTACGCAAGAAATACACGAAATACAGGTAAATTTCGGACTATTTCAAATAATATCAACAAGTAAGCCTCATACTTCGAGTTTTATTAGGATCACGAATAATTTAGCCATCCCCGTCTTTGTGACGAATATTTGTCATATTTTTCTTCGATTGAGGACACTTTTAAAATTAAAAATCGGTCTCATACGAAAAAAGAGTGACAAGGTCCCTAATGACAATGGTCCACTAATATTTCATCAAGGAAATTTAAATCGAATCGAAGCCTCGAAATTTCAAGGATTATGAATTCGAATTCCGTATACACTGATGGGAGTCAACAAGGACAGGAATCGACGTATGAGAGAGAAAGTACTGCATCATACAAATCCCATCAAGCCCCACGATGATATTTATGTGTATTTATTTCCACACAATGGCGAAAGTTGAGCCAAGGAAACGACAGAAAGTGGAGGCGGGCAGAAGCCACCCACTGCTTGGGCCTAAGTATGTTAACTAACGAGGAAGGAAAGAGGTCGGGAAAGGTATTCGGTGAATGGGGATGGCAACGTAAGCGATGTAGATTACTCTTGCTGGAAATTTGTGGATCCAACACGTGCTTCGGTTGCGTAACATTAGAATCTCAAATTTTGATCATTTTGGAGGAGTGAGTATAGCTGTGTCCATACTCTGTGACTAAAGACTATTTTGTGAGATAATTTTGGGATTGTATTGAAAGGAGAGAATATATTCAATAATCGGTTTCATTTGTAGCATCGTCTGTTTATACAGAAGTTTTGTTTTTAACTATAGATATATTCATGAGCTTTTTTCAATCATTCAAAGTATTCAAAGGACGCTAATTCTACGGAATTTTATGAATAATTTCAAAATATCGATTCGGTTCTATCATTGCTTACGGATTTGTTCCTATAACTTCCTTCATTATCTTGAAAGTAAGTCTATGGTATGAAAACACGCCACTTCTTTTTGGAAAAATACACCTTAATTTACTTTAATGACGTAATAAAAGTTATACTATGTATTTATTTGGTTATCAATAACTCAAAGCTGAGATGCATTTCTTTTCTACACAGGAGTATTTTCTACTGTGCTTGTACAAAGAATCCTTTTCAAAGAGGAAAGGCTTAGAATCCTTTCATCTCTTTACATTCATATTGATTACATTTTGATTCGTTTTTCTGATAGTTTTACCTGAATATTAAAAAGATCACGTTGATTATTAATCATCATGAAGGGTATCACCATATCTGAAGATCAACAGGTAGCAGTGGTCGTTGCCAGATAACGGATGAAATATCCCAGAGCTATTCTGAAGGGCAGTATGGCTCATATTCGCATCACCCTCATTTAAATTGATAGCATGTGTTCCTATATCTTCCACCTCAGTATATTTTGTTATTCGAATTGAGTTTTGCGATGCAGTAGTATATTTTATACGCAACAAAATTTACTTAACCTCTACTAATTTAATTATAGTAATTATAACTTATTGAGCTTTATTATCATTTACTAATTAGATCTATTTAAATCGACGATGGGTTGAATTTAAGTGACTAAAATTTTATTTTCTTTTCTCTAAATTGAAAAAATTATATATTAATGGATACTTTTTCTATTTATAAAGAATGGAAATAAAGATAAAAATACCTATTTATAGGCATGTGTTTGACTCGTTGAGAAAAGCAAGAGCAAACTACACCACTCCTCATCTTGCCATTAGGTCTCATTCCCTATTCAGTGGTTTTATTAGGAGAGTTTCAGTTTCAAACCAGCTTTCATGAGTACACAGACAGTAGGACATCCACTTTTCCCCGAATGATCTCAGACATTTCTACTGAGCTCTCGAAGCGTCAAAAAACGCAGGCGATTTTTCATGAGCAACAAGGGTGCCGCTTAGGAATCTCGTGGTCTGATCTTTCCTTAACCACGATCACGTCGTCCCTGAGCGAAGACCATCGCCGATTGATCGATGTTGGTCGTGAACCGCGATGGAAAGTTCAGAGGGTAACCCCATCGCGATGAGGCGATAGGACGGGTGGATGAATCTGAGTGACGAATTGCTTCAGTGCATTCCGATCCTCTCCTTTCTTCTCCGAATTAACCTTTTATTTCCGCGTGAGTTGGTTGCGCAACGGGACACGAAAATCACGCTCTTGCGAAAAGGCCCTCCGCGCGGAGTTTTAGGCGTTATGAATGTCCCCCGGAAGGAATCCCGTTTAGAAATCGTCGTCCCAAAGGTCAGCCTTTTTAGTTTTGGTCGTGAATATCATTCCGAGGCAGAAATAGGTGAAACGAATGTTGGAATGGATGGAATGCGGAGTTTGTTATTAGGACGGAGTCTCTGATGCAATTTGCGGGCTGTAACGTGACGAACCGATCCTACCCAAGAAAACATTTGTGATTAAAAATCTGCGTCTTCGTATAATAACCAAATGAAAGAAAATCTTACCTACTTTGATGTTCACGAAAATAATCATATTTCACCTTTATATTTTTCTGAAGATTTTTATTATAGCTGTATTTACGTTTTTGAGAACGCAATTTAGAATCTTGAAATACCTAAAGGCGTTAAAACTTCAATTCGCTGCATATAGTCTATATGTCACTCAAATTACAGAATAAAAGTTAGCTGTAAATGTATTGCTGTAGGTTCATTTTTATTGTTTATTTATTTTTGTACATTATAGCACTTTACATTGTAAATTAGTATATCTTGTGAAATATTGTTGTTTTTCTTGGACGGGGCTTTTAAACAGCAATCTTATGTACTTGTATAAGTAGAAATTTGTTATATTGTTTGTTTTGTTGTAGTGTAAATTGACGTCGATGCTTATAACATTGTTTTTCTTTATAAATATAATACGGATTTTTGCTAATACAAATAACTAAATGGCATTAATGGAATAAAATGACAAAATTACAAGGGTATTAAGTATAAATATTAAATTAAGTGTTGTTGGATCTAAATGAGTTAGGAGAGTTGTAGTTAATTTAAATGACAAGAGTTAGTGAGGGTTCAAATATTTATCCAACAAAAATATTCAAGCAACAAAGAATTTATTTGACAATGTTCGTGTAAGTGTAAGCTTCCAAACACTATTTAGGGGTAATTTTCAATTGTAGTTTCATTAAAAGATTTAAGTGAAACATACATTACCTTAAGACGTAATCTAAATCATCTTTCTAAAAAAATTAATCAAATAAGAATCGGTGTTACGAGTAATTTAATGATTATGCATTTACGATGAGAGACAAAGTAATAGAAAGGGTAAATGTAATGGCTAATAGCAACGAGTTTGACTAATCACTCTGAATAAATGTAGATTTGATTCGCAGATGCATAATCATGGTTTACTATTCATTTCCGTATTTCTGACAATTATGTATCTCGATTGCCTACTTTCCGATTTGATAAGCATTTAGGAACGAAGCAGCGTATATATTTACGGCAATAAAAATTTTCCTTCGAGAAACAAACACAATGAGCTCCGCTTTCCCTTCTTATCAGATGCGCAGATGAAAGCGTGATGAACATTTCGATATCGCGAATTTCATCAATCGGTAGTTCGTCCGGAACCGCCCATATAATGATGAGAGGTTTCTTCGCATCGTAATTCTACTCTTGCAACGCTTAGAGTCATTGCTTTCGAAAAGATATAATGCCTCCTGATTAGCTGTGATCACATATAAACATACATACGTACACCCTTTACATATTACACGGAAGGAAAAAGGACATTTGTTCGAATAATGAAAACTATTAAACCAACCCACAGGTCGACTACGGTCTATAAATCATTTCTAACTTGAATTATAAAAAGAGTAAAATATTGTTTAATCTTATACGTAAATAATACTTCTTACAATGAATTTAATTACAATAAATAATAAAATAGCAAATATTAAAGGAATTATTAAAGCATCATCCTTGGCTCGCAAAGTCTTAATGAGAGATAATGCTGACCTCTGAAACAGCTAAATCTTGGACATCCCTGAGTAAAACAATAACTTCATTCTCTTTCCATTTTCCTTTATAGATTTTTATTTTTCTAACTAGGCTGCTTTCTCATCTTTATTCCATTAAGAAATTCCGTAAACGAAGTTATTTTTCCTTTCATCTTTACGCATTTGACACTCCATAAAACATCAATGTGGTGTGTTGGTGTTTATAGTATAGGAAGAAGCATGGTCTGAACGTTGATTAGAGGGGATGACGTTGGAAGGATGACAGGATGCATGAAGGGAAGTTAGCGACCAAAGGATGGCTATCGATAGAATCTTATAGCCCTTTAATGTAAGCATAAAGCCGTTGGCCAAGTTGGCTTAAGTGAGGAGATAATCCCGCAGGATTAACGTGCTGATTGCACTTCGTTCGGGATAATAACAAAACTAATCCCTTCCCAAAATGATCAAACTTACAAAGGAGCGTCTGCTCAAACGATATGCCGTGAATCATTCAAGGAATGTTTCAATTTTCTTCTGTGAAATGATACTTCTTCACCTTGGAAACAAACATCATGGACGTAATTTTTACAGATCAATCAAATGACTACAGACTCTTACTGATTATAGCTTTACAATACAATTACGTCGGTTGCCGACCTAACTTATCTATTATTTTAAATTTTAATTCTTCTCATTTATTAGATTTAAAATCTACTATAACTAGTTTCTATAAAAGTTATTAATGTGATTTAGATGCAACATTAATAAGATAATGCTTTTGTAAAGGCTTGCTAATCAATTTAAATTAATTTCAATCATTCTTGACCGGGGGTTTAAAAGTCTATCACAATTAATTTTGTGAATCGCTATGGTAATAGTCATAAAATACACCGAAGGATTTTATTTAACATAATGTCACACATTAACTTATGAGAACGGCTTTATACTATCTTTAACGTAAACTTATCTTCAAGATATAGATTTTTCTAAGTGGGGGACGCTCGAAAGCGTTAAAGTTTAATGGAATTCCAGCTGATTTCATTGAGTTTTCATTATTTCAACCCGTAAATATTTTCATGCTCTGTGATAAAATGCCTTTATTTTTCTAGTACCTTGGTCTTGCACGGCCATTTAAAATTTAATTCTGCAATAGAAGTGAAAAGAAGTATCTGTTACGGAAGGCCCTCTGAATCACCTGGATTTGGAAGACATGACATCAATTTCCTATCATCTGCAAAATTTAAATGCTTTGCCACCTTAGGTTCTCTATTTTTATAGCCCACAAAATCAGTTACGTTCCAACCCACTGACGTTACATCGTTTGTAGATCAATAGAATCTTCAACGTTTCCAAGCTGATATCCTTTGAGAGAAACATTTTCAATGTAGCCTTGACCCCCCTTGAATTCGTGTATCACGCCACCCGCTGATACGTGGGTAGTAATGTATCGAGAAAACGTAAATTCTCTTGTTTTCCATTAAATTGATGGATCACTTGATGGATTCCTCGTGGAGTCTCTTCTTAACCAAAACATGAAGCTTTCTCGATTCAAACTTGTATTAGAAATAATGAGGAAGCTTCATCGATCACTTAAAAAAATTGGAAGGGAACCTTTTGTGCTCATTAATTTTAGTGAGTTGGATCCCTTAATTCCTACCAGAAAATAGGGAAATGTTATAACGATTAAGAAAACGCTGCATTTCTGGTGGTTATCTAGTGACGTTCTATCTATTTACATAGTATTGTGTGCTTGAATATTTGTTGTATAAACTTTAACATAGAGTGAAAAGAATATTGTACTTATTCAGCCTTACCAGCGCTAGAAAAACTCAAATCTTTTCTAGATTCCCAAAACCTTCATTACCCCTCATGGTGACTTACGATACACTATCAGAGTTACATAAAAGCAATATATTGTTGAGACATTACATTTTTGAGCCTTCGGTTAGCTAAGTGCGGGTCTTATTCGACTTAGGTGAAAACGGTACCGGGTTCGATTCCCGCAGGAGATTAAGGTGCGAAATGACATCAGCTGCACTTCGAAAATTGCTTCTATTGCAAAAGCGGGTTTGGCGGAATGATGACACTGTAGCTATGGAATCAGCTGCTTTTTTTAAATTTATTTTTACTTTTTTCCAATAATTCAAAGAAAATTGGAAAAGAATCTGAAGCGCTTACACTTCTTGCGAAATATATGACTTAAAAACCCATGTTGTATTTCATATCAATACACGATAATTATTACGCTATTGTTGATAATTTTGTGTTTTTTATGATTTGTATTAAGTGATTTGTTAATGGGTTTTGGTGTATTGTAGTTGTAAGATCATGATTTTGGGATAATATCATATAAAATAATACAATTTAAAAGATATAAAATAACGATGATATTGATGACAGTGCTTATAATGATGTATTCTTAATTCTATTACTTTTATGTATAATATATTGTATACTGAGAAGTACAATGTATTACATAAGTACTGCTGTAATGTTAGAAGATAATTTTATAAATTATATGATAATGTTACAACCTGGCTTCCACCTAATTGCAACTTAATAACTAACTATAATAATAAGAATTAGTCAGGCTTACGGAATTAATTGTTTTAAGTGCTATTCCACGAATCCTACTTCATTAGTAGGAATCTGTATATTTAAAGTTCTATGTTGTTTGTAGTTATACGTTCTCCTCTGAATAATTATTTGCAAGACTTTGTTTAGCTAATGGAAATCCGTTAATTACAAGTGCTTGTTGCTTCAGTCATTACTTAGAATGTTTGTAAAAGTCTTAAGTAATCGAGTGTAGTTGGTGCGATGTGCCTTCTCTGAAGCTCTTCTTCAGCCTCCCACGCATCAAGTGAAAGGGAATGAGGTTGGGATTAGCTTTCCTCCCTCTTCAAGACGACCTTTGCCTCGCGTGTTACTTTCAGCAGCCCTTTCGTGCCCCACCCCTCGATCATTATGCAACCCTAAGGATTCGAAGAAAAAAGACGAAATAAAATCCCGTTATGAAACGGTACACATGCTTGCTTCAGACAGACGTCTCTTGCATCGACCAGATGAGGCTATCCGCTGAATTAATTTTAGATTGGATGCCTTTTCGCTCTTTTGCGTCGTGAGAATTCGTTTTAAATGGAAATCGCCCTCGCGATAAATGACTTTGCTACCGATTTGCCGTATTTTGCCTCATCTTCTCTTTCGAAGATTGGTTTGCTCTTCAAGATATTCCATTTCCTGCCAATCGCCTTATCATTCATAATTCATAAATTCAACGCTTATCATCACTTTTCTCCTATTTCATCTTAGGTCCCTTTAATTCTCTCTTTCTGGCAGTTTACCAGTACTGATGATGATCTAAGGCCTAAGGGTAACCCCAATTTTCTATTTTTTTCTTCCTATCACAACCTTATCTCTTTAGTGTTTAACTTAGCGCATTTAGGCGTGCTCTTTAAAACACAAGGGTGAATGAGAGTGAAGTATACATTGTGATAGTTTATCTAGTAACTATATGACTGGGACTCGAACTCAAGTCTTCTTCTGTTCGGGGAAATGTTCAGCAATTCAGTTAATCACTGGAACAGGCTGAGTGAATCGATTCCGAACCAATTGTACGCAAAGCATTCCAATTATCAAATTATATTGATCTGGCGTATTAAGATTTATTATTAGGATTATAGGAAGACCTGGGATCGAGTCACAGCCACGTCGACATTTCTTTTATTCCATCTTTCCTTGCGTTTGATTTGCGAAGGATTTTATTATAAGTTACTCAGGAGCGTGTTTTCTTTCTCCTCTTTTGTAGCAGCACATCTTTAATGTTTCTACGCTTCTTTTCTGCGGTGCAGTTGCAGTCCATATTTCACAACTAACACGGGCGACTCTCCACGAAAGGTTTTTAACTGTTATCTATTTATTCCTTATTAAGTCGATTCTTAAAGGCTATCGCAGCTCAACGTTTTGTACCCGAAGTGGAAGTTCAAACTACTCATATTTTTCATGTATATTTCGCAACTATACGAACTGAATTTTTCTACAATGTTACGAATCACATTTAAACAAATTCTTAAATGTTTTATAATACATTCCTGATGGGGTAGTTCGAGGATTCGGGATTTTGTGAACGCACGAATATAGACTATATGAAGCTACTCCATTAATTCTTCGAAGTTTACCCTGGCTAACTTTCGTAAATATCATCTTTAAGGCATATTACGAGTGAATGGTATGAGAAAAAGAAGACAGATTTTTTCATTTTTTCATTTGCATGCATTTTACTACATTTAAATATGAAGTAGAGCAATAAAATAGAAAAATTCATGATAGAATGGTAAAAAGTTAATAAATTTATGAATAATTCATTCCAAAATCATCGAAAACATTTCTCCTATCGTAAATCGTCTATTGAAAAACCGAAATAAGCTATTCTTGTGGTACGAGCATTTTCTTTCAATTTTGAACGCCATAATTTGAAATTTTTGTAAAAGGACTTACTTTGAAATTACTTGGAAATCATTAGGTCATTGATTACTTGTAGAAGTTAGCTAGTAATATAAAAAGCAATGCTTATTTTGGATTCACCGGAAAATTTTTTCCAGCTTAAGCTATTTTCTGTGAACATGTATCAGGAACGCTTATTAGCTGGTTATACTTATTTTCTGTAACAATATATTTAATATGAGAAGTATATAAAAAAAATTGTAAAGATTGCCTGTGATTCATTGTCAAGAAGGTTTGGCAAGTAGATTTTGCATAATTGACCGCAGATCGTGTGATGTGCAGTCTTGAGTTCCTTTGAAAAATTCCTTTTTTTTTAATTTGTAATAAACTTTTTAATATTATCATTTAATTTTTATTGTGTATACTAAAGAGTAACAAGAAAATAACTGTTTCATGCTACAGATGTTCAATAGACGTTATTCCATTTAAACTGCACGAGAATGTTTATTATGAGTTCAAAATACTGTATATCGTATATACTGTATTATACTATTTACATTATTTGAACAACGTTTTTGGTAAATTTTGGCAAATTAAATTGTTAGGCCTCTTTATTTAGTTGACTACTGCATAATAGTGGCTTGTCAAGGATTTTCTGCAGATGTAGATTGAACCCCCAACTTACAAATGAGAGATATTTAATTTTATGCGCATGTTTACCATTGTGCCCACTGCCACAAAGCCCCGCACATACACTCCGTATGATATTTGATAATAGTAATAAGAAATCGTTTTCCTTTTTATAATTTTTCGCGGGAAAGTATAACGCGTCCCGCTATAGCAAGCGATGGAATAGTGGCGATTATAGAAGGCGAAGACCGCAGGACAAACTATTTCGAAACTGTCTCTTTTTCCAGTTTAACCTTCGTTAGAAGAGGAAGGGTTGCAACCCTGACACTCAAACTCCGCCCCTCCCCATCGCTCTATATCTGCATTACTCTCCCGTAGGACCATTGCTTTCACATCGACCAGATTGACGCTCCTCAACCTAAGAAGAAGGGAAATTAGCCAGTTAATGTCACTCACCAACCCTTCACACCTCTTTGGTATGCGACCGAGCTCTGATTTAACATGGGTCGCGCGCTAAATATTTCAATCAACGTAAACCTAAATTCATTCACCGCAACACTAAAAATTTTGACTTAGATTCAGGCCATGGTTATGATTTGTATCATTTTCTAAGGAGGGTAAATTATTATTCTCAGCCGGAATTGCTCCATCGATGTAGGCATTCAGAAAAATTACCACACATATAGATGACACAGCGATCGTTTTGGATTTGATTGATATATTAAGGAAGGAAGTGGAATTTAATTCTTTTAGAAGAACCTGAAGGCAATTTTGAATAATGAATTTTTAGTAACTTCAATTGATCCATTGCGTTGCATATTTTACGAATGGTTTCTAGAAGAATGTTAGCTTCTTCAGTACAACGCTTGAGCCTACCGAAAGGTAGAAGAAAGTTTAAGATATAGGCGGACAAAGTATTGATATCTTAAGATATTTAGTATAGGTAGGATACAAGGAAAATACAAGAAGTTACATCGAGTCACACATTTATGGAGGGTTAACAATAAGTTAAGGAAATATCGTTAAAATGAGAATTCTAGTGCTAATGAAAATACCTAGAGGTGTTTTCTTGTATAATAAAATTTTGGGGAAAACAATTTTTGTAAACTCAAAATTCCGTCTATGTTCAGAAAATATGAAGGTTAATTATCTCTGTCTTGCTATGTATTTTCAAATTTGAGTTATCTTCGGACCTTTGAAATATCACTCGAACTGCAAGAAATTACGAAAACGAATTACAGGACGATATCGGAAAAAGCAAAAATATAGGGGACTCATAGTTTGAAATTAAGGACTCAGTCTTATTGTAAAAGACATATTGTCTCCTTAGGTATAGGTTGACTTAGAGTTGGTCAACCAAGACACTACCTTAGAGATGTAGAATGCAAAACGTCCTTCAAAGGAAATCTTTTTCGCCTATTTTATTAACGAAATCCTCTCAGACACGGCGAAACTCGACCGTATCGCTTCTTTTTACCCCCAAATTGCCTTTTTTCCCATTACGTAAGAGAAAAAGGTTCCGATTACGCAGAGATTGAAGAAAGGATTAATCGTCTCCTGCGGCAGTATTTCTATTTTCAATCTTCGTCCAGTTTCCCTTTTTTCGCCCACTTTTTTATCACCGCATTGCAATTTTCACCGCTCGGACGCTTCTCGGCTGTCGTAACTTTCTGGATGAAAGTGGAGTGAACATTACCCAATTTAAATTTTAATGCGATACGGTTAATTTTTTTGGCTTCGAATAAATTTTCTCGCCACGATTCACTTTAAATTCCTTGGGGTCAGAGCGCTGAAACTGCGAGGAATGATTTATTCCTGCGCAATTTTTTAAGTGAAAGAAGTGTGCTAAGTGATTGCTAGAAAGCAGCGATGCTAAATGTCTTGCGGAATAGTTCTGCGCAGGGATGACAGACGTCCTGGGGACATTGTGCGGGACAGTCCCGATTAGCAAAAAATTGTCCTGTATACCGTGAGAATTCTGATTTGTCTCACCGGACTGTGTCGAAAAATATTTATTTTCTATTGATAAGGACTTTAAAATTCGATGTATAATAATCATGAAAGATTTCCAAACATTAGAGGACTTTAAGGACTTTAAAATTCGATGTTTAATAATCATGAAAGATTTCTAAACATTCTTGAGAGAATGTCTTTTATTGTAGATTATTAAAAACCGATTCCTGAAGTGAGATGACTTAGGAAGAGGTCATGAAAAAGAATTTTGTGGAATTTCTTCATTATACTATGATATAAAAATTGTTGTAAATTCCACTTACACAATGTATGGGAGGTGAAAGAATATTCAAATAAATAACGGCCAAAATCCTCGTTATAAAGAAGTAATGATAGCTGATTCTAATTTTAAATTTTCATGGTACCGCGAAAAGAAAACAACTGGTAGAAAACCTTCAGTTATAGTAACGCTCTTCCAAAAAGCTCTATTTCCAAAGAATGTGGCGAATATGGAAGTACAATATTTTTTCTGGATCCAATTTCTAATTTTCTGTTACCTGTAAAAAGTATGTCTTTCTTAAAAGTATCTTTTCAAAATCGAGTATCCTTGATCCTGTCCTGCGGTCCACACGAGTTTTCAACCCTTCTACCAAATCATGTTAAAATTGATGAAAATATTTTTTTCATATAGAATACTTACACCGCTAGTTGTGCTAATGCTATGTTGTTGGTGAAGTGAAGTGTTGCGAGTTGGTATCTGTTATACTGCTGCTGCTGCACCTGATTCCTCCACAACCACTATAACAAAACTCTTAAATTACGAATTTCACTTTAAAAATTATAAAGTGGAAAAATATATAACATGGAATATAAAATTATAATAGCAAATATATAAGAGAGGAAAATATGCAGAACACAACAATCATCATCCAAACAAAAAATCACATCGTATTGTTTACTTAAATTAACATTCGAAGAACTCTGTTACTGAATTATGACATTTATTTATTAAAAGGCTTTAGTTTTTTCCAAGAATACTGCATAGTTTGTAGACAGTCTTGGTAATTTTATATCACATTCTTCACATGTATTTTTCTTTTAAACTATTTCAGTCCATGCCTATGATGCAGCAGCATTGTTTCCTCTTGTGCCATACATATGATCTGATTTTACATTTTTCAGGGTTTCTTGATTCGCACTGGCTTAAGATATAAATTTATATATTTATTAACTGGATGAAAAATATAGTATATATCGTATATATTTTGAAAACATGCTTGTTAAGAAATTGATCTGAGACAACGATGACTACTTTCTAATGATTGTTTCGAGAAAGTCATTTTTTGTCGGATGACTTTTAATACAAAGATAACTAATGGGAAGAGAAGAGAAGTTTCCAAGAGTAGTTTCCAGAGTAAACAATCCCCTCCTCACTGCAGCACAATGAATTTTGCACGGTTACCCGACTCATCTTTCCTGAATATCTTAATTTCACGCTCTTAATTAACTCTCTTTCGAAATTCCACGGGAGAATCGCTATTTCAAGAAATAGAACGGATATAGAGGTTGACGTTACTCTTCCTTTTAGGCTCCATTCCAAACTTCTAAAAAAACATTATTATCAAAACTGTGGCGTATTAATTATTCAAGTAATTGTAATATTCCAAACGCTCGGAGTGTGACATCATTAATATCTGTCGTTTCTGAAAATTGATAATGTTCCGCGCATGTATTTAAGCGTAACAGCAGAGTACTTTCCAAAATCTGACATCTCTCTCCTGTGAGAGAGATGATTTTACTTTCGTATGCATGGATATTATGAGTATATTTCATCAACATCATTCTTTGAGCGGATTTGTTTTTTATTTAACCTATTTTGATTCATTATATGTGAATTGCGCGTTAATGGGCGTTTGTATTAAAGCATTTGGCGAAACTAACGTTGTTTTCCAATTCTCCAATGCTGCTACTAGCACAAAAATATTATCCAAGTTACTAATAAAATTATTTCTTTATTAAAACTATCCTAAAGAAACTCTTGATTTTTTCACTCTCTCTCCGTCATTTATTTTTTTAAGTAATAGTAATTTTACCATAATCCAGCCTTAATTGAATACATCCGCTCTTAAGATACTTTTCACGAGCTATTTTATTTATTTATTTTAATTAATTAATTGATTATCATAAAATTCACCATTAATAAAAAGTAAGTTTTATTGTATTTATCTATTGAGAAAAATTTAAGAAATCTGAGCTCGCTCAAAAATGTCAGGATGGCCAATTCCAAGAAAAATGAAATTTTGCTGATAAAAATTTTTCTTGAAATAATGTATTTAAATAAGGGATGATAAAAGTAAGGACAAAAAGAGTACTTTTAACCTTCAGATATTTCATCCAACAGCTTGAAAGTAAGTCATTGCATGTTCGCCTTTTTTCACATTAAATTAAGGATAGATCGACGTCGTATACGGCATTGTCAATTTCATTTACTCTCAACTTTACGATCAGACATCGCCGATTTTCCAAGTTTGACCCGATCTGTGGCTGATCTCCAATACAGCCAATCTGCTCTAACTCAAACTCCTGCTCAAGAGTAGACGTAAGGGAAACAATCGTATTTTGTTTAAACTACGGATTTGCGGGTGGACCCAACCTCAGTGTCCACATTCGAGATTAAAGATATACCCGTTTCTTTGTTTTACGTCAACCGCTCCGCCATCTGTCGAGGGCTTTCGAGAACTTTCTCCTTCAAAATGTCCACATAGTTTCCGGTGGGAGAGGGAGAATACAAACAAACACGCGCCTTTATTGCGTAGCAACTAGGTTACCTGGCGAATTAAGTCCGGCGTATCATTGGAGATGATATTCTAAGGAGGAGAGCTGTCGTTTTTGATTAAAAAATTGGGAAAGCGGAGAATACGGTGTCTTGTACCTTCGTATTTAGTCTAAAGTACGGTAGAAATATTAAAATGAATTCTATATTGCGATATAAATATAGTGATATAAATATAGTTGGGATTCACAACCTATCCGCTCACTTGTATCTACCCACAACATAAAATTTAGTTTTACGTAATCCCTTTGGCATCATTAATTATTACTAAAGCGATATTTTTGTGATGCAGTATGTGCTGTACTCATCTTGAGATAAAAATGAGTTACCTTGAATTTTGTAATAGCGAGCTTCTACCGCAGTGCGTCCGTATACCTCATCAATAAATTATTCCTGCTGTAAAGTACAAGCAAAGACGGGTTGAGTAGCGAATAGAGAATCACAAAAAAACGTAAAAAGTCGAAAATGCAGAAGCTTCTGAAAAAGTTCGCCAATTTTCCTTTTTGTCGATATTCTTACCATATTTTTCGCACCGCTTATTGCGATATATTCTGATATTTCCACTTCTTCTTTCTTTATTTATTTATGAGCATAAAACAAACGAAACGGAAATAAAAATACATTTTCAAGAAATAATAGAATAAAAATAGAAATAAGGTTCAGATCTATTAAAGCAAAGCTTTCATGGAATAGACAAATTAAACGGCGTACATGGAATAAAAAGATTAAAATAATTCACAGTTTTCATGAAAAATACCACTAAACGTGAATTTCAACAGTGGCCTAAATACCACATTTAATTGTTAAACAGGGTCGTTGTTATAGACTCCAATTAAGAATCATTAGCAATTAATTTGGTTCATTTGAATTTATCGAAGACTCTTAAAAGCACTAAAACTGAACAATAATTGACATCAGAAAATATTTCTTGGGGCTCAGCGGGAGAACATTTAATCCGGGAAAAATTCCAGAGAATCTTGTTTAGACCTGTGTGTGAGTGTTGTTGTGACCATTGCAAAATAGCATTGAACACGGAAGTAAAAAGGGCAAAAAAATAACTTTTGAACAAGATTTTTAACGAGATGAAAACATTACTGAGGGAAAAATTTAAGTTTATGAGAGAGAGAAACTGAAATGAGGAAGAAAAGGGTAAATGTAGGAGATGGATTGAGGAAAGAGCGGATGATGAAAAAGGGGAAAATAAGAAGAATGAAAGGGAGGAAGTGACAGGGAAGAGGAAATGAGGGAGCATTGTGGGGGAGAAGTTGGACGAAGGTTGACAAGGGCAAGGCAATATGTGCAAGCGACAGCGCCTGAGTATCCATTTTGGACACTAGAAGCACAAATTGCATAGTTTCGACACACAGTTTCGGAAAGGTTATACACAGCCTTTCTGCAAATTGTTTTTGCAAAACATGCACGCTGGAGCACTGTGAAAATTCGGCGAGTAATTTCGTGGTGATTAACTTTATACTTCATTGCCTCTCCTTTAATTACTGAAACCTCACTAGTTTAGCTTTCTTATGATGATTACTAGAGTAGTGCGGTTTAAGTTCTTGTGAACTTAACCGTTTTGTTCGGTTGTTTAACTTAAACGTTCGGTTTTTGAGAAAATTTTTATCCTTGATAAAGTTTTCTTTGTTTTCTAATTATTCTTTTTCAAGTCTTTTCTGTTCTGACGATAGTGTTTCGGCAAACTAGCGATGGAATGAAAGAATTTTATGGAAATCGCAGATCCCTACAGATCGATAACAAAGGGTATTTCCACAAACTATAAAATGTATTGGTACGATTTATAGGAAAAAGCATTATATAACACGAATTCGCGTAGGAACAGCGAAGAGGTCAATGTTACCTCTTCTTTAATAATGGAACTCGTCGTCAAGGGGAAGGGGCCTAAAAGTGAAAAATATTGCCGAAATTTCGGTAGATTTCATCAAAGTTTGCGTGATTTCAAGCCGTAAATACAGTTTCACGATATAAATAAGAATCTCCAGTGAGTTGGATTTCTAACGATGTTCATGTCTATCTCGCACGGCCATTATTTGTGATTAAATTGCGCAAAGAAGCGAATTTTATAGAGGTAAAATTGGACTTCATTTGTGTTTCTTGTGAATCGCAGATGATTTGGAAGAAAATAGAAAAAATGTATTGTCATTGAAGGGAACATGTATTTATTCACTTGAAGAAATTCAAAACAGATATAAACTTGGCTGTATAAAAGGGAATTAGAAATAACTAGTTGCCCCGTGCGAAACTTTCGCAGACGACACTGATACTCAATTTCCCACCCAAATACACTTCAACAAACGCTAATCTTTACAAACAAATACACAAAAACTAAAACATACCTAAAAATACACACCTTCATATTCTTTATCAGTGTCTGTTTCGATATACCTCGATTGTAGCGATGGATATCGCCTTCTACACATCCAGTAACAAAACTCAATGGCCATATAAAATGTCTTGCGTTTTCTAACGCCATACCATATGAACCCAAACAAAATCCTTATTATATCAGAGAACGTGATAGTATAAATGTTATCGAATGTTTTAAAAATTTTCTTATAGTAGTATAATCACGAATGGTGCGCGTCATCACTATAACGATACATGTATCTTATCCTACACCGAATACCTCAATTCACTCAATGCATTTATGACTAAATGAATTATGGTAAAGATACAAAATATCACTGCCAGCTTTACCTAAATCTGTCGTTATAAAAACCACTTCCTTTTATACCGGAAATGAAGTTTCACTTAAATAACCAAGATAAAAGAACGAAACATACCTTCTGCATCCACGTTATTTATTTATTTTCTATGTTCTTCTCTTCATACATGAAATAACTACTACTCTTCTGCAGTGATCTGATCTGGGAGAGGAGAGCTAGAGGGGAAGCTAAATGTCACACTTTCATACGAATACATTGTGTTACATTGTCAAAGCGCATAGCATTCTCCCCGCATTGAAAGTCTCTAACATCGTTAATGTGGCAAAATAATACATTTTTGTGCTTCGGAGATAGCGATTGGGAATAAAAGCTTTCGTTAAGCTTGTACTACATGCTGGTGAGTTTTCTGAAATCGCAGGACATCCTTTTCTTCACTCAGAAATATGATTAAATGTTGAATATTATCTATTCAATGAGTGAAATATAAACAATGAAAATCATTTGATATCAGGTTTAGATATATAGAAAATTTGCAACATACGAAACCGGGAAGTAATATGATGCAAAATTATTCAAACATACCACATGATAAAACCGTGACGCAAACTTTCATATTCGGCAATGTTCATGTTTCTTTGGCTGTCGTTCTGCTCCCGCAAGATGCAATGTGGCTTGCTTATTCAACTGTTATGGTTGCGTACGAAGTCGAAGTTTTCGTTCATGGAGACTGTAATGTTAATTGCGAATCATTTTACGACCGAGAATAGATGCATTATCCGATTTTAAAACTTGTTTACACTCGTCACTAAGTAAACAAATTGAATCTGTATATAGCAACCCGGGCCTTTTTTCATCCAGTAAAAAATGGGATGATTAAAATATTATTTCAATTTGTTTAACAAATGGTGCATTTTTGATTTGTCTGACTATTTTTCGCAGGAACCTGACAACTTTTGCCATCAAACGGTCATTCATTTATATATATTGAGGGAGTAATAAGGGAGAAAAGTCCCGATCACCAAAAAAGCATGTTTTAAAATAATATATAGATAGATAAGTAAAAGAATCGACAAGGTCAAACAGCAAAACTTACATAATAAATTAGAGAAAATCACTAAAAGTAAAGAAAGTATATCAAAGTTGAGGTAGCAAATGGAACATAGTATGCGAAAGAAAGATGAGGGAGAATAAGTTTAGGATCAAAACAGTTTAAGGAAAAATATTAGTTGATTTAGCTCTTTAGGGAAGTATATTTAGCTCTGGTGGAACGCATGAAGTTAATGTAAGATTAGTAGTAAAGTCAAACTATCGGGTCTTTATCTACTATTTAATGCATTCATTCAAGAAATATTTCCATAAATTCCTATTATATTTTGAGATTTATATTTGGATTTATATCTATTACTTCGTTAAAGTGAATATTCCGGTATGATTCCTGTAAATTAATGTGCATCCCAATTGTATTCCAATGAATAGAAGTCGCCATATTTCTTTGCGTGACTGTTTTGTTAAATTTCGTACATAATTTGCTTTTGTACTATTTCCTGATCATCCTTTACAGCTAATTTATTCGGGAATATATGGCAGTTGAATAAGAAGCTTTCAATTTTGAGCCCAAGAATTGTAAATTAGCGATGGCAGAAGTCTGACAGAAGCTGAAAGGTTTGCTTTTGAAATCGCTTGAAAAATCGATCTCGCTGTTTCCTTTCGGTGTTTTGGTAATTTGCCACAATTACTCGTAGTTCCCTTTTCAGATTTTATTTCCTTGCGTACATTTGTGGCGACAGAGAGCCCTAAATCCCCTCACATTTCTTCTTTAAATGTTTCGCTACTTACGTCCCTTCTCCACAGTATCTCATTCGCCACCTCCAAACTGTCTATCCTAGGAAAGTATATCAAAGGTAAGGTGAATAGAATGCGAAGGTCAGCCAGTAGAATTCTGAGGGGTTATTACTGGGTAATTTGGGATCCTCGAGAGGTAGGATTAGAAATGGTAGAGCATGTAAGTTAGTTAAATGAGAATTCAGATTAATAGAGGGCTTAGAACCGTAATACTTTTCCTTCCGATTTTCGTTTCTGTTCGAAGACAATACCAAATTTCGGTTCGGATCCAGTTTAGTTTATGCCGTCGAAGCGGCTGAACTTTTTCCAAATTTTTCTCTCCATTTTAAAATTTTACCCTTGTGAGAGTCTTATTATTTGTGGTTCTTTTTCATTTACATTATGTTAAGCTAAATTTCGCGAAAAATATTCAATACTAAAGAAATAAATTATCAAATACTAGATCAAATATCAAGTATTCAATTCAGTTAGTTACAAGTCCTAACATTTGGTAAATTTTTCCTCCGATGGTACTTAATTGCAATGATATTCTTGAGAATCGGAAATCGGATTTTAATAAATATTTGTTTTCTTCGGTTTAGTTACGGTTCGATCCCTGATCGAGACACTTCCAGCTTTCGTTACCATGCTATGGAGTGGAGGTAAGCACTTTTTGTATTTACAGCCATTTTGTACCTCTATTTACAACTTACCTCATTGACAATGAAGGGTTTTCAGTCAGTTGGTAAAGAAAGATTATGGGAGAATGATATATAGGCTTTGGATCAGGCATCGATCTTTGATTAAATGGTATCCAGGTTGATCGATCGATGAATTTAATCACGTTTTACGTAGGATATTTAATATTCTCTAAGTGATGTTTGAGAATCTACTGAGGTGGAAAGTGGTAAAAATTTACAGAGCCTCAAAATTAAAAATCGGTCTGCGAATTTGCAGACACGTACACGGATTTATTATACGGTAAATTTATACACAGTTATCTCGAGTCAATACCAGGGAAAAGAATTTCATATACATCTCTTTAGTTATCCAGTAGGTTGACTTATCCTGCAGTCCATTAACTCCGTATACTCATAAAAGGAGCAATTGAAAATACACCAGCCATAAGATCAGTTTATATATGGTTCATCATCATCATTAGCTCTCCGAAGATTGGTTTGTCACAGCTCTGCAGTCTCTCTCTAGCGAATCGCATCATTCCCTCATAACTCTAAGCTTTAATGCTTATCCTCACCTGCCTTTCATTATCCAACCAAGGTCTTCCTTTTTTAATTCCTCCCAATTCTTCCAATGCTGTCGTCAGTAAATTATCGAACCTTGAGTTTCCTTAATTAATTTTCGTCATCTTCATCCCTGAGTTTTTCACAGGTTTTCTCCCTGTTTTTTCAAAAGGACTTACTCCGTTGATCCATCATGCTTCTGTAGAGCTACATTTCCATTATTTCTAATTTTTACCTTTTTGCTGAACTTGCAGTTTATGTTTCACATACATGTATACTTATGAATTTAAAAGTATAATGGAATTAATATGTAGGAATTTATTTATAAAATCAGATAGATGTACTCATTACTTCATGCAATCGCTTCTCTGTAGAAATAGTCATAAAACTAACTACTTTAGAGAAGATAAATCTTTTACCCATACGTCGAGTATGATGCTGTTTTTTAAGATTTTTGTGGGCATTGTGTGTTTCAAAGCATAGAATCTTGCATGGATCCAGCATTAATGTACGTGTGTAAGTAAACCTCTGTATTGATTGCCTTTTTGCATCACGCAGCGATTACAAGAAAGCATGGTCCACTGTTTTGGTTTCAAATTTGTAGTGTCTCTCCTTAATCAGAGAGAATAAAAGTCCAACTTTTTCTCGTTATCTCAGATTGCTATTCTTACGACCTTTTAAGTTTTAAGGCTTAGCGTCATCATGAGGTCAAGATTGATTCAATTCGCCTGATGATGACTCTTAGCGTTGAAACTTAGGTCGTAAGAATAAAGTCGTGTTGTAACGAGAAAAGTTGTGTTTTTATTCCTCTTGTCCATAGGTCATTTATTTGAAAATACCATGCTTTCGGTATCTAGGATACGTCATGTTGTTTATGAAATTCAACATCTGAACCATAGTCAGCCAAAATGAAATTCCTATTAACAGTATAATCTTCTCCGTGGAATTAATTATGATAATTCTCAAGTGGAGTGCATGAATATAAGTTTTCGTTAACTCATTTTGTCTGCCGTTTTCTTGGAATGAAATTTGTGATATTATCTTATGGACTTTTGAGATATTTTAATATGTTACTGTTTCTATATTTTCACATTTGGAGATTTTGTTGAATATTTTAATTTTTATTATAATTTTGATATGATACCGTATAATTGAGTTTATTCTGAACTTTTCCATCTCATTTTAAAATTGAACTTTTGAACAGTTTCAACATAGCCGTATGTTGTCAGTACTACATTTGAATTATTTTTTCAAACTTTTGTTTTAATAATAAAGCAATATTTTTCTGATTATTCAGCTCGCTATCTATCTAACGAACCAACTGCACAGTTCTCCCTATTGTGTTTTTATTTAGCTCCAGTTGTTTATTTTTTGTAACTTCTTGTTTAAGTGGAAGAAGATTCTGGCTCTACGAATTCCTAAGTAAACTAAACTAAGAAATAAATTAAATAGCATTAATAATCTCTTCGAACTCTAACATAAATGAAACATAAGAGAGTTAAAAATCATACGTTAGCTATGGCTGAAGTCATTTCAGTCGATGTCACCCAAAGCTTCTTATAAAGATGTGTCGAATTTGGTTAAATTATTAGAGCTTCTTTCAAAGTGGAAGCTCTGTTGGGCGAGCTTTGTTTTCACCACTTTGGCATCTTCCTTTTCTCATCACCAAATAGGTGAAATGAAATGAAATTATTTTGATATCGTTCCAGGATTCATGAGAGTCGAGAATCGAATAGCCGGTGACAGCGATGAGGAAGGTGGAAAAAGGCAAAAGAAAAAGGTGGAATAATGGACTCATAAGAGGAAGGCTATGGGAGAAAGTAAGGAAGGGTGCTGGATTGAGATATAGGTAAAAAGTAGAAAATAGTAAAAGGGAAGAAATGGGATACGCAAAAGAATTAAGCTATGAAAATAAACACTAATTATTCTTAGACATATATTATGGTAAATCAAATGTTTTTCGTTTGACTTTCGGAAATGCATATAAAAAATGCATGTTTCACTTGACTCATATACGCGAATCTAACAAGGAGAGTATCCCAGAATCGAGCCCTGCTTAGCGTCCTAAATAATTGAATGCAAGAAATAACCGTTTCTGTCCTAATAAGTGTTTCTGCCCTCTGGTTCGTGAGTTATGGATGTTTAAATATACCTTCAAAAGTAGCAGATGAAATACTACTACCTTATTACCCTTAACGGGGCAATAATGCCAATGTTTATGTCATATTGTCTGTAATTATCTGGCGTGCATATGCAGTAGCCTACTTAACCAGCCTCTTTTTTAAATAATAACCTTCTTTTGCACAAGCTTCATCATCCAAATGGCCGAGTGGTTTATGGCCAGTGGAATGGCCGAGTTTATATTCACGTAATACTTCTTCATTGTTGTACAAATTTAAAACATCGAATGTGAAAATGTCAAATTAATTCATTCATTTCATGTGATTTGCTTTTTTTTATATATCTTTTTAACTTTATATACTTTAATTGTGATATATTTCAATATTTTCAACATTTGTTAGATATGTGAGAGATATATATGTAAATAGTTTAATTGATGCATATTTCAGATGTGTGTGATACCAAGAGATGCATTATTTTCTTTGTAACGCAATATTAAATAAGTTTCATTCCACTCTGTAATTATAACGTGGTGAAATTGTAATATATTTCAATATTTTCAACATTTGTTAGATATGTGTGAGATATATATGTAAATAGTTTTAATTGATGCATATTTCAGATGTGTGTGATACCAAGAAATGCATTATTTTTTTTTGTAACGTAAAAAAAAAAAAAAAAATGGTTAAAGGCATACTGCTTTAAAGCGAATGATGTCGGGTTCGAATCCTGGAAGCGGACAATTTTTTTAACTCCATTTTCGATATTTTTAGTGAGTTCTCATGGGGTATTTGAATGAACAATTTTTGAGTTGCAATTTTCATTTTATATAGTAACATATTATATTTTTAATGAAAGTAATTAGAAATACCAGAGTGCTGCCTGTCACAGATGAAAAAACGCTATTTTGATGTTGAATAAATTTTAAAATTTATGGAAAAAAAAAAGTGGTTAGAGTGTCTGGTTCTGTTTCAAAAGATTAATCGAAAGATTTTCCGAAGTTCATCCTCAGTGGTTCAAATCCTGTCCAAAGAAAATTTTTTTCCAGAAAATTAACTTTTCAGGTCCTGTGGCGTCGATCATCAAGACGGCTGCCACCCACCTATTTTGTTATGGCTAGTCAGTTTACCTCATCTAATTCCCACTCCATTGGTGAACCAGTGTGCTTTTTGTCTCTAATGTTTAGTTAGAGATATTATAACAGTGTTGGTTTTATCTTGTCGTTAAGATAAGATAATTTTGAATATAACGATTCCATTTAGCTTATCATAGCCATAAAAAGAGTGGAATGAATGTCTGTAATTATAAGTAAGACGAAGACAATAGTAGTTGGGCAGATAAGGAGTGTAGTGAGCCATCAGAAAGAACAGAAAGTGCGTAAAGTGGGAATTTTAATGCACATGAACCTACCGAGTCGTACTCGTAGGAGGCTTGTTTGGGCGAACCCTGAAATTTTTCATATTTTACTCCCGAGCAGTAAGTTTCGCCGAACTCAAGAAAAAGTACTCGAGAAAGCTTTGCCAGATTTTCCGTTCCACTCTTTCACCAGAAGGTGACATTCTTTTTAGGGAATAAAACCAGCGTATTTCAGAAACAAAAATAGAGCCAAAACACCGCTAAATTGGGCAGTTGGCAGAAAAAGCTTTTAGAAGCGCTGTAGGTAAGACGATCCATTTGGACTCGCGACGCTTTCAAAGCGGTGACAGGAAAGAGAACGGAATGTTTTAGTCCGATAAGATGCTATGATAGACGAGGAAGGAGATTCAGGTAAAGCCTTTCTATTGAAGAAAAGGAGTGGAAATGGCTGAGAGAAGAAGATTTTATTTGACGCACGAGCGTGAAACTACGACTTGATATTCTTACATGCTTGTTGCGTTGTTTCCCGAGAAAAATATAATAGGTACGGAATGTTTCGAAAAGAAAAGAGATGCTATTTCTCAGGGAAAATTTTACCGAGTGCTCTATTTGCACGATTCCAAGACGAAACCGATTCTAAGTCACTTCACCTTTCTTTGGAACTCCACATAGGAATTGCCATATTTTTCGATAGTTGAAGCACGCTTTATCTACAAAAAATTATGCAATTCTCAAAAATGAGCATTAGTGGTATAAAATGGAAAGGCGTAGTAATAGAAGTTGTGCTTAATAGAAAAGTGCTTCGACAGTTGAGGTTATTTCGCACTTATGCATTTCTACCGGGAATCGATCCCGGGGCCGCTTTCATCAAAGGTGAATGCGCTACTCACTTATCCGAGAGCTCAACTAGAAATGTATGAGAGGTAAAGCAATCGACGCGTAACTGCCATAATGTTGTTTAAGCTCATTACGTTTTTCTTGCGTCTGTTTGAATTTTAATTTGATTTGAAATATGTGTCTATTTGCATTGTTTTGATCTGACGATGGATATGTAAAGTCAAAACTGGTCTTCAAGTCATAAAATATGTATTAGATGCAGTATTCATCCTTTTTATCTACATATTATGTTATTAGTTTTCACAAAATTTCGGCAACTTCTGTAGATTTCAACACAAGAAAATTTCGTGTTTGTGGATCCTAGAAGTGATCACTTCGATTCACGTAATTTTATGGGCTTACAAATCGTTTCATGTTTTACTGCTCTCATGTACTACTTCTATGCAGAATGTCATATTTGACTGAAAATTCAAAAGGGTAATTATTCAGTTGGCAATTAGCAATAATAAAACGTTTTTATTTGGGCGAAATTGAAACCAAAAGTTCCCTCTTCCATCTAATCCATCGTCATTTTTAAACTGTATTATTTTCAAAGGAGAAGCTTGAAAAAAAATTGGAGATAAAATCTTTAGAAAAATTTTGGAAAAAATTATTCATTGCTGGAAAACACCCACGTAGAGAAGGGAGTATGAAAAAAACAGAGAATTTTATACGAAAAAAGGAAGAAAAAGAGAAAGGAAACCACATGAAGGACAGTAAAAATTACGAAAGTAATTAACAAATATAACATATCAGGAGATATCAAGACATAAGTATTCTTTGTCATTAAAATTTGAACGCATAAGAAAGTTAAGCTAGTGAATAGTATGAGTCTCAAATTCACAGTCAGATGCATTATTGATACCAGTAAAAAATAAATAATTCATAGAATTGAAAAGAAGATCCTCAAAATTCAAGGCAAAATTATACACTGTCAACATTATTAAAATAAAATAATAAAGCTTGTTTGAACCAGTTAAACTAAAACGCAGTTACATTACCTGCCTCTCATAATCTAATCTTGCTCTTTATTATAATAATATTTTATTTGCCAGGATTCAAAACTTATTTAATAAAAAATTTTAGGACACTTCTAAAATCTTTTTTAGACTGGACTTTTCAGCACACTTTTAGAGATGTTATTATACAACTTTATTCCCATGTAATTTGCAGTTCTTTCAAATAGGTCTAAACGATGAAAGTTTTTTCTAATTTTGTGGTTGTGCTGTGTTTTGCTATTTAGAAATAAGTTTTCATTTTGTGTTTATGAATTATTTATTAATATGCATAAATACCGAAGAAAGGCAAAATTTTGAGTTTTTAAAAATATGTTTGGAGTCTCAGAATTTGGAGTATGACTATTACTGCACTATATCTTTATTTGGATTTAATCTACGGATTGCCATACTATGGCTATTCTCCACAATACAATGCCATATTTTAATATGAACTAGAAGTAACCATAGTACAACACTAGTCTTGTTAGCATATCGGTTATTAGGCAAACACAACACATATTGAAACCAGCTCTGTTAAGCTGTGCGGTAACCTATAAATCTGCTGTTTCCAAGCTAGAAATTCTTGGATAAAATATAAGTCTTCCAAATGCTGTCTTTGGCAGACTATCGGCAGTGAGAAAAACGTATTAAGGAGGAAACTGTAGCAGAGGGATGAAAGGGGGTTAGTATCTGCCGAAAAAGTAAATGGATTGATAGCCGAGGAGACGAAATATGTTCGGTGGATATAAGTGGAGAGAAATAGAGAGAGGGATTTGGAGAGGGAATAATGGAAGGAGAGAGAAAAGGTCAGGAGATTGATGGTGTTGCCGCTGAGTGCACTCCATGGAGACAAGAGTGAAAGGAAAAAGAGAGAGGCATGCACGACCAAGAATAAAAGGAGCTTCTGAGGATTAGAAAAAATATTCTTTTTTGTAGTCTGAAGATTGTGACCGTTGAGTACCTTTTTAAATCCAAGCAGGGAGAGGGCGATTTGCGAGGGGCATAAACTGTGGAGGGGAAAATGACTCCGCAGGATATCTGAGAGTAAATCCGAGGCCTCTGTTTCGGATCCTTCCTCAGGACTTAGAGATGAATTGCCGTCAAACTATTGTGCCAAAAGATGCGATCAAGATCAACCGATGAGCCGAGGACATTTAGAGGTTTTCCGTGGAATGATTTGTTAATAAATTGTTCAAAAGAGGGTTCTTTTGCATTTACATATGAGCCTGCAAGCCGCCAGTAGAGTGAAGCTAGGGGTAAAAAACATCGTCTAACTCAACTTTTCCAAAATAAACAAGCCCTATTTATTTAGCTCTGAATGCCATTAGATTCTCCCCCGGATAGCCAAGTGCGTTCTCTAAGGGCTCCCGGTGGCAACTCGTTCAACTGTGGTGAAAGCGGTCCCGAGTTTCGATTCCCGGAGTGGGCTTCGATGTGCGAAACGACCTTAGTTATTGATGCGCTTTTCAAAAAAACGACTACAACTAGATTCTCCTATGGTTCGCGGAAAGAGCACTGGAAGTAACTATCCGTCCTGGCGATCATCATTTCCTTGTAACTCTTTTTCGTTTTCTCTCGGAGCTCGCGAACGTTCTTAGCTTCAGTATCAAAATCAACTGTTTCATTAACGAGATCTGAACCGATAAATTTTTCGAATAACCTCCGTCGGTAATCTTTAAGAGAATCCCACCCCAGGGGTTTTACAATTGTCGAAACACTGAAGTTCAAACTAAAATATTTTTCACAAATCAATCTGCTTTATGTTGAATGATCTCCGAATCGGAGACTAATCCCACCTCAAGTGAGGATCTCAGATCGCATAGCAATATTCCAAGAGAGCTCTAATCAGAGAAAGTAAGCCATTTTCGTTTCTCTGGATGGAAGCAGCATCCTCTCAAAATTCTGCTGGATAGTATTTGCATCCTGTTCCTCTTTCCTACAACTGTTTGAACTTGCTCTTTGATGGAAAACTATTACTAAATAGGACTCCCATGTATTAAGAATGACTTCCGAACTCCCAAAAATATCCAGAAATATTATATGGTACGCGAGAAACGTTATTGAAACGCGCGAAAGTCATAAATACGCACCTCTTTATTTCAAATGTAAATCTCTGTACCAACTTGAAATAACGCTTAATTTGTTCTGTAAAATGCCTATGTCTAGAGGTATTTCTCACTATATTCCTTCCCAAGACGATAGTTATCCTCAATCCTGCCGTCTTTGGGTGCCGGTAATATTTTTAATTTACCTGCTACCTTATCTTTAATTATGAAATCCTTTCATTTATATTTGAAAGGGAATGAGAATGTATGTTTCATTTATTTTTGTCTCTTTCGCAGGGCAGCAATATTATGAAAGCTACTGAGTTGCGAGTGATACTTTGTTAGTTATGGCATTCGTTTCGGCCACCCTTCATTCGATGCCGCGAAAAGTGCTTTTCTCAGAGTCATGTGATGTTTACGTTTCTGTTAGCTATTCTTACGTGGACTTGCTCCTTCCCTCTGCTGAGTATAGCAAGGACAAACTGCCTCAGTCCTTCCCCTGCAAAGTGGTGCCTTATCTCAAGCCTTCGGTAGCCATTGAGTAAGGGGATGAGGTCACAGCGAGCCTTCGGACGGAATACTATGCAGACGAGAAATAGTTAAATGGGCACTTATCTTAAATTGCTACACAATCAACTTTGAGAAAGGATTAAATTGACAGCAAAAGGCAATTTCTTGAGCAAATCCATCACGTTGACCGAAAGGTAGGGGAAGAAGTACTTTTCCCGAAGAGTTTTTAATGTACACACGATCAGTCTCAACTAATACGACAATGTTCAGCCGTTCCAGTAGATTGCAATTGATAACGCTTCTTAGCATCGCTTGGCATTCTGGCGTAGAGAGAACACCTTTATACTCTCAACTATTATCGCGAACTCCCGAAAATACTTTTCATGCACGCAGTACTCACTGGTATTTCTCTCACTATAATGTTCCATATCTATAAAGGAAAGATTCCCAGGTGGAATTTTAATTTTGAGACGAGGTCTGTTTAGCACAATAGATGATTGAATTTAAACTAATGACTGTTTTTGTGTTGACCTGATGAATGAATAAATCTGATGTTTCTCTACACTATTTCGCGAGCTATGTGGATTGCTGCTATGTGCACATTGTGTATATAACAGTAAAACAAACACTCTTGTCATATCTTTAATTAAACATTCGAGACAAAATGCACACTGGTTCACCATTGGGGAGGGATTTAGATGAGGTAAACTGACTAAACATAAGAACGTAGGTGGATGGCAGCCTCCTTGATCATCGACGTCACAGGACATGAAAAATTAATTTTCCGGAAAAAATTTTCTTCGGACAGGATTTGAAACACTGAGGATAAGCTTTAGAAATTCTTTGGATTAATCTTTGGAATCAGAACCAGACACTCTAACCACTCGGCCATTTGGATGATGAAGCTTTGGCAAAAGAAGAAGGCTATTATTAAAAAAAAGAGGCTGGTTAAGTAGGCTGTTTGTATTTACATTGATACCCCGCGTGCGGCCTTATGGCGTATGGCCGGAGGTGTGAATACCATTAATACCTTAATGCACCGATTTTATTTAGTCATCTTTGATTATGAACTTTGATTGATCTGCGATTGCATTCCAGCGTAAGCTGATAAAACTCCGATTGGTATGCAGTGCATTTATAAAAGGCAAATATATTCATTAGTAATATCTTGAACAAAGAAAAAAATAAAACTTCGAACACCTCAGAATATATTCATGTAAGCTTTCGAATTTGGAGTGGAAATAATATTTTACCACACCAGGTTGCTGAAGGTCCTAGAGGCAATAGTAACACTTTCAAAGCAACGTTATTATATTTTAGTCCTTGACAGTGGATATTAATCATTGCGCGCCGGAAAATTTTTAAATTACGATGGATTGGTAAGATTAACGGCGAAGGGATTCTACAGAAACTCGAAAAGGAAAAACATACTTGGAAATAGAGGCTAATTTTGGGAAAGTAAAAACGCCGCATGCTCTTACCCTTTAGAAACGAGTATGACGAGGCTTTGCGTCTCCGTTTAGCCTTCAAACAAAATGCTATTTCATTGCCATTCTAATATATACCTAATGATTCTCCTTAATCAAATTACCTGAGTTTCTATATCTGAGAAAGTAATCAAGTATTTTAAAAATTAGATTGAGTCTTCCTTAAGAAACTTCCTCAAAAACGAAGTTCCTATGCCCTCCCCTTCAAGATGCTGACGCAACCGTTTGAAAAAGCGTCCAGAAACTCAGAGATGTGGCTAATTTATGCACCATGAAGGGTATTCGAGAACTTTATTGAATTAAGGGGAAATGATAAATGGGAAGGAATCATGAAACGATGGGGAGAGACCGGCGTATGCAGCAGATTGTAAGTTGTTATCGCTGCAACTCCGACGTGGTAATGAAACAGTAGCTTTCGAAAAGATCCGCATGGCGAACAACTGCAATCCAAGTGAGGATAGAAGAAAAAGCAAAACCTTGTTATGAATAATATCTTCGGCTAAAAAATTCTCCGCCCTCAAACAGGAAAAAGGACTTGGTTTATTTAGCGATTACATATTGTGGAATAGACAGGCTTGTTCTTTACCCTTTTGACATAGCATTCCATAAAATCATGCTAACTTATTTAAGTAGGATGTCAAAATGAGTATTATCAAGCGATATCTAGTAGTAATTAATTTAGCTCCAGGATAGTCAAGTGGGCAGCGAGTTCGCCTTCAGTGAAAATGGTCCCGGGCTCCAATCCCGGTGGGGGTAATTATGTGCGAAATGGCCTCAGCTGTCGAAGCTTTTTTCTAACAATACTACTACTAGTATTCTATTTTCAACTTTCGTAAATCAATCAACGGATGATTGTACCGGTTTCTCGTTTTATTTATGCGCTATGGTACAAACATGCATTTCTTTTTTATTTAAGTTTTTGGATGTGGAATATGAATTTACGTTTCTTTCGTCCTTAAAATATGTATCATCACGTCACAGACTGAGAAAAGTCCTTGGTTTTAACGGGGCTGCGCTATTCACTGCAGCTCAGGACGGTCGGTAGCCGAGGGAGGACAAGTAACTCGCCGTGCCTTCCTCTGCTGATTTCTAATGGATTCCTTTAGGACAAAACAATGCTAAGACGGAGACGGGGCTTGTCTAACACTCCTTCATATGGCCTTGGTAATGTTTCTCGCAAACCTGCCCTCTATCGCATGACTGACGTAACTTCAACCAGTTAATGTTCAGCATTTGGATCGAGAGGAACGGCTAAGGACTTCCTTCCCTTCGCAAGTACTAGAGACACTCCAGTATTTCGTAATTATTCCATATTCTATGCTTCTTTTAATTTAATCAGCTGAATTAGGGAAATGTATTGGAGAAAAAATTAAGTCTGGGTAAATAATGATGTTGAACACTTTTCGAAAGCTGAATTAATTGCTCTTCTTTCCTCAGGGATTAGCTGCTCATGCTGTTCAATGAATTTCACTAAGGAAAGCAAGCCCCAACTGCAATGCAAGACTACTGGTAAAGTATGAATATTTTTAGTATCATATTCTCACAAAGTTAATTAAAATGTTCTATTAGTTGGCCCATTACACATGTGGGTTCATATTATTTAATAATAAGTTTTCATATTTATGTAAGTTTTGGATCTAGGTTTTAAATATAAGTTTTCATATTATATTTCTGTTTTACTTGCATCGATAACGTCATCCTGTGAGTAAAGCCAAGTCCAATGGGCATATTTCAGCGTGATTTTTGTCTAGTTAGATTGAGTCGCCTCAAAAGTATGACAGATTGATTCCGCAAATATATGAATCGCATAGTAGATTGCGTGATTATTCGTGACACTTACTTTCGTCATTTGATATATATAACTGAATGAAAATTTTCTTGGAAAGCTCCCCTTTTTTCGCATCGAGCCTCGTGGCAATTCGTCCCTGATCATACTTTCCGCGTATAATCTTGGATACTTTTTTTAAATTTCCTGAATTCTACTAAAATATTAGACCTTATAAGCTTGAGATAGTTCATTTCATTTTAATACTTATTGTTTTTGTACTGTTTTGCAGGTTTCTGTAACATTCGATTCTTAAGCGTCAGACAGTCGTATGCTGAATCCCATTTGGCAGCCTTCGACCTCAGCGGCTCAAATTTCCTGAATTGAGGTTCGGTGCTTAAATTCCTTTTCCGCAAGACCAGCAAAGACTTCTACTCGACCGTCGATCCTTGAGGATTTGGTTGAAAATAAGGTATTGTAATATTGTAATGGGTGTGAAACTCAGGTTATAAAAAGTATGCTTAGACGAGTTCCGTTTTGTAGTACATAAGCTGATAATAACCGAGTTTAATCCGAGGGAGCAGAAAGCGAGCGTGAATGTTTTAGGTGTTACCTTTCGGTACTTTAATTCGGATGTGGCAATTCAGTAGAGTTTAAAATTCTTGTGTGAACTTAAAATATGCTATTTATGGCAATCATCTTTATTTTTTTCGAGATCTCAGTAGGAGTTAGTTTCATTTATCGCTGCAACGAAAATGAATTCATATAGTAGTGCAGTGAGACCCTGTTATGACGCTCTTAAGGAAACTGCGTTTTAAGATGGATGGCTTTACAACTGGAATATTACAATTCTTAATTATTTTATATCATTAAAGAAAATTCAAGGGTCATCCATCTCTTCAATGTTTAAATAAGTGCTTCAAACAATGAAAACGAAGAGGAATCTTCTTTAGTTTCCTTTACGTGCCACAGATGTATATGCATAATGAGTTCAGGGATAATTGTTGAGTAATACTGGTTTCCTTCTCATGATTTCTTTTTAAGAATGGCCTGCCTTATCTACAAAGAGCTTATTTTTACTTCTTACTTTTGGTAATTTCTCACTCTAAGCGATTTTTACTAGACGAACTTCATAAAGTGAGCAAAGTAAAGGTGGAGGGAACGGGAGGAGTTAGGGAGATTATTTTCCTTAGGGTGGTGGTTTTTGTTGGAGGATCACAATGAAGGATAGAAGGAGCATAGCAGTAGTCAAGGAAACCTTCATGAAACCAAGGGCACCAGGGAATTTCCATTGTTTAAAGCATTTTTACCTGCATCTACACGTGTACTGAAAGAAAAGAAATTGGAACTCGGCTGTTAATGAATGAGGTTCGAAAAACTCTCCAATTGCCTATTAAGTTGGTGAACGTCGGCGTTGGGCCAATTCGTTGAATAGAAAACAAAAGCCAAGAATTATTTAATACCTTCTAGGAAATGTTTATTGAACCTCTTACACGTGTATTGCTAGAGCTCCTTTCGACAAATGCCATGGGTCTTTTGCTGTAAAACCTAAGATGCTGGGAGTGACGAGAGTTTTTGTATTATTGGAAAGGAGATGTTGGTTATTAAGCAGTTAATGGTAGGGAAGTTGAGAATTGTGGATCAGTTATACACCTTACAACTTAATCCTTAGTTATTTTTGCAATAAAGCTTGTGGATAGCAATATATTATAAAGTAGTTTTTTTCATTTTCTGCTTGAATTTTCATAGCTTTTCCCAATCAAAGCGTTCCTTCAAAATCGTGGTATTCCTTAATGAGGCTTCACTGATTAGTGAATGGAATATTTTTAATATTGTATATCTTAAGATTCTTTTATTGTGTTACTAATTAATGGACTGTTAATTACAGCTGAAGTAGTTAAAGAAATAATTAGATATATCATGTGAATTACTGTTTGATGAATATTTTAATGTTTCAGAATAGAAGTGATGAAGGAAAATTCCTGAAGAAGTGCAGCAGTGAAGAATATTTCAACTGTGAATTAATGGAAAATACTAGAGTCTTGAAGAAGTGCCAGCCTTGAAAGGATGGATCAACTCCAATCATTTCTCTTAAGGGGAGCACGTCAAAAAATGCTGATGATGGAGTGATTTATGCTGGAGATTTGATCGAGTACACCTTGTACATTCTGTATTATTATTGTTCAATAAATATTGGTTTCTGCAAATTAAATATACTGTTTTAAAATGATTTGAGCCCAAAAACAAAATTTCATCAGTTTAAATGTTTAATACAATGTATTTGGCATAAGCTGCAATAAGTTAAAATGTTTTGTAGTGTTGCTGTAGATTGTAACTTACTGGAAAAAATTGTCAATGTATCTCAGATAGTTGTAAAACTTGAATATATTTACTTATACTTCAGTCGTATTTGTAAAATTGAGAATAATTTTATTTATAAAATTCTCGAGTGTCAATAGTAAACAAAGAAATTGGTCTCTTAATAATGGAATACTTTATTCCAAAATATTTTATTAAAAAATTTTATTAAGTCCAAAACGTAAACATTATAAAAATTACTAAGTCCAAAGTATAAACAGAAAAAAATTCCAAGTCCAAATTGTAAACATGAAAATTTGGCTAAGTCCAGAATGTAAACAATGAATTTTTTCTAAGTCCAAAACGTAAACACCAAAAATATTCTAAGTCCAAAATGTAAACAAACCTTCCTCAAATGTAAACAAACGTTTTTCGAATGTAAACAAACCCTAAAAATCGTGTTTCAGCTATGTGAACTCGGAAAATTTTTGACGTCAGGATCTCCAAGTGAATCTTGGAGATAGGTTCTGGCCCTGTGACCACTTTTTATCCATGGAGCAGTTGAACCTACACAAATATTGCTACCAGCAATATTTGCGCAGATTCAACTGCTCCTCCAAATAATTACAATATATTTCATTTCACTTTCTTTATTAAACATACAAAATCACATATTTACAATTATCACATTAAAATCAAATAATTCTTCAATCTTCTTCTCCAGTCTCCCTCTTATGCTCCTCCCAGCATTATCTCAGCAAAATCCTGAAAGTATATCAGTTCAGTCAATTACTCTTACAAATCAAAAGATAATAGATCAAAATTATTTAGCATTACAAAATGTTCAAACAATACACAAAATTACCCAAATATTTCCTTACTCTTATTGCCAAACTATGATCAGTAACAATTTCTACATTGATAATTAAGAATAATACTATTACTGCAACATTTCATCATGAAAATATTAAAAATTCAGCTTTTTAACCTATATTTTAAGTAAAATCTGGTGTAAATTTCAATCACTTTATAAATATTCATTGAAATTAGAAGATTTACATTTTATTAAATTGCTCCTGTTAAACTTAAAATCCTGAAAGTTACTTCATTTATAATTATATTGTCAATATCTTTCTACTGTTTAGTTACTCACCAATAGTAAGATTATTCAAGATTGCCATCCATAACATGAGAACTGAAATTAAGTATTAATTATCAGGAATAAAGATTACATTACATTTAAAGATCTAACATACATAAGTGTTACAGCGATTTGCGACAGACATGTACGGAATATCGCTAAATCACCTGAAAACAACTTCGTTCACTCAAAACTTACTCCAGGAAATCTGTAGAGAAACGCCTTGCACTTTTAACATTGTGACAAAAAATTTTCATTAATTAAGGAAATGCATAATCTTTCGAGGAGGAATATCAGCTGTTATTAACAATCTGAAAACTTCCTGGTTATGATCTTTAAATAAAATTTGAAAAACCTGCGCATAAAAATGTTAAACAAACCAGAAATTGGACTGATCTTTTTCGCGTTATCTGAAACATTATCGGTCAAAAGACTATGCAGCTAAATTATCTTCGCAGCATTAATATTATTACAGATTATAATTTACTCCAAGTACTGAAATTTCTTAATTTCAAATCTTTCCGAAAAAATAAGTGATAATTAAGCTTTTACTCTCTTGAACATGACAGCAATTTCAATTCTGTTAAATAAAAGCAGATATTTACGAATATTTCAATAAATTCTGAGCTTGAATCAATCCAAAGAGTATTAAGTGATTCCGATAATGGAAATTCATTAACTTACGACAATTTTTAGCCATTCATTTAATTCCTGCTATGTACGGTGATATCGATCTACTTCAAGGGCATTGGCTGGATGTCTCCAAGATTTCCATAGCTTTGGCTTGCTCTTCGAACTGCTGCTGTTTGCTAATCTGGCTGGACCACTTTCCTGCACTGAAAAGTATTTACTACCACAGGTGGGCGACAAATTAATCTAACGACAGCAGGACGGTGGAATGAATCTTTGCTGACGGAGTGATGCAACACCTGTATCCCAAGTTTGCTTATGAAAGGGAACGCTTAAAAGATATATATATGAAAGAGAGTTATTAAGATTTGATCTAAAGATTTCATCCCCGAAACGTTTGAGAGAACAATGATTTTTTTTAAATTGAAGAAATTAATAAATAAGATTGACGGTTGACGCCGGTACATGTTGGTATATACTATCCTAATTTTATAAATTATATAGAAAACCAAAAACATTGTATATCACTATCATTAGGTTAAACGCACAAAAATTGAAGATTGAACTGCCATGCATAAATAATAAAATTGCTATCTAGTACAAGAATAACATAGTAAAATAAATAGAACTATTTACAACAGTAAATTCACTCGATTGACCAAATATTACTTTAGGTTTATGAATCGTTAAATGAAGAATTAAAATAAAGAATAACATTCATAACGTGGTGCCCCTTACGTCAAGTACAGAGTTTCTAGAAAAAGGTAAAATGCTAGAGTATCACGTAACATGAATGGAAAGGAAGTCCTTACATATGAATAAAAGTTTTTACTTACTAATGACGGATAAGGAAAATTAGAAAGTATTATGAAGTGTAAGTTATTTCGAATATAAAATATACTTTGATAGATTTAGTTCAATTTGTATATTAAATGCAACCAATCAATTCTGATTATGTTAAACTATACGAGCACTGATGAAGATTCGTTTAAAAAATATTAAATTAGTGAAACGAGTGTGATTATAAATGGAATTAACACATCCTAAAAGAAATGCACAGATACGAGCAATCTATTCGAATATTCGAATCGAGCAAATGCGAATATCAATTTTTAAGATTATATCAATTCATGCAGCAAAAAATAACAATTGAGAGAAAACTTCTATAGTTGGCTTTAGTAAAGCGAGCACTTCTCTGTAAACAGACTTTTTTTAAAGAGTTTAGATTTTTCCATAAAAATTGACAGCGTACGATACCATTAACGGTTTATTGAATTTTAAAATTGAAGGTATTAATTTACAAGATACGAGCCTTAGACGGCTATAAGCAACCAAACAATCATTATAAATTTACCGGTAAAAATCTTCCGGCAAACTCCCTAAGTAGGCCAATTCTATTTAAATTGGCTCGGAGATGCAAAAATATAGATTCCCTTCTCTAAAAATCTGCCAATTAATAAATAAAATATCATTCTCAGCGATTCGATTGAACTCTAGCACCTTTTTTTACGCAACTCTCACTTCGCCCACTGTCTTGACCCCGCCTGAATTCTTACTTCCTACCGAAGGGAGTATTCAGTGATGTGCCAAAGCCTTCTGCACATCCTTCCAAACGTCCTCTTAACAGTCACATCGCAATACTCGTCCGCAGGTGCGTAGACAATGCAGAAACCGCAGGATTCAGCAATCGAGAGACGGATACAGGCTTCATACGGGGCATAATCGCTTCAAGCTAAAATAAGGTAGATTAAAATTCATGAAATAAATTATTGATTATACATTTATAAAATTAAAATCTATGAAATTCTGGATGTGGCAACCTTTGAGATAGCCATTAATGATATTGCTATTGTGAAAAGAAATTAGTTACTTTCACAAATTACTTAACGTTAAGGACAATTCACGTATAGATTACATGAGAGTTGAGAAAGAGAAATAACAATCAATACAGCGAAATAACAACCAATTGAATATCGAGAGACTAAAACAGAAGATGAACATTTTACAATTGAAGCAGTTGCAATAGTTGATCCCGTTGGGCCACGAAGTCTAAGCCGGTACTGATCAGCAGGCCTCCTAAATGACGAATCCATACACTAACTTTCATTGCGCTGCTCCTAGAATACATCAATTGTGAAATAACTAACAATAGAAACAGACAAGACCTCGTGGTTGGAAGACATAACAAACTGACTTAACAGACTAAAACTAAACTGACCTTTACACGACAGAATTATAACGCGACGCATCGAAACCTGGATCCTGTGGTACGGGTAAAAGTTGTTTTATTTCGTCAGTTTACTTTTGAAATTATTAGAGGCCTACGAACAGATTCAAATACCTAAATAAACACTCTCCGGCCTCCGAAACACGAATTTGATCCTATTCCTTTGCCGACGAAGTATGTAGTATGCAGTACTGTTAAAAGTGCTTCGACAACAGAGTTCAATTCGAATGTGGGCTCCCACCGGGAATCGAATCCGGGACTGCTTTCATCAAAGTCGAACGCACTGCCCAAATGGCTATCCGGGATCCCTCTATGAAGACCAAGTGCCATACAAACATTCTGGAAGAAATTTGCCAAAGGATTAATTAAACGAGAACTGATACCATGTGGTAACAATGGAATAAAACAAGCACGTATAAATTCGGTCAAACGAAGATTAAAGTTATCACACATCACACCATTCATACATTCATGCACACACATGGAGAACATTCTAGAGATTACATTGAAAACTAATCCATTTACTTCGCAAGAAATAAATTACGATCAATTCAATATGGTATAAACTCCTTTACCTGGTCAATTGGCGTCAGCATTCCCCCGACGTGCAGAGTCCTTCCTGGCAGCATGACAGTCTGACCGTCAATGACCATGGCGTTTCCGACCGCTGCGTTTTATAGGCAGAAATGCGTACCTCTCCTCACCAACACCCCCTCCGACGGCAAACCCTCCTTCTCTATCTGCATGTTAAGTAAAATGAAGCTAGCGATCCAAATAAATGGGCCGCATAGTCATGCAGAAGGCCTCTGAGTTGAATACCGAGCCGCAAACCAAGTGATGATTGACCTGGCTGACATTAAACTCTACATTTGAAAAAGGAGAATGCTTCCTATCAAATGGCCACGTTCAAGCGTATTGACTCAAGAAGAATAAAATGATTCCAGAACTTATGGCTCTTGGGTTATTTCCCATTCATTTTTCAGTTACGCTAAAGCACCTCCAAAACCTAATTCAACCCTTGTTTCATGTAATTCGTCGTTGAAAATGTTATTTCCTAATCATACGGAAGAAGTTTCATATACTCTTAACTCAATTCAAACATTGGATGGATAAAAGAATAATATAAAAAAGTAACTGTGAACTGAAAAATAAGCTACAAATGATGAATATTAACAATGAAATAAAATATAAACATGCATAAATTCGCCTATAGTAGCATTTCTAAACATTCACTTTTTAAATTAAAATAGTTTTACTGTCTGAAGAACACCCCCTCTGGAAGAGATCGTGACTTCTAAGTTACCTTATGATAAAATTCTTCGATCCACGAATTCTTCCAAAGAACAATTTGGATTTCTTAAAGGATTAAAGACACATGCCTTAAATGCTGAACTCAATTTCAGAAATATGGATGAGAGAATAGTAGAGGTGTTTGGCGGAGTAATGAATTTCATATATTTAATGATTTTGAATGTTCCTCTGACAATACTCAATATGCTTCAAATTATATCTTAGCTTTCTATCTTCTTCGTAAATAGAGAAATGCTTCGTATACCGCGGTCAAACAATAAGACACAATACATTCCTATGTACATACTAATTTCTGTTAGTTTTAAATGATCTTAATTTTAAATCATATACTCATGTAAATTACAAAATTCAATGTTTGGAAATAATTAAAAGAATACTATCCAAAAATGTCTCTTAACAAGTTATTTTTCTTTTCACAAACGTTTGCTCGTTGTGTCAAAATGGGTTACGAAAGGCAGGCATAACATTTAGGTTGTCAAAACAGTGAGGAATTCATGGGCCTGGATTGTCGACAGTGACCGAAGATGCCGACCGCTGTGGCGGTGTGGTTATCGTGCGAGCACAAATAGTATGCTTTTTACATATCAGCAAAACAAACACTCTTATCATATCTCTTATTAAGGATACGAGGCAACAAGCATAACAAGAGAAGCATGATTTGATTAACTAATTCACCAGTGGGGTGGGGATTAGATAAGATAAACGGATTAACCATAATAGTGGGGTGGGTGGCAGCTATCTTGATCATCAACGTCACAGGATATGAAAAATTTTTCCAGAAAAAAATTCTTTGCACTTACTGCTCGGGTGCAAAATATGAAAAATTTCAGGGTTCGCCCAAACAAGCCTCCTACGAGTACGACTCGGTAGGTTCATGTGCATTAAAATTCCCACTTTACGCACTTTTCTGTTCTTTCTGATAGCTTACTACACTCCTTATCTATTCAACTACTATTGTCTTCGTCTTCCGTATAAGTACAGACATTTATTACACTTTTTATGGCTATGGTAAGTTAAAAAGTATCGTTATCTTCAAAATTATCTTATCCTAACGATAATATAAAACCAACACTGTAATAATATCTTTAATTAAACGTTCGAGACAAAAAGCACAGTGGGGTGGGAATTAGATGTGGTAAACTGACTAAACATAAGAACGTAGGTGGGTGGCAGCCGTCTTGATCATCGACGCCACAGGATCTGAAAAGTTAATTTTCCGGAAAAATATTTTCTTTGGACAGGATTTGACCCACTGACGATAAACTTTGGAAACTCTTTGGAGTAATCTTTGGAATCAGAACCAGACACTCTAACCACTCGGCTATTTGGATGATGAAGCTTTGGCAAAAGAAGTATGTTATAATTCAACAAAAAGGCTGCTTAGATAGTCTACTGCATGTGCTCGCAAGTAATAACAGATGATATGACAGATACATTTACATTTACATAAATACCCCACAATCCGCCGCATGGCGTACGGCAGGTGTGAACTGCGACCGATATCTTAAATTCCTGATTTAATTTAGCCATCTTCAACTGTGAACTTTGATTAATGGTATGATGTATGGATTTATCTTGCGAACCAGGGGAGAGAAACACTTATGACAAAAACATTTTTTATATTCAGTTCTCTGTTACACTATGCAGGTCTCGTTTCAAAAACCTATCTTCACCTATTTTATTTGTCTAATATCATACATTATATTTTTTATCGACTTATTTTGCAATGAATCGAAAGAAAAGGAATAATAAGCATTTATCCAAAATTTTGTGGGTATTGTAAAAAGTCATATTTAGAAATCATTGCGAAAGAATAACCAAGGACTCTCGGGTAGCCAAGTAGTGCGTTTGCCATCAGTGAAAACAGTCCCGTTTTGTATGTTCTATGAATTACCGTAGCTGTCGAAACATTTTTAACAATAATAATAAGAATAAACCCTGTGTGTAATCCAACTAGCTCAATAACCCAACTCAGGGGTTATATAAATACCTTTCGGGGCCCATTTTGACGAGTCAAGGCAAGGAAACTCGAACTAAATAACCGTCTTCTCCTCAGGTATAAACTCCTTGCACTGAGAAGCCCCTTT
This sequence comes from Pachydiplax longipennis, assembly GCA_036926295.1. Classification (NCBI taxonomy): domain Eukaryota; kingdom Metazoa; phylum Arthropoda; class Insecta; order Odonata; family Libellulidae; genus Pachydiplax; species Pachydiplax longipennis. The sequence goes on from JAVFKF010000003.1 coordinate 2,566,719, forward strand.
GCGATAACACAGAAATACTTCAAACTGTATTATGACCCAAGGCGAGGAAGTCCTCACGACCTACCTACTTGAAGGTAATTGGTTAAAGGTACGTCAGTGCCCGCTCAGATGGCAACTCAGCAAGCTGCCCTTTCTGAGGAGAGATAGTCCCGTCTCCGTTTAACGCGCCTTGCATTGCGTGCTCTCCGAAAGACGTCCTTCAGAAATGGCGAGGACGGTCAAGTTAGTTGCTTTTCCCCATCCCATGTTCGCTATCACTTTATCTCTACCACATATATTCACACAAAGGGATCTAGGACAATACGCCGTAGCCATTCGCCACAAATATCATTGTAGATCACATTTATAGATATTAAAAAGGAACGTATTAATTCTTTAAAATGGGTTTCCTCATATTGAGTAAATATTTTGCCCCCAACTAACCATTAAATCCAACTCAGCTAATTATGAGCTCATTTAAGTAGCTGACTGGCAGCAAGTATTGCATTCCACACAAAAATGAAAATTTAATTTAATTATAGTGTGAGTCAATGTGAAGATGACTTAAGCTTAATTTCATCCTCTGCTGAAATTTGCTAGCAAAAATGAGACTTTTCCCTGTGAACATGTTCCGGTGACATTTTTCAATGCTCACCGAAAACTAATTGTGATTTTATTCTTGTGATTCTATTATTGGTCACCGGGAAAACAATCCTTCCTTCATTTGGAAAAAAACATGACGTTCAGGGTATCATCAATTAATAATCTTCTTATAAACTGAAAGAAGAATTCCTAAATATTCTATAAGTAATTTCAATTAATTTAAATTCAATTTCTGAAAAAAATAGTTGCAGCTAAACGGTTGCGGCGATTCATCTCAGTCCCGGTAGCATGCATCTGCCATATTAGACACCTTAAATCAAATGGATTAAATTTAAACAAAAACATTTCATGTACGTGCTTCGATTTTCAACTTCTAAACGGAATCACTAAATGGGATTGAAAAACTTCTCAGAAGCGTTGCTCTGATGCTTTGTTTACTATAAACCAAAGTTACGTTCTCCTTTAATTTTGATCCATTGCAAGAACCATGGACTTGTAATTATTCACCTGAGAGCAGCAGATGTTATGGACATGCCGATATCGTAGAGAAATGTCGAAGGATAGGAAAAAACGGCGGACGTATTCTCCCCATTAACGGCAATAAACAGGAATATCACCTTTGGCCGCAAAAAGTGGAGAATCTCTTTAAAAACACGCTGCGCGATATTAACGCTCTGCCTTTTACCTGCGCACTCTTGTTTACCTGGAAAGAGAAATATACAAGCGAAGCTCAAAGCGTGAGCTGAAAAAGCGAAACGGTGTACTGCGGATCCATTTATCACGGCCAATCTCCTCCCATGCACGCTCCGTACTTTAATTTCGCCTTCCGACCAATACTCCCTCCCACAGCCATTCTTCTGTTCATTATCTTAACCTTTCGGTGCGGCCAGACAGGGTTCACTCCCATTACGATGGCATGTTTCACTTAAGGAAGCTATATTATTAAACAGAAGGTCACATTCCCTTAGTATTAAGTATATTTCTGTTAAGGAATGTATGTTATTAAATAAATATTTTTAAATTAAATCAATGAGTTTCCAATTTATAATAAATGCATGGGTATCACACAACAGTCATTCACTCTAAAGCACATCTATTCCATGCCGCGGAATTCTTAACTCCGAATGAAAAATGATAACCGTAAGCACCGTCACGGGGCAGTCGCTACTGGCTCCAATCTAAGAGGGCCCCGAACTTTTGAGTATTTGAGTTAAAATTGTTGGCAATTAAAATTTATAAAAATTTATTTAAGATCGAACCCAAAGAGCTAAACCCAAAACCCAAACAAAGAACCCAAAAGAGGTTAACCGATTTACTTATTTTGTCAATCGGACATGAGAAAGAGGGGCTCCCGGATAGCCAAGTGGGTTAGGCGCTCGACTTTGGTGAAAGTGGTACATAGTTAGATGCCTGTTGGGGACTCATATCAGCGGAATGATCTTAACTGTCGAAGTACTCTTTAAAATACTATTAAGACAATAAGATTGTTTGTATTGCATTTATTAAAACAAGAAAAATACATCTATAAGTCTATAAGTATGAATCTGTATAAGCCTTGAAAAATAGTTTTAAAATATGTCTGCTTGCATGACTACTATAGGATAAATGACAACACTCATACCTGTACCAGTCAACTTTTAATAAGCGACGATGGTTTCGACGCGTCGCGTCATCATCAGGCAAAGTTACAAAGATATACCGCACGCTGCCTATATATTACAAACAATCTTTGTAACTTTGCCTGATGATGACGCGACGCGTCTAAACCATGGTCGCTTATTAAAAGTTGAGTGGTACGGGTATGAGAGTTGTCATTTATCCTAGTCATGATGGAAACCTACCACGAAGTCAAGCCTGAAGCAATTGATAGTATGACTTCTTGCGTTTCAGAACAATAATACTTACACAAACTTGAAAATTGCAATCAAACGAGAAACATGATTTCTTAAATTGGGGCCATACGAAAACTCAATCGCCCCACGGATCCTAGAGACGGCTGTGTTTGAAAGGTAAACACTCGTACCAGTTTCAGAGGGAAATGATACATTAAACATTACAAAAAAGAACTCTGCACATTGAGAAAATGACAGATTCAGATAGAAAATCAATTGTCGACAGATGAATTCCAACTTACTCAAAGGAAAACTCTTTAATTATCTCCTGAACTAAAATGACCATGACATGGAGAAAATGAGAAAGATGTATAGGAACTTTAAATAACACAAGAGGACATTAAAGAACTCTCTCAACACGGGATGAGCTATTTATAGCAAACTTTGTTCAAGAAATCTTAAAAAGAAAACTATTATAGTATGCGTCGAGGGAAAAAGAGAAGCATCGGGAAAGAATGGCAGAATTTCGGAATTCAAGGAAAAAAACGTTTTAAATTAACATTCTCTACTCTAATACATTCTACGATATACGTACATCAACAGATTTCATCTAAATCATCATACGTGAACAAAAAACAATGCTCTGCTTATTTAATTATAATTCTCAAAAGACTGCTACTTCATCACAAAAATAGAGATTACATTGGCGACCTTTTACGACGCAATTTCTCCATAACAGCAGAAGGATACAGAGATCTAGAGCAAGCGATGTTCATATATCTTCAGATGTGTTTTTTTTTTGAATGAGTGGAGGATGCAATTGGGCATAATGGAAGGGCATGAAATTGGGCATAGGAAAGATTAATGTCAGCGGGGATGGACTCGGCGTAGTATTATATTTGTTTTGAGGTTGATTAAAAATTAAATATGGTAATGAATGTGATACTTTTCTCCCCTTTACTTTCCTTCCCTTTAATACTGCTTCTCGATCCAAATCTTTAGAAACACTCAACAACCGCGGGGGGTATGTTCCTAGTTTATGAAACTGCGGATGACAAGTTCAGATTTCTTGTGGAAAATAAGAAGTTAAAGTATTAAAGATTTAAAAGACATCAAGAACGAAAAGAGTATACTTCAGTTTATTATTATAACTGGAAAAGTAATGACAGACGATATTTAAAGAGACATTGAAATACAAATATAGAGAAGATCGCGGTAAAAGAAACAAAATTTACTTTAAAGAACCTCCTCACAACTCGCAAAATAAGTGTGACGATAATCATCTACTTGAAAATCGCTAGTAATTTTCTTTTCTGAAAAACTTAGAATAAATAATAATATAGAATAAAGCTCATTTTCACCTTCCTTTTTTAAAACTCTTCTTCATGAGGCCTCATCAATTCATTTGGACCTCATTTGAAAATTAAGCTGTGCTTTATCACAGAATCAACCATGTATGATCAAAATATCATAAGGCGAAAATGTGTACACTTGACAAAAAAAATCGCTGTTGATGAGAGTTCCATGTAGCTAGGTTTCACAAAATGGAAGATATTCTAATGTATTCTTATGAATTTCTCAGAGATAAATTTGAAGACGCTTCACCCCGTTTGCTCATCTCACAACTTTTTCGCTGTTTTCGTCGCAATATCTCCACATTACCGCTCTCATATCCATTAAAAATGTTCATTTAGGCGCCGAGTGAGCAAACTTGGCCCTTCTCTCTTTAAAGGCCCTTTGTTTATCATCACCCACGCCTCCCTTCCTGCCTCCCTTTCCTCAAATATCCTCTCTATTTGTTTATCACCCTCCATTTTCATCCATTCATTCACTTTCGAAGCCCCTCTTCTTCCATTTAAGCCGTCTCTCTCATTAATTTACTTTATCGCGCACCTGCTGAAACGTGTCGTTTTGACTTGCTGACGTGAAAAAAGTACCAATAAAAGTGTTTTTAGGCAAAAAGGATGCTTAACGTTATATGAAGATTATTATATATGTTTCAAAGTCTTATCTAAATTTGGTTCAATTTCAGTTTCATAATATGCGAGTTAATGAAATTGAATTTGAGAGAGTACATTAAGGTATGATGTGATGAACTTACACCATTTATCAACACTTGCGGCATCACGAGAGTAGGAAAATATCATTCTTTTGAGATACATAAAATTGTTAAATAATTAGAATTAGTGTCATTTCCGTCAATTTTATTGCGCTCGTAGTCGCATATTTGTTTCTTCTGAGATGCAATTTCCTCTTCCACATATTTAAAACGTTTCTCGTTTGCCTCCTTTTCTTTTTGGATAATTGCTTCCACCTTCATCTTTTTCCTCATCGCGCTTAAATGGAGTTGTCCTAAATATTACGATTAATATAATGTACAAATAATGGAAGCAGATTCCAAAGCATTCCTTTGAGAGTTCGTTTTTCCCCGAACTTCAAACAAGGCTGAAATAAATCTAAATAAAAACTTTTATTGACTTGTCTAGCATGCAGTACTTGGATATCTCCTCCTCTATGGAATACTGCAATTTCTATCGAATGGTTTTATCGTCAAGAAGAGAGAAAGCTTAATGATGTAAGAAGTTCATTCAAAAACATAGAGCAATATTTAGCTATTTAGGTATTTTAATATTTAGTTATTTGTATGTTGCCATCCACATTAAGCGTCCCCTAATCTGCAGGATCTTTGCGTTGATCTGTCCTTACTTTCTACCAATGATTTGACATTCAATTTAACAAATCATCATTAAATTCGATGCATCCCATCTTTGACTATTTCTTTTCGAGATCCATCCCCTTCAATATTTGGTCCACGTATTGCTCTTTCCTACGTTCTATTTTTTCAATCAAAAGTCTTCCTTTTCCAACTATCTCCAGCCACTTCTGTTTTTCTATCAAAACAACGTGAATTTTTTCGATAATATATAGCTTAGAGCATCGAACTGTAATGTTTTTCGTCTTAGTTAGGAAAAATCCTAATTTCGGTTCGGTTCAAGTACTTTTCTTCTTCTTACAACGTCGATCTTGTTCGAATAAGTATTTTCCACACCGACCATTTTGATGTTATATCCTCCTGAAAGTTGACTTAGTAATAGATTTTTAGAATAGCCTAGATTCCCTCATTAGATAATAATAAATAAAAGACAATATCAGTAAAACCCGCAGTAAAATCGACACAGACGTGTCATCATCAAGCTATATATAGACAGAGTAACCGTCCGTAGCTGTAACAGTTTTATTTTTATTGTAGATCGTATCGATTTTGTTTCAAAGAATGTAGTTATTAAACAAGAGATTTCAAGCATATATTGCTTAAGATTTACATATATTATTACTTCCGATAAATCTTAGTAATATTTCGTTGCAAGTTGTTATTATACATATTAATCCAATTAATTTTAAGTAAAGTGTGCATTGGAGGGAACTGCAAATCTGAAGGTAATAAATAACGGTTTTCGGTTTCGATTTGAGTTCAATATTTTCAATTCTTCTGGTTCGGTTTCGGCTTTCACTCCAACAAAAATAACGTTTTTTCCGGGATTTTGCTTCGGTTTCGGTTCAAAGCCCTTAGTTAGGTGAACGAGTTTAACAAGGGTATTAGTAAAGCCCACCATACTTTCGTTATTAATATCAGCTCGTATACCGTGATTTCAATATACGTCATTTTTGTTTTAGCTACACCACTCACTTGTCTCAGTTAAATTCTCTCCCAAATGAGATGCTTTCTCTAAAAAATATATGTCAAGAAAAAAATACTTATCTTCTAGTTACCGTTAATTACTTTCCGATATACCTTTCGCCTTATCTTATGTAAGTTTTGCAAAACAATACTTCATAATCATATAGAATTCATATAAAATTATAATAATATAAATTCATTATATTTTCTATTACATTTATTGTATTTTCGAGTATAAAGAAGTTCTTACCATCATTGTCGAGTATATACGGAAAAGAAGCAACGAACTTAGTATAGGATAGTAACAGAGAGGATTTTGCCCCTGTATTTCAGTTAACCAGCGATGCATGACGCCTGAAAACGCAACCCCCAATGCAAGACACCAGTGCGTGTTGCCTATATTGCAGGCGCCAATTCGTTCCTGGGTGTGAAAAACATTTAAACATTATTTGAGTAAGCATTCTCATGATCATTGTGGAATCATATTTTATGGTAGTTATGTTTTAAAACAGAGAATTTAACTCCCGTTTAAATCAACATTATAATTTGAGAAATCAGAGATTCATTGTGTTTGGTATTCAATTGGCTGCATGCACGTGGATTTCTCTTTTACGGTCTGGCTGAGGAAAGTTAACGCCAGCTACTTCCCTCTCTACCTTGTATTACAAACTTCTCTTTTTAAGAGGTTTTGGTAGCTGGTGGTGGAAGGAAAGAGATTCTAACAATCCCTTAGGCTGAATAATGTACAGTTATGCCCGATTCATTAAACTGTGGGTATCAGAAGATCAAACTTTACGAAATCGTACTTCTATTTGAGGATTTTAGTACAAATTCTCTATTCCGTTGCTTAAAATCCATCTCTCCTTAATCCAACCTTCAACATATCCATTCCATTATCCACATCCAGCCGTTCTCCCCCAATCGCTCTCTCAGTGTGTGAAAAAGGCTCCAAATTAACCAAATTCGGCAAAAGGGAACTCGGGACGAGCGAAATGATGAGGGAGAGATACATATGCGAAGGCTGAACGAATGGCGCAGGTTATTTTAAGGTGAATATACGTTCCGAATGAATGAGAACCATTCGCGCACTTCCGTACAATTTACCGCAGAATCGGCGGATTCCGCTCCAAATTTAATCTTTCGTTGGGATCCGAGTGGCGGTAAGGATCTCTGCATTGCAGCCTTGCATACGCTCGCGAATGACCCAATTATTTCAGAGCGGATCCACTGGGTAAGATGCCATCTTGGAGTATAAGGGCCGAAGACTTTTAAAAATGTTATGCTCATTCGTTCGTGATGAACGATGAGTTGCAAATACGCTGTTTTTTTCTAATTCTACACCCCTACGGGGACTTAACCAAAACTTAAGAGGTTTATTTCCATACTAGGATGCAGAACTATTTGTTAATGTGAATTATCGACGGTATTCTTACATATCACTTGGTTTTTTGCAATGTAATATTCTGAGATTTACCTGGCGGAGTAAATATGGTGTCACATTTTGTGTTTAGTGATACACTTAAAGAAATGTTTTTAATGAAATGATACAGAAGGAAATTGAGGCTAGGAAGAATTATTAACAAATAATAATAAAAATTATTATAAATGCACTTTATCGAAAACGCTTCTTCATATATTTTAGTGTTAATAATAATATATTTCTATTGAATATTATCTACGTGTCTACTTATTAATTATATCAATTAATTTTAAATATCAAAGAGAAAGAAAGAGAAAAGCAATTTTCGCAATCTGGTATGCCTCATCAGTGCCTATTAAACTGGAATGCTCTACCATTGGACAACATTATATTGTTATAAATATTAAACAGTTCGATTCCTTGAACATTTCTAGTTCTTCACGTGAATTGCTGAACATCTCAAAAATTAAGACACCTAGCAAGCCTCAAAATGAGGACCTAAATGGTACCGGCAGATAGCCAAGTGGGAATCGCTTTCGACTTCGATGAAGTAGACTTCGGTCACGCTGGACGAACGACCTTCTAGGAAACACATAATCCGGATTTTGGTAGATTTTTTATAATCCTCTGGGGTTCTGAGTGATTCCTAGAAGGTCGGTAACTCCGAAATTCTTTCCAGGCATTCCAGACATGAACGCTAGTCTGTATACTGCACGCTAATCTGTATACTGAACGCTAGTTTGTATACCTACAAACGGCTATCGGAGCGTATTGTAACCTCAATTTCGTTTCAATAATTTCAATATCCTACATTCGTAAACACCTTCTTTTCTATCTAGGCTGTCTACCAAGTATGGCATGTTTGAATTTTCTCGCCAAACGTTTCATTTAGTTAAAGTAGCTGCCCGTTAAGAATTCGAGTCCCTGTCCTGATAAAATTTTTCCATTTCCGTGTTTTTTTTTGTCAAGATACTAGATCGTTGGATTAGAGTTTGCTTCCTCACGTGTCTTTTCCAGAAGAGGGTTGTTTTAAGTTGAAAGTGTTACCCGCTTAGATTACCATTGCCCTCTCGTCGTCGCACAGATGAAAGAAAGCAACGCTCACTTGCAGAGATTTTTCTCCCAGATGAACATAGCGGCTGAGTTAGGGCAGTAAACACGGGAGGGCCAAAAGGAGAGGAAGCAGAAAAGCGAGAAGAATCGGTGAAGGGTAATGGAGAGGTGGAAAATGCGAAAGAGCGGAAGAGGGGGCTGAAGAGGAAGCAGTGAGAGGCCAAAAGGATATGAATGAAGCGGGAATGGAAGAGAAAAAACCAGGAATGAATAAAGTGGTGAGTGAGGATAGGTGGAAGAGGAACAAAAGACTATAAGGAATCTTAAAATATGAAAATAATAGGTTTAATAAGAGAAAATGGAATTTATCATTATGAGCACAATTTTTAATATTTAGCCCCAAAAGATTTAATGTGTGAAATATCATAAAATATTTTTTAGCTGAGCAATTCTTGGTCGTAGGCTGAAGGTTATCGGAAATAAGCCGCTTTTAGAGTTTGCGGATAGTGGTAACAGTAATATTTAATCTAGAATTTTTCTATGTAAACTTCATTCTAAAATTCATTTACAGGTTATACGTTACGTTTATTTGGTAACTTAGAGCTGTTTACCTTAAAACCTCTGAATCCACAAAATTGAAATGGCCACAGCTGAATTAAAAAGATATTTTGATGAAGAATTCATGGAGGACAGAATACGTTTGGATTTATTCTTCATTTCATGACAGAATAATCCAACAACCTCGAATATTATAATTTTACCGACATCAATCGTAATGTTATTGAAAATAAGGTAAATATTACATAGCATCATAAAAATAATCTCTTGCCGCATGGGTTTAGGCAATACAGTTGACACTGCAATGTGGTTTTCCTCTTTTCAGGGCAGAATCGTGCTCGTTGTAATAATAAATGTAGCCTCTACGTAAAATGAAACTCGAATTATCCTTAAGTGGAAACAGCTCCTTTTTATCTGGGAAATACTTCAATTAGCTTATGATTATTTATATTTAATAATATAAAATATCAAAACATGCTTATATTTGCAGAGATAACATTTAATTGAATTTCATAAGCGTTAGCTTGGTTCGTACTAATTACAGATGTATTTACATCTTTGTAGGAAAGGTCACAGAGGCAGTCCATTCATACTCGTGGGGTAGAATCCTTTTTTAACCTTAAATCAACTTTAAGTTTTAGCAGAGAACATTAAAACCTAATGCAAAATCAATGTAAAAATGTAATTCTTATCATCATTATGAAACATTGGAGTCTTCTTTCCGCCCAATCAGCCCTATAATAATATTTAGCATTAAAATAATTGTCGAATAGAAAATGAATTCGGATAATGCGTTAATCCTTCTTTGTCCCAAAAAATAATTTTCATACTAAGAGCAAAGGAAAATGATGAAAACACCAGTATGGGTGAGATTGCGTGAAAATTTAGCAAAAAGAAAACAATAGAATAGGTAGGGCGAAATATACCTGACTCAAATACAATTTAATTGTAAGTATTATTCAAAGGCGGTTTTACAAGGTAATTACCATGAATTATCCAACAAGTGTTTATTAAGTATAGGTGGTTTAATGACAAACGTTTAAGGATAGTATAGTGCGCCAGGAATTCTAGGATTCGGTCTGAAGAATATATGAGTATTTAGGAACTCTATAGGCAGCGTTGGAGCTCTTAACTGCATAACCACTTGGTTCTTCAATAAAATTCATTTTATCCATAGAAAAATGCATTTTCTGATAGCAGTCTCTTTAGACTCGAATATTATGCTTGTTTCAACCTTATTCTAGCTTGCCGTGTTATTTTCGTCTGTCCTAGAATCTATGAGACGAATATTGCTTTTCCTACAGGATTCATATGGTCTTTTTTGTAATATTTTTTTCATTCCGCATTACTTCCTTATAGTCTAATTTTTCAGAAGCTTTTATTCTGAAAAATGAATTCACATTTGTTTGTTTATACAGGAATGAACCATAGACTAGTTGGATCCTCAATCCCTCACTATAAGCTGGAAAAACTTTGGAGGAATAATTCGGGTTACTAAAAAATATTAGGAGTGATTTGGTTAGCACCTGTCTTTATCGTTGAACCGGGATGCTATAAGTCGAAAAGTTTCATAGCGCTCAAGAAAGATTGAGTAAGAATACAATTAATGAAAGTCATTCATACCTCAGTAAATTTCACATCAGCACGACAATGGACAAGGTAGAAAAAATGGATGAGTACGAGAGAACCATTTTCCTTCACTCTTTATCTATGGATAAATATAAAATTCACAATTCGTCAATATATGGAGGCAGGAGTACCCACTCTTTGTGGTCATAGAATTCAGAATGGTAAACATATGAGGAATCTCGTCTCTTTCTATAGCACGCAGTCCTTTTCGAGGCGTTTGTCTACGAGGATATAGCAGCCTAGGGATGATATACAACGGTAATCAAAGGGAGTCCTACGATATTAGGAAGGGAGTGGGAAAGGGGTGTGAGAAGCGGGAAGGGAGGGGAGAGAGGGGCACGGAGAGGTTGAAATGGGCTTAAAATCGATATTTCCCGGGCAATGGACCCTTTAGTCTGCCGTACTCCGCGAGCACTAATTTTGCAGAAGCGCGAAGGAAAGATAGAAGGAAAACGTGAGGAAGGTTTTAGAGGAGAATGGATGAGTAGAGCATAGCAATCACCTTCCATGGACGTCCCTCAATTATCACATGGCGTCATTCGATCTTCGCCATAATTTGATAGACCACTAAAAGCGCCCATTTCTATGGCACACTCTCCTCTAAGGAGTCCTAGTTTGTTTGGGCTCGCGTGTCCCCATAGAAGAGCAGTTTTAATTTTGCGATAGAGTTGTTCGAGGGCGCGGCAAAAGTTTCTAATTTAGTCAATATTCGCGCAAAAATTTTGAGACACAGAATGCGGGAAACGGTCGCTCTAATTTAACTCGCCTTTTCATCCGATGTCTACGTTCGTTATCGCGAGGTATATCGCTTCTTAATAGACGATTTTCAAAGCTCGAGAAAATGAAGGTATCTGACCGAGATAATGGGATCGGAGCATTCTGTTAAAAAGTTATCCATATTTCAAAATTTGAGATATTATGCACTAATCTGCCTATTGATTTAAAATAGAACCACAAGTGGACTGTTACAAAATTGAATAGATTCCGAAACTCAATTAGTCGATTTTATCACAAAATTAGTCCAGTCATATCTATTTCTATCGGTTAGTATTCCACATTTATTTACACTTGTTTGGTAGGAACCAAGAAAAACTACAGAAGGGAAGACAAAAACATGTTTGATAATAATAAGAGTGAGATAAAAATCAGAATGCATAAGAAAATAGTTAATAGTTAATTTAAAAACTCATTAACCTAGCAAAAACTAGAATTTTTTATGAAAGAACAATTATAAAGATCTCGAAAACATAAAAAGGTGCTGTAATTTTTCCATTCCATCGTGGCTCCTTAGATTCATACTTGGAAGCAATACTCAGCGTAGGTAACATCAGGAATCTGATCCTTCGTATCTTGAGCAATACTTAATTTAACTAATATAAGCAACGATATTCACCTTTTCTCGAGTAGCATATTCAGTAGGAGGGACAAAGACCGCTATGAATAGATTTTAACGACGAAGGATACTATCAATAGATTATAATGACGACCCACGTAATTTATTTCGAAAATATTAATTATACTCTCGAGAGGCGAATAAAATTAAGCGAAAAAAGTTCTCGGATTCGGAAGACGCATTATTTGACTCTCGAATATTACATTCCTTCAGCTCAGGAGACTATTCATACCCACAAACGAGAGTCGCTTTCAATAGTATCTGCTCCAGACATTTATCATCGCTCCTCGAGGAGGAAAATAAGGCGAGATAAAAATCCGAGAAGCACCTCATTTGCTTAATTAACTCGGGAGTTGCGATATAAATTCGGACGCCTTCTTAATGCGATTCGAATTCAGGAGATTCGCTCGGAATTAAAAAAGGCGAGGAGAGGAGGGTTTCCGGGTATGAGATCTTGATGGATGTCCCCGAAAGGGAGAAAAGGGATATAGAGGAGGACGATAAAAACAATTCCCGTAGAAGAATAAAGAAGGGAGGAGATGAAGATGGTGTCCCAAAACGGCAGAAGGTATTCGGGAATCCGTAACAACACCTGTTGCAAAGCCATTGGGTCCTCCAAAGTTTTCCCCCACCAAAAATTGAGCGACAGAGTGGAGGGAAGTGGAACGCAATGATATAAAGAAATAGACGCGGAGTCATATGAAGTGAGATGAAGTACTTAGTGTCCTTATGAATAAATCATTCCAAAACCGTGAATTGAGACCATGAATTGGATTAACGCCCGACAACGCCTGTTTCTCATTGACCAATGTTCCGAAGATAGAAGTGGACGAATATTGGAGTAGAGGTAGTAATGCATTTGGGTTTTTAAGTCCTTCAAAGCTTGACAGGTTCTTAGAGTACTGTCACCTTATAGGGTCAGATTATTAATCTACTCAGAATGGTTAGTATGATTTTCTCAAATCGTTATAAAAAATATTTTCTGCAGTCTCACATTAATACATTTAAGACAGTGAAGTCATTACAGTTCACTATGGTGGAGCTACTATATTATACATTTAAAAATGATAATAATAGCAAAAATTCTTAGAAAATATTCAATAGAGATCAATTGAAAAATATAGGGAGAGATTATATCCAGTTTTTCATAACTAACTCATTCCAACATTATGACTCTGACCCTAGACATTTACAAAATAGTATATCAGTTAATCAAACAGCAACTAATTTGCTGTTTGCTAATTACTGCTAATTGTGAGAGATTGATTCTACGACGGACAAATAAAGCATCACCGCATTGTAAATGTTAGTCTTGAAGGTAGTCAGAATAGAGTAGAGATGTATCTGTATTTTATGTATAAGGTAAAGTAATCAACTCCTAAAATCGATGTAAGAGCGTTGAAACGGTTAAGTAAACTTCGATACAAACTCTCAGCACATCTTAAACATAGCGTATTCCATTGGAACTTGAAAGGAATCCTAATAAAATCACTTGGTAAGACAATATAAAGTACAGACAGGTAGCAGAAGCACCAAGATTACGATAATTGGTTATAATTATCACATCATCACAAATAATTACCAAATAAAACTGTTACAGTATTCCTATTATGTCTCTTTCTAGTCTAGGATATGATGACATTTATTTATACGTACTTGACTTGTTATACATGCTGTACTTGAATTCATGACATAGGATATTATTTTCAATTGAAATGTACCGTCATTCGGAACGATAAATATTCATATCATCAAAAAATAATCAGTAATATCAAAGATTATGGCTTCGATGCAGGCTTTCATAAGCACTGATCGTAGTCAGGGTTACCATTCGTTAAATATTTCCTGGACGTATACCCTATTAAAATAAGTCTGGGGAAGTCCGGTAGGGTTCTCGATTTTTGTCCAAAACTATCCGTAAATTGGAGAAAAGATGTTTTAAATCTATTTAAGAAGATGGATTCTTGATATTTCTGCATCAGATAAGTAAACAAAGTTAGAATTTCAAAGCGAGTTATCTGAGCTACAAAACTTTAATAATTCCTTGGAAATAGTGGAAGAAATTAAGAAAGAAATGCGTTTGGAGCAAGGCTTTTCTAACTGCATCACACAATAAAGTGTGAGCTGTGGCAGATATTAATATAAGTCCTATTAAAATGTAAAACTTTTTTTATTAAATTGGGAATTATCGTACTTTTTATGCAGATTACTTGTAGAACAAAGTTTCCTGCTGCAGTGCCACGTTTTTATCGCTTTGGCTTACGTTGATCTCAAAAGATATGCTAACCCTAATAGTAGCAGGTTGTCACTCACGTCTATACATTCATTTAAAGTACCGTCAAGATTTTGCATGCGAGATAACGCCCTTTTCCTGTCCCTCGTATCTGCGATTTCTGGGACAAAACGACGGAGGTGCTACCAGTAACGGATACTATCGAAATTCGCAAAGATCAAAGGATACAAATGAATGAATGTTTTTAGGAAAATGGTCTCCTATGCAATTGTCCCGCACAAAGAGATTAATCAGATTAAGATCTAAGTTTTCGAGTACTACAAATAGATTTTGAGGTTTTCTGGGTAAGAAAATGTGGCTCGTTATAAGCCGTTGGGATAATCGTACTAAAATACTATAGCAATCAATGGTAATGGCATATAAAGTTATGCTAAGCCGGAATTCAAAGTGCAGTTCCTGATATTCCTCTCCCGTTTCTTCCCTCACACACAAGTGTAAGCTTGATGGAAGCTCTCGACTCAACTGGAAATGTTTACAAATACTAGAAATCATAGACTCGATCCAGGAACGCATGAGAGCAAAGAAGGAATGAATAAAAAATCTTTACCTTGCTACAAAGAGGTTTTACGTGATAGAACATGAAACTGTCGAAGGATAAATAATGTAGGTATGTACTATGGGAACATCAAAGAAAATTACTTCGCTTTAAGTAACTTACTTATTTTTTAATATTAACATGTACATACTGTAACTGCAGTTTTTATTATATCTTTTTCCTCTAAAGTAGTGATTTTATTAGATATTTTTCTATTCCTTTCCCTGTTCATAAAAAAACGTAATATATTCATACACAAGTTTGTATCTCTATTTATGCGAATTGGATCAATACGACTTTTGTTGG
Source organism: Pachydiplax longipennis (assembly GCA_036926295.1). Classification (NCBI taxonomy): domain Eukaryota; kingdom Metazoa; phylum Arthropoda; class Insecta; order Odonata; family Libellulidae; genus Pachydiplax; species Pachydiplax longipennis. The sequence goes on from JAVFKF010000003.1 coordinate 2,581,999, forward strand.
TCCCCTGTTGCATAAATTACGAGCATTACTGTATTTATTCATTTTATGATAAAAATTAAAGAACGGATAATTTGCGAAAAAAATTATAAAACTCATAATGTGTACGAAACACCACAATGGCATGTTTTTATAACCGCATTCAAGATTTAAAAATGGGTGTTTCATAAATTTAACTCGGCAAAAGAGGTAAATAAAAAAGGTAAGGCAGCATACGCACTCGCCAGCCAATTTCACTCCATCCCAAAACTGAAAACAACGGAAACGAATACGGCAGCAGACTATGAATTGCACCATAAATATCAGTCGCCACGGTGCGCGCAAAAGATTTTTTGAAATACAGCGACGCTAAAGCGGTGTTGGATGAAGTGCGAATTTGGTGTGAGAGAAGGTGTGTGTGGGAGGGATCGGTAGTTAATTAGGTGGAAAGGGTCGGCTGGTCACGTAACATAGCGTGCGAGTACAACGGTCGTTAAATTTCGGCTCAATGCATTTGTCTCTCCATATGGACAAGTCGCAGTGCGGGAATTGATTGGTGGGCTGCGGTCCCCTCATCTTCCACCGGACATCCTAAATTATTCAATTTGTCTGCGTGGATGCAATTAAGACTGTCTATGTCGCAGCCAATATAGACAAGTGGCCATTAATTTCCAGCGTGACAACTTTAATGTTCGGAATGAAATTAAGCTGTGTTTCGCTCTTCTGTGATTCGCCCTCAGCGACGAGATACAAAAATCCTTTTTTTTCCGATGATTATGGAATTACGCATCAAACCAATGAATTATCGATAATAGCGTTTCGGAATGAAACGTAAATTTTATTTTCTCCGGGATGGTCGTTTACCGAATAAACACACTTTCATATCGCGAGAATTATTTTTTTTTGATCTTTTTCTTACAGCAGTATTTTTACATTTGACTTTTTTTGTAGTGAGATAGAGGGAAATGTGCCTTTCGTGTATTTTATTCTGTCTTAAACCAGTTCATTGTAGCAATGAAGCCTTCACTGTATAACAAAGACATCATTTTGGCAATATTTACCATTCTAATCACTAATTCTATGATTCCCAATTGGTGTTTCTTAGGCCATATTGATATTATAATATGATAGCTACTGTGGTATGATTTAGGCTGATAAATGGCATTCATTCAGTCACTTTTCTCACGTAATTCATTCATTCATTGCCTAAAGGGAGAATAGAGAGAATGCTTTGTAGTGAGAATAGCTTTATAGTAACAGTCACAACTCCGAATAGCCTCGTTTTCAGCCATACTCTTTATTTTCAAACATAAGGTACATATATTCCATGTTCGTAGTAATAAATTTTAAATAGGAAGGTCTAGATCGACTTCTGAGGTTTTTCCTCTCATTTTTCCTTCAAATATATTTTATATTAAGTTATTTTTCTTTTGATTTGCTTTACTTTTCTTACTTTTATCACTTCTGGTTATTCTAGATATTATATGTATAGACAATATATGTATTGAGGTTCATTTTCAGGGTATATTCCCAAAAAGTATATATCTTTTTTATATGTTCGTTTTCAAGGGTTAGCAAGGAAAATTATATAACATTTTCAGCAACAAATCATCAGCTGGCCCATAGGTTGAATATTCCTGTACTAAATAACGGATTACACAGTAGTAAGTTATTGCATTGTTTACTGAATACATTAAAATGAGATTAAATGTATAATTATCTTGGTTTTTATTCTTATAGTTCTTCTGTGGATGAATCGCACCTTTCAAGACAAATTTAACACATTTAAATTATAAAAAAAAGTTTCTGGTTCCACACGCTGGGCTCTATTTTGTCGTCTTTTATACCATACAAACATGACGTTGCGATGCATACGCATGAAATCGAAATAAAGCAGCAATAGAGAGAAGATTTACATTAACATTGGAATGTAGCAGATGGATTCACGAGTAATTTAAGATGACGATCATGGATGAGAGTGATGCGAGGATGGATGTGCTTGGAATGGAGAGAGGCGGGCCAAATGGACGATTTAGTACACACACATCTTGTGCGCATGCGCACGATCACTTCCTACCACGTTCTCGCCGCCCCACCTGTTCCCCTCTTCTCTACTCCATCTGTTTAAATCAAATAATAACTTTATTTACATCGCGCATGATAAAGTTGCCAACGAACATGCCGCAATCCACGTCGATCACTTCAAAGATTATTTATAACCGTTGCATTCTACCACATGTTCTTCACTTGGAATAATTTTAATGGCTTTGGGATCTGCTGCAAATTTGGAAAATATTTCATTTCGCACAGGTGAAACAAAATCCAATTCAAGTCATAAAAATACTCTACCTAAGCCAGCGTAGAAAGTATTACTCTTTCCCTTTCGATGAATAGCGCTCCGAATAATGTGGATATTATTTTAACAATACTAAGCCATGGTGGAAGAGTGGTTAGCATACAAATAACTGTCCCAGACTCGAGAACACACTAACCGAAATTTTCCTGTTAGGTAATGGAAGACTGTTTTGCTCGATTGCTGAGTGCCTCACTGTCTTTGTTCAACGACTGGATGTTTGTGAAGGCCTAAAGAAATAAATATGTAAATATTATAAGATAATAGAGGGGACTTATTAGTGAAATATTACTATGTATCGTGTATTGAGCATTCGTGAAACTTATGCTTTTGTATGATTAGGAGCTCCATTTAAATAATCTTACGTCGAATGCAGTAGTTGATGTAATCACAGATACGAAATGAATGAGTAGGGAATCATCAAAAAGTGAAAGAAAGGACTCTTGTCCAAGAAACAACAATGTAGTGAAAAAGAGTGCAGCAAAGAGTTAATAAAAGTGATGACATTGAAGTAAATTTTAACTATACAAGTGATCAGACATTTGTTTTGACTCTGATTAATACTTAATTTTGTTGCGGTATTTTTATGACAAAAGAATGACCAAAATACTTGTATGACAACGGAAAATACGTGCACAAAGTGCTCTTAATTTACATAAATATTACAATCATTGTAAGGAAGAAGTTAAATATTTTGTTTAGAAACAATAATTTGTAAGCAAGCTTTGATTTTACAAAGAATATGAATCCATGTGTTCATTCATGATTACGTACTCATTGTAGATGTCATTCAAAAATAAAATGCATTTCAAACTATACCATATTTTTGAAGAGTTAATAATTTTCTGTAAGCCTTGGCATCTTACCCCTATTCTATGGGGAAGATACCTAAGTGTGGGCTTACACAATAATATGTTTCATGCAAGTATAAAAACTTCGCTTCTTTTCAGAATCCTTTTAAATTGCAAACTTATAATAAAAGAGGACAAAAAGCCCTTCTGGTGGCAATAGCCGTCCCTATTCCACGACACTTTCCTAACCATTCTACGGCACGTCTGAAAACCTTTCACTTCCTCACAACGTTTCCAAATCCAAAAATTCCCACCAAATCTTCAACTCTTTCCTTTAGCGATTCTCTCCTTAGAAAAACCCCACCTTTTTTTCGACGCCCTTTGACCTTCATTGGCTGTCATTCCGACGGACACTACGTAAATTGTAATGATGTTAGCGCCCTTCTCTTCATTTGTTTTTTCCTTCTCTCTCAGATTCCGTGCACGAATCCCGGTCGGAGCGCAATGAGCTTAATCACGTGAATCTCCTCATCCTGCTAAAAGCTTAGCTTTCGGTGGGAGGAGGCGAAAAAGGGAATGGACGCCATTTTTATCTCTTCTCTCCACTTTCCTCTCAATTATTTATCGTTTATTTTCCGCGAACATCAATTTTATTTTCGATTCGACTCCTCCGGTGTACGAGGAAGAAATATCGAATTGATGGCTCGTTTGTATCGAGGGATGTTTTTGAAATGTCGATATTCGCCTCCCCATCTCTGATTTCGCCAAAAACTTTCTCTTATTCGCTAAATTTGTCTTAAATTCTTTCTCTTGCTCCGTTGGCCGAAGGCTTTCATCCTCAATTTACCCAAAGGAGTTTTCTTTCCTTTCTCTAATAAATGAGTAATTGATACGTAAGTAAATTGATAAGGGAAGATAGAGATAGATTTTGATGTAGAAAGCTTAAAATATACGAGTAATGTTAACTCTTTTCAGCGCTAAATCTTGATTTTCAACCAAAAATTTTATTCCCAAGGAAAAACCGACGCGAATTCGTCTGACGGGGACAAGTTCCGGGTTCGTGTTCCGGTCTTGCCAGACGTTTTTCCTGTTCGTTTCTCCTTTGGAATTTCCCTATGCGCACGCATGCCTTCACGTGCCAAGTTGCCTTTTTACCCTTTACCTTGTGAATACATTTTTCTATTTCAAATTATTGCAAAGGCATTTTTCTCTTATGATTAGAAGTTTCTTTTACTTTATGTTCACCATTACTTCACCACATAGAAAAGAGGTAGGTATTTGGCTGATAATGAAATTAAAACTTATATTGATTAACCTTACTACATTAGCTCCAATCGTAAGGTTTATCTTCAATAATGATCACAGTAAAATTAATCTTAACTCAAAAATGTCATCTAGAAGAGAGCCGAGTCACTTTAAAGTTTGTTCACCCGAAAATGAAGACATTTGTTCGAAATCTAAATTAATCAACTCCGGAATAGTTTTTCGTCCGGCAAAGAGAGATAAAATCAAAATAATATTTTCTTATAAACTGTTATTTTTTATAAAATATTTTGCTTATATAACTGACTTTTTATGTCGATTTCCTCTATAAATTAATCTAATAATAAAATAAAAATTAGTGAAACACACGAATTCAAGTTTACAAAGAAGAAATGTACTCTAAAACGAACTCGGCAAACGGCTATTCAGTACACATCAATCATATTATATGAATAGTCGCTGCAAGATAATGAAATGGTTAGCCATAAAAATGACGTAAATTCTCGTGTCATTCAACAATTTTATTGCTAGAACAAACTATTTGACTCATCATATTGAATAGTAAGCCTTATCCCTTCTTCAGAGCTTCAAAGGAGGGAGTGAGGTTCAAACCGACCTCAGGGCTAAACTCATATTCTCTATGAATGAAGGTAACCCCCGATTAACACTGCCTCAGTCAACACGAAATCTTTATTGACACAAGCATTCATTTTTAAACATATTTGCACCACAAGATCAAGTTTCTTACTTGATTACTTATATCGCTATCCAATAACAGTATATAAGGATTTTTAATATCAATCAGCACAATTACTTTTCGATATTTTTTCCGAACATATCTCTCGTGTTAAGCCGAAAAAAACCTGTATCAATCGAGTAAACCTCTCCTCGTATTCGATTCTTAACAGCCAATGCTGGACTAAGAACAACGACGTGCCAACACAACTGTCAATCGCCATCATCACTTCAATTTCAACTTTTCCGTCTTTTCATTGCCTCTCATAAAAAGCAGGTCTCTATCAAACATCTATTCGGTAGCGTATTTCTCCATCCCTTCCCCTCCCCTCCCCTCCGCCCCCTCCCCCTCCCTTCCCCTCCCTCCGTAAACGAAGCTGCTTCCATCTTCCGAGCCCTGCCAGTATAAGGCTCGTCAGTGCCGGGAGAGAGTAGGGTAGCAAGGGACGGAATGCAGTGACCCCCCTCTCCCTCCTCCTCCTACTCATATCTCATCAGGTAAACCCGACTCAAGTGCGTATGTGTATGGATGCGTGAGTGCGTGCGTGCATGCGTGAATACGCACCCCCGCATTTAGCGTAGTAAGGTGTGTGTCCCCTAACCTACATATCGGCGGTGGGAATGCGGAAGGCTGAGGAAATAAAAATACGTGTGTTTTCGATGTGCCTATGAGGTAAATGGAACGAGGTTGTGGACGCCATGTGTTATTGTGTTCCCCGCTGGGTCGTGTTTTTTCCCTCCACGCCTTTGCAGTAAGTTCCTCTTGGTGATGATTTTGTTTTGCGGTTTCTCTACGGTTGCGTTTTCGAGGAACTCTGCCACGAGTCATAGGATAGATTGATTCGATTCCTAGTGCCTTTTTTACCTCAAGTATGGACGGGTGATGGGAATTGTGCTTTATATTGGAGATACCTTCGCTCGGGTGACACATTTTATCATTCATCTTTCTTTGGTGTGTCGTTTGGAATGCGTTTGATGGCATGACGAATTCTTGGAATTCCGCTTCTTTCTCTTCATTCTATGATTACATCTATACTCCTCTTTGATCTATGCATGTTTACAGTAGCTACAAATCCTTTTTCGTAAACTTCATTTGTTTTCAGCGCTTCGAACGAAACGTAACTATTCTTGTTTCCCTAATGTGTCTATATAAGGATAATCGAGAAGTACAACTTATTTTACGAAGATTTTTAAGCTCGATTTATTGTTTTCGAATCCCTCTCGAATGGGTACATAAAACGGGAAAATCCGAAATTTTCAAACGAAAATATTAGTAACGTAATCTTATCTGTAAATTTGATAGAGCATAAATTATGTGAAGCGAATATGCTTTCATATCGACGCCACCGATCTGATACGCCCGGTTCCTAATAAATATCGATATCTAATCAATCTTCATCCATTTGTTGGCATGTGCGCTTGATAAATTCAGTTTCCCCCTTGAATCGCCCTATCCCATCGCGTAGGTAGGCTCCTAAGCCACTTTTCAATCATCCCTAACCTCCAGTTTGACCCCACGTTTATCCCCATTCTGCCGCACGTTTTCCTTCCCGTGCACGGCTTCTCCTGACCGCTCCCTCTTCACCGCCCCTCACCTTCTCGACTCCTGTTGCTCCTCTCAAGGAGACTTTTACTGCGGGAAACAATCTCCCACACTTGCTACACGTGCTCCAATAGTAATGAAGAGGCAGCGAAAGGAGCTCGTACATTAAGACGCCGATGAGAAAAATTAAGTGTGGATTTTGATGTCGCACCTATTTCGTATCGTTGTAAATGGACGATGCAGGAGGCTTAATGAGGCTCAACTTTGCGGTATTGATTGGCACAGAAAAAATTCGTCAACTCGTAATTATAAAAGCAGCGGTGTAAAACACTGTGAATAATTTTTCAAATCTCATCGTTTCTTGTGCTTATAGCGGTATAGCCTAGAATCGCTGAGATCCTTGCTTCGGTAGACTCTTTTTTTCTATCTTGCTAAGGATGTTCTTCTGTGTAAATGATGGATTTACACGGAAAAAGAAGTAAATTATGAAGCGTGTAAACAAACAATAAGTCAAGTAATAATCTCTCTGGTTATTTTCCCGAAGTGTGTAGCATGTCAAAAATTCAGTTTATTGGATAAAAATTATTTTTGAATTACAATAGTTTGTTCCGAAAAAGAAAACTTTCCGGAAGTTATCGCAAGTATGCTCGTTGATTTGCTTCATTTACAAATAAAAATCTACCGAAATATGCCTTAAAAATACTTCAAAAATTTAACATAGTCTTTTTATGAACGTTTTCAATTAGCTGTGATTTTTAGTCGTCAAATATTTTAACTTAATTCTTGCGCCTATGTGGTGTTCCTATAGCGTTAAACATAACTTCCGGTCCAAAAATATTTTATTGAGGATTAATTCATTTACTTCAGGAGCCATTTTAAGATGTAAGTTGTTAAACGTCCATTTATACCCATAAATTGCTATTTCGGCATAGAATTGAGCCCTATTGTGAAAACGTATTCCACATCGAGAGGTAGGTGGAAGGAGTATCCTAGTTACTACGCAACCCGCAGTACTCAATTGTAAAGCGGTGTTGCCTGCTCACAGGCGTCTCAGAAATCTTAAGCGTTATTCGAATAACATTAGATAAACGGTAAAGCGTAATATAAAAGTGACGTAGGAATATTGTAATAAATATATATGTTAAATTTTCAGTATCCTTAGATACTTCTTATTACGGAACACGACTTGAATTGATAAAAGGATATTTTCGTAAATGTCACAGTAAATACGTATCTTCGATGAGACCAATACCAACGATGAATATTCAAATAGCAGATTAAGTGAAAATTTCCTTAATATAAATAAATATATCAAAAATCAAACATATTATGCTGTTTTTCTCAATACTTATCGTATGTTTACACCATAAAAATGAGTACATTTTTAGAGCTGAGATATAGATGAGTAAATCTATATAAATACATAAAAGCATTCTATGCATAGAAGTAAATAAAATCATTATAGAACAAGGTGTTAAGTTCTATTTATTAATATAAAGTTACCTACATAGCCAATAAAATGTAATTAGGTATTGAAAACTAATTTTTAAACGCAATCAGGATGATTCCGGTACTTTTCATGCGAACATATACAAGTAATAATTATCCAACTGTGCTTCAGATATATATTATCCCTAGTACAAAATCAAATTAAACATTCCTTTGTTTTGGCTAGTATTGGAATGAAATCGACGAATTTCTAAATTCCCTCAATTCCCTCTAGATCGCATAATTTTGGCATATTTGAGAAATAAACGTTAGAATTAGCTTAATTCTACTATTATAGGTAATACGTATGACTTGAGTTTGGATGAATCCCTTCTTTCACGAACAAAGATAAAATAAGACATGGTAATCCATATATTTAACATGTCTCCTAACTATGAACACTTCAGAGATAAATAAATTTTCCTAGTTTCTGCGGTAAATCTACTTCTTCTTAATTGTGTATAAACTACCTGAAATACTTTCTATTAGTAACCAACCGGTAAATATAACTTTCGTATAAATATAAAATTAGAGGGTGTAATGAGGTAAAAAATCTTTCCTCAGTCTTCCTTACCACCTGAGTAAGGAAACGAATTTTGGGGAAATTCACATGCACTAACATTAAATCGTTCGGCGCTAAAACACGGCAGTATTTTTACTCTGCAGAACAGAGCACTCTACTTAAAAATAGAAAGCCGTTTGGGTTGTTTATTGTAGCGCATTGTCATTCGTACGATTTCAGCAATCCCATAATTCCGGCCTTTCTTTAAAATCTCCCTTGGTCTGCCTTTTAATCACTCCCAGAGTGCTTCCCTCCCTTCATAATCTCCTTCCTTCGTTTGTGCTCCCTCCGTTTATCCCGCTCTCACTGCATCCCGTCTTCTCTCCGATCGATCCGATGAAAAACGGAGCCCTGCAAAGAGGAACGCAACAAGGGCACCATTCACGGGATACCGATTATTCTCCAAGAAAATGCGCACGATTCTTCCTTCCATTTATTCTTTTGTCAAGAAACTCGGAAATCGATCGCATGAAAAAGTCTGCGTCCAAATTTTGGTACGCATGGCATCTGTAGCGACCTTATATTTCAACGGGAGCGTTCTTTTACATTTTTGCCGAAGCATGGTTCTCGAGCATTTAAGCGTTTCAGCTCATGATTTTTCATTCGATTCCAATCATTCAACGGTAACCTGCTTTTGCACACTGCATAAATAAGCGAATTTACTCCTAAATAAACTAAATCGACCAAGCTAGAATTCGATGAGTGGTTTTTTCTTTGATGTAGTGGGTCTGTACCATGAGGATATTTACAGGAAAATGGAGTATAAACATGTATATATGCCTATGAGTGAAAATATTTATGATATATATATTTATGTATAAAAATATAGATAACAACACTATATACAGTTTAGAACACCGACCCATCATTATGTAAGGAATATATTAGCAAAGACGAGGTAGAAAACCAGGTTTTGACAAGTGAAGAATAGAGAAGGAGAAGATAAACAACGAAAAGAATAGTTCATCTCAGAATCCCTGAGATCCCTGTACGCAAATAAAATATACCCTATAAATATGCATACAATTATAAACCTATTTCTCCTTATTCTCAAAATAAAATACTGGAGAGAACTCCTGAAAAATATTACGCCCTTTTGCAAAAGTGCTTTATTTCTTCGAGACATTCTGAACGAGTCAAAACAATTCTAAAGATTGCATGCGATGTTAGAAAAAATAGCAAAATCATGCATTTATTTTGAGATCAAGAAATATATCCTTTATCGTGATACAAGGATTTGAAATTAATTACAAATGAGCAACCCAATCCTGCCGTCGTTTTCCCATCTTTCTGCATGTCATATATTAAAAAAATATATTTATTTATCAATTTTCGAGAGATTTTCTCTCTGTAGTCAATATGTGTATTATGGAAAATCAGAAAAGAGTTCATATACGTATAGACACCGAAAACCGAAAAATAACTCGTTTCACTGAGATAAATACCTAAATAGTGAAAAAAGTTCGTAGAATCTACATCTACGTATATTATAAAACTTGATTTCCCTACTTTATCTGCAGATTTAAAATAATAAAAATCCGACGTAGTGTACATACATTTAGGGCAAAAGAGTTGTCACGAGTGCAGCAATTTCCAGATGATCTCTAATTGACGTGGAATATTTTGTAGCACGCGATATTCGAATCAACGTTTGATCCATCTTCATCTCAAACCCCATTACATCCAGATTTAAAGATACTTTTCAGAAGAAATTGTTTGAAGGCTTTGTCGAAATACCTTTAATATTTTAACAAGGTCACCAAAGAATTTTTTTTTATTGGCTAGGCAGAAATCAACTAGAATGTAATTTCAGGCTTTAGATAGATATAAATTACTCTATAAAGACGTATAAAGTTTTCTTGTATTAGCAAGCCTCGTGGCAGTTGTATGTCACATACAAAACAATCAAGTGAAACTTTTTATGTTAATGTTAGATTCAGAGGTACAGACCTAATTCCCAGAAGCTTGGCACCTTTTCCTTCTGACCGAACTTTTCAAAAGTTTAAAAACTGGGTTATTATCTACGATTAAAATTTTTTTTAATCTATTTAACATTTAAATTAATAATACTGTACGTTCATTGCACAAACCAGCGTTTAAAGTGTATCTAAATGATTCATCATGGAATGAAACAGTAGGAATCGCGCAGAGGGCCTAAGTTATTGTATAAGAAGTGCCCAAATTTATGATTTTCCCTCCTAACTACTGCAAAGATAAACTTCTATCTTTTAACACTCCTTCTTTTAGTCGCCAATGAACTGATATTGAACTAAAAATTCGTGTGTCGTCCTCTATAGATTTCAGTCGGAATATCGAAGTTCATCGAAGAGTAAATTATATTTGAAAGACAGACCACAGCTATCTCATATACTCATAGTAACTATGCAGAATATGAAATCTTATTAGGATATTTGATAAGTTTTTATAGAATACTATTTACTATACTTTGGATAACCTAAATTTTTATGAATACGGCCTAAAATTAAGAAGGCATTTTGAAGACAGATTTCACTTTTATATTGATATTAATACTACACAAACGAGAAATTAAACCAAAATATTACTTTGAAAGTTATTATTCATCGATCTTTCATATATTTTAAACACAGATCCATCAATCTGATATTTTAGGAAAATCTATGGGAAAAGATCGGATGCTTTTATTCAGGACTATGCGATATTTCTGAATGGTTATTTCGAACTCATAGAATAAATAATAATCCCACAACGCTTTGCAATAATAGGACATGGATATGAAATAGTTCCTATAGTCTAATTCTCTAAGGCAGTAATTAACTAATTAATTTAATTATTCTTTGGCATAAAAGAAGATTTAATAAAATATAAATACTCTTACAAAACTTCTAATTTGCCAAATTAGTCACTTAGCATTGACTCTAAAAATGGTAATCAAAAATTTCTTGGAGAAGATAAAGATATTTTATAAGTTTGGATATGATAGTGATCAGTGACTATCTTTTAAAAACACGAATTCCTGTTTTTGCAGCTTAATTTATTGATAGACCGAAGTAGCACACCTTTACCTCATAAACTTGTTAACTTAAAACATTGCTCGAGAGATTCCCGTGCTTCACAACAGCAGCTGCGCAATTGAAAAACTCCCGCATTTGTCTCCGACACAATAGCGGAGAATGTTTTCAAAAATATATTTCATGGAGAAATTTCCAGAAAAAAATACCAAAGTTCTAAGAGCAACGACAATGGAAGTGTTCTCCCAAAAGTTTTAACCAACAAAAAGTGTTCAAAAGCATCTCGTAATGCAAGGATGACGCTTTGAAACACTGTGTTTGTTACTCACCAATCACATAGTAAACTTCCTAGAGCGCGAGAAATCAGAAAATCTTGAAAAAGGCAAAGTAGCGTTGAATTTTCTGCATAAAAAATAAGGATACAGTAGAAAGAATCCTAAAACAGGCTAATTCAAAATAAATTGCGAAATCGTTCTTGAGTTTGCTACAGCAGCGCATTGGTCAAGGACAAAGAGCTGGAAAATATGTCAAGGCTTGTGACCTGAATAGGTAGAAAAACAACAACTCTATCCCGCCCAATCCAGCCCACTCATATCAACTTTTTGAGATCTGCTTTTATTTGGTCATGTAGAAAACAAATGTAACATTGGGCGCAGAATTGGGATTGATACTTTATATTTTGAATCGCTACTGAGTAGTCTGAATAGTCAAGAGGCTTGGGGAGTTCAGTGCTTCCGCAACGCAAAGGAACTCTTTTGGATCGGTTTATCCTCTTTGCCATTTCATTGTGCCTTCTCTAAGAAAATTAAGGAAGGTAAAATCCGCTAATCATTCTTCTTTTCCTATTTCTTTTTCCGATTTTTTCTTTCTTCTACTGAGTTTTGCATTTATACCCATGGGATTTTTTCTGTTTTCCTTGCTGCATATTTTTGAGCATGTTTTTTCTTCATTATCTTCTACATGATTGTGTATATCTGTACTTAATCCCATTAAGGAATACAAAGTCATGCAGTACTTCAACTGGATTTTCCACTGCATCCATGCGGTATTCATAAAGCAACGTCTAGTGGCTAGCGCACAGGGCAACAAAAAGTAGCGTAACATCGGCCAAGATTAATTGGATTGATCTACTTCGATGTGGCCACGCAGGTGGCGCAATGTTCCTTCTCTACACACTGCATACCCCGGCTTAACTTTTTATACTCCCAAACACTACACTAAGTTCCCAGACAATCAGACAACTAGTCGTACTCTACACTTCACGAAAAGTTCACGTTCACGTAATTAATTAAACTCTGATCAAAGTGAATCGCGTTTAAACAATTTAAATCCGCAGTGATTGATGTTTTCTCTTTTTGGAAATGGAGTCAAAGTCTATGATGTTTTCATTGAAATTTTCGGCATTTACCCAAAGATGCACTCGATTGCGAGTCGATAAAAGTGATACAGCACCGAGTTTGTTTTCCCAGTTTTGTTCGAAAAATGTTAACATTTATTCCGTGTTGACATTCAAATGTCAAGCCCCTCTTTTGTGCGAAATTTGATTCTTCACAGTGAATGTGTCACCTGACATTTCTTTTCCACATTCCGAGTACATTCGTTGTTTTTTCAAACCCTTTACAACGATATTTTTCCGAAGGACTCCAAATTTCGATTAGTATGACACTATCGTATTTTATATTGCTATACTACTACTAGGTAAGAAAAATAATCTTCAGATAATTCTTTAATTTTAGAAATATTTTTTCTAAAAATAAGATTATTTTCCAACTCGTAATCGTCAATTTTTGAAGGTGTACTTTTCTTAGGATATATTCATATATACATACTTCTTTATAAAACAATAAATTCTCTTCTGATTCTTATTTTTGTTATTATTACTGTCATTTTTATTATTCAGGATCTCTTCCGTTTTTGATTTCCTCGAAATGCGCGAGAATAAGTTGAAATCAACTCTAAAAATCGTTGATAAGGACTTATGATATAAGCGAGCCATCTGCATCGTTAAATGAAAACTTTTGACTTTTCTATTTGTGAGAGTAAATCCTGTAATTCACTGCTATTTATGTTTCATTTGTTTCCAAAAGCTGTTTGGATGCTACAGCATATCTTTAATCACCTCACTCAACTTCTTTCTTACTCAGCTCTTCTTTGTACGAATGCGATGTTTTAAACACTGAGGTGATGCATTTCATTGGGAAAATGTTGGGAATTTAGAGGCATTTGTAACTCAAAAATCATTCGTAACGTCATTTGAGAATGTAATATTCATGACCTTTGCTAAACAACACAAAATCGATGACAGTTTACCTCTCTCACAACCTTTTAAAAGAAAATCGGGGTTATATTATTTCATTTTAAAAAGACTAACTTCGAAGATTTGTTTTTAAATAGGCTTAATTTTCTAAATATTGGTTATATTTGAATCTACTGATTTCAATATTGAAAAATTTAATTCAAAATATGTTATGTATAGTATTGGAGCATGCATTCTGGGAGATACCTTAAAATATTTTGGCCTCTGTCATTGAAGCAAATGTTTTCTGTGAATTAATTAACTAAGATTTCATTCTGTTGATGGAAGTTAAAGCTAACCATTCAAATTAGGAGGGAGAGATTATGAACAGGGAAGAAGATACGAGTTTAAATTTGTTTGAAATTCTCGCCGAGTATTACTGTCATAGAAATTACGTTGAGAATTCTTATATAAACTAATACATTTACATTTATATTTTTCCCGAGAGACAAATACCAACATTTAACATAAGTTGATAAAAAAGGTTAGTTAGTAGCTACATTAATACTAGTTAGTTGCATTAATAGTAATTTATCCATAAAAATTCACTTACGAAAATGTTACTTTAATCATACAAACCCTTTTGTACTCTCCGAGTAAGATTCTCTTATTAAGCTTTTTGCCTTGTTTTCCCTCTCTTGCGACCCTCTTCCTAGACAAAATACCTTCAGTTCCAACCCTCTCGCGACATGCTGGGATAATTATTGACTCACACTTGCATTACTATGTCATAGTCATTTTGATGGAATAGCGTTTCATCAAGCGATCCGTTCCAATTTATTCATCCCATACGCACCACCTCCTATTCCCTATCTCCCATCTGGAATCCCTTTATGCCATTTTCTCCCTTATCACTCCCTTCCCCTCCCGCCGCCGCCCTGACCCCTGTTTCGGTTCGATATAAGCTGTTGATTCAACCTCCTTCCCATCCCGCTATTATTCTCCCTCCCCGACCCTGCTTTTTTAAACCTTTCTCTCGCTCCCTCTCTGCATTACTTCTGTCGTTTTTATCCCCTTCCTCATTCATCCTTTCTTCGCTTCATTGGGAGAGGCCGTTTTTCATCATATCTACTATACCTCCGCATATTACTTTCAGCCCTCCCCGTCCCATGTTGCTCTCCTTCGCTACACTATTCTCTAGTTTGTGATGAGGTTGTAAGCCTCCCAAAAACATGACACGGAAGTGATTTCGTAGAAAGGAAAGATTTTAAGGTAGAATATATATTTAAAAACATTCATACATACAGAAACAGCGCTTGGTGTTCAGGGGGAACAAGAGGGCGTATCCCTTCCAAAGATATGACCATAAAAGTGTTGTGAAGCCCGTCCGCAGCATCAACAATACATTATGTAAACTTTAAACTGAAAAATGCTTATTTATTCCTTTCTTCGCCGCATTTAAAGAGGTATGGTGTGTTTTGGTATGCTTTGGTACCATTAGTTCCTTGTTCTGTTTCGCTTTTTGTTTTTCTCTTCTTCGCCAGAATATTATCAGTATATCATGATATATGTTATATAGTATGTGATTATGTAGCAGATTATCAAAATATACGACTCGAAGGTGATATTATAAGAAATATTTGTGATTCATAGTAAGTTGTCGCAATAAATGATACATATATAAAAGTACATTTATGTATACAGCGCAGTGTAGTCTATAGGGGGGGATGGGATAATGCCCCCTCAAAAACCAACACAGAAAATAGATCACGCTTACAATGAAGGCTCTTACATGTAACAAAGTTTTAATTTTCATCCTATTCATTCATCTTTTTATTACTAAAATAATTTGCTGGCAATAGATATAAATATTCTTCGGCTAATATATTTGTAATTGAAGTTGCTCTATATTTTGTATGTATGAGGTGAGATTTATTTACTTCAAAGCCATACTATTTAAATTTATTTTCGATATAAAAATAAAATGTGCGATATAACTGACATAAATAATTTATGTTTTTACTTATTTACATGCAGCGAGCGTAGAAAAGAGGCTGAATCATTTGAGTAAACTATTATGACAACAAAATTGTGGTAGCGCTTTATGATAAGAGAAAAACAAAATAGAAACGTTTACGCAATACTGAAAAGGTTACTATTCGGAAAAACTCGCAAATTCCGATATTCACTCAAGTGTATGAGTTTCAGCCAAATTTCTATCAAAAATTTTAAAGGCCCGTAAAACTCCTAGACCTAGAATATTTATCCTCAAAAGGGTTTGAACCGATCGATTATAATGACACCGTGTGGTACACATACACATAAGCATAACAGTTAGGTCTCTTCTTAAGCATTAGCCACGCTCCTAGGAAAACTACGCATACAACAGCTACAATAAAAGTAGTACACCGCATATTTATAGTAAGTATATATTTCATAACCTTAAAAAACTGTAATCGACTAAAAACATATTTTATAAAACCAAAACAGCAAAACATGTTTTTAACCATAGAAATAGGACTCTCAGGTTTGTTTCAAATTTTCATTCATTGGTGAAAGCAACCGAAATTTATTATGATGGGACATATAATTAGTGTCAGTAGTGTGATCAAAAGTGTTTCGACAGCAGAGGTCATTTCGCATATAAAGATTCCCTACCGGAAATCGAACCCAGGAACGAATTCATCTCGAGCGAACCTCAATATCCACTTGGCTATCCAGGAGCCCTCTCACATCATTAATAATATAATGTAGAATTGGTGAACCCCAATAATGTGTTATTAAATCCCATGTGTAATCAGAGAATAAATTTTGCGGTGATGAATACTGTATGCATTTAAATTTACTCTCAAAAAAATCCAAACATAGGTGAGAAAAGAGCCGCACGACTCCGAAATCGCAAAATAAATAGGCATTGATGGAGGACTGACTATTCTCGAATACATAATTGCACACACTTTTAAATTTCCCTCCTTTTCTAAGAGCCATTGTTCATTTTGAAATTAATGGAATTTTTCAACTTCATATATTTTCCTAATCGAATTTTTCACCAAGAAGCCACGCCCTCATTCTATATCCTCCAAATAAAATTTCTAAGTATCACGGGAATTATGGATAAAATACGCATTTCCTTGCGAGTCGAATCCCTTAGGTGGTGGTCGTGTTTCGAGATATACCACCGACTTCCCTCTAGCGCCGACTGCATCCATATCTATTAATCATGTTCAAGGGCAAAAAATTCCTCCGACCTCTTTATCTATTCTTGCTTAGATGCACGCGCTGTTTCTCGCGATCCATTAATCAAACTCCCGATATTTAACCTACGGAGAAGACTCATCCACTCCATCCGGCCAACTTTTTTTCGACTTATCTCTTTTTGATAAATGCACTACGATAAATACATTTACTTTATCTTTAGATCGCCCATCCCTCTTCCCCATCTTCTTCCCTTGGAATTTCGCGAATTAAAAGTACAAATACGTTTTACCTTCCTTCCGCTCATTCGGTTTTCTCATTCTTCCTCTTCTTAAGGTTGCGCTTGTGAGTTTCATCTTTGTGTGGCCCTTGCAATGTCCTTTTTCCTTGTGTTTTATCGTCACACCCTTTCTTCCCTCATCTCTTTTCGTGTTATTCGTTTCTCCTCCGGAGAAACATGCATTTTTCTTTACTCTTTATTATCTTCGATTTTCTTTTCCCGTAATTTTCATGCTCTTGAATTTGCGTCTCAATGAAGATGTTTTACTGTCGTATATTCTCGTTCCTAAGGCACACGAAAATTAGGAAGTCACGAAGAAAGGGGATGTCTCATAAATATAGGACGCATTTACGAAAACGAAACAGAATTTTTCAATATAATTGTATTCAATGATGATATTTCTTCTCGTCTTTTCGCTCTAGCCATATTTTGAAGTTAATGTTGCTCTTTTTATTTACTTTTTCATTTTATGTATTATTGATGCTATTGTTTCTAATATCTTTCCTCACTATCTAATTCAACGGTATATATCTCTTCTACTTTCTTATCTGTAGTGTTGAATGTAATTAGTGTTAATGAGATCTCATTTCGCCCAAAATAAAGTCATAAGTATGTATTTTCTGCTTTCGACTATTTATTTACCCATATTTGAATTCTTATTACGAGCTGTACAGTGCTTTCCTGCTTTTATGTATTTTTCTCTTTGCGCGTACTCCTATTTCCCTACGCCCACGAAGTGGATTATTTCCTTTTTTAGTTTAAAGTTCATTTCTTTTTAAAAACTACTACGGGTTACGTGTAAAAAGTGTCTTTTAAGCCTTTAACTCGCTTAAAAAAAGGCGATTCCTTTTTAATATTCACATTATGTTCCTTTTTAATATTTGCACGTTATGGGCCATGCGTTGATAAAGCAAAATTAATAATGTAAGACTTAGACTAAAAACCATACAAATTATTATGTTTCACGTTTGATATTTGTATATTTGAATGGAAGTTATGACAAATGTATACGCACATAACTCGGCAGGAATATGAGGTAGGTGATTTACGATTTGTCTACCTTATGGTATCTAAATTAAGTTGAAGATTTTGATTAGATTCGTAAGACGTAATATAACTTAAGACGTGAAGATAAATATAAATTCCGGAATAAAAAAACACCACCTTAGATCGTTCAAATACTATACAAGGGTTTTATTTTGCAATGAAATATTTTGCCGCAGCAAAACAGACGCTAATAATTGCCATCGGACTGTGGTCCTATTGAAACCGAATTCATAATAATGCTTACATTTATATACCCACGAGCGTTAAGCCGCACGACACATGAAGATGATTAAATAATGCATAGGAATAATAGGAAATGTTATGCATTACTGTAATGATAAGAGTCGATTTGCTTTGAAAATTCCCAGTCAACCTCGACCTTCCTCTGTCTTCAATTGATAACACGATCCATAAACCGAGAAGAGACAGGCATACTCTTCGTGTTAGATTCCCAGCTTGCGGATGTTTTTTCTTCCAAAACTGCGGAACTTATTTGGCCTCCATCTCCTCTCGCCATCTTCTTACGCACACAATTCCCCCACTGCGCCCGATATCTCGCCAGATTCCATTCACTGAACAACCTCATTCCACTGTGACCTAAATAGCTCGCCATGATTGATTGTCCTTCCTCAATGTGTTTTTCCCCATTGCCAACCCCTCACATGTATTGTGTATCTCCACCGTTGCCCCAACCAACTTTTTTCCATTACCGATTCTTTCCCTCATTTACTCTATTGAATTTCGATATCTCCGCACATTCGTCTCGGGGCTGAAATTGTCGTAATTACTGATAAAGAAGGACGACTCATTTATTTAAAAAATGAATCTGGGTGAGTTTTTGAAGTCTTAGAGTTTGAAAACCAAGCAAAATAATTCTATGCCAATCAATCGAAATGAATCAATGCCTTGATTCGATCGAAGTTGTTGTCACAACTACCATTAGCATATATGATGATTAGAAGACGAAATAAAGCATAGGAATAATAGGAGATGTTATCCATTATTGAAATATTATGCCAATTTAGTTTAGAAAATATCGCTAGATACACACAGAGAAGTATGTAAAAGTTAATAAATTTTAATATAATGCAGTAAGCGATAAAAGTTAATGTACTTTCAACACAATGATGCCTTGAATAAAATTTTCATGGATTTCTATAATAAGTCACACTAATGAATTTAGGTTGAATAAGTTTGGGTGAATATTATTTAGAATCTCGACACATTAAAAACTTCCATTTTATCTCAACAATGAGAAATATAGAGATTAAGTTAAATCAAAGACATTACAAATTAGGAAAGATCAAAGATATAACGGAAATAAGCGTGAAAAGATTTTCGCTTAATCTCTCTTAAATGGAAAAAATCAAGCAATAGAAAAATTTTTATTGCATTGTATAGAACTGCGTGAATAATGGAATGCCTTTTTGAAATATATTCATATAAATAAATAAATCATAATTTATATAGACTATTTACTTTATAGTTTAACTTACTTTATAATTCATAATCCTTCTTAATTGATTAAGATTATTTATTCTTAATAATCTTAATTAATTCACGCTCACAAAGAATTTCAAATAATAATAAAAGATTATAATGGTTACAAAACGTTACTTTAATAAGCACAGCTTTTTTTTCCGGTATTTTAATAATAAAATGTATAAAAATGTTTGATTTAATAACTTCCGAAATAAAATAAAGCTTTAATTATTATTTTATAACGGAAATTTTTAAGAATTAAATGGCGAGGGAAATAGATCTCGTTAAGTTTTATGAGAGGGAAAAATGCCTTTTACTACAGCACTGTACGTTTAGTGGCCCAATGTCATAAATTAATATGGCTTCTCTCTCAAATTAGTTCGCCCTATTTAAGATAAAATTTTCATATCCAACGTCCAATTATTGCATGTAGAACCTCGTTTTAATTCCGTCTTCTTTTATTCTTTTATTTCATGGTGAGAAAAACATCAGAGAGCAGCCCTAGAATGGCCCCTGTATGACATCACTTATATGCCTGCAAACTATGAGCGCGGAACGTTAAAAGACAAGTCTTATCATCTCAGTCTCTGCTGTTTTAAATATAAAAGATGACCGCGACAACTGTCCAATCAAGAATGATATTTGTATTTCGTACATTAAGTCTCCCACTTAGGTAGATTGATGCGCCAAAATATTTCCAGTTAAAATCCCTTCTAGATAACCTCTATCGTACAATCCGACATCTTTAGTACCTCCTCTAGCCCTCCATTTTTTCTGGAATTTCATTTTATCCTTCATTTCTTTCTTTCATAATCCATCCAATATCAACACCCTACCCTCCCGCTTCCTGCACTTCCGCATCAACCAACTTAGTTTTCGCTCCTGTAGTACATCTGAAGATCTACGTTTTAGCATCCTCCTTGTGAACTTCACAGCCATAGGGTTTACATTTCAAACCTCTGGGTGTGAAGTTTCTCCAGTCGATAGATTCAGGTCCCCTCATATATTATATTATGAATTTTCTTAGTTTCGTGAAAGCTTCGTCAGCAAATGTCAGCTTCCTCTTAACCCTTTTGTTTTCTATCAAACATCGATTTGCTGTGATATTACAGAAAACAAATTTCTTCGTTTTAATAAGTATTTGTAAAATGGATGAGATGACTAGTCAATAAGATGACTGCAAACAGAGGAGCTTACCACTTACCTTATGCAAAAATAAATTTAACGTTAAACGCAGGCTCAATGCATCTATCTAATTTTAGTGCCTTATTAGGTATTTGGCACTATTCAGGTATCTTTAAACCTGATGATTAAACAGGTTTATAAAGGTATAACTCATTCTTTTCTAAAAGGTAAATTCCCTCAATTTTATAGTGAAAGTATATGCTAACAAACAATTTTCGTTGACGGATTTGCTTCAATAACAAACTTGCTCGCATTAATAACATTCAAGAACATATTTCACTACGAATCGTACAAGGAAGCGCAATAGTTAATTATAGTCATAGAGACGGAATGCAGTGGGATATAATTATTAAAAAAATTGTACTCACCAATTTGATTGACGTTCATTATTTCTTATATCATTAACTTTCGATCTATGTAAGAACGTGCTCTTGAGCGGTTCCTTGGGATTCATCGTTCAACTATTTCACATTTAGGAATGCTGATCCTACATAGCTCATCGTTTGCCTTGTGGATAAAGAAGTCGTTGTATTTAAACATGCACATAACCTGTATGGAGGCAAGAATGGATTTTGTAAGAAATATTGAAATAATACTCCGACTATTGACTAATGATAGGCTTAGCTGTCGCAAATACGTATCAGCCTTCATTTCGAGGGTTTAGTTCCAAATAATTTTCCTCAAACAGCAGTATTTTACATTAAGAAAGTTAAATAAACTCATTCATTATACTAACAATTTAATATTGAAGTTTTTAAATTAATTAAAACGTTAATTCCCTCTTTAGTCGGTATCGCATTATATTAAATTTATGCCTTCCGAAGGGCTCTTAATGGGAAAAAATATGAAAATAGACAGTATACAACAAGGCATAAATAAAAATATCGTTGTTCCATCTGCAGAAGAAATCTTTCATAATAGAAAAAAGATATTATTCCGCGACAAAATTCGAATCCTCAGTTGTTTCAAGTTAAATAAGTACTCAAGCTCGCATTAAAACTTGTTTACTAAGTCTTTCGGAGTATTTCCACCATTTACCAACCATCCTTAGGCCAACTATTGAAAAAAGCTAGACTCCCATATACAGCAAAAAAGATAACATCGAGGACTCATATTCTGAACATTAGCAAATGGTTGGGTTTCATGACACAACAGTAAGATAGCTGCCCAATTTCTTGACTGGCGATTTGGTTGAGATTTTAGCTACTAAAGACAAAGAAGATTCGGAAGTTACCCAGAGATTTTCAAAACATAGCACCGATACCTCGGCTAAAACTCGAAACATTGCACGTGGAATGAATTCGTGGAGTATATTTCGACGGAAAGACTGGTTGATCTCCGAAAGATGAAGATAAGGGAAAACACAATCGGAAATGAATGAGGTAATTTCTGACACTGTCCCTATCGGGATACCTAACAATAGGATTAGATTCGAGGGTAAACGAAAGACCGATCCGGGTAAAAGATAAATTCCGAAAAAATAGATATGAATCTCACTGTATTAGAAAGACTTTTTTTAACAGACGTTTCGGAGAAATATCTCTGCGTCATGATCATAAAAAAATTGACAAGAAGTACTCATATCCGTAACACGTGGAGTGGAAGTCAAAATACTCGGATTCGTAGTACAGTCAGTAGTATCGATGAAAACGTCCGTGGGCGACGTTACTTTACGATAGTTTCAGCTCATCCTTAGTATTCATGGAACGTAAGAGACAAGCGTCACCTGAATAAGAAAAGGTCACCCGTAAATCCATGCTTTTTGTTACAGACTTCTACGAGTTTAAATGATTGTAAAACCGATCAGAATTGCTACGAGTATAATTTTCCTTGAAATTAGATGGAAATATTTACAGAACGTACATGAATTACAAACTGTATAAATTGAGAGTAAAAGCTTTCTCGGAAGAAGCCGTAGATATTACGAGTCTACCCTATTATATAGACCTTATGTATTGCAAGAAATGAGAGCTAAATAGATACAAGAATTATGCGCTTCAAATATTCACTTTAGCTGCGGAGGATACGCGATGGTAATTCACAATAGAAAAAGTCTTACGGCGCGAAGTGAAACCGGCATATTGTGCATCCCTTGACGAACCGGAAATCAAAACCGAATAAACCGTTACTTTTACGGAAATGAAAACCGGACCGAAAAATTTGATAATATTGAACCCCAACTGAAACCGAAAACTATCATTTATGCACTTGCCTCAGTGCCAAAAAACCCACATTTTACTTAAGTTTTGTTTAATGAAGGTTTCTCAACATGTGTAACTACAACTTGCAATATTATAAAAATATAAACTTAATTTAATGTAATTTAAATTAAAGATACAAATAATAAAAACAATTTTTCAGAGAGACAGTATTATAAATGTGGGAGAGAAAGAAACTAGTTCGAACCGGTTCAATGTTGGTAGAAACCGGAACTGAATCAATTTTTGTTTATTCGAACAAAAGAATATTACGGTTCGATACCCTGTCCCTGCAACACACTGTTGGTTGAATTGTTTGCAAGAAATATGAGATGTGTATATGCATTTAATTCCTGTCCAATTACACAGGAAATCTTGGTAGATTTACTTCTTTCTCTCATCTTTGCCTTTATGAGTTCTTTAGTTGAACATAATGTACACGGAGTAAAGGGACTATTTCGCCCAGTAAAGCCGACAACACAGAGTGGATGGGGGAGTGGAAATGGGGTCAGACACTATATGACGCCTCCCTATCACCACGCTCCGCCTCCATAAAAATCTCGATTCGCCAGCTTACATCTGCAACCATTACTGCGCCCATTAGCGTCTCCTCCATAAAAGAGGTATATCCTTTCTCTAAGTTCTATAAGTCCCCGTAATTTGTCAAGGATAGACAAAATTACCCAAACGTGTAAATAGGGTTCCACTTCGATTAAGCGACACTCGGGTGCTGAGCACCAAATTCGACAGACTTCTATTCCCTATAGCTCCATTTTTGCATTATGCAAGAGTTTGGACGATTTTTAGGAATAACAGAAGTTAGGGAAATAGCTTGAGGTTGTATATCTTGAGGAAATTAAATAGATGACCTAATTGAACGAATCCAAGTACGTTTATTCCTGTATCGAAATCCCGAAATAAATGGTTTTCGTCTTACATACGAAAGAAAAAATGTAATAGTAATTTTACAAGTCCTTCGTCAACTGAGGTAGTTATGTATATTTTGGATCTCGACCGGGATTCAAACAAGGGACCGCATTCACCAAAGAAAAAAAACGGCTACCAACCACCAATTGTTAGGAAGCTCCATAAGCAAAACCCCGCCCTCTCTATATGTTTACAAAATGCATAAGTTTGCCTTTATAAGAATTCTATATATACTTATTTATTAAATACATTCTTATTTATTATATAATAAATTAATACATACAATTACTTGGATCGTTTAAATTAAGATACCTATATGGAGTATTTTCATCAACGTTTCTTTATTAAAATTTGATCTTGCTGACGTTTCCATAGTTTCCCAACCGAATTACTGCTTTTTTCTCTTCATATGGTAAAAGCAATTATAAGCCGAATTATCGAATAACTTTTCCATCACTACCATTGATTCAAATTAGTGTATTTTCTCGGTGGAGTTCCAAGGAACGGAGATCCTCTTAGAATCGAGGTCGTCTTAGAAGCGAGGCCGTCTTAGGATCGTTCAAATACGCTCGTCTCCTCTTACGACGACGAAGTCAACAAAGACGCTACATTCGCTGTATATACAGGAGACTTTATTATACACCCTTACTCTCCTTCTTCTCAAAATCGAGTGAATAACTCTGCTAGTTTAAAAACATAAACGAAGCGGAAGGTTTTCTGACTATGTTCACATTAAAAGTAATTCTCAACGATTTCAATTTAATTCGTCGCAAATGCATTTTAGATATTCATGGCATATAATTTTTACATTAAAACATTATTTTTCACCGTGGTAGAATTTTCCGTGCTACAAGGTCCTCCAATCAAGGAGTCCATGCAGCAACTGCCGATTTGACTTAGTACTTAATATTACACGATAGAGAACAATTATTGGCTCACAGTGAAGAGAGTGCTAGAATGATTCCGTAACGGTAGTGTTGCTGAAACTATGAGAGCATTGACTAATGTTTCATTAGAGAAACAGTTATTAACGTTAACTCCTTACAAGGACAATTTTTGTTTTACAGTTGATATACCTTGAGATTAATCTTATTCTAGCTTATTCTTTTTCTCTGTTTTCTGTAGCTAAAAAAGCCTCATTTAGATTGGATAAACTCCAAGACTTTGAGATGATTTCTCACTCTGAACATTCAATATCATATTTAAAATTTAATTAATAAGATATATCCTAAAGATTATCGGTCGATAAGGAGATTCAATGTTGCGGATCTTTTCCTTAATTTCAATGCCTCTCTCAATAATTATGTAACATTTTCCTCTATTCTGAACTAAAAGACAAATAAAAAAAATCCGTTCACTTGCATATGGCCATAGAGATAAACAGCCAATATTCAGGGCAAATAAATAATCTGCATCAGCATACTCTTCCAACTTTTATCGCGCTTCGAACGCCTTCATATTTCACGGAAGTCACCACGATCGCAGCTTAATGTCCTCAATATATCAGCAGCATATGATGCCAAATTAATGTTCCTTGTAAACTCATTTCCGCTTCGGAATATTGCATGTCCAAACTCAGATAGAGGACTTGGTTGCCTCGGAATGAAGCATTCTTCGCGTGGATCGATCCACGGCTGCTCTTTTCCCCGACACTCGATTCATTTTTTCTCTGCCGTACCTGAAGGGAAAATTATTAGTCCGCGAATAATTCATATTGGCAAAAGCAATTCGACGCAGGCTCTCATAATTCCCGGCAGCTGTTCCCTCCGTTTCGAATTTTGATCAATGATAACAGAGGGACCATTCCGTGTACCTGGGATAGAAGTGTCGTTGAAAGATGGAAAGATAGAGGAGTGCGTGAATGCTGGTTGATGGTGATTAGCAGGAGGACAGAGTGTCTGCAGAGGCGTTAAATGGCGATATTTATGAGGGACATCGGTGAGTGGAGGGAATAATAGCAGAGTGGAGTGCAGTCGGAATTGATCGCATCAAAACCACAATAGTCCATGACGCGTGACGGAAGAATGCGCACCGAAAACGAATTAGACCTTTATGAGAGGAAACACTGTTTGTTTTCGTATGGGAAATGATATATGGTGGTGGTTGGAGTGCGAGAAGAATACCGAGTAAAAATTGCATGTGTGGTCTGAGACATAAAAGTGGATGTACCGGATGCGGAAGAAGTATTAAATTGAAGGAGAGCTGGCTGAAGTGTGGCGAAGCGTGTCTGTACTGAAAAGTAGCTTATGTGAATATTTGCATTGGTTTCAAGGTATAAAAAGTACCCTTCTGATCGGAAAACTGAATTAAGAGATTCTATTTGTCATTCACTTTGATATCTTACGCTCAAATATCTCGGGTTCATGCCTAGCCATTTTTCCGCCCGTGACGAATTTTCAAACAATTTCTAACTTCATTTTTAATTAATTTTTCTTGAATTAAATCCAAATGATTAGCAAAGGAAAAAGCTTATCCTACCGAAATTCATATTCTTTCAGTAAAATATCAATATAAAATATAAGGCACCATATACGGTTGTCTCGGAGTCCCGCCCATCTCTGTTTATATGCATACATGATACAGATGAAGAAAGACTAGATATTCATCGATAATATTCATCAGATTATGAAGCCAGGAAGCGCTAGGATACGAAGATAGAATATGTAGATAGGAAACGTTATATATATACTTTACAAACCTATGTATTTTACAGTTTCCAGCAAGTTGTTAATTAAGTTTTCACCAACTTCATTTTCGATAATTTAAATTATCCTACCTCATACTCAAGTAATTCAATTTTTGGATCACATCAATCTCACATTCTGAAGTAACAAACCAGTGTAGTCTGACTCTAGTCTAGTCTAGTCTAGTGAAAAACGCCGAAAACTGAGATATATGAGCATAAGTTAATTAAGTCAATGACAAATAGAATTTATTAATTTAGTTTTCAGATCAGAAGGGTACTTTTTATACTTTGAGAATTCCCTATTCATAATTGTAGCACATCTCTCCTCTTAGCTGTGTGAAGATCTGCAATAGATCAAGCTAAAAGTGTAACTATATTTAGCCTATACCCGGAAAATGGATTTTGGGGAATAAACAAAGAAGTAATTATACAATGCTTCTTCAGGAATGAAATCTATTAGAAGCCTGCAAACTCTTACATGAAATGTAAGGGGGATATATTTCATCGTCGCACTTTTTGTTATGGTTCCACGAGATATGCGGAACTCATTATCTCAGAGAATAACTCGAAGTTTCTCTTCTAATTCCACTTGGAATAGCAGACGGTTTCCTGAATGATGACGAAAATCATTATTTACCCGTTAATGCTGGCTCCTTGATAATCCCTCCCAGTAAAGGATAAATCAACTTAAAGACGGAGGAAATTAATTATTGCACCAGTGCAGACGAAGTCTTTCACATCCCTGTTCCATCTTCTTCCCTTTTCAAATCATACTGGTCCTCCTTTTTGCTAACTTCGAGTAACTGGGAGGAAGACAAATCTCTCTTTTTCTACTCAAAATTAACACATGAGGATCGATATGAAAATGAGTTCGTCTAATTTAGATGGCTCCTCTAAACTACACCTATACGTTCCCAAATTATACCTTTGAAACAACGAGTTCCTTAGTTGCTTGAAGTAAAGGGCTCCCTACTACTCATTTTTTTCATTGACAATATTCGTCACCTGACAATGATAAAGAAAATAGATTTTGATGTGGAATAATGAGCTTAATCGTGTTTAACAAAACTAAAAAGTCTTCCTTGATGATCTAATTATGTTGTATGGAAAAGGAATTGGTCACAAAATATGAAATATTTTAACTCTCTGAGCTCTCCTGAACTCTGAAAGTAAGAATAAGCAAACGTAAGACATTACAAGGCGAAGATGTCAACACCTTGACGAAACAAGTCGAATTAAAAAGCTGCTATGGAAGTCAAAAAGTATTTTTATTTTCAAGATGATTTTTGTGAAATTTCACGAAGACACGGTTGATCATATTAATTCTATTTTCAATGGAATATTTCGTAGAATTAATACGTGGTAGTGATCCATCTTCCTGTTACGTAGCATAACAAATGCTTCCTCCATCATCATGATATTGAAGCGTACCGTGGAGCAGGAATCTTGCCAAAGGAGGGCAACTCAAGACAATTTACTCATCAACTCCTCTCCAGTTAACTTTTAAAGCCATTTTGTCGTAGTAAATTTCGTAAATGTATAGTGTTCGTGAAGAGACTTTACTGTCTCATTCAAGCTTTTCATAAGATCCTAAGAAAATCATTAGTAATAAAAAGTCACCAATGCGATGTCCCCTTCCCTTGGACCCGCCAATGCCGTGGGGGTTGTGAAGCATAGGATTAAGAAGTCCGAAATTCCGATACGTTTCTTTCGTTGAACATGACCGCACTCTGTGTTGCAGGGGAGCTGTACATGAAGAGTCGAGATACGATGAGGCTCTGGGGATCCTCACCTCCGCAACAGCAACAGCAGCAAGCAGGGGGAAGGAGACGCGTAGAGGGGGGAGGGGAGCTGGTGGGGGGCGAGGGAGGCTGCGGGGGCCCGGCCCATCGCAAGGCTGAGAGGAGGAGGAGGGGAAAGGCGTCTGTGGGAGATGAAGAAGAGGGTGGGGAGGATGGGGAGGACGAGGAGGTCGAAGGCATGGTGATCGGGGGGGAGCTGACGGAGGTGCGGGTGGTGGTGGAAGACGTCTCCGGAGACGAAGAGGAAGAAGACGGGGGGGAGGAGGAAGGGGGGGGCAAAGGGGGGCGGCCGGGGGGAGTGACCCTTCCCCTCCTCCAGGTATGGCCCATAGACAGGGGCCTGGAGGATGGTTCGAGCTTTGTATTTCCGCCTAAAGAGGGAGTGGGTGCGGAGGAGAGGAGGGACTCCGGTATCGACTCGTTTCAGGTGAGGGACGGCACGCGTGGAATTGCGCTCACGCGCGTGCGTGCCGATGAAGTGGGCACGGAAGAAAATCTATGGGAGAATAAAGGTAGATCGGTTCGGTTTGAGCTGATAAAATGTGAGCGGAATGCAAGAGTGGAATGTTTATTACCGGGAAGCGTTTTGGATTCCATTCCTTCATAGAGTACTCTTAAACGTTCGATTGAAGGGAAAATGAGGAACGCTATTGGAGATGGCTAATGCGTCAAAGGGATTGGCGAATTCTCTGTTTCTCGATAGTATGAGTGGAAAGTCATGGAAAATTAAATGTATACCCTGCATTCGGTAATATTGGATGCAAGGAGGTTTATGTTACCTATGTCCAATCGTTATTGGACCAATGGGTGAATAAAATAGTCCTAGATAAAGTTGAAAAAGCACTCAACGACTTAACCTCCATTTTTTGTACTGTTGAAATTTAACACAAATCTACGTTTTTATGTATAGCGAGTATCGGTAGTAAGCAAACTATTTGAAATTACTATTAAATACTCTTATTCTTCAAACAAACTACAGTTTGAAATAAACAAACGATAAGATCGAAGAAATCATTGCAGAAGTAATTGTATGCCCAATTTCCGAAAACTATGTCATAAATTTTATTCATGATGAGCATACAGTATATTACCCTTGTTATCTTGATACTATATTTCTATTCAATTTATTAACCCTCCAAATTATTCAAATTTATGTTTTTTACGTTTCGTGGAAGAAATTCTAAGATTTTCACGGTAATGAGTAAGATCTATTATATTGATAACGCTTATCACTCCCTATCTCTAGCCTTTCGAATATTAGTTTTTCCATATTAAAAAACATGTTGCAATTAAAATTCAAATACCAGATTTCACAGCTCACGCCATTTTTCTATACTTCATCAGAAATACTAAATTTTCTAGCTGTGTTGAACTGCATTTTATTCACGCTTCCACTGATAAAGTAATTTTGTATCCATCGTATTAGAATTATTTCATTTCGCTCATCGTTATTTCACTTAATACCTTTTACTTGGCTTCGTAATTTGATTCAGCCATCTTCCACTTTGGCTGCTGAAGTGCGTGAGTTTGCGAGGATTCTTTGTAACTGCATCTGTAACACGTGCCAAGAAGGCGAAACGGAATCATTCGAGGAGAATCGCAATCTGTTAATTGGAAGGAAACCTAATCCTTTACTCCTCCGCTATGCTCCTCAGGAATCCCAGAGCGCTTCTCATATTCCTACGACATTTTATGTCAATCTTTACTCTCTTGATTCACTCCGTCTGCAGTACAGAGTCAATTGTACTGTAAAATACTACAATACGCAGTCATAGACAGTTTACTAAATACATAAGCGCTCATGAAGTAGTAAGAATTTCTCGTTAATATAACACCTCGCAATAGAGTCGTGAACTTTGAAATCCATGAATGATCGTTTGACAAATGAATATCACCTTTCAGAAACAGATTTACTTCATATCGAATTGTTCAATCCGTAAATATATCATTTGAGACTTATTTAATATCTAACTCGTACGTGATACGACAGAGAGCTCAAGCGAGGGTTTTCTGTTTTTCACTTTTTCCTGAGATTTTTTCACGTATCGTCACATCTTTAATACTGCGATGGTATTCTTATTGTTTTGAAGTGAAAAATTCATAAATAATTCGAAATTTCATTAAAGAAAATCTTCCACTGAAACAAAAATAACAAAGAAAGTTTTGCGAATATTTTCTGAAAAGAAAACCGTTAAATAAAGAGATCTAATCAGATTTTTAGAAACAAGTAAACGGTATGCATTGAGATTAATTTCCTTCTTATTTTACAAATTGTCAATTTTGGATGGATTTTAAATCGATCTATATACCTAAATAAAAGGCTAGAAAAAATATATTATAATTAATATTTCTTAGTTATTCAGCTTGACCTCTCGAGGGTTTTAGTGATTCTCCGTAATATTTACGACTTCAAAATGAAAGTTTTCGTGATTACTTTATGTTCTTTTCTTTATTGAAATAACAGAAAAATTGATCGGCATAACTGATCAGCAAAATGATGGGGTATGATTTTGAATATATTAATTTTCCACCCCAGTTAAAGGATAATTAAATTTCTTATATTCCGTGAAGCAGACTTTGGAGAGAAAACTTTTGGAAGTTATCCTCATTCCAACCGTTGCTTTGTACCAACTTACGTTCACGCTAAAATAACAAAGATATCGCGGTGTCATGTAATATCTTAGATGCTACTTCAAGTTAAAAATTAATAACTGCACTGATATCTTGCGCTTGCTATGATGTCTATCTTTTAATATAGAATTGATATGTATTATGATATTGATATAAATGTCATAACTAAGTCATGCATGCTTCTCCATTAAACGATGCCGTCTTTTGAATGGCTCCAACTATGCTAGTTGTTCCTATTTCCTCATAGGCCAGCCCCATCGGAGAATGCAGCAGTAACGGGAGTGGCGCGAGCGGAAGCCGCCGGGAGTCCACCCACACCTTCACCGGAGGTCGCCTTCTTCACCCCAATTCCGCCCGATACCTCAGGAGGTCAAGTTCCGATCGTTCCTTGAATGCCGCCAGCAGTGGAGTGGGTGGGGACGAAGAAGATGAAGATGAGGACGAAGTGGAAGAGGAAGACCGAGGGAGGGACGGCGACGACGAAGGGGGAAATGCGGGAGAAGAAGAGGAAGAAGAAGAGGAAGAGGAGGACCTCCTGACCGTGGAGGCCGCCACAGCGTGTGCCAGGGCTCGATTCTCCGCCTGGTCCAAACAGTTGGCGCAAGAAAGAAGCGCGAGATGTTCCGACCAACCGCCCGTTAGTCCCCTCCTTCTTCCGGTATCGGTACAGTCTGCAATTCCCACGGCCAGACGCCGTTCCTCAGCCTCCTCGTACGCCAGGAGAGCCTCATCGGCCTCATCGGCACGTAGCGACGCCGCCCCCTGGCCCTGCTCCCCGCCCCCATCCTCTTGTTCATCTCGGGCATCCCACAGGAGGGTTTCCCTCTTGATGGATGCCCTGGACCTTGAGTATTCTTCGAGGGGTAGTGTCGGGGGACTCCGAAGCTTCTCCGGTTCCTTCCAGAAGCTCACTTTTACCCAGTCGCTGGCGTTTCCGGGCCTGGCTGCGGTCAGGGGGTTGAGGACCGGCCATGGTGAACCTCCCAGGAGGAACAGAAGGGGGACGTCGTTCTCCTCGGTCTCCTCTTCGTCGACGGCGAGGTCGGGTCTCAACGCCTTCGCCAAAGTGGTCACCACGGTGGTGCTGGTGCTCATAAGTGTCCTAGTTTTCGGGGTCGTGTACAAGTACGTAAGGACGTGAGGGTTACTGGTGTCCCCGCATGGTATCTCGAATGAATTCGCGGCTGGTGCGGGGACCGAGGCTTTCGACAAGTGACGAGCGGCGGCCGACCACCAGCGGGAGAAGACGGAAGACAACGCGCGGAGAAATCAACGGACAATTTGCATCTCGATTGTTTAACGTTCACGCGTTTCCTCTTCCCGCGTGGCGTTTTCATCTGTTCGTCGGCATCCGCTGTCGAGATTCCTCGCTGGGTATCGTAGGGTTCGTTGCCGTTTCTTCGTGTTTTGATCAAACTACTCGTTGCGTGTCTCTTTCGAGCCCATTTATCGCCCACGCTTGAAAGGAAGCCTTGAGGGTTGCTTTTTCCTCGTCTTTTCGACTCATTCCTGTTTTTACGTGGACTTTCTCTCTCTCTCTCTGAATGTCGAGCGGAATGCCGACAATCTCGGAACCTTCCGAGGTACAATGGTGGTGAAATATTAAATACTATTGTTGAAGAAAAAAAAAGACGTCAGCGCACAAAAAGAAAAAACGGAGATGGATCGGCCTACCTCTCGAAATTTTGCGAATCAATCTACTTTTGGAGAGAAGCGTGCTTTGGGTGCGAATTTAATGTCCATTTCCGACGATGGGAGCGAGGAAAAGTTTTGGGCTAGATTTTAGGAGAGTCCTCCTTTCCCGATTTTTTCAAAAGGTGTGTTTCGACGTTCCTGAGTGTTTTTATATACATATATATATATGTGCATTGGGCGGGAGCGAGGCTTTATTTTTCAATCCAAAAAAAACCTGCTCGGTTGTGGATAATCGTGTTGAAATATTCGTGTCTTCGGTTTCAAGTGTGTGCATGTTTTTCGAAATTTTCTCAAGCGTTTGAATTCCTTTACATATATTTTTTTAAATTTTGGTGTCCGTGTGTGTGTTCGACACATTTCCTACGTGTATTCCTGTGGCTTTGCCTAAATGTTCCGCCATTTTGGCTTTTACGGGCAGTGGAAATTACCGAGTCGCGACCGATGTTAACTGACCGCGTTTTTCTTCATTTTATGATTTCCGATGGATCCTGATTTTCACTTAGGCATCCGAGTTAGTTTTCGAATAGGACACCCATATCCTATAGTCGACAAGTAGGTTGTTTGTTAAGCAACACAACGAGTTGCGAACGAGAGACAAATAGCTTGTGATAAAACAAAGAACGTCCCTCGGATCAAGGTTACAAATCCCGATGGCTCTTAGGCGGAGTACACACTGAGGTGAAAGCGATACGCGATATGTCGTGAGTGATATATGACAGTGATATGGAGTGGGCGGATGCATTGTGTTTAAAAGGAGGCGATAAAAAAGGTTCATACTGGAGCAACCTCGCAAATCATCCCCTACGATACATCGCGCAGCATACTGATCCCCTGGTGATTTTCATCCTACGATATCTAAAAGTGTGAGCGTGGCAAGAAGACCCGTTCCATTGGTGAATTTCAGTCTTTTTGTGAATTCTTCCTTATAACTTGAGCTCATAGTCGCGACTGGAAATCTGAGATGAAGGTTCTAACTATCGCCCAAATCGTATCGTTCTGGTATGGACCTCGCCAGTGATATGTCGCTTACGATATAGCATCTACGATGTATCGCGTTTCGCTTATCGCCCCAATATGAATGCCGTCTTACGCTGAACGACAACTGGGCGGAAAAGAAACAATATCGGATGGCCGTGTTAGAACACGAACCATTCCGAACACAGACATTGGTCATCCACCTCCAATGATGATATTACCAAATCTGGACCTAACCGTTTTATACGCTAGTCATAGAACGGTCTGTTTTTTCGCAGCGTTGACAACGACTATATCCGCTCTATGTTTTCCATGATACTTTGCAATAATTCGCTTTTATCCTTCCCTAGGGACAATAAAAGTAGGATAATGTATCAAAAAATAATTAAATTTGACAAAAACAACGGAACTCTTGGCTGCTGAAACATCCGAGGAAGACTTTTTCGTTGCCCTTCCCAATGAACACGAACTGCGCATCGAGGAAACGATTTTCAGATATTTCCGTCGTGCTTCAGCTTATTATTGTGGAATTTTATCGCTTCAGTGTACGATAAGATGTATCTCAACTTCCTCACGTTCTCGTTGAATGTTTTTTTATCAGCGGACCAATATTGTCGCAGTGTGGTTCTGGAAGTAAAAATATACACAGGATAAGCTACAAGCCAAAATTGTTGAAAAGTTAATCGTCTTCTGAAGGCTCAAAAGTTCTCTGAAGATATACCAAACTACCTGTGAATTTTTCATATCATATCACCCACGATATTTAAACTAAATGAGATTGTAAGAAGAATGACACTATGCCTTGCTCTTATATATTGTGTAATCTCGCGAGGGTATCATTGTGAAATAGTAAGCATAGCAATCAAAGATTTTTAAGATGTGATCCCGTCGCGTCATTCTAAAAGAATACCCTCTCTCTTCCTAAATAATTTAGCAAGTTTTTAACATTTTCGATTCTGACGACGTTTTCGATTTCGTAGGATCGTAGGAATCTTTCACCCGTTGTATTTTGTGATGGAAAATATGAGTGATTGTAGAAAATACTGAATCTGTCCGCCAAACTCTGTCAGATGAAAAGGAAAAAAGGGACTGTATTCTACTCTTGCTCTGAATTCAATTCATGTTGATCGCATTCGTCTATCGTATGAATGGAAACACTTAGAGAATTTCCCTCTTTCCACATCAAACTCGTCACGTTCAAACTTGCAGAGAATAAGGGACGGAAGATGGCTTGCATTGCCATCTGGTTTAATTCTGTCGTCACAATGATCCAGCGTTCGGATGTGAGATCAGAGTGAAATATGTTAGAGAGCGGACCCTCTTCGTTGGGAACGTCTCGACCATGTCGAAAAATATGAAATAAAAGGAATAAATTTCTCTTAATATACGAGTGCCTTCAGTTTTAGAAGAGAAAAGCGTTCGGAATGTTGATGGTCATGTTTGAACGGACGGTTTTCCTTGCCCTACGTCTTCTTCTTATTACTCCACGTAAATGTGGAGATTTCTTAGACCTATTATACGATTGAATAGTAACAACGCAGTTACCGTATTTCACTCCTACGATTATGGTTTTCTTGTAACTGAGATTACATTACTTAAATATTTGAAGTAACCGTAAAAAACCCAATCAGCGGAATCCGATAACGCCAATCTGAATAAGAATAGTAATATGAATTTGATAAAAACCGGGAATACAAGCAATATTTTAAATTAAGAAACCTATCTCTACTGAATTTGGAACCCTATTGAACTTAGAAAGAAAAATCTAGAATCTAACGCAATGCGGTACTCAGAATTACCTAACTTATACAAATGATAAAACATTTTCGAGGAGTTCAGAAAATCTTCCTGGAAATTTTTCGATAGTAGTAAGAAATTAGGTATTCAAAAAGAATCTTCTCTCATTCCATATCATTGATTTCTTCGCTCTTTTCTAAACAAAGAGAGTGCCTCTAGTAAGTTTATAAATTCACTTATATTATTAGAGATTTATTTATCGAGTTCTAAACTTTTAAATTCACGCGTCATACTGCGGATATTTAGATGATCCGAATACTGAGGATGCGATCCCAATTAACACCAATCTTTTCTGAAATACTCATTTAAGAACTTAATTGTAAACTAGAAGAAAAAGATCACATTTCGAGAAATTATCTAGAGAATATTTTGCAGTCGATATTACGTTTATAGAGCACACTCTTCTCGATATAGCTTTAAATTTGAAGGCGGATAATTACTTCTAAAAACTAACGTACAAAAATACTTATTATAAATTAAATTAGTGATTGTTGAAACATGTTATTTGATTGATTACAGCCGATTACTGCTGTGGCCTTACTATATGAGATTAAGTCGCTTACGAAAAGAAAAAAATATTCCCTTTCAAACTATGCCATCGAGGAATGCACAGCAATGCTAAGGATCCAGTACCTTTTTTCGTAAAATTCCCTCATACTTTTTATGTTGATGAAATAAAAAATCAGGAGTAAAATCTTGAGTTTTAAGCTCATTTCTGATAACCTAGTCTATAAAGCAGCCTTGCCTAATACGTTGGTATGAAGGAAATTTTGCCTGGATATCCCTCAAATTATCGTCCTTTGTTCAAAGTCTATAGGCGAAAAATTTTAATTATCTCAGCCAGAGGTGGGGAACCTGCGGCCTTCAGTCCGGAAGTGGCCTTTTTGGGCATCATTTTGGCCTTTTAGCCACTTTCAGGATCAAATAATCGTATTTAAATAATTCATTAACCTTGCCAATGACATCAAATGAAAAATGAAGTGTAAAATGTTCTCTTTCAGTCTACTTGAAATGGGAGGGTTTTCTCATTTAAAATGTCAATAGCTTATGGAATATAGGCAACACGAAATACATGAGTGTTTTGCCTGTTTCAAGTCCACTCGTTCTTATGGGATCGAATGCTTAAGTGACTTTCCTATGGAAAATGGTTCCCCACCCCTGATCTCAGCCATATATTCATTAATATTTATTTCCGTCATTCAGAATAATAGTTTCACTCCAAACATTCCCCACATTTTCTTTAAGTTGCCACACGGCTCATCTCATGTAGAGAAACCAATAAATATTATTCGCTCCCATGAAATGAACTGGAAATATTTTTCGTGGTAGAGAAATACGTTAATCGTCTGACTCCAATACAAGACTTAATCTTTACGAATAAGAAAAGAAGATGAAAATGATCAAAACCTGAGACTTATCGAAATGATGGTTTCTTGATGCCTTTGTACGATGGCCTCTGCCATTTTGAATCGTCTCTACTTCTCGTCTTTCTCATTCTTATCTGAATTGTGAACAAGTGAATGGTGACATGGACTCGTCATTCACGGCGTGCGTGTGACTTCTCCTTCTGTGATGTTCTAAGAGTGGTTTTAATGGCATAAAAATAACAAAAATATATCAGATATGCGAAATAAATAAAAAACGAAAAATAAACATGTTTAAAAATATATATATACACACCTTATAAGAGTCGGGAGACTTCTCTCCCTTGTGTTCATGAGCACCTGGAGAGTTAATTTTGATACGCGTGAATTCTATATTATCAGTGGTACTTCTTCACTGTAGCCGTTATTATATCTGAAGATATCGAGGCCGCCAATGCCGATAACAATTGCCTCCTTCCTTTGCAGCTTAGCTGAACCTTTCCCATGGTAATCAGTCCATCTCTGGTCTCCAATCAAATATTGCAGCGAATCATACTTAAGTTTGACCTATTTAAGCGAAACATTTATGTAAAATTTATAAAAGAGTATTTAGATTCAATTTCGCGGTATTCTTATCATTTTCTCAGAAAAAACGGGATAAAACAATATTATTTTGACTTTGGATCACAATCAACCTCTAATTTAAACAACGAGCGCTTCTTCTGAAATATTTTCTCTGACATTGATGTCGATTTGAGTGTATTTTTCAAAAAGTTGTTTTCAGAGGAAGTGTTTTTCATAATCTTAATCTAATCTTTCTTAAGTCTAATGCTATTTACTCTGAGCAGATTTAATCTCTATTGTTTTATATAATCGAATTATCCTCTTTTCAACGGTTCCCTGCTGTATCCTTTACATTCTCTTTCACCGCCGTTCCTACTTCGTTATTTGATTAAAACTCGTACTTTAGACGTTAATTGTTCTAGTTGATTTTACGAATTTTACATGACTGAATCTAGATGGTGACCGAATTATAATGCAGCCTTTCGCCGATCCAATCTCCTTTACATCACTTAGCTCTGCGCATACCAGATGCAAATACCTTAATTCACACTTACCTCCCGTGCATGCGATTCATCTCGCACCACTTGTTTCCTACTGGATCAAAAGATGTTCACATTCAATGTTTTTTTCAGAAGGAAGAAAAGGAACGACTCCATTGCCTAAATTCCAAGCAAAAGGTAAATGTTTTGCTTGATGTAGTGTATTTCTTGGTATAATTTTGAAGTTCTCTTATGGTTGTTGTATTGTCATGTCGCCTGGAAAATATTTTCATGGTGAACATGTAAAAACTGCAGTTTTCTGGAAATTGACGGTTCTAATGCACAATCATTGATATTCATGAAAATATTGAACTCTATGGATTTGATACAATGATATGTACCCTATCGTTGTCGCCAATATTTTATTATTTCAATTCACCGAATAAAATTTTCAGCCGTTTCAAATTACAAAGTATATTTAATGAAATTCCTGAATGTTTTTCCCTTGTTGTTATAAAATTACACACATTTTGTGGTGCGTGATTGGCATCACGCGCTGAGTGGAATCAAATTTTTTATTTCTGTTTTGTTATTGGATTCACCAATGTTCAATTGGTAATTTGAATCTTGAATAAAATAAATGACACGATGCTTCATTACATAATTGATACTACGGTATCAATTATTAATACATACCTTTCCCATTACGTCATTTTGCTTCGGATGAGTTTAGCAGTTGATCCTGCAACATAAATCAACTTCTACAGGAGATAATGAAGACAACTTTGAAGAATTGCTTCCGTTTGAAAACAATTTTGTCTTTGTTTGGATATTCTGGTTAAAGCGTCACTGCAAAAAATGCAAGCTAAAAATACACAATCAGAAGCAATCATTTTCTTTTTGACATTATAATAGACTATGGATGAGACCCAATGCATAAGAATACAATTCTGAAAGACGCATCCTTTGGCCGCTAGAACTCTATCAAGCGGGTTGAGATACATTATTATAATACTACCAAAATTCAATTATATCTTATTGATCTTGATGTCTTTGCAGTTGTTATTGTAGCAGTCAATACATTTCTGTACCATACAATTAGAAACGAGCTTTGCACTGACGGCTTATATAAGTGAATATTTTGCAACGATTATATTTCCAAACTGAACACATATCATATGTATGTACAAAGATCTTTTCCAAATTTGCAAAACCAAACTATATGACAAAATACGGACATAAGTCATAAAAATAATTTTAACCCAAGATTATCATACATTTTGGCCAATAAAGAGAATTCCCAAAGAAAGGTTACCGTAAGAAATCATACCATACATATCAATGATATGTAGAGATATTTTTGTCCCCTCAATTACATATCATAGCTGATATTTATGATTATCTGCTGTATTACATCAGACTTTACTCTAATAAAATGGATAATTTTCATCCTGGTATTGAAATCAGAGGAGATATTATAGAAATAAGATCTTAGTTAAAAATATTCTATTATTCTAAAGACCAAAAATCGCCATGGGTTCTTCATTTAATTGAGCAAAATTATACTTTCAAAATCGACTAATAGAATGTAATATATGCATATTGAATGGCATATATAATGTGAAGTTTTATTATCATTACATCATTGGTCAGAATAGACTAGTTAATATTTCAATATTAATAAATGATATCGTTTAATTTTCTCGAACAGAAAAGACTTAATAATTCGAGAATACAGAAAAAAGTTTCAAATTTAATTATGATAAACTCGTATAGTCAATTCGTTGCATTGAGTAAGGATAATCATAAAGTAAAAAAGATAAGTTTGCTGGTAATTCGATAATTACTTATGTTTACAATACTCAATTAAGGTAATTTAACTTATCTCCCAAGATGGTTTCAATTTTCAATTTGGTTTCAATGGTTTCAATTTTCCAAAATCATCTCATGCTGTGTACATTAACGGGCTCGTGAATTTTCAGGAATATATTTCTTCGTATCTTCATTCCATTTATGGTAGATGCAATCTAAAGAAAACATAGTAAAGTGTTTGGGGTTATATTCATCTAAGAATCAAACAGTTTTTCTATTAAATCTATAAAAAATAATCAATTTAAAATCTTATTTGACTGAAATAGAAGTTTTACAACAGATAATTACAAACACATATTTGATGCTGTTCACATAAAATGAAAATTACCAACAATTTCTAAAATATTTATTATTGATAAAAATAATAAAAATTACATCCCCACTTAAATGAAAATCAATACCGTGTTAATAAAATTTCAATTATCATGCTGGAGTTCTAGTTATAAATTTAATGAAAATTTGAATACCTAAATCCACCGTGGTTGTGGGCAATGCATTTGCTTTTACAAATAGCTAAAATTTACCAAATTCGCTGGACAACGGAAGTAAACTATACACAGAAACGATCTATCTCAACGATCTCAGACAACAGAGGAGTTCTTCTCACACAGTTCCGCTTCAGTTATCATTTATGGGGTTACATTACATTTAACGCATATATTAGGATGCGGGTACATCGATTACAGTCACTTGTATCTGAGTACATCAATCATCTGGTTTACTTTCGAACGCTAAAATATTGGAAAGGGGTCCTTTCCTTTCTGATCTAAAATTGATTCCATTTAGAAGTCGCGAGAATTACTTTTCCTTTAGGTAGGTGTTGAGCGCGCATTTTCGACGGCAAAGGGAGTCATTTCTCCCAATGCCGCCCTGATTTCTTAACATTCAATGGGATTATCCCGAAGCTATGCTAATTAACCGCTATCGATAATAATTATCCATGAAAGCGCGTCTTATTAATGGCGCCGCGAATATTATCAACAGAGAGTATTATCTCTACATCACATCACGCCCGCATCGGAGTTTATCCCAAATTTATCACCATCTAGCAGAAATCGTTTCTTCATTCGCTCACAACTAGCTAAGCTATGAGGAGAAAGAAGTTTTCATTAGGCCTATGTTCACTCTTAGTGTCGAGAGAAAGTATTGGAATACATCTCGCGGATGGAAACGGAAACCTAAATTCAATAGATCGGATACCGATGTACTAAATACACTTAGTTCCAAACGAGTGGTCGGATGCTTTAACATTGAAACGCGGTCCTTCCGATGTGGGAGGAGGACCTCGGTTCAGAGACTGCCGCAGTGCAGCTCGAGAT
The DNA here is from genome assembly GCA_036926295.1 of Pachydiplax longipennis. NCBI lineage: Eukaryota > Metazoa > Arthropoda > Insecta > Odonata > Libellulidae > Pachydiplax > Pachydiplax longipennis. Next base: position 2,623,434 of record JAVFKF010000003.1, read on the forward strand.
ACAAAAGCAAACAGAGTGAGACATTCGAAACACAGTGAGAGTCTAGGAAATATCCAGACAGCGAAACACTAAGGATTCGATATTTCCTACGATAACTACCGAAGCGATATTAATGGATCGATGAAGTGAGGACTATTCCCCGAAAAATGCACTATCGATTATTCAAAGGTCGATCCCTTGGATGAAAGACTTTCTTCGTATCGGCAGCTTCGATTTCCAAAAGAACACTTTGAAACAATTAGGAAGGCTCCAGTACGAGCCCATTTACAGAAACGGCAGACGGGATACATTTAGAGGAAGAAACGTTCGATGAAGGCCTATTTAGCTGTCTTACTTCATCTAGCGATGTCGTGGTTTGACTTTTCTTCTCGTTTGCGAATGGAAAAGAAAGAAAACCTCCGATTCGTGGGTGTCCCCACGCGCTAAAAGATGAATTCCATCGACTTCAATGTTCCTCCATTCCCAAAACATCTGTGAATGAATTTTTCCATCTTCAGCTTTCGGGAGCACGCGGCATTCCCGATTTGATCTTACCCTGTTAGATTATCTTCTGCTAGAGGAGAGAGACTCGCAGCATCGCTCGGCCAAACTCAATTTTTACACTGTTCACATCTTCCGTCCTTTGAAAAATAAACGTGGAAGAAATGGCTTAGAGTCGGCAGTTGAGACATCACAACACCTTCCATCTCTACATCTTCCTGCAGAATCCTCTCCTCATTTGGTCCCTACGTCATCCACATCCGATCCCATATTCCTCTAGAGATGAAGTTCTCTCCATTCAGGTCGGCGGCCTACTTGAGTTCTTCGGTCACCTCCAGCGATCTTGAGCTTCCGGACTCGGCATAGTGCGAGCCATCCAAATATGCTCCCGGCGTCTCTATTCTATTCTCCTTCCCTATGAGGTAATAGGTCATCAGTTGACCCTTTCCTTTGACGTAGACGAGACCGCGCTGCTCGAATGTGTAGCCGAACGGCCTCAGGATCTCCGTCGTCTCCTCGGTAACCTGAGAAAGAAAAAAAAAGAAGTTAAGAGGATCTCTCCAACGTGTATGGAAAAGTGGGACGGATCGAACTATGGCCCGGTCTGTCCTGTATCGAAAAGAGATCGTTGACAAAATAAGGGTGAAACACATTGGCGATCTTCCAATATATGATCTGCCCAATAGTAAAGGATAAACCTTCATGATTTCATTTCCTAATAGTGTACCTTACTGACAGTGATTTGCTATTATGTGGACCGCTTATTATGAAAGTGGTGATGATCCAATCCTAAGTAAGTAAAATTGAGAAAACGCATAAACTAAACATAAATCATAGAATGGTTTTTATCTTCATAAAAATTTAAGGCTGATATTTATTTATATATATTTTATGACTTTTGATAGGCAATAGGTCAGGTGGCGGTCATTCCAGGGGCAATTAGAAGAAACCTGCCTGGCATTCATTCTATTCGAGAGGAAAACCGCCCAAAAACCACCCGAAGGCAATGCGTCATTCAAATTTATGCAACAAATAGTAAAATGATATTCACAATTAATTATTATTTAAAATTAAATTCGTTATTTAAAACTAAGCTTAAAATTCATATTTAAATCTGAATTATCTTAACGTTTTCATTAAGATGAGTACCAATTACTTGTGTGATTGGAACTACTTTGGAATCTTTGTAAGAGTGGATTTCAGTAAGAGAGAGGAGCTGCCCTGCTGTGTACATCCTCTAATTCTGCAATTCAACGCTTATCAATACTAATCGTACCAAGAGTAAGCCAGCAAATGCATTCTCTGGGAACAACTCTGTCTTTCTTCAAATAAATGGGTCTACCATAAGACTATTACCTGAATGCAACCTGCTTTCCCAGTGCTCTCCATTCTGGATGCCACATTCACCGAATTTCCCCAGATGTCGTAGTGAGGTTTCCTGGCTCCTATAACTCCAGCTGTTATAGGTCCGTGGTTTATGCCTACATTGCCAATAAAAGGAAAGACTGTATCAACGATCTCAATTCAAGTATAGCATCATGATTATGAATATTTTTTATTGAGAAAATTCTCAAGTTCCATCTATGTTGTCCCGTATTCCGTCGTGCATTCAATTTGACAAGCTCGTCCTTACACTTTAAAAAAATCCATTAATCCATCACTTTTATAAATAACTTCATGGATTTCAGAGAGAATTTTATTTCTAAATTTCTTTTAATACATCGAGCATAAGCCTGACGAAAAATACCGTACGATTTGAAACTTAAAATAAAAATCAAGCTTTATACAGCTTTGCACTTTGGTGAATCTCTGATTAATCGTTATACAAAACTTTTCAAGGTAAATATAAAAATATTTATTTTTAAAAGTTGATTATATTTATTTACTATTGCTTAATTTATAAGAATTAAAATTTGCTCTTCTGAGTAGTAAAAAAATCATCAACTTTTACTTTTTCAATTGTTTCAGTCTCAAATTTGGCATCCTTAAATGATCGATATAATTAATCTCATATTAAGCAAAGGAAAAATCATCGTTTTGTTTGTAAAATACAAAAATCGGAAGTCAAACATTTTTAATTACATAAATTGAAAAATGACTTTGATTATAGCTTGATGCAATTCAATCGCTGAAATGTGACGTTTTCATAGAAACTTCAACTGTTCCGATCTAATTTTGTGATCTGATATAAAACCAACTGAAAACAGTACTTATTACTTTCCACAAATTTTTTTCACGACTAGTTTTGATCCTAACATTGTTCTGAGTATGACCGCTATAACCGAAACCGGTAGTTTAAATAAAATTTGTAGAAAATACTAAGTACTGTTTTTATTTGCGCTCTTTTGGTGGCTTTTGTAACCTAAAATCTGGTATGCCTTATTGAGAGTTAAAATCAGTTTTCCTTGCGGGAAAGAGCGCAGTAAGGACTGCTCAAGAAGAATATGTATACCTTTTTTTCCTGAGTAACTGTAGCGCTCGCTCTTCTGAAAGGTATCGACGAAAATTGCTTTGTCAACCTGACGCCTTCGATTTTGGCCTTCTTTCTCAAGGCAGAGGCAAATCCAATCGACTTTGCCGTGCATGTTTTGTTATCAATAATTCAAAACCCGGATGAAATGTTTTGGATGTATCGTAGCAACCAAGATCTTAGGGGAAAACGAATACATCAACAAAGGAAGAACGGAGCTTCGATCGAGTATCATCGACGAGGAAAGTGAGAGCAAACACACTGGTTTGAAACTGAATTTACATCCTGGTACATTTTTGATTTTTAAATTTAGTTATACTTTAACAAATGATAAGAAGTTCGTTGGGCTGGAAAAACTCATTGTGAGTTGTTTAAGCATATCAGGGTGCAGCCCTTAAAAAGTAAATGGAGAACTCACATCCGTTTAAGTGAATTAGCACAAAAGAAACTCACAGACAAGATAATTGTCGGTAGGAACAAAGTTCATCGTCGATTTTACTTTGCTCTAGTTAGTTCCATCACCAATATGCATTAAGAGTAAAAGTTCCTGCAACTAACTGCTGTATCCAAGAATTGGAAGAGATACAGCGTGAAAAGCTGATAGAAGCGCACAAATATCGCCGAGTAGTTGTCAACGCAGATCTTCAAGATTCAACTTTCCGTTGAATTGCTTATTATTAGTAAATATACATACATACATTAATAAAATCATTTGAACATACGTAATTTAAGAAAAAATTTAACTGAAAACTAAAATAGTGCACATAGGACATGGAATTTTTCTTCGTCTACTTCGCATTTATTTTGAGGAAGAATGATAAGACCTTCTCCGCATACTTTTATAACGATAAATTTTTAGTAAAATCTAGACTAAGAATCTTACCCATTTTCAAAACGAAGTGGTTGAAACTTTGCTCGTTGATTCCTGTGAGGGCGCTCTTAAGTTCGAAGGCAAAGTCCACGAGCAGTGCAAGATGTGCCCATCTTACAAGGTGGGGATCCTCAGGCTGTTACGGAAATAAAACAGTTGAAATACATTTGGCGGGAAATAGTCATTCAGTAATCCAAAATTCGATCATGATAAGACATTATTACGAATTCAATACATGCCGAATAAAATATTCAAATAAAAATCATTGATGTTTTTTAGACATTGCAGGGATCTTTTACAAAAGGGGTCTCCAAAACCACGGCTGCGAATCCGGCCCATGAACGGCAGATATGCGGCCCGCAAACACAATAAACAATATTCCGGATGAGTTTTCCATTATCCCTATTTCATCGAATTTCATCAAATAATCGTAACTTGTAACTGAAATATTAATTGCATTAATTTGCTTTTCTACCAAATAAAAACTTCTACCTTTATTTTTCAAAACTAGCAAACTATCCATACTTTCAAGGAAATAAAATAGCAGCCCCTTTGTATCTACACTACCTTGCATTTTTCATGTCAATATGCTATTCATCAGTTAGGAAACTTTGGAAAACCCTGTTTTGGAGCAACCCTTTTCCATACCGTTCCAACCTTATTAATCAATATTCTTTCGGATTTGATGGAAACTTACCTTCACGCTGTGAGAAGGGTTCAGGCCGCTTGCAGCCATGTACGTGGAGCCGATAGTCTTGATTTTGATGATATCTTGAAATTGAGGTCTCTCCAACAGCTAAAATGAATTTAAAAGCATTACTTCATCAAATTAATGGTGTTAATAATTTGTACTTTATCGATATTTGACGAAGTTTTCAAACACGAACTTTTAAAGTGTCCAGAGAATTTAATCCTCATTATTTAATCAGAAATGAGTTTTTTTAAGTGTATATCGCATTCTTTGTAGCTTAATAGATGCAACTACCTTGATAAATTGCATCTAATGAGAAAACATCGTAATTAGATGCAAATCCTACTTATTATTCAGTCACATGAGGTCTATAAAATACCCATCGACCATTCTTAACATATGTTTCGCTTTAATTATAAATGAGGGCCGTTTTCTTTTCACATTCCTGCGCGTTAATTTGGCCTCTGGGTCGACTGCTTTCAGGTAGATGGCTGTATCGCCAAGCATGAGATTGCTTCGGCGCTCATTCCTACATCTGGTGGCCGAAACTGTAACTACCTCGATTCGGAGCAGAAAATACAACCCGGACTGGATTTCTTGATTGGATATTTGAATCGTGAGTTGTAACGAAGGTATTGTCTGGTACGAGGCTCCTTAAACTGTAGGTGATGTAATCCCCCACCCCCGGTTTGCGGGGGGTAGCGAAGATGTTGAGAGGGAGTAGCGAAAATTAATTAATTATTAACACATCATTAGAAGTGTTCGCGCAGACTGTTATGTGCGATCAAATATTCACTTATATTGGAACTAGAGTACGCTATGTTGTTACACCTTAACATTCTCTGACTTTTGAATACTTGGTTTATGCTGTTACATTAGAAGGGAGCTGTTTGAAATTTTCTCGGGCGTAAGAGAACGTTTAAGAAGCCCCGATCTAGTCTAAGATAATTCTAATCTGGGTATAACAAATGGTAGTCAAATAACAACAAAAAACGTTTTGCGATGTAATTACTGGATTACTCGCATTGCTGAATAGCTGTTCGCGAAAAATTATATATAGATTATTTCAGAATTGTTTCTTTATGCAGTTTTATTTTCACTAAAGTTATGAATGAAACTGAACAATTCAGCTTTACGATATGAGAGTAAAAATGTCCATACATGAATTAATACCCAGAAAAATTATTAGACAGCGAAACTACATATTTCATGGTGAAGGATTTATTTTCTTCGACAAGGAAAAACGATAATACTGATAAGTATAATTAAAGCATTTTTGTTACTTTGCGCGTTCTTTTTTATCAACAGCCCGATTCGAAAACTCATTAGGAATAAAAGAGTAAACGCATCACCAAATTTGCGCTAATAGACTATAGAATGTGAAATCGATCAAGAATTAACTTTACGTTTAAGTCGATCATAAGCGCAAAGCTTTCGTTTATTTTCTTTTTTAAATGCAGCTAATTATAAACTTCGGATGTGAAATTAATTACTTAACTTAAATTAACTGATCGATATTTTCAATAATTCGAGCGTCATAATTTACGGCGAGATTTTACGAAAATTTTACTCGCAACTCGCACAACTGTTTTTTTTTAACTGACTAATTTCATTTTCCAATCAATTTTGTAAAGCTCCGGTCCCATAAATATCCGGTGGGAAATTCATGCGAAATAATGACTACGGATATACGCAGCGATTTTCAAAATTATCACAACTTACCGCATCAAAATCTGATATCACTTCATTGAGGAATCGCAAGCATTCCAGACCTTGGTTGTTGACCGTCTCTTCCGAGTAGAAATCTGCGGAAAAATATTCACATATGAATTAATACAAGAAATCGTGAGAAAATAACAACCTTGCATCCGCCAAAATATTTCGTTTTGGGTTTGTTTTTTGTTGTTTATTTCGTGCCTTTCAACCCGCTGCCTCTTTTAGAGCTTTCCGATCGTGATTCCATAGCACAAAGTTTAGATTAGTTAGGGCCGCATTATACTGGCATATTTTGTGAAGTAGGAGGTGATGACGTTGAATTGAACATTCCCGATGACACTGATGGATTACTGCAAGATGAGCTATCCATCAAGAGACAAAGAGCCTCACGTTTCAAGGGAAATCTCTTAACGAGGATCTCCTTATTTTAGAATGTGGACTAAGTCCTGCCTTAGAACCTGCCCTAAAAGTATTTTTACAGATGAGCAGATTTTTTTAGACTTCTACGCTCGAAAACTTTGCAAACTCAAAACAAAAAATTGAATTAGAGCTTTCTTGAATAAAAAACACTATTGACAGCTTAAAGAACTTTTATGATGGATATTAGAGAAAGGTTTTAGGAAAATTGCGTTCCAGAGATATACTAGATATATTTCTTCTCGAACGTTAATCTTTGACTCCTTGGTTAAAATCCAAAATGCTCATCTGAAACGTGCATGAGGTGTTCTCTCGTTTCGCTTAGGATTGCGATATTCCAGGTAAAATTTACTTCTTATTGACATGAAGAATGTACATAGTTAATAAGTATACTTTTGCAAAGCTTCTAACTGTAAAAAAAAGTAACTCTTCTAACTGGATGGGATGAAAATACTACACAAGCAAGGAAAATTGCCAGCATGCTTCGTATCGAGCTGTTTCCTTCTGATGCATCACTAAAATATTCAGTATTTGAACGAACGCACTCATGCTTCCCTTAATTGCAAAATTTCTAACGAGAGGCCCCAAACTTTAAACGTTTCAAATAAATTAGCTATCGCATTTCTTTTTAGAGAATAACGTTCTTCTCTAGATGATGAGACCGTCCAGTTTTTCTAATGAATATATTTCCAAAAATTTCCGTAGTTTTTCGCCTAATAAAGGGTCAAATAATAATAATAATAGTTTTTTACTAACTATTCTAACGGAAATCGTTAGTGGAAGGCGTGACTTAATGGAAATATATAACCAAATATAACAAGATTTTCCAGAGAAACACTTTACTTTATTTATGTGGAGGATCACAAAGTCTTTACATTTAATCATCATCATGATTGATTCCTTTACTATTAACACTCTTGTAATACCTGTCCACTCGTGTAGCGGTGGAGCTGGGATGAAATACCAAAGTGACCCCACTCCTTTGACGAATATAACATTCTAAAGGCTTACTCATGCGTGAAATAGTCTGATGCCTGAAAATATTTCGCTTAAAGCCGAACTGCTCTTATAGCGCTGCTTCCTAAACCACTTCTCATGCGAATTTTTCGCATCCCCGAATAGGGAGACAATCCTCTCAATTTAAGCTTGAGAAAGTCTAGTAAATGAATCATCAGCAGAAATGCACGTAAATAGAGTTGACAACTCTCTAGGATTCTCCGGAAGACTCTCGAAATAGGACAGCAATTTTCTAATTCTCCCGACTTCAATATTGAAACTTCAAGACTTTTATTTTATTCATCAAGACTAATCGAATCTTAATGTTCGTCTGAACTTGGTAATGACTCCGTCGCGAGTTTATACAGCACTGTCTCCAAGGATGCAATTTAGCCACCTCCTGTGGAAATAATCAATAGTAATCACAACTCCTTCTCACTCTGTTTGTGAGCAGTTTTGAATTATTATGGTTGCCAACTGGGGCATTTTGACCCTGAGAATGGATGAAGTCTCTGAGCTCAGGGTCTCAGATCAATTTCTCCGGGCCTGGGTCAGGTTCCAAACAAAAAAGCTGTAAATATTTCACTTACGTAGATACTCCATCGGTAAAAACAAAGCTTTCTCTCGGAATACGATGATTTAAACGGAAATAAATTCATTTCTGCGAGTCACTATCGGTTAAAATTGATATCCTGGTCGAAATATTTGAGACTTAGGACGGCTTCCCTAATAAATACTCTCTACAACAGCGAAAAAGGCTAATAATATATAGTAATAATACTAATAATATATTTTTATATTACTTTTTACTAAACTTAAGTCTCCTAAGAATTTATTGTTCACAATCAAGTATTGTAGTAGTCACTGCAATATACTATTTTATCATTTTTTCCAAAAAGGAAGTTAAAGTAATACACGTATGTCATTCATCTTGATAAAGTTAAAAGTATTCTGCTTTCTACCAAAATTCTTCTTTAGTTTCCACGCTTCAATACCAACTTTAGGTTAAGAGATAACAAAAAATTGCATAAATACACTTAAAAATTGAGGAAGAACGTAAGGATGAAAAACCAATTAATTAAATCCAATTTAATCAATCGAGAGACAGTTAATGACTAAGTAACTAAAAATAGTCTTCACTAAAGGGAGAGACAGTTGTGGGAAGGTTAGGAAGCGCAGATAATAGTTTATTGAAAGAATTTAGCCTTAGATTCGTAACTACCTAGAAGCATATGATTTAATACTGTAAAATTTAATACTGAGAGTGATGAAGGAAACTTATTATACCTAGCATGAATAGGCGTGCAGTCAGAAACCAAAGGAGAAACAGAGAAGAAAATTATCGGCATGACTGAGACTCAAAACCAGGTCTCCCACTTTCTGAGCAGGTATAGTAACCATGCTGCCTCAATTCCATCTCTCTTAAAAAGGATGCTTTGTGAACAATGAAAGTGGTACTCCACTTAGTGGCACCAAACGCCGCCAAAGGTCTTTATTGATGCAGTAGACTTACAAAACTGTGATAACACTGATAAATTTGAGAATGAATAACTTAGCAATGTTCAATAAAGGCGGAAGAAGTATATTAAATATACGATAGTAAAATGGATGAATAATAGCATAATGTATTGAATAGTATACTGAATAGGTTCAATTTTCATCGCAAAGTCAATCCAGGGAATTGAACAGAAAACCGAAATCAAAAAGAACTTACGTTTTCGGGAGTGAAAATCGAACCCGAACAGAAAAAACTGAAATTCCTGAACCAAATCAAAAAACCGGTATTTATTCCGTTCCGGTATTTGGTTCCAAATAATTCACATTTTACTTAAGTACAATCGGAGGAATGTTTATTAAACACTGTCGCGTCAATTTACAACTAACTATTACTAATTCTAATTATACAATTATACTTTGACATCACTTTGGTCATCTAGACATTACTATTAATATGTTTTATTCTAAATTTATTTTAACGAAAAGAAAAATGAAGAAAGATAAAAATAATAAAAAGAAATCAGAATGAATGTAGAATATAATATTACAAGCGAAAGAAAACTTGTTCGATCCGGTAGACGTTGGCAAAAGGAGCGAAACCGGAACTGGACTGATATAAGTTTTTTTTTCGTAGAACCGGAGAGAAAAACTGAAGAAAGAGCATTACAGTCCTGGTACGGCTACAGCCTTGGTATGGCTGAAACTTCATAGCAATGAGAAAGGACAAGCCAACTCATATTCCACAGATCCCAGACCAAATCATCAGTTTAATAAGACCCGTGGATGTACCTGAGAAATTAGGCATGGATGCAAAGAGCACCCCGACCTCAGCATAGCTCTGGCTGTAGAGTTCGTCGTGAGATCTCCTTCTTCCGCCGAGGAAATGCGAGGCCACATGTGGAGGAAGGACGTTACCCACGAGTGCCTCATTGCGTCGGCGCATTTCGGACGCCCTTTCCCTTCGTTCCTCCACTTCCCGCCGCCAAAGGAACAACAGCCTCGAGGCCTTTTCGGTCTGTAGGGAGAAAAGTCGAGGGAATGATGAAACCTCTCTCATGAGAGGATAAATGTGAGATGAGGAAGGATAACCAACGGAAAATTTACATAGGATTAACGGATGACAAACACTCGGACCGTAAGATCATAACGGTATGATTACTCAGAATAAACTGAGGGAGAGCGAAATATTTCGGACCGTATCAGCACAGGGAAATGCGTAACGCAAGGAAAATATTAAATGATTTTGGGCTGAGGTGACGAAAAACGGTGAAGGAAAGGATAACGTGACGGAAACCGTGTTATCAAAAGTTACCAAAAGTGTTATTTCATTCAGGGATGGTTTACATTTCTTCTAGCTGATTTCGCCCAAATGTTGGTATTTGGTTTTTCTCAATCTCAATATTTATTTAACGACCAGTTTTGTTACTACAGTTACTGCAGTAAATTCATGCATAATAAAATTTATATGGCTCTGTATTACGACTCTCAACAAGAGCCTGTATATTCAAAATAAATAAAATTCAACAAATAGATTTGAATTTTATGTTACGTGCTTATATGTTACTAATTTTATGTCCTTTTATAAAGGGACGAAATTTTCAGTGAATATTAATTCTGGTTTATACGTATATTGTCGTATATATACCGAAATTTAAACACAAATTCTTCTAGATAAAGTAATCAAGTATCAATCAATTATCTTCAAATAATGGATAAGTTTCACCAAAAGCGGTAGATTTAGTTCGGTATATACCGGTTTATTTTATGCTCTGAATCCTTGATTTTTTCTTATCCATCTAACTACCTACGTTGTTATTTTCATTCATTTTATAAGACTACTTTCAAAGTACGATTTCTCACAATTCTAATTTTATACTGCTATGTAATAAGAGCCCACTTACATGTCGATTGAGGAAAGCCAGGGCAATGGTCACAGCAAGAAGTAGGCCTGAGAGAGTGTACCGTTCCTGAATGGACCTGGAAATTAAGCACAATGTCAGTTGAAGATGGAAGAGCACAAAAGAGGACGTGTTTATATTATACCTGCAATTATTTATTAATTACATAAGGTTCGACTTACCCAGCGGCCTCCCTTCCCAGCGTAGCGCAATCCCCTTGATCTTCTGGGGCGTGCAGGAGGACCAAAAGGAGGCAGTGAGCGGTGGCTACGACGGCCATCAAAGCCGTCTTCCATCCCTGCGGCAAATGAGAGATTAGGGAAGAGGCGGAGAGGATGAGCACAGCTGTGGCCGTGAAGTAGGTTGGGTGCGGACATGCAGAGACGAGTTCGAAGCCTTTGGTGGGAGAGGGGGTCTGAATGAAGGGAAACTGGGTTGTTAAGGGTGGAGATTCTCCTCTCTCCAGCTCTCCTTCTTCGCCCACCACTCTTCTCGCGATTCTTCCCAGCGGAATGCCGGTGGAATTGATAGGGCCGAGAGTTGGCAGCATGGGCATCTGCGACGGCGTCTCTTCGAGGGTGCAGTTACTGCTAGGCTGTGGCCATTCGCAGCAAGCCTGGAAAAATATCCATCCGATTAAAATCTCAATTTTTATCTAAATAAGTTAACGCTATATTACAGACCGATAATAATAGGACTTTGGCATTAATACTAAGGATACATGGTTAGTGTATCCAATACAGCTTTGTCTATGGCTTTATGATACCTGATACTCAAGATATTACGTATTAGTAATCAGAACTCATCACTATGTTGAGTGATCACTGAAAAATCAGGGCCCTGACCAGCAGTTAACCCCGAGACCATTTTAGCCAAAGGCGCCCTTGAATGCAATATGAGGGCATTGAACCGGATCCAGGAGAGAAATCGAATACCGATATCTATAACGTTCCGATTTTCGGTCCAAAATGATACCATATTAACTATATGTAAATGAAGGATAGGTTACTTTACATGTTTAACTACTATCTGCAACAACAAAGCTCTGTATTTTAAAATTTACGTAGCACTAATGTAAATGAAAATAGCTAAAAAAAACAAACTTTCAGAAGGATATAATATTACAATAGCCGGAGGAAAATAAAACGGTTCAAACCGGTTTGGTGGAAGGATCGAAACCGGAACTGAACCGATAGTTTCTGTCGTAGGAGAAGAGCAAAAAGCGAAACGAAAAAGATTTAAGGGTCGACGCCCACATGAGAAGACATGACACGATGGAAAGCCATTCTATCAAAGATAATACTGTAATTTTCCACAACATTTATTTCAGCTTCACCAGTTTGCGTCCGAAGGAGTAACTTTAGGTAGCATAAAAAATTATAAAACTTACTCAAATAGAATATATACGAAGAATGAATGGGGAGGATGAAGGAGAAGATTAAAGAGATAGCACTTGGCTATCTGGGGGTCGTGTGGGCAGGGTTCCTCTATGCCTGGAGCGTGGGCGGCTGACCAATACCTTTTGAACACGATCTTTTGAGCACCCGATATTTATTGAAATATCAGAAAGCTCTCATCTGTAGGTTTTGGCAAAGTTATTTCCAACAGCGCTCCTTATGAACCATATATTACATCAAATAGTTCAGAATACCTTTCAAGAACTTAGGTAAACAGTATGTAATTTACACTCTTCCTTCGGAGCTTTTTTTTTGCCCAAGGGTGGAAAATTAGAGTCCATATATATCTGCATAAATACTCGGTAAGTCGCCTTTCGGAATGTGGCGGCGGGTATGGTATGGTTGCAATTATGCAATTATGTTCACATAAGGAATGTTGTCAAATGTAAGCAAAGAGTAAGCACGGGTTCGTTACGATTGATAGGAACTCTCTCCTGAAATACTGCAATAATGTAATACAACAATATTAGTATCGTTCTCTCGATATTTTCACGCCTCTTCGTTTCTCTTTTCGTTTATTAAATTCAATGCATGTAATATTCTTAAATTCTTACGACGATTTAATTGATGAGAATATTTTGATTCCTGCATTTAAACTAACTGATTCAGTTATCCAGCAATAAGAGATTATCCATCCGCTATTTAGAAATACAAGGTGTACTGAAGTTAGTGACGGTTTTTTAAATAACGATGGAATCACATGGTGACAGTTACACTATTTATATTCACAGATAAATATGTGAGTTAATTGGCACTTCTAAAATTACATACATAATTACACTTACCATATCTGCCAAGTTGGCTGTTGCAAGAAGTGCGATTACAATGATTCCAGTCAATCGACGCATCCAAATGGATGAGTTTAGGCCTTCACTTGCTTTCACCAAAGCTTTTGGTAATCCCTGCAAATGAAATATCAGTATATATTGTTAGACCCAAATTACCACTTAATATTTATTATAAAAGCTCTCTGCCATAAAAAATCTTTCGACGGTCCAGTTTTGGGGAATGAATCATAAATTATAGAGATTATAAAAAAATCACCATTATTATAAACTCCATTATTTAATTCTTTTGCTTTTATAACCCAGGACCCAAGCTTCTATGTGCGGTTGGCCACTTACACTCTACCTAATAACTCTCGGACCGTAGATAAGAAATGCAGAAAAAATACACTTTACAAATTAACCTTACATTTTCATTATACATTTTTTCATGGATTTACACACAGTAAATCCTTCCACACTTGATTTCAGTAACAGACAATTTAATTACAGTGTTTCTAAATTCTAATAATTCAAGAAACAACGTCAGTTTAAATTTCATAATAACATAATGTATCCAGTGAGACTGGATTTTAAATTTATTTGGATGGTATTGAATCATAACTTCCTTTTCCCGCTCCAGTCAGTCTAGAAAATCGTATGGAAAGTTCAGCAAATGAGAGGAGTCTAATTTAAGTAAGTTAAATATCCACAAGAGGCTTCCTGTACTATGCATACTTTTCTTAAAATTCTCCGTAAAAATATAGGAGGATTAAAAAATATTTTACGTTTCTGACATTTTTATTCTATTGTTCAAAAGTGAGAGTTAGGGAAAAATTTAGTACTTTTCGCGATAAAATATTAAGCTGTAATTTTTTTTAAATCCAACAAGATGTAAGCTTTGACCGGAAACTAAGCAGACGGCAACGACGACAACTACCGTAAAAGAATTACACCTGAAATAACACAAGTGCAGCAATTCCGGTTAAAAATTCAAGAGTGTCCTGCTCTGGGAAAAAACGTGTTCAGAGTGTCCGCAATAACACTGAATAATAGAACACGCTGTGCCAACATGAAAGCGGACGAAAGGGCCCGGTTTTTATTTACTTCCGTGTAAAGGAAAGGAAGGGTTAATAAAGAAAATTTCGTGAAAGTCGGAAGTTTTAATTAAATTCCCAAGACATGAAAGATCAAGTTTAAGATGTTTTGGATTAATATTGGAAGAGATATGAACTCTTTTCTTATTTATTTCAATTTCCTCCGTGTGAGGCATCTCCCTGAATTTATTCCAACTTTCCATGCATCTATCAAGGAGTTCATTCTCTTTTCCAACCCTCGGCTAAGTTTCTAGTATATATATTTTTAATGACCATCCAAAGAGAATTTTCCGTTCCAAACCAATACCTTCGCAGCGTTAATGAGGTATTCTATAAATCTTTTCAATGCTAAGGAGAAGACGTCTCCAAGGGGGATCGAAGTAGCTCATTAACGTAATAGGGTTTTTACTAATTACAGTTTTGCTAAATATTTAGAAATGATTATGATAACATTATTAATAACTCAGACGTAAATCAAATAGTTTCACAGGGTATTTCATTTTTCTGGCGATTTATTTCTTGGTATTATCTTGCACATTATTTTTATGTTCATAGTTTTATGGACTGAATTTTAATATTTATAAATTTAGAGTTACCGGATGTTAGTGTTGAATATATAATACGCTCAACAGAGTTCATTTGCAAAAGGAGGGGCAAAACAAGACTTAATATCCACAGCAGAGGTTTTAATCCTGCAGTACATCGTGACATGATCATTGGCCACGTAAGAATCCATCCTACTTTAGTCCGTTTTAGCTCGTGTATGCAATATGGGCCCTTATGGAGAATCAAACCCCCTGTTTCCTACGAAAATAGCCTTTCGCCTATCCCATATGCGTAGTTTAACGATCAAAGATTCTTCCGTCGCTGCGAAGAGTCTTTTGATGAAGAAATTCCACGCTTTTTAACTGCACTCAAAATTACGCTTTCTAATGAAAAAAAACAAAATCACTAAAAGATGTTGTCCCGAGGCAAACTAAACAAAACTTTTCTTCACAAGTTAAATGAAAATCTCCCTCGAATACCTTTGCAATATTCTAATTGTTATTATAACAACAAAATGAAAATCTGGACCTATAAAAATGTTCTTGACCGCCGAGAATTCCAAAGGTAGAAATCTTTCAATAATGGTTATCTTAGTTTTGACGCCTCAAAGTTATTTTAATACATAATTTTTTACGTTTCTTCTGCATTCTTAAAACATAAAAAATAAGAGACTAAAATTTCGGCTTTCCATTTACACGCAGTAGCAAGTAATGGCAGTTTAAAAAAATTGGGTATAAACTAAAACCTTAAATTTCATTTTCATTTTGAGCATTATTATAGATGCCATGAAAAAGTGTATTATTAGAAAACATTTTGAGAGCGTGTTTTCTTTAAACTTATACGTAAACTACAGCTTAAACCACCAAAAGAAGACTACGAATCGTAATCTTATATTTCAGAACGATTTCTTTTTACGAACGAGAAAACGAAAACGAACGTATAGGTGTTAGAGATAAAGGAAAGTTGTGAAGACAGAGGAAATAAGTGAGTTTAATATTAAATGGAGAGGTATTAGTATAGAAAGTAATTGGAGGTAGAACTCAAGATGAAAGATAAAGAGAAAAATGAAGATAATAAATATTAGATGACTTACGGTTGGGTAAATTAACAAGAAACGAAAGATGTGGCATTGAATCGAGAATATTAGGCACATGGACCTGCCGAAAGGTAGAACACTTATATATGTATTTACGAAGTGAAGCTCATGAAACGATGAAAACTGAATCAAAGAAAATCCTATTTTTCATTTAGTCTTCGTCCATCGATCAATATCGTGAGGATTTTTTCTTGGATATCCCCAAAATGTCAGAGCGGCTTGAATTTATTTGCATACCATTCAATTAATTCTGTACCGTTCCATTCCGTATACTGATCTTATAACTCATCTGAAATTTTGTAGGCAAAGTAACAATAATTATATGAATAAAGACAGTGTACATCATCATCTGCACAAGAATATGCTATGCAAAGAAACGTAACGAAAAAGCCTTTCAATTAATTATTATCACATGATTAATTCGCTAAACCGATGCCCATTAGAGTTCTATAAGCGGAAATAAATGCTTCCTCAACGGTTAAACGTACCGAGAGAAACAAAGTCGAGTTGTACAGGGCACCTCTCGCAGTCAAAATTCCGAATTTCCGTCGCTGGAAAAGGAAGAAATCAATGAAGGATTGAAAGAGATACACTCACCGGAGGGAGAGATTCCGCAGCCATGACCAAGGAGAAGGCAGACAAGAGGATGAATCCTGCGACGGTGGAGACGATGTTGACGAGACCCCTGGAAGAGAAAAAAAGGTAAAAATGAAGAGGAAGGAGGTCAAGGGTATTAACCCGTCCTCGAGGTCCAACCATTTCTTCAGAGCAATCATAAATCCCATTATGACCCCCTACGCTCTTCACCTTTGCGAAGATCCTCCACTAAGACAGTGAGCGAACCGCTTCTAAGTGGCGAAAATGAGTATCCCCTCGTGGCCGAATTTTTTCCCTTTCCTGCTACCTTTCTTAGACTTTCTCTTTCTTTCATTATCTTCTTATCTTCCACCCCTTCATTACCCCTTTTCTGTCCTTTTCTGAAATCCGATCTGCTTCTCACTGAATGTCCTTTCGGTCTATCATTCATTATCACAATTGCGATAGCAAGGACACGCTATGTATCTGGATTTAATTTTTATTATTGAAGACGATTTCAATTTTATATTTAGTGTTGTCTTACTACAGGATGTACAGACAGTAGGCCTATATCTGTACATCAGTGATTTAGAAAAGCTCATAAGCTTTGATTCTCTACTTGCCCTCAACGCTTTTCTGGACCACAATGACCCCACTTATATTATCAGTGATTTTACTCATCGATTATTCAATAATACAAATTACTTTAAAGCATTTTTGCTTTTCTACTGTTTTCGGGTGCATTTCTTCTTCCCAAGTATTTTAATTTTTAATATTATTTTCTACATATATTAATTATTTATTTCCTGTAAAAAAGTCCTGGTAGCTTTCAAATAACATTAACTTCAGTTAATGATTGATTTAAAATTTATTATTCGAGCTGATCTTAATTAATATAAATTTGAAATATTCCAGTATTTAATTTTAATTTTGTAATTTTCAAAGTTTTCAAATTATATCTGCATTATTTACAATGAATTTATTTTTATTTATTATATTTTATCACTTGGTATATCAACGTAAGAATTCGTAGAATTTTTGAATGATTGAGATACACTAATGCTAATAATAATATACTAATATAACTGACCTAGTGCAACCTTCGCTAACTTATCTGCAACTTGCAAAGCTAAAATAATTACATGATAAATGATCGTGATAATTATTATTTAAATCATAATGAACTGCAAATAAAGGTATCGAAAGAATAATTTTTTAATTAACTTTTGCCGCACGATTGTCTACAATGTCGATAAGCGACCCATAGCTTATATTGAGCAAAAGAATCATACATTATAGCCTTCTAGAACATGAAAATTTCACAAGATGGTCCCACAGTCATATTTCTATCAGCACCTTATCACATATTTGGCAGTATTCCTAGAACATTTCGAATCATTCCTTTAAGCTTCAGTGTTATTGAATGCAATAGTCTCCTTTTTTATTGCCTTTTCTAAGGACTTATCAATGCATAGCAAAACTAGAGAAATACTAACGACAAATAAAAAGGTAAGGAAATTCAGGGTAAACTAGATTAAAAATTTAAATTGAGGGAGATATTTTAAATACGAAGAAACACAAAAATATTTAAAGATAAAATTAATTGAGTACGGCTTTTATAAGCAAAGAAATCGCTTGAACAATCACAGAATATATAAAAAATATATATAAACAAAAAAAACCCAAGGATTAAATCTCTATCATCTCAAGAAATGCTTTCTTTCATTCTTCATAAATCTTCGTTTTAAATACGAGAATCCCAAGCGTAGAGAATTTTTCGGAAAAATACATTGGAAGCTTTTAATCTTTATAAAATAATTAGATCCAAATAGGAGCCATTTCATTATAAAATGGAAAATAGCAACTGGAAAGTATACATATCTTTCTTAATCATGGAAAAAGTCCAATTAGATGGAAATTGAAAAAAATTACCTGGTATCAATAGCAGTGAAAAGTAACTGAACTGATGACGAATATTTCGTGAAAAATTAGTTTCCGAAGAGAACGGAGAACTGCTATCACGTTGCACTCAGAAACTTGGCCTACAAGAAAAGTTTTCACGTAAGAGAAGCGTAGTAGCGGCCAAAGTTGGCTGCGGTGTATGTCTTTTTGTTGCTGTTGAATACAACCGTGGCGGAAAGAGGTGTTTTCCATGTGAAGAGACATTGGCTATAGAAAATGGAACATTCATATAAAGGAAACGAAGTAAACACGGAAATGCAGAAGAAATTTAGGGAGTAAAAAGTATTTACTGAATCCCATAGGGTATAATCCTATATATAAGATATACAGAGCGAGAATTACAGTTGTAAAAAGAAAGGAATAACTCAGCTTAATATGTGCAACTTAAAGGTTTACCTTTTTCACAAAACAGATATTAAAACTTATCTTTAACTATATGATTCCCTTATTGTAGTAGAAAGAGAAGTTCAGAAATTAAAAGCAGCGATTGTAAATGCCCAATGAAATGTTACCGTTCGATGAAAGGGGACATAAAAATGCTTAATATTTTGTCTTAGAACCTGGGTGGTTCACATGCCAACCACCCAGGTTGGCATGTGATGGAGAGTGATATGAAGTATGCATTTTCTTAGAAAATAACAACATTTCTGATTATTACAATAGAAGAGGTTTTCCGCAAACGTGTCGATAAAATGAGTTTTCCTCAAAAGATCTATCATAAAGTATTACATACGCTTCTGACAAGGCCTGTCATTGTTGACGAGTAGAAATAATAATAGGAAAATATGATCAAGATATGGAAGACGACGTATGGTTCCTGTTTTGTTCCCTTAGCAACTGCCACTTGAATGGCATCTATTTTCGCCACAAAAAAGTCCCTCTCTGAAAGCAAACGCCAGTCATTCGTCAAAGACGGGTTTCTTTATTTCCAATCACGGATCGTCGACTCGAAGAGAAAAGGGAACAGCTGAATAACAAAAATAAAGGAACCTCTGTTTCTTTCAGTTTTACGGATCGATGTTTCTAGGATACGGTGTCAGGGAGATTCCGAATTTCCAAGATGGCTTAGCTCCGTTCACAGTACAAGGTTATCCGAAATAATCTTATTGATTTGCAATCGCAATGAATGATGAATAGCACCGCCTCCACGGATGAGTTCCAGATAATCTCGCGGACGTAATTCGTAAATAAGGATTTTAATTTTATTAATGTTACCATCTTGAATAAATAAACTTTGTAGCTTCCACAACATATATATAATCTCGCAGCCGGTTTCTTTAAAGTTTTAACATCATCTGGCACTAAAACTTTAACGAAACCGGTCGCAAGATTATACATATATTGAGGAAGCTACAAAGTTTATTTATTCAAGATGGTTATTGAAGATTGAACACATTAATTATATTAATTAATGTTCCCTAAAGTCTGATCATAAACTACTCATTCTTTGTAGAAACACCATGATCTAAGTATAATATCAAAGTATTTGGCTGATTAAGGTTGTTGTCAAACGATAGATTTACTCATTAGAATTCGGTAAAATAGTTAGAAGCAGTAAAAAAAGTAGAATTTAATTTATAATTACGTAAAAATGAGTAAACAAATATCGCATTCGCTTATACTTAGGAATAGCAATGAAAACTTTTAATTCAAAATTCTATGACCATTCCCGATTTTCTGATTTCAAGAAAGTCGATATCTCTAATAAAGGTAGCGGTGTAAAAATAATTCGCTGAAAAGAGATGAGAAATTTTTCGTAAAAATTATATGCGTTATTAGTAAAACTAATTGCGTATTTTAACCAAAGAAATTCATTTGGCATGACTTAACATCGCAGAGCATACTCCGAGAGACACTCCACCTTGTACTTAAATAATTCTTATAGAATTCTTAGTAAAATATATGCCACTTAATTACGAAGAAAGTAAGTAGCAATTATGCATATATTTTATTGCATAATGCGCTTACTTAACTTAACTTGAAACATCGGTGTACTAAAGAAATCGTTCTTAATATGATTTCTCCATGAGAACAAAAATAAATAAATGATCTTCAGAGTAAAATGAAAGATGTAAAGAGGAGAAAATCGCTAGGACTATTTTAATAAGAATAACAGCAAAGGATTACTGCAATTGATAGACCTAATTTCTCATTATTAATGCAACGAAATCATGGATATGTCCATAAAAGCCCTAGAAGAAACCTAATTTAGTTTGAAATTGATGACAATGAGTCACCATTCCTTTCTATTTACTCTGAAACGATGAGTTCCGACTGGTGAAATATTTGGATTTCATTTCTTTCATATTTGTTCCTTTAGCTTGGGAAACTTTAAATAAATTTTTACGGATAAATATTTTCAAAGCCACCGAGAATTTGTTCCCTTCTCATGCGAAAGGAGTGGTTTATTTTATGAGAGATACATTTTTACGATTTTCTTCTGAGGCGACGTCTGTTTCTAGGGCGGATACTAATAAATGCTTGTTTACTTCCGACCGCTACATGCTCCGTAGGTGTACTCGCCACGAATAAATTTTTTTCTTGCGACGTCATACCCGCTCTGGGATCAAGCTATTACTCTATGAAAACACTCCCTGACATAAGCGAGACTATGGAAACATACACCTTTAGGCCCGGTGTGATTCATGCAGCTATTACAGCCATATCAAGTGTAAAGGGTTTTTTCTTTAACTCCTCATAAATTTCATTTAAAGAATCAAACAGTAGAGTAGTGAGTTGCATAAATGTTCAATGATATGTTCAATTACAAATGAATAAGTAAAACAAGTAGCGTGACCTGAAAATTCATTACTAAATTTTGCAATTAGCTCAATTAAAATCAGTTGCAATCATCAGTAGGTTTAGGAGATTATGCAGAACACCTTTGTGAGAGTCTTTATTCAGTTATTATTTTTCCATATTGAATATTTGGGTTTTTGACCAGCAAAACAATTTCCCCTTTTTTCATTATAATTTTGTTTAATTTTAAAATCTATCAATCTGTTTCTTGTAATATTTAACGACGAACAGAAATTATAAGAGACCAATATATCTCAATATCGCCCCATCGATAATAATATAATAATAATTTCATTATTATACAGCACCTCTTCTACACCTTTGTTTCTAACTGGAAAATTATTAAGTTAACAAACAAATAATTAAAAGGATATTATATATCGAATACGAAGTTTCCCGTACTGTGAGTAGTTTGGTCAAATGACTGACTACAATTTTGAGGACTGAGTTCATAAATACAGCAGTTGATAAAATGAATAAGTTTAATGACCAATCATACTATATCTCGAACTCTGCATCCTCGCATCGATAAATACGATTAAGGGGTCGGTATAGAGTTTGAAGGTAATTTTTTCTATATTCCCGTAGCTCTCTTGTAACGTGTAGCTTCTATATTCTATAAGGGAATCACTAGGAATTCATCCCCAAGGGCAAACAATGAACGTTCTGCGAAGGATATGCTGTTGAAACGCGTCGCACGTGTGCGTCCGGAATTGCATAACAACGAAAATTGGTTCCTTTAGCTCGACAACGTGCCTATACATAATGCAGCTGTTATTTGTCACTCTTTGGATAAAATGACTGAAAAAATTGCAACTGAGCTCTATCACCTTCCGTACTTCCTGGACACGGAACTGAAGGATCAATTTTTGTATACAGAGTTGAAATTAAAGCGTAGTTTTTGTTCCAACGAATATAACTGAAGTTTCTAGCTGAAAGTTTATTAATTTCGTACTTCGTTTTATATGCGTGGCTAATCACTATCTGAACACTGCGTAATGCGTAATAAAAAATTACTTACATTTTAATAATCTTGCCGGATTGTTTTCTATACTGCATAAAAGTAAAATTGAAGTAATATATTTATAGAAAAATTAATATTTATTCGTACAAGAAATATATGTTTAAAATGCTTATTGTCTGTGAGTGCACTCAAAATTTTCAGCATAGAAGTGATCAAATGAGTGAAGTATCAAATCCTAGAGACTCATAAATATCTCTCTTGATAGTATTATAACGGCGGGAGTTCAGGGGTTAGCAGTATAAATCAGATTTTCAAATATCTGGCAAATAGGGGTAAATTACACTATTTAAGTTTCCTGTTTTACTAACAAGAGAAATATATTTTATGACTTAATTCACGTCATACCGTAATTAGGACCATACCATAGAAGAGCACCACACTTCTCCAAAAGGAGAAAGATAACCCACTAATAAATCGATTTTAGAGTCCGATTGGAAAACGACGCCAAAAAACTGTCCTTAAACTCGTTTTCCCTACGGAAAAAACAGTCAGTGGAGATGAATCCAAAATTGAAATCTAAACGGAAACTTTCACGGGAGAACATGCAGTTTCGGCCCAGTTTGTATCATTTCTTTTTTTTCGTATCCATCAGCGGAGCTTCCTTTCATCTCGCACACCTCCGTAATCCCATTTCCTCTCCCATCCAACTTCATAACCTTTTCTCTGTCCCCCTCTAATCCGCCACTCAATGGCCTCTCCGCTACATCGATTCACCTCCGCGTACACATCTCGAATACCTTTCCCTCAGCGAGAGAGAAATTGCGACTTTTCCTTTTGTTTCTCCTTTGATCGAAAGTGATGCGGGCTTTAATATTCCTCGCCTTCTCTTCCGCTAATTTCCTCGCAAATCCCCTCCGCCAAATTGCCGTCTTTTGTTTCTTAGATTTGAATGTCTCGGGAATGTGCTTTTCCGTGCCCGAGGCTCTTTCCAAAAGGCTCCGTTTACTTTTTTCGACCGATGCGCGCCTCTTTCGCCGCTCCTTTTATTGTGTTTAAACCTTCCGTTTTCGGATAATTAAGACGGTGAGGATGGATAAAACGAGACAATGCCAAATCGTGTTTTTTGATGTATCATGGTGGCAGCTGCCATGTTTCCATGAATGTTCTTCAACTTTTTTTCTAGACGATAGAGAAAAATTAATATTTCGTTTACTTTTATCTAGTTTTTGTTCATTGAACACATAATCAATAATGGGATTCAAAAATTTTTTGATTGATTATCTCTGAAAAGAAGAACAGGTTCTCTCTAAGAAGGTGCTCTCTGCAACCTCGCACTAAAGTCTTAACTACACATGCATTTTACCTCATTCTCCGAATTTAAAAATTTGTTCACGAAATTTTATATAAAAATTAAGTAATTCATGATAAAAACATCGAAATTGTATTCTCTTTACAAAGAGGGGATTGTAGTATTTTTACGTTATATTCTGCTGTCATTGTATGAGATAGACGTAAGAATCGATTCCCACGCAAAATAGCTGAATCCTACCACTGGTGATACACAAAAGACACTGAGGAATACGAAAGCTTCTGAGGTATGAATGATGTCGAGTAATGACACAGCTCACCCTTACTGAATCCTATTAACATTAATATTCAAAGGGTAATTCGCGGGTAAAAGGTGTTTCTAACCAAAACTACTTACTAATCGAAATGAGGAGATTATACCTAACCTAAAATAACCCTGATATTGTTAGAAATTCTCTATAGTAATCTACGAAGAAAATGCGAGCTCTGGTTTGGGAAATTTACGAGAAACAAAAAAATTTCGTCTTTGTTTTCGGCGAGATTGAGGATAAAAATAATATAACTACAAACAGATAAATCATCATTTGAATAATTAGTTAATTCGATTCAAACTTTGAATAATTTAGTGAATTTTATTCGAATTGAAAAAGGTCGATTCTCACTAGTAAGCTGTTAATTTCATTTCATAACATAAAAAATTTCTAATATTATACATCGTCTTATCAAGCTTATAATTTATTTCCATTTTAACAACCGGCTCAAAGAAAGAGCCAAGTAAGGGCCGTTAATACATTAATTACATGTTTTATAATTCCTTGGAGAAAATTTAAATATGTTAGCATCAGAATTTCCAATAGATTCAAATAAAAAGAGGCTTATGAGTTTTCGTATTGTACTAATGGAAAATCCCACAAATAGGAGCGCAAACACCTTGCCATTTCCTTTCCATAATCCTTTTGCATTATGGCTCTGTTTAAAAGTCCTATTAATCTTTTGTCTTTCCACAAGAAGGTTTTCATCTCACCTCTTATTAACTCAATCTCACACGCTCACGAGAAGATGACTACCGTTTCCCGGCCTTTCTTTCGAGCAGCCTCTATGTATGTACAAGTAAGATGAGGGGATGATTAAGGAGAGGAAGAAGTACTTCGTCACCCAGATGTTATCCTTTCTAGTCTCTGGTACTAAAGGAACAGTGTTGAATCGTAAAATTATGGAAAGAGAAAAATCTGTGTTTTGAGATGAAGAAAAAACGAAATCTTTTCTCTGCAACAAGGAACCTTTCATTAAGAGAGACATCCATTATTACATCTAGAATATCTAGAAATTATAAATCTCGTGTAATAATTATTCAAAAGAATTCAGGAGCTCGGTAATTCTCGCTACCACGATATATCTACTACTTTATTCTTAAATACAAATAAAACTGAAGGCCAAAGACACGTACATTCTCTCAATCATCAATTTTTATTTGAGAGATTAAATTAATAAGAGGTTATTTAAATCTTAACAACGTTCTATCAATGGAAATCTTCCAATTCTCGTGTGTTTTTAATTTCGATATGTTAGAGCAAGCTTACTGCTCTGAGCCCAAAGTATTATAGTGCCGTGAGCTTTTTGATTCGAATGGAGATACTTTCCTTTTCTAACACAATAAAATGTGATGAAGGTACTTTTAATGCTAATAAACACGACTATAGGGCTATAAAGAGAAGCCACAACGGCGATGTGGGAGTCGATGCGTTAAACACGTGTCACCCGCAGTAAATGCTGCTTGGGTAGGCCATATTCATCGGAGGGATGCCGCGCCATGGACTACAAAAGTAATTACCACAGTATAATTTTCAACTTGCTCGGTAAAATGTATCAAAAATCATCTCAAACGATTGAAACTAAATACCGAGGATATCAACAAAAACTTATATTCAAATTATTGTGTACATAATTATAATAAATGACACGGAAAACTATTTTAATACTTTTACACTAAGATTTCAAATTAATTTAAATGTATATTAATTTTAATTTTCCATAACAATGTTAACGAATGATATATTTTCAAATTGAAAAAGAGATGAATAAAAAATATGTTCAAAGTAGGCCCTCTACATGCCCTCTACATCAAACGAGAGGAAGTCTGCTTAGCAGCTTTTAGTAACAAAAACTAACAGCTCTTTCGTGGTAGAATTTTTCTGGTAAATTATCAATTTATTTACGAATATACGTTTATTTTGGCATGAATAACATTTTGCGTTCCGAGATAATCGACCAATAGATGTCATTATAAACACATTCTATGACCAAAGACTCACTTCTTTTTCCAGAGGCCTCTTGCATACACCCTTCTTCTCATCATTCTACACTTTTCCCTCATCTTATACCTCTCCCAAACCCAAATGCTCTCTTACTTAGCTATCTACGTTCTCTCACTCTAATTCCCTCTCTTCTTTAAATTACTTCCATCTGCTGCAACCCTCTCTAATTCTCATTTCCGAATTAACTACAAACCGGGATTCCTACCCTCTCTGATCATTTGTTTTCTGCTTTTACATTTTCTCTCTCTTCGACTATATTCGCCTCCCTCATTTATTTCGCACTTTCATTTCCATCTCATTTTCCCTTTTCCAGTCCCTTTTTCACGCTCTTCATTCCAACCATTTTCCACGAGGAGTCTTATTTTCCCTCAATGGTCAATCTATCTGACAAGTTTCCTTCCATTTCCTTAATTTTCTCATCAAATCGGTGCGTTTTGCGCCTACAGTTTGCCTTTTTATTTACTTATACCCAAAACAAAACGAGTAACGAGTATACCCTGTGTCCGGAAAAAATAAATATGATTCTTGACTTAAATATGACGAATCCCGCCGGAGGAAATGTAATGGGCGTATTTCTACTTCAAATATGATTTTTGTATCAATGTACGTAAAATCAAGTAATGTAGTAGTCGTTCATTTTTCCAAGAACAGTGAACATCGGGATGAAAGAGTAAATTACAAGTACAAATATCTAAATTATTCTAAAGGGTGACATTACTAATTAACGGTGATCTGATTCTTTAACAAGTACCACTAAATGCTATGCATGAATCGCACGCAGTCATCCAAATTCATGATCTGCCAAAAAGAAAGCAAAATGAAAGAGAAAAGTCCTCGTCAGGACCTGAACTTGAACCTGTGGCTTTCATTAGCCGGGTGGATGTAATATTCAATTAAATTCGACTGGCAAGTGAAATACTTGGGTTCGAAACCCTTTTTGTCGGACATTTATTCCTTCGTTCATCTCTCGAGTTTCCATTCGCAGCACTGTTTCTAAGGGATAGCTCGCTATTTGTTGTTTGTAATTACCTTCAACTGCCCAAGGCAAAAATGCAAGCCGCAACGGATGAATTGGCATCGGGCAATTTGACTGATTACCTTTAGTTGCTCACTTGTGTATTCCGATCTCAATTCCCTAGGATAAAGTGTATTTTCTGGGATGTTTATACTCATAACTGTTGACTGATACCTCGGGTAATGAATATGATTAGTTCCAGAATCACCTCCGTCAACCAAAACCGTTTTCCGATACACAATTGCATCAAGGGAACTAAATTGTCAATAACACTTCAAAATTCCAGAAGAAAAACAGACCACATCTTTATTCAGCGATCAAGAATTGCCGAATCGCCTGATGTTATTTTTTAGTGTCAATTAAATTTTTGAACGAATATCTAAGATTTTCTTGAGCTCTGCTCGTTCTTACGGATTGTTCCTCCTCTTCTTGGCACTATCACCTTAGCTATCCTTTAGAGTTGCAGGATAGTGTGCGATAGAGACTAAGAAACCAGCGCACAGTGGGATAGAATCGGATAAGGCCAAGTGGTCGAAAATGATTCATTTAGTGTGGGACTTGAACCTTCGCAGAAAACTTAAGATTAGAATAATTTTGAGATTACGTTTGTAATTTTTAATTTTCTCCCTCTTCTTCGGATTCTACCCCATTGTACAGCGCTGCGGGAACCTAAATAGCATCATCTTTATTTTTATTTTGTAATGTAGTTTCATCACATTAATCGTCGTTATTTGAGTCCAAAAATCAACGAATGCATATTTAGCTACTCGTTAACCGAGATGTCACTTGGTGTAGTTAGTTAAATAAAGCACTATAATAATAAGAATTCAATAGCCGCTGATAAATCAATCTTTCATTTTCCAAGTCCATCTCATCCACTAATCATAGTAATAAATACAAAAGTGAAACTACTCGAGGTAAGTTAACTCACCGTGGTAAGACGATGACCTGCGCTGCGGCTGCCAGCAGAAGCACTAAGGGTAGAGCCAGGACGGAGGCGCCAGAGAAAGACTCCTTGTGTCGGTGATATTCTCTTTCAGCCACTGGATCCCGGAAGGACAGCGTGAAGAAGTTGATGTGCTTGGCCAACTCTCTGTGGAGAATCGGACAGCCAAAGAGGCAAGCCTCATTAGAAAATTAGGAGCGACGCTAAAGGGATTAAGTCTACTGAAGCGGATACAGTCACCAGGTTAATAAGTCATACACAACAATCCCATCCAAAGTCCAAAATTACAATTTAATCTAAATTTCCCCACCGATTACTCCATGTTAAATTATCATAATACGGGAGGTAATTGATGCCCGTTGAATCGGGAGAAAAAACGACGCAATCGCAAATTGATGTGAATGGACGTCGCTTACGTAGATGAAGCTCGATAATCAATTACGCCACGTAATTTAATCAGAGGAGGTTTAATTTGAAACGCTTCCAGCAAAGTTTCCTTGCGTGCAATCGGACCCGATCTGGAAATGCGTATGTGGCGCTGCATTCATGAAAACGAGATATTTTTATGAGGTATTGAATACGTGAATCAAATTCATTAATCAGAATCATCGAGTTTTTGTGTTTGTTGAACTCAGTAATCTTGAGTCAATCACAGTCAAAAAACACTTTCGTTCTCGCAGAGGAGTGATTATCCACGATTGTTGATATATTTATTATGCTGTAAGTGATGGAATAATTATTTTCATGTCAAGATGTTGAAGAATTAAGCGTGAAAAATGAAACTTATTGCACTGAACGATTTTAGTTTAACATAGAAGGATCTTCCATCCGCTATATTTGGCCACATTTGCTCTTGTATCAACAAGCGAAGAGAAAAGAGTTCGCTACTATATTTAAGAAAATTATCACAGAAGAAATTTATGAGGTTAAGATCAGATATATTAGTCTTCTATAGATTAGTTTTCTTATATATTAGTCTTCTACTTCTAAGTATATTCAAATACCTAACTACTCCATTCTTCCCTTTAGTACCACATAACTAGTCCATCCTCTTTACCAGAGGTTCTCAACGTTTTACTAGGTGAACACTACCAACATTAAAAGGTAAAAATGCCGTACCATTTCTGTGATGCTTATTTTTCTTTTCTATGATTGATGATCGATTCAGTCTTCCTTTATCCATTGTTTATATAACCGCATATTATTATAGGAACGGAAATTATCGCGTCATGTCAATTATTATGTTGAGTAACACTTTCAATTCACACTCTCAATCACTACATTCTTTCACATAATTAGCAAAGCTAAGGAAGTAAACTAATCTATGACGATTATCGCTCGAGAAGATACATGCTAAAAACATAAAAATATATTAAAGTTTCTAACGCATGATAACCATTTCTCTTGCAGATAAACTTACAAGAATATTTCTCAAAATCAGGAGGGCCGAATTCAATAGGTAAATCATTTATGGCTTTAAAAAAATAGGAAAGATAAATAAAGAAATACTTTTAGCCATTTCAAAATTCTGCAGATAGCAAAAGACTTTTCCGTTGTCTAATGAAGTATTAAGCGACATTATACTGGGAATCTACAAGAAGCTGTTGTACTCTAGCAAAATTAATATGCATAGTATAATAGAAGGACCTGCTTCAGCTGCAAAACTGCCTAGTAACGATAGGTATCACGCTCTATGGAAGTTTAAGCTGGGGAAATATACTGGCAATAATTATACGTTTTTTCAAGTTCTACTACCTTTCATATCTTGGAAATCGAATTAGATGAAAAGGCAAACCAACCCGTGAGGTCGCCTTGCATATTTTTCCATATCTGTAAGCAGCCACCTGGAAGAAAATTCAATTCGTTTACAACACTTTTGCCTTGCTGATGTGGACTAGAAATGAGATTTCGACTTCATATAGACCCTTGCGGATATAGAAGAGAACGGTTAGCGGGTAGAAAGCATAGGAATAGAGGTTAAAACATTGAAAATAATGATGAATTTGGAACATTTGCAACAATAATCAGTCACAAGAACCTAGAATCTCTCTTCTCCCTATTCTTATTTGACATTTTCCTTTCTTCTCTACTTTATAGGTATGACCATCACGATTGAAAACAGGTCTTTTAAGACAAAACGAGAACAATATGCCTGGTTTTCAGGAATGAATTATACACAAAAATAAAGAAATCCTAAATAACTTAAAAGGTATCTTTTCTATCCAAAGATGGAGAAAAATCGATAAAATGATTCTTAACTAAATATGTTAACGAGGAAAAACCAACATTGTACGAAGTCACTCACAGGTGGGAGGGAGATCCGGCGAAACAAAGTAAAATTTGATATAAAACCCGATGCAAAAAAACGAACAAATTAAAATTAATATACCAATTAAAAGTATACAAATATGAAAAATTATCTAAAAATGTAAAACGGAAAGATAGAATTATTACATCAGGATACGAGAAGGTATTTTGTGAAATTACGATATTCTTATAATGATAGTGATGTGCAAATTGCGCTTTTACAATTCAAATCGAATTCTAATTGAATTGAGTAAATTATTCGAATTGTTTAATAATAAAAAGTATATAATTAATTCTTAAACTATAACTTATATTTTCTTCGTCTCCTACTTATCGCCGCCATCCGCTAAAACAGAATTGCAAATTTATGATAAAATAAGGAAATTTTTCTTCAGATATAATTTTTTTATTTCAGTCATTTTGATTAATAAATTAGCTTCGATTAATAGCGTATTTAGATTAAATTTACCATATAAATTCACGAAAAATTTAAAAATAAAACAAAAAAGAATAACAAAAACTTTCTTTCACCGCTTAAATTTTATCTTATCATCGAATCAGTTAAATAGAACTTGAATTTTGGAATTGTAGATTTGGCTTTAAATTTTTGTCAGTTAAAAAGTATTAACTTCAAAATTTTGAATCTTTTCTAAACTCTTGATCTTTGATTTTAAAATAGCTATTAATATTATTTTTAATTATTAATAGGTATAATTTATATGAGTAAATTTCATCCGAAAAACCACTACTAATTTCATTAGTAAACGGTATGTAGACGAGGAAAAACTTAGGAAACTATCGAGAGGAAAATGTTTCAAGGGCAGAAGAGAGGATCCGGTTCAAAAACGGCTAGAAAAAGAAAATACAAATGAAAGGAAATCAATCGGTTTCTAGTGAACATGGCCATCTTCAATTCCGAGAATTGCATTCCCTCTGAGATCAAAGGGGTAAAAATACCTGTGTCCGTCCCTGTTGATCAGGTCCTGTCTCAATCTCCTCTTGAATTCATCCTCATCCTTCCCCTCTTCTTCATCCTCTTCTTCCTCTCTCTCTTCCTCATCTTCATCTGGTCCTTCTCTCCCCTCTCCTGCTTCCTCTCCCTGTTTCAAAGACAAAAACAAATGAGAATATCCCGCGATTTGGGTGGCGGATTTTTAAACACAACAAACGGAACCTCTCTCTCTTACTTGTAAATATCATTGCGAAAAAGATTCCTTTCAAGCTCAAGGGATACAAAGAGAAAGTCAAGGAAGATAGAAGGAGTTTACGCTGGTACGTCTGAGCAAAAGAGATGCAATTTTTTCTCTTTTTAACCCGAATGAAAAAACATCGACGCCGCTACTTCTTGCATGCTGTATCACTTGAAATGTCAAGATCCCGAGTCCATCTTGGGCTACCGGATTGCCAAGTGAGGGGTGCGTTTTCCTTTGATGAAAGTGGTTCCGGGTTCAAATCCCGGTGGACACTCTTACATGCGAAAAAACCTCATCTGCGAAAGAATTTTTAGTAATACTACTGCTCTGTCAAATCCTTCGTTTAATGCAAAGCATATCTAATTATATGAATATCTTCGACGGTCTCTCATTGAAACCCAATTTGCAGAACATGTCTTTCTACTTCAAACATCCTGAGAATCAAAAAATGTCAATTTTGTTACGGTTAAGAGGTCGGAAAACTCTCCGTAAGCCGACTACGTCAATGAAGCATCAAACTTCTTTCTCGAATAGAGAAAGAATCGGCGGATTACAGACCTGTCAATCACGTTCGACCAAAATTGTCAGACGCACTCGTACTACTATTGAAATATAACCCATGTGGGCAAAAGAACTGATATCGAAAACTCTGAATGAGGGAATCAAAAAATATTGGTAAATTCCTTGATTAGGAGTGTTTTGCTCTATAAATGTGAAAGATAGAGATCAAAAGAATGAAGGCCTTTTGCGTAGAATGGAAAAAGGGAGTGCAGCGCGGAGATGGCGGGAGAAAAGAGAATTTCTGATTGAGGAATTAAAATGACGGCAGAGTAATTGAGTGGTTCAAATATTGAGAGAAGAGGCTGAGAAGAATAACAAGAAAAAAATATGAAATGCCTCGCAATTTCATCCACAGAATTAGAAATTACGTGTTACTAATTAAGTTGCAAAATATCCTTCAAAGATATTTTTCATTAATTATCTTATTCGCAAAAATGACTTCTTTGTGTATTTTATTTATGGACAGTATTAGGACGACCATATTACATTTACTTTTGGGCGGCTTATAGAATTAATTGGGTCCCCCTTCTTTGATTTGCGAGATTTAAACCATTCATAATGCTCACATACAGTGCTCATTTGGCGCAGTAATTTGGAAATATAATACATCGATTTGATATTCTCTTTATTTCTCACATTATAGAGTAAAACACACCACACTAGGAAATTTATCAAATATTTGTTTCCCTTATCAAGACCTTCCGACATCAGTCCCTTTCGCTTCATCAAAGATTACCCGGCCATTACTGTTCATCTTCTAACCTCACCTGTGCACCTTTCACCACAAGAAAACATACCATGAAGATTATTGATTTAAATTACTTAATCTATGTTATTTGTGTATAATTTTGGAAAATATCTTATAAGTATGAATTTCACCAGTTACTCTCTGATTATTATCTGTATAAAATGTGTGTTGTGTTTCTAGAAGTACAACAAGAATTTTAACCTTGATAAGCGGTAGTATAAACTTCATTATTAGACAATAAAAAGTAGAATACTTTTAAATACCAACGACAAGATTTAAGATTCATTACAACGATGAATGTTATGCCTTCAGGAAATCAGACTACATTCCAGTGTACGAGCGTAAAGTGGATATTTCGATGGGCTAAATTTTCTGCACACCACAATCGCATTCCTGGGTTATTGATTTTCTCATTTCAATAGTTAAATTGCGCATTTGCCATCTCCAGTGCGGAACTGACCATTCATAAAGGATGACTGTGATCCACTAATTCTAGCTTCTCCCGTTGATTCTTAACTTAGCTTTCTTTTCTTTCGTAAATCTCATAATTTAATAAATTTTGACGTTTCTACCCCACATACCTCTCTTCATTAAAAGGCTTTACTAGTAATTTTATATCAATTTAATAAAATGATTAAATTTTAAATTGAAGCTAATATTTCTTCGACCGTGGTTGAGACCGTCGAAGTGCTTTTCGTCCCTGAACGAGCTCTGATTAAAACTTAGATAATGTTAATGAAGCGGAAATAATGAATACGGCACTCGACCTCAGAAAACAATGAATCGCAGTAAATATTCCCGATCGATTTGTTCCGAGTACGCCTTCTATCTATCATGACCCCAATCGTAAATAAATCACTTTGAGCTTCTTTGCACATTTTCAAATTTATCTACGGGAAATGTCTTTAGTCGGCTAAAGGTCAAGAAGAGACATTCTTCTTCCTAAAACAAAAGAGGGGTGTAACTTCCGAGACATTATTTCGGATCACAAATTAGTAATTAAGTCTTGAGCCTACTTAGTGATTTTTCGTCTCGCTGGAGAGAAAAACGACCGTATGGAAATAATAGCAAAGTAAGCTTAAGAGACCGGAGGCTTTGAAGACCTACAATGCCTACCTTTCTTCTATTATTGAAAGAAAATTCGAGTGGAAAAGTTGGGACGATAGGGATTGAGTGAGAAAAGGTTTTTATAAAGGAGAGAAACATAATTTATGTTGAATTTTTAAAAGGGGTTTAAGGACGGAAAAGAAAGGGAAACTCGAAGATACAATAGAAGAATCACTAATTGACAATCATTGATTGTTTCGTGCCCCTATCTTCAGTTGTGTCCAAAGAGAACGGAGCGTATTCGGTCTATAATCATTCTGAAATAAGAGCCAGAAAATGTATAGTTTGGCTTAGCTATATGGACTGACAACCGTGTTTACACAAGAATTCACCTCCGCACTTAACTATTCTAGGATACACATTTTTCTGCTGACATACTCATACTTTCCCTTTCATTGTTTAAGTACGTCTATTCCTTTCAATACTTATTATAGCAGTTATCTGTCACTCAGCCATCCGCTATATTCGCTGTTTTTTTACCTCCATCTTACGGTCATCACAACCTCGTTAATAATATAAGTTGATACAACACAAGAAAAAATATATAGCTATTTAATAATATAATGTTAGGAATAAGGGAGACATAATGTGTTAAGATAATGAAACAATTTTGGCTTCAGTTTTCATATTTTATGTCGTTGCTCATTATGATGCTATAATTTGATAACAATTTTCTCTGTGGTATTATAAAAATTAAAATAATAAAGCTTTAATATACGTTATTCTTTAGAAATCGTGGTATAACTCTCTCGATTGAGCACACAAGAGTTATTTTATCTATAAGAGGAATAAAAGTTAGAAAGGAACAAATCTCATATTACTAGTGATATCAATTTTTATAATTTGGTTCGGTATATATCAAAGTTTGTTTTAAAATATTCAAGCGCATTGCATTACTTTCAAAATTGATTTAAACCGTTTCGAAGACTCATCAAAGTTTTGATGATTATTAATGATAAGTTAATACCTCACAAGTTCCCCAACTTAAATAAAAGCTTCTTTAAATATTTCATCATTTTTTTCCTTATAGTATTCCATACGCATCGATGCCATACATCATATTTGCTTTCACCAAAGCTGTCAAATTGATATTAAATTTGATTTTTTACCTCTGTAATGCGAGTTTGATATCCAAAAATTGTAATATTCTAATTCTAAATGGAATCACTTTTGTGTCAACTTTCCAAAACCTACCAAAAAATAATCTTTTCATAGCCTGTCCACCACAACTTTTTATTATGATTTTGATTAACCCATACGGATTAAAGATAAGAAAATCTTGTTGACTATTCCATCACCGGAGGTAAGAAGTGTTTATTTCGACTCACCTTTGTACTAATGGGTCTCACGATGAAATAGGTTTTGAGACCGGCTATCCTCAAGGCCTCTTCCCTCTTCTCTCCGTATCCTGCCTCAACCTCGAACTGTCCGTCCAAAAATGACAGCGTTCGATCCGATATGTGTACCCGCCTGCAAAGGGAAAGGATTGTGGGGAAGCGTCGGATTATACAAGCGGATATTTCCCCCGACTGCGGACCAACAATAGCCCCGGCGCTTACTGTCAGTCCAGAGGGATTTCTATGGATTTATGAGGCCGGGATACATCGCTTAAATAGTTTTGGCTGAAAATAACATTCCGGTTACCGTGCGAACTTAGCACATTTGAAGTGGGATCAGATTTTGTAAACGTTTCACTCAAAGCATGGACGTTATAATTACTTTTGGCTTAAGTTAATCCTTTAACCTTGTCATTTCAATGTAAACAAACGATTTTTCTCCTCTTTCACTCGTATGATAACTTAAGAAGAGTTACGGTTTTTTATTATGTAAGATTTCAGTGATAGTACATAGGAATTTTTAAAATAATATAAATGTTATTAATTTTTCATTTATGATCTTATGAGAAATCACTTTAATTTAAACACGATGTTAAGAAATTTAAGTAGCTAAAATTTATAGTCAGGCTTATCTGCTAAATTTCTCTCGAAAGCTCTTTTGGGTATAGAAGCAATTATTTAAAATTAAAGATACGAAACAAGAAAACTCTAAAAATAAAAAATGTGATTTAATAGCATATAATATAGC
This sequence comes from Pachydiplax longipennis, assembly GCA_036926295.1. Lineage (NCBI taxonomy): Eukaryota > Metazoa > Arthropoda > Insecta > Odonata > Libellulidae > Pachydiplax > Pachydiplax longipennis. Next base: position 2,659,316 of record JAVFKF010000003.1, read on the forward strand.
ATAATTTAATTTAATATTTCAATATCAGTTCAAGTTCTAGTTTATACAGTCAGTACTGATAGACTGTATAGGAATGAATACCTATAAATTTCTCTCCGAATTGCAAAAATTTTCCCTCCAAATCGTCTCTATGCTGTCCTTCGATCTGATAATTAAAATTACCATCCGTAGACGATTATAGATCAATGGTTTACATTAGAAGATTTTTAACCACAGTTTTCAGCCAAAAGTGACTTAAAAAACTAGAACGTAATAAAGGGCTTTAAAAATTATTGCATTTTTTAAATATTTGAGTATAATTAAAACACAAGTTATCCATGCATACTTCATATTTCAAAGTTTTAAAGTTTTAAGAGCTTGGAACTATAAAGGAATGTGATTAATGACGAATTCAATAGTTTCCGATCAAAAATTAATACCAATAACTTCAATATCGGAGCTGTTTAAGGAAATGGAGCTTTTCCGACTCTAAAAAGAAAGAACCACTGAATTAAGTTAAAAGTTAAAAAGTTTGTAAACAACTAATACATTCAAAATAAGCCTGTATACTTATATTACTCCTATAAAAAATTAATCGAATGAATTGAGAGAGAAGAAAATCGCGATCAGACTAGAGATCGTGTGATATTTAACTTCTGACTTTTCGATTTCGATCGCATAAAATTAAACCAGGATTACTATAATCTTAGAAAATCCGAATTCATACATTTCAATTGATAGTTAAATAAAGTCACAAGAGAAAGTGCATGTATGCCTTCCATTGTGATCTATAGCGATTAAAATAATTTGTAACTCCGATACGACTTCATTTAAACCAGGAAGCATTAAGTTTAAAATAACAAGGTTTTAGAAAGCCCTATTTTATATCCTAGACTTACCCTGGCAACCCACTGCTCTCCATCCTGTTAGCGAGCTCAACGTCCTTGGAGTAAACGTCGAACTGCCATTGACGCTGACCCAAGACGCCGGCCAAAACAGCTCCCGTATGAATACCGACACGCATGTCCACCGGTGAATTGGTCGATCGCTGCACGTACCTTGATTGACATACAGATAATGAGAATCCGTTATTTGACCAAAATTGAAGTTGGTTACATATTATGGATGGGAGCTCAACCAATCGGTAAAAAAAATATATCTAAAATTTTCAAAATATTAATATTTTATACTTTTCTTTAAAATCTACATATACCAAATTATAGTATTACTTTACTTTTTACTTTAATAAAGACTGAACTGTAGAGGTCAGATGCATACACAATTAAATACTTATTATCCTAAAATTCTACCATGGTGAACTTAAGGAATCTCTTCAAGTATCTTAAAATATCCCTCAAGTATTAATAAGAACAAACTTTACAATGTGTACAACAACATCTGACATTACTTGTGTACGTGTGCGAAGTTAAGACATCGAACCAAACCCGAAAGGGAAACCAAAACCAAAAATGCATTATTTTTGCCGGAGTGAAAACCCCATCTGAACCGGAGAAACTGGGATATTGAATCCGAATTGAATCCAGAACCGAAGACCTTCGTTTATTCCATTCCGATTTCCATTTCCAGTAACACGTACTCCGCTTAAGCATAATTACAGGAACGTTTCCTAAATATGTATAACGTCTTGAAACTCACAATCACTAAGTTTTTCCAAAATTTAGTTTTATAGCATTTCAAATCCAAAAGGTAGAATTAATAAAAACAAACATTCAGAAGAATATATTACCACAAAAGTCAGAGCGAAAAAATAACTCTTAAAATCGGTTCAAAGTTGAAATAAGAAGCAAAATCAAAACTGAACTGATATTCGCTTTTTCCGTTTTACCCGAGCGAATACAGAAGCGAAAAATATTCTGGTTCGATGCCCTGGTGAATAGCTACACTATGAAAGACAATGAAACAAAATATGCATCCTAATGATTATGCATCCCGCGATACTAAAACTCTAGCTGGTTGCATATCCTTCAGGAAAACTTAATTCACTGTTAACCTCTAGGGCCATCTACGATCTACTAAGTCAGATTCGTTTTATTTTAACGTCAACCTTTAACTTTTCACCACTATCTTGAGAAAATATTTAAGAAAATATGTAGTGCATAGAAGTTACTTACTGAAAATAAGATTGAACTTGAGAACTTCCTCAGTCGAAATGTGGCGCTACTAGGAGTCCTCTTTCACGGCAAATATTACTTACGAGATATTTACTTGGGCAGGTACTTTGGAGATTGCATTCTGAGTTGGAGTCTATTTGCATAACTATCGACCTAATTCCACTCCGTTATCTAAATTTACAATGAGCGAGGATTATCTATTACAGTTATTCTAATGGATCTTCCTTCATACTTTTAAATTACTCTATCGTCCACATCGATATGTTTTCAATGATTTCACACATTTTGAGAGCCATTACTTTCAAAGTAGTAAAACGTTGATTAGTTCAAACGTATAGCCTTATCTTATATATAAGCCTCATTACTTAAAATAAGCGAAAAAATCTTCGCAACTTTCGTAGCAAAATTTGCTCGCAGTTTCATTTCAGACGCAAATCAGTACAGCAATTCATAATCTCGAGTTAAAATATGTATACAGAATATATATGATAAAATACCTTTTTACTGGAATGAAATACGTTACATTACCTTCTCTCACATTGCTAAATCAAAGGATGTAGATTACGGGTTCCTCGCCAAAATCTTTTGTAAATTCACAGGATAAAACTGTCACAATAATTAAAAGCATTCATCTTCATAATTTTATACGAGCATCCCTTTGCCATATGGAAGGATATTCAAGAGTGTATGATATAAAGCCTATGTTACTTCAGGAAAAAAATATTTATATAAAGAACGAATTCCTCGTTCAAGATTCTATTAAGACACGATAAATACTTCAAGGCGCGAAATAAAATCCTAAAAAAACGAAGAACTCTAGAAAGGAGACCGGAACCGTTTCATAAGACGGGAGTCCAAACTTTTATTCCTAGCGGTTTGAATCAGAAGCATTTATGGAGTTTGCCTACCGCTTGTATTGTACGTACGAATAAGAAAATGTTACGTATTCGTATATTGAATTCAAAGCATATAAAGATAGAATAACGCTTTCACCTTACGAAATTGAATTTTGCCGACTTAATGGGAGAATACTAAAGCTTAGTCTTTCAAGCACATTACCATATCAACCTCTGACTTTTATTTATCCACTGATGATAGACAGAAGAATTGATTACGTTGTAGAGCAATGACCTCCAAGAAAGAGTATAAATAGCAAATTTATGATTTATATTTTTTTAAATACGAGAAATGACGATGGGATTCTACATTGGCTTCTTATCTCCGCAGCCTGAGGGTAGATTGTGCCCTCAAACCCTCAACCATCATCTACAAGAAGCCCATGGGAGGGATTGACTCTCACTCGATGCTATATTTTTTGCTTTTCTCCGGAATGCTAAAAACGATGAATGTCTACATAAGAACACATACACATAACGCTATGAATTATACTTTTCAATTCATTCAATTCGGAATAATTAAAATAGATACATCATTTAGCATAATCCTTAACTCTATGGGTTCATATTATCTTAACCATGAGCAAGACAGATTAAATAAAAGATACATTTTCACTATTACGATCCGCTAAAAGAATGAAATACATGCTATTCATCAATTTGTGACAAAAGCAATCAATCTTTATCCTTGATAGTATCTATTTCATGATATATTTACGACAGATATTTCCGAAGACTCATAAAAACTATGCACAATGTAGTGGGAGTAGTTGAGTGCCCCTTGAGTGGATATGGAACGGCTGCCCAGTTCGGTTAGAGGTTACCCAGACCAGGACCGAGAAGTTTCAAAATGATTCCTTTCCTTAATAAATTCTGATCGGCAATTCTTCGCAGCCCTCGGACCACATAATTAGGAACTACCTCGGCCCTTTCCTTTCTTTCCCCTCGTTATACATCTTTCCTTTCCCTTCAGCATCCATTAAACCTTCCCTCTTTCCATTCAGCCTTTTGCGAATTCCATTCGTCTCGCGTTCTAAATAACCGTGGAAGCCTCGGCAATTCCTCAGCCGCCCTCCTCCATTTTTTTTCGCTCCGAGGGATCGTCTAAAAACTCCTTGTTTATGAGACGCATTTCTTCTTGCTTACAATATGAGACATTCCATTTCCATGATGCGTATTCGAAACACTCATTTGAAGAGGTTTTATTACATATGTACTTTGGATGGGGTATATTAAACATTTGAATGTATTAATTATAAGTGTACTAGGGGATTAGTTTATTCTTCTTTTAGGTAATCCTCTCGTTTTAACTGAGGTCCACTTGATCGAAATAATTTGTAGAACCTCGTTCCGCCTCGTTCCCTCGTTCCTCGTTCTGTCCTTTTAAGTTAATAATTTTATCCTTAAGAAAATCAGCGACCCGATTTATTTTTCTTCTCTACTACTTTTTAATAATCACAAGCTATTAGAACTCCAGGTATTACACTATATTATTATAATACAATACTCTTATGCAATTTTAAGCATATATTTTACGTTAATTTTTTCACGAATATCGTTATTCCGCCTCTATAATTTGTTCTGAACTATTTCTATATCCTCGAAACCCCTTCTTCTTCAATTCTACACACATATAATTTATGTATTGTAAAACTATTTATTCATGCTGAAGCATATTCTTACGATGCTTACAATAATTGTTATTAGAATATTTTCAATAGCTATAGCACAACATGTGATTTCACGACCTTATCTACTTTCTCAGACTATTCTGATGCCTTCTACGACTTCGGATAAGTAAATACTCTTCGAAAATGAGAGCTTTTTCAAGATTTTAATACTTTTTTAAGAGTGTCAGGTGAGATCTACAAAAAACTATTACTGATTTTTAGGAATCATTCCCTACATCCTTAAGCCAATCCTGTGGTAACATCGGAAGACACGCACAAAGCGACTCCTCCTTAGATATCCAATCAACATCATATCAACATCATTAACTACTACGGTCTGGTAAAGACTAATAATGAACTAAATCACGAAACTTCGGTGGATTATCCAGGGAAGGAAAATTTAGCTCACGTAAAGAAAGCTGGAGGAAGAACGGAATATCGGATAGTGACATATGATAAGTATAATACTTTTTCCATGGATGGAGTAGGGCGTACGAGGTTGCAACAGAACAAGATGGCATAAAAAATAGACAGGCCTAAAGAGTGAGAGGAAATAGGATGAGAGACGGACACGAGAGCTTACTGAAATCCTCGTCCGAAGCTGCCACGGCGGAGCAAATCTCCAGCAGAAGAGGGTGAGGTGCAGAAAATAAGTAGAGAGGAAATTGAAGGAGATGGAGAGGAAAATGGAAAAAGACTTAGCGGAAAAAAGAAGGCAGATCGAGTGGAAAGAAGGGATGACAGTACAGGAGGAGACAGATAAAATCAACGACAGAAAGGAAATGAAGGATCTTAGAAAGGGGTTGGATTGAGACTGAAATCCCTCACTCCTCAGTTAATCCTCCCCTGAAATGGAGGGGTTAGTCCCTGGAGAACCGATGACAATTAAAAAAATGAAAGATACTAAGTGGATGAAAGAAATGGAATAATAAAAGAATAAATGATCGAAACTGGACGGATGATGGAAAAAAATGATCAATAGACGATAGAGAAGCAAAAAAGTGAAAATAGCTGATGGAATGAGATAGGCATGGAAAGTAAATACTATATTTGAACTTAATAAAATAGAAACACTAATTCTTTGCAGAACTAAATACATTGCAACGGCCATAATATTGTTAGACTTCGTGTTAATCAAAAGGAAGAAAAATTAATTGATAGCTGGTTCACGGGTGATTTTCCATTTTGACGTGTAATTTTTTTATTACATTTTATTAATATAAAACCACGACGTCTTCAAGCTTCATTTTTTTGTTACAGGAAGGCGTTTTTAAGTTCCTTCTTGAAAGTGATCGTTTTTCAAAAGGAGAAAATGCAAATATTTGTGCTTGCCAATAACATAGAGGTAAAAGTATTTTTATATATTTTCAGATTAAGCAAGATATAAACCAGGAATTAATATTTTTATTATTTATATTTGATAAACGATATTTGAACACCCATATGAACAAAACGACAATCTGTCCCCTCAGGTTGCTTTATTGCTTTATGTGGTATGGTTATTAATTGCGACGAAAATATGATTTGACTATGAATGATATGAGCATACGGCAGTTTATGATGAACTGTGTGGTATTGTACCTCCATTAGCTCCTAAATGTAACATAGAAGACTAGCATATGATATCTTCAATTTTATTTCGCCTCAATGTCCTTGGCTGTGATTGTAAGAAGTCTACGGAGGTATAAGTGATGCTGAATAATATCATTCAGAATCTTATTAAATGCTCTATTTCACGCGGATATTTTACTTGCAGTATTTTGACTATAAGAAGAAAGTAAGATAAAATTACCTCACTCCTCATCTTGTCTAGTAACCCTCATTCCCTCTTTATGGCTTTTGGTTATTGACCGTGAAGTTTTTGAGGCTCAAATCTACCTCTAGGCTGTCAACATTTGCAACACACTATATAATACTGATGTTAGAATGTTGTACTAATTTAATATAGAATAATTAGTCTACACTACCTCTGAACCAGGTTTAATTACACTGATATATGTAAGGATGAAATTAATAAAAAAGGATGATTATATAAGAAGATGAGGAGAATAAGAGATAATTAAGACAAGAAATTCGTGGTAAATTATGAGGGAGTGAAGATGTATGGGCGAAATACAGAGACGTATAAATTGTTGAGGAAAGAGAAAGCTTGCATGTCAAACTGCAGGTCGCAATAAATTAAAGGAAGGGAGAGAGATAGTCCTTAAAGAGATGGGCTAAAAAGAGAATGAAGAGAGGAATAAGAAATATCAGCGGGGAGATGGTGGTAGAGAGATTGCTGGGTGAGAAATTGCCGTCGGAGGAAGAGTGAGTACGAGATCTATTTCTGGACTCTCCTCGTCAACCCTCTCTCGTTATTCTTACCACTGCATCTTTTTCCTAACTTTTACACCGTGCACTCTTGCCCCCTTATTTTTCCTCCATTCTCTCCTTAGAAAATTTAAAGTCCATCTAATCTACATGGCTTGTTTCCCGCGAGTTTTGAGCCTAATTTTTTTATGCAAATTTACGCTTTGATTTGCAAATCTTCCCGGAGCAAGAGTCGAGATGAATTTTATCGCATGTATAATTTCGATTACTCATTCATCCCTGAAGTAAGTCCTTGCTACGCTTTGAGCCCCTTTTTATTTTCTTAAGGGTTCGCAAAAGAAAATAGCCTTGCTAGTCTCTACATTCCCTGACTCCTGATTTTCAGAATACGCCAATTTCGAATTTAAATAATTATTTCATTTATAACGATTGTCCAACGCCTAGTTATCTAATTCTGACTAATAATTGGTGTGAAAAAATAATAGTAGCCGAGATTTTCTTGAAACACTTATTTAACGCAAAACTAAATACTAATTGTGTTTATACTGTGCTACATCTCCCAAAGATATATGTCATAGTTAAAATTTTACCCATCATTTTACCATCTAATTTTTATATTCACCCTATTTTTCATACTTTTTCTAGTTTATGATCACATAGTTCATCATTATTCAACTCTTCAAAAACCAAATAGACTCGTATCCTTTTGAAGAAGAGAAAAAAATTCTTTTTGTTATGCTGATTTGAGGAAAAATTTACAAATAATACAAGCATTAGTGGCAATCAAAGATCTGCTGTGAAAATTACGCAAACCTCGAATAATTTTATTGTATCGGCAGCTTGGCATAAGACTTCCATTATCTCAATAATTATACTAAAATGCATATAAAAATAATATTAATGAAATGTCTTCATCAATTCATTTCCTACCGATAGATAATTCAATTGAGATTACCCAATAATTCATTTTCCTTCTTAAATTAACCTGCTGTATTTTTGACAGGCTTTCTTTCCGCAGCATAGACTAACCATATGTCCCTGAATTCATAGAATATTTTTTTCTAAAATTACCGTATTTTTCCAAGTATAAAACGCACCTTGATTTTAGGAGCCTTGATGTTGAAAAGGCCACCGAGAACGTTCGATTAAAAAATTGTCACCAGCAAAATGGGGAGCAAATAAAATGAAAATATAGAATATAATCACTAGGGCTGGTGCAGATACGAGGTATACCAATACGAAAATAACGATGAATTGGAATACGTCACTGAAATAAATTTTTAAATTTTACAATTCAGTACGTGCAATTTACTCCAATTGATCCCTATACACTACGCTCATCGCCCATCGAAATCTTCTATTGGGACCCTCTTTCCAAGTTCTGCAGCTTTATTTTTAAAACACTTGGCAGAGGTCTCGTTAAAAAATTCATCTGAATGGAGCTCAGTAATCCGGCTTATGTGACCCGCATTCGGATTTCCCCCGACCTATAATCCGGCATTTCGCATCTGAACCGCACTCACGTACGTGAGCAGAGAGGATAAAAGTTTTAAGCGCGGTTATCCCGCCCATTATGGGGTTATTTTTCCTCCGTGACGCATGCGAGTAATTTATTTTGGATGATGGATTTGCCCATATTTCTATCGCCAAACTCACCACTCAATGCTATTGCACGTGGTGAAAACATTGCGTTCAACAACTCTATGTTTCCTCCTGTTCGATTGGTGCTTGTTACGAATTTATCCGTGGAGTGCCATAGTTTATGTTTCGCTCTCTCGAAAATCATTAGCAATGTAAGCCTCATCGATGGATAATGGGAAAGAAGAAAGAAAGTTCGATAATAGAGAGAGAGAGGCGAAATCAAGTATTCTTTTATTCTGTGTTCTCTCTCGGCATTAAAAAGGAAAAACTTAATGAGTGGTAGAGATATATACATGTTTACAGTCATTAGCCAGAGGGCTGGTTTGAAACTCAGTCCTTTCATCATTATCTACCGATTTGGAGAGGGGATGAGGCGATTATGTAAAATGAGTGAAGTTATCTTTTACTTTCCCTCTCAGCCATATTATAAGCAAAAATAATCTGCAGCACATATGAATAGCACTTTCCATCAGTCAGAAATGTCCAAATGAATGCTATTTCTACGTTATTTATCGCTTCCATGAACCGGATAAAAACAAAGTAAATGAAACACAATTTTCTCTATCCTGGACCAAATGACAAGCAAAAAATATTATATCAGTAAATGGCAGCATATTCTTACGTACATTCTGAATATGCGCAGCATATAAAATGAAATTTTTAATATTTCACACATTCTTTTAGACGATGAACCAGTTCCTATACGTGGTCCCATCAGCAAGGCAATTCCAAGATGGATTCAGATGAGTCTAATCCCTAAGCGTCTACACGAATGTGCGGAATTACAAAACATTCATTCCACGTAAAGCGACATTGTAATTTCACGTAGAGGAAGCACTAGTATAGATTACAATACGGCTTAAAGGTGCTTTGCCATTTATTTCGTGTTCCTTCGTCGCTAGAATAGAAGTCCTTAATTTAGAAAACAATCTCCAGAAATATTAATGACCATAGCTATGTTTAAATATTATACAATAAATTTAGAATTAATCAAAATGTAGCAAATATATCATATACACAGTTTGCTCTTAGTTAATTCCCTATTCTCGTATGTATGAGCCAAAAAAATGTATAGACGTCTTACGAAGAATTTGTTTCCAAAATAAAACTATTTCCTCTCCCATTATTTTATTATATTTTGATTATTTGATAAGCCAAGGATGTTTCGCAACAGGATGCGGCACCGTGTGTGAATTTCTGTGATTAACTAAATAGTTAAGGACGCTATTTTCATTTCATTTAATTCTCCGTGCTGTACGAGATCCAAAGTATGCATATTCGATAAAAATGTGGAATAGTTCTGAGCGGCGTTAATTGGCATATTTGCCCTGAGGGCAACTGGATTCGCATCACCGGATCTACTCCATCGGCGGATTTATGGAAATGGAAACTCCCATTCACAGATGTAAATAATATAATACAAAAATTTACATATATGAGTACATTAAACATATGCGTTTCCTGTTCCCTTCCAGATTAAACACGTCAATTGCCTCTTCGATTCGTAATTAGATGCCCCACCATCAAAGCGACGGGAATATTCAACTGCCTTAGATATACACATTGTAGAATTAAAGGAATATATATAAATATAATAAAAAACTGCTTATTATAATACATTATTATTGGAAAACAGTCGAATCGGAGTCGAACTGAAAACGAAGTACTTTTTACCGTTATTTTTGCCGGAGTAAAAACCGAACCCAAACCGAAAAATTGTTCGATCTGAATATGTTGAAACTGAATCGAACCGAAAATCGGCAAACAGAATTCAACACAAAAATTGACTGTACACACTGTGTACTTATTGCGTCCTGCATGTGTGGTTGTTTCTCAAGAGGAGATCCCAGCTCAGAGAATTGTGTGAGAGAGATCTGCGGAGAACTGAGAAACAAAGGTAAATCTTACCAAACCTTTCCAAAAGAGACTTATGAGTGCCTAATGCATTAGCCTTTATTTTTTGGATTGGGGTTATTTTATTTGGTGCGACGGCGGTCAGTAAACATTATCCTATATGGTGTCATTTGCTCTTTATCATAAATTTACTTAGAAATAAGACTTCCTGATATCGATTATTTCCCAGCTACTATTTCTAGTCATTATGTTGCAGGCAATCGTTAAAAAGAAGCCTTGTTTCACAGTTATTTTTTTAAATTTACTCCAAATATTACCACCTACGGTACTAGATACCCTGATTCTCTATTTTTATAATTCCATTTACATGGAAGCACTTAACACCAAATTTACGATGACTTAAGGAAGGAAAATAAACTGCGACGTTCTACATTTAGGTTTCAGATTAATCTGATGTGTCAATAATTAAATTAATGTGAAAATATTAATAATTTCTGTAGTACCTAGATGTTAAAGGCAAGTAGAAAGCCAAAACTCGCGATTATAAACTGAATTTTAAGTTGAAAAGAGTGGTTTTTTCATCCCTTCTTCCATAACAGATGCAGAAAATCGATTTTCAACGACCGTGTCTCCCCTTAAAAGTTTGCGTAACCACGTCAGATTCTTTCCCAAGATTAATACGTTGAAGTTGGAATATTTACCAGACGCAGACCCATGCATGTCCCATACATAGAGCGACACAGCAATGTTCCTGCATTTTGCTTCGAGCGAAACAGTTTTAGAGCAAGAAAAACTTCCGTCGTGGAACGTGACTACTAGCATTATCTCCACTTCGGAGAACCTCTTTGTTTCCGAGATAGAAAACTGCTCTCGAAAGCATGAAGGGGATGGAGATGACATGTAATGCACCATGAACGAGCGAAAAACAACTTCCAGGATGAAAAAAGATCACTCAAAACTGTATGGAAAAATCGAAATTCGATGACAAAAAAAAATGGAAAAGATTATAGTCTCAGAAATAGGGTTTCGGAGTCGTCCGGATTAATACATATTAACTCTGGTTTTTACTAAAAATTAAGATGCCATAACTATTTTAGTTATATATAGAAAGTTGCAAGTAGGCCAAAGCTATAACGCATATTTTCATCCTATATATAAATTTAGGCCATGTGATATAATTAGAATTAACGATGCATTATACAACACATTATGACATAGTGAAGAAATTCAATCGATGTTCAATCATTACCTAACACTTTATACAAAATATATTTTCATCTTATTTAAATAACATAGCCATAACATTTAAATAAAATATAGTAACGTAAAACTAAAACTGATTCGTGGTAACCTATCACTTCCCCTTTCACAACATCTAATCAAGCAGCCAACTCAAGCAACAATTTTAAAAGTAAAACTACACACAGCTATGTAATTAATTATATTTCCATTTAGTTTGATTTAAAAATAACTTGTCATCAAGTTATCGCTATAAGGCAGTTTAACTTGGATACTGAATAACATCATTAAATCACTTTTATACCTAGATTTTTTTCGGGGAATGGCTGAGCATATCCTTGGACACGCCATTCGTATTTCTGCCGCTCTAGTTATGAAAGCGTATCTTTCCACAACTTGACTGTAATATCCAACATTCCTGATATAATTCAATGAAACAAATTTTGCATTAACTTCGCCGATTAACATTTATGATGCTTCTGGTAAAATTTTTGCTACAAGAGCACGGGATTATAGAGGGATGAAACGGTGGAAATTGCATGGGTGACGCACGGAAAGAGAATTCCCGTCGCTGGTGATAGAAAACGACTTTAAAAGGACTAATGGAATAGTTGGAGAAGAAAGTTATCAAGATTGAAAACGGCAAGTGATGGGATGTTTGAGTTATAGTCAATGAAATTGATAACAATTAAAGATTTGCGCAATTAGATGGCCTTTAAATAATTTAAATTTCGTTTAGACAAATCGTTTTCGGATCTTCTATCTCACTTCTTATAAGCTGATTGTCCCTGAGTTGTCCTTTTGGTAAGCTGACTGTCGCCGTACTTTTTTTCCGTCTGGTTGACCATCGACGCTATGCCTCTGAACCATTCTTGGCGTAAATATAAAATATTTTGACCAGTAAACACTGAGTCAAATAATATATAAATATCAAGCTTAGCTCTCAATATAAGGAACTCAAACAGCAAACTATATATAAATCGTTTTTCTTTACCGTACGCATGAAAAATGAAGTGGTATACTGATAATGACACGTATATTCTGTTCTGGGGAATACCCATAAGATGAGAGAATAATTATAATAACTGGTCAGCTCTCACAAAACCAATTATTACAGAACACTACAATGTTGGGAAAACCGGCATTAATTCGATGCCATTTAAAAATAAAAATGACTTTACAAAATATATAAAGAAAGAGAAATTAGAAATATTAAGATGCAAAAATTAGTAATTGAAAAAAAAATATTGAATGTATTATCTTTAAAGAATCGTACCGAGGTGGAGTTCTTAATTTGAACCGGTTGCGACTTCAAAAAATAGATAAAGTTATAAAGAAAGAAAGATCTAAGATAGATATTTATATATGGAATAATACAGATTAGGTAGTGAGGGTGCCATAGTTAACGGTGGAAGGTAAATACATTACGACAGATGCGACACATCTTGTTATCATCACCGCCACTCTTAATTTGAATTCCTACTAAATATCATTTCAAAATAATTAATAATACCACCCCAAAATTTAATCAAGGAAATCGAAGTCGTTAAGTTAATGTAAACAACAAATCTCCCAATCCCCAGCTAAAGTTGAGCCACGGCGAGAGGGCTGCAGCAAACTTAATTAACGAAACGGACCCTGTCCAGGTAGAAGATTTACGCGAGGAAATTAGATTCTATTTTCTGATTCTGGAGCCATTCAGATTATTTCTCGGGCCGAAAATAGTAACGGATTCAAGTGACCGTAGCGCGGTATATCTCCGTCTAAAACTTCGAAATCCGGAATGGACCTTGCATCACCTATTTCCAGGGGAAGAGATATTTACGGAATGTTCGCGAAATATTAAGGGGCCGACTTGGAGAGTCTTGATATTAATGGAATGGAATGTTTAACAGCCAAACACGGCATAATGCCCAATATTAGCCTCAAACCATTAATGCTTGTTAACGGACCTTAAAACCACAGATAAACTGAGAGATGGAATTGAATATTCTATAGAGAATCTGTTGTTTGATCCATTAGTGTGAGCTTTTCATAACAACGATAGTTACATCTTCATCAGGCGAATTTCAGCTTATTGGGACCTCCCTTATTCTAACCCTTTATAATTGTAGAGTAATAACCATAGAAAAACAAGGATTCGAGTCCAGTACCATGGTGTTGCGACCAGTGAGCTCCTTTCAAGCCACGGAAGACGCCTTGTCGTTCTTAGAAAAGTTATGATCAAATTAGGACATTATAAAAGGAAACCAAATAGCAATTAAACCAGTAAAAATATATTAAAGTAAATTTGAATGGAGCGGCAAAAACTTTAACTAAAAGACTAAGATAATCTATGCGATGATATTAACATAATTTTTATAATCAAAGCAATAAAAAACGTGAATAACTGTTACAATGTATAATATGATACATTAAAAATAGTATCGTGATCATAATAACTCTTTATGATATACTCAACGTAAGTAAAGCGCAACTTGTGCAATTGTGAGGAAGGTTTAATATTTTAAAAATTGCAATAATTTTAATCGTTCATTGATTGCCACTGCAAGGAAAATCACGAAAAGATGCGAGTTCTCAGACTAATGAGTAACTAGAATTTCTGAACTTCATTTGTTTGAAAAATATTTCTCAAACTACTTGTTACATCTGCTGCCGTAATCAAAATCATAGCAAAAACTTATTGGGAGATAAGTAAGCAAGATGCAAGATAAAAAGGGAAAAAGAGGAAAATAAATTATAAAATGAATAAGCTACGAATCACACATGTGCCTATGTTTGGTTTTGGAGTAAGAGTTAAGAGTGAAGCCTAACACAACCGGAACTCGAACCAGGAAAACTTGTCGGGATTTAATCAATTTAGATGTTTCGACTCGGTATTTCAATTGGTTAAATCAACCGCCCAACAATAGGTTGGATGATCCTGGTTCGAATCCCGTTTACCCCGACATCAGACATTTTCTTATCCGTTTCTATCTCAAACTATAAATTAAAAAAATAAAAGTCAAGCAAGCAAAAAGCGCTGGCTAAAAATAGGAAAAAAAGATAGGGGTATCTTATATAAGGATAGTTTAAAATCAGAAATCAAAGGCTATTCATAGGTAGAGACAGATAATGAACGCTAGAACGCCGAAAAAAGCCTGAGAGTTTAGTAAGACTATAAATTGGCAGGGAACCGACTTGATAGTCCCAAAGGCATAAAGACGTTTCATTACGTGCTGAGAAATCCAAAAGGTAGTCGCCGGAAGGCAAAGGAAATGGGCCACAAATCACTGTAGAGACTTCAAGGGCAGCTCTTAGATGGTACGGGATCCCTATAACGAAGGCCATGAAAAGGTCTTAGGAAAGATTTAGAAAAGTCTAATTCAAACGTAATGGCCTTATTCATTGCCTGTAGGTGAAGAATATTAGGAATTATTGACCCGGATAATATTCATAGAAGAAGAAAACAAAATTTTTTCAGGAAAACTTGTAGTTTAATTTTTCAATTTCTTGTAGAACTACAAGAAATTTTAAAAAATCTTCCTTTCCCGAATTCCCTCACTATAAAAGGTCGCGAAGGATTATCATCCCTAATTCTCTCTCTCGGACGCCCACGCCTTTTCCTCTCCTTTGGAGTATGTTCCTCAGGGTCGGTTTCAGACGGAGAGCAAGTGAGAAAGTCGCTTCAGGGCACTCCCTGGGGAGGGCCTGATGCTCCATCGGCCACATCTCTTTATTACTTAATGAATTCCTCTGGGTAGATTCATCACTATTAGTTAATTGATAACCTTAATTTACGTGAATTGAACAAGTTATTTGGCTTAAATTTATATTACTATTGTTGGTTCTGATGTAATCAAGCTCAACTTTGTAGAATGCGGCCGTATGCCGAGATGAAAACAAAGGTTCAGATATCTTCAGTTGACAGCACCTTGTCGGTAATATTCGAAATAAATATATATTCTCCATAACACTTTCTTTTTTGTGGGTATAAATATTGCTATTTTGAGGAATGTAATATCGTATTTGTGATCTGTCTCCTTTTTTAAATTATATATTTACTACATGATTTCTAGGTACGTAGTTTTAATTTTTATTTTTCCCATTCTATTTGATAGTTTTTATTTTCTATCATTACGGAGGATTTCAAGAAAATAATCTTACAATAATCGAACTGGAAACGGATATGGGCTCAGACGTATAACAATAAATATAATATTAAAAACTTATGCATCCTTAGTCATGAAATTATACAGCATAAACTCGTCAATACAATATGATATCATCATCATCATACCGTTAAATGAAAAACAAGGATATTTTTTCATAACGGAACAAACAAAGTTCATCTCTTTCTTTTTCCGAGTATCCGATTTTTGTTCCTTTCCATCGAAAATATACGGCATAAAAATAATCACAGATAATAATTCAATCCCGTCCGAAGAAATTAAGATCAAGATAGAGTAAGGTAATTTTGAGCCGCTACCGAGAAGAAAAACATTCCGAAAGAATTTTCGATAAGTGATAACATGGATAAAGTAATTTAATAGGAGGCTTTATCAAATTAGGCACGAAAGTAGTTTTGGAGGTAATATTATCTCATGATATCCAAATGGTTTTCCTATTGTATTTAGAAATTCAGATGTAGCACACTGATTATAAAAAAGACTTCAACTGAATTGAATGAGAATGGAAAACCTTCTATAAAGAAGATGGACTATTACAACGTATATATTACTAAAATCCATCAAATAAAGGAGAAACGAAATTTTTCCAATATAGAAATAATTTAAGTAAATTAAGAATCGATTGCTTGAGCTTTGGCCTTGTTTCATTGAAGCGATATAATCCAAAATGTTTCCTATATTTATACGCCAATGATAATGTATGAAATTAAGGAGACTCTGATACCAATAAATTTTTCATTTCTTATTTTTATAGACATTAAATTTTGGATAGAGATAGAATATAAAAATTACTAATTTTGTGAAAAAGAAATTTTTCGGTATTCAGCAGCGGAATTATTGTTAATTGACGTATCACGAACGCTACTGTTGGCTTCTTCAGGTTGAAGTGCTCGTCTACTGTTTAATTCTGGTCGTAGGCCTCTGGTTGTTTGTTGATTGTTTATCTTTCTCCTGATTGGAGGAGATTAGGCAAGCGAAACGTAGTCAATCAAAGAGACCTTTACTGCTGAACACCGACAGTTTTCTTTATAATGAAACGTCAATGCAGTGACGAATTCGTATTTAAATTCTCAATTTCCTTTAAAAATTAACACTCCTCTTATTTCGACTTTGACCTTTGTTATAACCCCGATTAAATTGCTCTATACTGTCCAGAGATACTTTTTAAAAATCAATCTCTGCCAACATTTTTTCAATGCTGCAACGCTCGCCATTCACCCGGATGAGACAAAAGTGGCCATAAAAAATTCATTGTGCCTTCCTAATGTTGGATGGCTGTTTCGAAATGGGAAGCGATGGGGGCAATCCCCTAACCTTCTATGGGATACCTGTTTATTTATTCGACTTCCATAAATGTTTTATTGCATTTTTCGTGATAAACTTGTGATCTTAATGCTATTTAACCGAAAATCAAAGTAATACAATTACTCAAGAATCACAACATAATTAGATAAAATATCTACAAAATTTTAATATAACCGACCGTGATTTAATAGCGGATCAAAAGTATTCGATTAATTTTTAATACATTGAGGGGATTCGGAAAAATAACTTTTATTCCCCTTGGAAAATCACATCTCTTCTAAAATTAGCTTCTTCGCTAAGATTGTTGGTTCTGAAATTAATGTAATACAGGAATTTCCCCAAAATCCCCCTCTTTCAGAATGTTTCTATAAACTCCCATAGGTTTGCTACTTACTCGGAATGGATTCTTCGACAGATATGTTTCCGTTGCTACATTTTGATGAGTTGGATATTTTACAATAAAATCTTAATAGGCACAGAGGAAAATATATCTTTCATTCATCAACATCTCAGTCTCGTTAACCGACCTTAATTATATGAAAGCTACTGTGACATGGATTTTACTGAGTAAAGGAATCCAATCAGGTCTCTTGTAATTGGGAACTATGAAAATTGTTATTTAGAAGATCTTTGTGGTGCATATATGTGAACTCTTTTCGCTTGTAAGTCTCTGGCTTGGCAAGTACAAAATGCCACACTCCTCATCTTGCCTCAATAAACCTCATTCCCTCACCGGAGGCTTTGGTAGTGAATTGTGAAAAAATTGAGGCTTCACTGGTTTTCACGTTGATTACTTTGTAGAGTATATTGTCTATAAACAATTCTATAGCATCTGAACTGACAATAAAACATCCTTTTAAAAATTTTCCTCCATATTCTCAGTCGATAAAAAACGACGCGTAAAATAATGTAGCGCGAAAAAATACCTCAATTTTGAGAACATCTCCATCGAGTGTGTTGTTGACGTGGACAGTAAGTACAAGGCGAGCAGCAAACATGGCACCAGAGCCACTTGGGTTCAAAAATCCCCAGAGGATCCCTCCAAATAGATATCACACACGCGCACATCAATCTTTCATCTCCTAATGACTCCCGATGTTGGCCGAGGTGCCCTTTATAACGTAATCTTCTCTCTTTATTTTTTCACGGGAAAAAATAATGAAATTGAGCAAAGAGCAAACACAGACGTTTGAATAATTGCGTTCGGCTGGAGGAGTTGGGTTTCCCGCCTCGCTGTTCCATCATCCCAGACTGACATTGGACATTCATCAAAAGACAGCATTCTGGCGATAGCTCTTTGAGCTCTCCTTTGTCAACCCTCTCTCTTCCGTGTTTGGAGCGGTTCTTTCATCTGCTTTGCCTTTCGTGGAGAGATTTCCCTTCCAAAAGCCGACTGCTGATGCATAGATCTGCTCACGTAAGTTCGCGCTTAAAAACGTCTCTTTCTTCGAGCCGGATGTCTGGGGACATTATTCAAACCCCGGCTCACTAAGCAAAGGGAATGTTCTTAACTTGTACCCAAAGAAATCGCGGGTAATTGGAGCTGGAAAGAAATTGTGTGTACTTTCCTTCTGGATTCAAATCTTTAAAATGTTGGAAGAGGGAAAAAATAACTCTGCCTCAGAAAAGGTCCGATGAATTAAGTGAACTTTAATATAAGACAGTGCGCTCTCTAACTTAACGAAGAAATTTTCTATATTTTTTGAACCCGCCTAGTATTATAAAAAAGAATTAGCCAAAGTTTCCATTTTCTATTCCATTCCGAACGAGATGGAAAATCCATCCTTTCTTTGCATACAATAGTACCTAAAAATAATTAAAAAACCTCTTATTCAAGCTACGATTATCTATCATACTACGCTTAACGCAAGGTATATTAAAAAGAAATGGGGGACGATTTTGGTCCATATATTTAAATAAATCACATTCATATAACAATGGAAAGTTATTCGTTCTCTACACTTCAGAAAATTGGTACATACTGCGGTGTGTAATGAACACCAATGCGGTCTAGTGGTACACCCATTTTCCTTGGTTACTCCGAACAAATAACCGTCCATTGTTTGTTTCATATTCAATAAATCCAAGCCACAACAGTCCATTGTAGGGGATATTTCATAATTTGAATATCATTTAATCCAAATAATTCATTACTGAATACGGAATTTTATGGAAATGTGATATTGAAATGTCGAATCGATTTTTTAACGAATCCATTCTGTTGTAAAATGAAACACGATCAGATTTGTGATGAAACTTAAATCTTGATTCATATTTTACAGGCACTGTTTTCAAATACGAATATCCAATATTTATTTCTTTTTGTACACGGAAAAATCATTCCCTCATTTTATTCGTACGAATTGAAAACAAATGTTTTCCGGCTTTTAAGGGCAGAGAAAATAACAGTATCGCATCAAAACATTCCACATTATCCTCTAAATGAGATCTATCAAATTGTACGTTGGAACTGGAAATATTTTTCAACGGTTCAGATATCTTTCGAAACTGTAACTATCCCTCATTAAATGTAAATCTCTCTTCGAATTACGTTTTTAAACTGTATCATCATTCTGTCCCTTCATGAAGGTAAATGTTACTTAAATAGCAGGAACTAACTTGTCTCTACCAATCACTAAATTTAATTACAGCATACTAAACTTGCTTAGAAAACCTAACCATTTTTCACCCCTCGACTTCCAATTACTGGCCAATTATTTTAACTGCTTGTAATAGAAAACCATAGAATAATGCTACGTCTATTCTTTCTTATATGAATTATATAATTACGTATAGTTATATACCGATTTTATATGAACCTTTGTTCTTGTCTTTCATGAATATGTACGTATATGAATGTGTGTGTAAATATATGTATTTAAAACGTAAATAGATGTGCGCGTTCGAATACTTATTGAAAAACAAAGAATTCAAATATAGATAAGTATTTACTCCGTATCTTCCTCATTATTTCAAGAACCTATATCATGTATTGATGAATAATTAATGGATTTAATTAATTAATTAATTACGCAGGAATGATTTGAAAAGATCGTTATATATTGTTACTATTCCCCGAAGTAAACTGGTACATATACCTACAAATGTATGGAATAATCCTAATGAACTTAATCACTCTATCTCCTTTAATGTAAACTCCAAATGTGGTTACAAGTTATTCATTACTCCAAACTTCTCATTCCTTCGAACGAATTCCATTCATTAACTCTCTGCTTGCCTACTCCTGCTTAAATCTCTCGCCATCCCTTCTCTTCAAACTCTCTTCGCTTACGCGTGATACGCGGAGAACGTACACAAACGAATAGAGAATGTTCACAGAGAGCGATGAAATTTTCCAGATTAGTTGAAGAGCCGCATGACGGAGGCTCGTTTTCTATTAAAAATAACTTAGCGTGGCATTTTTCCCCACGGTGAACTATACATCACAGACCGAATTTTCTTCATTTTTTCGCTTTTTCTATTCTCGAGACTCACTTTTACCATTTGCGAGAAATGAAGCGATGCTCTCATGGGGAATAAAATCCTTTCAAACTCCGTCCCTTAGAAATTTAAGGTATTTAATGAAAAAGCGAAAGAGCGTAGCACGATTGAAGAATTATTCTTCTGTCAAAGTTCTTAAATACCAGCGAACTAAGTTTCAGACGTATTTTGTGATCTTTGAATACTGATCATTAGTAAAGTGCGAATCGTGATTCTTTAGTTCTAATCGAATTGACTAAATATTCGATCCGATTCACTATATCTCCGTTTTTTCTAGTGACATTCCAAAAAAGATCTCGTATTTCTTTCCTTTCCTGGTAATCGTTGTCATCCCTAAAATAGTATTGCAAATTTATAATAAGGACAGCTTTTTAGATTAGAAGTAAGCTCGTAATTACATCATTTTGATTAGCAAATTTGCTTTCGTTAGGTGCATTCCTATGTTAAATATGCCATACAGATTTCATGTAGAAAGTTGAAAAAGGAAATAAAGAGTAAAGAAAACACAGCTTTCATTCACTTTAATTAGCAGTTTAGCAAATATCGATTCTCTTAGAAATTTTGGTCAAAATAAATAATCTGATTCGATCCGAAGTTTCGAGTATTCACTCACATTTAGCGACCGTCAAAGCTTCTGAATGCATCAATGCGTTATCTCATTATAATACACA
Source organism: Pachydiplax longipennis (assembly GCA_036926295.1). Lineage (NCBI taxonomy): Eukaryota > Metazoa > Arthropoda > Insecta > Odonata > Libellulidae > Pachydiplax > Pachydiplax longipennis. The sequence continues at coordinate 2,680,683 of JAVFKF010000003.1, forward strand.
TCAATGTGTTAATAAGATAACACTCATTCATTTATTTGAAATATTTTTTATATTTGTTCAAAAGACAGTAATTTCAATAAAAACTACCTCCAAAAAGCCAGATAAAGTTGTGAGACTAATGATGAACTTTCAGCAATGAGAGCTTAAATAAGTGCTCTGGTTTTTTCCTTAATTTGTGACCAGACGTGTGGTGATTTCCGAAGAAATTTGATTACTTGAAATACGGAGTTGCCACAAGTTATGCATTTTCACCCATCCTCACATACTTCAATTATAGTGTTTATTAATATTTTAATGTATGTGCAGGCTAAAATCATTAAAAGCCAAATAAGGTAAATTTAAACAGTGGAAAATGTTTAAAAAATAAATCAGACTGAGTTTCTGCGCTTGAAATGCTTTAAAAACAGAGTGAATATTATTTTAATAACTACTCTGTTATGAGACATTAATTTATTCAAGACGTGTCTCATATGAGATTTGAAGCCACAATTGGGTTATTTATCTTGTATTCTACAACTCACCAAAATGCCTCTGCGTACCGTAATGTATATTCATTATACTGATACATTTTCCGATAAAAATAAATTTACCAAGTACGTTCATCTTTTAATTCAGCTCAAATCTGAAAAATGACTAACACTCTTGCTACCATATTATTTACATTCCAAAGTAGGATAATCGGTTTCTCGAGAGGCACAGTGGTTGGAAGGGGTCAGACTGGTGCAGAACTGCCAATTCCGCAGTGCTTCCATTATTTGGATCGCACGTTTTGTCCCAGGGCAAAGATCGCCGGATCTTTCTTCGCCCTTAACAGCGTTCCAACCACAACATACACAACGTGCGTCCGCAGAACCGAAGTGTACCCAACTTTCGCGCCGAACGGTAAACGCATCCGAAAAGAGACCCTTTCCATCCCCTTTGTTTCCTCAGGTTTCGGGGTTGCGTGATTTTATTCCGCCGCCAATATCAACTTCCATCCATCCAAAGCCAAATAATCCTGCCCTTTTCAAAAGTTCGCCTCATCCATATTCCGGCGGCAAAATTCTTCCTCCGACGCTCATTCTACATTTCACCGCATCCATCCCGAGAATCTCTTTTGTGCGGGAAACATTCCTTTCTTTGTATCTTTTTGTGAAGGAATCGATTCGAACCCGACGCCGCCGCATTGCAAACCGGTTTTAATAGGAGCGATCTGTTCGAGTCACCCGTCATCTCTACGCACATTAGCGGTGTTGATTCTTTATCTCCTCTCGGATTATTACGGCTAACTGCTCTTTCGTAATAGAGCTCCGATCCGAATTTCTCGATAACTACTGATTACGGGACTAATTCCCGCTGGGGATACATTTGACCAATAATCATTCCACCGGCAGCCCATTTGGAGCATATCGTTCGACATTTATTTTACATTTTTTTAGGATTATACCCAGATGAATTTTTCATGTTGAGATACAATACAAAGGAAAATTTATATTTTGGATTTGCAATAGTTCTGAGGAAAGTATACCTTTTACCTATACATTAATACCATGCGTGCCGCCATGTGTCATACGGTAGGTGTGAAAAAAGTAACTCCATATTTAGCTATATTATTTATGTAACATATACCGTCTGGAAAGTGTGCCTAGTTCTAGTAAACCGTTCTTGCTATAATTTCGCGAAATCTCTTCGACGTCTGACATCGAAATTTGCGCCACCTGAGTGCTGGAATGTCGCTATTTCATCTTGAAAATCATTACTTAATATTTCCTGAATAGCTAAGCCTATACTCTTTCTTCTTTATCCTTAATAGATTTTCAGCCGAGGGTTTTGATTCAACATAAAAACATAACTTTATCACCGCATTCCAATTTAGGAAGATGAGGTATTATATCTCGGAAAGAAGGCGAGAATAATCTGAAAATTTATACTCGTAAAACTAAAGCAGTAAATATATGGCCTCTCCATATAACGTTAATATTTATTCGAAAGAATGTAAATGAGAAAAACGCTCAAATTTGGCCAAAATTTACGTATTCAGTTCTCTAAAGGTCACAAAAGAAAGGAGACTGAACTATTAGAGAATTTTTGGCAGCAAAGCTAAATCTGGAAAAGCTGCCGACGCTAATGGTTACAAATTGGACGTCTCGGAAGACTTTTCTTAATTATTTATCCCTTCCCTGAGTAAGTTTCTATTAGAAAATCTTTCACCTCATGCGAACGAGGAAAACCCGTGGGGAAGACAGATACCGATTGAAATATACGCATAGAAATTTCTATTCTCATAAATATGCGACGGACGGTGACCCATTGCATCCCTTTCTCTCTACCCAACCCTTTAACCCTTACTTTCTCTCTATTAATCCCTTCTTCCTTCACTCAATGGTCTCCATGGCAACCATTCCTTGATAAGCGTGACAAGGTTCCAAAATATCTGCAATGTTGACTGAATTATTCATTCCTCGAGTGTCCCTCAGCCGCAGACTTTTTCCAACTCTCTGGTGCACCGTCTACATTCTTTGGGACCCACCTTACATCATTCCAACTTTATAATACTGGGTGGGTATCTCCAATGCGAAATTCCCATAAACCATATATTCCGAAATTTTCACGTAAGTGTTTTATATATATTTGGTTAATATGAACAAAGGCCGTAATACCAATGCCTATATATAAGAAAAGAAAGACTACCTATGAATACTCTCGGAGAGACAAAAATAAAAACATCAAAGGAAATATTTTAAAAGTCTTCTGTAAAATTTCCAAACTCGAGCTGGAATTTTTTTCATTTCTTGCTTATCATCGTCATCCACTAAGGTTTTTCTTAGATTATATATAATTTTGTAATTTCAGTCATTTTGACCAGATAATAAGTTTTGGCTAGAAGGGTACTTATGTAAAATATGCCATAAAATTTAATGTAGAAAATTGAAAAACGAAACCGAAACGTAAAAACGAAAAAGTAACGAAAATATAACCTTCCTCCACTGAAATTATTATTCGATTTAAAGTTCTGCGGGTCTCGATTCGTTCCGGAATTTTGGCCGAAAAAAAAGAACACGACTTGATTTGAAATTTCAAATGCTCGCTCATCTCTGATAAACACATTGAAAACTACAGTAAAATACAGAAAAGAAGAGAGAAAGAAAATCTTGAATTAATAAAGAAGTGTAACCAGAACTTAAGCATGGTTAGTCACTGGAAATTCAAACTAACTTATTCTAAATGACAATTTACTTGAGGGAATGAAATGGTAAAGTAAACAAAAGGAAGGAACATCACGAATTTATTAAGTCGGCAGCGGAAAAAACCAATCACTTCGCAAAAGCCATTTTGGAACGAACGACGCTGAATCTAATTAGCGCAGGAAAACGTCAGTGAAATTCTTCCTGCAAAGCACTTTGTTTGGAATTGAAACGTATAAATAAATCAAGAGACGCCTAAAACAGCAGACTTAAATACGCTTTTGCGAAAGTAGAGAATACCTCGTGTGAATGGGAATGCCTAGTGCTAGAGATAGTACCTATTTCATAATGTTATCGGATAGTATTAACATTAATCCAGCGACCTAAAACTTAAAAGATAACAAAATATAATATCCTAAGTAAAACGCTGTCTGTAAATTATTCAAATAAGTGACTGGTTTGAACTACAAACCTTCCTTAGGAATGAAATATTAAGGAGAGGAAATGAAAACAACTAAGAGAGGGAAGGAATGGGATGTTCTTCCTTTGCTATTCTCACTGAAAATACTATCGGTGGAGAAAGCACTCCTACGTGAACACACAGGACCTTAAAGTCGCTTTTCCTAAGATTCAAAAGGAGTAACCAGGATATGTCCCACATAATTTTTGCCCATCAATGTTCTGTTCTTTACTCAAAAAGAACCAGTTCACATAACCCACATTAGTTTTCTTAGAAACCACGACCAAGAAAAGTATAAGACAAAAGTTAGTGACAGAGAGATATTCCTCCAACCTATAGTAAAGTAATAATCAATAAAATTCCATTTATCAATGCATAGTATCTGGAGCAATCATCCGCGATTATATTCAAAGAAATATACTAATTAAGAGATATTTTATACTGAAAAGTAGTAAATATGATTGTGGAACCCAGTGGAAGGCACATAAAGAAAAAATCAACCAGAACATGTAATAAAGTTGATACCAGTGACATAAGTCACGTTCGTTCTAGTGGAGAGACGAAAATTAAACAGATCAATCAAATCTATTTCATCTTATGATTACTGAAGTGAAAGTCATACGGTACTTCATGTTCTGCTTCAGTAGTCTTCCAAATATATTGAGGGCATTTTGAAGAAAAAATGGGGTGTTGGCATGGAAGATTAGGGGGCACTGCAAAAGAGAAATTCCTTCAGTGAAAACTACATTATTTTTTTAATAAATCTTTTGTTTATAACCCTATCATAATTCTTGGAGTTAAACAAGTGAAAAGCGAAGAATAAATTCTGTTTTAAAAGTATATTTGCTTCAAATTTTCTTTCTGAGGGAAGGAGGCACTAGAAAAGTTTATGTTATGGAAGTATAAAAGAGTGGGGGTGCATAAAAAGACCCGTGCTCTAGTTTTTAGAGTACATAGATAGACGAGAGAATGCTCTGAGAACCTGAGTAGTTTAACGTGGGAATCTTACGTTTGGATAGAGGAATTGCCTGGGGAGTAGGGAATTTAATCAGAAAATTATTACGTTTTTCATGCAATACCTTTTCATCCGCGATAAAAATTCCTTCGCAGCTCTCTCGCTGCTTTCCTCCCAACCTGCCCCCAATTCCTCAATTTCCTCGCACGCTTCTGTTCCTCCATTCCTTTCTGACAGCTCTCAAGAAGGAATTTCCCATTCAAATCCACTCCATCTTACGACATTCGTATCCATCCGCCCACAGTCCAAATGTAAGATTCGATACCACTCCCTTATTCGCCTTGGATGGCCCAGCTTAAAGGGATAATGCGCGTATTCAGGGAGAATGCGTATCGGAGATTTCTTCCACGCCTTCAATGGATGAGCTGCGTCTTGAAAAATATTGAGAAAAACTATTCATTCTGAGAGAGCTGCTTCGATGATCGTTGGGCGATTGAAAAATCCATTTAAAAAAATATCCATTCCCGAACGGTAGTTGGTTTGCAAACCACTCTGAGTTTCATCGTTTAAGGATCATAATTAAACTTTACTTAAATTATATTGAAAATATCTTGTCTTATTTTTATTGGGTTTCCGCCAAATATTACTGCAGGTTATTAATTTTAGGGAATTTCCCTATCAATTTCTATCAATTTTAATTTGCATTCAAAATCTGTTCTTACCTATACTTTTGTATACATTTCATTTATATTATTTTTCTGTTGGTTATCATCTAGTTTCTTTCCGTTTATCTATTTATGTAAACAAGTTCCTAATTGTTTCATCCATATGAAAATGTATCTGTATTGTATGCTTGAATTTCAGACCTCTATTAACTTGAATTATTCATCAATTTATTTAACACTAAGTAGGTTTTGCAGGTTTTTCATATTCTCACTTTTGTGAACGCTTAATGCTTAATAGCAAAAAAAAACTGTAAATTTTTCAATACATCGTCAAAAAATTTCGCGGTATCAAGCATCAAATGAGAAATAAACCTACACACATTACAAATTTGCTCCATTAATGTTTCAATTGATCTACAAGGGAATCAATGGTAAACCTATATTTCAGCATTTCATTAGTTATTTTGTTCGAAAATCGACAAGTGATTGTGTGGCCTATGATATTTCATTTTTCCCTTTTCACAACCCAACTTACCCATTTTTATTGGCTACAAGCAACGTTTACTCATATCTATTATATATAGACTATTCTCCAGATATATAAAATAAGACTTTAGCCAAGAACCACAGAGGTTATTAAGTGAAAATGTTTAATACTCATAGACATCACCGGAATCACATTACAGAATTTTTTAAATTTCGATCCTAACTATTTGATTTTGATCACTGGAGATACAAGATGATACAACCATTAGAAAAGGGTTGTGAGGCATCCTCGAAATAACTTTTTCCATAATTCTCTATGGCTTCCGAAATGAAAGAGAATTTTCACTTGAGATATTACTAAATTATGTTGAAAAGTAGGGGGAAAATACTAGGACAAGCGAATATGATCCAGAGTTCAACGCCTGGCCGATGCAATTCTCTCATAAGAAACGTATGGGGGCGATTTTCTATATTTATTTTGGAGCATTTCCCGAAATGTCAGATAATTTATGCATTTTATGTAATACTGAGTTGGGTTGAGTCGGGTTGGGGTTAGTGGTTTTCACTAAATGAAAAAGTACTTACGAGATACCTTCTCTACTTCAATTTTGGACTGAATTTATACACGCTAAAATACAGGAATACCGAAGCAAGTGCTGGTTAATGGAAGCTTCTCTGTAGAAGCAGAGACCACAGTTTTATGTTTTTCTCTCTCTCGGTATTCTGCTCGCTTAAAAGCAACGGCCTACTCCTTTAAGCACAAATCTCACTCTCGATCTATTTCATGGTGAGCCAACACCTTTGCATACTCATGCTGAATCACTCTATTCCATTGGCTTAAAAAGGTGCTCCGCAATGAAACTAAAGAGAAAGTGGGAAGGACTAGAATATAAACTTACAGAATTATAGTAATCCTTTACTTTTGTGAATTTAATAGTGGAATGAACAATATCTTGTTCCATCTATCTATTATTTGTTTAAAGTAGATACTTTCCACAAAAAATCACATCAGTTTTCAATTTATTAGCTAACGTCCTTATTTGGATGATATTGAGACTAGGAATTCCCCTATGCTATATAACCCACAGTCAATCTTAAAAAGTTACACATAGAAAATAAAGAAACTAATTTCCATGGGTTTAGGGAACATTATTGAAAGAATTTGTGGTTTTAAGAAGCACATTAATTCTTGTAAAAATTACGACCAGCGGGTCAAGGCCTATTAAGAACAAGAGTGAAAAATATGCAGGTAGTAAATGCAAATTATGACAAAACAGATAACTCAGCCTGTTGTAATATTAGTAATAATCGCTTCCTCTTACGATAGCTTATATAATTTCGCTTATATGGCTCTACTAGGAATCGATACCGGGACCGCTTTCACCAAAGACGAACACTCTACCCACCAAATTCAGCCTGACATGGAAATACTATTCAAATGTAAATGAAGAGTCAATGGTTTACGAGATAGCTTTTTTCAAAAACATATAAAACAAATGAAATAATAAATACCAAGAGAAAGGCACATAGTTCGTCAAAATAACCTTAACCTTCTTATAAAAAATATTAAAAAATCATTTAAAAAGCGATAAAATGAAATATTACACTAAAAGTCACAGAAAAAGACTATATAAATCTAATTGAGAAGTATCAAAATAGAGCGACATGAAGTAGAAAAAACTAAAATGTGTATAAAAGGAATATTAACTAACCTATCAGCTGTTCCCATTAATCCTGAGTACATATTGTATTGTCTTATATATGTATTAAAAAAAGTTTCAAGGGAACGTGAAAGAAAGTGTCTTTAATTTTCCAAAGGTCATTCACCCATATATAGTGAAGGAAAATCTATTTATTTTTAGAATTCGAAGTAACAAACACGACGGCAATTTTGATGGTAAGCACAAACTAATATTATCATAAAAATATACATAGAAAAACTACGAAGCATCAACAGCGTCTGCTAGAAATCGCCTTAATTTCAACATTCCAAAATAACTTTTATTGCACACTAACACATCTGTTCGCAGTCAAGGTCCCGATTAAAAGATCACATGTATCGATGGAGAAGATAGCACGGCATAAAATAGAAACTTTGCCTCGAAAGATGAAATGGGGAAACATTCATTCATAAATAGAACCATGAATGAATGAGTTGTTCTTTGGAAGTCTTTGGGCCAATTCTTCGTAGGATATAAGTTTAAGACTAAGTAAAATATTATTAAGCAAGATTTTTAGGAGAGGAAATTATGCATGATTTGATACTATTATTACATACAGTCACTGCAAGTAAATATAGCGTCAGTAGGAAGATAATCACTACGCAATGCACATAGGTGCAATCGTAGATAGTCAACCAAATAGACCTTTTTAACATGAAAATTGTTATTAACTTATAAAAGAACATGATTAAATGACGAAATTTCTACTTCATAAGTTCAAAATTGAGGATATAAAAACGATTTCTATCAGGCATTTACCTGAGAGAGGGGACAACCCCTCGGAAAAGCTCTCTCAGACAATAGCAACACAATACGGAGCCCATCAGATTCACAAACAGTAACCAACCCCGAGAACAAAGATACATAATCACCACCTAAAACACTCTCAATCCTCCTGGGTTTTACCCAATTAATACAGTTTACTCAGCTTCGCCTTTAGCTATACCCTCGGGGAGGGAGTGGCTCTAATATACTTGCAGGGAGAGCGTTCCATTGCTCTACAGTTCTATTTAAAATATTAGTATTTAGCTGTGACAGAACTTTGTGGGAAGTTCAATTTTATATCAATGGTTCTTTTCTGGTAAAGTATCTTACTCTACCTCTAATATCTGTCAACGCTTACGTATGCGTCATATACGCTTCCTAATCTTTATTTTTTCCTTCATTTGTCTAAAGTTTTCCAGCCAAGCTTTTCTAATATTTCTGCAAATCTTTGAAAATTATACTGAAAATATCGTGCTGATCACTGCAACTCCCCGATTTCTTTAAGATAGAAAGAGAAAGATGACACATTTTTAAATTCCATTGTCCTCCTGCCAGACAAAGCGATGGTATGAGATCATGTTTAATTAAGCCGTCTTAGGTTATAAATGATAGTTACTTGTTGCTTGATCATGTTGATCGCATATGTAATATGCAGTAACTTAACCGCTGTTATTATAGTGTAAATGTGTTGATATTTGAATACATCAGATACTGGTATACATTGAGGAAAAGTTATTCTTACTTTTAGAGATTCTGTGTTATACGATGATTCATAAAGCATGTTATGTACTGATTGTTAGCCACCTGGTTAGTATGGCTTAACTTTTGCCTTTACTGAAGTACTCTAGGCGTCCGGAATCTAAACCCACTCACCATTAAATAACTGATGTATTAAAGTGGGAGTGAGGCATCTAACGTTAGATGTAGAACGGGGTAGCTTGTCATTGCTTTCCTCAGCTATTAAGAATTCTAGAATGGGTTATCGGCATGGAATATCAAGCATAATGACCCTGTGAATAGTCATGAAATTTAATACGTAGTGGCCACGATGAACTATTATTCAGCATCTCGCAAACCTCACTATCTTTCACTATCATTCATTGACTTTCATTACCTAACTTTCAGGTTTCTGCTGGTTTTTCATCCACCTCTTCTTCGGGGATTTTTCCTGCTGTAGACCTTATTTTTCTTACCCATTTCTTAGATTTTTTACATATACAACCCCTTCTAAAGATTATCTCTCAATTTCTATTCACTCACATATCTTCTAAGTTTCTTTTTAATATTACTGATGACCGTTTCGATTGAAGAAGAAACTTTTCTCAATCCCTGTTTTACCTATATGAATATCTTAATAAAAATATCACAACCATGAATATGAACGAGATAATTCTATATGAACGTTATATTTTCTTCTATCACATTTTGCCTTCAGCTGAATAATATCACGTTAGAGATGTAAGAAAATCGACATTGGAAAACATCTTGGATTCGGAATTTTCATCAAATCTAGGCTAGAGCTAAGATACTTTCCTTTGAAAGGCGAAACGAAAAACACCTGTCTTGAAGGGTATCCTGGCGGAAAACAGTGCACCAAAAGCAGCGTACCACCTTCCTTTCACATCCGGAAGCCTGGATCAACAATCAATCCCGTAGCGAAAACATTCCGCCGATGCCTCAGCCGCCATCGACTAAGCCTTCCCGACAGCCACCCCTTCCGACTAAAGCATACCAATCTGTTCGCAAACACGCGATAAAAAAATAACACATTCATCTCATAGGACAGCGATGCGAAAACCTTCCATCGCTCGGGTGTACGCTTTCATATACAATGGCTTTTAAATTTATTTTATAAATCACATAAATTATACCCGCAAACAATGAGTCATCTCGACTATGACAAGAGGAAACTTGGTGAGTGGCGTAAATGGATTGGGGACGGTGATGGGCAGTACAAAAGAAAACTTTGGTGCGCGTCCTCAGTCTTTATGGGAAATTAAAGCAAACATCAGCGAATGATTTAGTGACCTTTTGTACTGGAATTATATTTCTAACGAAACCCGAATCGCGCTGACATTGCTTTTAATAAATCTAATAACACATACATTTTTGTATTAAACCAAAACAAGTAAGACCCAATAATTGTAACAAAAACAAAATAAATGCACCAAACAAAATTAAGCAAATTTCCAGTAAAATTAAAATAAAAACATTCGAAAACAAAATTTATAATAAAATAAAATGTCAAGATGGAACAGATAATCAATTTGATAGGTTATCATTCATATATATTTTAGATAATTTTGGGTTCGATACTATAAATTTTAGATAATTTTGGGTTCAAAAATGTTAGGCAATCTTGAATTCATAAAATTTTAATAGCGCTCTCCGTAGGGAGTCTGCCTTAACGCTAAATATATCAGCATTCTGCACTTCGTTGAGAAAACACTTTGCATCGTAAGGAATGGCGAATGTTTATATACATTGACTCGGCAAGAAGGGACGTAAAACGGTAAAAGCACATACACATCTCATTTTAGAACGAAGGTGAGAGTATGTTTATTTATATCCGCCTAAAAGTCAAGAATTAGAGGTTGCAAAGCTTAAAAGATTTAAGAATTTATTAGAAATGGACGCCCTGTGGATATGAAATACTTTTCACCATCAAAATCATCCGATTTCAAGCCATTCCTAGGTTCTTCAGTATGAAATTCATTTAAAATGTGTTTTAACACTTTCTGATTTTATTTTTTGGCAAAATTACTACATAAATACCAGCTCTATCAGATTGAGATAAATATTTTAGGAATATGATTCATTAAAGACTTTTTAGTCACAGAGGAATTTTGCAATGAATTATAAAAAGGAGATATTAAAGAAATGGCTGCGTGTTATTGTTTAAATTATACTGATCGTAAATTTCTTTAGGAGTGCATGTACGAATACAAAGTACGCAATTAACTTGCATATTTAGCATTATATAAACATACAAAGTAGTATTTTAGCAGCATAATATCATTTACGTATTTTATCTTCTGTACACATTAAAATTAATGTATTAATAAAACTTTTAATGGCGTTCAACAACGAGTGACAGGGATGAATGCCATTATTCAGCATCATTCATACCTTAGTTGTTTGCATATTATCGCACCCATGAGCGAGACTAAGACAAAAGTAAATACAACACACATTTTTTCTATCCTGAACTTGAAACGAAAACAATTCTATTTTTAATAGTAAGACAGTAGGAACAAAAGAAACTAAAGCGATGGATAAGGATTACTACCTACTCCAAATGCCTTTGAGAAATGATCCAGGAGATAAATACAGAAAATTAAGTGGACATAAGGGATCAGATACGAGAGGTATTAAAATGGAAGGACGCTTATGGGATTGATATGGAAAAGTTAACCGGATATGGTATTATCAAAAGAGAATGTGCGTCAAAGATCCAGTCGAAAGAAGATTAGAGGATATGAGATCCAGAGAAAGGGTCCTCTCGATAAATGGGTAAATGAAACAAACGCATAGTAATGTTCGCAGCTGCCATCCATCATTCAAAAGATCTGTTCGAAAGAGTGCGTTAAAATGGACGTTCTAGTTTGGACCTAAAACATTAGGTTAAGTATTCACTTTACATTAAGTCCAATTAGTAGTCCAATAAAAACAATATAGTATAGATAATAATGAAACCTTTGCCATCATGTTTTTTCATCTCTCCCTTATTTGACTATGATTACTGAGAAAATAAATTATTACTTACAAATCTTTATCATTCAATCCAATCCTCCAGCTCAAGATAAATTAATACTGACATTTTTTATCAATTAATATAATAAAGTACACCGTAAACTCAAAAGAAAATTAATATCGCTCCCAAAATCAGCTTTAAATTGAGTAACTCGAGAATCTCCACACCGAATTACATGTGTTAATTTTGCTAAGCGCAATTCGTTGCATGGTTTCTTGGCTAAGGGGAAATAATCACGAGAACAAAGTGGGCATTCACTTCTAAATTATGAAGACAAAAGAAAAGCTGAATGGAAAAGTAATTAACTAAACGCATCACGAATGTGAGTTGCGGAGAATGCGAGAAATAATTCCGAGGATAATTACTAAAATAATTACTCAAAGTACGGTCCTACGGTGTCCAGGAACGTTTTGCACATTTCCGAAAAACTCTCTAAAACATTTTTAACTATTCCTAGAGAATCATATTTTGTGTTTAAACTCGCAAGCATAAGTATACCTTAATTATTGTAATGGGAGTCGCTGGAATACATGGTAAGTTTCTTCGGGACGCGACTCGTACGTCGTCTCTACGTACTACCTTAAGCACTATTATGAAGGGACAGTTAATAGTTCAGAAAAAGTAAACTCGCCCAAAATATTATATAAACACTTATTAGTTGTATCCAAACTCTAGATGCCTCTTTTTTCAATTATGTCAAGATTCAGGGTTAAAAGACATCTGATTTATGTGTTACCATCCACTTTGGAACTGTTTTCCCTTTATACAATTATGTACAGAAATGCCCCGCTTTCTTAATACTCAGGAAAAAAATATATAGGAGCACTACTGAGTTAATCTCTATCAATGATAGTTTTGTGAAGCTGTGACCGCGGTTTTGGAGCTGCTGCCACCTGTCCTTTTCGAACTGTATACATTCCGCCTTATCGAGTTGTTTTCGCAATTCACATTCTTCTGTTTCTCCCACATTTTTATATTCAATGGTAAATTATCGAGTTCTTATTTTTAAATACACTTGCTATCTTAAATTATTTACAACAGCCTACATATTTTTCCATTACACCAGGTGTAAAATGTTTGTATTTTTCTTGTTAATATTTCTCTATCTACGTTTGCTTTACTCTCTAGTCTGAACATTCTCTGTAACTATACCTTGATTTAGGGAGATACTAATGTACGGATGGTCAACTTGTGGTGCATTCATCGTTGTATAAGAGTGGTGAATCCAGAGAAAAATTTTAAATATTTTACCATTTTAAATACAACTTACATACACTGCATAATCTACCACTGAATTCTAGAGAGCGCTTTTATTACAAATCATGGTGCACCATTGTATTTACATAGCTACATGTTAAATAAAAATTAAATAACCCAAGAAGAAACGGAATTCGAATCCGAATCTTTCGCATGCTGGGCGGCTCTTTTAACAAATTGAGCTATTAGAATGAGTTAGAGAAACCGTCAGCTAAGTGGAGATCCGGCTTTGGAATCGGATATTTTCTTTCAAGTCCGTTTATCCACAAAAACCGGGATTTCTGCTAGGTGTACACCTTCTTACGATAAGTTAACCTATATCTCCTCCCAAAATAAAACAACGCCGCATGAATTATGGAAGATTGGCTACCCTGCTTTAATGTATAGGAATAGTAGTTAAAGATAATCGCATTAAGCGAGATACATAACCTACCCTATTCAATGTTCCTTCATTCCTCATTTCTGTGGTAAATATAATTACAAAAATCCTCCTCATGTGAGATGAGAACTAGTTAAGTCCATACCCGGAGTGTGAAAACAATCAAACTAGAATTCCCTTCCGTGAGTAATTGTTTGCGTGTTCCGCGCGGCGAATTCCCCTCATCATCAACGCAAAGGAAAATGACGATCGAAATGAAAAGCGCGCACTTTGTTCCACTTTTTTACATTCAAAAGAAAAAGATTCATCACCCGCCTCACGCACACGCCCATCTAATCGCTCCAGCCACCATTCAATCCGAGATATTTTTTTCCGGTTTTCATTAGAACGGAATGGCTAAGTAACGTGCGGCTCTCTTGGGCCAACGGGAGAATTCTCTGAGCAAAGTTTTCGGGAGGGCGAAGATGAGATGCGCATTAAAAGCACGGCGATGGTTAAAAAACCAGCGGCTGACAGACAGAAGAACCTACCGCTGAATAATTCATCTCGCTCCCTCGTTAAATCCCAAACCTCTGCAAGTCATATCGATCGAAACGATTGCGTTGCGATCGTGAAGCAAAAACAAGCGAAGAACGTAAACTGGAGTATTATCCTCGCCAATTATAACCCGCACGAATAGCTCTTATGCGGAGAGCAATTTACTGTGGCATGACGGATTCAGCACCACATTAGCCTTCGTGTTGGTAATGCATAGCTAAAGCAGTGCATTACTGTACCGCGAGAGGTGATAATATTTTACGCCCTCCTTGTTACATAGGCCGCTCTGATACTACGAGGAAGATCAGAGAAGTTGATTCTAGAACCAGTCGATTCTGGAATTCAATCTTTTAGCGAACGATGCGCAAAAGTAATCGAATCATAGTGCATTCACCCTTTACCACAACCCGAAAGTAGGCTTGCAGAGTACATTTGTAGATGTAGATAAGAGTGCAACTTTGACCTCAGTGTCGATGCGAAACTTTGAGTATTTGCGAACTATTCTCAAATCCTTATTTGTCTTATATTTGCGCAAATGTAAAAACCTTCGTGGCTCCCAAATATCCAAATCGGCAGCGCGTTCGTCTCTGACGAAGAATTACGAAAGAAAAATTTTACCACTAATAAAAAAAAACTATCGGGTGACAGTTGCAAATTTCAACAGTTTTATACAATTATATACAATTCAGTCGATATTTTCTTTTGTGATTCTGTCGTATCAGATGTATAGATGAAATAGTTACCCTTACATTGAGTAGAAAAATTTTAGATATCTTCTGGTTTTTCATTCATCGAATATTCCTCTGTGAAGGACAAGTTCCAAGTAATGTAGCAAAAATTGAAAGTAATCTCTTAAATGTTCCAAACTTTAATATTCGACGTATAAATTTTTATATAGTTCAAAGAAAACCTAATATTATATTTCGTTGGTGTGTAGCAAAACAAATTCCGAGCCTCCAGTGTGCCGCACGGTATAATAGTTCGGCATACACTGGGCTAAGCAGATTTATGGAAGTCGAGGGGATATTCAAACCATCGGAAAAGATTTAAGCTATAAAATCTAACATAAAAACCTTATACAACAAAGCAGCTGAGGGAATAAATTTTCAGGTCAAACTAGAAAAAGAAACTCTTTTCGAATAACTATTGTAATATTTATGAATGAGAGGTTCTAGTAAGAGTACGAAAGTAAAGAATAGTCCAAACGAATAGTCTTTTCCAGAAGAATTTTTGACAAAAAATAATACATAAAGCAGAAACAAAAATGATAAATTTGTACTCCAAATCAATGAGCTATTGTAAAAAAAAGTAAAATTATATCATTTTTATTTCTACTGTAAAGATACATTTACTATCAGATAGCACTTCAGGGGATTAATTTTAAATAAGACATACTTGAATATAAGAACACGATTTATAAAAAACCTACATATATAGAGTGTTCTTTTGTATGGCTCTCAAAAAGATGCTATCAGTAAAGCAGAGAATATCAGAAGCAATGGAAATGAGAATTTATAGAAGGAGGATGATGACAACTCCATAAACAGAGTGACTCGTGAAAGAGAAGATAGAATGAGGAAAGAAGTCCAAAGAAAACTTCGATAAAAAGAAGAGAAAACAAAATCTTCCACGATCGATTTGATTTAAGAGGAAACAAAATCAGGCACACGCGAAGTTAGTCTTCTGAAGACAGAACTGAAAGGAATGGTGAAAAGGAGGATTTACAGAAGAACTCGATTGACTTATAAGAGGCAACGGTCCAAATTAGGAAGTACATAATTAAAGTAGGGACGAATCTTTTACATTCCATACGACAATTACGTATATACCAGCCTATAGGGCACGGAAAGGTCTGTATTCTTGATCTATCAAAATAAATATGATGGAAAATATATACTTTCTCTTACGATACACCCTGATTTTTAATCTAAAATTTGGCGATAAAAATGCGTCTTATACGTGGGTGTATAAGGTATTTCAATTTCATTTGTATTGTGCCATACAAACTATATTATATTCCATAAACTATAGCCATTGTGATCCTCATATTTCATCGGTAGGTTGAATATAAATACATTTGTGTATATACGTAAATTGCGCAACAAATTTTTATTTAATTTTCCTCTGGATTCAACGCGTCAATCTTAATCATGTAATTTGTTACTTTTTGCGGATGCGCCATAGTTTGGCAATCCCTAAATTAAAGTTATAATTTACTGCCTTTAAATTCTTAACGCAATTATCTCTCGGAAGCTTCTTCTGGTATACATTTTAATTCTTTAATTAACATCCTGGAAGCTCTCAAGTCATTTCTCTCGAAAGTTTCCTTCAATGGCAAAAGCTATAAAAATATCCCAAAAGTCGGTTCATGGTCTATATAACTGTTATGGAAACATACCTTATCTACTCGTGTGAATTATTTTACCTTAGAAACCTTTCAAATATCACACGTCACGATGAGAGATTGTTATTATCATCTTTCCTATTTTCACTCCACAAGTGATGACGCTCCAATCATCACTTATTTTGAGAGGCCATAAATATGATTTCCAATATGGTAAACGAAATGAAACTGTCGATCAAGAATTTCAATCACGTCCGATACAGTTCCTAAAAATTAAATTCCAATCTATCGGAATGATTTGGTTGGTGATGCTCCGTTGAAATTTAAGTGGGGAAACTGAATTTGGAGATTTTCCAGATCACATTTGCGCGGAGATTATCAGCTGCATGCTGGGAACGAGAGTCAAATTCCAAATAGTGCAAAGACCTTCGGCGTTTAATCTAAATTTTGATTCGGTACTACAATAATACGGAAATTTCATATCCCTTTTCAACAGAAGATTTAATGAACTTCCACTGCCATATTAAAATTTTACGTAGCATTTTTATCTTTGATACACCAAATCGAAAATATTCAGTATTATTTAAAGCAATAGTAAAAAGCACTGCCATTTACATAGTTTGAAGAAAAGTTTATCTTGTAAGCAGTTAATATATGGATATTTTTCTCGGAAACAATAACTTTTTAAATCTTTTATTTAAATTATATGAAGATTTCTTAGTTTTTCTACATGAAAATTCCATTGAAATTGGGCAAGAAATACCTTCTGCATTAAAGTTCTTTTATCAAAGAATAGTTCGAAAATGCTACTGATTAACTTTGAATCATCACCAATCTTATTATTAATCGAAGCTAAAAACTCTCAGCGAATCAAATTGCGCTGAAAAACGTATTTTTATTCGCACTTTTACTGTATTTTTCGAGCAGTATCCTCTGCGTAAAATGAAGACGATACTACTTAAATTTTAAGTTGAATAATAATTTTAGGGCGAGTTAATTTAATTAATGTAACATCTCATGAACTAATTTACAAAAGATTAGCTTTACGGTCTTTATTATTGCGATACTTTTATAATGTATTTCCCAAACTTCTCCTATCAATTCAAAAAACGCACACTACAGGTTTTAATTTCTAAAATATCAAACCAAGAAATATTTAAAACTGTCACCATATGATACGATGTATCATGACAATGTCGTAATGGTTCCTTAAATGTATCTCTAACTACTCTGGAATCTTCTCAAGAAATGCGCTAATAAATTTGGTGTTTAATCGCCTCCACCGAGGAAACTTCGAAGATTCATTTACATATATATTCTTTTAACACTTCCCTATCATTATATTATAAATTTAAAAACTTTCGAGCACAAAGAGAGCAATGCGGAATTTCTTCAAAGCAATAGTTTTTCGCAACGGAATTTAATACGCAGGCCCTTCAGTTTTTTTGCGTCGAGTTCCTTCACATTGGCAAAACCAAGTCAAGAACTGGAAGTAACGACTGGAAAATTTCCAAGGCTTCTTTGCCGAGCGAACATCGCGTGACACACGATTCTAGACCATTGAATGAGGAAAGCGAGCCGTAAATCACTAGTCCACCAACGTAACATCTGAAATATATGAGTGCGGTCTCGAGATGCTGGGTGGAGTGCCTTGGGAGAAGACACTATAACGGATGTGTTTGGTCCTTTTGATTGTCGAAAATAACGCAAGAAGGGCAAACACACGTATGCTAAAAATGGATGGCGAAAGCCCAAATGGGATTGATTGATAATGTTATCTCCAAGCTAGAAAGAGACCGTCTTACTGTACGGAAGGGAACATCAAGTTAAATTATTCACATTAATGGAAATAATAATAATGATTTTAGTATTCACACCTTGCATGGGCAGATTTTAGCCTACTGAGACCACTCTACCTGTTTATAAGCAACCGGCAGACCAGGTCTTCAATCACTCAACCATCAGCTTCCAAAAGATAAGAAGAGGTAATGGGACTTCCTAAGCAAGATAAGGAATGAGGTACATCACACTTGCGTTCTTTAGAGATTGCTATAAACGGAAAGCTTCCAGTTGTGTACAAAATTGGCAAATGCGTAATATATTTAATATTATTCAATTAGCTTTCACCTTACCACCCAAATCAACAAATCTAAGTCAAACGTTAAATAACCTTTTCGGTTTCCTGTACTACAGGATGAGTGAAAAATATTCTCTTCATCTAGATATGATAGGACATGATAGAAATAACTCACTCACAAGTCACCCTTTATCGAGTAATTCAAACAACCATACCCTAACCAGGATTGTCAGAAAAGTAGCGCTTTCAGCTTTAAAATTATCTGCATCAGTGCATATCTGGCATAGAAAAGTCTTCATTCCACTACTGTAGTACTAACGAAACTTAACAAATGTGGTCAGTATCTGAATAGTCAACGAATTACAAACAAAAGGAAAATCTCCAAGAGATATTAGTACGAAAAAGAAAATGGAAGAGAGCCTATTTATGTTAGTTCATCGATCCTCGCTAATTGGTGTATGGATTGATAATCCACGAGAGAATATGCAACTCGATTTTTTATTTGATACTTGAATAGCCGAGCACAGGACGAATTATGCTAAATTAAAAGAAATTAAAATTCGATGCTCGAACTTGCTTACAGAAGTAATGCATTACGTCCCTTCGTAGATTATTTCCATTAAAAACAATCATCCTCTTAGTCTCACCATAAAAGTAAAGCAAATTCCTTGGGCGGCATCCCTTTGAATAAGGAATATGCTCTGACCAGAAGGCATCCAGGTGGGTGATACATGGTCAGCGCATCGATTCTACGCCGCTTTATTTGGGTTTTCTAGAATGCTCGGGCCCGCTACCTATTAATCCAGGCAGCTTCCTATTTTTCTAACCATCCTGGGTCGATATCACGGCCCCCATCGGGAATCGAACACGGGATCACTTTTGCCGACAGCGAACGCGTTGCCCACCTTAATATAGGGTGCCCTCTAGTCTTCTCATAATGAGCGTGGATTAAGGTATTTTACTAATGAATGTGTTTTATAACAGATATATAAAACAAAACCGCTGTTTTATGCTGTGTCAAACATCTAGAATAACGGAATAATGAATTTGTAAGTTCAAATCGGCGGGTCGAACTGGGACCGAACCGAAGACCGAACGAAAAGAAGTCATTAATTTTTCCGTGCGAAAATTGAGCATGAACCGAAATATATTAAAATTCATGAACTCGAATTGGAACCGTAAGGCGTTATTTATACCGTTCCGGCCTAGTTACTGCAATGAACATTTTATCTAAGCGTAATTGGAGAAAGGCTCACTAAACATGTATAATTACAAATTATTTTATGTAACTTATTTATTTAACTTACAAGTTTTATTATAAAGTTTAGCGTAAATTAATGTAAATAATAAAAACTAGAAAAAATAAACCGAACATTCACATGGGTATTATATTATTATGGTCGGAGCGAAAAAAACCCGGTTCGAACCGGTTCAACCGGTTGATGGAAGAAGCGAAACCGGAAATGAATTAAAATTAATCTTCGTTGAACCGGAGCAAAATCCGGGATGAAAAATATAAAGGATGCTCTGGTTTAAAATGAGCCCGAATAATCCTTAATAAAACTTATTTTAGCCCCTTGATATTCGGTGTAACGACTTTGTGTGCATTCATTGAGCATGAGAGATTGATGCCGATTACATAAACTATATTCCTTCTAATAGAATTATTTACATCAACGCAGCTTGGTAGAGAATGGCGCTCAGAGATCAATAAGCCAAAGGAAGCCTCACACATAAACCAAATAGTGAAGCAAAAAATAATCTGTTACGAGGGCAATTGCGGAGCAAACTAGAGAATATTACGCCGTGGATAGTTTCCTTCCGCATCGAAGCCTTACTCGACCATATTGAACCTCTGCTAATGACCTCTGCAACGTGTTCCCGAGAGCTCGCTGCGACCGCATTAAATATTTAAAGCCGAGCTCTGTGTCTTTGGTCTTATCATATATACCCATATTTCGAATTTGAGTGACGTGCAAATATTAAATATACAACCGAAGTACTCCGCGTTGCCTGGGAGGTAAAAAAAGTTCACTTATAACTCAAACTTTTCTGTGACGCTAAAATCTACGAGTCTAAAGTAAAACATTCCTAACTATGCTTACTTTTCCTAATTTGACTGCGCAAAACTAAATTTTATGAAGCATGTTCTAGAGTCAGAAGCAGTAAGCCATCTTTTTTCCAAAAAAATAAGATGAGTGCAAATAATTTACCTGATGAAGTATTTTCCGATTCATTATTCCCTTGAATAGATTTTAAAATCCAATACTATGGTATAATAATTTTAAAAAGACACATGGGTGTAAAAGCTAACTTAGCCACTCAAATTTAAGTTTTTTAACTCCAAGTGACCACTTCTAAAACATAGAAAATGTTTTGAATAAGTATTTCCTCATCATCAGGGTCTATTTATTATCTATAAATATTCTTTATTCTATTGCTTCTACTTTTACGTACGAAATGTCATTGGTCATGCTTTCTTGGCATGTTCCACGTATGTTATTGATTATTTATTTACATAAATTGTTTTCTCTGACAGCGTCGAAAGCTCCCATGTAATTATCACCATCAGTAAATATGCACATACATTTCACACGAACACATACCTTTTTACTTTTATTTATTACAACCAAAACCTCTTCCAGTTTTCTAAAGCTATCTTCTTTAAAAAAATAAATCTTTGTGTAAGGAATATTTAAGCAATGGCAATGAGTTTTATGGATAAAGAAACCTCATAACTCAGTATCCTGCGATAAAGGCCCTATTTACTTTATAAACTTAAAATATATTTTATACAACACTTCATTAATAAACTCTTCAAAGAGCTTAATAATAATCACTTTATTGCCAGGCAAGCTTTATTCTACTTAGAGCACTCTTAAAATTAACATATTGAAAAAACACAATCAGTGATACCGCAACTAGGACTCGAACCCGGGACCAGTGCGTTGATAAGCTGTCACGATAACCCCTATATCTTAACCACCTGATAGCACATTCAAGGCAATAGTCTCGACTCTCTTTTTTAAATCTCGGCCTTCCTTTATCTCCGTACTGCTTTAACCAACATGATTTTTAGTTCCTTCTCTCTTCACTGCGTCTGC
Organism: Pachydiplax longipennis; assembly: GCA_036926295.1. Lineage (NCBI taxonomy): Eukaryota > Metazoa > Arthropoda > Insecta > Odonata > Libellulidae > Pachydiplax > Pachydiplax longipennis. Next base: position 2,702,351 of record JAVFKF010000003.1, read on the forward strand.
GTCCTTCCTTCAGAATCCCATATCAATCACCTCGTATCTCCCATCACCTAATCTGTAGGCTGGATTACTTGGCAGGAAGCAGACGACCCCTAGCGCACACACCGTAACCTATCCTTTCAGAGAGATTTACCATAGCATTAATAAGAAGGCTCGATCGAAAGAGGGAATTTGACAGATAATCGCGGGGAAAGGTTTTCTAAATGGAAGGGCTTAGGGATTCCTAGAGCCACTCAGGACTGGGTGAAGAGGTAATTCTGCGATACGAGGATGGCGGAGTAAAGTGGAAGTATTGTTTTCTAAACCATAAAAAACTCAAGGTTAGTATTTCCGAATGTTGAAGGTTGATTTTCAAGACCTGCAACTTCTCTTGGATGTTTAAACCGCCAAATCAGCCTCTATATTTTTTTAAAAGTAATTAGCTATCCAAATTGCTTCTCTTATCAATTGCTTATTACAGAATAATTCCCTTTCATTGATTATTTTCTTTGTTGCCATATACCTAAAAAAAATATGCTAATGATCTATTCAGTGGAAATACAATTTTTCAGAAACAATGTCCAGAATTTCTAACTAATAATTTATGATCTTTTAGTGTGTTAATTCATATTTCTGCACTAATGTTTTCCATTTCCATAGTACACAAGTCATCAAATAAAATGTGCTTAAATATCTCATATGTTTGTTACTTCCAAATACCTTGGTAAGCTGCTCCATCGTTGAAGTTGAGTATGTATTAGCTTACTTCCCACTTTAATAGTATTAATCGCTAAAGTAGGCACTTAGAGCATATTTTGTCTCTAAATTTTTAATCAAAACTATTTTAAACTGTCCCTTAAAAAACAAACAATGAAAATTTGAGTTATGAATATTATTAAATTTTCTCCATTTACAGATTTTAGCCGTTTTTGAATTTGAGCCCCAAATTTTAATTTAGAGAGCATTATGTTTTTCTAAATGTCTACTACAGTTATATAAACCGTAACGTTAATACTTTAATAAGAAATAACTTATAGAAATAAATATTATAGCCTTATAACATAATTTTACCTAAGTTATTTCCTAATTTAACTTGGTATCCAAGCAATCTGGAGCAAATACATTAGTACATGCAGAGATGAAGATAATAGAAAATAACATAATAAATAAAATAAAATAATAAGCGTAATATTTGGAGGGGAAAATGAGAATTAGTCAGCGCAATGAAATCCTAATGACCAATCAACGTAAACGTTTAATACTCGTATATTCAGAATCTTTCGTAATCAAATCTTTATTTCTACTTCCATTTCCATTGGTTCTATTTAATTGGATTCTTTATTTTATATTACTGAGTTATCGAGGTTTTTTCTCACTTTTTTCCGTGAATATTTACAAGTGATATCGATTTTATATTTTCCAAGATTCGATTGTGAATATTTTTTCCTAAATCAAGTTTTCTTTCTTTCATCTTTCTAAAATAATCCACTTGAATAATATTTGTTATAAACTTCTGATTTATAGAATGCAATAAAGACATTCGAAGTTAGATACAATAGAGATTTAGTATGACCTAATAAAGGATTTTCTCCTCAGGATAAAGGATCGATCTAACAAAAGAAAAAAAACCTATGGGAAACTGACCGCGTTGCCAAAGTAAGAGAAAGAAAGTGTTGAAAGAGTAGAATTTAACTGTGAACGCTCGAAACATCCGATTCCAATCAAAACTTTGAAGGCTGAATATACGGATGATAGCCGCCTTGAGATTCAAGTTTCGAGCACCCCTGAAGTGCAGTCAAACATAGGATAGAGAGGAATTGCAGATGGGAATTATTAGCTAGGTGTTTGTCCTCTGCGTGTTCCTTAGAGTGCACGCGCCGTGCTTATCCCTCCGTGAATGTGGGTCCGACGATCGATAAGGATGACCTAACTCCTCCCATTCTCACATCGGTACATCATTCATCGGGAGCCCCACACCTCCGAACCCTCAAGGAGACCGTCTTAAAACGCGATTCCGAAGAGGCGCCCCGAATTACCATAACGCATCACGGACACTCGCTTTCAACAGCGATCCTATCGATTCGGACGAGTAAGAATCGATTGAAAGAGCGTTCTATTTCCGCGGGATCAAATATGCGCATATTTAAATATGCTGAGGAAGACATCTCCAAATCAACGGAAACCGAAAGGTCGGGAAAAACATTCCTTCCACGAAAATAAAAATAAAATGAAAATCCATCGTGAAATTTGGGATTTAGAACGAGTATCTCACTTCGATCCAAGCGATGCGATAAGTTACGCAAGAGGTATCGTACAAATTATATAATATCTACGTAAACATAAACGTGTTTTGAGTCTTATTTATTTCATGATTTTTTCGAATCAACTTCTTCCTTTAAAAACATGTTTATCGACAAAAATTCTTACAATAACACAAGATTTAAAGATATAAATATAGACGCACTGGCCTATAAGGCGCGCCCTCATTGCAGCTGGGAAAACTGAACAAAAATCTTTTAACGGTGCCGTCGAAACTCAAGTTAGTTTAATTTTTAAATTTCAGTAATCAGGTTACGTTTCTTTAAGATCATACATTCAAGCCTATCAAGGTCGTTCGATACTCCATCTGCTCTGGCGTACCTCCTAGCAGATCGCATATCAAGCAACATAATGAAGAAAATATAAAATGCGAGTAATTTTCGAGCCATAATTTTGAGAAAAATATGAGTCTTTTATGCCGTCAAGTACGGTACATATACTGCGCTGAAAATATTTCAAAATTTAAGTCAACATTACGGAAAGCAAGAAAAAGTCTCCTTTAATTAAGAAAAGAGAGAGAGAGATTTATTTTTAAAATAAAATTGTCGAAGAATTTTCTTAGAAACCGAAGAATCCTTTGCTTTCCTTGCTAAATAAAATGAAACTTCCGTAACTCGCCATCTCTAGGAATAATTGGATATTAGAACCGCAGCGGCATTAATATTTTTTTAATTATTCCCACTAGGGTAATTTTGAAAATCTTCCGAATATTTCCTCCATCTGTCACGAAAGTTTTCGTTCCGTCGTCTGCTACTAGTACAACGTCTTGTAGTAATTACAGAAGCACTTACGTGAGAGGAAAATTATTTCAAGTGTGGGTTTTTGTATGATTTTATTACCAGCGATAGTCAAACAAGATTGATAAACAACATGGCGCGTAGTTTTGGAAAAGTGGGCGTTGCAAAAAATTTGAGAAAAAATGTAAAGAAAGCAGACCCATAATTTAGTTCAGAATTTCGACTAAAGAAGTCTTTAACCGTTAAAGAAACTGCTAGATATATAAGCTTGATATCAGTATATACCGAAGTCTTAAGAATGATTTCTTCCCATTTCTCACGCAAGTCGATGAATATTCAAGGGAGTAAACCTTATACTTGATTCATTGGCGACCTCTCTGATCCTCCAACTTAATTCCCAAACGTATCTTCATCGATTGTAACGAAAGCTAAATGAATTTTTGATGAAAGGTGGGCGAATCAACCTATCGAACAGACAACTCGGCAAAAATCGACAAGGTGGTGCAGCAACACTTACTATCCCCTATTTAACAATGAAATTAGCTCTAGAATGATGATACAAACGATGTGAGTCACTTTTAAGAACGTTGATATTCTCATGGTGAAATGAACACTTAGGACTCTGAAACCAGCGATCCGAGTTCAAGATTTGGTGGGACCTGAAATTATTTGCCAACGAAAGTTCGTAATTGTTTTAGTGGGTTAGATCAGGCCCATAAAAATATGGCCCACAGGTAGAGTGGCGAACCAGAACTGAACCGAAAAGAGCAGTAATTTTTTTCGGAGTGAAAAAAGAATCCGAACCGCAAAAACTGAAATTGCAGTACCCGAATCGAAACCGAAAACCGATATTTATTCCGTTCCGACTTACAGAATGTTAAAATAAAATTATTTACAAAATATTATAATTATGTAAGCGTTGAAAATGATCGCAGTGATGAAAAATATATTTTCTGAGAGAAAACATAGACTTCTCAATCAATGCAAAATATCAAAAATTCTTTCCTAAAATACTTCACATTCAACCAGCGATTAGTGTTATTTCATATCCATACGGCCCATCTTGTAAGATGTGTACACATGGGTTGAATGACAAAGAAGACTTCTAAGTCTCAAGTTTCCTAAAAACGATTTAGAATAATAAATTCAATAAATAAATAAAATAACGTGCAAAATTACACATTACCCATTCCTTGGAAAATAATTTACTGTTACAACCCAATAATTTGGTCCGTTGACTATAGTACTAATGTTTAACAAAAGAGAATTAAGTCTACAATTATTCAGTTCCATCTGTATAATTAATTAACTTTCTTCATGTAATAAATTTGCATACTTTTTTCCTTTCATTCAACCCAAGCGTGCACCTTTAAATGGGTATTGCCTCCGCAGTATGCTACTTCATGCCAATACTACTACACTTTCTCTCGGTACTTAATTGACTGAATGCCAGACAGACCTCAGTATTTTTTCCACTTGAGCCTCTGCTTGCCCTCTCACAGCCTAAAGCCAATGTCTCTTTGCGACTATCTCTTTAGAGACCTCCGAGGTCGCGCAATGTGCATAAAATGGCGCACACGCGCGCCCAGAAATAGAAAAGCGAAAAAACAAACTCAATTTTTATTCTTCCGCCGTGTCGCAGCACGTACTAACCTCTCCCCTTTTGATCACACGGTGGAGATCTCTCGTGTGCAGACACGCGTTCGTTCGCTCCTCTCTATTAGCTACCAATTGCAATGACGCAGTTCATCCTACACTTTTGCTTGCACGCCCAAAATTTTCAAATCAACAGTCATCCTCTCCGTGGCTACTCTTCTTGTACGATCACACACATTTCGAGCACCAATAGGATACTTCCTCATTTATTCTAAAGCAGTGGTTAACAGGCGGACCCATCTAGACCCATGGGGACCTTGTCATATTTTCGAGGGGCTACGAGAATAACACGTAAAATTTTGGGGTAAATGAATACATCTATGACCCAATAGGCGAATTAAAAGTTGAAAACACTCCGTTAGTTGTATTTCGGGGCCATCATACCTAAGGTACTGAAGGACCGGGGAAAGCCGAAATAACAGATTTCTGGGAATCATCCAATAATAACATTTCTACGTCCCTAAGGATGATAGCATGGCTATCGAGATGCGCCTTAAATTATTCCTTTCTCCGGTACTTTGGTATCTAGAATACGCTGGCCAATCAAACGACTAACGGAGACTTTTCAATCACTGATTCATTAACAGTCGCGTCCAATATTCTTTTCTAACTGCAAGTGGCTAATTCACTTAAATATTACTACATAATTCTATATCCCATAAAATCATGTTCTATAGACTTTCAGTTGGCGATTACAACTCTCATTTTCCAAATATTCATTACTTCATTGCATTTTATCGCGATACTTATCGTAAATTAAAGGTAACATCTGTATTCTAGAAAAGCCGCTTCAGTTACTATAGTTGACGTACTTGTTACGAAACTACTCAAATATCTTGATAAAACTCCGAAATCCATAAGTCTTGTTTTTCTTTGAAAGTGACAGTAGATGAGGTAAAGCAAACATTTAATAACAGAGGAAATAATGACCCATGGATGCTTGATAAGCTCAAGTAATAATATTAGCGTGGTTATTGGTGAAGTGGGAAATGGAGTGAAAACAAACATTGGAATGGGTATTAAAACGCAAGGTGATATATTTTGATAAACAAATAAAATTATATATTCGGGCTTTGATTTAGCGGGAGAGTAATGTTATAAATAATAAAAATAAATATAGATGACATCTCTTAGGGGTCAATTTTATAGATACGTATTTGATCGTGAGAATTGAATTGGTTTTAATTAAGGACTTATTTATCAATGCGGAATGGCGAAAGGCTTCGATTCAACATTAAAAATGCACAAAAGGACTTTATTAGCGACGAAAATGAGATCTCATACGCGATGCTTTCTGACATTTCGAATTAAAATCGACTGCGTTACGGAATTTAGTATAGGCGCAACCACGTATGTGTCGGCCGTGGCAGATTTTTCGATTTTCGCCACCATCAGCCGTTTCAAAAGGGATACTTGCTTTTCATAACACGTCAGTCAATGGGGTATTAAATTTCCAGCCGAGCAGATTCCTTCACACTGCGGGCGAATTAATTCTCAATGATCTGGGTGGCGTGGGCGAGGGCTTCCCTTGTGTATAAGATTTCTCTCGGGGTGAGAAATTATTCCGAGCACCGCGCGGATTCAGCTTTCGTTTTTGAATATCAACTTCTGCCTCCGCACAAACACGATTTAAATGGCAGCTTCCCACTCGATTCACAGCAATTTCCATTGTGATATTTTGGATTGGTGCTCTTTTTCTTTTTACAAGGGCAAGATAACATACAACTCCGGGGTCAACGAGCCGCAGTCGTATACGTCTAAAACAAGAAATTCAAACACTATCAGACCTCTTTACTTCATTTTATCTTATCTATATGGTAATAGTTACTCCGAACTTATCAAAGCGAAGGGAAGGATGGAAATTAAGTCACGAAATCGTAGATTTATAACGTTTCACCTCCTAATGAGTCAACGTACGCAAAGGAAGACACACAAATAAACAGAAGAATAGAACGAATATAAGAGATAAAGAATAGTGAATCCTTTAGTTAGAAAAATTTTGAAAACCATAATTTTCAAATAGCTGAAGCTTGAAAGCAACGCTTATATTTTTGAACTTGTAATGAAGAACTGAACCACACGTTCCTGGATTCCACATAATGGTAGCAATACATCCGTATAAAGAGGACTGTATAAACAGGTTTTCCTTATGAAAGAGGTAAAGGAAAATTTCCGACTTGGAGCCTATAGTTTACAAGTCGCAGATCTGTTAGCTAATCGCGTGTAAAACTATTTCTCTCTCGGTCAAAGCACCTAGCTCATCCATCTTCCCTTAAGCAGCTTGCTCCGTTCCAGCAGCCCTTCTCATCGTCTATGGTAATTACACTGCTTAGAGCGCCGAGTCAACCTACTTTGACGCTTGTTAGGTAAGCCAAAAGAAGCCCACGCATACTCTTCAAGCGCAAACAACAGATGCAAATCCATCCGCGTAACAGATGAAAGGACTTCTAATTTCACAGGTCCATAAAATCCATGATCAGGCAATTTAAGCTTTTGGCCTAAAGCGCTAATCGATTAAGGTTTCGACGGAGTTCGAAATACTAAAGAGCTGAAATACAACGCCGTCAGTACCTGCTACCGTATCTTGATGAAATGAATACTTTCATTTCCCTTTTGGCACAGGGAAATGTATCCTTTAATTTAGTGTCGGGTCTTTTCATGGCAGAGATAATATGAAAGATACACATGTTCTTAGAGAGAATCAAAGGAAATTCTTGATGTTGGGGTAACTATGATGGTTATCGCACCTCATTATCATAAAAATATATCCGAACTCAACAAGGACGGTTAGTGTATCAACGAAAGCAAGAATACTTTCGTAAAAATTTATGTATCTATGTTTGCACACACCCACCTGTGATTCAATTGCGCTACTACACTTTCGGAGAAAGAAAGTAATTTTCCTCTTCTATCCTAAATGTTACTTCCTTTTTTATCTCCATAATCATATCTTTTGCTCAGAAATTTATTAATGTATTAAAAATCCCCTTTAAAAAGCTCGTAATATATGAATATTCTTTGCATACATTTAGAAACAAAATGTTATCAAAACTCCCGAGCAAAATATAAAATTAAAAACATCTTTCACGAGACTACATTTATTAACATGGCAGGTAGTTGATCGGAAACAGAATTAAATGTCAAGTAGCATTAAAATATTCAACAGTGATGCCCCCGAGATACGTACAATTAATCAGAAGCAGTGGGTTCAATCTCATTAGGAAAGAATAATATAAATAAATCCAGTAATGCCAACTTTCGTTGTATTCGAAACTTGTTATGAGCTACATTGGCCAGTAGCGAGAAAAAAACGGGTATGAAAAAACTGTCCTTTCGGATAATTAAAGCCTGAATTTATAGTAAAATAAATATATGTACCTATTTTCAGGTGTATCCTTTCGAGAGAAAAACTATTACTTAGGCTCGGCGTTAGTCCGAGCAAATTCAAAGTAACCTCAAGCGCATCTAAGGGCAGAGTAACAGGACTGCTTCCCTTCATGATGTACATACATCATTTACTTAAGTGACGACATATAAAAGACAGTGATGTGAGGATAATTGCGGATATTTACTCGGCAAAATTTAAAGAAATATCAAAGAAGGAAGGCCGTATTTTCTATCAAACGACTTAGTTCTTATTCAAAGGTTGTGCAAAAAATGGGAACTAGAGTTTAATGGTAATAAATGGTCCGTTTCGAATCTCTTACAATGACACAACTGCGCCAAGATTACCCGTATAAATTCAACGGAATTAATACAAAGATAGTCTATTTAGTTGAATATTTCGGGATCTATCTTACAAACAACTTAAACTGCAGCACACATATTCGAAAAATCTACTGTAAAGCAAATAAAAAGCTGGGATTTATAAAGCATAGTATCGGTAGGGGTAATGAAAATTTTAGAAAACGATGTTATTGCACCTCAGTTAAGCCTCACCTAAAATATGCGGCAAGTATGTGAGATTAGGCGAATTAAACGAGTATCTGCGAGCTCGAGAAAGTGCAGCGCAAGGCGATATGGTTTGTTAATAACGTTGCGTTAAAAAAGCGAGCGTTATGAAATACATTCGAGCGCAGAAGACCTTGAAAGAAAGGAGATCATAATCTATCCTACGATTGCTTGAATAATTCAGAGAAAGTACGTTTGCAGAAGACTCAATTTGTTGTATGCGACTCCCCTGCTATTTCGACCGATCCAAAAATCAACATGAAATAAAAGAAACAGATGCTATGATAAATCTCTTTTCTTTACACGAACGATACTCGACATACAACAAGTTAAAGTGGTTGCTCGAACGCTCGGTTTTTACACCGCTTACCACACGCCGAAAGTCGGCTTGCAGGATATTCATGTATGTACATGTAGATAAATTGAATTTTATCTTTGCTGTGCGTGGATTAAACACTTTCACGCCTTTTGATTACTATAGCTCCCTCGTTTTAAAGGATTTTGTGTGCGGTTCGTAGTTCACGTGTTGAACCCGCAAACACCGAAGCATCTGTGCGGTGGAGCGACGCATTATCCATTTCTCCAGCGATCTCTTCGGTGAATGCGTCGCCAACTATGAGCTGAAAAACAGTCCCTAAAGGTGGGAATATTGCAGTTAGAGGTGGAGCTGATAAAAGCATGTTCTTTTTTCTGGTCCAGTTCAAGTATAAATACCTTTTACCAAGGCTGGCGAAACTTTCGTGACTAGAGCGACATACGAGGTATATGGTAACATGAAGGATGTGCGTGCCAAACCATGCAGTGATATCACCAGGTTTATTATGTCAGCGATGGGCTTGAGATGTCGTAATTGATGTTAATAACCATTCGTTATAATTTCCAATGAACGGAATCCACCTTTATTTACTCTGGAGCTTCTTTTGAGAGAAGAACACTTAACAATTCTTCCGCTAGAGTTACACGTAGTGGTAGCCATGAGCGTTCGATAGCTTTATTTACGTTGAGTTTGGAGTCGTGGTTGAGTCCAAAACATAAAGCGAATATCGAGGATCAAACTGCATACGAATAATACACGGTCCAAAATCTCTTTTAGAAAGATCAAGTAATGCCTTTATTTTGAGGTATTTACGTTTAATATTTGGTCTCAAATAGCAAAAATAATAATTTATAGACCGGTCTGCAAAAGAATTACATGCGATTTCATGAAGAAAGAATAAAAATCGAGTACATGTAAATGAAATAGATATTGAAAGGGTAATATTTGACAGCAAAGGCTGATGTACACAGGGTCATCTATGCAGACAATTTTACGTTATATTTCTTTCGAGCATAGAGTAAGAATCAAAACCGATTTCATCTTTCCTCTAAGAATTCAATGGAAAAGTTTAACAAAGACTGATTTATGAAGTTAAGGAAAGGAGGAAAGTCTGCAGAACTTTCAATCGATTTTCAAGCAATCAATTAAACCACTTTTTACAAAAATTTTATTTAGTTTCAAAACTTCCGGCGACCTCATTTTAGTACGTATATTAGGAACTTCAAAGTTTAAATCCTAAATTCTAGAATAATTAAGAATATTCTGATATTTTCCGCTAGTACTCTTTGGACAACTGATTTTGATTTTCGAAGGAAACAACGTGGAACTGAAAACTGATCCGCATAAATTCACATACGGTTTTTCGTTTCCGCCCTCTACGATTTTTCGAGTGATACTGCCTATTTTATGACTCCAGAGGGGTTTGTCAGCCTCTGCAGCCATCTCACTGAGTTACAAATGCTGCTGGGACTGTTTTATGTGAGCGTTTCGTATTGACTTTCTTGATGAAGGTGAACATGGAGTAGCAAAGCGTCCGAAAATTCTTAAGAATAAGCTATCGTCTTTTTCCGCAAAAATTGGTAGTCGAAGAACTAATAGGATAACTAAGTCGCAACTTAGTAACTAATACTAAGACACTTTAAGTCGCAGTTTAGGAATCCTTAAAAGGAAGGAGACTGTAAGATAGGTTCCGATTGCTTGATAATTTCAGAAAGTACGTTTGCAGGAGACGTAATTTGTAATATGCGACTCCCCCTACTTTGGCCGATCCAACAATGAGCGTAAAATATTGAAATAGATGCTCATTTTTTCCACGAACGATACGCGATAACAAGCTAAAGTTGAGGCTCAAACGGCGAGGGTATGCACCCCAAGCCACATGCCGAAATAATACCCTGCGGCTACAGGGTGTACGAGTAGATGTAGAGATTATTATAAATTCAGGATTATTAACTTTCGGGTCATTTTAATATTTTCTTCCTATGAGAAGATAAATTATTCTTGAGTCTAACTAAATTTGTGTTAAAGTTAACCTATATATCATCTAAATTCGTGAACATACGACTAACCAAAATAAAAAGGAAGGATGGAGTTCTGGTTTTTACTACAAATTAAACCATTACTAATGGCACATCTATTGATTATTTTTCTTGCGAGACTATAAGTATGTTTTGATCTTTCAAAAGTTTTATAAAATTTCAATAACATTGCATTGGCTGATTTCATAAGTTCGATTCGTATTTTTGGACTCCAATTTCCCACGTATCAAGAATTAGGATGATTGAAAAATTTCTTCTTCAAACGATTTCGAGGCAAAGCTTAGCGCGTTTACCATCCGAACTCAGAACTCCCTTCGAATTCTAAGGGAATTTCCTCTTTCAAACTCGATAGCCGAGAAATGCTTGCGAAAATATTTTGCATAATTTTCGAGGAAGAAATCGCCGTCTTTTGTGAGTCTCGATTTAAAAGGATCCGTGGCTCCTTCTGGGAAGCGATACCATAGCCTTTGGAGGCAATTTTCACGGAGAATATATCGCGGGATTGTGGAGGGCGGATTTCCATCCCTTTTCATCGAGAAAGAGGCCCATTAAATATGAATGGCGATGGAATCTTTCGAAAATTTCTGCGGGTGCGAGGCTCAGAAAAAGAACAAAAGGTCGAGGGAATTTAATCTCCTTTTCATACTGGAATTATTCTGCGAATCTTCCCAATGGAATCCTGGGTGTAGCGTTGAATGCAATCAACGCTAATCCCTCGTAGATTCAGTAACTGTCCAAGGTATACAATCGCCACAAACGACAAGTACTACGGAGGTCCTCGTCAAAAGGTTTTTTAATTACAAACATCCTACTGAGAGATAAAATAGTATCGTTCGATAAAAAAATAACAAAATGTTCTCATTTCTACAAATTCTTCAGAAGGCTGGTTTGAACCTCTTCCCTCACCTCCATCAGCTATAAAAAAATCTTTGGAAAGGGGGATAAGGCGGCTAGGCAAAATGAGGAGGTAGTTTGTCCTTGCTTCCCTCCCTAAGCCAAAATTCTATAAACGAAATAAATTTACGTGAGTGAAGCACAATGACTCTACCAGTACCACTTTTCATAGAATTCCACAAGGAGAGACATTAACCAATGCCGTTCAGCACTATTCAGTTAACTTTGCACTGTCTTGCATTCTGTGCCGCAAGTTTTTATTCTTAGTTATCAGACATTCTTTTTATAGGATATTCTAACTCGTTTAGGCCCAGAAATAATAAAAGTTGCTTTTTATAAAAAGGTATTTCGATCTTTCCAAGGAAAATCGTTTTCTGAGTATTAAAAAGAAAAGGAAGTAATTAAATCAGGTGTGTGAGGTAGCGAGATTGAGATTTTTGCCCTAGCTATTCTCTTTGAAATACCCGCTTTGAATTATCTCCATTCTTTCTACAATTTTTCTTCCCCTTACGGTAAAGTATGTAGAAATCTTCCTAATTAGAATGCTCCTTGTGATATTTTTGTGTTCCTCTTAAATTACTGTAGGTATTCAAATGGGTAATTATAGTATGGGATTCTTTTAACAACGAATACTTAAAAATTACTTTCGTTGAATTTATTCCAGGTTTTTTATCCTTTTGCTTTTGAATATATTTACTGCACCATTAATTACAAGTTTTTTTATGTATTCGTAATATTCATGTTATTTTAATACAAGTTATATACTTTTGACGTTGTTAAATTTAAAACTTAGTAGTGCTTCGTACCGAGGTAAAGTCTATCTTACATAGTAGTCATGAAGCACTGTACAATAGCTGATACCTAGTTGATGATGACTGTACAGTTATTTCAAGGAAATAAGGTTAGGAATTACTTTGTTTAGTGATTTGCACCTAGGAAAATTCTCCAGGAGAAAAAGATTTGAAAAATGCGGGACAGAACCGCGACTCGAACTCGGGTCTCCAACTCGCATCGTTTGTTGCTTTGTCTGTTACGCCATCCGGCCAGAACATTTTTAAATGCTGTTTGGCATGCTAGAATGAAGGGAGAACCCCCATCCATAAGGATGTTCTCTTTTCCATGAATTTGTATGACCGGTGTCAATGAGGCCTAGGGCGACGCACACGGACGAAACCACACGTCTACAGAGTCTCTCAAACGGCATGTTAGAATATCCTGGCCTAATGGTTCTAGCATAATTGATAAAAACAACCAATCAGTAACTTGGATATTCGAGTTCGAGCCCCTGCAGGCAGACTTTTTCGCGTTTATTTCTCGTTGGGAGCATGCAGTGCTGGATAGCATAGATAAGAACCACCGTAGAGTAATCGAAGCTATTAAGTTCTCCTCACTACATGGGCTCAGCGTAGGAGATGTGGACCAGTTGAAGGAAAGATATGATTCCGTGAATCATGAGAGAGGGAGCGCAGCAAAGGATCGATAGCTGAAGGAGGCCAGCTGAGTTCGATCACACGTCCACTTTAACCGGCGATTCTGACACTGAGATGGAGTCACGTACGTGCGGATATCTGGCGCACCATTAGCCCGTCGAAGACTTAATTATTCTCCTCATCCATTCTGTTCGCTTCCCATCGGATTTCGGAGGCCCACTGCGGTGCATTCATACACTTAACGCGCCGTGTATGTGGGCAGCGGAGCGGAGGGATTACGAGAACGTCGTAATTCCCGAGTTGGCGACGAGTTGCAGTTGCATCCTCACGCTCGTTTACATGACAGGAAGTCGGACTTAGGGAACCCGAGACGATGCTCTACATTAGCACAGCATTCGCAACTTAGGTCGCTCTATTCCCAAGTCTATAGTCTCCAGGGACTCCGAAACTTACCGAAATTTATCGAACGGAATAATACTGCCATGATTATTTAATCGTGGACTCCAAGAAAAACTGAAGTAATCATCGAAACTTGAAGCTCCAGAAAAGTGCTCTGATATAAGCATAATATATATTTTTTTACACTGAGGTGAACACGTCTCATCTACGCATACATTACGGATCCAACCTCAAACTGATAAATTCTTTAATTTAATTACTAATGTATCCGATTTTATCACTACAAACGTATCAGGATGTAGTATGTCAAGAATATAAAATGACAACATAACTTGAAAGAAAACCTCAAAATTGCAATATGACTGGACTAATCACGTGTGCAGGGATGCAAATACTTAACTTCTAATACAATCATACGCAAATCATAAAAATTAAAAATTTTAAATATAACTCTAATTCTATTAAGCTTTATCTTAATTATCTCTCGTTTACAGAGGAGCTAATAAGTCCTTCTTTAGGTACTTAGTTTCCCTGAACGCAGATTTATTTATGAATGAAGATTAACAGACATAGCAATATACTATTACGGTTCTAAAGAACCGACGGTTCTAAAGAAAGTGAAATTATGACACTCAGTAGCTCGTTTCCGGCTATGAAACTTGTCGTAAAACTGGCATTCTTTTAATGAAATTCCCCGAGCGGTGTCACATGATGTAGAATCCGTCATTAAAATGTTATTCGAAAAACAAATTCCTAAAGTGATATCCGTCACTACGATACAAAATCTTTTTCGTCCCCCTAGATAAACTGTTTTTAAAGTTTTCCGTTTCATATATTTTATTTGCAAACACAATTCCATGCAAAATGGCAAAGTTAACTTTGTACGTAAAAGCGTGCGCCTAGTTTATTCCCAAGAGAAACAGTCATGATTGCCATTGCCCCCAAAGCCTCCTAGTTAGAGCAACCGACTATGGTGATATCCAGATCCGAATTCTTCTTCGTCAGCCATTTTTGTTTCAGTTTTTTTATGATTTCATTCCGTCACTACCTAGTATATATATAATTATTATATCGCCACCTATGAATCAAAAAGTTCTTTGAGAGTTTTACGGTTATGTACATCCGGTGATTTATGAATGAATCTAATAATATAACCCTTAATATAAGACCCTAACTTAATGAGAAAACCTCAGGTACCATTAAGCCGCACATGAAACCGTCAAGCCATACTTATCAGGCTATTCATACCCGCTTTTCACATAGGAATTTTACGTACGTTATGAACTCTCAAGTAGCTTAACATGGAAATTGTGCGTGACTGTAGGATATTTTAAGTTTCACTTTCACTTGATAAGAAAACAAAATCGGAAAAGAAATACTTTAATGTATAATTTCCTTCAAAAGTAACGAAGATGCTTTACTGAACGTCCGAAAAGGCTGAAGATCCTAATCTAACAGCATTTATCATTTTTATCTCAATATTAACTTTTGAACAATTGAATCCTGGAATTAAATTATATTTACAGGTCACATTTTGGAATCTCTCCAGCGATTTTCTTTCGAGATAGTTTTTTCATTTCAATTTCCCCAAATAAAATAAAAGAAAGTAGGAAATGCGGAAAACAAGGATATCTGAGGTAAAATTGCCTGAAAGCACTTTCGGTCGTAAATATGAGTTCCTATCGCAGTCATAGGAAATGTGGAAAGTGCTCATAAAAGTATCCATATAAATCAACTATCTGTTCAAGTAAAAAAGTAAGCTGAGAAAGAGGGGGATGGCCAAAGATATTGGAACTGAAAATATAGCGGAAATTTCCCATTTTGCTTGGATTAAAACGAAATCTTATACTTTCATTAAATACCATTTTTCGGATACTCTTAAGTATTTTACTTAAAAGCTTTAAGGATATTACAAATTCCGCATTAAATACACGTTATTTAAATATAATTACTGTAAACTGAAAGAGGCAGAGTGATTTTGTTCTCCAAAGTGGATCCGTAATGGATTAAGAATATTGTTATTTAGGGTCTCAAAAATTAGTAATAAAATTTATCTGCGAGAAAATACAACTTAACTATGCCGGAACTCGCAAGATTCAAAATGTTATTTTCTTCAAGATGTATACGAAAAATTGTGAACGAAATGTGAATATTTGCGGATGATATTGGCCTGAAAACTTAATAACAATATGCAACCTAATCTTAAAATTGTTTAGAATTTATATTCATCAACGAGATGAAACTTTTAACGATCTGACTCATTCTTTAATAGAGATATGGCATAAATATACTAAAAGACAATGAATGAAAGCATTTTTTACGCCTGATTTATCTAAATTCGAAAACTCCGTTCCACAAAGTTCTAACATTCTATACATGTTAAAAAATATTGCACTGCATATTCGACATCCTTTCCTCGATATTATTCTTTTTCTTTCGATATTTCCTCTTCTAAATATATATATATCTTTCCTTTTCATTCACATTTTCATGTACCGACTTTTTTATGATAGCCTCATAGGCTATTTATAGTGCAAAAGCATTGATTTCCGATTTACTCCTCCAAAGTAGACTGCAGACTGGATACATACAAAAATTCTACACCTCTTTCGATGTGCGACAGGGACTGAATACATCAAAAGATCTCTTATCTGTTACTGAATAGGACCACCCGTTGAAAAAAATAAACCTCTGCAGCGTCTAGTCCCATCAGCTATATCTCAAATTTTCTTTGAATTATATAGTTATATAACCGGCTTTTACAACAGCGTAGATGTATAATATCTGCGGCGTCTTCAGAGACCGAATCATTTCTGGCCTAATTAAACAACTAATTTCTTTTTTAATTACTTATTTCTTAATTAAACAAATTTTTCTTTATTGAACAAATTAATCTCCTTTCTTCTAGAGACTCCCACCCACCAGACAGATTTGTCAAAGCGAATATCAACAGTACGTATTGATTTATGCTGGAACTTTTCTAATTCACAAACGCAACGCTTATCCGCAAGACTTCATATATTATATTCTTACTATAGATGGAGTTTAAGTAGCGCGAAGTAACATCGTAAGCTGGCTCGTTCATCGCTCCTACACTCTTTTCTTTCGACAAAGACAAATTTCAGCCAAAGCACATAGCCAAATATGTTATAGATGTACGTGTCCCACGATAAGGGTTGCAGCACTACACACAAACAATTTTCACAAAGAGGTAAAAATCTACCCCTTCTAGTATAATTGAATCACAACACATTACTGCAAGATATCAACATAACAGACATTCATTGTTCTAGAGGTTGTAAACATTTCGTCGGTCGTTCACCGGGCCAGAGTATTCTAGATATCGAATAAACCGGGGAAGACCGGGATCACCAACTTCTAAGAATCACTCAATGAGCACTTCGATTTAATAGCTATTATCCTCACGGTTTCAATGAACTCCCGAAGATCACAGCATACTTAAGCAAACATAACAGCGCAAATAAAAAAAAACAAGCAATCTCCCACAGGTAGTTTTAACGCAGTTCTATTCAACGATCAGTTAATTAAAAGAAAATACTTTCTGTAGTAATACTGCAGAACAGTTTAAGGCGAAAAAAGCGGAAAATCATCCAAAGATGTGAAAATTATCAAAATATGTACAAATGATTCTGAATGATAATGTGTTTTGGGTAATCCGCAGTGTATTCGTCTGCGTGATGACTTAAATCGTTAAATCCGACCGTAACCGTAGCACGACGAAATTCTCCGCCAAAAACGGAAATTAAATGACTTGCGGAGAAAATCGAAGTAATCCAATTAAACGAGTGGATGAGTCCGGCTTTGGAAACAAATGGGAGAAAGAAGGGTCGATTGGTGTACTCACTCGATGGCCTTCACCATGGACAAGCCCATTCGAACGCAGAGGAGCGCGTGGTCTGGTCTCTCCATCGGAGCGCCGCTTATGCAGTAGTAGCAGTCGCCTAATATCTTGATCCTCAGCTGCTGATAACGCTGTCAACGAAAAATATTGGCATTTACGCACAAACCACATGACAAGGGAATTTTTTTATTAAAACATTTCCTTAATCCGCTTTTGACAGAATGTATTAATGGGTGTATATAATGAGAAAATCATTTTTTGACGAGCGTTTTTCTCCCGAAATTTAAAGGGAATAGATAACCAGTCTAAAGGGTACAACATACAAAAAGGAAAAAAGCAGCAGCGGGTGTAATCCATCACTAGATTACTTTGGAATACAAGCAATTAGCTTAGGGTACGATGAGGGGTCTTAACTACCAATTAATAGCAAACTTTTTCTGCATTAAGTTTACATTTGTTACTTTTTTAATGATATAACAGCATTTTCAAAGGTAATTGCAAGGATTAAATAAATAAACTAATATTGTAATTACTTTACGATAGGTTCATATGGTATTGCCTTAACCCCTTCTACATCCACACCTTATTCCGACCATCCAATACTAATTTAATTATACTTAATTATAGACATAAATTGCGACTCATAAAAAGCCCTACTTGAAGGAGTGAAGAACGAACTTTGAAACCGAAAAATCAGTAAAATGAATGGCCATGACTTGTAAACATAACTTTAAAAATTATTCTATTCATAAAAAAGTTTGTGATAGTTATATTTCAAAAGCATCACTTACTGCTTGAACGAATCTTTCTGGGGCGCCAAAACCTCTATTGCCATGGTTAGCGAAAATAGTCTCCTAATTACAATATTTTTCGAAAACGTCCTTTTAACGAGACTGTATGAAGATAGAGACACTTAAACGATAAATTGCTGCAGAAAGAGCATCAGCTTACCCAGGATAACTACTCACCTCTTCAGTTGAAATACTACTTCGCATTAATTGCACATCCCGAGTCCTAGGGTTTTGCAGCACAGATTAAACTAATCCCTGATTAAATGTGAAAACCCAGTATAAATTTATATGCTAGCCCCTATTATTTCCAAAGAATTTAAGCGATGAACATTTAGATAAATTACTTTTTCACGTAAACATAAATCAAATTAAGCTTTTAACGTGTGCTTATTGCATTTCTTTTGCTTTCCACGTACCTCGTTTTTTGTCATGCTCGGGGATAAATTTAAAAGAGCGAAACAATTTTTATTTAGTAGATCGGAAAATTACCATATTTTCCTACGCAACAGTCCTCCATATGAATATTCGCCTCGACCGTGAAAAACGTACTCGAAAAATCATTTATTTCTGCGAGAGTCGGTCCGTGGCATCGGATATATTTTTGTTATGACGTCTCAAAGTCCCGGTGATAAATTCTCTCGCGCTATTCTTCACTGTCGACGTGAAAATCGCTTCTGTGGCATCCGCTGTTTTACGCTGGAAAGAAAATTGGGGCTTGGCAGAAAGGAAAGCCAAGGAAATGTCATCCACACAATCTTTTTTTTTCGCTTTTTTTTGAGTAGCGTAAATACCTTGGAACGAAAATTGAACGAAGCATAAAGATAACAAAATGAATGTTTCGTTAGTTTTGATACTTTGAGTCGCTTCCAAATGAAACGGCCGAAACCGATTTGACCTGTGAGATTAACCCCAACGAATGTGTTTCTCTAAATCTTACTAATATTTTTGTCTCTCTTTTCCTTTGAATCTTAAAATTCGTAAATTTTCCTACCGCATGGAGGTTTTTTCTCTATACAGCAGGCGTTGTTATTCCTCTATCCATAACTTTAACTCGATGCCAAAAACTTTGTGGTTTCGAATGAAAGAGAGTGGAGAGCTACTGCCAAGGTTAAGGTTGAAGTAGTGGATTTTGTATCCTGATGGGTATTATTGCCAACCGAAAATACTATATGTTGCTCCTTATTGTTAGAAATTTTATAAGACATCAATATAATTCTGTTAACCCATTCGATCATCATTCTATCTATTTTCTCCGCCACGGATTGATTTTAACTAATTTCTCCTTTGAGGGAAATTATTGCATATAGCCAGTGATATATAAAAAATATTTTTACACGCGTCAATTGTTACATTGTTAAACTTCTGTTAAGAATTAAGCCATGAGATTATTTTTATCCACGCTTCTGCTAATATATTTTTAAAATCAGCAAAAAACAAAACTATTTCATGATTCTCCCAATTATCCTAATCCATCGTATCTCTGTAAAGCTACATGCAAAATATAGTTTAAATTTTTTTTACTTTTAAAATTTATTTTACATCTTAGATTAAATTTATTTTAGATCGGAACTATTTCATACATATTATAGTTCCTCAGATTTCCGTTTAAAATGATTCTACTGATTTTAGATGAAACTCTTTCCATTATATCACAGTATTCTCCTCCGATTGACTCCTATATCCATTGAGACTTTAGTTTTCCAATAATCAACTTAAAAATGGATATGTTGATGCATATACATAAACAGATAATAAATACTAGCTGTAATATAAGACTAATTTACGGCAATGCTAGCGAAAAGTGTCCTATCGGATTCACATAATTTGACATATTAGTTTTGAAAATATTTTATCTTCTAAATTTTATTGACTACTTCCATTTAAGGCAATTCATAATCAAAATTAGAGAAGTAACTTACCTCTGCAAGACGATCGAAGCGGGCGAATAGTTCATTCAGTATTTTCACAAGTTCTGAGGCGGAATATGTGGACGAGATGGCTGTGAACCCCACAATATCTGCGTACAAGATACTGGAAAGGAAAAAAAACGAAAATTAAGATGGGGATAAAACGTAATTTTAAAAAAGGATTCAAATATGGGTGAAAAAGGACGTTGAGACGGGCTAAAATATTTCAAAGAGAGCAAAAATTGATGAACCAAATAATTGAACAAAATGAACGTATGTTTTTTATTTACAATGAAAATAGTTCAGCAACTATGGTTGACAATATACAGGGCGTCCGGATGAAAGATATCCAAAATAAACTATTTTTATCTTGGAAAGTATTTTTACAAAAGTTCTGTATACACCTTCTGAAAGGGAACCTCATAGTTTTTTTCTATATTCCACTCACGCGCATACGCTTTTATCTATCCTTGGTGCGATATCTGATTGACGAAATGCCTTGCGGGCCTCCCAGGTCGTCAGATTTTAACCCAAATAGATTTCTTTCCTGTAGGGTTATGTGAAGAGCAGTGTGTACTAGATCAAAATCAACAACATTGAGCACCTGAAAACCCGCATAATGGACGCTGTGGCTTCGGTAACGTCCGACATGCTTCAAACGATCTGGAATGAGGATATATCCTGGATGTTTGTCATGCCACCAAGGGAGCCCACATTGAAGTTTATTGAGAGAAAAAAAAACTTTCTTTCGATGTTTTCAACTGTGATACCGTAAACTAGAAATGCATATAATAAATACATTCCAAAATATAAATATTTTAGATAGCTTTCATCCGGACACCCTGTACGACATCTGTCAAATATTTCTTTTACGCAATATTTTAAGTGAAGCATGAGGAGCTTTTACTTAAGCCCGCTTTTCAAGTAAAACAAAAATGTAACTATGGCAAACATATTTATTTATTTTTTGAAAAATGATCCCTGTATTTTGAAAAATGTTTACGCCCGCGTCATTCCACAATTAGTGTAAGGGAGTTGGCCATTTATTGGTGAACATCTGAATCATATGTACTTAAAGGCAGCATTTTCTATGGCATATATTCTTCTATATCACAATAATCATCTAAATCGGTTTTTTCATACGTGTCTTGAGCAAGAATGAACATTAAAAGCAAAGGCGATTCCCCATACGCAGCTGCAGCGCATTTGAAGTGGAGATTTTCCTCACCTGACGTTCTCGTGCCTGCTCATGTATATCTTCTTGAACTGTCCGTCTTTCGCAGAGCCAAGGTCTTGCCTCATTTTCACTGCCACGTGTTCCGGAAGAACAGATAGTAAAAGCCGCTCCTTTATGGGAGAGAAGTAAAAAAATTATTTCCGAAAAAGGGCATGACTTTCATTTTTATGCATAATTATTTTTCCTTCTTTTACCCTCTGTTGCGCGGATGATAAAAAAGTGTCAGGAAAAGCTGAGACTTTTTATGGACAAGAAGAGGAAAAATAAACCCCGTGATTTTTCATTAGGATAACAGATGAGCTCGTGTGAGTTTAATTAAAAATATACTTCTCGCCCATTTCGTAATTTCAATCTTTAGGACAGTTCTCGCTTTTCACTTTACCTTGAATTACAATTTCTAAAATTAAAATTAAAATTAAAATTATTAAAACACTTTAAACATGACTTTAAACTGTCAGCTATTCTTTCAAAGGAATTGTAATGTTCATTCAAATCCATAATTAAATTACATAATCATGTTTCATGTTTTATCTTTAATTAGTATAACCTATATTATTATATGATATTTTATTTTTTTTATTCTTAATCTAGCATCTTTCATAGATTAATTAAGAAATAAGCCCCTATAAATACAAAATAGTAATCTGATATATATGTTTCTTCTACCCGAGTAAAGATACAATTACACATAATTCTTCATTTGCATTGCAAAGAGGTGCTCCGAAATTTCCATTGAATTGAAATACCTATCCAAGCCCTATCCCCTAATTTCATATACCTTAGTATATATAAAGAAGGGGATAGGTTCTCAAATATATGAAAAATGGTAAATTAATTTTTAATAACTTATCTAAATATTATGACATGATCTATAGAACAAGCCAACCAAAGTGTAAAATAATGATGAGTATGAAAAGGGTATTAATTGCTTAGTCTGTAAATTCGTCGTATACTCGTATTACTGTATACTGTATTTCCTATTTTCTAGCATTGATATCATCACCACAATTGCAACTGTTTCCTTCTACATGAGGAATTTATACAATAAAAAGGGACGTTAAGTGACTTTACAAGTTAAAGCGTGGACTTCGGAAAATTCCCAAGGAGAAGCGGACAAAGTCCTACAAGAAAAGAACACGGATCTTCCACCTGCATGGAGGATAGTCTAACCGATCAGGATATTCAGACTTGCAATTTTTGTTTTTCTACTTGTGATACATATGGATAAAAAAACTTTTGACCTTTTAAATACAAACAACCAACAACGCTTATGTATTTTTATATATAATACATAATCTTTATCATAAAAAACGAAAATTAGCTGCAACTCATGCAAAACCAAAATCGTACTAATGAAGTTCGATATAAACTGATGGTTTGGTGAACCTATTAATTAATTATTAATCAATTTAATAAATAAAGTTATAGGCTGAGTATCATTGAACTATCACATTGTATCAACTTAGTTATCCATGCTGTTCTTTCAAATATATTATAAACAAAATGGTAAAAATATGTGATGAACTTATTGGACGACTAGTGCAATATAAAATCATTGCAGAACAAAGATTAATGGCAATATATAAAATAAAAGAAAGAATTTTGACAGAAATCTTCGGAGACGAGATAAATGACACTAAAGGAATTACCTATTTTAATTAGGAATGATTTTAATTTTAATTAGGAATTATCTTATACGATTTATCTTCTTCGTTCCCATAAGAATCAGTTCTTGTTCCATCAACTTCAATCTATAAATACTTTTAGGTTTGCATTTTTTGCCCCCTCAACTTTTATTCATATTCTTAATTCAAATAAGAAGTATTTTTCAGAAAGTCTGAGTTTGTCTCAATTCTCTTAAACTCCACCAAATCGTATACTCCAATTAAAAATTAAAATACAGGTTTGGTTCCATTTTGGATTACGGATAATCATCCTGTAATATTAAATGAAAACGAAATCCCGAAAGCGGCAACTTTACGTGTATTTGCGATTGCGCTATATAAGCATATCGCCAATACCCATCCAATATCATCCAGCTCCTCTTTATCGTTGTCGAACAGCAAAGACCAAGAAAAGGGAAGCTAAAAGACCTCTTGGAGATGAACGGAAACCCTTAACGTAGACTCAAAAAGAGCATGAAAGGGAAAAGATCAATTTTTTCCCTTTGGGACGCTCATGCATTTGGTTAGTATACAAACTCCGCTAAAATCATCCACTGCTATAAATGCCGCGACGGAAAAAACCGTGACGAACTCGAGCCGAGGGATAGCCTTTGCGAGCGGACAGATTTCGCGCATTTTTTATTCAAAAGTTCCCACCTGTTCCTGGGACTGCTCCTCGAGTAGCAGCTTCATCTGCAGGGCGTGTGAGGTCTGCATGAAGGCCCTTCGCCGCTGGCTGTCCGCCAACCGGAAAGAGGCCAGCCCGAGGATGTTGGCCGTGAGCAGCAGGAGGCAGTTGGCCAGCACCTACCAAGCAGCAAAGAAAACCAGTCAGCCAAATATGAACCTTTCTCTTATTTATACCACTCCTTAGCCTAAGGCTGCTCCCGCCGACTTACTCTCCCTTTCCTTGCCCCATTTGACTCACCTAAGGGATCGCTCCAGATGGAGGGTCGGCAGAGATAAAACGACCCACCTTTGCCGCTCTCGAAATTATTCATGTGTATATATACTCATTAGCGGGCAACTCCCAAGCCCTCTCCGATCCATTTGACGCTCTTCTTTTTCCGCCTTTCGAGAGGAAGAGTTTGCCCGTTTAATTAAAATTTTAAGGTATTAAAGATTCCTCGAGGAAAAATCTCAAGACATCGTTAGTGAGAAGCAGCGCCGAGAAATTACGATTAATTAGCTATCCGATGTAATAAAAATGTAATTTGCGAGAAAAAATATGCTATACATACGATAATTTCCTAAATAACTTACCTACGTTAATTTATGAGCTAAAATAAGTAATAATAAACACAATAGTAAAATAAAATTTTTACTTATGTAAATTCAAACACAAATATATAAACCAAATAAATTAAATAAAAATTTAGTTCCCAATGGAATGAAATACAGGAAAAGGAATGAACCAATTTATAAACTTAATAAAATGTAGCTGAATAAAATATAAATGTAGAATGAAATTTTAAGAGTTAATAAAGTAAAGCTAAGTGTTAGTAAAATATATAATCACGAATAAAGTGAAAGACCCTATATGGGTATCTAAGAAAATTACACACGTTTAAAGGTTGCCATTAAAAAGCTGACGTAAAAATGGTAGTTTTCACAAGATAAATAATAAGAATTACAGAAGGAAAAAAGAAAAAACAAAGCTAAGAACAATTTACAGTATTATATTGAACACATATTTCACATTGATTAGGTTTATCCTCTACATCTCTTTGAGATTATGGTATACTTGTGAGCTTGCAAATAACCTTTTTTTACCTTCAAGTTTCAGAGGTAATTTTAAAAATAATTCTAAAGCTATATATGATTAAAATTGTTATTAGATGTCAAAGTTAGATTAGAGGATATCAAAACAAAGAGTTCATCATAAATTGTATGAGAATAGACGGTTTGCTCATATGCCCACCATGATTAGAAGAGATTCTTCAAACCTTATAAACAAATACTATAATTATAGGCAGATATTGAATTCTCTTCATATCTAGAAGTATGCAATATAACTTTGATAACTTTATTTTGGATTAACTTTAACGGTTGAATATTTGAGACTTATACTCCAGCCAAACATACTATTAGAATATTCAATATTGAATTTGATAAAGCAACAAAAAAGTAGCTTTTATAGTCATCCGACAATAATCATCACAAAGGCAAAATCCCTCCTGCCTTAAACCCTACAGATTGGAAAGCCATGTTTACACCTTTCTGATCATAACTACGAGGTAATTATAAGAATTAGAATCATACATGAAGGATACATTTAATAATTTTACTCCGCATACACAAAATAAGCAATTTTCAGCACAAAGAATTCCTCAGGATGCTTATTTCAACTCCAAATCACTGCCAGAAAGAGTCTGTTTTATTCTTGTCATCACTCTACATGGTTCAGTCGCTGGTGATCCGAGATTCCTTCAGAAATCAACCACTATGGTTGACTTTTATTTCCATCATAAAAGATGATTAATTTAGCGGATTTTTACGAGCTGTGAACTAGAAGCGTTTGCATTTTAAAACCAGACAAAGAAAAACCACCCAACCTTCTTAAAAACTAACTTGGAAATTGAATTAGATCGCATGCTTTCAATGAGTAGCTCAAAACTTTATCAACTAAGAATCCACTAGAATTATGGAAGAAACCCATTTGATAACCATCCTGACTCGTCCCCTCTGGTCATCAGGGTTTGATACTTATTGCTTCTTATACGGCGAGGGGCTTTAAAGAGAGATCTTTAGCGAAGAGTCATTAAAAAGATCCTCAGAACGAGTTCTTCCCAGAAATAACGACTTTAAGGCTACGAAATAGCGGATAGGAGGCGATATCTCCTTCCCACGTCCCTCTTTCCTCCTTTTAAATTAGTGAAAATGTTGCCTTGATGATTATCCTCAAATGTGAAAAGGTTAGTAGGTCTTAAATTGCTATAATAATGATGATAGTGTCGTTTTGGGTTAAACGGTTAGCTATAAGAATTCTCGCGGATTGAAGATGTTCTCTGTATTAATTATAGAATTTAGTGAACAATCTCATATTTTCGTTAGCAGCAGTTTCGTCAAGTAAACGATTGGTATAAATTCATACGCGAATTACATGGAATACTAATCGTCGTTTAAAATACTGATTTTGAATAATGTCAGGTACTGATATGATTGAGTAATTTTAAAACCCACTAAATACGAAATATTGTCTTAGAAATAGAATATAGGGGATTATTTTTACTATTCTTCCCGAAAACTTCTTTTTTATTAAGAAGAAGAATAATAATGGAAACTAAAAATTATGAAAAATAAAATCAATCACTTTTAGAGCATGAATAGGGTGAATATTTCTTCTTTACTTCTATATTTCATTTATGATGTTGCCCTGGGTTTTTAACTTTTTCTTAATTTAATGACATATATATCACTTAGGCGATTCAAAATCTATACAAAAGTTAATGAGATCAAATTAAAATTCTTCCTTTACTTTTCTATTGAATATAAGAACTGAAAAGATATGCATTTTGATATTTAAAAGACTTCGTCAAATCGTAACCAGAAAGATGATGAACTAAAACTTTCCATCAAGCCATCGAACGGATGCTGGTAATACTTCACAGAGAGAGTAATCTTCAATTAGGAAAGACTCCTTTAAAAAAACCACAAACCTTTCAATCACTAAGAGGTTCACTTTGCGAGATGACAGATTACATAGGAAATTTCTATAAGGATTCTGACTCATACCTCTAAAAGAACTGCTATACACCTCCTCAATAAAGTTAAAAGGGAAATGAGTGATAAGGAAATGAAATGGAGGAAGGAAGAGCGGTGAAAGACTGCATCTTCTCTCATAACAGTTTACAAGGCGGTAATGGTCCGAGTAGTGGAGAGTTATTATCCTTAACAGATCGAACTGCTCTCCAAAATCCCCACTCTCCCCTTCGTCCTCCGCTCTGGCCTTGGAGCTATTTTTAAAATGGCGCCTAGTTCCGGTTTTACTAAGAGTAAAAAATACGTTATCCTTTTCACGCTTCCTTAGGATTCCCGCTTTTATTTTCCTTTTCTCTGGCTCGACCGTTGCATTATATCCCCGTGGGGGAATACACCAACCGCATTGCATAACATTGCCGAAGAGATCGGCTGAGTAATAAATCGTTGAATAAGCGCATTCCTTTGAAATGGGTTAGATAACTCACTGAGAGTCTTATTCTTGCGAAATGACAAAATACTCCCAATGGAATAATGAACGAGGATCTAAACTATATGATTACGGGCGGATAATGGTTAGTGTTGAGATTAATTATGAAAGTATTAAACTATTGTCCGGGAACAGGACGGCTTAAAGAGCTACTAAAACCAATCCTCAGGTTACTTATGATGACAACGTTGAGATACTAATCGATACCCTTATTTTTAAGCTCTTAAGTGATTTATCCATCGATGAATAAAAATGAATCGCTCCGCTTGACTCCCAAAACTAAAAGAAATTACCCAAAATTCTTCACTTCAAAAAGTCGGTTAGTAGCAGAAAAATGTCATAATTTTTAAGCAATTCCTAAAATCCCTTTGAAATTTCAAGGAAGGAAAATAATTGATTTCTATAATTATTTTCTTAAAGCTTAAACTTCAGCAATATATTTCTAAACTTTTAAAAATAATGCAACAGTTTTGTTCTAAGAAGTGTCTTGTGATTATGGCTAACATCAATGCGGAGAACAAAAATACCTAGAATTTTTATATGAAAAAATAAAATATTTTGGATTCTCTTCATTAAATTGCAGGTAACATTGTTCCGCGTGGATTCCTGATTAATTTAGACATTTTAAATAAAATCGTAGTTATAGACGCGAAGACCAAAGTTTATAACTTTATTTTCCCATGCAGAATGATTCTATTGATTACTAGCTAAAATATCAGACATTTTTCACGCGAAAATAAATCTTTCCGAGTTGACCTTTGCTCTAACGTCAAGGTTTATACCACTCATAAAATTGTCATTTTAACAAAATTTTAAGTTGCATTTGTTTTAAAACACAGTTAATACAATCGTAACATTAGCTGTTAATCAAGGACCTTAATTAATGGTTGATCTTTGAAAATTTACATCAGCGTTTTATAAAAACATAGACTCCTGAAATTCCTATTTTTAAATTTAATGGAAAAAGTCATCTATCTATCGCCAACAACTCTCACCCGGTTTCTAATGGAAGCTTCAGAAAGTAAATATAAACAACGCTGAAGTTGAAAGTGCAAAAATCGACAACATTTTGGCAGATTACATTAGATTTTGAGTGATTTCAGCCCATTAACATCTCTTCACGAAATAAAGATAATATAGGAAACGGTTTATACGAGAAACAACATATGTAACTTGATAAATAGCATAAAAGTATAAGAATTAATGGACAAGAATTGCTGTTAAGAAGTAATTCGATCGAGATAAACCTATCAATCACATTCCGTCAACGTGGGCTTGCGTACAAACGTCAAAATATTCTTAGCAGCATCTCGTTCTCTAGTATTGGGCAAACACATATACGCAAGTGTCTATTAGCATACTAAATTATATACAATAATCTAACAATAACCTTAATAATCAAAAAGATAAACAATAATGAAATATGAGCTTGTAGATTTGGCTGAACTAACAGAAACTTCCGTCGAAAAGTATACGGATAACGCTCGATTAAATCGAATACAAAAGTAAATTACGAGTCAGAGCTCATTGTATACGACGATTCACACCAATGATCCAAAAAGCCAGAGAGGCGATTAAAGGTTTTCTCACTGGTACAGACGTAGTGCAAACACAATGATAAATTCATTAGGGAATGAGAACGAAATTTTCCTAAAAGCTCCCAAAAATCGGAAAATCAAACTTTGATTTTGACTCAATTGTTCCTGCTACCAGTGATGAATGGAATATTTTTCGTTCATGTCGGAACAGATTAGAGGAAAATATATTTCTCATTTAATAATGTCCTATTTCAGTCTTTCCCATGACTATAATTACATGAATGGTATGACCGCTGTTAAGTAATGGAAGTCATCTTCATTTTGATCACTCCTTCATTATTTAATTACACAGACATCATCGAATGGCTCTAGCGCTGATTTTACTCTTTGAAAGTCGGTGAAATTGGATTTTTTTACTAAATAAATTCTAACCTTCAATTTTAAGCCCTTCAGGGGGAATAAAAATGCAAAACATATAGTTATTTGAATATCCTCTATATCTTTATAAATATACTTATGTTCTTCAACCACTGAAGATGATAGCTTAGCTACTGAAATGAGTATCAGACTCTTCTAAAAACTCAGCTTTCTCCTGAGCCCTTCAGGATTCTTTCAACGTATGCAGCGTAACTCTGGTTGCCGAAGGAGTATTAAAACCTATTTTCTATTTTATTACGTCAAGAACTTTCTTAAAACTATTGCAGAGAACGCAGTATCGATTCACATTCACTTACTTTGGAGAACATACATTTCAGTTGATAATGCATAATACTAATAAACCATCAGAGTTCTGTGCCAAAATAATTCTCTCATTCGCAATAGACTCGCAATCTAGGCTAACAGGAAGCCAAGAATATGGTATACTAAATGGAAACTTGGAAGTCATAGTCCTTGATCCACCCACTCCTCGACAGCTTATCTCTACCTCACTCCAAAGACCTTCATTTATGCATCTTTAGCTCCGCATTCACATCCATTTCCTTTCATCCCCGCTCTCTATCTTTCACATCCAGGAGTTGCCTTTCATTCACCCATACGTGCTCCCAATCCAATTATACGTATTCTAAACGCTTCTTCCCTCTCATTTACCTCAACTTCTTACTTATTCCTTCGGAAAGGACTCAACCGTTGGCAGCCAAAGGATCGGGCTAATTAGCTCTCCGCCTCACTCCATCTGTTCTTCTACACTTCCTGTCTACCTTTGCGCTAGAGCATAGAGTCCTTCACAATGCAACAGCTCCTTTGTAGTTTAACTCCGTCTATTGTAGCAGCTCCAAATATCTCGACACCAGCTTCGCGCCTTCACAATTCCACACAGATGAATTCTGTGTGCGAAGCATTGTATCTAGCGCAGCTGCCTTACTTTTAAACAGATTCTCTTTGTCCCACCTGGCAATAATGCATATCAAAGTCTCTCTGATAAAATCTCTCAGCGATAAATAAAGTCTGTCTATCACTGAAATATTTGATCAAAAATCAATTTTTTGAGTCAATTAATTATTAGTATACGAATCGATAAGACGTATTTTCGCATATTTCGCTTATTATAGAGTTTCGCATTTTTAGAATAATAAGAATACGTGTACATAAAATCGTACAAGATGTTTTGCAGGCAATGTTTTCCCCCTTTTTTATTTCCTTTAACTTACAGGGCAATAATATAATTCAAATTTATAAAAAAGTAATAGTAATTATAATCATTGGTAAACAACGAGTGAGTGATTCATAAAAAAACAAAAAAATGAGGAAAATTAGAATGTGCAATAAACTTTTAAAATTCTATATACAAAAGTCATGGAAATACCATTGAAATCTGTTACGATTTTGGTAAAGTAGGTATGTTATTCCAGTATTTTTGGGTTAATTTCGTTACGCATTATATAAAAGGCGACATAATTTTTCGAAAGCTGATATTATTAAATTATACCCGTGAAATTTGAAATGTTATTCATCAATATTGTATTACCATGACGAAATTTTTTATTATTGCGAGATTATATTTTATTGCGAGGAAGATTTGCCTAGTTTACAAGTATAGTTATAGTATAATGATTATATCTATAGAAATAAAATTATTACGAAGGTGATCAATAATGCTAAGCATAACTTAATAACAAGTGGATCGTAGCTTATTCCAATATAGTAATGATTGAATGAGTAAACAGCATTAGGGAATTGTGAATCACTGGAGCTCAGCGCCAAAACCAACAGGGGAAAGTTATTTGAAATATTTTATGAAAACAAATTCTAACGACGCAATATATTAAGCATACTACATACGTCTACATTTACTATTCTTCCAATCCTATATGAAATCTTTGAATTCATCCCGGATAAATGAAGTTCACATTCCTCCAAGTGAAGGCAAAGGACAAAGTTAAGCAATTGAAACGATAATTAATTTATTTGTGAGATAAACAAAAAGTTCCCGAATAGATGTAAATATTGTAATGGAAAGGCTCTCTCTAAATTAAAAGAGAAGATCGCTGAATGAGAATCGTTTTAATTAAGATATCCAATTATAATTGACAATGAGCTCGGAATAAGGGGATGAATGAAGAGAGGCAAGATTTCCTTTGAAGTGATGTACATTGTGTAGCAAAGAAAAGATGAGATACTAAAGGTCGGTTGCTAGAGATCTAACTTACATAGAAAGAAAAAATCTTAGGTATAAATAATATATCTCATACAGAAACCAGTTAAATTGGCAGAGCAAAAATACTTTTAAATCTGTTTGGTAGGAATCCTCTGAGAGAAAGGAACTCTTCCTTTACTTTGAAACCTTATAATTCAGAAGCAGTAATAGTTTCAGCGTCGTTTAATTTCTTCTCTGAGGTAACAGCCAATTTAATAATTCTTAGCTGAGACTTGAGCTACGCGCAGTTTCTTTTCTGTTTGCCGCATTAAAAAGTTTTCGAACCGTTAACTTGCTGCCGAAATTTCTCAGGAAATAAAAGAGGATAATAAAGCCAAAATGGGCGTAAACTTCGCTGAGTTTCAAGAGTACGTGTTGAGATAATGCGAGGGAAAATTTGATGTTAACGACGCATGCTACCCGCATACATTATGAAGATTCTTCTAGGATAACTTAAGA
The DNA here is from genome assembly GCA_036926295.1 of Pachydiplax longipennis. NCBI lineage: Eukaryota > Metazoa > Arthropoda > Insecta > Odonata > Libellulidae > Pachydiplax > Pachydiplax longipennis. Next base: position 2,734,350 of record JAVFKF010000003.1, read on the forward strand.
AAATGGATTAAAAATCTTTTAAGGAAAATAATTTTCCACTAAATCCTCAATTTCATGAATAAAATGTCTTAATAGAGTGAACGTTTGAACTCTTCAGAAGGCAATCTTAGTTATGAATATGAGTTCATCTTTGATTCCATCACATCATTCAATTAAAAATACCTTGAATTATGTAATATTTTCATTTAATTACTATCTGTAAATTTAAAAATATTAATTTTTAATTCTGCATTTAATTTTCTTCATTCATTCATAAGAAAATAATTGTGGCTGAATAATTTCGGATTGGAAACACGGAATGGCTCAACTCGCCGCCGCCAGCTCGCCGCCGCCGACTCGCCGCGGGCCCAACTCGCCGCGCGCCCAACTCGCCGCGGGGCCAACTCGCCGCGGGGCCAACTCGCCGCGAGACCAACTCGCCGCGGGCCCAACTCGCCGCGGGGACAACTCGCCGCGGGCATATTTGAAATGCGTCTAGAACTATGAAATTACTCGTTCTTCGCAAGGGTTTTAATTATCTAATATCATAGAAAGAAGAAACTAAGAGATCTGCTAAATTTTACGGTAAGACCATAGCACCACTTCATAGAAGCAATTAATCCTTGTTAACCCTTGATTGGTTTCTTGGGGTCGATATAACCCCAGGCGATATACTTCCTTTGATAAAACAAAAGTACTTAAGATATTTATATGCCGATTTCTTACTTATATAAATAATTTTGCACTACATTTATGATCTGATAATTTCGTTAATATTGAGAAACGAAAGGTATGCAATTAATGCGGTGTTAACAAATTACAACATCAATTTAAATAATTCTTTAATAAGCATATTATTTATTTTTCGCGGTGATCTACAAAGTAATTCAGCAGTAAATATCAGGTGCAACATGAAAAATAATATTTGGGAGTTAAAATATCACCAGAATTTTGCTATACAATGCTATGACAAACCAGTTTTGTCAATTCCACTCATAAAAAGCACTTAATTTTAGCAGATAACAAATTTGCAAATTTAATAAATTAAATCATTATTTAATAAACATATTACTGCTTTTTGCAAGTGCCCATATGTAAAGTAATTCATTAGTAAGTAAAATGTTAAGAATTAATTTAATAATAATAATAATCGTCTTTTTTGGGCGAGATTGAGACTAAAAGTTTCTTCCTCCGTCTAACCGATGAACCCTAAAAATCAAATAATGCTGATCACCAACTAAAAATAATTTCCGAAACAAATATTTTGGTCCATATTTCTATCTCTCCCTAATATTTTTATATTATATAAATATAACTATTCTGCTCATTTTAAACATTCAGAATCACAGGTTTCAAATTAATAAAAATAATTTTTTAAATATTTTCTCAATGTTTAAATCAGGACAAACACAATTACGAAAAAAACATTTTTTCTAATACGAGAAATAGATTCTTATCTTATATTTCACATTATAATAAATAAACATTTATATTTCATTATTGACGAGTAAGATTATGGTAAATCTTACTTCTTTATTACATTCGGGATTTGATTATTTTCCGCTTTAATTGTCTCATACAAATGTATCCTTATCTCATTTCTGCTTTCCAACCAAAGGTGCAGTAAGCTGAATAACAATATTGAAAACGGTTGTAAATAATAATAGTTATATATTTATTAAAAATTGTTGTCAACAATTAATATTTTTAAAAATTCAATTACAAAATGGGGTATCAGTTCCCAAAGGCAAGATTATGCCGATAGACCTACCACTGTAGTGCATCGTAGAGCATGTATTAATAAAATAATATATTTTATGGGTTGGTGACAATGATAAGGAGTTATTTTACGATGTTTATATATTAATAATCGATTTCCGTGGTTGAAAACCATTAAATAGAATGTTCGATATATTTCTGTATGAAACTTACAGTTAGGGGGTTTCGACCATGGCAGATCGATCATAGCACGTTTCAAAATTCCAGTCAGTATGGAGAACTTACAGGGGAATAACTCTATGTAATTTGCCGTAAGTGAAGAAGTTAGCCTCGCGCAGGTTCGCCTTTACGTGGAGCTACGGATTCGTACGGGTATAATTAAGATTCGTAGTTTACATTTATCGATTCAAACTTAAATTCCGATGAAATTTGAATAAAAATAACTTTTTCAACACAACAGTGAAAATTTTTATGCTTTTATAGAAAAACAACAAAGTTAAAAGCAAAAATTGAATGAATTGCCGATCACCCGTGAACATTTTTGGAACTGCCATTTCTCTCTCACAATTCAACATAAAATGCTGATTTTTTCTTCGATTGCTCACTGTATCATCTGAATGCATAAACATTACATAAGATTAATTTCAGAGTAACCACATCTTAGTAAAACATTATTTAGTTGGAACGGAACTCAAGAAAAATTCGTCGTGCAGTCCAATTTATACGTCGCCTAAAAGTTTTTGGTTTCTCACGTGAGGAAGAACTTGTCTCGAGAGAAATCGAGATAAATGTTGTAATTTTCATTTGCAGTTTGTTTTGATGCGATATCTTGAACAGAACTTTAGTTTTTGACTTTTATATCAAAGAGCGTATTCCGCTTCGGGCCTCGAATCGCCGAGGCTTCGGAACCTCTAATTCAAAATACTCGTATATGCAAGATATGGTGTTCATTATTTTTCTGGTGCTTACCAATGAGTTATGTTGTGTATAAGCGCTTAAAAAGTATTGAAATACTGTTTGAAAATTATTCAAATTTATTTTTGGAAATCTGGTGAAACTGCCAAAATTGCTTACTTTTGATTGCTTAAAATTAACTAAATTCTCAGATTATCTTAAGAAGGTAAAAATCTTTTCAAAACAAAATTTGGTTAAAATATCTTGATTAGTTTTTGTTTTACCGAGGGAATTACACCACCTGGGGTCACATTCACCCCACGAGACTAATTAAGGGTTAATTACGTTTACTGTATTACGTAAAGATCAGTTAGGAAGGAATATCTATCTGTGTAATCTTTTTATGAAAAGTTGATTTGTATGTAATTATCAGTTGGTATGCATGATCTGATTTTATTCTTTACATGGTACTTACAAATAAATTACTTAATATAAGGGCACTTAAAAACCATGATCTGTTAATTATATAATTATTTACATTTATTTCGTAGATATGGTAACACTACTAAAATTTAATGCATTTTATGGTTAAATCAACAAAATTGATTCGTCATAGCATTGTATAGCAAAATTCTGGTGATATTTTAACTCCCAAATATTATTTTTCATGTTGCACCTGATATTTACTGCTGAATTACTTTGTAGATCACCGCGAAAAATAAATAATATGCTTATTAAAGAATTATTTAAATTGATGTTGTAATTTGTTAACACCGCATTAATTGCATACCTTTCGTTTCTCAATATTAACGAAATTATCAGATCATAAATGTAGTGCAAAATTATTTATATAAGTAAGAAATCGGCATATAAATATCTTAAGTACTTTTGTTTTATCAAAGGAAGTATATCGCCTGGGGTTATATCGACCCCAAGAAACCAATCAAGGGTTAACAAGGATTAATTGCTTCTATGAAGTGGTGCTATGGTCTTACCGTAAAATTTAGCAGATCTCTTAGTTTCTTCTTTCTATGATATTAGATAATTAAAACCCTTGCGAAGAACGAGTAATTTCATAGTTCTAGACGCATTTCAAATATGCCCGCGGCGAGTTGTCCCCGCGGCGAGTTGGGCCCGCGGCGAGTTGGCCCCGCGGCGAGTTGGGCGCGCGGCGAGTTGGGCCCGCGGCGAGTTGGCGGCGGCGAGTCGGCGGCGGCGAGCTGGCGGCGGCGAGTTGTCCTAGACCCGGAAACATACCCTCTAGAATCCGCGATTTTTAAAATTCTAACTAATTAACGGTATAAAACGGAAATTTTCCATTAAAAATTTCATGTAGACATCTCAATCGTCAAGATTACAATTAAAAGTAATTCTCTAAAATCTGTGGCTTAGAGGAAAATAGAAATCTAGGGAAATCTCAAATATGGAGCAATCCCTCATAATTAGCACGCCGTCAAGAAAGCACACTTAAGTATTTCGATATGTTGTGAGCATCATCTCTTCTGTGAGGAAGTAAGCATAATATAAATAAAATACTGCACTTTTTCAGCGAGAAAATCCACGAAGAAGGAGGAAGAATTACTTTAACCCGGCATGTTTAGAACTCCATAGAAGGGCTAAAACTTTCGGCTAAGGATTACATGAACTCATGGCTTGTAAAATTAATAAAACTGCAGTAATTCTCCAAGTCAGTAATAGTAAGGAGAATGTTTCAAGCCACCCATGTCTTCATCTGTTCAATTCGAATTGCATTATATATAATGAAATCACACAAAGTTGTGTGTTTCCTCATGCAGCCACAGCCACAGAAAACGTTGACTTTCACAGTGTTTATCAAAAGCAAAGATAAATATTAGTTTTCGCCCACAAACACCAATTAATAGGCCTCTCAATTAAGCAGATAAACAAAGAACCGATGTCTACTTTACTAGATAACAGAGTTTTCTTAAAAGCTCCTTAAACACATAGCAAAGACGATAAATGTGGAATATTATGTGTTGTAAAACATATCACCAAAATTAGTACCGCAAGACAATTGTAAAACGTAGGCAGACACTTTCTTTAACTGTTCTTCAAACATAATAAAAATTAACCAAACCATTGCCCCAAACTACTACGCTAATTTCTTTTACTCTCACGAACAAGCCTTAAAGCCTTAATCACGAAATGCCTTAAAGTTTATAAGAAATAAATTAACTACTTTCAATACAACGTACGGTATTCATTGTCATTTATTTCTGCAAAATATATTCAATTGTTATAGAGCCTTATTCCGGATCATTGCCATTATCCTGATTCATGCGTCGTGATTGGAACAGATATATTTTGAATTTTTTCGAATTTCCTATCTATTCCACATCATACTGATACTGATTGATTCAGCTCATTTGCTTTCTGCATTCCTTAAAAAATTTATTTACTTAATTTATTTTTTAGTAGTGATGAATTTACTATCCACTAAAAAGATTCTGCAACTTTTATTTTTTCTCTTGTGTCATTCAGTTTCTCAAGTTTCTCATTCTCCATTCCTTCAAACTGCTGTTACTTTGTTTTTCTCGTTATGCCTTTATCTTGTAACTCCTAGCAATCAAAACATTTTTATTATCTGTTATAAAGGAAGAGGAAAGAACTCTTGTCAAAGCGATAGAATTTTTATCGTGCGAATATTTCGCTGAAGAGTGCTTTGGTTGAAAAACAAAACGATCGGACGGATATGAGCCATATTTCCTCGATGAGCAGATGGGATGACCTTTTGAATGCAATTACTCTCAGAATGTAGAATACAATGCCTCAAATGTGATTCCATGATTATAGAAGGACCCTCTCCGGGAAAAATTGTATTGAATGCCCGCGGCGTCATCTTGCTCGCAATAATTTCCGGGGCTCCCCAATTTCACGAGCGACCAATCAAAAGCGTCACTTTCCTCACCTCCCCCACCCCTCTCTCGTATCGAACACTCGATCATTCGATTCTAACGCCACGCCTGTCGCAAACAGGGAAGGGCAATTCAACCCGCACTCAGGTTATGGCCCGACCTCTTCATTTTTGACCCGCATTCCAACGTCCTCGGCGGGAAAACTACGCTCTTCATAGCTGACTAATCTGGAGCTTTTAAATTTGCATTCAGTTGGGCATTAGGAATTTTTAGCTACGCAATTTCATCAAAATATGAAATTTCCCTAGAGAGAATTCATAATACGGTGGAAATATTGATTTCTTTCGCAAGTTAAATTGAGTCGTGTTTTGTGGGAGATGAAAAGACGCTTTTCGATCACTAAATGAGTACTCAGGAACATTTCAGTCGTAATATTTTCAACTAATCACCGTGTAAACCAGGTAGGAATGAGGACGTAACGGTTTGGTGCGAAAGAAGTAAGCGGATTGATACTTAAGAAAGTTTTAGAAGTTAAATTTTAAGGGCATCATATGTTAGGATTTTTCATCTACAGGAGTTTCACCCATATATCTTTCAACTTTGTTCTTTTCATCCATAGACGTTCCACTCAAAATATGGATTTTCCACTCGAAGAAAATATGCTCAAGACTTTTTAGCAGAGAATTCTTCACGCAAGAGTCGTTCCATCGATGTGCTTTTACACCTAAGGGATATCTCTCCCAATGGTTGCATTTTTCAAGTTTCACTTTAAAAAGTATATAAAAACCCTTTTTAAAATACTATTTAGAGAAAAACCTGAAGTTTTTGCGTTCTCGTTTTTAAATCTCCAAAACATTGATATAATGAGCTACGTATTGGCTTCCAAACGATACCAAATCAATTAAAAAGCCTTCATGCATGTAATATATATGTGAATACATATAAACACATGGAAATACATATTAAGTTCTTTCTTTTTCCCTTTGAGACTTGCTCACGAATGAACAATTAACAATGATTGCTGAGCCCAAATTGCACGCCTTGTGAAAACTCATTTGATAAACAATGCTTGGTGAAATATTTCTACTTGGATGAAATATTCTTGGTTGAAAATTTTGGAAGAAAAGTCTATTTAGTAAGTTGAGTAAACCGAAGCGCTTTGAATAAAACGCCAAGACACCAGCTATTATATTTACCATTCACCATCGATTCCAAGAGAACTGCCACACTGTGAACGATGAAAGGAGCAATACTCAATACTGGCACCATTTCGGGAACAGCACTTATCGAAAATACTCATTTTATCGCAATATTGTTTGGGAATGATCAATAAAATCAATTGAAATTCGAGGTTTCGGAAATCTGTCGTCCATCAAATCTCTATTTTCCCTTCAATGCCAACGATAAACTTATCCAGCCCTCGCTTCCAGACCCAATAAACGAACGGTTTTCAACGATGCGGAAACGGGTTAGAATGAGCCTTCCGAATGAACGTACCTTTCCACGAATACTTGGATCGTATATAGTGGAGACGATTTATTATTCATCCTGCTCGTGAAAACTTCATGGAATTCTCCGAGTAATTGATGTCGCTCGAAAAACGTTCGTGAAAATAGCGCAAAATTATGATAAAGGTCATTTATTAAATTCCGTGTGCGCGCAATGGACTTAGATCGAGCCTTTTATTGGAAATTTGTCTCTCTCTATGGGGGATTTTATAGGCATTCGCCAAGTCCAAATGTCAAGGAGAAATAAAGTTCAAGGGAGCATGAGTTCAATATATAAAGCGATGAGTATCGAATCCCTTCCGGATTTCGGAGACCTAAATCTAGGGGATATTTGAGGGAACTAGCGGAAGTGGACGAATTGCTCTATAAAATACATGCCCAAGGATATTACTGACCATTAAGCTCCGAACAACCACGCCTGGTTCACTACTCACAACGACCAAGGATGTCTCGAAGCGAGCGAATTGCTGTACAGAAGTTAGATTGCTTCAGTTAACTGCTAACATTATAATTTTCTATAATTCTAGCACCAGTGATAATATATCATAAAAATCTGCAAATATTTTCATCAATAGTCTTGTAAAATACTAAAAGAAATATTATGAATTATCTCAATGAATATATCTACGAAACACTGTGGAATACTAAGTTGAAAGAACTAGAAATGAAACCCAAGCCGAAAAAATAATGGGAACAAAATATGTGCCTCTAATTTCTCGTCAATTGTATTATACGCAATTTTGCATATCATACAATTTTACCACTATTCGTATTTAATTAACATAATAATTAAATAACTGATAGAGGTTGGATGCCGTAAACTGGATAGCTCAATAATATAAGCGTGAATTTTCTCTCTTTGATTTTAATATCACTGAGTACGATTTTGAATTATTTGAGCTTCATTTTCATAAATTACTTAAACATAAAAACAAATAATAAAACTTAATTAAAAACAATATTTGGTGCTATTTGATGACAAGGGTAGCGAGGGCTTGTAGAATATTTCAGTATATTTACAAACATTTTCGGTCTGATGAAAATTATATGTCCCAAGTAGACTAAAGAGAAAACACGTTAGTATAATACTCTTTTCTAAATTGGTAGATTAGAAAATGAAACAATATAGCTGAAGGAGTTTTCTGGACCTTCCAACAATGTTATTTTGATTAAAGAACTAATATTAGATCATTAACTTGAATTGATATAAAATTTTTGTATCGATATTATTGTAAATTAATTTTTTAATAATACTGTAGTTGATTACATTTTCCTAATTTGTGTGATACTCATAAAATGATGCAACTTTGTTAATTGCCTTGCCTTTTGAGTGAATATTTGACTGTGTTTTTATGTCATATTTAATTACCTCTGGCATATTCGCAAATTGTTATCCTTATATAAAAATATCGGGACTCTTCGACAACAGCTCTGATTATATGCAATAACATAGGAATTCTGGAATAAAATATCTGTAAAATTAAATTGGACCATGCGAAAAAGGTAGGCATACTTTTGGAAATACCATGCTTAGTTCATTGACAATTATTGTAATTTTTGTGATTTATAAACTTGAATAAGTCCGTAAATAAATTACCGTCATCCTTAATTATCATCTCGTGAAAACGGTTTTCTACTGATGACGAGGGAGGCTGAATTATTCCATGACGGTTTCTAAAATTTAATAATACCATATATTAAAGAGGAGTATACAAAAATTAGATGAGGAAAAGTTTGAAGGTAAATAAATGCAAAACATATCGGTGACGTTAGTCTACATTTGATCCACGTAAAATGAATGAGTTTCATCATTGAACGAGCTGTTTTAAAAAAAAAAAACAGTAATTACCTAAAAAAAATCGCAGTCGAGAGGCGTACTATTACCCAGAGTGATTCAAGAGCGACCGCAGATTACTTCCACGAACACGCATGACATTTACCGCGGAAATTTCTCTGGTTTCGACAGTCCATCGGATATCCTAGAACTTGAATAAGAGGGAGAATGCGTGCACTGCTGAAATAGACGCAGATTAGATCCTAATGAGATGAGTTTTAGAGAGAACGCTCTCGAAGAGGCATAAAGCCAATGAAAAGTGTGGCAGTTTGAGGGATGCGGTCTGAATGGAAGGTCTCGTTACGCGTTGGAATACAGCTGACGATGATGGCAACTAATGGAACGAATCTCTTATTCCCTTCTAACCAACATCCGCTTCCCATTCTTTCATTTTCCCGCTATTCAGCTAACACTCTCGAAAACCCTTCCGCTTAAATTTCCCTTTCCTTTGCCGCCTACGACGTACTCTATCTCTTTACATTTGATTATATCTCATAGTCCTTCTGTTTTGGCGCTTTATCTCTAAAATAATGCGTGCTTTATTTATTGTTTTTTCGATCGACGTAAGGAAACGTCTGTTTTGCGAGATTGTACGCTAATTTTTCTGAACGCTTTTTTCAAGTTCCATCGCTATATATTACGATATATGAACTTCTGAGACTGTGCTACCTTATTTCGTTATTTAATACTTTTCATCTGACTATTGGTACAGGATTGAGAAAAATGTATAATTGAAAGATAATATTGAAAATATAATTAAATTAATGGGTATAAAATACACTTTATTCATCTAATTAGTGGTCAGTGAGATTAACGAAGACATAAATGTGTAAATAGAAGAAGAGAGAAATGCTTATGATGCAGTTGTGAATGTGAAAGAAACCTAAAGTATTTATTACCTTAGGAAAAAGAGATCCAAAGCAGGAATACAATCAAAAATAAAGAGGGGTTTATCTACTGATGGAACAAATTAAAAGGTGTAAAAGAAAACATACTATTTGAAACAGGAATTCGGTATTTTCACACCCCTTACTATACGAGGTATTAATGTAATTGTACTAAAATATACAATTATTCATGTAGAAAATGGGGACGCTTATACAAGATATTATTTCCCTGCACATTATCTTACTTATTATTTAGAACCTTATCAAATCACAAAAGTCATCCTCGAAAGGGATGAAACGTCATAATAGAATCATGTTATATTGCGGGGGCCTTGAAGTAAAGGAATACCATCAAATCTATGTAAGGAAACAATTTAATTTGATGGTAAAAGCAGAAAACAAGAAAACAGAAACCGCGACCTAAATTTCCTTCTCTGATGTATCGTAGTTCAGATCTGCAACCCGATTCGAGCTTTCGGATTATTCTTGTTCCACAGTTTTGTTACGTAAAATTGTTTCCAAACTCGATTGCGATTCACTCCCACCTATGATGCCATAGGTTAACTGCTGCAAAGTCTACATCACGAACTCGGAAAGATCCCTAATTTCATTAACCTACTGTACTGTTTGCTAACTACGAGCACTGATACCTCGCTGTCTCTAGCTAAAGCAAGACAATTAAGTTGCTGTACACAGTTCCATTGGAAATCGAAATACAAACAGTCAAATCAACAGGTCATACACTAACAGAGCTATGTTCGTTAAATAAACAATTAATTGAGTACAATCTCGCATGAGAAAATCCCGTATGGATGATGGGAAGATAGTAAATATATTAATGAAGACGGCAAGAAAGAAAATCGGTCGAAAGGTAGCATCACGAGAGTTCTTTCAATCAGAGTGAATTCCAAAGAGTGGCCTGATTAGGTTTAAATTGGATACCAAACTGACAGATTAAAGGCCGAACTAGGAAAACGTTCCCAGTTCGTAAATGCCCCTCTCTTGCACTAACTAGTCTGAATTGAAGAGAATTTAAGCTAAAATTTGCGAAAACCCTTCCATTACCTTCGATTGATTGACACAAGAAGGGACTGGGTAATTACCGCTGGAGCTAGCAAGCCGTTCTTGGTAAGGATGCAAACTTCACCAAAGAAAGAATTACCCTTCCCGTTTCGTATGCAGTCTATTGGCAGATCTTTTTAATCTCGAAGAAATATTTCGCGCCAAGAATGATACTGCACGAATTATTTTGAAAATGACAGAACTAGGTCGACGCAAAGTATTTCATGTTCCTTCCAAATACCCAAACGCCGTACTTAGTCTGATTAAATTTTCAGTTCGCAATCATACATTCCCCGCTTTGAATTCTATGCCTTACTGATGACTCGATGAAAGATATCGGTTGAGCCACCCAAAAATTTCAACTTCTAATTTAGAAGTAGTGAATAATATTATTAATATTGCCTGGTCGACTGAGATATGGGCTTCCATCGGGCATTGCGTAATGCGTTCGCCCGTCAACAAAGACGAACGCGCTACCCACTTGGATACTATTACTACTATTGGGGCTACTAGGAAGGCCCCATTGCTAATTTATTCAGATGCAAATATATATCACTCAGCGGAGAAAAAACATGGTGAATGGTAACGCCACATAGAGCAGAAATACTAATCATCGGAAGTAATAATGACTAATCTCGATCTAATAAATTAATTTAAGCTCTCCGAATTTCATCAAGCTTGAATACTAAATAAGTAGATGGAGTAAAAATAAATAAATATATAAATAAAATTGTTTGAGCTATTTATTATGTGATATATGTAAAATACTTAATAAATTTAATTAGCCTTTTTCATATCGTATCCGAGTTTCAGTTAAACATATCATCATCATTCCTTTCCATTCCGAGGACGACGGCTAAGTAGGCATCTCCAAGAGCTTTTGAATGCTCTCAGAGTTTAAATATAAATAGTAAACTTGAACTATAAACTCTTAAAAGATTAGATTAGAATGAATGAGCTTACGGATGTCTTTCAGAATGCACCGAGTCCAAGAGATATCTTAAGAATTGAATGTAAGATAATTTCACGATTTTCATCACACTTTCGCCATCAATTTAGTTATAAATTCTTCTTATCAAAGAAAATGTCATCTTCTGTAAATATGAAAATAACAGAATCAACGATAATTGCTATAATGTTTTCGTCAACGAATGATTTTGAGAGATCTATTTCCAATTTGCAAGTTTACCGTTCACTTTAAATCCGAACCTTGTTTACAAGCCTTGCTTTTAAAAGATTTTTATTCCGACTATAATGGGCATCCAGAAGGTGGCACCTTCCCCTATTGAATTCAACCTTATTTTACCTGAACGATGAGAAATTCGAAGCCATCCAAATATTCGCAATTCCCTCAAGAAAAACATCGGGATCTAACTCTTCAACCGACAGGAAAATTCCAAATTGCTTTTTTCGAATCCGTTTTCTCCGCCTAAATAGAATCTTGGCACGGATCCACCCTTTTAGAGGCTTTTCCAGCAATTATGAGCAGACGTGCGTAAATATCTCTAATACGTTTTTATAAAGGGGGGCAATCCACCTCTCTCGCTGCCTTTACGTCATCGACCCCTATAATCCCATAGCAGCCCAAGGCGCGCATACCAGATGAGAAACTCCGAGATTTTCTAATTGCAACAGTCAGATTAAATGGCTCGAGGCATTGGCTCACAATTTCACATTTGCCACTTGGAGGAGCCACCGTCGAAATGGTCCGGCTGTCCTTAGGACGCTCTTCTAATAGACGGAATTTCTCATTAAAATCGGAGGAGACCTCTATGTCTATCAATCCACATTACGGCGCAGTCAGGGAAATTCAACTGGACCGTAATGCGATTTCAAGACCGGTTATAAATACATGCATTCATCTATTTACCAAAGCCCAAAAAAACATTCATCTACTGGAAAAGTACAGTGAGAGACGTAAACAGTAACAATGGATAAACATATACAACCATAATTAGCCGGGACTCGAAGCCGAGATTTTGGATTCGGACAGTAGCATGCAAAACAAACCGGCCTGTATCACATTATGTGATCAATAAAATTTCAAAAATATAAGCTTATTTATGATACATTGAGACATTCCGAAAAGTTTTAAATCAATATTTGTGGATCGAAGTCGAAAATGCTCCAGGAAGGTCCAGCTAATACGGTGAAAAGGTGAAGCAATTGCCTGAGGAGTCACCCTAGAAGGATGTGCCAAATTCTGCCTTTGGCTCGCCTCTTTCTCACTTATTAAAACCTCACGAAAATCGTTCACTTATCATGATGTTTTGAAAAAATTAACCACTTCTTAGAACGCAAAAGACGCACAACTCTCGTCTGACATACTAATTTCTATTCCCTCATTTATAGATTTTCGATGGTGAAACGCTGTTTCCAAGACATTCAGGGTGCGATTACTTCCTATCGCTTACATAACACATTTTCATTTTTCTCCGCATTGCTCGTAATAAATGAGCTACTATAAAAAATCAAACTGGGTAAGATTAATTCTAAAACCAGCCAAAATTAAAAATTGACAAATATTTTGAAGCAGCTTTTAATGTCAATAGTTCAGAGATGTATGACCAATGGTCATTGACCATTGACCATCGCAGGGGGCGGATAAGAAATCCCCAGCGGAAAGTTTAAATCCGGCTATCGCTGTAGTTTATTAGTCCCTTACTTGATCCCAGCTTACGAATCACCTTGAGCACACATTTGATACTCTGCAAATATTGTTAAATTGCATATTCTTGGATGTGAAAATAAGGAAAACTAATAACCAAAGAGAGATAAAGAAAGGGAAGTTCTTAGAAACCTAACCCAAGAAATGAAAAACAACAAAATAAGAATAAGTAACGATGCAAATCTAAATTTATATAATAAGGCCAGTATAACACTAGTTAGTTGTTTTCTATATTTGGTTGGGTTACCTTTGTGACTTTGAACAAAGCGATTTATTCTCTACTTAATTATAATTAATTATAATTGCTATAAAGGATGATACATAGTTCTATAAACTCATATCTTTATTCTTATAATCTAACCTTCATTTATCTATTAATTTTCATCTGTATAAATTAATCTCAACCACCAAAGCTCTATTAAAATTGCACACTTTATTTTGTCATTTTTACCTCCAACCTCAAAATCATAAGAAGTTTATAAAAAGAAGACTCACAAACATATGAGTTCTGAAACTGAGCGAAGAAAAGTTTTGTGTGGTCGCAAAAAGATTTCTAATATTAATAATACTGAATATTATATTGGGAAGGACCGTTTGTGACAAAAGCAGGTCATGTTCGGACTGAATTGCTTTTAATAAACCAGATGGTCCGATGAAAAAGGACATGCTACAAATATGGATACCGCAGCTTCATGATGAAAATTAATTCCTAACTTCCATAAATGTACAAAAACGAGGCAAAGGCCCTTAAAATGCGTCGGTTCAATGCACCAATATCGGACAAAATGAAAATAACCCGAGAGGAAAGAGAAAATATGTATACACTTTTGGATGAAAAAAGATTTGAAAACTAGCTTCATAGCTGCTGCTCTGTGTATCAGAAGAAAAATCAATTGCAGCGGATAAAAATAAAACACGCTCAACTGGTCAGAACGACCCAATTTGATTGGAAGCCAAAACCAGTTTCAATTAATTCCTAATTAATCTCTCCGGAATCTACTGCTGCATTTTCAGCGTACAACTGTATTCCCAATGCTCGTCCCTTTCCACCAGATAAACACTGTTCACTGGCTAGGTTTACAATTAACGAGACCTAGTCCCTTCAATAAAATGCGCTGGAATCCACCCTTTGCAATCACATGTGTTTCCGCTCTCTCTAGCGAGCAAACGTTTGTTTAAAAATCTGTACCTATGCTACATTCGTCAATGTTAATTAAAACGGACTTTAAACGATTTCATACAATAACTTAATGGCTTTCAAAAATAAATTTAGCAGAAACTTGTCCCATTTAGATAAATAAAATATCTCGCTTCTGTAAAGAGAACGTATTCCGCGAATGTTTATCATCTATTGATGTAAGTTGTAAACCTTAGTTTCCTTTCTTGTTATTATGAAAGAATGTAATACACTTCAGTGGACTGAGAGAATAGACTCTATTCTTTAAGTTCCTTTTGATGACTTTAATAATATATTTTCTATGTGATACCAGAATTGAATAAAGCTCATCGTTTCCTAATCTTGTAATTCATAAACTAATAAGGTTAAATTATACATAAACTAGATTCTTAACACCCTAATTTTCATTTATCTATCACTAGTAGGTAAGCAGATACCGAAAAGATTTGCTTGAATCAGGTACAGGCACCAAATTTCAGTTACTTGAACTTATCCTTTTTGAATATTTTGATATTATTTAATTCAAAATTAATTTTATAATCAAATTATTTAAAATATAGCGATTGGCGATCGAGTTTTACCATAAGATTTGAAAGTTGCACGATCCTTAGAGTTAGTAAATTTTCAAATTTATTTTCCTTCAAATATTTTACCATCAAAAATACGTCTGGATGTATTAATTTAAATAAGTATGGATGCTATCCAATTAAGGCATTTCTCCATTAAAGATGTGATTAAATGCTGCGAGTAAGTGCTTATGGAGAATCAATGGCTTCTATTTATCCATCTACCTCATCAAAGCTACCACTTATATTTACCCTTAATTCTGTGCCATTGTGCCACCAGTATGATTATATTTATTAACTTATACTACTAACCTATTTGGATATAATTTGCTAATGCGCGCTTAAATTTGAAGTAATTACATCGCACTCCATTTTTCATAAAAAGACTTGGTATTACGCAATATGAACGAGTTTGTTATTATTAACCACTTTAATCCTAAAAATCGGGTCAGTATGGTATTTTTCAAGAAGATATTTCCATTAAATCTCAGAATAAGACAAGAAGCAAAGACTTAGCAACGCCTTAAAAGAAATCAACTCACAAACATCTCTAAAACACAAGTTACTTCAATATCAATACTGATAAGGAAATAAGAGAGGATTTTGATATCTAATAGAAGGTCTCACAAGCCGTAGTAAAATTGCTCTTCGGGAATGAGTAGCGAGAATTGAAGCTTGTACTTCTTCCACAATAATCATAAAAATATAGTAATTCTGAATACTAATTTCAATTCTCACTTTCAATTATGAAGATTCCCATCATATTCACTTCAAAAGATTAATTTTTATACTCCAAGGCGCAGACTCTAACATCAACGTATTACTCCATACCGTAAATGAAATAAAAATGAAAAAGGACAATTCTACCTTTACCACAGAATATTCTATGATAAAGATATTCATTGTGCTTTAGATGGAGAACTACTATAAAGTCGAGGTCGAATTATGAACTCCTAAGATCAAACTTCCTAAAAGCTATCAAGATCTGCGCGGAGTTGCGGTAAAGCGGGTGCTAACACCGAAAATATTATCTTCCGACCTAACTTTTCCAGAACCTCGTTTCATTTACTTGGTTCCTCTAAAGTAAAAGAAACTGCTATTCGGCATCTCTTCAGCCACTAGCAAAAACCACCATCCCGTTCATGAAAACATATTGGAACTTTTTTTACGGAAGAAAACTCAAAAATCAAAATGATTTATGGGAATGGAAACTCGAGGAATGATGACTTCGCCCTTCTTCTCGAAAAAGAAATCGTCACAAAAAACAGACGCAGCGAATCGTAAATTTATGAGATGGCACACTTTCGCGGCGATAAATTCGGCCTTAAACCCACTTTATTTATTCTTAATAAGGAAAGGGGTGTTCCCGTGTTACTTGTCCATCCCTTGGGAGCGTATGAATGATGGAGAGGATGGGCTTAGTTCCGCGGATTTCCACGGCAACAACGCTTCTCACGTAATTTATCAAGCAAGATAGTTATCCGCTGACATGAGCTCTTCTCTTAAAATAGGCAGAAATAGCACCAATGACAGCTGCTTCGTAACATACTAAGTCTCAACCATCATGTGAGTTTATATAGATAAGTGATGCTAACGTTATATAAATAATACAATATACTTTTATGGAAGGAAACGGAGAAGAATGACATAGCACGATAAACCGTTCGCTAAGGAATACTATATTCTCTTAAAATTACTACTACTTAAAATTTTACGGATTGTAATTTTTTTAAATAATATTCATTATTATTATTATACTTGAATTTTAAGAAACTGATCTCTTTTTCCACTTAATATGCGCATATTCTCCTAAATATCCGGAAATCTTGTTTTCAATAAAGCGTAAAACAATATGTCCATAACCTAATTACAACCGATTCAAGAGTTTTCTTACAATAACTTCTTAGATCAATTATACGAAAATCAAAATACGATTAAATTTCTGTTTCACAATTTGCGTGGATCACACGTAGATCTCGTTTATGAACGTCAAAAGTCTTAAAAAGCAATGTCTATCATGAATTATTTTTATTCAGACAAGTAACCTGACCTTCCGTAAAAAATATTACTCTGATAACTGTTGATATATTTCCTTTACAAATTATTTTAAGTTAGGAAACTATTACGACTACGAAGCTAAGTAAGTATTTACGCCTGAATCTTATGCAGCCGGTGTTACTCTAGCGAGAGGTATGCATCACGCACAACACTCAGCTCTCAATCTAATTGCCGAGTACTTTCGGTAAGTCCTTATCTGCTCACTAAATCATGAATTTACTTCTTGGATTGCAAGGGAATTTAATTCTTTATCATCAATGTATATATGTATCATTCTGTAGTGTAGGATCCTAAATCTCACCATCTTAAACTTCAAAAAGCTTTCGAGTAGGGATGAGGCGAAGAGTAAGGTCATTAGTCTTAGATTTTCTCACTAAGCTAGAACTCTATAAGTAGAACTACACTTAATTGCAGTAAAATTAATAACTATAATATTTTAAGCGTTACTCTAGCACCACTGCTGATTGTCTGTACAGCACTGATCCCAGAGTCCTGTTTAAACCTCAAACACAAACGAATGGCTCTCCTTAGAGTCACTCATATCTCATTGGGTTTCAAACTATCACAGCTAAATGTATGAATGTTGTAAAAATTAATTTTTATCATCTAAATTACTATAATTGCTTTCAGAGGAATTCCGGAATTATCAAAAGATCGTTCTCATCTGCCGACACTTTCTCCTAGAACATCTGCCTGGAAAGTGGATGACTTGGGTCAGAGATATTTTTTACTCCCGTTTATCCTTAGAACTCAAAAAAATTCCAGTTAACAAGAGGTATAAGCACAAACAGAAAAGCATCTCACGGTGCAAAATAAAAACATTCTTTCACAGATGACCTTTTTAGTCGGGATGTGCAAGACTAAACACGTCGGCGCCCGCCTATTTATCCTCTGAAAGCAAAATTGACCCTCAGTACGTAAACGAAGAAAACTCATCCGCCTGCGAATGCCATTAATGCCCCCTTCGGAACCACTTTAAAAACATCGAAAACGGTCCCTCACGCCCACGCACCATCGCTTTCACCACATTCCTCGGTTTACTTTCGAGTCTTTTCCTCCAGAAACATCGACTTAATTTATCCCGCCGCCAATTTCTGACCACACCTCTGCTTCCCCCTCTCAGCCTTGCACCCAAGGCCAGCTACGGAATTCAATTACCTTTCGCACAATGAGAGGTTCCGTGGTGAGATCGACCTGCACACTCGACCCCGCCTCCGGCAGAATGCTCCCCCTGGGGGGTCTCCCTTCCACACCTCTCTCTCTTTCTCCCTCCTTTCCTACAGCGTTTCCCATCTTAGGATTGTCAAACGTCCCTCAACATGGTGCTCCCCGAACTTCAGATGCTCACGGAGTGCTTTTGTATTCTCTCAAACTTAGCGACACAGTAACCAAGACGTTCGTAAGTTCGTCTAGGTTCAAACTGAAAAAGAAGCCATACGCGGCGGAATGAGAAATTTCACCACTTATTTCGAGCTCGTATTTAACGACGAAATATATTGAAAAATAGAATGTTAGAATAGTGAAAAATTCGAAGGATGAGCCACCGTTCAAAATTAAGCAGCAGCAGCTTATTCACACCATCATATTGTCTTGAACACCGGTTGAAAATCATTGCGGGAAATGCAGCATTTAAAAAGAAATAAAGAGGAAATTTAGATTGGAATACAAAGGAAGTCCAGCGCACATTGTTTGCATGTAGTTATTATGTTGTTCCTGCTTCACATTATTTTAGGATTAGCTTTGGATTAGTCTTCAATTAATCCGACTATGTTACATAAAAATAACCAAATAAGAGCTGCTAAAACGTATATACGGTTTCCGAGGATATGCTAATCTCTTCGAGAGTATTACCGATCGCACTGAAATATACATATCATTATGATAAAGAGCTAAACCGTATGAACTGCTTGCTCTTTCCTGATATATATTCATTTTCATTCAATAGATGTTTACCGAGCAAACTGTTTTTAAGGGCACTCACTAGAGGTAATTTATCTCCCGTTGTATATAAGCTAGCTCATGATACCATCTCGTGATGAATGAAATAAACTTCTTTTACCTTTCGGGGCAGAAAATTGTATCTCAGAAAGATACGCGGAAAACTACCTCACTGTGACCAGTTAATCTCATTTATTCTCTAGAGTTATGGGTAGCTAATGGTGGATAAGATGAAGTTCACACCGAACTTAGGATCGGATAATTTACAGACAATTGGTAATCGAATTAAAATATCTATGGTAAATTTTGCATTCCAAATTATTCAGGTGTTTTGATGGATTTAAATTGCATGCGTTAGCTTTCTCTTGCTGTCATCGTCATAACCCAAAAATATCATTTCAAATTATCTAAAACGTATTCCATTCTATATTTTATACATACAATTGGAAGAAATTACTGAATTTATTTGGACGTATAGTAACGATCCGATCCGACTTCTTTTCCTAAAGTTATCTTCTTTACTTTCTGACATACACTGCAGTAAACTTGAGTTGAAACTTGGAGAGTTTGGCGATTAATAGTGGATGGAGACGTCCCTGAAGATATGTAACTAGCGAAATGAGATACGCCTTCAGGAATGGAGGGTTTTAGAGCTAAGACCCGGCTTTTAAACCCGTCATCTCCTTGGAGGAGGAAATTCAACATCATCTCATCTTGTGATTCGGGGCCGCACAGGATCTATCGCCTACTCCGTACATGTTCAAGTGGCTGATTCTTCCCAGAAAGCTTAGTCTATCTTTTTAATCTACAGCTCTATAACTGAGGTTGAAAGAAGAAAAATTCAATTATAATCTAGAGAACAAAAACTATGGAGCCTTTAAATATCAATGAAATGAAATAATGAAAGATTTTTAAACACCCAGAGATATTACGCCCAAGACTTCTCAAACATGAAATTTCCATTATTTTAAATTTAGATAAAACGCACTGGAACATTCTCCGTCCAATACTAAGTCATGTAGCACTTCCTCCGGATGTAGGATCCCATCTGTATGTCTCTGACAAGCCCATCCTCCAATTTCCTCCTTGTACGGCCCTGTATTCTCTGTCTTGACCCTTCCCATGCCTTCCCCCTCCATGCGACACGTAACCATGCAACACGGATCTGTTCTATTCTATAGTAGTCTTCATTCTTCCACCCATATTCACCTGTTTTTCTTCCATCGTTACATTTTCCCTTTGTTTTCCCTATTATACCCCTAAGAAACTTCGATGCCACGGTATAAAAGCCACTTATTTTTTTTTCTTTTTCTTTTTCTTCTGAATGCCTCGTAAGCCAGAGGTTAAGTTTACCTTGGAATTCATGATGGTTACGGTAAAAATTGCAGTAAAACCAAATTTTTCCCCGCAGATTTTACAGAAGCTTCCCCAGGAGTAGCAAAACCACAAGAACCGTTCAAGCAAAAACTATCGCTAAACCCAACCCTTTCTCACCAGGTAATCTCCGCCGAACTCTGTGAAATCCAATCGGCTCACTGTGTGGCTTGTCCGAACCCCTTTCACAGGAACCATGTTCCCGTCTCGGAAGCTTAATCCGTCTCTAAAGCTGTAAAACGATGCTAATGATTTTCACTCTTTACAGCTATTAAATGAACCTCTAAACAGCAGAAAACAACAAAACACAAATGACTCTCTTTCTCGTCCACTTTCACTCAATCGCAGACATTTTTTTTCTATAATCTACTCCATATCATTTTATAACTGAAGCTCAGGTTTACATTGGCTTAAGTCAAATCGGGGAAAATACGATTCGCCGACAGTAAACTCGATGACAAGACAACACATCGACAGCAAGCTCGCCGGACGGAATATTCCATGATAGATGATTTGGTAGAAATAAAAATATAGAAAGTAAATGTTTACATTGCAAAATTATTATAATCGAGAGTTTCATATGTAAAGTAATAGATAAAAACCTACGCAAAGGATTGGATATAATCTGGTTAAGTCGTGTTAGTATATTAAGTTCTATATTAAGAGATGTATTTAGTATATTTATAATTACTGCATTAAGTACAGAAATAATCATTTGGTAAATTTCTGTAATAAATTCCGCATTTAGTACTGTACGAACAAGTATCTTTTACTTTTATCAAGTAATGCAGTTCTATAATAAGAATAGTGGTACTACCTTTAGTATTAGTGTATAACTACTACTATATCTTTTTCGAACTTCTTTCTCGAAAATCCAGGATCCCCTTTCAATCTTTTTCTGTTCCTTCGTATTTTCCTCTCATTTTTTTTTCTATCCCCCATCTCTTTGGATTCCATTCTATCTCACGCTCCATCCGTCTTTTTTCTACGACTGCCATCGCTGTCTTCAGCAGTTTTCGCCGTACCACGTCAGCTAGACGCATGAACCATGAATATTTATCGCTAATTGGTTCAATCTGTGCAAAGTGGCATGCGGATGACTTTAATGGGCAAATGTCGCAAATAATTCTGCTTATTATACCTTTTCTTCTTCTTTATAATAAATTATTCATTACAAAACTTAAAACAGCCATCGAAAATTACTTAAAGAAAACTAGTATCACTCTAAAAAAAACTTCCTAGAAAATGCAATGATTGCAGATTCTTCTGTATTTTATTATCATTAGCATAGGAGTAAATAAAATTAAGGAAGTAAAAATCAAGTTTAAATTTCTCAATTTCAGATTATCACCAATTAAAATTTTAATCTGATATAAGAAATTTCTACCTCAGATTTTATATTCAATATATTGTTTTGTCTATATTGCTGCTGAAATAAGCGTGAAAGAAGAGCTATTGTTATGTACAGAAACTCTCTGACATCCACAAACACCTGCGATGACAGATATGCGCCACAGGTCGTAAAATTGTTACTTATAAATATTTATTCGTTTCTCCGATATTTCATAACTGAGAATGTTGTTACCGTGGAAATCTTTAACCAAGATATTTCTGCTTAATCTCACTTTAAGGTACTTTATAATTTCGTGTGGCCACAGCCAGCACGAATAACCATCCAAAAAACTCATCCTTACCAATCTCGTAATTAACCAAAAACAGTAAAAATCTACATTTTGACTAAATGAATGGGTAAATAACATAAACCTCTTCATAAGACTTTCCATTTTTCTGAACATTTTAGGAATTCCGCAGATTCGGCTGTCCGTACTTCCTTGATTACCGCCCAAGAGAAGCTAAACATTTCACAAAGGTTTATGGAGGCCCAAACGGGCTGAAACCTCAAAGTAATTGAGGAGAATGTCCGGCTTCCGCGGTTAACCAAAAGCCATCGCAATTACATCAACGTGACCTTTTTAGGGAAAATTAATCGCCACGGGCATACCTAGTAATAGGCGGGAAAGCGTTTTCAACGACAGTGTGAAAGACGAGAAGGAGAAAACAGACAAAGAAACTTCGACTAGGAACTCGTAATCTTATATAAACGGAGGAAACCTAACCATAATCTGTACATATGTAGCTTCGAACCTCTAATAATCAGGAGAAATAAATCAGGAAATATTTTCACGAGGAAGCTAAATCCTGTTTAAATAACTTCGCAAAATACTACACTATAACCCCTAGAGAAGAAGCATCCAAGATGATGATCATGATAAAATTTCTTAAAGATGATACTTAAGCGTCGAAACAAGTTTTGTGATATGTTTTTATTGTGCAGTATTTTGAAAAGTTATTAAAACAGGATTTCCACGTGAAATTTTTTCCTGATTTGTTTCTTCTGTCGAGGAATACTACAGAGTTACTCGCAAATTCGGAGAATTTACTGTAATAAATTGATCAGTTTAATTTTATTTTTAATTGCGAATAATAGCTCAATAATACTGAACGATTTTAGTTAAGTTTGATAAAACGCAGCCTGCTAAATTTTGAGTATATTATTGAGTTATGCAGGAATAAATTTTTGGGACAAAGTTTTTGTTAGGCGAGATAAGATGAGGCGAACGGTAGTTTACCTTTCTTTATTGAGATAGAATGGTGCGAGTCTAAAATGAACGAGTAAGTTTAGCATGATGACTATACGAATAAAAATTTTCATAGCCTTCTAAAAGAAAAAGTAATGAATGCCATTACTCAGAGTTACTCACACCTAAATATCTTTCATTTACTTAAGACAGCCATAAGCAAATATGGACAAAAGCAAATGAAACTCTCTTCAATCCTGTGTGGAAAGCCAACGTAGTCACGGACGTGAAAAGGCTATCGGAAATCATCCTTATTACATAAAACATTCACACAATACGGAATAAACTAGTAATGCGATTTATGGAGAGAATCGGTCTTCGCGCGAGTATTCGGTTCTCTGATTAAATTTTCCAATTGAAGGTTGTATAATGTATCGATGATTACCGAGATCCATCCCTGTTCAAGAGTCGAAAGGTAGAATCGATAATCTCATTGCCTGTGAAAGAAGAGTTTCCTTCGCCAGAATGCGAGATGGAATTTCTCGACAGGAGTTGGCTCGAAAAAAGAAAAACTATTTCAAATTACTTGGCGTTCCACCTCCGTCGTTAAGTTGCGAGAAGCACGTGTCTGAGGTTGAAAGGAACCTTATATCTTTTACAACGGCGTCGTGGCTGAAGTTGAGAATTATATGAGAAGAAAAAAGAATTGCCACGGAAGACAATAACTGCAGCCTCGGAAGTCGTAGAGTGGCGTATTACGATGCCTTGAAAAATTCTAATCTCTGTGTGGAGTTTTCTGAGGCGAAAAGAGGGGACAAGGTGGAACGTGCCCTATATATCACCGAAGTGTCGCGACTCTGAAGATAATGTGTAGAAAGCTACACCACTTTCCTCTCTTGCATTTTCATTGTTATTCTCAGGAAAAGACATGCTACTCTCTCCTCTCTAAGTACACCTCGTTTCGGTTTCCAGAATATATCTCCCGAGAAGCATTATGCAAAGGAATTAGATCTTTACATCTTTTGCTTAACGGACTCTGAACACAACTTTAAAGATTTACCTCACTGTTTCGAGTACCCCATTACAAGCATGGGAAAATAATATCAAATCAAAATTTTAATTTTCTGGAAAGAACGATGTTTGAAGATTTTAATTTCCTTACTCAACGAAAATATATCCATTTTTTAAGGAAATACAGCAATGTTTTATAAGAAGCGCCTCCTTTATATTGACGTCAATTACACCGAGGTTAAAGGTTCCCTGTAAGCTTGCCGTTTGGTCAACCTCCTAGTACATTTTTAAATGCCGATCTTCGAGCACTATTTGCCGTAAAATTTGATTTCCTTCGATCCTAGTTTTTCATTCCTAAATGATTCCAAACGTTCAACATTCAATGAGACTACATAGTACATATTGCCATTCCATTGACGAATATTGGAAAATTGTTCCAACAGCCGAGGTAATTTCACATATATGCCCCCACCAGAATTCGAACCCGGGACCCTTTTATCAAAGGAGAACGAACTATCCACTTGGCTAGAAAACATTTCATGGTATAATACTGAAAGTAGTTGGATTTTATAGCAATGCGGGTGATATTAAATCGAAAAAAATATTGTCAGAATATTTAAATGTCAGGCTGAACGTCGCGAATCAAATTTCAAAAACATTATCATTAACTGTGTCCTGTCTTAACCTTTAAACTTGTTTAAGAAAGACTATTTTAAAGAATTCAACATGAAAAATCTCTCCTTTCAAAGCAAGCACAGTTCTCAAAAATTCAAACCACGATAATGTGAAAGAACACCATAATTTTCAATCGTTCAAAGCTGCAAAAATCCATGCATTGGAGTAATTTACCCATTGTGGCATCATTCATTCTAAATATATCTTCATGATGGAGAATCGATGGCTTCTCCAAACAGAGCAAATATTTCGATTCTGAACCCTTCTTCTCCGCGAAGAAAATGCACGGAAGAAAGACAAGCTTCCCCAGTGAGCCAGAAAAAAATTTATCCGATAGAGTCCGTGAAGTCATGGCCGAGTAGTCACGTACGTCATCTTGGAGGTCATCTGTGAGAAATTGTACTTCTACTGTAAGGACGAGTGAAGAAGGGCTCACGCGAACTAAATAAAACAAAAACCCTAGGCGTCCACTCAATTCTGACGACATCTGTGGTTGTCTTATTAATGACTTCCTCATTCTATATCGCGAAATCCATTTCTGCCAAGAATAAACTCGTTTCCTGCAGCACTGGAAGGAAACTCACGAATACACGGATTTCGTAATACGTGCCACGTGTGGAGCATGGCTTAGTGTGGAGCAAAGGAGTGAAAAACACAAAAAATACCTATTTCACAGTAAGCTTTGATATTTGCCCTAGAATACTAAAAATAACAGAAAGCCTACATAAGACATCCAAATTTCTAAATAAAAAATATCATAATTCTTTACTATCACATAACTATAACTAACATACAATCAGCTACATGATATTACGAAAACTCCTAATTGCTTCCTTATGTTAATTATTAAAAAGCTTAAAATTCATACTATCAATCGAGACTTTGAGGAAATTCACAGCAACCATTTTGAAAAGAAAAAACATTTCGTAAATTCCACAGCAGATTTTTGATTCGACACGTTATGTCAACAAAAAGGTGAACCGGAAAATATCAACACGTTGATGAAACATGTCGAATCAAATACCAGATGTGGAAGGTACGAATTGTTTTCTATTCAAGATGTTTCGTAAAATGCTTTTAAATTTTGATGCAAATCGATTAGTCAAATATCTTTGTAGAAGAGAAAATCGCATCCTTAGGTAAGTATAAGATTTGAACTTAATAGTATTCCTCAATATTTCACGCCTTTTGTACTTTAGTATAGTCGTTAAGAAATAATTCAATCAAATAATAAAATTATCAATCAAAATTATCTTAAAATCTCCTAGATATCCCTCAAAATTCACTCTAAATTTTCTGTATGTTCATTCAGTGTATCGTTGAAAATTTCAATTTCCATTTCCATAGGGTAACATTCGTATAACTTTATCCCATGTATTGGATAATTCATTAGATATTTATTTCTTTTATCATGATGATGGTTCTGTAAATGACCTGCAGATGAAGAATTCTCAGGAAAAATATTCGAATGGGAAGAAACGCGTGGGGGAGAGAGAAACGATACGGGAGAAATGACAAAAACAGCCTTTATGATGAGGTAAAAGGGAAAGGAACTTGGTGGTATGAATCCCACAGATGGAATAAATGACTGGCAATTTGACTCTTCGGCGAGTTTCATTTCCAAGCATTAGCGTCCCGCTATTTTATTTTTAAGGAGAGGTGGTGAGTTGAGAAGTCATTAAGAGGGTAGAACCCGAAATGGAACGGAAGAAAGAAATAATAAAGAGATGATGAAGTAGCATATTGAGAAATGAAGGGGCGTGGGGAAGAGAGAGCAGGGATCAGATGCCCATCTTTTTCCATTCCTTCGAGAAGTGGTAGAAAATTAAATTTTGGGAGAAACAACTGAGTGCTATGCATAGGAACCAAATGGCTGGAAAGGAAACAGTGGAAGAGCTTCGCCCTAAAGTTGAGCTACAGCAATGGATGTGCGATGTACTAGAGTATGTGTCTGTACAGTCAACATTGCGAATACTTGGATCCTAATTTCCACCACCATTAACTATGAAAAGCTATTTAGAGAGGATGAGGATAACTGAGCAAGATGGGGAGTAGGGTACTCTTCCCTTGAATTCCCCGCAGAGAATGTGAAGTATCTCACAAATCCTTATAAACCATTTTCATTGTATTCCATAAGAAATACTACCTTAGTATTATTACTAGTACCCTTTAACTTACTACCAATTTTAGCGTAACTCTCACCTTGGTAGCTTTCATATATTTACGCCGAGCACGAACGGGATTAAATTAAACAAAACATGTAGATAAAGATAAAACTAAACATGTAAATTTAGCTGTTTGTGTTGCTATATAATATATCATTTTGCTTAATCGAATATTTTAATCGTTTCAGCATATTAATAACTTCTATTCTTAATTTTTATTCTGTAAAATCTATCATATGCTCTTTTTTGCATTACCTTTGTAAAAATATGCTTTCATATAGACTGCAGTTAGGTTTGTCTTAGATGACAATCTTTTCCAACTTTATTTTATATAACTAGCTATTTATTTCGCAGGATTTTCACGCATTCAACTTTTAGGTCATTTCTTGTAAATTTGTTTTTTCCTCAGAATTCCTCAGATGGATTTTTAGCCACAAATAAATTTGCCTATTTGCAGATTATTACTAATAGCTCTCTATTTTAACTCCTCACAGATAAATCTTCCAGGGCTTTAAAAGAAACTGGAAATTACCAGTCTCACCAAAATACAGAAAAATTACTTTTTTATAATGATTACAAAGTTGTCCGGCATTAGGTTCTGACACAGCATCTTATTTGAATGGCAAATACGAATAACTCGGCTGAGATATGAAGATTGCATGAATGAAACAGAAAGAAAGCGGAGATTGGGAGAGGGAAGGATACTCAATTTCCTGTGTCGCTTCCGACTTTCGTCTAAAAGAGAAATTCTATGAGGCATAACCGAATTCCATTTCCTCACAAATATTATTGAATAAATACATTCTCTTCTTTTTATTTTGTGTATCTCGCCAATAATCGGAGTAAGAGTTTTCCATGCGTCTGAATCTCTTGCTTTAAGCAGGAAATATCTCAAATGCTGCATTTAAATATAGGAGACGAACTTTTTAACGAATGATCATGGCGTACAGGCATCATGGAGCGTACTTTTATGTATGTATGAAATATTATTAATAAAATAAATATAAAGTAAATAATGTATGAAGTATTAAGTACTCATGAAAAGGCTGTGTGGTGGGCTGCTGTTACTAAAACAATACGAATTATCTATTAAGTGTGAGAAATTGATCTCATAAAATAACATACCACCTTAATTATACTCTGTAAATTTCCTTGCTATAACATTTTCTTATAGAAGCCCGTTTAATTAAACGCATAATGAACTTAAAGAAACGTTTTAGAACTAGGTTTGCTGTCTAAATGAGTCACATTTTAATGCTTCAATAAATAAGTATAATCGCTTTTTAAATGGAAAATGGAAGACTTCAAGATTACTCACATAGGTGCACAGAAATTCATTCCCCAACCAGAGAAAAACCGGTGAGCCTGGACCCGAACCTGGGACAAGAGCGTTGAAGGACTACCAGGCCTCTTGCTCTCCAACCACGCACAGTAAAATAACTGAAGGCATTCTGGCAATTTTCCGAAGCTATTCATGCTCTATAACGGTATCCAGCAAGAGATCTTTATTCAGATGATGACTTAAAGTAAGAAAATTCGCGAACATTGAAAATGATATTCAGGAATCACATAAATTGAAGAGATAGATAGCTTGGAAGTTCTGGGAAAAGGGAAAAATAAAGGATAAGTAGGCTCCTAGAAATTAAATGAATGCTAGATGCGTGTTAATCAAAGGGGAGTTGATGGAAAATTAAGTAAATCCATTCATATCTACCACCGTTCCCTTGCGACTCGCTTCACGAAGCAGTCTCTTAAGTGCCCGTTCACATATGTTACGGATGTGAGTACTCCAAGTTAAATTATCCGTGAGGGTGACTCCCACTGAGCCTGCTGAGTTATTGAGTTTCTTCCAAGAAAGATATACATTCACCTGACAGAGATATTATTCAGAAAATTCTATTACTGAGCATCAATGTAAGTCTGTACTGAGTTCTAAATTGCAATCTTCGCAGCATTTATCATTATTATATACGCAGAGTTAAAGTAAGTAATGACCAGGTGGTAACTTGTCTTATCAATTATAGCCTAACATATAAATTACTATATAAAGATCATAGATTTACAACAACTCTCTGCGTACGGAAAATCTCACTATCAACAACGCTACAAATACACTACGCTACAGACACAAATCATTTTCACGGTAACTATGCACAAAACCTGATATTCTTAGAAATTTTTAGGGTATTACTTTCATAGATTTGTTATTACTTTGTTATCCTTAAAAATAAGATTTTAAGATTTATCTTCCACCTTGCTTTCAATCTATAACAAATGGCGTTATAAGGAAATATGCTAAAACGTTTAAAAAATGTAGGAAAGAAGTTACTTGAATGAAGGTCTTAACTAACTGACTGATAAATTGCAGTAAATAACTACCTTCAACGATGGAAATGATATTCACATACTATCTGGCTGATTGAAGATGTAGATGTACGCATATAGGTAGATTTTGGGATTATTGCATGAAGATTGGATTCATAAGAGGCGATGCACCACAAACGGACCAATCTTGAGCTGCGACGTGTGTTTACCTAGAGAGGTGAATGTTGCTTGGACACGGCTTTGACTTAGGCAGATAACCACGAACATACAAATCGAAGGACGACCTAAGTCACGACGGACGGCAGAGATTGAAATTGATTGGCCCATAATTATGCGACGATGGACTCCATTCACGGGAATGTCATGGCAACGGAGGGCAAAGTGTATAACCGAATCAATTATTGCACATTCAACGTCAGAGAAAGGATAGGAAGCGGAATTCCAGCTTTTGATACACAGATATGAATTTACGCAAGAGGAACTCGCCTACCAATGTATTTTATACTATAATCTCTAATTTAAACAGAATCATCTTGATCTATATAAATATTACTGCAGTAAGACAAATGTCAGGTAAACCCTTTAATATCAACTCATAAACATTAGAGAAATATTTACATAAACCCCTTACCGAAAATGTAGCAAACATATTTGCGGCATATGCTAAATGCAAGTTTATAATACTTATTTCCTTCTTCTGTAAAAAATAAACATTTACCCCATTAGATAAATATTTACGTTCCAGTCTAAATTTAGTGTTACTTAACATTGTATATGATCATAGAAAATTTACCAAATCATTATTTCCGTCCATTATCTACAATTACATACGTAATTATAAAAGTATTATTAATGACTAAAATACTATTAAATGTATCCATTTGCATAGTAATAGGAACCTTTTTACATTTTCTCTGAACTCCTTATTTTTTTGGTAATGGCTTGAAGAACACTTCAGATAAAATATTCCTTTACCCACGTTTAATATCAAAATACCCCACTGCTCATTTTAAGTCATCCCCATTCCCTCTCCAAGGCTTTTGGTAGCTAATGTTGGAAAGTTGGAGGCTCTAACAGGGCTAAATACATTACTTCACAGACAGATATATGGACTTTGAAATATAAACACAGAAGAAAAGTAGATTACAGGAATGAATGTTACGTGTAACCTGATTCTCATCCCTGTAAGCAAACCCTTCTCCTCGAGAAAACGAAAAGTCTGCTTACAGTTTCTCTCGAGAGTTTACTTGCATTATGTCGAGAGAGGTGAAGAAAAAGATGGGGTGGAAAGGTTAAGGAATTTATAAATAGACTTAACGTAATGTGGAAAGAGAGAAAGAATCCTTGCTAAACGCAACCTTTTACGGGGAATAGAGGATCTCCTCTGCTGCTAGAGTCCTCTCATCTTACACTCATTTCTTTCTCTAGAGATCTTTTTTTTCCTCGCCTCAAGAGCTTTTACAAAGTTATCTAAATGCAAATGAGCAGGTTGCGAATATGCGTCCTGCCCTGATAAAGAGAGAGCCAAATATGAGGAAGAAATGGAAAGATAATGTGATAGATAATGAAGAAACGAGAATAGGAGATGCAAAGTAAGTGTGAAATGAAAAAGATGGAGATAAACAGAATGGAAGAGAGAGTGTTAAACTGAAAACAGATCGAGATTCAACCAATTTTCAAGCCGTATTCTAGCTAGTATATGACACATATCTTATTATAATCTTAAATAGAGCATGAATATTTAAAAGACTACCTAAAAAGGTAGACTTTGTTGAAGAATATCGAAGGATTTTCCAAGCTTAATACAAATGTTATAGAATTTTATCCATGATAATAATGGAAGTATGAAGAGTGAAGATTATATACGTTCTGGCATACATATCGTTTTATAGGTATACTATTTCTCACGTGTTTCGTTTTATGTACAGATTGTTTATAAACATTTAAACCAAAGGCCTGTTCAAACCTCGGCGTCAACAACTCAAGACTTAAAGGCCAAATTAGGCTAACAACAACATTCATGATAAAAAATGAGATAGTCTGTCTTTGCTTTCCTCATATAACTAGAATACAATAAATGGAACGAGTAAACGTGAATGCAAAGCATTAATATGACAAATTAAATAATTTTTCATTGCAATCTATAATAAGTGGCTAAAATGATTGCCTATTCTCAGAATAATTCATACCTCTGTAGATTTTATATTACGACAGCCATAATGTAGACTGTTTATGTGTTCTTACTAGCCTCATAGTTATTTATTTAGCATATGGCATTACATGCAGTTTTTAAGGAAACATATTTGCATATTGGCTTGGTTCATTGATATTTATGTAAGTAGTGCCATGGATCTTAAAAACGGTACAAAGTAGGTTACAGAGTAGACTAGCCCCCTAGTCATGCACCCTGCGCAACGTGATTATATCAAGGCTAATTAATTCACGAATCCGGTTGCCAGACCATCTTCAGAGATCTCCTGACGATCAACATACAGTCAAACCATGGGAACACAATCAAGACTGAGTAAAGATAAATTGTTCTCTATTCTGCACCAAAGAACCGTTTGTTTAACATCGCATATAGAGGTGAAGACCTTAAAATCTAAGGATAAAAAGAAGTGAAAAATAATTACGTGGCATTCCCCAGGGATAGTAATACCGAGTAAGAAAATATTCATCTATAATTCAGCAACAAACACAAGAAAAACATTATTAACGGGCAAAGTAAGAAATGTCAATATTTTCATTCTTACTCGTGCTGACGGTATGATGAACAAATCCCTTAATTAAGTAAATGTCAATCAAACGAGAATAATAAATTCTCCAAAATTCAAAGCTTTAAAAATATTTAACAGAAGTAGCTCTAGAATATTCTCCATAACGAGTTTCCACGTCGAAAAAGACGGTTGAGTAAAGGGTACGCAGAAATGTTGAAGGGCGATTTGGAAATGGTAGTGAACAGATTTTAAAATTCCATTTCAATATAGATGCAAATTTGGGTCCGTAGAAAAGCCAACGAATGCAAACAGTCGGAGTGAATAAGAAGCTTGAGGGCTGGATTCGGCCTGGCAGATGGGGGCCTTTGTGTGGTAGTACATTAACGCATGCATCGCATGTAATTGAATTGACCCTCACCGCCGTACCTCTGCTCCGTGCTCCACACCAACACGGAAGAATTTTGTTACATACGGCGAAACTCGATTAGAAAGCTTTAAAGCCCTGGAGTTTTTGCCTTTGTCGTAGAAAATTGATCCGTTTACGTTGGGTTCGATAAGTCAGTTGGATATCTCTGTGGACCAGCTTTATCGAGTTACGAGATGGAGATTTATTTTTTCCCTTCGAATCGGATGTTTCTATCCGCGATTTCAATTCATCTTCCGCAGCTCGAAATGCATGGAGGCATTTAATCGACGGAGAAAAACGAATCTGGCCTTTTTGCGAAGGTAATCACAAAAAGGAATAGATAATCTCTTTTGCCAGCAACCACAAATCCTTCCCCCATCTTGATTGGATTACGCGGTTAAACGTTGATATATGAAAGCCATTATTTAGCCATTCTTAAATAACTAAAACGATTTAATTAATGAATAAATCTTGAAAATGTGTATGTAGAACGTTCAGCCCGAAAGCCCTTTCGAATATCAAAATCTCCAGCTGAAACAAAAAACACTTAAGTGAGAACGAACCTTACTAGGAAAAATAAGTTTTTCTTCTTTCGTACTCTCCTTACTGATTGAAAATGCTATGAGTGGTAAGACCTCCCGTAATTTATCATACCAGAATGTGGGATATTGGATTTATGTGAATACTTTCTAATTTTCTAATGTTTGAGAGCTGATATTAACGCATTGAGACTGCTATGTTACATTTGTCAAACTTCAGCTGCATTAAAAAATAGTGATAAAGACAGACGACATTTTCAAATTTTTCATTCGCCTATCATAAATGAGAACATTCATTCTTTGCACTTCAATATATGCCCTGAATCCTCAAAACATTTTACGATAATCTTTAACCTCTTTTTAAATACACCTGACTATAAATTGCTAAGATATAAATTTCAATTATACAGCTTTGTATTTATTAAATAAACCAAATTTTTACCAACAACATTTTCTTTATACCAGGCCAATGTCATGTATACCAATTAGCGAAAAAAAATCGTTAAATTTCTCTTTGGAAAATCCAAGGACTAGATAAGAAGATCGGAGTTTTCAAACGAAATAAAAACTCGCGTAAATACAAAAGTTACAGTAAATACTGAAACTTCTTATCATCTCATGAATAACTTCTCGCATTTCTCAGTACTAATGAATTCAAACTTTTAAGTTGTTAGCTAAGATAAATTGTTAACTAGGATATAAACGGGAGATTTTCCACTCAAACACTCTAAATCTTCGTTTAAGAATGATAAACGATATCCTGAGCGTCTCTCAGGATGTAAATATCGCGACAATCGTTTCTTCTTTCAAATCGTATACACCAGACTTTCCTTTTTCTTCTAAATCTAATCTGACACGCGAATCTCGCATTAGAATCGATTTACAGCCGTGCTAGATTGTGGATTGGAATAGACGCACATATCTAACCACCCACTTCCAATTTCGTTTATTGGGTATCCGATAAGATTCCACATTATACTTTACCATGATAATAATTATATTTAGCACAATAGCCGTCTATTTCAATTACTTCACGGTATATCAAAGAGCTCTACACCCTATCTGGATATTCAGGTTTCCTCAAAGTAAAAGTTTCCCCAAAACTCATGGGGCTACGGTAATGAAATTACATATCCGAAATTTTGTTTAACACAAATATACAGTAAAAGTTGTATTCATGTATCAATAGAATATTTTAATCATCAACAGCTAGCAGAATAGATGTTTCACTACATTTTTCCTTTCATAGGATTTACTTCAACAATTAGTAAATATATTAATAATTGTTTTTGCGATTTATTTGTTTCCATGGAAAATGTTAAACTTTCGTTTTAAACGTTTTTATAGTACACTCGCCGAGTAACTTGTAAACTCTATATAGCATTAAGAGTATACTTAAGAACCGAAAAATATTTTATCCCTCCGATGCCAATCAATCAAGATACTACTGCACAGAATCCAGAAAATAATTTACAATTTCATAATTATTGTAAAATAAATGACTTTACTGCACTAATCCTTGTCTGTATAGACTGAATACCAAGGACCTTACGGAACCTCAGCTCCTGCAACATTAGCTACTTAAAGACCAGGAGAGGGAATGAGGTTTACTTGGTTAAAGGAGGAATGAGTGCGTCCCTTACTTTTCTTATTTAACCAGAACGCTAAGAGCGGAAGAAGACCATGTTTATGATTATTAAAAATCTTGTGTGAGAGAGGACTGGCTCCTTTCTCTTTTTAATTTCAGTCAGTCATTTTTCTGACATCATCTTATCAGACATTCTTCTTTGAATTCGCCCGTTTCCTTGGTTGAAAAAATTCTTATAACCCTAAAGGTACAAGAAGTTTTCTAATCTACCGCTAGCTCAGGTTATATTTTTCTCCGTCACTATTCTCCTCTATAGAAGTGAAACAAAGGCCTACATGTGATTGACATCTTTTATTTTCCCCGTAAAGAACAGGTGAAGGTTTCTTTGTCCATGTGCAAGCAGCACAAAGAACCAGCGAATGACTTTTTTCATAGCATTCGATTAGGAATGCCCAGCATGAAATCCACTCTTCTACATCACTCGTACCTCAGTAGCTTCGACACTATCGCAGCAATGACCGAAACTTAGAGAAAAGTTAACAAGGGTTGCATTTTCTTCTTAGCGAAGTGCCGGCTACACTACCTTCATTTCATACAGTTGGGCTCAAGTACTAGCAGTCTTGACAGAACTTAAGCCTGCTAACTCCCGAAGGCGTTCATACACTATGAATGGGAGACTATTATTACTATTGGATTTTCTTTTACTCCGTACCCAAAAGACAAAAGAAAAATATCCCTTTCATCTGGATATGGCAGCGGGAATATACGCCTTATCAAACATAGCTGAAAGTATTCTTCCCAATAAGTCAAGAGCGACGATACGAACCTTTCTACTCCGGCACAATTAGAACTCAATGAAAATCTTTACGGAGACAGTATATACTTTCAAAATTAAACCAAAAAAATCCTCTCGCTTCGAATGAATCCGAGGGGAGAGCGAGTTAAATAATAATGCAGCCCATTCTCTCCTTTTTGAGAGCTCGCCGTTTATCGCCGAGCTTTTACTGCTTCACGCTGAGGCAGATAAGAAAATGAGCGACCTTGAATCATTCGCCCCCCTTCTCATTGCGGTGCAACGGGGAGAGAAAGGAAAAAGGCAGGGAGTGCAAATGTGGGAGGGACGAATTGTATAGCCTCCGGGCGGAGGGAGGGCTCGGTGGAGAGGGGGCTGCTGGGAGAAATCGAATCCGGCCGGGGTGTCTGGTTCCCTGGATAGGCGCTAGTGGCTTGCTCAGGGTTTGAGTGCCGCCGGAGTGAGGCTGTGATGTGCCGCTTGGGGCTACACTCCAAAGGGGCGGGGATCGAGACCTCGCCATTTAACTGTTGACATTTTCCGAATTTCGTGTCGAATGAAGGGTTTTCAACGTCTGAGGCGAAATTCCTCCGTTGAATGTGCGGTGAAATACTCGTTACTCGCGATTCTCCGATGAGGAATATACTACAAATTTAAGTGCGGAAGTACTACAGCAGTTTGTGGAGTATTCGGCCTGAATACTTCAAACCTTAACTTCTCCACCATTAGATACCAAAAGCTTTGGAAGAGGAATGAGCGACTTGTCAAGATGAGGAGTGTGGTTGTTTGCTATCAATGAGTTAGACTCAATAAAAAGGAAAAAGTCCACATAATAATAGCAGCACAATGACTCTACGAATTAAACTTTTCATAATGTTCGATAAGGAATTATCAAAACTAAGGCAATTAATCAGAATCACTCATACCTCAACAGTTTATTTCATACCAGTCACGAACAAGACTAACAATAAATTATTGCTACATAAAAATAAAGTACATATCTAACTCCATCCTGTACCAGAAGATTAAAAAAATCATCTATATATAGTAGAAACAGGATTATAAGTACGGAGATACCGCGGCCAAGAAAAATAAATCGTTCTGGAATTACCATCGTAAACGATTTCCAATCCAATGAATACACGAATCGTTAAATAGAAAGGAGAAAAGAAAAAAATAACTAACATACAGGTAGTTGCTAGTACGTACACTTTGTTTTTGATTTTTATGTGCTCACGTTCAAGCACGAATTCCACTAAAACATTCTTAACTGAGAATTGAAAACCAACCTAATACAGATCGTTAGCATTATAATTCGTTCGTTCTTTATTATTTATATTGCCAAGATTTCAAGATACTAATCAATTCTTCTTTGTGAATCCCTCTCTACCAATTTCCATTCTTACTGAACAGTCGTGAGACAAAATTCAAAACAGAAAAGAGAAAAAAGAAGCAAAAAGAGAAAAGCGAAAAACTGTCGGACCAGAACCTCGTTAAAAAATAACTTTTAGGGTGACCTAGATTATTCCAATCAGAGAGTTTATGTATTATTTCCTCCAAATGCAAATTGAAACCCAAACAGTAAATAGTCGCGCATTCAGAACATATCTATGTGAAAACAATTTCCTAAAAAAAGGCAACAACCGAAATCAGAGCCTCTTTTCGAAGCCATATAAAGCCAGTATCAAAGAGATATCGCGAGATTATGGCAAAACAGATAGCTATTGATGATCTCACTTTTCAGGTAGTATGAAGTATTCAAACCAGATAGTTAATTAAGTACTCCTGTGTTTTCACACCCCAATTCATACGGCGTACGGCTCACTGGGTCCTAATGTACTCCTCACCGGCTTGCGGAGTACTTATCTAAATCTAAATGTAAATGTAGATAAAGTTGTCACGATTGCTTGATTATACATTTGGTCTAATGATGACGAGGGACAATCCCGTGACTAGTTCCAATTATTGGATGCCTCCTTAAAGAGATCCTCTTTCTACCTGCATTGTAGGCTGGCTGCCTATAGGAGGACCGTGGTGTTGATTGGTGCCACTAATTAGGTGCAGCTATGAAGATTCTCTATAAACAAAAATACTCCTCTGCGAGATATTTTAATTGATTCAGAGTGTCCGCTTTGAATGTAAAACCTGGAGACCCAGTCACGGATGACTTTTTCACTTTTGTTTATTTATCGAGTTTTCCAGCCTGAGTGTGCCAAATATACCTTTTCTAGTCACTATCTGTTCTAGCCATCATTTCAATGAATACAAGCTGCTTGTTCCTTTGTTGTTGGAATTCTCTCATAACAAGCATACACGTGTATAATCTCTGTCACGACGACTATCATATCGGCATTTTCAGTCAGCTGGTTAAGGGAAGGGATCCAGCTCAGTTTCCACTTTAGTCTGAGGGGAGATGGAAGTGAAAGGGAAGCAAAAAAGCCGGGAGGAAAGGCGTTAAAGGGTACGAAACTAAAAATGAGTGAAAATTAATGGTCAGAGTTCAAGAAGGAGAGAGAGAAATGAAAGCAAAAATACCGAGGAAATGTTGATGGATAGATTTAAGAGGAAATGGAATAAATCAGGACGGGAAATCAGAAGAAAATATATAGTTTCAAAATGTGCTCCGCAGAGGAAAATATACAGCGAAATCAAAGAGAGAGAGGATGAAAATTCTAGTGCAAAGGGATTGCTTGTTTTAATGTAACATGTATCGAATTCGCCTCAATTTTTATACTTATTTTTTTTCATTTGCGTAAAGATATAATAATTATATATGCGTATATTTTTACTCCCTACTTTTTCCTTATATAATTTATATTCATTCTCCTAATATATCCCCGACATCTAAAAATGAACTCTGCTAATAAGTTATTTAAATGAATAGGAATGCAAATAAAGTCATACTGTAGATGAAAAAGGTGTTAACACAGAGGGAAAGACAGAAAAAAACGTTTTAAGATGATTTGAAGGGAAGGATTAGACGTTGAAGAGAGAAAACAGGGCATTGTAGAGGATGATATACGGCTTGTACCCCGATATCTGAAGAACTAGAAGGCACTTTCACAACAGGGCTTCAATTACTTGGAATTGGTAAATTTAAAATCTACTTCGACAGCTGAGGTCATGAAACAAGAGAAGAAATCATATCCATCAGCAATTTTACACGATTCACAGAATAATCACCAATATTGTTTCAAGGTTTTCAGAGGACTTTCTTTTTTGAAACACCTACTTCACAAACACTCCATAGAAATGCAAGCTTTTCAAAATTTGATAACGGAAAATATTTTAATGATACCCCCATCATTTAACGCTTTTGAGCAAATAAAGCCAGTGAAACGGAAATTAAACAAAACACCCT
This sequence comes from Pachydiplax longipennis, assembly GCA_036926295.1. Classification (NCBI taxonomy): domain Eukaryota; kingdom Metazoa; phylum Arthropoda; class Insecta; order Odonata; family Libellulidae; genus Pachydiplax; species Pachydiplax longipennis. The sequence goes on from JAVFKF010000003.1 coordinate 2,773,049, forward strand.
GAGAGCGAAAAGAGTAAAAATATGAAATCAAATTATCCGTTTGTTTAAAATGGAGAGGATGAAAAACACACGCGAGTGCAAAGGTGAAATTACCGCATTAATCATTTCGGAAAATATCCGAGAGATTAATTTTCAGCTATTTATCTTAAAGTTGAGGTTTTCAATCGGCGAGAAATTCTACCCAACTGCGTACGTTTTTTAAGATAAGGGGAAACTTAGATATAGTTCGGCGAAATGTATCTTTCTGTAGACTAAACGTATCTTATAATTTTGAGACTAGTTTGACTATGTCTCCGGATTCAAATGGATTGCATAGAAATTTATCCCATAAAATTGGCTCTCGAAAACCCATTAAAATTTTATTTTATTTGTAAAAACTGATTTTTTTGCTATCAAGCTATCTTGGAAGGGGGTAAAGCAAATCATAAGAAATAATTTACGGGAGAGAAATGGCCTGAGAGAAAAATCAAGTCTTGGATAATTCGGTGAAATTATTACATTAGCTAGATTTTACATAGAAAACGTACATATGTAAAAAAAATGTAACGTAACTATTACGCACAATGAGGTCATGCATCGTGTATTACATCTAATACACAATCATATCAAAGCTATTTGTTATCAGAAACTTTCGTTGGCAGAATTACCATTCCCCATTACTGCTAAATAATAAAATATATGTGATTACAAGCAAAAAAACTTAAAATGGGCATTAACAGTTTTTACTTGACCATTTCTAAGTATTTTGCTCGCTCTCATGCATGGCCATCCTCCTCTAAAACATTGGTTAGCCGAATCCTTTCCATTTAGAGGAGTCCCAACGATAGCGAAAAACATCTGCTTTAGCCGACATGGATTATGGAACATGGAAAATGTTAGCAAAGCGGAATATAGAGGAGGACTGTTTATTTTTTATCACTAATCGAATACCCACAACGTTTTGGAAATTAAAGTTTTTGAATTATGCAGATATTTTTAAAATCACTACTACTTCAATTATTTATCATTTTCTGGAGATTGCTCAATCGATTAGAGAGCCTGCCCTTAAAGTGGAAGATCCAGGGTCGATTCCCTGTTTGAGCAGACGTCTTCACCTCCGTTTGTCCTTGGAGAACGTATTCCTTGTCGAATACAGCGATAACATTCGTAAATGAGGGATAAATCTGAGTCCTTGTTAGTCATGAACGTGGAGCACAAATGAGAGGAGATTGTGTGGGACGATGAAGGGAGAAAACATGCAGAAAATATTACACGGAAGGGCAGATTTAAGACTGAGAGGGAAGAGCGAGGATGATGAGGGTGGACGGGAGAGAAACTCCCCGCGATGGGCCATCCCTTAACCGGGTAATAAAACACCCTGCCCTGAGGTGTGTCTCCGTCGTAAAGGTCTTCAAGCAGTGCACTCAAAAAGTCTCCTCTTGCTATCTCCTCCACCCATCTCCCTTTCTTCGGGTCAGGTGCGTCTCAGAAGAGTACACCGAGGAAGAGTTACGTTCCCTGAAAACACAGCCCTCTCTCACTAACGATTATCTGCAAAACAGTGGCCCCTCTCCCTTTAGAAAACGATCATTGAGTGGCCTCTCGGGAGGTAATTACCTCTACTCAATCGATCTCTCCGGGCGACAGTTTCTCTACTTGCGCTTAAAAAGTGGATCATTACGGACCGTTTTATTCCCGTCTTTTTGATTCCCCTGCGGTATCTCGAGGAATCTTCTTTGATGGTCTTCACCGAATCTGCCTAAGAGTGGAAGGTATTCTTCGCAAAATACACTCCGCATTTACCAGCGATCTGGGGGACAGTTTGAACCAAAATCCCACCAAAACTAACAAAATCTCCAGAGGGGAATGAGGCTTACAGGAATGGATGAGGACCTGGGCAGCGAGTCATAATATTTTTCATTCCGGTTTCCGCTTCGGTTCCACGAAAAAGACAAATTTCGGTTCGGTTTCGCTCCAACAAACGTCGAACCGTTTCGGACATTTTTTTCGCTACGACCCTTGTTATATAATATCCTTCTAAATGTTTGTTTTTATTTTTTGGTTGCTTTCACTTATATTACACTAACTAACTTTTAGAATAAAACTTATTGATAGTTAATTGCAAGTCATAGCTACAAATTTTTAATTACTCTTCCTCACACTGAAGTAAAACCTGCATTGGTAGGGGGCGAAATGAAAATCTGAATGGAATAAATTACGATTTTCGGTTTCGGATGGGGTTGAAGAACTTCAATTTCTTAGATTCGGGTTCGGTTATCCCTACAACAAATATAACAGTCCTTTTCGGTTCAGTTCCGGTTCGATGCCTTGATGAGAAATGAGAATGTAACTATTCTACGTAAGCGCATTACAATGACCCCAAGAATTACACTTTTCATAAAATGAAATACGAATAGTGGTAACTGAAAGCAATTATTTATTGCCACTCTATCTAACACTGTGTCTTCAACATAAGAATGAAACAATGGTAATAATGAATTGTCGAGATAGAGAAGCGAGACTGACTGAGATTGAGGCTAAACTACCTTTGGTTTTAATAAGCAAATTTTACAGTCAGAAAAAAACACACCATAGAAGAGAAACGACCAGCAGAAAAGGAGTGTAAAAAATCTGCGAAACCTAATCATAGTTTAACTAAAATTCAAGAAAAAGGTTAACGATAAACCCAGAAAGCAAACAAAGAAAATACACATTCATCTCCATATTGTTAATATAAATAGAAATGAGAACATCAAACAACAAAAACAAAAGAACATTATAAGAGAAGAATAAGTTACCAGATAAGTCTATAAGTTCAGAATGAAAAATAAAAATACTAATAATTATTTTCCATAATAAGCCATGAAAATGTCTGAAAAAAGTAAATAAAAGTAAACATTTTTTACCCTATTCCGAAAATTTCGGGTAAATTTCTTCCAAACTACACGCTTTACCGGAGTTCATAGGGGATTTGAGGGAGTCACCGGCGCTTCATGAAATAGCTCATACATATCGATCACTCTGTTTCATCTTTCGGGCCAAGCAGTCTAATGGCCTATTCGTCACAATATTCCTCACTTTCCTATCCATTCATACGTCATTCTCTCCAGCAATCCGTACATATTTTCATTCATTACCACTTATTCTCGTGCCTCCCTTTTATTCTAATTCATCGCACCACTTTGCCTTCCTTTCTCTCTCTTTAGAACCAGTCACCTTTTCATTATGCACAATATTTGTCATTTTAAATCTATCTATAGCGGATTTTAAAAGTGGAGACAGATTATTTCCGATGATACTCTAATCTACAGAGAGGTGCCGTCCCAAGATAATTCCGGTATCTTATTATTATTACTTAGCCCTTTTAGCAATTATGATATTTTTTTCCACCCCACCTTTAAATTTCTTCTATAAAAATATACAATTTTTTAAAATAAAACCTACAGTTAACTTAAGTATAGAAACAGAAAATCTAATACACAAATATAAAAGTATACTATTATAAAATCTAGTATATAGTAGCTAACAGATAAATAAAAGTAAATATCGGATCGTTTAAAACTAGATCTAGAGATAATCATATTATACATAAAATATTTAGATTAAGAGGTAAAATTCCTCAACTTGCATGTTTACGAAGAAAAACCCACAATGCGGAAAACGCCCACACAAGAAAGGGAGCAAAAAAATCGCGAAATGAAAAAGTAAAAAAATACAGAATTTTTCATACTAATAATAATTCAACACATTTTTATCGTTCGGTGTGATGTTGTGTCCGTACGTATGCCTCTCGTCGGATCTTAAGACGTATATTCTAAAAAGGGAAACTAAGACGTTATTTCAATTAAGTACAGATATAAGGGCCCTCATTTGAATGTAAAGAAGTTCGTAACTTTTGCGCATTTCAATGATCGCACCAAATTTCAGAATATATTCAGAAGTTACTTTAAGAAGTAGTTTTTCCTTCAAAGAGCATATAAAATTACAAAGCGCAATAGGAAAGGCGATTTGGATGCAAAGATTACCCGGTAGAATTCTGAGAGGATGCTCATTGAGAGTAAAAGATGTAGCGTATCTTCCCTTGATTCGACCTCTCCTAGAATATTGCTTTGCGGTTTGGGATCCTCACGAAATAGGATTAGTCTCAGATCTAGAAATGATTCAACGTAGAGAAGCTAGGTTTGTTGAAGGAGATTTCAGATTCGACGGTTGTTTCGGCTATGACAAAGTTCCCTGGGTGGAATTCGCTAGAGGAAAGAAGACTACATTACCGACAAAAACTATTCGAAAAATTTATCAGCACAGACCTCGTCGGCGAGATAGTTGATTTCGTTATTTCAGTTAGCAGAGTTCGTGAATTCTATCAGAAAACGGAAAAGCTTTAGTAGAAAAAAAATCAATAGAAGGAACAGCTTCTTTTCAGAGAGAGGTTTTTTTTAAGTACAGAGGGTATGTAATTTATGAGGAAAAATTTGTTTTTCTTACAAAAAAATTTATTATTTTTTCTCGTTTATTGAGCTTTCATTACTCCATAAATTTTCATATTCAGTTGTGGTACTTCACTCTGGTTTTCCTAACATTGCTGTACAATAAAAGAGCCGCCCGAAATTTATTAATCCTCCTATCAACACTAATATTATATTTCATCACTAAGTTTTAAAAATTAAGGGTTAACTTGTTTATCCGTTTTGAACTGATTCATCTCTATTAATTCTAATCACTGAAAGGCCAAATTGATAGTATATATTAAATCTCGAAGTGGTACATAATAAGCTTTATATATTTTATTTTCGATCATCGCGTTTATCTCTTCCGAAATGTGAAGCCAAAAAACCAAAAATGAAACATGATAGAGAAAGAAACTAGTGCATTTAAAATCTTTCCCCTAAGATGGAGTGTTCTACGGCAGTTCTTCGCCTACGTTCCCCAATTCGGATGCTCTCACTTCTTTCCCTTTTTAGTCACTTAATTTCCTTCAATATTTGATTCCCTCCCTTTGACTTCGTCCCAGTCTTTACTCGGTCCTTTTCCTTTTTGAGCTCCTTCCCTTCACGCAACCTCTCTCAGACCCTCCCCTATGCATCTACCTTTCACGTAGCCTATTTGCTGCTGATATCAAGAGACCTAAGCCAGGTCTGCTGACGTAGAAGTTACCCTCTCCCTCCCACTGCGTCTTTCGCGACCTTTATGAAGGACTTTGGCCCTGGCTTGCCATTCCAACAGCCGCAATTTCATTTCAACTTCCCTTGGTATGCTAGAGTGCTCCTTCGGAAATGGGCAAATAAAGAAATGCTCCTATCGAACGGACGAACATCGATGCTTACTTAAGGAATTAAATCACCCATATTTTGATATTGAAAAGGTACCGAAGTGAGTCCCCATCCTACGATGCAGAGAATCTCCGAGTGGGCGCCTAGGGGTCGATTGAGTCAGGGTTTTGATAAAGAATCCTTTACCATATACAGACATACAAATACACTACGTGTATTACAGATATACGAAATGATAAGATTTGTGATATATTTGATCAAGTATTACCGCCTATCTCGAGTTCAGCCATTGAAAAAAATCAAGTTGTTCACCTATAATTAATCACAAATAAATCAATCTCACTTTTTTGAGTCCGCATTATATCTTATATAAAAATAATTGACCTAACATTATTCGTAAAAGTTTATAAATTTACATCGCCGTATCGTATTCGTGTGATAAATCCGCCATCGTGTATTAAATAAACTGAATGTTTATCTATCACGCTTTTTTCCACTTGAAGACGAAAAATGCAAGTACTTATCAATTACTATTAAAAAATCCAATTTTAACGGAGGTTATTCAGAAGTGAAGCTATTGATACCCAAAATTAGTAACGAAAAATTTGAATGATATTACACTCGGAATTATGAATCTCATTTAGAAGCGTCTATTAAGGACACAATTACCGGAACAGGTAGTAGGAACAGATTTAATAACATTTATTATAATTTCTTCAAGTAACGGCGGTAACCTTTACCAGTTAACGTAGTCTATTTTCCAAATTAATAGTAATGTAAAAAATTAATATTTTCAGCAAGAGGAAAATATTAAATTTTGTATAAGCTTCTTAATATTCTTGTAGAATTCTCCCTTCTTTGAACTTCCATTACGACTCCAACTCTAGTCATGTTCACTTAATCACTAGAAGGGTACTTGGCAAATTCACTAGATTTCCTTTGAATGTATTAGAAAATATAGCTCGGAATCAACCGCCTTCTCTATGATTTACATTTCCTCTTTCGTAAGTGGCCGTAAAACCAGCTGAAACTGTAATCTAGTTCATTTAATTTACAGAACGGCAGGTGGTGTTACTAGCTTGCCGTTTTTCTCAAACGAATCTCAATTTACTTAATCTGATTTTCGTAATCCAGAAACCAAGCGTTGCACGTGTGTTTTCGTCAAAGAAATCGTTGCCATGATGACGGCAACATCAAGTGGTGAATATTTAATGCTGAGGATACGGTATATCCGACATTTCTTCGTGAATTCGAAATTTCTCTCCAGAAAACGGAACTATAAATGCTTTGGGAATACGTAAAACTAATGAACTCATTTGAAATCATTTTCGAGAATTCGAAAAGGAGAAATACAAACGGAAGTATTTTTTTTTTTTAATATCATCTGAAATAGCTGTCTCCCGGGTGAGTAATAAAATCTATTTAAAGGGTAACATCGTTTTCTGTCACCAAAATATAGAAAGACAAAATTCTAAACAAGCAATAAAACTTCTATGCTTCCACGAATGGTGAAGTAATAGCATAATATCATCTGTGCATTGGGGAATTAATAATATGCTAAAGCTAAGAACTGCCGTCATATTTTGTAATAGGAAAGTATAATCGTAAGATTTTCTTTATATTTAGTTTATCAGTAAAGAGTTTTCCAGTTAATTCTCTTTCGGCTTAGCCTCACACGCATTCCAACGAGAATAACAAGAAATTAAACTTATTATCCGTCAAAGGAAAGGTGAGAGTTAAAATAAAAAATTAAGAAACATTTTTTCTGGTTCCATCAAATTTTGATTTCATACCTGAAACATTGTTACGAAGCTAACCACAAAACTTTAACGGCTTTGTTTTTAATGATATTTATTTCATTTTATTATTAATGATAATAGTCGATTAATAATATTTGTCAATTATTTCTTATTTATCTCTCCTGAAGAAATAAATCCTGTTGACAGCAAAGGTGGATTTTATGTTAATATTTTATGGAAGACCTTCCGAACGATATCATCTCGAATGTGAGACGATTCGAAAGATAAAAAGTAGTCTATCAGCCGGAAGTCGGGGTTTGAAATATAATAAAATTGAGAGCTTCCAGCCCTCAAACTCTTTAGTTTTAGGCAAGCAAACTTACTTCTACGCACCAAATTTTATAAGATAAAGTGTATACACTGAATGGGTATGTTGAATAAAAAAAGCGTTTTATACTAGACGATTTGCAAAGAAGAATTCCTTTGTTCTTACAAGAATAGCTTTTAAAGATCATGAATAAGTATTTTCTCGTAAAAATTAGGTAGATGTAAAGTCTATCCTTTCCACTTAAGATAAATCGTATATCCTCGGGGTACTTCGGTCTTGTTTTCCTACAAAATCTTCCATTCCAGCTAAAAATATATTCAATTCCATCGAGTCTTCCGTTAAAATAAAATAGACTTCTCTAAGAGAAGGAATAAAGACCGAGGTAAAACTTCCTATTCCTCAAAAAGCTTCACTAACAAATTCCTCTATAAAACCATCTCCTTCGAAAGAAGATTTCCTTTGAAAATGAATTGCCCAAAACTAAGACCTATGATCTAAACGTTACGTAAAATGTAATCTTAATTCGTTCCAAAATAAAATTAATGAATACCCGCTCAATGAATAAAATACTGATTTTCGAATTTTCAAGTTTTTAAGGATAGCTTATTCTACTAATTGTAAGTTATTTTAAGTATCTCTCGGTAAGGAAGTATACATCAATGCAAAACATCTGATTTAAGTATCTAGAAATCACTTTTAGGAGACAAAGATAGCAATCAATCACAATTTACATCCATATTAATCACAATATTCACATCGGCAACCTTATAAAATCACCCCAATTTTGAATTCTCAAACAGTTTAATTTTAAATATATACCAATGTTTCAGAATATTTTCTGCAATGTTATGCGCTTCGTGGCATTCTTTCTCTTTGAAAATCTGAGGGTGCTATCATGTAAGAAATCAATGCACAATATAGTTAAATATGACGCAACCTCACTGGATAATTACATCCAGTCGAGTAACGCTGATTTTTGGGTTGTCGGAGATCTTTCAAGTCGAATGTTTAATATGCAAGCATTAAAAATTTAAATCTTAAAAACCTTTGTGTATTTCCCAAAATGTAATATAATATTTTATTAAGGTGAAAAAAATAACTTGCGAAAGATACCGTAAATATCTTTGACCAATACAATACGGGACATAAGGAAAAATTGTTATTAGTAATTCAGTAAATCGAAAGTTAATCGCGATTCCTCCGTTTAAAAATTTACATGTAAACAACGACTTTTTCCCCGTCGAAATTGAAAGGTACATGAATTTAATTGGGTATCGATAATATCTCAAGTATAACATTTTCCTTTATTGCTCTAAGCACCTTAAATCCAAACTTTTCCCTCTTACTTGTAAGAACATTGATCCTGACGGGTCGTAATTCCTAAAGATTTTGAATATTCTAGAGAATTTTTAGGATAGCTGCAGGGAGAATTATATCTTACGAAAGTTGGCGAAAGATTTCCATATAAAGGTTACTGCTGAGCCGCAAGAAAGATCTGGTAATAAAGGGAACAGTTTGAACTAAAATAATATTTGATAATTTTCAACAATCATGGATAATAATCGAGATTCAGAAAATCGGTCTACTGATAATTAAAGTAATTTCGAGCGTTTCATTTTTGCTGGAAACCACAAGGACGCTGTTCACAAAATTCGGATAATGATCTTACTCGAATTCTGAATTTACCTTTTACTGTAACAGTGACCCTGATATGGACTAGGATAATTCTTTTCAAGAAAACTTCCCACACTCCTGTAGCAGCACAATTTTAACATACTTAACAATATAAATTAGAAGAGGATATATGTTTCTCATCGTTAATCGCGCTCTACTCTCGGACTTTTCACGTTACCTTTTGTAGTACAAATAACTATTTCGTAAGAGTATTTTGAGGAATTCCTGAATAGAAATTACCCAATATTGATATCATCTGTCATATTTATGGACGCCGGAGTCGGTCGACGTATGAATACAGCAACAAGATATGCCGATTTCGGCAGGATTGTTCCGCTATCCAATTTGGTCTAAAATGTACCGTTTCTTATATTTAGGGATAGAAAAGTACGAACACTTAAGTAATCTCTATCAAGAAATTGAGCTAACAAACTGGGAAACTCTCCGTACTTTGCTGTAATAGTATTGTTAAAAGTGCTTCGACCGCTACGGGCTCCCTCCCAAATTTTAATTTTCTCAAGGACTCCAATCTAAGACAAACACACTAAATTTTGGCTTCATATATATGTAAACTGAATTTAATGCGTGACTGCACAATTTAATTACGAATGGGGTCAGTCATTCACAACTTGAATAAAAGCGGCCAACTTTTTAGAAACGGGCCAGTCTGAATCACAATGGTAGAAATGTTTCTGCAGAGAGCCCCGGTTTCACGAAAATTTCGAGGTTGAGTTTTGATCAAGTTTCTATCCGGACAAAAACAAAGACGGCTTCGAGAAACGGGACTACGACAAAAAACCGAGGAAATCGGAAAGGGACCGATTCATTATCTTACGAAATCCATTTCTGAACTGCCGCTAGATAAAATCCAACAAATGGGCGACAATCATTACTCTCTTTACAAAGAGATGCAAAAAATTTCAAATCGTTTTCTCATTGAATTTCGATATCATCCGTCGATGTGTATGGATGTCTCTGAAAATGTAAAACGGTGTCTCTCTATTGAAAATGATATCGTCGAAATTCTCTGAACAGATAATTACAGAAGACTTATCTGCAACTTGAAATTATAAATGGATGTCTTCACGCTCCATGTACTACGGTAATAAAGGCATGTAGAATACAACCGCCTTCAAAATCTAATACGATATTATGCAGTGTTATTTTTACAAAATATAAGGTAACTAGAAGAAGATAAAAATTGATATCAGAAGGCGAGGAAAGGCATAACCAAAATATAATTTAATACTTTAACATACTTAATAATTTTCCACTGAAACTTTGGTATATCAGTATTAATGTTTCTGAGGAAAATTACCAGGTCTTTATATCTTTCTAAGGTAAAAACTGCCCTATACTATAAGGCTCATCCTTTTTCATGCATCTTGATAATTCAATTTTAGTTACAATTGAATAATGCTTCTCGCTATGTAACCACCGTAACCACTTTAAATTCAGTTTATACTATTATATAAGATAATACTTTATCTCGTAGAAAATTTTGGAAATTTGACGATATTTATTTAAGATTACGGATGATTGAGTTTTAATCCAAATAACCGGCAATCTTGCAATTCTTTCGGTTGCCTAGAATGAGGTAGCATCCTTGAAACCGATCGTATTTTTGGTTGACATATATTTCTGTGGACGGAGTTGCATTTTATTTAGACTAGAACATAAATAATTAACACCAAACATGGCTTGAATTATTCCATGAATATCAGTAATTCATACTTTTCTTCCTTCGAATTATACTCAGATCTTAGTTTTCGATATTTGCTATTTCTATACCAAAACATATTTATTTTCAAGGCATATTCGAGATCTATAACCAATATTTTGTATCCTATTAAGACCTGGATTCTGGAAGTTAACGTGATTTTCGTGTAATTTCAAAGCATGCGGAAAGAATTTTTACTCATATCTCCCACTCACAGTGTTCTGGATCAGAGAGAAAAGCAAGGCTAAACAACTTCACTCCTCATCTAATCTAATAAGCCTTATTACCTCTTCAAAGCTTCCGGTAGTTAATTATGGAGGATTTGAGGTACATACTCACCTCCGGGCTGAATGTAGATAGACATACAACAAACTTGATATTTTTATTTTCATGGTACTTTAACATATTCTCATTAATTTCAGTTCATTCAAAATTTCCGCCTCTATTCTAAGTATGTTAGAGAGAACTGGAATGCATTCCTTATTCTTTCAACGTATGCTATTTAGCGCGGCATTATTTCAGCATTTACTATCGAACCTCTATCTACTGCATTAGGAGAGACCTAGATATACCTAATAGCCTTATCGAAATACTCTCCAATGAGCATAATCGTAAATATACGCTTCATTACATTCAGTACCCCTCATTACGCAAATATTTCCACGTACAAATACTCCCAGGATCCGCTGATGTAATTATTTCCGTCAAACTTCTCAAAGAGCTTCGCTCAGAAATCCCTGAGAAAAAAATCCTCCTAGGAATCTCAGAGTATATATGGCGAAACAAGAATTTTTTTCTCGAGCTACTTGAGAACAACTCCCAACATCTCTCCCTTCTTTTCATCTTTTAGTTTCCTTGCTCCCATCTTATAAACCCAACTTTCTATCGATCGCCCGCGTCTCGCGCCAGGAAGGCCTCAAAAAATCGAGTACGAAAGGAAAAGAGAGTCTGGCTGAATAAGAGATGGGAGTTCCTGAGGAAGCGCTGAATGAATAGAGCACAGATAATGAAAGATAACACGCTGGGGGATGCGGGAGGGAGCGATAAAAAAAAATGGTGTGGAGACGAAATAGAAAAGCACCTAGTAATCGAAAAGTCTCAGCAGGGGAAGTGCGAATAGATGCAAATCGAAAGAGAGCGATAATTATATACGTATATATTACTTTATTACACTTAAGTGTTTCCTTTGACATTTCTTAGCCGCTAGTGAAAAATACTTATGATATGTGTGACTGTGAGAATGATCTACCATACATACCATAGCTTTATCTTTCTATTTTTGATAAATTTCTGTTGTGTAAAAGAGACACTACATATTTTCATGTTGGATTTGAAAATTTTACCTTTATACACTTTTTCTATTTCGTTTGCATTTACATTTCATTTTTCTGAACTCTAGTTAACCATAGATAATAATTGTGAATTAATTTAGCATATTTTCTTAGAATATTTGTAAGGGTTTGGTGTACGAGAGGCCATACTGTCCTAAACCAGCAACAAGGGTCAAATGATAATAATAATAATATATTTATTTAATTTCCTGTGTTAATTCTGACTTTATGACAAAGTAATTTATTCGATTTACTAATTATATATCAACTAATATATTTTTATGTAAGTACCAACTTTTGGTGTAATAATGCAGAAATTTTACGTGATGATTAATCTATCTAATCTAAATTTTAATATGTAAATTACTGTCTATGAGAGATTCTTGGAGGGGTTATTCGCCCATCTTTGGACAAATGCCAAGCAATGGTAAAAATGATTAACAATGTTAGACTCCCCCGAGCGTTGGTGGGTGAGCATTCTAAATTGCAACGTAAAGATACATAAAAGTATGTTAACTGGGTAATAATAATCTAAAAGCTATAACGGCTAACCAATTAGAAGTTACCATGCAAATATTATGCAACCTCTATGTTAAGTGAACCCATCTGATTAGAGAAAAATTAGATAAATAGGTTCGAAAAATACTCATTTCAATAATTCATTCTTATCGTGGACGACATGCAAAAGTTGGATATTGGGAAAACAGGCTGGACAGTGCATGCACTCCCTGCCACACGCCGAAAGTCGGCTCGCAGTGTATACATGTATATGTTACCCAGTGTCGATTCGTCGTGGATTAAATACAATCCTACGGGGAATACCGAACAAAATGACCGACACTTTAAGTAAAGGGGACGTATTGCTACTTTCTTTTTAAAACTTTAGTGTCGACGTCCTTGAAATATTCTCGTAGAAGAAAGCCCTCGTCCATTCCGAGTAGTACAATTTTCTCAATCAGCATGAGAATAAATTACCCGAAATCCATTTTGTCTCAATATTGCTTCAATTATAAATAATATTCCGGGGAAAAGCAGTTAAGTATCATTACTGAAGTGAGAATACTATAGTGATTCTTATTTGAGTTGCAACATACTTTAATAAGTATTTCCAAACACATAATGCTGATAGATATGATATAGAATGTATACAGAATAGAATTTATATAGAAAAGAGTATAAATAAGAAAGGGGTTCGATGAAAGAAAAGGACAATAATATCAATAATCTCGTATTTATCGAATAAAATATTATTTCATGAAGATCACTCTTGCGATTAATTCCCTTGACAAACATCGTTCTGAACGACCATACTCTAACCAGTATTTGAACCTCAGACCTCAGATAGGCTAGCAAAGAAAATTCCACTAACAGAAACGAGAATTAACTCAATTGACGATTGACTCAATTGACACAAAAGTGACGAATGACTTGGTGGTTTCCATGAAGATGGAAATTTAAAAAGGTTAACTACTTGTCCAAGGGAAACATGGTGTTATTTTTATAATTTATATGTATACTGTACGTGTATTCTGTATGATGTATATGTATAATGTATACGTATAATGTATATGTTTAGTTTATATGTTTAATGGATCATATCATGTATTTTGCATAGCGTTATTTATAGTAAATAAGTAACTAGTTTCCCCTGCAAAAGTAGTTTCCCTTTTTATTTTTCCATCAAAATCGAGAAGCCCAAATAAAAAAGGGTAAAATAAAAGTCGTATAAAATCAAGGATGGAAAGTGAAGAGAAAGAAAGCGAATAAATCATTTCAGACAAGGAATAGAGCCATTAAGATATATAAATAAACGAGGAGAGAGCAGTGGCGATGTGATTCTGGCAGCAGGGAGACATAAAAAAGATGGGGGAAAATAACGAAGGGGAGATCGGAGTGAAAAGAAGGATAAAAAACATGGCACATCCGTACTTTTTAAAGAGTGACGCATCCGTTGGCCGATCTTAAAGTAGTCCATCATCCTTTCTTCCCTTTATGTCCCCTGACTTCTATTACCCTCTTTTACATTTCCTCACGTCACTCTCCCTTTCTCTCTCTCCTATGCAACCTCTCTCCAATCTCACTAAGCGACTTGAATATCTCTCCCCTCATCTTCCCTTCCACTTCTCCGCTCTCCAAAGATTCTCCGTTGCTCATTCCTCTCTCTTTCGCCTTTCTCTCTCCTATAAATTAGCCTCTTCCATTAAAGATCCGCAAACCACAATGCGATTCTGTTCTTCTTCTAATCTACATCGGTAGCGTTTCTCTAAGACGGTGCTTCCCGAAGTTAGGCCCGCGGGCTGAATCTCTTATTCGTCCTTCTAGGATGCCTCTCGCGAAATTCGCTATTAGAAATTAGGAAAGCGATGACACATTATATAAGGGATTATATAAATTATAACACGATTCCTAGGGTAAAGGAAAAAAGAACGTCTAATTGTTAGTTCCACAAGCAGGTTTTATTCTGTGACTGGTTTCGGTAAGGAGAAAAAATGGTAAGGTAGGGTAAGGATGAAGATATGCATAGCTACCTCAATTGATTATAAATTAGACCTAATACTTATATTCTTCTCCTTATGACTCCCTGTTCTTATAAGCTTTGCTCCTGCTACATTTTTCAAGGAAAAAGTTACGACAAATTATTAAGAGAAATAGATAAAATTTTTATTCATAAAAGAAATCACGAATCCTCATTATTGCTTTACGAAATTAAGTGCCTTCACGAGGTTGCGTTCTTTTTCCTCTTATGCCCTTTTCCGATATTTCATGTTTAAAAAAAATAGCGATATTACATTTTTTACGATATTACGTGTTTTTATGAAATAAACTACTTTTACGAGTTTTTGAGTGTTTAACTATATAAGATATACTCACAAAAATTACATTTTTTGAAATTATGTTCTCTCAAGAATTTGTATTTTATGAAATTTCGTTTCCGAAATCACGAACATGAAAAAATTCTAAATGAAGCCTTAGAAATATTAATTGGTAAGTGCCAATTTTTCTAATTATCTTAGCAAATACGAAGCTATAGAGTAGTTCAAGTTGCAAAGGAACTGCGGTCTGACCAGCGGAGTACTATTTGATCGGACGAGTTAACTTGGTAGCTCTATGATAGGAACCTCACACTAGGACGTGAATAAACTTTTGCATCAGGGATGGGATTAATCTAATTCAGGGTTCGTCAACATTTTTTTCCTCTAGGACACACTTTCGCGGAACTCGAACTTCAACTTTGCGGCTCACTTAACCGAGGGTTCTCAAACTTCCAAGTCACTCCGAGACTATGGCAACAACCGTGGTTAACACCAGAAACACACATATAGAAAACTTCTCTCTTTAATAAACATAAAACAGGAAAGTAGATTATATTAACAGACTGTGCGGTAAAAATCATTTAAAACTTTGATAATTACTTTCTTCGTAAAAGATCTGGAGTGTGAAAACGACCCTGGAAAGTCTAACTAAATCTTCCAAACACTACCTTTAACTCCTTTCTAATGCTTCCTTTCTCCTTTTAGGGAGTTTTCCCTTTGAAGTGTGGACCTCCCACATCTCCTGGAATCCAAGGTATCGGTTTCGACTAGTCCTTCCACCATTTGCAACAGAAACCCTCGTTCTAACTTTTTCCTCCACGTCTGTGTCGTCTGTTCCTTCGTGTTTCACTAGGAGAACATCGAGAGAAAGGCGATAAACTGCTTCCTCGAAACCCTCCGACCTTCTCGGATCCTCAGGGGTTGGAGTTTCTCTATCATTGATCTTATCCTAGACGCACATACCTGTACCTCCTTACCTAGGATTGCTACCTTTCAGGCCATATTAGAAAATTTATCAGCCACTCGTGCAAGCAAGAATCTATTAAATTAGACATGTCTTTCGTATAAACACTGCTTGTTCTCTATGAGCAAACATGGCAAACGAAGATGATTATTCGTTAGCCGAAATGGCACTTTCTACGAGATACAAAATCCTAGGATATAAGAAAACTTACCCAAAAATAAAACAACTCTCTTTTGAGAAATTGGGGAATAACCATTTCATTTTGAGCGTTTCTGTGTTTTCTCGGATGTATAAACAAGTGAGTATCATCTAAAAATTCCTCAATAAATTTGTTAGCAAAGTCCAAAATACAACAAAAAAATCATCCTTAGCCGAAATTTTATACTAAGGATCCCTCGAATGTCAGATTATCACTTTTTCGTCTATTTGATTAACTATTTTTATGCCGTAATGGTCCAAGGGTAGTTTGTATTTACCTCTAGGTTATCCTGACTCGTGCTCCGGAGGAAACTAAGTTAGTGTACTGATGAGCTATTTCACTCTTTTCTAACAACTCCAAAAATCATCTGCTATAAAGCAAACATTCATGCGATTTTCGGAACGATGAAGTAAAACAAATAAGAGGAAACGAGTGGGATAATAGATCTTTAGAATTCAGCGAAAGAAAACGAGGTCGAGTTGAGTGTAAACTCAAGCATAGATTCACCGTAGTTCTTAAATGAGCAGAGGTGTTGTTTATTTCAACGCCCTGATTCACCCTTCGGCCAATTTCCTTTTATTTCTCATAATAGTATAATTGAAATACGAATCATTTTCTTAAGGGGGACTTAGAGTTTGAAGAAAGACATAATTTAATGGTTCAAAGCCTTACAATAAACACAGAAATTTAAGTAGACATTTTATTACATACAATATTCCAAACTGGAGTTAAAATTCAGTTAGAATAATTTTCGTAGGTAATAGTATACAGTGTATGGTGGTTATTGGTGGATCCATAGGGGATCCAATAGAGCGATCGTCTTCTCCTTGATGACTTGTGGTACATATTACCAATTTGCCTAAGATCTGACAAGGGGCTTATATTAAAATCAGATTGTGAAGTTTATCCCCGATCAATGAATATTTAATGCATTTATCGCGACATAATGGCATTGTAAAAGTTAATTGGAGATGAGCTCATAAGGAAATTGACTTAAACTACCCCACTCGACGTGTGCCGCGATTGACAAGTTTCTGAATCCGCCCGTGACGGTAGGCTATGCGCACCACGTCCATGAGTATTAATGTCTAAGATCATATTCATTTAACCAATTAGTTAATCTAATAGCCCTCGCAAATTGAAATTTGAAGTAACAGAAATCTTTCTATTCTAAACATGCAATGGAATGGTTTATATGTTCTTAATTTCAACTATATGCGGCTGTACTTTTCTATCGTGCTCAGCTAAGCTTTATTACATATTAATATGTAATAATTATTTATAAACAGAAACAAAGGATACAAATCAATATTTTTTGCCCCTGAAATTATCCTTGCCGATTCCTCTGTCCCTACCCCTTTTCTAGGCACGTTTTTCATCATGGAATCCATTCCGTTTATGGTATTGCTTTGAGCCAACAAAATGTAAATCAAAGCAATGTTTCTGTTTTTATTCTTTCCAATAAACCACCAATCAAGACATTTTAAAATATTCTATTAAGAATTTCTCTAATCAACAAGAAAACTGAAAAGGAAATGAGATACAAAATATGATTCTCTCCACAAAAGTATGTTTTCCTTTAATTCTTTAAAGAAATTATAATTTTTGTGGACAAAGTCTTTTTCTGTGTTTTATTTCTTTTAAACTTGTACGTTCCACCAGGTATCGCTGGATTTATTTACTTTAAGAAAACTTATATAGCTCCCAATTTATTTAGAATATGCAACGTAAATTCCTCTAAATTACTTCAGGCACGACTTTAGGGTAGGGCTCCATAACGTGAAGAAATGAAAAATAGAAACATTTACCCGTGTCACTTAAATGTTTTATTACTCTGCTTTATATGATGACGGGACGCGTCGAAACCAGGGTAGCGTAATAAAACATTTAAGTGGCACGGTCGCAAGTTATTTTTTCATGTTAATTACTCTCTTTAATTCTGTTTGTAATGATGATTCCTCTGTTTAAGTCCACCACTGACATCTCATTATCTCTCGTGGATCAATTTTTAAGGATAACCGCAAACTAAAGAGCTGGAAAATAAGTATTTGACTTAGGGCACCTTCTTTGCGCCGAGTGTAGCTGCCCGTGGCGTTGACGACTTGTGGAGAAGGGATGGGGAGAGTGCCTAGAGGGGTAATTTAACGTCAGCTTCAATCATTCGCCTTAAGCGAGCCCCTTCTCCAAGATACACCGCAAGAGGAGCTGCGGCGTAATTCCCATTTGCAATTCCTCCTAATCGAAAACACGAGAGCAATTTTATACGCCGAATTAAGGTTAGGCCGCCTGGAAAAATCAAGGAAACCCTTGATGTTCGGGAAAGTATCAAAGACTATCAAAATATGGGCTGTAACATTTTACGATTCCCTCCGAGAAAATAGAGGGAATTTAACTCTCCAAATCTCTCTCTCCACTTTTCGTGATAAAACTTTTCATTGCTTTCGATCTCTCCTATGATATAAGCTGTTCGTTTTACTGAGCCGAAAGGTAATCAATGAAACTGGAATAAACGCTCACATATCCAACTTCAAATTGAAATAGGCGTCGAAAGAGGAAAGCAAGCTGAAAAATTAAGCGAGCCCATGCGTTGTAAGCGATATTGATGAAGACATATAATTGAGACCAGGGGAAGGAAGGTGAGAAAAAAGGGTACCTATACGAATGAGGTTTGCCTCTTTAGTTTTCCAAATAAGACTTGGCGAAAGAATGAGATATAGATGAAAAAATATTTTGACAATAATGATAAAATTTATTTTCAATACTGCCGATCTTATATGCAATACATTCTATTTGCAAATAACTATTATTCTCTAAATAGCAAAACTTATCTGTACCGACTCATATATGTATATGTACCTATTCATGGTTTCTCCGAATAAAGATATCATTCTGTCTATAAAAGATATTAAACTCTTATTCTAAACATTTTCCATTCTCTAAGTTTTTCAGAAAATCATTCAAAAACGATATTCCCAATTTTACCTTCGATACACAGAACTGAGAACATCAATGTTTCTCAAATGACGGCCTTTACATATAAATATTAGAGTCATCAAAATTATTGCTGGTAATTCCATGCTTATCATTTTCATTTAGAATTAAATAAGAAATATGCACATGATGGTCAATTATTTAAATTTGTTCTCGATGGAAAAATACAGCATTTGTATACTAGTATTGAAAAGGTGTGATCAAATATAAGTGTAAAGAGAAACTGTCTGTTCCCAAATTGGAACGCAACACTTTAATACTGAATAGACTGCAATAAGCAAGAAATTGGCACGGCTGTTACAAAACAATAGATTATAATTCTCCTTAAGCCGTTATACAAGTGGACGAGAGCCTACGCTCTTTCCGGTTATAGAAACACAGCAAGAACTCTGGAAAATCGCCGTTCTGAGAATTCGTATTTCAATAGCTACACTATCATCAGCAGGAAAGGGAAAATTATTCGACGGGGCTCTTCTCAGAACGGCGGGTTGTCCAGAGTTCTTGCTGTGTTATTCTAACAGTTTACAGAGTAAGCCCTCATCCACCTGCCAATCGGCTCAAGGAGTACTTTAAGTTCTACGATGCAGACAATCTCCTGTGAGGTTGGATTAGCTTTACAACCCAATCGTCATATAGACAGAAACATAGGAGATCAAATAATAGCAACGTGCTATCTTTCGGGAAAGAAGGATGAACGAAGAGGACATCGAACCAGAACCCAAGACAACCAAACCCCAAAATCATCGAAATAATACTTGGCCCTGAACCAAAACCAAAAACAGTTATTTTCCGTTCCATGCTATGTTTTGCACTCCTACCAAGTGTAATAGTAGTTAAATTCAATAAATATGTCCAACGGTGACATGCAACTCATTTATTAACATTTGATTTCACTTGTATATATTTACTTTATTATATATGATATTTATTTATTAACATGAACTTATTCGATAATTCATTCTATAATTAAATTCTAAATATAGAGCAAGTTAATTATTATTACTTTACTATTACAATTACTTAATCGGAACGAAAGAAACTGTTTGATGGTTACTGCCGAGTTGTAACAAGAACGAGACCGAAATCCGACGTTTTCCCTAACTGAATCGGAGCGAAAATAATTACGCTTCAAAACCCTGCTCAGAATGGAATATCGAAAACACTTGGAGCGAAGACTATTGCCCGACGTGTGTCCCATTGCTAGGGATTTCG
Organism: Pachydiplax longipennis; assembly: GCA_036926295.1. NCBI lineage: Eukaryota > Metazoa > Arthropoda > Insecta > Odonata > Libellulidae > Pachydiplax > Pachydiplax longipennis. The sequence goes on from JAVFKF010000003.1 coordinate 2,793,269, forward strand.
CATAACCCGTCATATTTATACGTCACTTCTTTCCTCCGGGAAAGAATCCCTTGACTCCTTTCTATTTTATCTTGTGCGTCTTGTTCTCTTTCCGCTGCTGCTTCTGCCCCGTCAACGGCCATCATCCCCCGGGAAGGGGACACAGCTAGCAAACAGTCAAAAAGCGTTCCTTAGGGGGAGTAAAAGATAACCCAAGGAGGAGTGGGGAGAAGGGCATCGATTCCTCCTCCTTTAGATTAACGGCCTTCGAAGCAAACAGAGATACGCTCCGTCCTTCTTTTCCAACACAATCCCTCATCCTTTCACTGTATACGCATCGCTTTTATCCTCATTTATCTCCTCCCATCTTTCTCCCTTGCTGTACACGTCCCTTTATCTTCTCCCTGGTGCTTATGTTTCTGCGTTTCTCTCCGACTCCATTTATAGCATCTTCATTTTTCTTGCGCCTTCATGTGTGAGCGCCAAAGTGAACTATAATGCGGTTTGTAATTTTTTCACGAAGAGAGAAATGTGAGCTGCGGTATCAATTTAGCAAATGCTTTTCCTGTGGGCTTACACGTCTTCCTTTTCCACTTCTTTATCCCATTTCCGTAGTTTTTTACTCAATTTTCTACTATTTTGCCCCTTTAACTATTATATAGTTGAATTCATTTCCCTTTTTACTGTTGTAATTTGACTACGCAGTATAAGCCAGCTGGTAACTGTAAAAGTGATGTATTATTTCCCTATAAAATATAAATTCCTGCCTCAATAGCCCGATTAGTAAAATTTATCTATCTTTAGGTCCTGGATGGATGAAAATATCACTCATTTAATTATGTGCCCAACTAGTTCTATGACGTGATAATACGATAGCTTTTAATGTATGAATGATAGTGAGTAATGGTAATCATCTTGGGCAATCATTCTCGAACGCTGAGAAATTTTTCTATTTTTAAGACCAGAATGCTGCAATTAAGCAAATTTTTTCAACGGATGGTAATTTGTAAACAACTTAACTTTATTTGGTGGAACGCTACTGAGAAAGGAAAAAAATACTTACAGGAGTTCTATACAAAAACTAGAAGTATATAGCAAGAGCAAGTTTCTGCAAATAATTAATAATTTGACCTATATCCACTCTATCGAGCCATGTTTCGAAGTAAAAATCGCTCGTGGAAAATGCTAAGTACCTTTAATTCGTACTCCAAATGGTATTTTTCTGCGAGATAAAAATTTAAAAGTAAAAAATGTCTCATTCCTTATCTTGTCTAAAATACATCATTCTTCTCCTTAAACGTTTAAGAGTTGATGATGACGGTTTTGAAAATGAGGAGCGGAAATGAAATAAAGAAGGGGAAATTATGTATATAATACTTTTTCTCTTTCATTGATTTTTGTCTTTTTACTTCTTTCTCCTAAAATCGAGATTAAAAGCTTCTCGATATCACACACCCTCTCCTTCCCCTTTGTCCTTTGTCTGTTTTCATTTCTTCATTCCCCCATCGATATTTTCATCGTTTGTTTCCATAGCGAGATGAAAAGGAAACACGTGTTACTCAATATAGCGATATGAAGCCGGATTTAGTGAGCTTTTCCTCGCGCTCCCTCCTCATCTCTTTCATCTTTTCCTTTATCAATCTTCGCTTTATCTTCCCGTCTCTCTTTTTACTTTCCCTGTTATATCTTCAGCGTTAGCAAATTTCTTTTTCTGTCTCCTTCTTTGCCCGCCTGTATTAAGCGAGCTGATATAACCGAATCTCAGCTCCCATCATCAGCAATCACAAGCTCTGGATAGGGAATGAGGCCTACTAGGAAAGATGAGGAGTGAAGTAGATTATCCTCACTGAGTCAGTATGAACCTAGTCCACGTTGATGCAGCAATAATATATTTAGTAGGTGAAATTTAGTTAAAGAAAATCAGTCTTACTTTACAGAAACAAAAATTACCATGCCCAAAACTAGAACTCAGAGCGTGTGTTACTTGCCTTGTAGGTTAACCCCTTCACTAGGGAAGGAGAACTTACGCGAGAGAATTCTTTAGGCTCTCAAAGCCCTTGGCTGTCCGATCCTTCAATATTCTTTAAAAAATCTCTGCTCCAAAATTAATAAATTTGTATATCTTTAATTAAGTATCTTCATTATCAATTTAATCATTCAACAATCAAAATTTATGTCCATTGTTGGCTTAATTACATCGATGATATCAGCATGTGTTGCTATTATTTGGCACCACTTGCTTGCAAGTCCTTTACATTAACATGCATGACACGTGTTAAATCGCCATCCCGGTCCTACGCAATCAGGCAAGTCTAGGAACAACACTTTTTGTAGTACTCAATAAGGAGTAACCAAAACTATTTGCATTATTCAGCAACACCTCACTATCTTTAATTTTATCACAGACATGAACAAGTATAAACACAAACATCATGAAAGATTTATTTTTCCATATCCTCTACCAATGAGAATTCTACACTTTCCATGATATGGTAGCAGAAATATACTGCAGTGTTTGCTCATTATACATGATATAACACTTGCTAAAACTATCTTTCTCTGTAGCCTTCGTTTATAGCATACTTCCCGTATCTTCTACCCGAATCTCTCTGTCTTTCCTTCCTTTCTCTCCGAAAAACCTTGCTTGCCTCAATCTAACCAGAAATAAAATTGCTCTCGCCCCTCAACCCTTTGTCCTTCACATCAATTTTTCATTTTTACTCTCGTTCCTTCCTCGACTACCTTGTTCTTCCTTCTCGCCCAATTCCCTTTATTTTTATTTCGATCCTCTACCATTCCCATATCCCTTTATTGTATCCTTCCTTCCCACCTGAGTATACCTTGTATGCAGTGCGTCCTTTGCCTTTATAGCATTCTGCGAACTCGCCCACTCTATACCAATTCGCATCCCTTTCGCTCTGTCCTTACCCACTTATTCTTTGACCCGTTTCTCCATTATCTCAACGATACATCTATTATCAGGGTCTCATTTGATCTCTCTACCTCCAGATTCAGTTGTTACGGACTTCACAGAGGCAAGTTAGAAATGTCTACGTATTGAAAGAAGTTTTCGCCAGACAGAAATTATTTTGTACTCTAACTGAAAGTAGGATTACTTAAATTAAATATCATGCGCTTATTTGATGAGGATTCTATGGATACTATTTCTTCCCCTTACAAATCCTTCCTATCTTTCCGATCCCTTTAGTAAGCGCCTTTCTATTTACTTTATTAAATTTGTTCTTACTAATTAATTACTATTTGCTTTCGAGCCTTCCTCCCAAAGATTTTAGTATCAACTCAGACCTAATACTTATTGGCCAAACAAAGACGTCGTAATAGTTAAAAAATATAGCGTCGAAAGTAGTTAAAAAATATTTTTGTGGAAGAACGAATGAAGATTTATTCTAATAAATGCTCTTCAGTTTTCTTCCTCATTAATTTTATGGAACATAAAAAAACAAAATCAGAGATTAAGTAGAAGAGAGGCCCCTTCTGATCTTCTCCTCCTTAATAAAGCTAACTATCGATGTACATTAATAATCATGGAAACCTATAATTCGGAAGCAGAGGAATTCAAGAGAGCGGATGGAGAACATTTTTAATTCAACACAAAAAGACACCGCTTTTGCTGATTATTCCGCAGCCTAATTTCAAAAATGCTTATCGGTTTAGGAGAAAGCACTCGAATATTTTAGTACTCTGCCGCTTTCATGCTCTCCTATCCACACGCGACCAAGCACAAGGGTTTCCATTCAGCGTGGTTCACTCAATTTTAATAACGCACGGCCATGGTGTTTCTCGTTGATCCGGCCAATCGAATCGAGCCACTTCACCGGCCCCCTCTCTTACCCACCTCTGCAACTTGCAAAAACCTCCCAAAAGGCCGTCAAACACGCGGCATGAATGCCTCCATCCTTGTTAGGGCTAATTGGCGAATCGGTACCTTGAGCGCGGACGGTGCAGCAACAGAGAGAGAAGGAGAAAGAGGCGAATTGAGGAAACGGACGAAAATAAAGCGAATCGAATGAAGAGGCGACTGTCCGGACGCGATGCATATGCTTTACCGTGAGTGAGAATAATGGACTCATCCCATTACCGGAACAACACAAAGCAACAGCACACTATTTCATCATTTTGTAGAGCCCGTTTCCAAAGGATGTAAAATAAGCAACTGCTTCTGGGTGGATGGTCATTGAAGTGGCTTAAGAAAATAATCCGTCAATTCAGCGGTAGTGAACATTATATTAGAAATTACCCATTATATGTGTACAATGCCACGAAAAGTATTTTTATCACTTTCAAAATGGTATATGTTTTGAGATGATCCTAAAAATAATGTTTAAATTCCTTGATGTATCCCTTCAGAAGGTTGTTCATCTCTTTTTTGATTTATTTATTAGCACAAAAAAGTTTTATTCCACATTCGGTTTTCCTCCTTTGGTAGAATTTTTAGTCCTTATTTTTTCAGCTTTTTCGCGGATTCAAGGCTGCAAAACTAAAAAACTGAGTAAATTACCATTCGTGCCAAATGAATTTGGTGATTTTACTCACATAAAGGATCAATCGTTATTTTATCCTGACTTATTTGTAGGGCTATAATATTCCAAATGTTATCATCTTGTTTATAGATCGGTTCTTCTCAAAACTATCAAATAAAATATTTAATATTCTCCTAATATCACCGGCGCTGTAATTTTATACGTGGAGCAGAAAACTGCGGTATCACCGATATTCGATAGAGTAGTAGGAAATAGTTATAAAAAGTGACACAAACATTTTACTGAGTGAATTCTTAACTAAGTTCAAGTGTTAATCATAATTATGTTCACTATAATGGCAGCTATAAAACTGCTTTTTATATGTGGCCCACAGTCTAAAAAAAGGTCTTAATTAAACCACAAATCCTTTACTTTAATGGTAGAAAACTTCCCTGTTAAGGTGCGCATCCAGAATTTCCGCAAGAGGGGTTTCAAATTGAAGATTGTGACTAACATTAAATAGAACATGTTACGACCCATGTCGTTATCTAAACTTGGCAATTCTGATAAGAAAGGAGAGCTTCTAAAATGATATTATAATTCAGCGTAATTGTATCGATAAAACCCTTTATAAGCAGGCACTCAAGGAAGTAAATGTAAAATATTTTGGGTGAATTAAAGCCCGTTATCCTCTCCTTTAGTGCGGGTCTTCTCCCGTTTGACCCACTTAAAAGTTACTGAAATAACACATGGTAAATCATGAAGGAATTATAAAGCTCTACTCGTTATGTGCGGGCTAAGAAAATTGAAACTCTCGTTGAACTTGAAGAAGAGCAAATTTTTAAAAAATTATACAAAATTTTTGGACTGTAATTTAAAATATTTTCCTGGGCAAGTAAAGAGAAAAATTCTTCAAAAGAAAATTAATTAAATCAAAGAAGATTTAAACGCAGCAAAATGTTAAATAAAAACTCATTCTTTACCACGCTCTATGAGAAATAGTTTCATTCTAACGGAGAACGGATTTCATCAATTTATTATATTGATAAACAGAATTAAGCCATAAATAAAGCCGATATCCATCGTAGAATTCGTATAGTTAGCTGAATAATCTTAAATTAGGTTGTAGAAAATACTGTTATATGGGGTATTTAAAATATACGCATTTCTCTAATGACATGTGAAAATTTTATTAATCACAATATGTATGGATTTAGTTGAAAAGTTAATTAAACTGAAATTTTACTCACAAAAGTTAAACAAAATATTGATTTCTTACGCCTATAAGGTATATTCCCTGAGACCAGAAGTATATAAACCAAAACTGACAGAAAGTGAAAGACATTCATCCGAAGAGTTTTATTTTTACTGTTTGTGTACGACTTTCACTGCGGAAAAAGAAAGATTTCTGCTCAGCTCCGGTTGGATACCTTGATTTAAACGAAAATAGCTCAAAATGAAATCACGTAGAGATAATATCATTTCCCGCCGTGAGGAGGAAAGACCACGAAAATTAATCTCTGATTACATCGGAAACGGATAGATTCAGACGGAGGAACATTTAGTCTTCTCCGGCACAGAATGGAAAGAAGGGAGGAATCGGAACATGCATTACCTGAGTTTTTTTGTTTTATCGACAGAAATAACCTCTAATGGCGCGCGGAATTCTTTTTTATCAGTACCTAATGAAATCCAACACTTCAGCTCTCCAGTAAATTGCCTTTCAAGGGAAATGGCTCACGAAGGATTTAGAATAATGAAAATTCACTCCATTCTTCTTGTTCAGGTACGAAACTTCCATTGCGTAAATCAAATTTCCATCGAGAGAAACGACGTAAAAAAATTAAGCCGAGAGGCGTAAATCAAGCGGGATCGTCTTTTCTCTTGAAAAAAAGAACCATGAAAAAGGTTGTTCGAGAGGGAACGAGAGGCAGAGGAGAAAGAGAGATGTAGAGGAATGTGGAGGAAAGGCGGAAGGGAAACAGAGAGGCTCAACTTTTATGCGGATAAAACACAGATTAAAACTCGGTCTTATATGATAAAATCTAGAATTGTCCAAAGGATAATAAAATCATTCTGAAGCATAATTTCGCACTAACGCAAAATTCCCAGAAGTATAAAATGCATCCCAGATGTCTAAATCCCCATGATTCCTAAACTATCCTTGGATTTCCGATTTTTTGATACGGTTTTATGTAGCACATACAAGGACAAGACTCTGCTTTTCCAAAACAAATTGAAAGGCTACCAATATCGTACATAGAGAATCCTGACGTCAATGAGTAAAATTACGTATGAATTTGAAATTAAGTATGTTCTTTCCTAAATCAACATTACACCATTTACTGGCATATTAAAAGTAATTTATCTATATAAAATTATAAGAAATTTTTAATGGGATTTTAAAGGATATTTAAAAAAGAATTAGAGAATTTAAAGGATTTTTAAAAGGATATACTGAATGGTACATGTAAATATACTTTTTTCACAAAATTTATTCTTTTGGATATTAAAGCGGCCGGTTTGGTTGCAAAATTTTCACCAACACCGAGTTATTCTCATCCAACGATGATAATCATTCGTCTACGGCAGTTTTTTCGTTAAAAAATAAGTTTTATGTAAAAAAATCATTCAAAGTTAGCTTTATATTATTCAACACCTCGCTTCTGTGAAGGAAATGTTAGATTTTTCAAACCACTTCACTTATATTTAGAAAATGATGCAGTTACAAGTCCTAAATATACGCAAATGCCATTTTGCCGCGGAGGCAAATTCGTCTCCCTTGATCATGCATTCCAGCACTTTGCAGCAAAGGAATATGCAGTGACCGAGAAATTATGGGGCTTTTCCATCGAATTTGGAGTTAAGTTTCTAAGTGAATAGAAAAGGTGCAAATGGACATTTCGTAACGCTCTTTCTCACAGGAATTCTCTTAGAAAGCAAAGAAAGGACGATCGACTTAAACACTTCTCACAGTCGCTATTCATGCCACTAAGAGAGGGAAACGGAAATGGGAAAATGGCGAGAAAGATATATGAACGCAAAAAGAGAGCGAGAAAAAGGTTGGGGGAAATCTATCTCGAGAAAAGTCTTTCCATACGGCTTGTTTAGGCCGATTGGACAACTCGCATGAAGCGAAAGAAGTATTTTCCGCTTTCAATCCCAAATAACACCACTTTCATTTCCTTTTTTCCCTTTCTCCTTTCCCTCTTTATTCTTTCTCCATTTTTCCATTTCTTGTCAATCGATGAAAAACGGGCCTTCGCCGATCTAGATTTGAACGCTGGCCATTTACGATCCCTTGAAACTTTCCGGAAAATTCTGTTCCCTTTCACTGCAGTGTTACTGGACAGCTAAGCCGATACTGTGCTCCGCTTTAATTTATTTCGTCCGTGAGCGTTATTTGCAGCCTAGAGCTCTACGCGACCATGTGAATGATTCATCCGATTTAAATGTTAGTTAGGCAAATCTGTGTTAGAAGGGTCGTTCTCCATTGGGAGAGTTAACTCTAGTTCTAGAACGTTTCACCATAGAGCCGGTTCGTCCTCATACAGTTCTCCCTCAATACTTTTCATCCGAAAGATGGTTTTCCCTCGGATAGTTCATCCAAGAGATTGTTCGCTCACAGACACTACGCAGAAGACTTTTCATCTTTTCATCATTTTTGCCAAAAAGGTATTTTCCCCTATGGATATTTCACCAACTGCTGTTTCAAAAATTGTTGGTCATAACCATCTTTGAAAAACTATTTGGAAAACACTGAAATATTTCATATTTGCATTTTAAATCTAAGAATCTTTAATATTTTGTACTTATTAGCTCCAGAATTATCCAAGATTTAACGATAGTTCGTTCTCGATATGAAATAAATTTATAGTTAGTTTTTAACCTCCGCAGGAGGTACAAATTTATTTCATATCGCAGGTTTAACCTTTTTCTTTTGCTGAAATGAATCATGAACCAAAGGCCGTTCAACCCAAGCAAACCAACATCCCTTCTTCAAATACCTTTTAGGAAAACATCTTTTGTGCTAAATATCCTTTGGGTAAAATATCTCTTTAAGGAACCTACTATTACGTAAAAAATCCTCGTGCGAAAAGTCTTGGGCATAATGTCTCTTGGTGAAAAGTCCAGAGGATGAATTTTCCTTGGGATGGACGTTCTCTGGGAAGTCAATTGCACGAATCGTTTTGGTTGAATCATTCGAAAAAGGATTACACTCACAAAAATCTTTTCTGTTAATTGTATCAATTACATATTTCGATGTTTCATTAACCATTCTAATGTTTACATTAGGGTCTGCATTGAATTTATCATTTATATTATTAATAAACCGATTGAAATTGGCTAAGTATTGAGAGCGGACGGATTTACAAGGAAATTAAGTTGGTAAGCATGTCAAAATACAGGGAAAGAAAAAATAAAAATAAATGAAACGCCTATTCCTGGCAAGACGGACTAAAATTTTCATTTAACGCATATGTAAGATGTCATCGTATGATACTAATAATTTGTAGCATGAAAGAAAATTAATGGACTGCAGAAATCTGGTGATGGAAAGCGATGGGGAGTGGCGAAGAAAAACGGGGTTATCGGGGAGTGTGCAATTACTTCTTGAATAGTGCGAATTTTCAATTATTCCTTATCTTATTTGTTCCTCTAGTTTCCAAAGGGTGGAAAAATGTATCTAAAAGTCTTATTATACTAATACTGCGAGATGTTTGCAAAAAATACGAAGTATAATTTGATGTAAACACCATTATGTTAATATTCATAAGCCAGTGTCATGTCCTTCGAGTTCAAAAGAAAGCAAAATTAGACCAATTAATCTGGAATTTTTCAATCCCACTGAAGTGATAATTCCACATGGAGTGGTAAAGGCCTTTAAACCCAAAACGCTTTAAAACCTGACCTTTGCTCCTTTTAATGGCATTACGTGGACGAGGACAACAGGTTGTGAGCAGGAAGATAATCATTAAAGAGGCAGACGAGGATCTATTGGAGAGGAGAGCCTGATTTGCAGTCAATGGCAATTCCCAAGAGTGCTTTTCTAGGATTCCTTAACGGGCCCTCCTTCCAATACGAACTCTTAATCCACTTAATTTTTCTAAACACCAATCTTACGCCACTGCTTGTCTAACATTTTCCCTATTATAATGATGATTTATATTAATTCTGCTATGCTAAAATTCAATACACTCTTTATCCCAAATATTCACGAATACAGTATTCACGCTAATTTGTCTAATTTCAATGATTCAACATTCAAGGGATCACTACTACCGATCACACATATTATTGGTCAATTCATTTATCTAAATTCCAAACTTCGCGAAAGGTTCCTTTGTCTTACTAAGGATCATAAATTAATTTAGAGAAAAATCTCTCAAATAATGTGATTTAAAAAGATGTTTTATCACAACAAAAAGTAATAAAAGAATTTTTAACGTACCGATATGAATTTTTTTGGCTATTGTGACTTTTAATGATGAAACTTAAACCTATCTCACCTTAAGACACGATTTCATTGCTAAAATAAGAGTGAATTGATAAAAAAAACTTAAGGACAAAGGGGAGAAATACTTGGAAAGCCTTGAAATATTATTATGGAGGAAAATCGAGAGTAAAAAGGGGAGATAGATTGAAGAAGGAGCAGTTACTAAACAAAATTTGATAGTAAAGATCAATGATGAAAGCGATAAAGAAGAGATAAGCAAGATGGATGGGACACATCATGAGACATGACTGCCTGATGAGCTGGACTGTGGAGCGGGGAAGCGTGGAAAGGGTAGGAGAAAATTTGATACGCCGAAAGATCGAAAAAGTGGAAAATATTATCAATAGATAACATAGCATACGAAGATTAGAGATGTTTCGAGGAGAAAGCTGCCTCAAGTTTGGCTCACTCAAAGAGAGATATGAGAACATGATATATGAACAAATTTGTACATTCTGATTAAAACGCAACTTCAGTATCCGGTGATGTATAAGATTTGAATGAAGTTCCTGATTTAAAAATGAGAAGAAACGACTGCGGTATCCAACGTTATAAAATTTCCAGTTACAAAAGAATATATTATCTAAAATTATGATCTAACAGTTCTTGCAACTTTGACTTGATGAATGGCATATTTTTTAATATTCCTGTGGTGAGAGGTAGAAGAAAATGTATCTTTCATTTACTTTCGTGTGAGGGTTGTTTATGGCTGCGATAATATGAAACTCGCTGATGTATAATCGATGATAATTAATGACATTCATTTTGTTCACTCCTTATTGAACGAAGGGTGAAATTCATAATACCATTGCACTGCAATTGTATGGACTTGTTCCACGGATGATATTCTGGCTCAACAAGGAAAGCAAAGACAAAATAACTGCCTCGTTCCTCATCTTCCCTAGCAAACCCAATTCTCTCTATAAATTTTAATATAGCTAATGGTTGAGGAGTTGCATTTTTAACTAGCCTTCTAGCTGAATACTGTACAGACATGGTCGGAGAGATGCAGTGACTTGACGGGAAACGATATTAAAATTCGCAAATGACGAATCAGAAAGATGAAGCCATCCAATGCGGCAAAACATTCTTCCGAGAGGAAATTGCCATAGCAATAGCAGTGATGAAGAGGAACGGAGCCAAGATATTTCAAGGTATGTACTGAAATAATCTTCTAAGAGATACCAGAGAGAGTGCTCGATGCATAATTCCGTCTTCGTGTCCTAAATATACCCGGAACACGTCACTCTATTTTGATATGAAAAATGCACTCATTCTGGCACGATCGTGTTCATAGACACGCGAAAGAGCACACGAATGTGCTCACGAGACTATGAATAAGAACTCTCCATCACTCTTGATAAGATTGCCTTTAAAGGTCATTGTATACTTCTCTCGTAAAACTTAAGACGTTCCTGCTTACGTAATCTCGGTAATTACATCGGAAAATACGAGGATATAGTCTTGAAAAAAATTAATAACATAACAAACCTTGGGTTATCTTCTTTGACTTTAAAGCTACTGAAATGAACTTGTTTGGTAAATTGGTACATATCGAAGTGATGTGCGCGGATAAGTGCATTTTTCTAATATGAAAAGATAAGCTCAGATGAATATTAAGGTGGTGAATTATGTAAATGGTAGGTGGAAATGGAGAATAAAACATGCCAGCTCATTCTTCAGAAGATTTTGAAAGTAAAAACATGTCCATCTTGCAAAAATGATATTGAAAAGATTTTTGAAGGATGCTATAATATGTTTCTGTATTTGCAAAGCTTAATTATAGAAACATTAACTATTATTACTGTTGACTAAATTAACTATTAATTCATACTCGTATTAACATTAATATGAGTATAAAGCTACCGTACATGAAATGGGATAGTTTTGAAAAACAATTAACAAGCATGTCTTTAAGTGAAATTCTTAAGTCTGGATGCTCGCAGATGAATTTCTAGGTATCTTTTTATGTATACATCTGGTTTGATAAAATCGACAAGAACTTTTCTGACAGAATCTCATATAAAGTAGTAGGGTAGTTTGCATTGCCTTCAGAATTTGCTTTGAGATATTATTTTCCTTTTAATTTTAGTGGAATTACCAGCGGGTTTCGCAGACCATTTTCCCAGGGTGTACGATCACGCATGATATGGGGAATTAATCAACATTAAAAAGTAACATTTCAGTTAACCGACCCTTGAAATGAAATGGTCATTATTTTAATAAATTTCTCGGGTAGGAAGGAAAGGAATTTTCGTTGCCTCTCTAAACGCGATAGCTTTACTGAAAATAATTTAAAAATTCGCAAACACGTCGCAAAGGAAAAAAGAATTCCGGCGTTAACGGGTTATCTTCATCATACGTCAGTAACAACTGAAACGCTCATTCATCCTTGAAACGCATCTCTCTTCCGTGTTCTCCACATACATAATAATTTTTCGGCCAAAATAATTCTGTGAATCTGCTGAAAGCGATGGCTGCATCGCTGCAAACACAACCCCAGAGAGTAGAACACTTCTCTTTTGAGAGGACGCCTCAAAGAGGCACTTTGGAGGAGCGACGTCGTTTCCGCTAAGGAAAAAAGCTGGAAGAAGAGGAAGAGATAGCCTCATTCCCTCCTTGTTTATCCGTCGCCTTGGTAACCGAATGGAATTCCTGCTCCGTTCTATTTCGCTCCCTCAAACAAAAACTTTCCCCCTTCTTCCGTTCATCGCACCCACGTCCGCATACGACTAAAATATAAAATCCGAAGAAGCATAAATGTGTCTCATCGAGATGAAATATCCAATTGCGCGCCAGGGTTCGCGCGGTTTTCCGCCAAATCGTATTATTTAATATTCCTGTGTTCATTCCGGTTCGATGGAGACTCCAAATTTTGATTCAACCAGATCTCTATCATTTCATATAAAATAAAATGATAAGTATTATTTCCCTCTGAATATTTTTCTTCTTCCAACTGTTTTTTCTCTCCGACTCTTTAAATATTATTTCCGTCCAAAAGTATTTATTATAATTAGTTCTATTTCATTACATTTAAATATAATTGTGAATTGAAACTTTAAAAGTAAAAAAATACTCTCAAAACATTAGATTGGTTATATATAGGTGAAGATATTCCCGGGTCAACCCGCAGGTGATGTCCGTCTGGTGGGTAATTATTGATAATATTTACAGGCACTTGATAAACACTCAAAGATTCTCATCGATACTACCAGTATATTTTTGTGGGACATTCACCATCTGTAACGGCACACAACAGAGTCACGGCACTCAATTTGCAATACCCTAGATACGATTGATTGAATTTAAATATCATGCACTTATTTTTACAAGCTGCTTTACTAGTTACTCGTTTCTTCAATTTACACTTGAGAAAATAGAATTGTTGGGAACCAGAAATCGGGATGGAATAAATAACGATTTTAGATTTCGCGAGATTTCTAATTATTCGAAACTCGGGAAATATAACGGTTTTTTGGAGTCGATTTTCGGCTCTGTTTCGATTCGATTTCCTGATTGAATGAGCATTTTTTGTCCTCTTTAATCAATTGCGTAGTTCACTTGCTTAAATTGGCACATCGATTCTCCGAACCGTGAATAGAAGCTGCCTTCATTAGCGACGGAAGCAAGGACTAGTTCCAAACATACGTCGCTCCGAAAATCAGAAACCATCGTTTGTAAAGAGCCTAATAGATTGGGGTTCCGTCCTTGTGTATATAAGACGATTCACGGACTGAAAAACTGAAGTAGGGAGAGATTTGGTTTTCGTTCTGATTAACTGCCGGTTGGAAGGCGTCCAAAACTCATTGGCGTCGATTTTCACATCAAACTTATCATTATTAAAAACAAGATAATAAAATCTGCGAATGGACTGGAAATTAAAACGAAAAAAGCTTATACTTCATGTCATTTCGCAAGTTGCTAAGTATAACTATACAAAGGGATTACAGTGATTAAAGCATTAGATAACAGTCGAGAAAATAAAAATTTAACTCATATCAGCTTCATACCAGCATGAAAAATGTACTCAATACACATAGAGTGAAAAAAGTTAAAAATTGCATCGCTCTTATTTAAAAAACAGAAAAAGATTTGAATCCATAAAATGAAATTAAATAAAATACTAGCAAGTGTATCCTTTAATATTTCATGGCGATCTGTAGCATAAAAGTAATTGTGTATTGGAAATGAACTTGCATGTTATCGCAGCCATAACAAGGCTGCGCTGTTTGTATTTAAAACACACGTTTCCACGACCCAACACAGTAAATTATTCATCCCAAAGGTTGGTTAGAACCTCATTCCTTCCACCATTAGCTATCAGAGGGGGAATGAGGCTTACTATGCAAGAAGAGGAGCGAGTTAATTTGCCAATACTCTCCTCACTGATACAGAATACTAAAAGCGGAATCAGTTCAAGCAAGTGAAGCACGATGTCTCCACGAGTAACTCTTTTCATAGCACTATATTTGAAAAGACCTTAACCGATGCTCTTATCCATCATCACTCAGTTTCATATCATCACAGCCATGAACGAGACTGAAAGAAAAGTAGATTAAAGATACATTTTTCTATACCCTACAGCAAAAGAAAAATGCAAAATATTCCATTCATGAAGTTAAAGGATCAAGAACTATTTGAAGATACGTAAATGAATTACGAGCTATCCAAGAATGGATGAACCTTTCCATGAAAGCCTATGCAGGAGGTTATGTAAGCCAATAAGTCTCAGTGCTGTAAACGGAAGCCCTTTCCGATTGTTTACCTCTTGAGAGTAAGACTCCACTTATTCCATTCCTCTTCAATATTCCGATCTCTACCACAACAAGCGTGGAGGCCATACACTTAGCGAATCCTTTTATATCCCTTTTACTTATTCATTTCCCTCTCTTCCAATTTATTTCCGACTCCGTTCCCATTTCAAGCAACCGTCAATCACCGAGTCTGAATTGATCAGAACCCCGCATTTCACTTAAATTCTGCGGAAGATTCCAGAAGACGTGGCAAAATGGTGGGTAATGCGCGACTCTCGTGAGATTAGAGGGAAGAAAAGGGGCGATGCGGTGAAAGGGTGAGAAATAAATTGAAAACCATTGGAATAAGATCTCGAATCGGACTTTGAAATTATCATTCTTTTCTTGATATGCATCGGACAATGTTTTTGCGTTCTGTATTTGATCTAAGCCAATGAGAACTTGAAGAAGGAATAAAAAGATTTAAATTTATGTTTAAATTATTCAGTATTTCGTAGAATCTCCCAGATTTTAGTCAGAGATTAGAGGAAATTTGTAAGAATTAGTAAATTTAATTAAAATACTTTCTTCACATTTTTGCCGTGCTATCACGATTTTTGATCCTGCTATCCATTTCCATTTCAAAAGCAAAGCATCCGTAAATCTTTATGTTGCTATCAATAAATTTTCGGTTTCAAATTGCGTCTAAATGGAGACACTTAGATGTCTAGATTGAATGTACAGTTTAATAACTATATTTCTAAGAGTCTGAATTCATAGGCTACAAGTTGCTTAGCCATTCATCCTTCACTGGGCTATAATTCAACGTAAATTAATGATAACGGTTCAAATTCAACAAAGGCATTTGGCGTCAAGGGAAATATTCGAGAACGATGAATTTTGACGAAATAACGGTACTTTGTCAAGTTTTGCCAAAATTGGACTCAGAATCTATAATCATTGATAAGAATAATTTTTTTTTCTTTCTTTCTCATAATATTTACTTTGGGCTCTTAGGCGGCCCTTTTAGAAGATAAATTACGTAGCAAAATGTGTATCGATATAAAATTATCATCAGAGATTTTCTATGGGAATTTTAAAAATAATTTTTATAATCATACACACCGTTTTGGTACTAAAAGTGAGAGCAGATAACAAAGAAAGTAAACAAGATAGAAAAAGCAGAAGTTCACATCTAAAATAGAAAACGAAAACACATTTCCGTGATATAAAAAAAAGTATCAAGGTTGTACCGGAAAGGCAGCGAATCCGGCCGGAATAGCATACAAAAGAAGAAAGGAAAATTTTCCTCTCCTAAGAAAGCTAAGGACGAAGCGATTAAGTATGGCGATGTTATGATGTCACGCAATGGGAACCAAAGGCATTCGTGAGGAAGATTCTCCCAAATCTACACTTAAGCAAATACGGGTGCGATCTTCTATGGAAAAAGCTATAACAAGAATATAAACTACCCTATCATGAAATCCTATAACAGTTTATCAATATAACAATGAGGTATCTTGAAAGAATTGATTGCTTAGATCGTTATGACCCTCGGAAGGGAACTATCGAGGAAATAAAGGAGGTAAGGCGCCCTTTTCAGAGGACCCTCTGCAAGATCAACTGACCCTCATTTCAATAATTGCTGCCATTTTCTACCATTACCAAAGGGTCTCGTCAACAAAGATAACATTGACAATATCTGGAAACGGGGTAAGGAGGAACTCCTTCCTTGATTTTATGACTTGTTTGTTTTCTCATTTTATAGGGTATCTACATACTCTCTACCATTCACATCTGTTTGAAATAGAATATCTTGCAATCACCCGTGGGTGATTGAGCGTAACCATTATCTGGTAAAGGACGGCACCGAATATCCTTTAACCGCTTCGCTTTATCGATACTTACTTCAGTCATCTTTTTGAAATGTGGAAATTGGAGTATGGTAACTAAGCATTTGTCAAAAGGAAACTAACATTCAGGAACTGAGGGAGAGAGAAATGGTTTCTGCGGCGTAACCTTATGATAAACAGCGGTATAATGTGGTCATATAAAAGATCAAATCAGGATTCTTTCCAATTTTGTTCTCCGAGATGTTTTATGCAGAATCGGAACTCCACGAGAACTTTCGGAAACCCCACTTAAATATTTTATTATTCCTCAAAAGAGGGAGATAGTTAAAAGAATACTTTGTGAGTTCCACAAGAAATTTCTTTGAAGGTCTGCTGATGATGGCCGCAAGCGATGGAAATAAATATTTCTTGTGGAAAATATCAATCTTTTCCTTTAACCATAATTTTCTTGAAGTTTCACGAAGGCTAGCTTATTAACGTTAATTTTTCTCAAATGTCTTTCAAAGTTTGTCAAGAAGTTTTAGTATGTTCTGGTGAGGTCACTGACATTATGCTAATATTCAGCGAAGATTTAACATGGAAATAAGAGCTATCGTCCAAAATCACTCTTACGATTCCGAGGAACGAAAAGATGAGATATTTTCCGGTAATCTTCGATTTCTTCTCAATCACACCATTCGCAGAATATCTTATCTTTTTAGGGCTCAACACGACAAGGGTAGGAAAGGTTCAGTTCCGAAATATGAAAGACAGAAGGAAATTGGATATTCTGCTTCATGAGATGTTAAAAGATAAAATTAGAACATAATTTGGAAAGAGTTGAACGACATTTAAAACCAGGCCATAACAGAAAGCTACTTAGAGGTTAAGTGGGCAAAACTTTCGCATATGGCAAACTATTTCAAATTAACACCTATCATGAACCATAAGGAACTGTATTGTATTATATCCATTACGATATTCACCTGAAGTGTGTCTATTCACGTTCTTTTTTATTAAAAATATCGAAAGAAAGACCCCCTAAGGATAAAATAAACTCCATAATTGATTCCATAAATCCCATCAATCGATTGCTCTTGCCTTCAAAATCGTACAGGAAATTATAGGAGGCATTTTTGGCATTCGAATTTCAAACTGAATCGCTAGGTTCCTCTAAAACTCTCCCTGATTGCATGAAATTTCACGATGATATCTCATGTGCTTCTATTGACTGATTACTAAGTGTTTCAAGTATGGATTTGATCTGTGATTCGTGTTTCTTTCCATAGGTACATTTATCATCTTAGCCTTTGTTCGAGAATTTAGTAAGACATTCGAAAGAAAGAAAGATCGCCGAATATACCGATGAGCGTAGGGCTAATTCTCCAAATAGAGAAAAGCATTATTAAAGCTGGATTACGGACCTTCTGAGAGTCACCCCTGAGGGCCAGTAATCCGCGTTTGCTCTTCTCCAGTCGGAGAATTGACCCGATGCTCATCGGAACATTCGGCGATCGGAGAGTCTTTCGAACCTCTTATTTATATACAGCTGAATTCCAATTTCTTTGCTTGCGGGAATATGGCTTCAAAAATATTCGGCAATTTTAGAATGTCTAGACACTCTTCAAAGAGTCCATATTCCCCTCAAAATCACCGATTTCCTTTGATGAGAACGTATTTCGGAGGAGTTTAGATCTCCAATATCCGCACAATTTCTAAACAGCGCTATGGTCTCTCAGATATTTATCCGAAAACTGATTCTTCACTAATAAGTTCTACGAAAATCGATTAGCAGACGAGAGATGAATTCAAACGGTTCTCTTTTCCTGGAGTTTATCGGTTTAAAAATCTATTTAGAAAAGCCTTAAATTCTTAAAGGATTAAATTTCAAAGAATGAATTATTTTGAAGAAAATCTTTTTCTCTGTTGAGTATGGAAGAATTTTTATATTATGCGTAAAGCCGACGAGTTTTAAAATCAAAGTTTAAATATCTTCCCTTAATTCTTATCGTTATAAATTAAATTATATGCATAAGTTTAGAAACAGTAATAATGGATATAATAAGGTGTTATCATTAAATTAATTATCGCAAACTGTCCTGACAAAATATTTGTGCTAAGTTTCCTTCTAATGTACCCAAAACGCGTTAAGTTCAAGGAGTGTATAAGATAAATAGATATTAACGCTAAGATGTAATGTAAAGATCGCCATGGTAAGCTTTTTTCATACTTTTTTGTGTTATCCTAAACATAATGTGCAACAAATAGACAAGGGCCTCACATTTCCGAAAATAAGTCTATAGAAAAAGAAGTTAATTTCATTCTAATGGTGTTTGTGTGGGTATATCACTCACCACCAATACAAGAAATGTAGATATAAATAGTAGGAGGTTTATGAAAGAACACAGCTAATCTGGGAAGAGAAAGCCATACTTAATTAATCGGTAATACGATCACAAGTCCCTAAACCATAATCCCTAATGGAGGATATTCCGCTCGAGATCTTAACTACGGTGATGGGCAAAGCTATTTATATCAGGCATCCCGAGGGAAGGACATGTAGGGTAGGAATAAGCCTGATGGATTTAATAGAGGGTAGATAGGGCAGGAATGACAGGGAAAAGAGTGACAGATTAAGGCTGAGGAATAGGGCAGAGAGATGTATCGAAGATAATTATGCCCAAGAGATAAGAATAGAGCAGTGAAAGGATGTAAGAGAAGAAAGAGGAGGTAAGAAAAAGTGGCAAAAATCAAAAAGGAAAATATTGAAACGTTTAGGAGTCCATTAATAAAGAATTAATTAAATAACGAATACAATAACGAGTATCAATATAAAAATTTCCTAAAAAAAATTGAATATCTCTCATGAAAGCTGAGAGGAGGACACGTGAAAATTTTCTGGATAAAGAGAACCTGAAACAAATACTAACCGCGATTTTTCGTTAAATATGTTTCATCGATATATTTTCCCGTTTCATCATTAACACACAATTTACCGATAATGTTTTGGTTTGAATTTCACCAAATTGAATTAAATTACGTATTTTCCACTTAATTTGATCATTTAAATAACATCCAGATTAATCATTTTATATTTAATAGCTCAATGACCTGCGATTGCGCGAAATTAATTTCCTTTTCCGATTCACTATTAAGATCATCGATGATGAAAATCCTTCTACGTTTATAGTTCTTGCAATACTCTTCGATATACACTTCAATATACTTCTTTTCAAAACTCAACGTTTTCTTCAATAGTATTAGATGACAACATTTTTTGTACAAACAGAAGAGTTTATGAATAATTTATTCAAGGGAAAAGTAATGAAACTATCAAGGAAAAATAGATAAACACTGTCAGATTTATTACCAAAATTAATAGTTCCAGTAATTCCACACTGAGCTTGGAAAAGGTCATACCTAAGTGGTGTTCGTTTTTGGGTTTTTGGGTCATACCTAATCATTTCTCACAATTATAAACTAAATCCCGATTCTCCAACGTTATGTCTTCATTTTTTCGCTGCATTCTAAACATTTAATCTCCTAGGAGAATCTATTATCTGAGAACTTGTATCTAAAGTTTCGGCTTTTAATTAGTAATAGTTTACGATATTTAATTAACTTTGTTTTTGTAGATATTTGGACTATTTTAAAACTTAACAGAAAATTAGTCCAAAGTTCAAACTTCAAAGTCTAAAGAAAGATCAACACTTTCTCGGAGTATATTTTTTCAATTCTTTTCTTTATGATGACTATTGGTTTATAATCTTGTAACACTTTTCCATTTCTGTCAAAGGACACTTCACACAATACACTACGCGGACGCGCTCTTGATTTTTATAATTGAACTTTGCAGTAAACCAATAATATTCCACTATGAAAAAGTGACTAAGTCCTGTGAGTGTGATGTCAAGAACTCAAGGTTGTTGCCAACCAATCTTATATCTTTGATGTATTAAATCATGTATTTCTTATTTATTTAAAGTGATTGAGATTCGTTTAGTACAAGCAAAATCGCAACACTGACTTTCACATATTCTCCTGACCCACGGTGTAAGACTTTTTCCGTCAACTCATATTAAAATCGAGGAATCCTGAGAATCTGAGCGAGCTGTTTTCCAATTAAATACGTCTATATCAGAGAGGCACGCCAATTCCAAAATACATGTTCCGAGCGATATTGACTGCAGTAAACTCTAATAATGTAGTCGAGGAAAGAAGAGTAAGACGAAACGACGCCAACCAAATGTAGAAGGAATGAGGATGCTTGACAATTTCCTGTGGAATGAATGCCATAGGCAGTGCACCCAAATAGCTACCTTCACACAACGATTTGCTAACACGATTACATTAGCACCGTAGGCCTCAATCTTCCCAAATCTCTCATCCGGAAGTAGACCGAAACCCTGCAAGTATTCCGAACTTGGAATAATTGATGTATGAATCCCATCAAGTACCACGGAAAGGACCTTCAGATTCCCAACGCAAAAACTTTTTACCCTGAACTATGATGAGAATTCTACAAGGGGAAAGTCAAGAGTATGCAGAAGATATCCCAACGAGTTTCATATGTGACGTCCACTAACGTAGAAATTACATGTATATCGCAATTCTATTATAATTGATATTTGAAGTAATGAATATATCGTAGGATCGATATAGCGCGTTGACGATGTACCGCGATGTTGGTAAAACGTGGTGACATGTCGATTAACTGAGGAATCATTGAAACATGAATTTCGGTTAGCCTTTCGATCATGTAAGTCTTGGTCTATCGAGATTCACTCATATTTTGATTTACATTTACGTGACTCATTTAGAAAAAATGAAAAGGAAACAGTATAACGGCATCTCATATCCATATAAGGTACAGTTACTGAAATAGTTCTCCTCAGAAGACAAATATATCTGTTAAGACTTCAAATGTTGAAATGTGATTAAAAAAACCATTATAAATCGATAC
This sequence comes from Pachydiplax longipennis, assembly GCA_036926295.1. Lineage (NCBI taxonomy): Eukaryota > Metazoa > Arthropoda > Insecta > Odonata > Libellulidae > Pachydiplax > Pachydiplax longipennis. The sequence goes on from JAVFKF010000003.1 coordinate 2,814,754, forward strand.
CTTCAGCGTGTATAAATATAATCCTCTTCCAATAAAACTCATATATTTGATATAATGATCAATTAATATCATTAATATTTAGTTTACACAGAAATACAGAGTGTAGTTGTGGGCGATCGTTACTCCCCACTCTGATGATTTTTAAACAGTTTATTTCTCGGGGAAAGAAGAGGAGTTTAAACTAAAAGCTGAGTGTTTCTCTGCAGTACAAAATATATTGGCCCTTTTTTGATAGTATATAGTTTTAACAGTTCATTGGAAAGAGTTATTGAACAGGTATTATTATTTAGAAAGATTAAGAGTAACTAGTTTCTTCTTCCACCTAACCAATATCAGAATAAATTTAACAATATTATAATAAAAATACATAAATAAGCTAAGAAAAGATTAGAATTTAAATGTATTTATCATAAGAGATGACACTGTTGGAAGTAGATGAAAATTTAATATTAGTAAAAAATTAATATTATTATCATTTTAAAATAGATTCACTATTCCCTAAACCCCCTTTACCACCTTGATAAGTTTTTAGGAAGGACATTCGCATATTCTTGATTTTTACAATATTATATATTCCTCTAATGGACCCACTGAATACATATAACGAAAAAAGAACAAAATTCCCTTGAATCGCAAATTTATTACGCCGCAAATTTTCGCAAAAACGTTCCCTTTTACGACCTTCAACATCATAGCCCGAATTTTTTCGGTAGTGATGACGATTTCCAACGCCTATTAAAATTTTAAAAAGCGGCACATACCACGCTCGTGCATTTCCAAATTATTTCCGAGAGAAATTTCGTTGAACGAATCAATTACCGCAGTCCGCGCGCATTTTGCCGGATCCCAATCGGTAAACAGCGTAATCGAACATCTAAACGCATTAATTATTTCGCGAGGAACTTATCACTCCGTCTTCAATTCGCTCATTCGAGAACTCCATCATCCGTGCGTTTAACGGCGGGATTCGCGTCATCTTATCATACGGCAAATCCAATTCCGAGACGAAAATGGGCATTCCAATCCACCGCCGAGATAATTCATTCCGCTTTTATTAAGGAGGATTGCTCCCGGAAAAAACGGCGTCTCTTTCTCCCATCTTTTTCGAACTGACTGAGCGGCTGTGGAAAACATCCGCGCGTGACTCCAGCGCCTATTCCCAGCGCGAATAGGGATGAACTAGGAATTTACGATTTCAATAAGGATTTCTAAAATGCGTGAGATTGAATTTGGTCTAAAGGAACCTATTTTTTTATTTAAAATTTTTAAGCCTGGACTAAATATATCTGGATCTGACTACATCTCTCAGTATTCATCCCCGGTTTCTCTTCTAATCCCTTTAATATTAGCTACCAAAATTTTTGCGTAGGAATGAGATATCCTTTGAAAAATAAGGGGTAAGGTACTTTGCCGTTGTACTTATTTATTCAGAACGGTATAAGTAGAAAGAGTCCATGCAAATGCAACACAATGACCCTATGTGCACTACTGAGGCAGAAGTAAATGAACAATACGTTTTTCTCAATCTCAAATAATAATTATTAATTGCGCGGTGTAGTAAAACTTTGCAATATATATATCTACGGTAAATAATTCTCTTTGTATGGATGTTGCAGCAGCAAATGGATATCAACAGTAGAAGAAGGACAAAAGAAAGAATGGATATCTTAATGCGGAAAAATAATTACAGCAAAAAGGGAAGTCCAACGAAATTATACTTGAATAAAAAGCAATATGTGCATGGAAATCTCTGACCAAAGGAAGACTAAAATAATAGCTACATAGCTAGGAATGAGGGGGACCTAAAGACAGTGATGGATGAAATGGTGGAAGAAAACTATTTTAGATGAAGGCTTACGTTGGATAAAGTGAGGTAGTTGATGTTAGCACTTAAATAAAGAAGTTAGGAACATTAAGAAAAGGAAGGGAAAAGGATGGCTTGGATAGCAGTCACAGATCGATTCTCAGACGGATAACCACTGATGAAAATGTATAAAGACTATAAAGTACAATATGCTAGTAATATAGAAATAGTATGATACCATACAGCTATCATAGCAAGTGCGTGACTCTGTGATTTTAACTTCCATGAACAATGATTCATCTTTTTTACGTTAAGTGATAGTTCATATAACTAACATATGTTTCGCTGGGGTTAATACCCAATTACTTATCGATGCAATAAGTGGACTGAAATATATCTTCGTGCATTTAAGTAACACTACGTTTGATTTCAAAATTATGTTAATGGAGGATTGCCACGTATAATTAAATAAATCCAAAGTGTAAGAATCTTGGCTGTCTATGAGATATTTATCAAGACGGTTTAAGTTGTTTATTTAGAGAGAACCTAATTATATAACATTAGAAAACCGACTAATATATGAAACGGTTATAACGAACTTTTAACGTGTATTCCAGTAGCCAACCGCAATTATATTCAGTAAAACCCTATTTAAGGAAAATACAATTTGCGTGTGGCTCTAGGATAAAATTAAGGATTCGGCTGCCATTCCAATTTCTTTGAGTTGACACCTCTCAGATTCATTCGTTCTCATTTGAAATCCTGGCCGACGGCGTTTAAATGAAGCTACATTACGTTTCTCTCTTTGGGGAAATACCCTACGCAAAGAACGGCTTTTCAACGTAAAATTGTGAGATTTATTTTTCATGGAATCCTTTATCATGATAAAGAGCTCTTGGAAGGTGCGAAATATTCATAAGATTTTCACATATTCATAAATTCACCTAATAGATTCTCTTGAGCAAATTTAAGCCTCAGTGAATCAAAGGAAACTCGTCACAAAATATCTGGTCGTTAACAACAATAGTTAACCTTAATAATGGGAGTATCAGTAAAAGGAAATTGAATTCTAGAAATGTATCAAAAAATACAATTATTCATAATTTTGACAATCTGACTTCCTGCTGTGGATATTTTTTTCTAAGAGAATATTTTTACCTTAGGTTCCTTTAACATGCACGACACCTTAAGTTTTTCTCTCGTTTTCTAATAAAACGTACATTATTTATGTCTTTGTTAATATCATTTACGAAAAAATTAGATGGAAGAAGAGACTTTGCTGTCCCAATCCCTCCTCAATTATGAACTATAAGATACATATATCACCCTTTCCTTCTGATAGTTATCATGATCATTAATCTTTCATTGGAAACCTTTACCGAAGTGACAATCACACTACCAAAAATTAAATTATTATCATTATATAAATATTATGGACAAGTTGCAAATAAGCCAGATGGCAAAATTTTCGCACTACACGATACATATAGTGATCATGAATATACGGCACAATGTAATGAATTATCAAATAATAAGTTCTCAACTGTTCTTTAACTATCAGCTACTACTCTATATATTTTTATGTTACTAAAACAACATTAACTAAGTGTTATATTGCAAAACTAAAGCTGATTTGTACAACTATAACTTTTCATTTCAGAGAGAAGAAATCGAAAAACCCATTTTATCAATAGTAATGTCATTTATCGCTTTTACTTATATAAAATCAAGAATACCAATACAAAATATGCGTTTGAGAGAGCTTACGCGTTATCAGGTTATCTTAATAAGCCTCAAGATATACTGAATTAAAATCTTTCCCGGGGGGCCTTACAGTGTATAAATCCACGAAAAAGATGTAGGAAAAAGGAAAGATTGGTAAAATGTAATCTTTATTCTCTACATCTTAAGTTTATTGAATAATTGATTTGCATTTTTAATATTCTCTGTCAATTTTTACATCACGATAAGGCATGTCACGCGAGTATGAAGAAGCATTGAGTTATTATCGGTCGTACAATTATCCGTCTCCACTCTCCTCAGGCGTCACAACTCCACAAACTCTGATTTCCTCTCAAATAAGGACAAGGCGTTACTCACAAGAACGTTTCTCCGCATTAGCTTCTGTTCTATCACCTCTACAATCTCGCGAATACATTGAACGATATTGCGTAAACACACACGTTCATCTTGTGATGACATTCCGCCTTCTCTGTGATGAGGCAGGGTTTTGCAAACAATTTGCATAGTGGCCCTTTTCAGATTACAAGAGAGCGGTACTAAATCACTCAACGTTTGCGATATCATTCTTTCGGTTCGTTGACCTCGGGTTTTCTTCCAAAACATCCCTTCCTACAAATTATGGCTTGAATTCAGTTACTTTTACACGCTGACGTTCAAACCAACTACGGAAAATAAGATTTATTTAACCAAACCTAATGCGGTAAACACATATGAAGCAAATGCTCTTTAGAAATGCTTCAATTTCTTCCAGAAACAACTTTCCACTCGGCCCTTTGATATTCTTTGTGAGCATTAACGACTTTACCAATAAAATAGGAATTCATATGGTGCAATGATTGGAAGTAACAGATTAATGTTTATAAATCCTCAGTTGTTAACTTCTTCGAAATAAAATATCTGAGAAACGAAAATATTAGTCTTCTAAGGAGAAACTCGATAGCAGAAAACTCAATCAACGAAATATCTTGCAGTTACGTGAATCATTTAAAATTTATACCTAACATCTGATACATATGTGGGTGGAACTTGAGAAACTATTTTTCATTTAGCGATTAGATAGTGATAGGGAAGAAAAAGACCGTGAATGTTGTTACTTCGTGATCATCTCACATTAGGATACGAACGCAATATCCAATACCCTGCAGACAATCGTAGACAAATGTAAGAATCCATAGAAAGAACTATCCCACGTCATTTCATTTTATATCTACATCTAAAGATTTTTCCAAAGTTCATAAAAAACCCGACATCGTATAAGTTGTTATTGAGCGCGTACTTTCTCCTTAAAACATAAAAGTACCAGTGCGAGATGAAGACGACCAAACCGAAGCGATTATTACATGGCCGTGGCGGTATTGACGCGATAAAACGAAGAACTGCCGCATTGAAAAACGACGGGAAAAAAGGGTGACGTCCCGAGAAAATAATGCAGGCAAAATCTATCTGTTGCAGCGCCGGAGCTAAAAACTTTCAAAAAAATGAAGAAAAAACGCTGGGATTTTTTACCCTCGAACCGTAAGCGATAAAAAATGTCTCCCCGTAGACGGGAGAGAATTTTTTATGACAGAGCGGAGATACTTGCTAGTGCTGTTCAAAATCCTCGCCGTGTAAATCTTTATCGACCCGGTGGAGGGTGAAGATTACCAGTAAGTCGGAAGATAAAATCGAAAATGGGAACTGGGAATGGATTTTCGGGCGCCTCACCCACGTCACATTTCCTCAGAACGTGCAGTCACATTCGCTAAAATAAGCTGGAACAGATAAAGCGACGGCGGTTATATAGAGATGTACGCAATATATCTCGAGGAATTGGAAAAGAATGGACCGCGAGACCGAAATGGGAAAAGATGTAGAAGAAATAGCCACGGAAAATATTAAGTAAGATTTTAAACTCGATTTTTAGGGTGTCTGGTTAAAATTTAACACAGTCAACGATTTATAGTAATTATTTGTCTATTTTAGACGATAGAATCTCAATTCATGAAATTCGATTACATAAATATAAAAATGAAAAAACCAAAAATATTATTGGCTGTTTGTATCCGCTGAACAGCTATTTTATCAATTTATATCACCAGCATAAAAATAACATGAAATCCTCATGTCAAAAAAACGAAAATGACAGCGGTATTCCGAATAGTAATGAAAGAATAACTGTTTTTAACGACAGGTCATGAAGATGAAGGTTGAATAGTTATTTCAATTTTCATTAGTTTCATTGCTTTCCACATCGCTTCAATTGCCCACCAGTTCATGCCAATATTTGCGAATAGCAATAAAAATTAATTTTCCTTCTGCGATCGTTTTTATGATCCTATTCACCCACTTTATTTACAATACTTTTTTCTAATTCTCTTTCATGGCTATGATAATATGAAAACCGCTGAGGCATGAAAGATACTGAATAATCGACTTTTTCATTAACGGGCTCTCATTGAATGCCAAGAAAAGTGTTATTTATTGGCTCGTTATACAGAATATACATGAAATTTTCCACCTAATCTATTCTGGCTCAGAGGAACGCAGTTAAGGATCCAACCACTCTACGAGTTGATGAAGTTTGATATTCTACACACAGATAGCTTTCAGTAGCTCCTGAAGAAGAGTTAAACAATATTCTAAAGCGAAACTAAAATGACACGCGGAAACATTGGATGATTGCTTGTAATTAAATTTAACACTCAAAACACGTTTGATAATGGGCAAACGAGCTGAAATTTTCCGAAACACGTTTTAAAATTTCACATCTAAAGATATGGATTCTATAACTCGCTGAAAGCAGGACAGTGCCTCTAGAATTGAGATATATGAAGAGAATATTCGAGAGGAAAAGCCCCAGGTCTGAGATGAGTTACCAGAGGCAGGTGATAAGGGACGTAAAATTAAGGAGCTGCTAGGGAATGGAAACACGAAAAAGGCAGGATGTGGATGGAAGGCTCTAAAAACAAATCCTAATTTAATGACCCAAGGTGACCCTGCCAGTGAAATCTCCGTGACAGAATAGATAAAATATCCAACACCTGTCAAGAAAATAGAAATTTACTTTCCTGAACTAATTCAGGGTTTCTTAGCTTAGTTTTTCTTCCGAGTGATAATCAATCAAAATACGGAGGAAACCTAAAATACTCATTTTTATTTTTAGATCATTCCTTTCATCTTAGAGAAAACCTTTCGCCCACAATAAAGACATTCATTTATTTATCTACGTTTAACGAAACGAAATTTAATCTATATTTTAAAATACGGAAAACGAACCCTATCATGCGTAATGATTGTTACTAGTAGTATTTACAAAGACCGATGTTGAAGAATCGGACACAAACTAAGTAAATCAAGGACAAAAAACCAGGGACTTCATAAGGGAGAGTGCATGTCACAGTCAATTTCCAAGTCAGGGGAATTGAATACATATATACTAGAATGGTTTCCCTCAAAGTAACGCCTGTTCTCATATACTTCATAAGCAATTTGTCTAGTATACATGGAAATAAAAATTAATCTGATTAAATTAAATCTGATTAATTAAAGGAGCAAAGTTATCTTTTAAATTACCAAGTCGATGACATCAAGGCGTTTATCACGTCAATCAAACCTTTAACTCATTCAGTGATAAGATATTTACTTAATCAATTGATCGATTTGGAGAACAATCCTTGTTAAATACTTAAAGGGTAACATTTGAAAGAAGTGGCTAAAATTGAGGAAATATCACAAAATCGAGATCACATGACATGAGACAGGAACCGATGCGAGAAACGGGAGTCGAAGACTTACTATTCTCTCCAAGGTGTCGCATCAGCCCCTTTAAAGGCAACGTGGGCCGCATGTAATAAACCATGTAGCACATAAATAATAATATTTCATCGAAAATCGTTCGATAAATAGATAAATTGGACTAACATTGTTTCGGATTTAATAATGCATGATTCGATGGAGTTTGTGAGTATTGAGGCTAAGACAGATTTTCAGAGAAACTACTTTTTATTTTACATAAAAACATGAATAAAAATTCAGCAAATAAAGAATTATATATTTATTTATCAAATGAAATTGATGGACCGAGAACTGAATCCTATGGGGATAAAGAAGAGAAATCGCAAAGGATTTACTTTTTATGGACAGAGGAAGGCTATTTTCTGATCTGCCGGACATCAAAAGATACGACTGCCGATGGAAGGTTGAGAGAAAGAGAGACGGTAACAGAGTTATGGTCGTTTTATCAAAAGATATTAAAAAACACGGAACTGAAAACTAATTCGATACAATATTACGGATTTCGGATTTGGGATATTCAACCTGTACAGGATTAACAGATAAAGTCGTATAAAGCCCTCAAGAAAGAACAATCTACTTGGCCCCGAGGAACCAGTAGACGCTTGGGCACCCCTGGCGTAAAAGAAGAGCAAAAGCTATTTGATTCGATAAGTAACGGTCTCAAATATCGGGAAGAAAGAAACAGAATATAATCCCTCCGCAAACAGATGTCAGAGATGGGCAGGAGAAGAAATCAGTGGAGAAATTGGGAAAAAGGAAGCGAAGGGGGAAATAGAAAGCGGAAATGAAGATTATGAAAGAGAGACTTGGTAGTGGAGGAAAATGGAGAAGCTTTGAATGGAGAGAGAAAGAGGAAAAATACTGGGTGCTTTTTATGGTGGCAGCATTTCCCATCCCTCCCTCCGCCCGTACTCTTGGGCTCCCGAGGCTGGTGCTGTGACGTCATCCGGCCGGGCCACGAACTTCGATATTCGGGAAAGTAGTTGCAAGAGAGAGGAAATGGAAAGAGAGAGTTGGAAAGAGCCTCAGTCTGTCGTACGCATCGCCTGAAATATTTACGCGGCTTATGGATGTGCGAGGGCAAGACCCAATCTCCGCCTCGGTGATAGATAAGCACGGCCCTATCCGAATGAGACAGAGGGCTATTAATTGAAGCTACGATTGGGCGCGAAATGCTATCTGGTGAACTCCGCGGTTAATACGAGTTGACACTCTGATTTCATACTTAAGAGTAATTGGCTACAGAGCTGTGTATTGAAGGAAAGAAACATTTTAGAGGTTTCGCTGATATTTTACCGTTCAATCGATGGCATTCCAACTGGTGTGCCACGACCAGTTTAGGCACCAAGAATTCTGCCTACAATGCTTATAAGGGCCGGTTCGAATCCAGTCATTTTTCGGGAATTGAGGATATCTTTTCTTCATCCAATTCTAAAGAACAAGTTCAATTCCAAATATTGATCATGATAGGTTTCTGAAGGAACCTACAAAGTGCACTTAATCAAAATTGACCTCAACAATAAAATAACTAAATAGTTCGTAATTTGAATTATGTATCTTTCATCTACTTTTTTCAATCTTGTTCGTGGCTGAGTTGATATGAAAGCTATAGAGGTATGAGTGATGCAAAATAAAAGGATTGATTAAGATCTCCTCTAATGGAATGTTAAAAAAATTATCACTCGTAGAATCATTTTGCTTCATTTACGCGGACTTGTTCTGCTCATAGCTTTCTGGCTCGGTGAGGAAAGCAAGAGCAAACTACTTCTCTCCTCAATTCGCCTCATCCCTCTCTCCTAGATCTCGGTAGCTAATGAAAGAGGGAAGATATTCTAACCTGCCTTCCAGCCGAATAGTCTACAGACGGACATACATATTCCATATATCAAATATCGGAATCAAGAGCACCTCTTAATTAATACCCATAAAAGTCGGTGAACAATATGAATATTGGATTCAGGCAGAACAGAGGTTGTAGGTAGGCCAATAAGTAGTGCCCAAGGGGCAATTTCGTAAAGGACGCACAATATAATTTATACTAAACAAAAAATATTAGAATAAAACTCAGACATTTGTGTCTAAATTTCAGACTAAAAATGTAACTAATAAATCCCTTTATACTGTATTCTACTTATTCAAAATCTTTATGGCTATTCAAATATATGGCTCTAAATATGATTGCTGTCTTTATACTAATGAAAAAGAAAAAAATGTTGTTTGTGTCAAAAATATTATTTAAGTTATCGAATTAAAAAGTGAATACAAATCATACAGGGTGAATATACCAGAAAAAATAATCAGAGAAAAACACTTAAAATACTAAAGTAATATGGAACTTTAATAGTAACTATTATGCACATCAAAACTAGAATATTTTATGAAAATGTAGAAAAAGAAAATCGATATGAATATTGGATGCGGTATGAATGCAGGATATAGGATTAGGATATATCGCATACAGCGTAAATGACGCTATATAACACAATTCGTCAATGTTTTTGGGAAAATAAATTGGAACCGACAAGTAAAGAAAAGCTTAAAAAAAGACCATATGAAAGATCAGAGACAACAAAAACATTTTAAGATAGAGTGTTGAAATTGGAGGAATCCCAAGTTAAGAGATAAAAGAATAGGCCAAGAAAAGGTCAAAGTCATCGCGAAAAGAAGGAATATTGGAAGAAAAGATACAACAGGAAATAAGGAAGAGGTCAATAAACTCTTCGTAAGCCGAATTCATCAATGAAATGTGGTGCCTCTTCCCCGAATGGAGAGAAGAACCAGAGGATTATTGACCTTCTAAATTTAACCACTCAACTGAGTGTGGCAACATAGTTACCGAAAAGCGCATAGGGTATTTCTAAAATGATCAGTAATTCGCCTGTCATTTTTCTATTCCAGGAGACCCTATGTTTCATTGACGTATTTGGATTACGATATTTTCCACCTTTTATTCATTAACAGTCGAGTTCCAATTTCTTTTCTTTCAGGAAATGAATACTGACTGCTCTCTAACGAAGAGAAAGAAAGAAAAGAAATATGATCTTTTCACAAAACCTCATTCCTTTTTTGCTTCCTGATAAGCTTAAAGGTCTGACTGAAACACCGTAGAAAAATTTCATTTGTCGAGGAATGGAAAACAAAGGGGTGATGAACTCTGTAATTCTGCAGAGTTACGTCGATTCACGCTGGCACTTTCAGCTTCTCTCGAAGGCCCGCGGACAGGAGCAAATTCATTTCACACTCAAAACAATTCCCAAACAAAAGCTACGCGTGGGAGTATCCTAATAATCAGACAAGTACCTTTCAAGAAAAGACACAGATATCTACTGAATGTGGTAGAGGTAAGGGTGATAGATTACAGAGAAAGTTGGCGAAAACGTTCTGAAAGTGTCACGCCCAGGTAAATTGGGAAACGAGTGATTCTAAAAGTAAAAAGAGCGACCGTAACACTCGAGCGATTGCAGACACGATGAAAATCGTTAATTCGGGAAATCTAGCGTAGGCTGTGTTCACTAGTAAGGGATTTGAGACTCCAATTAGCAGGTCCGTTCGGGTTGGCACGAATTATTCTTTCTGTTGAGAAGAGTAGCAAATCCTCTTTCCAGTTTTTCGGGGTCCGTCCCTTCGCCCTGCTGATCCATTTATCTTTTGCATCTTCTCCGCTTCCTCATTTCTCCTTCATTAACTTCCCAAACCTGCCATTAATTCTATATTTAAAACACGCTCTCTTTCGAAAATATAATTTGTCTTGTCGTTCTCTAGTTCGTCTGTTGTTGACTCACTTCAACGTCAAGATTTCTGAAAAATTCAAATTGATTTTCTCATCGCCAAAAAGCACGCCTGACTGTTAAACATTTAGCCAGAAAGCTATTTCATCCACCCCCCTCATCATCATCAATAGTTTTGGAGAGATACTTACATGACAAGATTGGGAGGCTTACTAGGCAAGATGAGGAATAAGATAGTTGATGATTGTCAATTTAGAGGCAGAATGTTATAGCTGTAACTAATCCACAATGACACGTTATTAATTAATTGAGCTACGTGGCTTGCGCTCTTAAATATGCTAACCGTCAGTCTTACATAACAAAATAAACCTGAAAGTGTAGCATTTGAGTAATTCCATTCGTAAAATGTTGGATTTGGTTTGCAAAAGGTCGAATTTTGACTGCAAACCCTATATATTCTCTGATTCTCCGTGGAAAAAATGACCATGACATCGGTCCTGGGGAGCGTTTTCTGGTAAAACTTTTAGTTTTCAGAACTCGGTGCTCTTGAACGTTTTTAACTGAAGTAACAAAATCAACTATCTCGTCGACAAGATCTAGTCGAATGAACATTTCGAATAATTTCCATCAGAATTCTATCCTTCAGCAAATCCCAACTGAAGGACTTAATCATATCCAAAACATAGCTGTCGAATCTGAAAACTTTAACAAATCTAGCAGGTCTACGTTGAACCATCTCTATATCAGCACATGAATACAGCACAATGATCCTGTGAGTAACACATTTCGTGACTTTCGATAACCAAAGACCAAAATGAATTCCACTGATAGGTATTACTCATACCTGAATCAAGCAATCTCCGTGATTTCTTTCTTATTATCACATATCATATCACAGGAAGCATAAATTTACGTCTAACATGTTAGAAAATAAAATGAAAAACATACCCTTCGTCAAGGTGCGGTAGCCAGAAAAGAAAGAACACTTAAGAAGGTTTGCAGTTCAAAGAGATATTTTTTCTTCTACACCTCTATCTTTCAAGAAAATCCGATCAATATTTAAGGATGCCGAATTTTTGGGTAGAATAGACGACAAATGAAGGGAGGTCATTGAAGCAAAGCATGAATATCAAAGGATTCTCGTTTTTAAGCCGCACTGTTTTACAATGGTATGATTCATTCGGATGTCTTTGAGCCATCCCCAGAAAATCACGGTGATTTCTAGAATAGACTTAAAATTTGATTTTTGGACAAGTAAGCTTTCCGCCGATGTAAAGCAGGTTGAATGGGAGATTGAAAGGTGAATGTACTGCAGGGACTTTTCTCAGGCATCACTACGGTAGACGCGAAGACCTATTAAGTACCTTGAACTTCCATGAAATCCGTCCAACGAATGATAAGATGCAAAGGGAAAATTTTGATCTCTTTATCAAATTTTAACTGTTAAATGTGACTTTGCTGAATCATTAGAATATGTTTGTCAATACTTCAGAACAAATTACGGATATGCAATTTTATGCAATATTAGCAATGATAAGTTTGGAGTTTTGCTATGTTATATTAACATATATTCCAAATCTGCACGAACTAAGAGGTATAAATATGTGCGACAAAAAACGATTGTATTCGGTACTTAATCTCTAAATATTATTTCTTAATATCTGTTTTAGGTGACCAGCACTTTTCTCCCTTCATAACCCATCAAAACATACAAATGACACACCATTTTATGGAACAAGTATCCCGCTTCCAGCTAAAAATAGAACAACAAATAAAAATGCACGATTTGTCCACAGAGAGTTAAAATTTGAATTTTCCTAGAGAGTTTCGTTACTGGATATGTAGATCTCGATATCGATATAGAGACGAGGTATATCGAAACGGACACTGATAATCAATTACTCACCCAAATATATCACAACAAACACACCAACACTACAAACGAATACGCAAACACTAAAACACACCCAAAAACACCTTCAGTTATAAATCAATTACTTTCAATTTATCCACACGGAGAAACTAGTTTGCCATAATTCAAAGTGAAATAAACAGTAAATATTGCGTATAAATTATTAACAAAATAAACTAATAATTATTAAACAAAATTTCTAATTTCTTACGCTGCTGGAATAATAATTTACCACCTTGGTGTGGAAAGTAATGCACCAGTAATATCAGATTGTAAAAATAACATTTTTACAGTATAATTTAACAACGTTTCCTCAATAATTTAGATACATCTAAAAGGAAGAATATAGGTTAGAGCATTAAGAGAAACTCCGCTCTCCTAGCTCAGAGGTTAATATTCCTAGCAACAAAAAATTCCTAATACGTCTATGTGCTTCGAATTTCGATATCCTTCGAAAGGGTGTCGCAATACAAGCAAATAAAGAAAATATAATTCACCTTGTTCGTGCTCTAAAGCCATGTAAATTTTTTCGAGCTTCCAGCCATTCCGTGTTCGAATTTTTTTAATTCCCCCCCATCTGTCCACCTCCCTTCGATTTTTCTCTTTCACTAGCGTCCCAAGGAGGAATTCCCCAACTAAACGATATCATATTCATTCATTAACTTGTGCGTTAACAAGGGATTCAGCTGGAGAGCGGGGCCAATTACGACAGATCGAGTGCACAATTAGGATTAATTAGGATTAATCACGGTCTGGGGAACGGATTTTTCTCTTGCGCGTGAAGTCTGCCTTTTAATACGGCTTTACATTCAACGCCTCCGTTCGTTTCTACCGAATTAAGACCGCTCGACACCGAGAGCATTCTAGAATTGCTTCAATTCAATTGACAGATTACAGAACCAGAAAATAACAACTGTCTCTTGTTGGTCATTGTAGGAACATAAGGGTTATGAATGTCTCTCTCCTTCCTTCTCTTTTCGTTTGAATAAAACTGACAATGTTTTGATGGGTTGTACTTAAATGAACTACTTAATTCGCTGACTTTTTTTCAAACTAAATAAAACTCGGATTAAAATAATGCCTAGACAAAAATCAAAGCAAAACAGATTGAAAAAAAACAACGTATGGCAGTGAAACATATGAGCGTATGTGATGTCTCTCGCGTTAAATCTAGAATTTTTTTAAGGTATCTGTTATTAAAAACAGTATAAATACAGCAGTATTGCTTTGGTTGTTTCGACACATATTAGATATAGGACTCTAAATCTGACTGTTTTATTATTAAAAGAATTATTGATATTGTGTCATTTTTATTAATTTTAATTGTACATTAAAGTTGGAAACTATGATAATAACGTTCTAATTATTCAGTAAGTGCATAACTAAAAGTGCGATTGTATTTTTTCTAGGTTAGGCCAATTGTTTTCTCAAAAACTTCTCTTTCGCTGAATATGATACTCTGTGGGTCGGTATGGAAAAAAATACATAAAATGAAAACTATTGTTCGATTTGATAAGTGACTTGGGAACGAGTTAACAAATTTCAATAATATTCCAATGGGAAATTGGGTCAACCGCAGTTATATGAGGCAGTCTCATATTTGACTGATTCTGTTCTTCAGTATCGGCCTCCTTTTGTCAAAATAACCTAGAATGGCCCTTTTATATATAGCTCTTATTTATTTATTTGTTCCAATGCTTCCGAATTCCTCAGCGCTCGCTAAAACAAGAGTTTAAAATGGCAAACGGATATGTTTCTCCTGTTGCATAAGATATAGGATACTATAATAAGTCTCCGTTTCCGACCTCTGATAATTTTGAGAAAAGGATGTTTAAGAAGTAAAATTATCAAGCCATACGTAATAAAACAATGAAATATTTCATTAAGTTTCAGCCAGCCTAGATGCCGGTTAGAACCGCAAAGTCTCCACCTATAAGCTACGAAAAGCCCTTACGAGAGATTTGGGCTTACTAATAAGATGAGGAGTGAAGTATATGTACCCAATTAAGAATGTGATTCTGAAATCTTACAGCAAAAGACCGATAAACCCATTTAGCTCTACTTTAGTTATTGAGCAGATATGCATGTAAACGGGAGCAGTTTCCTGGCAGAATTCTCGAATCTTGATGTAGAATCCGCCAGCTATCATAACCACCAGAAAGTAAGGCTCGTTCATCCATTAATAATTGAACAACTGCGATCTTCCGCTCGAGGTTGCACTCACTACGCGCGGTTTCTGATTAGAACTTGAGGAGAAGTAAACTTGAGAAAATCGTAAGGGTGCATCTTGAGTAGTTGCCTAATGGGTTTTAAGTTTGACGGTCTCTGAGAGTCTGAAAACTATTTACCCCACTATGGAACTCTCAAGTAAAAATTCTACGTGTTTATAGGCGTTCTTTTAGTACGTGCAAAGTTTCAAATATTGACATTAATTGATAATGAAAATCTCTCCATCAATCAATCATCCATCAAGAGTGGTTCTATATATACTGAAGCACCTCAGGCAGTGAGCCTTCATTCTAAATTGATAATTTAAATTACATTCTCTTTATGATTTATCAATTCTTTCACAAATAACGTTTATTGAAAATTAGGGGAGTAATTAAAAAATATAATTTTCAAGATAATTTCATTATCATTGCATTCATTATTGTCAATACAGAAGTAAAATTCATCATATAGATCCATATTGATGCACCAGAAGAATGGACGGTTCAAATCCATTACGACATTGATTTATTCATCAAAACTAGTACCTGCATGTATTTTAAGGGTCATTCTCAACTAACTCCCAATACGCACAGTTTTAATGACTGATTAACTCCTTATGTTAGCAACTGATTATCGATTCCGAAATAGTTTCTGACGACCAAATAAATCCTCTATTCGTCCCTTACTTAAATATTCTCTGGGCAACAGCTAGGTTCGCCCTCAAGTCAATCCTATCTGTACATCTTATGATGAAGATATCTGTTATTGCTGAACAAAGATTCAGTTAGAATTAGATACTTCGCATATCTCAGACACTGAAGGAAGGCAAGAGCTGTACATTATTTTTTTGTATTAATTAGAAAACTTTTGTTAGTAACGGTAGGGGTTTTTCTTCGTAGAAATTCAGTTGAGTTTTTTCTCCAAAATATTTCATATATAATTGTATTTCAATCTAGTTTGAAATAATTCTTGTCTTCATTAAATAATTAATTTAAACTAATGTTGTCATTGAAGATCTGTAAATGTTGGGTGGAAGAGAGGCCATATTGGCCTAACCTCTCCGATATAGTTAAATAAAATTAATTATCAGTGATCGCAAATAAATTTTGCTCTATTCATCCTCATGAAAATGAGAAATAAACTTATTTATGTACGCCAAATTCAGATTCCCAACCGCAAAAACCGGAGAAAAATTAATTTCTTTATACAGAATCTTTTTTTCATGCACTATATGCTTTAAAGAAATGACAATATTGGCTATGTCTAGCATTCAATACAGTTTTAAGTATCCTGTATTTCAAAATTATTTATTCTGTCTTCAGAATCACAATAAATTCATATGATTTTATAAAATCGGGTTCATGTTTATACATTTTTATATATCGGGTTTTAATGGAGAAATTTCCTACGGTACGTTACGCGAGCCAATTTTCATCTATGAAAACATCAAAGGATATTCTATTTAACAGCAATCGATTGAGAATCACCCGATTTCTAGCAATAAGGCAGGTAATTGCCTTAACGTTGAGAAACAATGAAAGAACTAAGAACAAAATTCCACCTGGATGGAGTTACTTCTGTAAATCCTCACGGAGCAATCAATGGAACTTAATTTTATTCCGTGATTAGCGTTCGCTCCCTCCCTCCGGAAGTGAACGCCAAATAACAATTTCCGTCATTTACTCGGAGTACCAACTATTTTTCAGATGTAATCCCCAATTCCCTAGAGCAATTTACGCCATTCTTGAAAAATAAATGTGAGAAGATTGCCTCCGGCACAGTCGACTGGTACAAAATGAACTAGGCCAATAGGTTTTTGAAATGTTAACGAAAAAATGCATGCAGGAATCACGTATTTTCCATTTCCCTGGCAGAGGCATAGTTTAATCAGGACAAAAAAAGAAATAGCGGTTCCATTCCTTTCATATTCCCGATCATTTCTCTAGGAAAGGAATGACGGGCATTTTGTTGGGGAATGGTGTATTGAATATAAAAGGGACTCCAGTGCCAATCTGATTGCAAACCATAGAGAGATACGCTATTGTTACAACTCTTAGTGCGTCAAAGTAGGACCCACGCTTTTGTTATGTACGATTTTAATTATATGTTTACATTTTTAATTAACATAGTCCAAATTTATAAGAATTGAGGATTAAATGAAGAAGTGACGAATACACAACAAAGAGCACCAGAGTAACGTCTTTTCAGCTACCCGTGCCATTGGTGCCAAAGATTTTTGGAGA
Source organism: Pachydiplax longipennis (assembly GCA_036926295.1). Taxonomy (NCBI): domain Eukaryota; kingdom Metazoa; phylum Arthropoda; class Insecta; order Odonata; family Libellulidae; genus Pachydiplax; species Pachydiplax longipennis. The sequence goes on from JAVFKF010000003.1 coordinate 2,832,169, forward strand.
ATGATGGAGTGTCTTTCTTTTATCGCTAACCTAACATTATATAATTATTCTTTTACAGTCACGTTAGGCACTATGGAATTTGATGAAGAGATTAAATTCTCCTCGATTAATGATACGAATGAAAACAAGTTAAGTATTTTAGGATCAAGTTAGAAGTTATTCCATGAAGTATATTTATTAATTTGTCTATAGTTCTACGAGAAGTGAAATATTGTGACTTGACTGGGACTCGAACCCAGGTCTCTCACTTTCCGGGCAGGTATGCTAGCCACTGAACTACCAAGTCACGCATCTTCTCCTCTGTAACTAAGTAGTATCTTTGAAAAGTTCACTGAATGGACACTTTCCTTTCAAATTTTATAGTCGTAAGAAATTTAGATATTCGTAATATCATTAAAATTATTTGTTTCAGTATCACTGGATAATAATTCCTTGCGCAAAATCCATCTACGAAACATAAGAGATAAATCTTCTCTTATCTCTCCCAATATTCGAGCAAGGCTTCTCATGGATATTATATTAACTTCCGCAATATTAAGAGAAAAGAAACCATTCTCCACATCCTCACTCTCAGCCAAAGAAGAAAAGTAAATGCTGAAGAGCAGCTCTCTATAAACACTCCTCTCGACCTGAGTGAAATCCTCTCCGATGGGCTTAGGTGATGTGATAATGCGATTTACTCTTGTAATAAGAACATTTCATCCTCACGTATCAATCTTAATACTAACGTTCTTATTTGCGCTGCCAAAGGATTGGATAACGCTTCACAAGCATCCGTTTATTAATTATTTAATCTAAACAAGCATTAATTTCATCTTATACAACACTTTCTATGCTTCTTTCTGATTATGACTTAAGAAATAGCCTGACTTTACGTCCCCTTTATGCTGGGGCAGTTTAAAAATATGTCATTTTCAGTTAGAACCTGACCTCATAATGGCATGATATCCAACACCAAAACAGAGAGAAGTAAATTTTTTGGATAAACTGATTGGATAAATTACTTATTGAGTAAACTGCGTCTTAAGCGGAATAGAGTCTTACGCAGGAGCGTCTTAAACGGGTTTTATTGTGGATGATTTCACTCTTTCGATAGATAACCGATATACGATAACAGATAGGGGGATAAAGGCATTTCAAGACACATTGAATAACGTCCTTCTAAGTGCAGGACGATAACTATATGGATAAAACTTTTCAAGACATTCGATAAGGGGAGACTAATATCATTTAATTAATCAGAATCGTTCGTGCCTCAGTATCCTCCACTGTATATCAATAAAAGAATACATTACTGAGGGAAAGATTGAGACTATGAAGTCATCTAACTCCAACATGTTTTTAGATGAAGATAAGTAGAGAGAGATAAAATAATAAGAGAAAAGAAGGAAGAAAATACTGTGTGGATAAAAATAAATTAAGAACTTAGGAAAACATAACCATAACAGGAAAACACCCACAGTGTGAAAAGCCTGCAAAACCTACTGATGGTAATTCCTAAATTTTAAACTCAGAGAAAATTATTTTCTGAAAACTGAAAAGAAAACATTTACAATAAAATAAGAAAAAAGGCATTTTAGGGTGGGAAAAAGTTTTCATGCTAAAGCTATGAGGAACATTCATCCACAACAATATGAAAGATATATTTCTCTCTATACAACGTCAAAAGACAACTGAAAAATATTCCCATCATCAAAGGAAGTTAGTAGGGACGTATTATTGAACGTAATAATTGATAACAATTTGATTTTCTCGAGATAAGAGAAGAAAACAAGCCAAAATGGGTAAACTTTCGATTCTCCCCAAAAAACAAACGCCTAACCACCTAAACGTCCAATTTTCTCGCAACCGAAACAAAATTAAAGAATTTAAGGAATCGGGTGGCGGAGGTAATGGTTGTCGTGCAAAAGAATGGCAATCGTGACGTGGGTGAGGGCCGAGCAGGAGGAAATGAGCCCCAGATCTGAAAGGGGTCTTAACCCCGTTGGATCTCCGATAAATTGACTTATCCAGACTTAGGACACTGAAAGGAAAGGTACACCGAGAGGGGAAGGAATGTCCAATTACAAGACTTCGCTACGGGGCACAATCCCGACTCCACTTATTTGCAAATTCGGTCCCTCCATTCTCCACCTAATCAGCTCTCCACTACCAGAATTATCCTGCCGTCAATCCTCTCCTGCACTATCCCTTGTCATATTGCGAGTCTCTGACGTCGTAACCCACTTTTTCTCATTCTACTTTTGTCGCTCTATTATCCGCCGGGTCGCTTATCTCATCTCCTAAGACATTCTGAACGAATCTTTTCTTCCTTGATGAAGATTCTCAATTACGGCGAGGAAAGATTAGCTGCTGCCAAATGGAGGCAAATTTACGGTAGCAAGAAATAAACTCTATGAAACGTTAACATCGAAATTTCCAGCAGTTCAATTTGTCATCCGTTAATATATGCAATGTGTTGCAGCATTCACGTCACGTAATTGTGCTAGATCTAGGAGGAATTCCCCGGCTCGGTGCAAAACGAATCAAATCGTTCGCTTAGAAATATATGAGAAGTCCACAACTTTCACTTTCTGGCTACATTTCTTTCGCGAAATTAAAAGCAATTAGAAGTAATAAGAAATTAGAAATAATCACCGGACCGCAACGCAATAAATTAGAAGCAATCGCCGTATGAAGTTTAGACAAGCACTGTACTCTAGTGAAGAAAATCCAACAAAACATTTTACATATTTTTATAGGTAGATAATAGGTTTCGCATAAAAATCGCGCAACTTCAATGAAATATACCAGTGAAATGATTGAGATACTAACCAACTAAAGACGAATCCCGGGTTCAAGACCCGGAGATGGACAAACAATAGTTGATTACATAAGATCATTCATTGTTTCTGCTTATATTGGTAAATTCCCCTATCAAAAATGAGAGGACTAATTTTAACTTAAGAAATATGTATGAATTCCTGATCCATCTTGATTTTAAAAAATAAAAACAATCCTTCGTAATTTTAAATAACCATCGTGATAAAAACTGAAGATTTAAATATGAACGGAACGCCTAAAAATAACATGATAAAATTTTAATACACCTAATATATGAGAATTACCTGAAAAACTAAAGTATCAGGCAATCAAGAAATTCTATTGCTGTTTAATAGATTTAAAATCAAACAATACAAATTTAAAGCATCCTGAGCATAGGTTATACTATTTATAAATGTATATTGCTGAATCATGATTTCCTAAGTATTAATATTTAATGTCATATTGTCTGTCATTATCTGGCATGCAGTTTAACGTAACTAAATCAGACTTTTTCTTAAATTATAACCCTATAACTTCAACATCAGAAAAATGGCCGAGTGGTTAGAGAGACTGGTTCTAAATTCCAACATTTTCAAAGATTATTCCAAAAGTTAATCCTCTGTGGTTCAAATCCTGTTTACGGAAAAAATTTTTCCTGAAATTTAAGTCTCAGATTTGCTAAGAAGCTTCATAAGAAGAAGCTGTTTCCGTAGCTTGTTTTAATTAAGGAATTATTTACATGGTTGATCTTTTTATAATTTTAAATACGCGAAAATACTTAGATATAGTATCGCAATATATTTCCAATATAAACCTTTTTTTCTTACTATAAAATTCATAAAACCTTTAATTTCGTCATCATTTGGAATCATTTCTCCATATATATGCTGCCATACGTAATATGCATAAGTATACATTGAACGTTATATTGATAATTCATATGACAATAATCATTAATATACTGTATTTAATATAATGAATTAATTTATAAGTATTACTATAAATTTCGAATGATTATCTTTATTTCGCAGTCTAAAATGTACTAAACCCGATATTACGCGAATTATCTTGTTTTCATCCACTGTAAGGTATGTTTGTTTTTCAAAATAAAGTATAAACAATGACCGCGAATTATATACGAGATCGGTATTATTTTAAGTTCATTGAAGATACTAACTCACAGCGTCGAACGACGTTTACGGTTTGTAATCACGTAACATTTGATCAAATCTACCGAAATTGCATCGATTTTCCCTTTCGAGCGCTATCTTCAACTGACACTTCAATGTCTTTGTCGAGTTTGTCTCTCATATCTTGCCTTTTTATTAAAATTGGTATCAAGATAGACCAGTGCGGATTTGACGGTGATGGATACATTTTTATCGTTGAACATTTCAACCGCTACAATTTTATGATTATATTTTTCAAGCCAAAATCGACGAGGCAATCTTGAAATTTCGCGATTTCGCGCGCCTCGAAATCACAGATGTCGTGTCACAGATATTACCATTCCATTGTTATTTTGGGTGTTCTTTTATTGGCATGAACGTAAAAGTCTACTTCGTAATTCCATCCGAAAAAAGGCGGGGAATTTGTTACTATTACAAAAAGGGTCAGTCAAAAAATCACGATTAAAGGGAATTTTCATTACTATGAATTTGCATCGCTGTTTTTTTTTTGGAGTTTAATGTTAAGGTTAACTCTGCCCCCTCTATATGCAGAATTTCCTTAATTCTGAGTCGATTTGATTTGATAAACATGAAACTATTAATAATCTTCATTCTAATCTATTTAAATTTTCCAAATATAATCCTAAGAATTACCATTATTTTATAATTTAACCAGAATTCACATCCAGTATCATCCTAATTCTGTAAATCATTGAGCAATATTATTTCTCCTTAATTATTAATTTCCTCAAATGGTAATCTAATCAAATTTTCAGAATGACTTCACATGCACAAAGTTTTAGAGGAAAATCTCACAGTGGATTTAATCGTCCACACGTATTAATGTACAAATTACTAATTTTATCAGCAAACTAATTAAAAGCCCGTAATTTAAGAATATTCTCTTAGGAAATTTGAATGCCATGCAATGCAAACCAACGGAAAAATTTATTTTGTGTTACCTCAAGGAAAATAACTTTATGTGTTGTATTTGAAAAACCGATAAAATCATTCAAAATTAAGCCTCGAAAACATGAACGATTTTAATGTCTGATTGAAGTCAATTCTAGTCAGAAGGGATCTCTAAGTATTTAACAGAATTCTGAAATCAAATTCTTCTCTGTCGGTACCCAGAGTTCTCACTCTTGTTTTCCCCATCGACATTTTCTTCTCCACTTCTCATCTTTTGGTGTGTTTTCTCGCCTTATTCCCTTCTCTTGTTTCAAATGACTGGTATAACATCGTTGTCAATATTCCCCGTTACTTTCCCCCTGACACTTTGTATGAGATGACTTCCAAAGAATTCAACTTCGGTTTCTTCGTTTCTGTTAATTATTTTCCGCGCCCTTTGTCTCACAATCCCTCACTACGTCTTCTGTTAATGCCTCAAATTTCCCTGAAAACGACGCTCCTGTCATCGACAGCATTCTGACTTTCTCTCGCTTTGAGGACCGAAGTAGCTCATTAACTTTAGAAACATTTCTACCTTTCCTCTGAAATAAGCGTTATCCTCAATAGCTCAAGTTCCCATTATTTTAAACTGGTTTCTTCTTCTTTTTCTTTTTATATTTTTTTCGTTCAATGTTCGATCAACAATGAATGCGAAATTTAAGGACGTCAGGATGGACTCACATTCTTCAAATGAAAATATGCAAATAATTTATTATATCTCATATTCATATTAATCAAAAGTTTTTGATTTTTATTGAATGTTTTCCAAATTGACTACAAACATTTTATCAATAATTTTTGTGATACTTTCAAAAGTATACCACAAAAGCTATAATCTGCCTGTAATTACGCAAATATTTTATTGCAAGCGAGCTTTTTAGATTAATTTAAGCCTTCTTAAGCTCAAAAAAGTGATTATTTGAACTCGATATAATAGAAAATATTTCCTCATAAAAACTCTAATAATTCTATTTGATATACAATCTCCACACATCTATTATTTAACTCATTATGATGAATTCATTATCAACAAGAAAAAAATTACGAAATTCTTTCTAAATTCAGCGATTTATTTTTATTAAGCCCACAAAATAGAAGCAGAATGAAAACTGCAGCTACGGCCAAATAATTTTAAATAATTGATGTGGATTATTGGTATTTAATTAATATAACGTGTTAATAATTTTCCGATAAAATTCCGTGTGGTTTTTCCCTATGGCTTCCTTTATCAATTTCCCACAAAGACAGAATAGTTGGTACCTCAGTTCGTATTTGTGTGGTAATTATAGAATAAAATTATTAATTGAAGTCATTTAAATATTTCATGCTAAACATTAAGCAGCGTTTTCAAATTTTACCTACACATCTAAATCGTTTTTCCATCTGAAAGAAGACAAGATACGTGTTTTTCCACAATAAATGTATTCTGGAGACCACCGGTTTTAAAATTATAAAGCCATCTACCAGTCTTCAAGCGTTACAAAGCTATCCTCGACACCCAATGATAGCTTTGTAACGCTTACACCGGAAATCTCCAGAATAAAAATTGTGTGGAAAAGTACATCTTTCCTTCTTCCAGAATGAAGTTTTATTTCCACAATATCTTGGCCGCCTCCGTGAACTTTGCTTTCCCTTCTAATTCATCACTGATTAAATAATCACGACAAGAAATAAACCATTATTTAAATCAATAAAATATTAATACTTGTTATCAATTCGACGTAACTTCTTCCACGATAAATAAATGCACCGGTACTTAAAAATTAGGCAATGTTGAGAGGAGATATAATATCATCCATTAATTTTAACATATTTTTAATAAAATTTACGATACCTACTAAACAATGAGAGATTTCTCTAGAAGGAAGCGAATGACCTGCGTCCAGACGTTGTGTCTGCAAAGTTTCCCTTCCCGATCTACGATTCCCTTTGCAGTCCGCCATCAATATTTCGGAACCCCACATGAGATCTTTCCAACGTTGGCTCTGAACGACGAAAGTTATGACGAATGTCCCTACTATCTTAAGACCACTACCACTCTCATATAGTCTTAGTCCATCTCGCGGCCTTTTTGAGATTTCTGAACCCATCCTCTATCATAATATCCATACACATGGAGTTGCATACCCTATGTGAAGTGTCACACATTCCCTCACCACCAACATCCCGTAAGAGCATCGTTCAAGGACGGCCATTTTCTGGTGACTTCAGACAAGGTTCCCTCTAATCTAGATGCTCGGAAAGCCGCGCAACACATTTTTAGGGGCCGCCAATGAATATGTAGACCGCTCGCTATTGTTTTGAAAACTTTGAAAGTCTTTGGCGTTATTTTTATTAAATGCATTAATGATTTTGCGAATTATAAATTCTACGATAGGGTTACATTTATTGGTTTATTTCGTCAATTAAATTAAGAAAGTCAAGAAAATCAGAACGATTTAATCATTACTTACAATTAGACTTAAAAAATTAATGACTTGTTCTAGTCGAAACTGGTCGATACAGAGTTTTTTTAGAAATCTAGAAAGTATTTTAATTTGATATGAGGTGCATATGTTTTCTTTTATAGTAAAGTAGCTGAATTTTACATGAGTACGGTACGTTTTTTGCAATACTACACATAAACACAACATGTGCACATAGTATAGCATCAAATCGTGCAAAACAGTCATAAATTCACTTAATTACTCGAATTTTCGTAGTACTAGGAATTAAAGTACTTACAAGTAGAAATAAAATATAAGAGTTTTAAGGCGATTAAACTCTTATCTAGACTTATTCTAACTAAGAAGTTTTTCATACAACCTGATCCCATACTTTTTATGTTAGTTATTTTGCTTTTATGTTTATATTTTGCAACTCCCTTTAACGCAGCAATACCAGCTGTGGATCGTAGTATTACATGGAGAAAATTATAACCCCAAAGACTTTTTCCTCAATTGTAATTTTCCAGATAAACTTCGTAACAATTCCGAGAAAGAAGCGCAAGGAATAATCGCAAATATTCGCAAATTGGAAAAATTCCTGCGTCATTCCGAATGCAAATTTCATGTACTGAGGAACATAGACATTACATATACAGTACAAGATAAAAGTCGATAACTAAGTATTTTGAGCGTCCTTAGAGAAAATACGAGTGCTTCCGAGGAAAATCAGAAATTTGGAAATCGATCGAAAACATTCATTATTTTAACCGATAACAGTACAGTTCGCAACATGCCATTTTTCATGGTCTTTCTGCCTTTGTATTGCGAACATCCGAAGGTTAAGAAAGGTCTTCTTTGTGATCCGGAATTATGGGAGCGAAAAACAAATCATCGAGGTCCCCAAGTATTTTGTAGCGGAATTTTTCGAGCGAAAGATTCTTAGACTTGAAGGAATGCTTGAGAAAATACAGCACAAAAATGTCTCTGAGAAATGATCTTTTGTCTCTGTGCGAGACGCTCGGTAGCTTAGTTCATCGCACTGCAACAGTCTTAACGAGAAGCAGATTTTCTTTTGTATCCAGATGGCCTACTTCTCCTGTAAATGCACGCAGGCGAGCTCGTCTTATCTCTGGGGATCGAAAGACTATCAGTGAGGCTATATAAAATTATCAAGCATCCCTCTCCATCACAATGAGCGCTGGGTGTCACTGATCGGATGACTAACACGTTAATGAAGTATATAGGTTAATCAATGCAGCCCTCGAGGAGACTGATAAATCCCATACGACAGCTTAAATAATTAAGAAGGAGAAATTGGGTGGATGAGGAGATATCTCACTTACCAGAGATATTCGAAGGTGAGAGATACTCCGAAGATGAATTGATCCGCTGCATTTTTAGCATATTTTTCGATAGAGTACCCAGCTTGTATTACATTTACCAAAATTTCCTCTCCTCTGCATTAGTGATGAAATGTAGATTTATGCCTCAGCGGTACGATCGACTTATGCAAATGAGTCAAGGCTTTTTCGTGGTGTCAAGTCGATCCACCAATACTCATTTTACATACAAACTTATATAAATGAATTATTTTACTACGCCTTTAAATTAGCGAAAGAGAACGTATGGCTCGCTTGCTTGATGTTAGAGAAATAACCGTAAGAGAAAATGTTAGACTTAGCCGCAACTCGAACCCGGGTCTACCACTTTCTAGGCGGTAACTCTTGGCCGGAATTTGGAAATTTGGCTCGCGTGCCAAAAACGGCAAGCGAGAGAATAAATTAGATCGATTTTGGCACGTGGATCTCTGAGGGCACTTTTCTTGCCATGCATTTTTCACTTTAAAAGTTTAAGCTAAGAATTGGGAATCTTGGCGATTCACATTTGGTTTTTGTCTAAGGCAAGACAGTGACTGAAGTAATTACTTAGAATAAGTCAGCATCTCACATTAAGGTTTAGCACATTATTGGCTCTCAAGTCATTTATTTCATGTAATTCAGACAAAAGGTTCGTTATCTCATCCCTAGTCGATTAAAATGAAAATAAATCAAATATGTGCCAACAAAAGCCCTACAGTCGAATTGGATTGTGCGGCCGTAGTAATTCTGGCACAGTTTGCTAGAGCTATGGCCCGCCCAGTGAGAGGCCCGAGTTCAAGTCTTGATTATTTCAGATCTATTATCTATCAATTTATACGTATTTAACTATTTATTAAGACATTATAAACAACCTAGTTGATAAAGAATCAACTTTGAAGTGAAACAGGTTTTTCCTAAGACTCAGAATCTTCATTTACAATAATATGGCTTTATTAACGAAGGAGAAAAATTTCTCTATAAAAAGTTAATATTTCACGGGAAAAGAGATTCCGCGTTATCATGTACGATTGTGTAAGACGTAGATGAAAAATAGTGATAGACTAAACGTAAAGTCAGATAACAGTGTTCGACATAATATGTAGTGCAGATATAGATTTAACAGAATTCTGCATAGTATAAATTGTTTAATTTTTAATTTTTATGCTCAAACTTAATATTTTAAATGATCCCAAAAAGTCTTCCTAAACTTCTATTCTACTAACCTCCACTTTAACCTGGCTAGAAGGATATCTCTCAAATGCGACCAAATAAGACCAATTTCAGCCTAAATTTTACACTCTCTAATGGTGAATATTTTTAACATTTTCAGATGTAGATGAATTATAATGTAATGAAATAGCTAAATTGTTATATTCATTCCCAACAAAGACCGTGAATTAAAAATTAATAATAGTCCACATTAAACAGAAAGGATATACATTAAATAAAAATTAAATAGGAGTAGAAACGCATTAGAGACAAAATTACTCCATCTAGTTAGCAAAGCAAAAAACGCAATTCTGGGAAACCTTGAGCATGCATGAGAAATGAGGGTAACGTGACGCTGTGCAGATGCGAATGAGATGACAAAAAACGAATCGATTTTCCGAAAATTACAAAACGTTTCAACGTTTTACAGACCATCACGATTTTCATCCACATGTATCGAAGCACGAAACGGGTTAACTATATGTTTGAATTATTCGCCAAAGTGAAACAAAGTTCATTTTTGTTTTTTTTTCTCGATAAATACATATAGAAGAACAGATGCAAGGAAAAGAAAGTAAATTCAGTTTGCAAAGAAAAAAAATAGCATTTACGGATAAAAAAGATAAATTTGCTATTGGTATAGAAAAATATATTTCTACACTTTTACTACGAAAAATGGAATAATCCCCTCGGAGTGGAACGAAAAAAATAGGTTATAATTATATGAATGTATAAATTTAATATAAGGAAAGGAGATGTGGTTTTGTTGAAATTGTTTACCATAAGAAGTTCTTGAATGAGAAAAATGAGATATATGTGAAAACTTTCATTTAAAATTCAACTGACCAAAACCAAAAATTAATTTAATATTTCTTATCATTTTCCCCGCATGAATGTAAAAGGGAAAGAGGTTAAACTTCCCAACAGGTTTCATTTATTATAACTGACACATAAAAGTTTAAGAACACATTACAATTATTAATCATATTATGATTATGTCAATCATTATTCTACCCTAATTAATAGCCAAAACCAAAAAAATTAAGGGAAAATACAAAGAAGAAGAATCTACTATCTCACACGCTTAAGTTGATTCCAGCGGAAAAAAACCGTATTTTTTTACTAAATACCCTGTAAAATATTACCCGTCTAGTCAGCTATAGTCTCGAAGACGATGAGCAAAAAAATCTACTTTAGAAACTTCGGAATGTTCTTATTTTCATTGGCATTGACGAATAGGCTTCACCGTTAATGCCACTAGATAGACGGGACCGTGAAAAAGTTTATTTTGGAACAGCAGACCCTTAATTTTATATTTTGCTGGCGTTATAACCGATTTACGCCTAACGGATGAATACTCTGCCTGCGACTTAAGCTGAACGTAACATATTGGACTTTATTTAGGGCGAGATTGGGACTATAAAGTCTCTTCTTATTGCGGAGATACCGATGTTTAATTCGGTATATAGATATCCTGATCATTGTAAACGATTTTGAATTCGATGAAACAACGTTTAAAATATAGAAGGATTCAAAAAGGAAGATTTATTGAAGAATTACAGCCAACTATCCATGTAATGTATACAAATTTTGCCATTATATTAAGATATTAGTCTTAATCAAAAGCGGAAGCTAAAGGACCTCATATCCTTAATTCGCGTGAAAAAGATGCCTGAAGAGCGAAAAAGGAAAACACTTATCATTAGAGTTATCACTACAGTTATCAATACTTAAGATTAATTTCATCCAACGCTTAATACCATATGTTCTAACTGAAAGTCCCTCCAAAAATACGAGTCGCTTCTTTTTCTGACCGTAGGACAGTACCAACTAATTTAATCGCATCATCACTCATAATTATCAAATGAAACTCAAGGGTGTCATATGAATTTTACCAGGTAAAAGTCCACTAGAAGATTTCAAATTTGATACCTAAAATCAATTTCAAACTTAAGTAGACTAGACAGTATTTAGATACCAGGATATAAATTAATTAAGCGAATACATTACTTCTTTCAAATGAAGCAATCTCAAAGAAATTGCCGAAAAATAGGACTGATTTTTCGATCATTCCTCTCCGACATACCATTACTTTTCAATTCATCGATGACGATTCAAACAATGTCACAGGAATTTTATATCAGAGCGCAATGGCATTAAGGAACTGTATATAGCCGCAGTAAATTGAAGCAATTCAGTATCATCTAAAAATAATTTCCCTTAAATACCAATTCAGATATTCAGCGAATGTACAAAAAAGTTTTACTGAAAAAAAGGTTTACCATAATAAGTATGATTTCCTGTGCGAAAATTGTTTTGAGGCGAAGTCGACGAAATAGCAGCGTACGCCTAATCTACCTCTGGTAAATTTAACGCTTGTCTAAGTCATTACATGCTGGCCCTTATTTATGCGATGCTTGTTAAATATTAAAAAGACAGTTCTTACCTGAGGGATGAAATTCGGAGCGCCCCTGGATAGCCCAGCAACCGCCACCGTGTATGCAGAACAGGCTCCAGCGCTGAGGACAAGGCAGTAGCGCAGTCTGAGAGGAAGGGCAGCGAAGGACAGAAAGACCAAGAGCAGTGCGGCGGGTAGCCCATCTCTAGGAGTAGGTGCCGAGAAAGATGACGTGATGGAGGACACGGGTGTGTTGGTATGCGAAGCATCCTCTGGAGACCCTGTGGATCCGCTGGTCCATCCTGCGCCTCCAGGAGCTCCTTGCAGAAAAAGCGGGGCCAAAAGCTGGTAATTCGCGAGATGCCATGCAATGTGCGGTACGAAGGACCAAGCCCAAGAGAATAAGACGGAACCGGAGGATTGGTCGGCGTCTACGGAACTGGAGGTTGAGGAAGGAGGTCGATGTTTGCCCACAACCCTCCTCACCCTCGCAGCCAAAGCAGAGATCATCTCTCGCGGAGGGTTTCCTGGCCGTGGTTTAGAGGGTGAGCTTCCAGAAATTGGTAGTTTTACAGGAGAAACATTTTCTCTTTGTTGGCGTTTTTTGGCCGCTCTGGCAGCTAACGTTCCGCTCTCCGGATCGTCCTCCACTTCATGCTTTCTGATGGGGGCCACCGGTGGAGCCGTCGTTCCTCCCGTGTAGCAGCATCCGAGACATCCAGCAGCCCCCCCTCCAGCATACCTTCTGCACCATATCAGCAGAGCTGCATTGGTAACCAAAAACACACTGGTGAGTATCTTCAGGAGGCAGAGACGAAATCCCCACGTGGGTTCCACAAAGTCTCCTGTTGAATCCTCTTGCATGTCCATCACCTCTATACCAGAAGACCCTTGTGAGAACCCGGAGAGGGCGGCAGCCTCTTCTTCCTGCATCTGCACTGTCACCAAGCAATGCACGCCCAGCAGGATGGACGCGCAAAGGAAACATTGTACGTCCACCCTCTTCTGCTTCACAGAATACGACTGGTATAAGTGTTCCACAACCGGATCTTCGAAGGCGTCTCCGCACAAACAGAGAAAAGAGAGCGGGCGACGAGCAGTACCATCTTCTCCGTCTCCTCCGCCTCCCAAAAGGCGGAACCCTCGACCCGCTTTGATGGAAGCAGCTGCGGCGGCCGTTGAAGAAGTTCCCGGTGAAGCAAAGGATGCCCTCTTCTGCACCACGGCCACTTCGTTTCCCGCGCTCAATCCGTTGCCCACGGCGACATCCGCTGTTTGGGAGGAAGAGGCGCTGATTCCTTTTCCCTTGCTGTCATCGGTCCCCACAGAAATAATACAAGAACCGTCTCCATGACTCTCTCCCTGATTCGAAACCTGAGCACTCTTGTTGTCGTCTTGAGATTTTTCATCTTCAACCACCTTAGCGACCGATTCCCTAGTCCCTTTCGGGGTGTGCGTTTCTCCGTCGCTAACTAAATTCTCATCGTTCAACATAATCACCACCGAGTTGCCGCTGACTCTGGGGCCATCGGCCGTCGACCTATGGGGTAATCCATTTTCTTTGATTGTCTCCACCTGTGAGGAAGCTGCTGTTTGGTGGCCTTCCTCCTTTTCTGCAGCATCGCTCCTGCCTCCGGCCGCCGTACTGGTCAAAACGTCTTCGGCCATTCTCGGAAATATTTATCAAACTGAATTCAAGGAGTATGCGTAATTCTCTTAAATCCGTATCTCCAAACTTAACCTCCGGCCATGCCTTTACCTTCCTTCCTTCCGTTTTTGCACTAAATGTCGACCCATGAAGTTATGGAGGGCTTTTTTTCTTCAAATGCACTGCGAACCTCCACAAGAATCCTTTAAATTGACGTTCGTAAAATGAGGCGGAAATGTTACAATTGCATGTATCTCAAATATGATTCCATAACGTTTCCATCCTGTTTTTACATTCTTTTCTCTTTATCGGAGGATTGTGGGAGTGCGCAGATACTTCCTTGTTTTCTTGATTTATTACAGTAAAAACTTCTCGTTAATTTCCCTTAAGCCAAATAAAAGCAAATTTCTTTCTTAGTTTAATTGAACTTGCGAGAAGTTTTAAAATGTGTTTTTGCGTTTGCCACTGTTATTCCCGTTTTAAACAAGCGACCAACATTTTCGGCTCTTCACACGTGGAATTTTCATCAAGGTCTTTCCATCAAAATACGGAGGCATGTCATTCAAACAAGACTTTCACGTGTTCGACAGCCACATTCCATTTTACTCTCAATTCGTGATCTTTATAATTAGAATTGCTCTAACTTATCACACAATAAAGATCACTAGTTTGGTTTGAAATATTCCTCCAGTGCTTCACTCTCCCACAACCAACAAATCATCAATCAAACTTCCCCTGAATGCCTTCGGGAAAACAGAAAACCCTTTTCGATCCTCCCCTCGCTCAAAAAACACACCGAAAGTGAATTGCGTCCGCGGCCCACAATCGGAAAAAAGAAACACCCGCTCAATCGACGCACACATGTACGCACACGCAACACGCACTCACGCCCACGTGTCGAAGTGTCCCAACAGATTGCGGGCGTTATCCTTCGTTTGTTTCATTTTTTCCAACTCGCTCTCTCCCTTCTCGCCGACCAAAGTTCAGAGGACAGCACACTACGTCGAACACGACGTCCCGATCGAAAAAAACCAATCCTCTTTCGCACTCTCTCTCCCGAATGCTTCAAAATTAATGCTTCTCCGACGGCCGCACTTGTCACGCAATTCGATTCTCGATGTGTTTTACTGCCCGCACTTAACGTGGACCGGCATTCCGAACGGGCTTGCGTATTCCATCCGCGAGATACAACTTAAAGGTTAACATCCGGATGATATATTTCCAATTCCGTTGGCCGCTTTCCACGCTATGCTTTTATCCCATTGCGAACCAACTCCCATCGCGCCTCCTAAAAACTTCTATAAACAGACAGCCTTGGCAGCTCTATAATAACAATCCTCTGAGCGGGCGAATCACCAGGGGTTAAAGATTGTTTTCCTTCCGGTGACGACTTAAGAGGTGCAGGTGTTCTTCCATCCAGTACTCGATGGTGTGAGTACTCCACCGGTGGCGTATCCTCTCGTAGAATGACTTCCTCAATCCACAAGCGCACACGCGGCTCTGTTGTCCTCGGGCACACCACCGAGTGTCTCGCGGGGAGAAGCACCTTCCCCGCGCGGCCCCCACCGTCCTTGAGATCACGCCGTCATGGAACGGAAGGGATATCCGAGGTCAAAAACGCCACGGTTCCCTTCGGATCCGCCGTTAGGGCAGGGCTAACGCAGCACTCCGCTCGCTGGGAAAAGCCGATACTCGCGCCCTGACGGCTTGCTCCGTGCCAGGGACTGGAATGGAAGGGAGAGAGGACGGGAATGTTTGGAGGGGTCAGCGGAGGAGCAGGGGAGCAGCGGGGTGGTGCGGGGGTGTGGAGAGATGAGGTAGCCGAGCGCGGAGTCCGCTACGCCCGGAGGACGGGGAAAAGGGAATCGGTAGGGAAGCAGGGTGTAAGAAGGGAAGGGAAGAGTATTTTTTCTGAGGTGAGGCGTTGGTTTTTTCAGGAGTTCTTCCCTCCCCGAGCCTTCGCGGAGGAAGGCTGGACATTTTTACGACTCCCTTTTACACGGAGAGAGAACAGCAATTTCTTCCGGAAGAAGCGGCGTTGATAAGGTGTTGATCCATTGCGTTTTGCTCGGCGTGTCTGCTCACTTCATAAAAAGAGATCCGTTCTTTTCTCTTCCGCGGAAAAATGATCGCAAGGGTTTGATTAACAATTTTCGCGCTCGATTGAGTTCGATCCATCGACTCCATAAACTTCAGCGAGCTTTATTGCATAATCGTCACCGCACCTGAAAAAAATCGATGCGCTTTTTTAGTAATATTCTAAATTTAAGGTGCCGATTCAGCTTTTTCTTTGTAATTGCATCCGGATTCATAAAATGTGGAAATCGAAACTCTGATTCCACACTTTAGTAGTTTGCGGATCACCCGGGTAGAGACTCAAACCCGCGGCCATTTCTTACACCGGGGTTAAAATTCTGTTTCTTAGAAAAAAGTTGAGCGAATATATCAGAGAATATAAGAGAAATAAACACAACTTATTCTTCTCTGTGAAATTATGTAAATGATTGAAATAAGTATTAAGCTATATTATTTTTCATATTTTAATTGAACCTTCAACGAAAAAGTACTGACTGATAAAAAAAACGGTTTCTCAAAATCAAATTGAGGAACTGCGGGAATACACCGGGGGAAATATCGAGGAAATAATAAAATTCATAATCTGTTCCTAAGACACTCAAAAAAATTGAATTTTTTTCGCTACCATGATCCAGGAATGGTCTAAAACGAGTTTATAAATACTATTTAGGGAAAATTACAAAATTAAATCAATAAATTGTACTAATAGATAAAAATATAACCAATCAACTGATTTAACTACTGCAGAGGGAAAAGATCTCTGTAGAGGCAATCAAACGCAAACAACTAAAACTGGTGAGACGGCCATTCAGCACGTTACTTCTTTCAAGAAATTTCATTGCAAATACGTGCCCTAAAGGGAACGAAATTTTATTTTGCCCTAACAATAAATTCGCTCGATAAATTACGTCGCAGTACTGAAATTTTACGTCCCCTTTCTGTGCAATTGAATCATAAGCCATTGAGGAAAAGAGACGTGGGAAGATCCTCTCATACTCCCCAGTGAGTCTCAAAGGGATCTTCAAACCTAGTTTTACGTGTTATCCAAGTGCGCTGAGCTTTCAAATAAGAAAACTTCATCGAATCGTTTTCGAAATGAGCCAATAAAAATGCCAAAGAGAAATATTTTCCCGCAGTTCATGATGAAGGGCTTGGAACGCCCCGAACAAAGGAGCTGAAGAAATCGAATGACCGGTCTTCCACTCTCCAATCTAGAGAACGTCAGACTCTTCAAACATTGATTAAGCATGGAACAGGTGCGATTATTTTGGTACCTTTTTTCAGCTCCGTGTCTCCAGGGATTGAGGATATACGAGTTCTGAGGCACAAAATTTCGATCGAGGTTCCAATGTAAATTTATTCAAGTAAAAATAAAAAATCCCATTTCTTAGAAAATAATTTCATATAAATGTATCGAAAAGAGAGTAAATTATTACAAAATATCAAAGAAGAACGCAATGTATTAGAAATTGTTTTCCATTGTTTTTTTAACGCCCTTGTAAAATAAAATCGCATCAGTTTCCACTTTATGATAACGGATTTTTATTTTAATTTATTCATTCAAAGAGAACTTTGGTATACAGCCAAAAATATCTACAAGAAAACTGTTTGAATTTAAATTATCATAAATTTCAAGATCGTATTGTGCATTTTCCTTGCTTCAACATTTCAAACATCCTTCATCAAATTCTAATAACAATATAAATAAGCTTCTTATGAATCAAAGTATATTAAATTGTTTTCCTAATAACTTCTTTTATTATTCTATCGAAAGATGAAAAGAATACATCGCTGTACTAGTAAAATATCACTATCTCAACCTCCTAGGATACCCCGGAGATAGATTTTTCAGATCTAAGGAATCAAACACTCAAAAGGAAAAACATACTCCCAATTTAACGTAATGCATGCTTATATCCAGCAAATAATTTAAGTAACGTAGAGTTCATGGTATGGGAAAACTCGAGTAATAAACCTTAGGGATGTTATACATAGAAAGCAAACTAAGCTTGGGATTCTTCCATATTTTAATACATCTGAGAATTTCTGAATTTCGTAAAAGCACGACCGTACCGAATATTTCAATCCCTACTTATTCTCATTGATCTGAATCTAAGGGTATCCTGGATCCATTCACGACTGCTCTTTAAAAGCATTAATGTAAGCGAACTTCACTTGGCTATGATTATATCATATGCATCAATCTTACCGGAGTACATAAGAATTCGGTTCTGAATAAAAAGTAATCCTTAACAGGAAATTACTTCTCATCGACTTCATGCACCTTTCAAGAAGACATTCAATTCAAATGAAATGAAGCCTCCTCGTAGAGCAGCATCGTTAAGAAAATGACGTCACGGACGTTAAACTTTCGAGTCTCTGACCAAAGTGCGGAAAATGGGTAAAACTTGAAAGGAAACTGGAGGATGATACAACTTTTATGAGCTATGTTAACGTACCTTTCATCCCGTCCACTAGTCGAAGCTCTATCCGAGATCTTCCCAATTTTCCTCATCACCTGCTTCCTATCTTGCCTTTCTCCCTCCAGCAAAGTTAAACCGATAAATCTCTCGATTCTTTTGCTCCACCCACTCTTCTGGGTTTCAGGTGTCTTCCGATGGCCCTCAGGAGACATTCGATTATTTTATCTCTGTGGCTTCTTTGATGCCGTTTTCGGATAGCTGGACTTTTTTAATCAAGCCGCTCGATATTGTATCCCGCTTCAGTTCTTCCCATATCGAGTGGCACTCATCAATTTTATATTGCAGAAGATTACACCATAATCTTCTTGGGGAATTCAGCCTGTGGATTATATAAAAGAGGACATATATAGAAATATTCATATATTTCAATTGCACCTTAGATAGCAGATACAACGTGACTTGCAGATGACAGTGATGTATTACTCGCCTCAACTGTTTGGGAGCGTTGCTTTTTCCACTCAAGGTATTTCGTGATTTTAATAAAATTAAGTGATAAAATTTGTTCGTCTTTTTCAAATTATCCATCAACATTCGTTATAATCTTTCGTCAAAAATTAGCTTGGACTTGAAAATTTTCTATGGGGAAAATTATGGTTTATGATCAGAAGTAACATAACTTTGAATTTCAAGGAGGTTAAAATTCTCGTTTTACGGAACTTTACAACGAATGATGCTAAATAATGACATTTGTTTTGATGACTTCACACCGAATGCTACAAAAAGTACGATTAGTGGGGTAATTGTGTCTTGAAGACCTTTTCTACCACAACAGCATTTTGGCTCAGTGAGTTAAGCAAGGAAAAATTCCCTAATACTACATCTTACCTATTAAGCATGATTTTCCTCTAAGATTTTTGGTATGGCATTTTCCTCTAAGGCAAGGGTAAGGGCAAAGTATTTTAGGTTCAAACCGGCCTTCGGGATGAACATTTACAGACTCACATTAAGAAGAAAGGATAAATCATTTCAATATGCCATCTATTATCTAGGGACCTCCAAACTTTTTGAGAGGCAGGCCTTGCACGTTCACAGAAAGACTAAGTGGGCCAGATACAATAGAACTTCCTTTTTAAATTCATAAGTCTACAAATTTATAATTTATTATTCTTAAAAAGTAGTGACCTAAGTTCAGGAGGTTTTACATGTAAATTAAAATCGGTATGTAAAAGAATTATATATGAAAATAAGGCAATAAATCTTGTGTAGATTTTATATGGAAGAATACGCATAATTTAAACACATCAGAACTACTCGGCAATAACTTAGTAAGAAATTTAAACGTCTTATCATGACAGTTAATTGACTATGATATGCAATTTGGTAGCGAGCCACATTGAAGCCTTTCGCGGGCAGGATTACCGCGGTCCGCGAGTCGTAGTATACTACTGATTTATTGTATAATTAAAACCATTTTCAATTACTCATTTCAATGTGTAGTTAAAAGAAATGTTTTCTAACTGAACTCCTACGCGTAGCTGCGATAAATTTTTAAAACTTTTATTTACCTAACTGACATAAACGACAAGAAAAAAGAACAACGCAAATGATGAATAATATGGCAAATAATTCAGTATTCTATTAGAGAAAGAGACATGGGAAAGCCGATTTATATGCGACCTTCGTTTTCAATGCATTTGTAAAACCTATCATCAATTTCCACAAATATTACCGACGGATGATTCAATTTCCTTTTCTGATATGTGTGAATTTTGAAGGCTCTAGAGAAGAGAGGAAGGAGTATTGTTTTGAACTGTGAATGCCCCCTTATAGAATTGTAAATGTCAGCCCGAACACAAGGAAATACAGAATTAACGAGAGACGCATAGAGGGAATCTAGGCATCCATACAAAAGTCAAAATCATGTTATTCGGAATCCAAACAAGAGTACAGTGACATAACTGAAGGTACAGGTGAGCTAGGACGCCTCAAAGAGCAAAATAAGACTATGGAATTGCTCTTTCTTCAAGACTTAATAATCGTAATCTTTCGTTCCAGAAGAAATGATACAGTAAAACCCGAATAAAACGTTCCCGCTAAAACCTACCCCACTTACCGCACGGTTCACTCTTAATCCCTATCACAGTTTACACGCGTTAAATATTCCGCTTAAGACGCTCTGCTTCTCGCTTATACGGTGAATTTCTCCCCTCCCCTACATGCACTGCAACCCGCTATACTCAACCTCTCAATAAATCAAAAACTGTTTACATCATTCATCGTCCATCTGGTATATATTGCTTCATTGTAAAGTGAAAAGCTACAAAAATTATGTAACACAGGAAGACGCTATCTTCACGCGAAAAGCATATTATTATTTTTTAATGTCGAGAAGGCAACCAGTACAACACAGCGATAGTTTGCGGACTCTATCTACAGCTGTAGCAAAAAAAGCAAATGAAAAAAGATTCCTTTACATTTTTAAGATACAAAGCACAAATTTAAAAACTGAAGAGCCAAAACGATTTCTCTTTTGTTTTATAATGTAAAAGAAATAAGAATTTCTTTGTAATGCTATTCCGTTTGCAATACGGTTTTCACTCAGTTCCCCGAAAGGCGTCTAAACCGAGTTTTACTATATATAAAAAGGCGAAGCGTTGTTAAGTTTTAATATTAAAAAAAAAGAAAATAATCTATTACTCTTAAAAATCAAAGCAAGTGGGAATCCGTACAGACAAATACGATAGTTACGAAAGGCAAAAGTAACGATTACTTCAAACTCTGGTAGATATTTTTGAAGTGTGTGGCTTAGTATGAAATTTTCTTTTCATGATGTAAAATTTTTGGTGAAGATAAATGTAGTCAATTGCGAAAATTAAGATCAAAGGTAATAATCTGGGTTTTAGTTTAATATACGTAATGAATGGAGAGTCATAAATATAAAAGTTCCCATAAAACTGTAAGTTGGAAGCTTAAATGAGACCGTTCCGACCAAATACGTGATATAATAAATTTTGTAAACGAGCAAAAAAGATTTTTGGCCGCCCGAACTTCATAATCGCCGTACCAACAGAAAAATGATCTACAATTTTCGCAAAAAAGTTAAATAAATTACTCAATTCTAAACCCAAAAGTTATGCCAAATACTTCCCTCACTAATTGATTTAATTATATAGAATCACGTAACAAGTTATATGCCATCAACAACGGGCAATTCTTCATCGAACGAATTCTTTAATTTTGGACCTTATTTCCTTATTGCCAATTTGAGCGAAAAATCGGTCCATCTATCGCCTCGATGAAAAATTTTCAAAGCACTTCCTCCCTTCGAGGTTCGTTTGAATAAGACAGCTAGTCTAGATTTTTCGTTCAAAAGGAAAACATTCAAATGAGAATCTATGGGACAAGATGGTTTTTTTCTATCAAAGGGATTTTCTAAAGCAGCGATTGAGCGAAAAAGCTTTTTCCTGGATAAGTCTTGACCTTTCCCCATGACTGATGTTAATAAGGAGAAAGAGGGTCTCTTTACCTTTTCGAACAATTCTTCTTCGTGAATACCAATCCTAATTAGAATTTCGACTTGGCGTAATTGCTATTCAGATCAGTAGGCCGAGGTCGCTCTCGGCAGTGACTGAACCAAGGCCAACTCGGTCGTCAACCCAAGAAATCACTACGAAAATCGAAGGAAAAACACACGAGGAGGAGGAAAGGACTTGACCTTATGATGCAGGGTCTATCTCATTTGGCCGACATTCGGGTAACCAGCATCATACACTCACGTTTCACCGACTACCTGCTAGCCCACACCTCCGTTTTTGCTATATGCACAGAGGATTAAAATTTTAAAAATAACAATGTCAGTGAAAAAGAAAATATTAAAGAGGAGACAAAAGGTCGACCAAGCATATATACTATCAAAACTGAACAAACTCACGATTGTTTCCTGATTGAACCAAAAACTTCGATTAGGAAGACCGGTTTGAGACTCAGAATACCCAATAGAGCAGTTTACCCTTGGGTTTAACTCTTATGAAAAAGCCTTCTCACATTCAATTACTGGTTCCCTTTGGGGGAAGAATATGGTATCACCTTAAACATATCTTTAAAATGATAAAAAATAATAAACTTGAGCTTTTACGAAGTGTGATTCCAGATGTTCCATGTTACTGAAAGAGGAAACTTTTTTACAGAAACTTACTTTGAGACATCCTGTATTTGAAGCACACATTTCCTACGCCCCCGCTGGATATCTGACTAGTATCTTTCGTCATCCGCCTTTCTCAGAGTTCACGTTTCACACCCATACGATGAAATTCTCAAGATTAAGGGTTTTTAAGTAATTTTTTCTGAATTTCTTTCCATCTTCATCAGTTCCCTTCTTTTCCGTAATTGATTCATACGCTAGCTGTAACAAACCCTGAGGAGGGGAACCTATGGCCATCAGCCCAAATGTGGCAAATTTGTGTGGTAACTTGCTGACACAAATACTCCTATTTAAATTATTATTATTACACTTGCTCTTGAACTTAGTAGAAAATGAAGCAGAAATCCTTATTTTTAGTTTACCCAGCGAATGAATTCGTTTTCTCATATTAAACTCACATGTTTAACTATTTGAATGTAGGCAACACTGAGCACAAGAGAGACCTGATGGTTTCTCGTACGGCCTATCTCATGAGACCAAATGCTAAATGCGACTTTGCTATGGATAAAGGTTTCCTATCCCATTGCTAACTCTTTTCTTTTCCTATTATGCTAAGAGTTTTGGTTTTCCTGGTATTCATTTTCGCCCCAAATTCCCGTCATTTATCATTCAGATTCTCCATCGCTATTTTAAAATTTGCATTCTACAACTTTCCGATCTTATAAATGATAAGTGCACTGAATAAGAAAATGTATGCTGCAGCTAACTGCAGTCCAATTTTGCGCCTAAGTTGAGGCTGCAGAATCTGAAGTGAGAAAAACTACGGAGGGAAATCTAGGCTACAAGAAGATTGTCCTGAGAGCCAACACGCGTTTTCGAGAGCACTCCAAGTGGAGGAGAACAAAGGACAAATTTTGGTTCGAATCCGACTAAAAAAGATTTCATCCGCTAAGCTGTGTCGGATGAAACTTGATTGTTTTTTTGAAATTCCGGAATTGAAGTCTTAACTTTTCGAGTACAGACTTTTAATTGAATTTCAAATGACCTTGCTGACGACAAAAAATAGCAAAAAAAGATAAATACTAACTCCAGCCAAGTCGAAAAAGAACTCTTAAAGTTAGACATCCCATTGCTCTGTCCGACGATGAATCATGAATAAAATTTGGAACTACTCTACATAGAAATAAATTATATAGAGTTTGGGTTAGCCAAAGGATACTAAAATGAGCAAAGGCGATAAAATAATAAGGAGGGATTAAAAGAAAGTTGAGAAAAAGATATTAAAATTTAATACCTATAATACAGAAAAACGTTAATTAAAAATCGTGGCCAACGGGTCATTCTTAAATTTAACGTCCATAAACCGTAAAGTAAATTTAGTGACCAAAACTGAAACATATCTGATACGAATAATAGAAAAGGATAGGTCTGGACTCAATTAAACCTATATGATGATGAACACACTATACAAGGTCTTCCGGATAGGCTAGTGATATGCCCATAAGATGGAAATTATCTCAGCTGTAGAAGATGTCAATACGTTGACAAAAGATGTCGAATTAAAACTTTGTTGTGGAAGTTACTAAGTGCTTTTCTTTTAAAGATGGTTTCTGTGAAATTATACAAAGTCACGACTTATCATTTTAATTTTATTCACTTGTAAAATACTAATACCACCACAATATACATTATTGCCAAATAACCCTAAAAATACTAAAATATGACGCAATTAAATGAGCTGAAACGGAGATGCATAGAAATCTAACCTAAATGTAGCGTGTATTCATCTCGCGGAACAGAAGATAAATCAAACTCAACATATTGTACACACGTAAAGCCCTATTGAGGCATTTTCTTCGAATAAATTTAATTAACTACATGAAAATGAGCTAAAATCAGTCATTACTTCCCCTTGATTGAAATTTGACGTAAGCTCAGCATGAAAATGGTGTAAAATTATGAATTAGTATTATTTTTATTTAATACATGTGTGTGTGGGGGATTGTGAGAGGAACTAAAGAGAGAGTAACTTCAAGAAAAGCAGATTGAATGTGGCAAATGAAATGCCGATGAGAGGACATGCGCGTAGCTCAAAGAATAAAATGAAATTTAGGAAAAGATGAAAGAGAGGAAGTTGTACATGGCTGTTATTAAGATAGAGATATGAGCACCCCTTAAAAGCCTTTGGCAGGTGCAACCAGAGTTACGCTGAGTCAGTGCAAGGAACCCCATGGGATGTAGACAGAAAAATGCATTCTCAGAGGAAATACGTATTTCAATAGCTATGCCATCATCTTCAGAGAATTCTTCTATCCTCCTGAGGCATCTCCTGAGTCCCGTGGGGTTGACCCAGTATCCAGTACAACTCTGGTTGCACCTGCTTAAAGAGTATTTAAATCTCTATGATCTATGGATGTGCATGAAGCGAAAGATGTTTGTAGTTTGTATGCTTTCGAGACAGAATCGATCCGAATACCGAAAAGAAACAAAATGTTATTTATTCCGCTATGATCATTGTTCCTAACAATGCACACTTTGCTTCAGTCTAATTAGAGGGAGCGTGACTCTACTTGCAACTAAATATAACATGTTTTATTCTAAAATTTAATAGGATGTAAAGTTTAAGAAGATAGATAAAACAATAAAACGCCCTTTCAAAAGAAAATAGTCGAATCGAAAAACAGCTTTGACGAAAGGGATTTGAGAGGAAGCGAAATCAGAACTAAGCCAACATTAGGTTTTTTTAGTTAAACTGGAGAGAAAACTGCAGCGTAAAATATAAATATTCGATCCCCTAGATGCATGCATAATAGGAAAGTATGTAGGACTATTGTGAACGAACAAGCAAAATACGTGGAGCATATTAAGCAAGATAATAACGTGAGTCATTTGTATGTATTTTAGGCTTAGCATCTTTAGTGTGTGAGAGTGTCGCAATTTTCTTGCGAATATACCACAGAAAAATCTCATGAAAAAAATGGGAGAAGTCCTCCAAAAACTTTAATCTTGTTCAGATTCAGGCTGTGCGACCAAAAGAGGGAAAAGGCTACGGATTTTTTCCGCGATACGTAAATGACCTCAGATTAGCTCCACCATGTGGATGGAAAAGGAGATATGCACATTGAGCGAAAGAATGGGATATAATGAGAGCGAAGCGCGCTTCCTAGCCAGGTGGTAACAATGAGATCGTTACGGACGTGCTGCCCTCTAAAGGAAAGCGCTCCAACGTCATTGTGGCTTTTCGGACACACTAAAGGTCAAGAGTTACCCAACGGCGGAGCAAATATCATCCCATAATTCTACTCGTGCTGGTCGTTACTGCGTGACAAAACAGTAAAATTTTTCTATGTTCGTGCTAAATAGAGCGCGGACTTTTATTTTCACCGTTATACCTGAGAGAGAAAGTAAGGAAATTGCTAAAATATTCCCACTGCGGTATTGCCTTAGGAAGTTTTCTATGAAGAGCAGCGGATCTCAAATTTTTTCTATCACACTTGAGATATTTGTCACGCTTGCGTGCCGCATTAGGAAAAGTTTCCTTAAATGAAGTAATCATTATGAGTATCTTATTGATTATATATTATACTAGTGTATTCTCCCGTCATGAATGACGGAAGTTAGTTTATTTTTTAGAAAAATGTACTATGTACTATAATCAGAAACATCTTATGCATGTCAAAATACCCCGTCAAAAATGTCAAGGATTAATTTAAATGTATCTGTAATATTATGTCATTAGCAGCAGTAGTCTACTAATCATCCTTTTTGTCAAATTATAACCTCACTCAACCAGAATCATCAGAATGGCCGAGTGGTTAGAATGTCTAGTTCTAATTACAAAAAATTCCGAGTGTCCAAAGATTAATCCAAAAGTTCTTCGACAGTGGTTCGAACCCTATCCACGGAAAATTTTTTTCTGGAAAATTAAGTTTCAAGTTTGCTAAGAAGAGTCATTAGAAGAAGCCAAGTTTCCATAGCTTGCTTGTTTTAATTCCTCAATAATTGTTCCTCAATAGTTTTCCTTTCTCCATCCTGTGTTGATAAATACCTTTTTTTCTAGCTCCCTTGGTTGTGACGAAACAACATATAACTGTCCCCTTTATAATATGCAAAATCGAGCCCATTAAAAAGCACTCTTCATTGATCCTCAATTTGACCCTCCGAATTTTCATCACAGACGAAAAATTAATTTATGGCATTATCGGATAAATTAAGTCGCTAACGAGCAGGAATAAATTTCGAATAGAATTCATCAAGAAATCAATTTTTCATCATCTCACTGTAACATAAAATCTTGAAATTGGTAGGAAAAATAAACCTTGCGTAAGTTATATTTTCTCCAATTTCAAATACCCACTGTAGTATCCTACTTCTAAACACCAGCAGGGTTTCGAAATTATCGTTAGAATAGGGAATTAAAGCAATAAAATTTTAACATCATATAAACGATGAATTGATTTTTCCTCATGGGGCGTGTAATTTAAGGTCGAAGACCGCATATGGCCTGTAAGCCCGGTTATGCACCTCTGCCCTAGAGTTAGGTGGCCTTAATTCTAGTGCCACTGAAGAGTGCAAATAAGACAAAATGTATTCTAAGAAGACTAAAAATGTACATCAAACATCAATCGGTAGGGTTATTACCAAATTATCATCAAATGGATTAATAAAATAAAATTACGAAAATAAAATAACAAGTGTAAAAGCGTTATTTGCGAGCTGTAGAAAATAGTAAGCAAACAAGGCAAACTTGGAGATTTATTAACAAATATAAATGTCTTAAATAGACGTTGCAAGGTATTTTCTCATAAATAAATATTTTGAAAAATTGCGGGGCCTATTTGCTTTCCATTAGATCGCGAGTTAAAAACATGCACATATTTTTAGGATTCGTTGAAGTTACACTTAAGAAGTAAAATGTAAACATATTTCTGTTTAAACATATCTAAAATTCACGAAAATATATACGTTTAATCTATTTCCTTAGTGTAAATGTATAATCTCGATTTTCAATGATTAATGATATCAAAGATATTTTGATGCCACTATGATTACTTAGCCGCTCGATGCACAGCTACTCATTTAGGTTAGGTAATTATCGCCGTCGTACCTAATATTGGCTATAAAGGAATTGCCTTGTTCGCTTCTATTAACTGATAGCCGTAGGGTTCCTTTTCTGGGATGTTAATCTGCATTTTGCTCCAACTCAGCGAAAATGAACAATATTCGGAAAATGGAGGTGGATTGCAAGGTAGCCAACTATGCAATTTGCTGATTATTTTCAAATATACAATCTATGCAGAGTGCAATAATAAATTACTTAATCCAAATTTCTATCTGTTTACTCACAGTTGTAGAGCTTATAATGTATCATTAAAACAACAATCAAGCAACAACAATTAGATTAGTTTTTCAATCTTTTTATGAGCCGAGAGTGGATAACCTTTTTATCCAATTACATTTCTCTACTATATGTCCCGATATCAGTTGATAAGTAGAACAAGACGCTCTTACAACTGATAGCCTTCGTCTATTAAATTATTCACCCATTGTAAAAATGAAAAAAATTTATAGTGTCTGAAAAAGGACTAAATAAATCTATTTAAAGATGAATACTGTAATTTGCGGATGGTAGTTCGCTGTATTTCGAGATAGCTTACTGGAGCAACTAATATAATCGAAGTTGCGCGGGAGAAATACAAAAGTTATTTCCCAAGTGAAACTTTCTCCTTAAGATATAGAATTCCTCAGGGAAATAAAAATTTGGGGAATGTTTTAAAAATTGTCTTGCATAGTGATAAAATCAGTTGTTTATTGAGACCATTCGAAGGGTTGAAGGATGCCATTTTGTGTTTTATGACACGTAAACATTATCGAAATATTTTGCATATTCCTAGAACAAGAGAAAAATAATCATGACTAAATTTCAACGACGACATTATTCGTAACGAGGAGAGTGTGAAAAAGTTTGAAAAAAGTTTGACATACTTTATCAAATTTAGGAATATTCCTAGGGAATACTTCATTGCATTTTGCTTTTACTTCATTTAAACATTTTTCGAAGATTAAAGTCATAATCTTTCGTGGATTTTCTTTACTGATTATACCAATGTTTAACCCAATTGGCCATGATTTCTGATTTGAATCTTCGAAGGAAGTCATCGTATAAGGATGGTGTCGATATTTGAGAATATGCCAATACCCAAAGCCGCGTGATCTCTGGTTCTCGAGGCACAGATATATACACAATCAAATCCACGTACTGTATTCTAAATATCACGTAAATAGGTCAAAATATTTCGATGCTGATTGGATAAGGCGTTCTAGGAATCTCCACCACGTGAATTGAGACCTGATTTCACTGCATCCATTGTACACACCAGGAAAACATAAAACTCTACATTCCGATAGTGAAATGAAAACACATGATTCGTAAACGGAAGGATTTCATGGAAAAAGAATGAAAATTTGACGGGAATGGAAGAATACTACTTCCGTAAAGAGAGGTCGGGTCGCTCCTAAAAATATTATCAAATCTCCTCAGATTGAAATATGATCTTGAACCATTAGAGTGCTCTACATTGTGTGTTCTAGATCAGAAAATCGATAATACTTCCAACCACACATTAACTTGAGTCGCTAAACAGTACAGAAGCCATTTTTTGTCGCCTGCTGGGTGTCAGGGCTGCTTAGTGAAGGTGAGAAACTGTTCATGAAACGTGCCCTAATCCATAGGGTTTGTCGAATCCCCACAAATTTTTATTCCAGCAATACAACAGATTTTAAATGTATTGTAAACATTTTTGACGCAGCCACATGATTGATTATTTGGATGATGTTACCGTTCCTTTTATCATGTTTCCATTTTCGCTTGATTTGGCAGCTTTGAAAAACATAAATTATAAAACTCTAAGCGCCGAATAAATATAAAAGCTAAACTGCCAATACGACAACACCTGCTTGTAAGTGTTTAAAAAAGCTACGAAATGTATGCGAAAGTATAAAATATACATCAGAATAAAAGGCAATAAAAATAAATATTTAATACATGAGGAAATATGTAGTACTTGAAACAGTTCAAGAATAAAGGAAATGCATAAAAACTGACTGTAATAATAGTAATGGAAACTCAATGGGAATGTCGAGAGAGGGAGTAAAAATTCTAGAGGAAATAAATTTATAGAATACAAGAGAATGCGGAATAATACCGGAATGAGCAATCTGGAAGAATACAAAAGTTGAAAGGTTTTTCTGTAAAGTCATCAGTAATGTAGTAATAGTTAATCTTTCAAAGATATCATAAGAAGGAACATTAAAAGCTAATCTATAAAAGGCAAATTAAGCTCAATTGGCAATACGAAGCTGAGGTAGCTCGTCCTTGCTTTAATTCATGGGATTCATTTTGAATTAAAAAATTAAAATTAATAGCAGAAAAACTTCCTGGTAGCATTTAAGAGAAAAAGAAAAATGAACGTGAGCATTAAGGCATTAAGTACAAGTTGAAATTCTTAGCAAATAAATCCCAAAGAAAATTACTTTACTAAACGATGCTTTGCACGACGGCTGGTGTATACAGAACTTCGAGCTTCTTTAGCTTGTTGTTATCGCGTATCGTTTGAGTCTCTAAAAAGGTTTTTCTAAGCATCTATTTCTATTATTTAAGCTCAGTCAGATTGGTCGAAGTATCATGAGGGTCACATAATATCGATTACGTCCTCTACAAACGTACTTTCTCCGAATTTATCAAGCAATCGCAACCAAGCTTCTAATTTCCTTTCTCTCTCGAGGATTCCCAAGCTGCGCCTAAGAGCATTTGTGTGACGCGTGTCTTTCTATCACTGCATTTTCAACAAAACATATCGCTTTGCGCTGAACTTTCTCGAGTTCGCCTCCCGCATATTACAGATGGAACAACAGTACTCTAACCTTCTCATCGCATATACCAACTATACCGGAAAATATCGAATTTCTCATTTGGGAATTCTCGATGACAATGACTTATCGTTCTGTTATAACTGTAGGCAGATTTATTGTTTCACATAAGTTAAGTAGTAAGAAAATAAGATTCGCTAATTAAACTAAATCTATGAAATCGATTTTTTCGTGTTCAGCTGGGAGATTCATGCTTTTTGAAAAACTACTCTATATTTTACCGCTCCTCTATAAAGTAGAAGGATTATAAGTCATTAAAATTGTTTCGACGACTCTCAGCTTTAGTCCTTCGCTTCTCCCTAAACCTTATTCACGTTCTGGTAAAGATTTTTGCTCATACCTCACTCATAATACGTAAAAACAGAATTAGGGGTTATAGAATACACTTTAAGTATAGCAAAACTGAGCCGAATACGCTGCAAACCTCTAGAAAATGCTGACGAATACAAAAATGCCAAAAGGAAAGAGAGGGCATTTTGAGCGGTAATGCCCTATGAATTCGCTACCATTCAAATTTTCACGAAGCTATTTTCGCCCGGAGAGGATTAATGGAATACAGAAATATTCCCAAAAAAGAAAGGGATTATTGGCTTCGGTTTTTCGGCTTTCATTTCCTCCCGCTCGAACGCACGAAAAAATTAATATTTCCGTGTTCTGTTGCTCCCGAAATAATCCCCCGAGGAGAAAGAGGCGATTTCGTGTTCAAAAGAACCCTAATCCTCTCTCAGAACTTGTAAGAATTCCCTCAGATGTTGGCCGACGGAGGTACGGTTTCAATATTTCCAAGTGGCGGGACAATGCAGCTCAGACCTCTGGAAAGGAGAATTAAGGCTCTCCCGGAAAAAGTGAAGCATTTTCACGTTTTATTCAAGATAACTTGAGGGAAATAGCGACTATACTCGATGTTAATTACAGTCATTCACCGAAACGGAGCGTTTTGTTCCGTGAGGTACCCAATGCACGACGCTGTTCCCTTACCATTGTCAAATAAAAGTCCTTGCATTGAGAACAACCCTGGATTTCGAGACAATGCTCTATTGAAGTATCGTGGATGATTTCGTATTGCGAGGTAATACACGGAACTACGCAGTCATACGAGATAAAATAAAAATTAATCACTGTACAAAGTAATCGACGAGAGCAATGTGAAAGTGTAATTTACTGGTAGAAAGACAGTTAAATATATGCGGGACGATAGAAGAGATATAAAATGAAGGGAAAAATTCCGTAGCTGTTATATAAATTAAAATTTGTATAATAACTAGTCCTTACGAAGCGCCCCCCGGCATTAAAAAATTACATTATTAAATTATTAATAATAGTGGTCGTATAAGTGTATATATCCATGATCAACACATGGGTGTTCATATTTCTACACCAAAACTGTAAATTAGTAAACTGGTAAACTGTTAAATTGAAGTTGATTGCTATTGTTGCAATAACTGATAAAGCAGATGCAAGATATAGACGAACTTATTAAACATATAGGAAAATGTATCAATATATCGAATGAATAATTTTTAGTAATTTTAACGATAAAAGAAATTTGTTGATTAGAAACTATTGGCAGTGCTAAATCAGATTTTATTTCTATTTTTAAATATATTACAGTACATTTAAGCTGTATTTAGTGTAGTCTAGCAGTAATATGATTGCGGTCAATAACAAATATAAATGCTTTCTAGAACATTTTAAAAATAAACTAGTTATTAATCTTCATTACATCAAATTATAATTCACTGATGAGTTTCTCAAGAGGCTTTTTTTATTAAATGATATTGAATAAATTAATTGGTAAATAGTATGCTGCCAATAGTAGCAGTAGCAGTTTTAAATGATTCTGAAAAATATTGTATCAAGTAAAATTTTATCGTAAATTTAACATCGTAAGTTTCTTTCGTCCTAATGAATGAATGGTGCAAGTTTTGTTACTTAAGCATACCTGATCCTGAGCTGAGTATGTTTTTTGTTTATTTACTAAAATTTTGTTTAATTAAATGCAAAAGTATGTCCCGTCGAAAAGTTTTGGCCGACGGATAACAATATAAAGAAATAATTTTAAAAAAAGGAAATTAAATGTAATAGATAACTACGTCACTACGCATATTCTATGATTCTATGATTATTTCTATAGGTAATGTACACTTAATAATAAGATCGAACGAAAATCGAAGAAGCGGATTCAGTAAAAGAGTATCCTTGAATAACGAAACGAAATCCTTGCCATTAAAAAGAAAAGGTATAGAACTGCAGGAATAATAACGTCGGTAAGAAGGCAAGAGCTGTAAGCAGTTTACCGTATCATAATATTTTTTGGATTACTCAGTCAGCCTTTGATTCCACTTAAGCAGACTTTATTTTAAGAGGAAACCTTATGAAACCAGCCTCTCACGTCTCAACACCTTTTCTTCCTCCTCCACATACTTGAGCATCGTAATCCCTACTTCACCGCGCTCTCCTCCTCTATAATTATCCGTTTCATTACTTACATCACCAAAACTTCCTTTCCCCTAAAGAGAAAACAAGAAAATCATATTTCTAAGGGGAACTTCCCTCGGAATCATCGTTGTAACCATCCGTCCATTCTTCCATTCCGTAAATGGATTCCTTCTCTCATTATTTTTTGAAACCCACTCCGCTTTCCCCTTACTTAATTCAACAAAAAGGAAGACTCCTTTCCGTATGCCATTTATTTGTTTCGGTCTCATAAACGGAGCATATTTTGTTTCCAAATATACATTCCCGAAATGTGAATTTAAAATCTGGACCAAGGAATTGGGAAAGAGGCTGAAACATTTTCGGCTCTTTTCAATAGGTCCATTTTGGCTTTAGCAACAACGATTTATTCTCTAGTATAGCGAATCTAATTTTAAATTATATTCCCCTGTTATATCTTTGTAATTTCGCGCAGCATTTCTTCGCGATTTATTTTCTAAAATTCTGGGTCGTTTTGTAAAACAGCCTATTCCTTTGACATCAGTTCCATAAACTGTTTACTTTCGGCTATTCCTAACTTTAAACATTTATCGCTTATTTGGATAAATATGCACGGATATGGATATATTTATCTAACATAAATAATGACCATAACAAATGACAATCTCACATAGTGGAAATAAATACCCAAGAACCAAATGTTCCAGGACTTATCTTTCATATCTTCAGAGAAAATAATCGTCCTCCTACTGCAGCACGAGTTATTCTACAAACCTACTTAAAGCAGACATTAAAGATATTATATAAAAGTGAATCGCAAGCTATACGAAAAGAAAAGAACACGTATTCACGCCAAATCTTGTATTGGATATTGATAATCACGTTGTATGTTCCTTATCTTTTGCGACTTGCTGTATGTAAACTATCATTACTCAAAATTCATCCTAACCCACAATTGAGGAGTAATTTCAGTATTTAATGAAAAAATTAAAATTTAGTTTCATTTACACTACATGTACAGAATACTGCTATATTGATCGTTTGATAATCCTGGTAATCTTTTATAGTATTTTTCCAAATATCCTTACAAACATTTTCCATGTAAAGCCTCAATATCAGAAATTTTCAAAGGCGAATTTCAACCAGAAGTGAATATTCGATGGAAACTCCTGTTTTCTGCCGAATTTTCCTCCCGAATTCCAGCAGTTCTGATAATTGAAAAATCTACAATGAGGAGAAAGGAAACTAATGACGCGCATGATTGCAAACTTTTGAAAAAGTTGACAACCGCGCAAATGAAGCCGAGTGAGGTAAATTTCACGCATTTTCTAATCCTGTATTGAAGAAGGTTTCTTTTGCGATAAAGAATGCAGTATAGCTGACATTGAATCGAAAATAAAGCACAATCCGGAATTAGGAAGAAATTTCGGCAAAGCTAACATTTTGGCGCATCCTCATATTAATCAATTTCAGTAGTACTTGAGATACTACTTCCCAACTATCTGTTAAGTATTTAGCCGAGGGACTGTTTAGGGTTGCAAAATGTTCCAGATTTGACGGAGGACTCCCAGAATTGGACAATAATTTTTAAAATCTCCCGCCTCCCTGAAAGAAGCGTTTTTCGTCCGCTTTCACTCGTTTTAAGTATCCTATACAAATTTATCGACTTTCGCAAATTTTTGTGGCATATTTTCATTTGTAGTTTAATAACCGTGGCCATCCTACAAAAACTAAATTATATTCCAAATTCATCTAGAGATATTTGGAAATATACTAGAATTTTCCGAGGATAAGGACACTATCTGATTCTTTTGTAGAAATCGCGTTAAATTATCCAAAGTTACGTCTCTTAGTAGAGTTAGTTCAATTGCGATAAACTGCAAATTTATGATTTTCGTTAATGAAAAACATACAATAATAAGATAATGTTTTAAATAATATCCCGAAATCTCCCGGAATTTACAACTCTTGGATTTACAACCCTGAATTTACAAATCTAGAAATTAACTCCTCGGAAGTTGGTAGTCCTATTTGAAGCTCATACCCCACTGTTACCCACCAAATGGCTTAGAGGGGGGCTTACTAGGAAAGGCTTACTAGGAAAGATGAGGAGTGAGGTAGGATTCCTTATCTTTCCTCACTGAGTCAGAAATGTCTATTTAATTAAGATTCGCTTCTCTCCTAATGTTCTCTATTGACGCCAAAAATTAAAGAAATCTCCTTCAATTCCTCATTCTCTCTCTTCCTTCCTCAACTTCTTCCTTTCCTCTCGTCATTCTCTTCCAACTAACCAATTCCCCTCTATCGCCGCTGAGTCGACTCAATCAATACTCGCTCTCCCTCCACTCTTTAAGTCCTTCCCTCTCTTCATCGCTTCTCTCCTGAGTCTGCGCCTTTTTCCCTCTTCTAATCGCACCCCGTCGTGATTTCCACTGCTCCTAATCTCTATCGCTCGCTTAATAACGTACCTCCAGCGTGATGGATACATCTACTCTGCGCTAACGATAGATAGATAAGCTTCGTTCTGATTCAGCAGAGCGCGAAAATTATTTCCCATCCAAAAAGTATAGGAACGTCTTTTTTTAGCAGCATTCTCGTTTTTATTCGCCGCCGGAATTTTTACGTTCGATTGCGTGAGCGTGTTCCATCGAGAACGTAAGAAAACTCTATCAACTCCCGTAATTGATGTTTACTTTCCTACGGTGCACAGTTCTGGAGATGGATCTCTCTTTTTGCCGGTACTAAACACTTGAATCCCGTCAACTAGGTCTATTACATCCTATATCTGGTCTATCACATTTAAGGGAGTTTTAGTCTAGTGCAGGGATGGGATTTTGGCTCATCCTAAGGCAGCATAAAAACAATCAGAACCCACAAAAGTGTTGTAATGCCTAAATTAAAACAGTTAAAAATCAAAACTGATTTAACTATAAGCATTTTAATTGCTAAAACTATTTAGGTAGAATATTTTTCATTCTATTTTCAATCGAAGGAATGAACTAGATTTAGGAATAAAACTATTTGATTGCGTGCTTTTATTTCAAGTAGTGACGTGTTTTTCTCACCCTCCTACTTTGCGGGTGTTTTCCGGCTGTGAATAGTGTTTCCTAAGCTCAACTTTTTAAATCCACAACTAAATTTTTCCTATTCTCTATTAATTTTAATTACCCTTTATTAGTATTTAATTATTAGACTGACTACTGACTACTTCTACTGACATTAACGATGGTTTAAATAGAATAGGAGACTTTAGAGGCTCAATTTCGCCGAAAATGAAGGCGTTATTTATTTATTCATATGCCTAATATATAGAAAGGATTATTTATTTTTGGTCCATCAATGTTCATGGGCCCTCCATGGTAATTATTTTGGTTGCGTACAAGGGAGGTTAAGAGCAAGAAAGTATATGAGACAGCCTTGACGTTTACTGGGAGCGTTTACTCACTATGCAACTGTACTCCAAGCACGTACTACGAGGCTTAACCCTACATCTAATATTATAACGTCCCTATGCATAGGTTACCAAATTTCCGGCCTGTTCATCATCATAAGTATTCCGCCTACAAGTAGGTTCATTTGCACTAAAATTCCCTACCTAACGCCCTTTCATTTATTTCCTTTATCTTGTCCTTGAAATAGCCTTTTTCCTTCGTCTTCCCTTCTGTTTTTCCCTTGCATCCAACCTTTTTAGTGACCCCTTTCCTCGTAATTTTTAATCAAATAATATTTCCTGCTGTCGTTTTATTACTTCAATTAAAGATTCTCACACAGCACTTCAGATTCAGTTTTTCTATCGACCATATTTGCTTTTCCCATTTTATGCCACACTCACAATTCGAAAGCCTACAATTTATTGATTTCCTCTTTCCTTAAAGTCCACCTATCAAATCCTTACTGCAAAACACCCTTCATGAAGGATATTATTAATCTCACGTTGATTCCTTCGTCAAAATCTTTGTCAGAAATCTTCCTTGGCTATAGGTTTTCTTCTTCTAACTTCATTTGTTCACCTTCAATCCCAAGAAAGAACACTATCCAAATAAGGGACTTGCTTCTCTTGATTTAGCATTTTAGCTGCCCGTAAACAGTGATAATGGTAACATTAACACTTGATTTTAAACCCAAACTTCAAGAATGGACGAGATCGCCATAAAAGGAACAAAGCAACCTTATCGTCAATGATCTAAGAAAACTTCAGTTAAGAATTTCTAGGAAAATGCTATTCGATATAGTTCTTAAGCTAGTGCATTCGAGAAATGAATCTATAATCATTTTTTCGATAGGAGTAGGAATAACGTTATCTTCAATATTATTTCATTTGTTGGCAATAAATGAAAGATTTTTACGTCATAATAATAATAATTTCACAAGCAACTGTTGAATTCCCCAGTCACAAATGACGGAAATTAATATAATTTATAGAAAAATGTACTACTATTATCGAATACATCTAATGTATGTCAAAATACCCCGTCAAGAATGTCAAGGATTAGCTTAAATGTATCTGTAATATTATGTCATTATCTGGCACGTAGTAGTCAACTAACCAACGTTTAAGTTAAATGATGTTATAACCTGAACAATGTATCATCGTCAGAATAGCCGAGTGGTTAGAGTGTCTGATCCTGACTTCCAAAGCGTCCAAGATTCCGAAGGTTTATTCTCAGTAGTTCGAATCCTGTTAATGGAAAATTTTTATCAGAAAAATTAAGTTTCACGTCTACTAAGAAGCTACATATAAAGAAGCTAAGTAGTTTCCATAGCTTGCTTGTTTTATTAAAGCAATTCTTTACTTGATTACGTAATTGTTTATTTTAATGATGCATTACATAGATGAATGGGTATTAACAATTACTTTATAATTTTCGTATATTTCGTACTCTAAAGTGAATTTAACCTTTACTTTACTTTTCATTTCGTCTCATTTCATTCATATATCACGCGTCGCCACTGCCTGTTTATTTTAAGAAAGCCATCCCCCTTTCCCTACTTATAAAATGAATTAATAGGATACTTTTATCTTATTTAATTTTAATTAATATCTACATGTTTAACCCTTTTGGGTGTATGGAAGGTGCGTAGGTGCGCTCATTCTATTTTATAAAAACGTTTATCCTAGAACCAACTTGCTTTAGCATCTATTTCGCTTTACTCACAATATCATTTCGGCTTATGTAACATGAATTTATCCATGTTAATATTTTCTACATACGCTCGGATTCAAAAATCGCGTTGGTCGTCTAAGGGACAAGGGTTATGTACAACCGCAAAACCTCACGAAATTTTCGTTTATTTTATCAATATTTTCATAATTTGGAAATCAGATAAATAACGTACGACAAAAATAAGAATCTTTATTCAATTTCCTTACTTTTGGCACTTATCTCGATTTTGTAGGACCGTTACTTCTAATTTAATTCTGCGAAAGAAACGATGTCTGCAATGGATCAAAATGAATTTTTCAATCAAAACCTTATGAAATCATTTTTCAGTCACCCAATGTCGAAACCAATCACGCTATTGTTAGAAAATATCGATATGTGTTTGGTCATTGATCCTTAAATGAGTCATTAAATTTCACATTTCTATCTCGTCGGGAAGTCCGTAAAATTAATATTTCAATATTTCTCCCATGTATTTCTTACGGGAGTTATTGATATCGAATAAATAACTACATAAATAACGGTGGTTATTATATAAGATATACAATTTATGCAGCGAGCAATACGTACTAAATTATTAACTCCAAATTTCTGTTTACCCACAGTCATAGAGCTCACAATGTACCATTACGAGTAGTAACTTTTCCTAGTCAAACTTATCCTATCTAAACAAAAATCAAATATCAATTAAAAAATGTAAAAAGGCCTAAGATTTATTAGTCTTGTAAAGTAAAACGTCCTGAGAACAAGACTGTAGTTCATTTGGTCAGAGTAATGCCCCCCCACCCCCACCCCCCAAGTGAGGGAATCTAGTTCGAGTCCTGCTCCGATTAAAATTTTCCGAGTCTGTTTTTCCTTGGACACTAAGAATAGCTCCCTCCAGTTTAGTTTAATCTTTGAGAGGCACGTAAATTACAGCTTGCGCTTAGTTTACGGAGCTGCGCTACTATATTATATAAGTTGCAATTTTTCGGATTTTCTTCATTTAAATGAGGAATATAATCCTACTACGCAGGTAATAATGTGTAATAGTTCATGCATTGTCGAAAACAAGAGCTAGAGTTCTTCAAATGTTTCAATAAAAGATCGACAAATTGAGCGAT
This sequence comes from Pachydiplax longipennis, assembly GCA_036926295.1. Lineage (NCBI taxonomy): Eukaryota > Metazoa > Arthropoda > Insecta > Odonata > Libellulidae > Pachydiplax > Pachydiplax longipennis. Next base: position 2,871,403 of record JAVFKF010000003.1, read on the forward strand.
ATTTAATAAGTGTTTAGGGATCTCCCAACGCGTAGCTTAGAGGAAACCCTATTTATAAAGAAATTTCACTAAAATGACTGTTCCAGAGATGCGAATTGCATCAATGGGTTACGGAAACCCGCATCTAAATCAGTAATATTAAAAATTTCGCTGCCAAACATTCACAACGACTTCAAAGATACGAAGTAACCGTCATCTACAACGTATCTTTACTTACAGAAATTTTCATCACTTATTGAAACAAGGACTAATTATAGTAAATCTGTTGAAAATAACAAAAGATGAAAGGGAAATTTTCTTAAATATTCCTCAGTGAGAAATAGAAAATTAAATTTTCATTGTGTATTTGATACACCGATAATTGGTCCTTTTCCATTCCTTCATTCCTTTACCTCTATTTATAGATACACCTATACCCTCGGAGTCGTCTTTCGTCGTGTGATAAGGGATGTATGCATTTTTCAATGTTTCCCTAATCGGTTACCATCGCGAATCTTACGAAAAAAAATTAACTTTTGAAGCTGGTCCTTTTCCCCAAATTTTTCTCGCAGTATCAGATCAGCCGATTCGACAGGGATTACATATAATACCTGAAACTTCTTCAAAGAGCGTACTATCTCTAAATTTATTGACCAAGAAGAAGGGACTGCCTCTTTTCCTTAAACACCGCTCTAAGGAAACACTTTTTTAACGGTTTCTTTATCGCAAATCGTTCTGGAAGAAAGATAAAGTCATTCCTCTCCTTCAGTCATCTTTACTTCTATTATTCTTTCTTTCTTATTATTCTTTCGTTCTTGCGATAATATTCTTAAAAGTTATCACATCTTCCGTCCGACATTTTTGGAAGGTTATGCTTAAGAAACCAAAATAAAGACATTCTCGTAAATATTAATGACATAAAATATCAAAGTTTCCATCTACACAGAAATTTTTATGTCAAAGACGATTCTTTGACTGGTTAAGGTATAAGGCCAAATTCCTTCCGATAACTCAACCAAGAATTCAGAGAATGAGCTCCCAAAGTTGCGCAAAGGAAGGGAAAACTTTGTACCCTGCTGAAAAATTCAAATGCATGATAAATCACCGACGACGAAAGTATTAAAGATTCTAATTACATCTTCAAACAAAGGGAAACTTTTTCATTCGCACAGAAACAATGGGCTATTTTCTTTGGCCTTCCCTTTGAATTTTCAATGTCTAGATCCAGCTATATTGCTCAAAATTCAGTCAAAATAGTATCCTTACTTTCCCCTCAATGGCATGTAAAGTTGGAGTTAATTAAAACTTTTTACAAGAATTTACATCTCTGAATATTTTATTAATCCTTGGCTTAACTAATTGATAGAGATGTTCAATGGCCACAAGTGTTTCTCACTCAAGATTTACTTCAGTCTTAATATACTAGAGATAGGGTGGTAAAACTAAAGCATGAATGCACAAAAAAGCTTGCAAGAAATTTCTTCAGAAATCTGAGGACACTCTATTTTATGCATTCTTTACAATAATGAGCCCCACTGTAAATTAAGGCAGATTTTCTTCGCTAGTAATGATAATTTAAGGATTATTTATTTCGATAACAACTTATTAATCCCATAATTGATAGAATAAAGTAGATTATATCTACTTTATTCTATCAATTATGGGATTAATAAGTTGTTGTTATGTAGAAAGTCTTTCATATTTATAAAATATAGCATTCTTGCCAATAAAGGTTTGCCCTCTTCTAGAGTAAATAGTGCTATAGCTAGTTTCTATGAGGATTTTACCAGCCAAAATACTCTATTTATACTAATCAGTTTTTAGAATAACTTTTGCATTAAATTCCATTTCACTCCTACTTAGTTTAAGGCAGCTCCTTTAGATAACTGCAGTGAGTGGGAAATTGGGCAAGCAACCAAAGATGGAATGAAAATGAAAATAGCTGAGGTAATGAGGGCTAAATAAACATAAAGTAGTATCAAATATACATAAAGATTCAATTCTATCAGAATTACCTCCATCATCTTTTCTTGTTTTTCAACCCTTTAATAAAATCTTCCATAAGATGGTATATACAAAAAGTGTCAAGCTTCCCAGTGAAACACCACATGAGCAACTGCAGAAAAGCTGCTTATCTTTCTCTAGTAATAAATGTAATGATAAAAAATTCTTAAAATTCAGTTTCCTGTATGTCACATTGACATTTTGTTGTTTGAGAAGTATTGAGTGAGACAGCAAACTCAGCACTCACCACCCTACAAAGTGTAGCTATGCCACAGCCCATTACATTGCAATGGATCTATATGAGAGAGGGAATCTGCAGAATAAATTAGTTGCATATTTTACATCTATGGATGGAGGGAGTGAAGCAGTTGATATTAAGTTTTGGGAGGGTTTAAAGTTGTATTGAATGCAGAGTATTGAAAAAGACACCAAACCAAATTAAAATGGTGAGATAAAGATTGATATCAGTAAAGAAAAGGGAATATTAATGTCAAATACATGGTTTAAGCATAACAGATATACTAACATGACAAGGAAGTCAATATATTGAATGAATGATTTATTTCTTTGTGAGAAGAAAGGGATATAGATAAGAGTGATGAGAGGAAATGACATTGGGATTGATCATTCTTTCATCTATAGAGAATATACTGGAAAAATGTTGGTACCAAAGAAGAGTGAACATTAAAATTCATTAGAGTAAAAGTGAATAAGTTACAGGAGAAAAATAATAAATAAATTGGATTTAATGAAGAGGAAGTTTAAAGGCAAACAGAATGAATGGAATGAGGGTATACAGAATGAAAAACTTGCAAAATATCAAGAATAGAACGAAGGGTTTCTTAGATGAGTCAGTGTTTTTCACAAGGAAAATAGAAAGTGGAATGAAATTGTAGAATCAAGATGTAGATTTAAGTGTGTATGAGGATTATCACTTGTTAAAAATGAGAGTAAGATCAAGGTGAAGAGTATAGAAAGAATAATGATAGAGTGGAAATTGCTATAAAGGTATTTGCGACTGTAAAAGAAACAGAACAATTTTGATGGGAACAAGGTTACTCTGGAATTGGACAAAGAAAGAGGAAAAGGAATCATGAAAGAATGAATGTAGTGGATAGTCAGAATGGTAACATGAGGAATAAAAGTGAAGAGAAAAATCTTAGGAGGAATATTTTATACATTTGAAGGGAAAGATGTGATGAAGAGCATAAATGAATAGGCACAGTTTTGATCAAGTTAAAGCATATTATTCAAATAATGCATTAAAACCTGAAGAAGAGTGTTGATTTTGATAAACCTTTTCCAGAAATGCCTAAATGTTACAACTATAGTTTGATGAGTTAGTTATTTAATGCATATACAGAGAGTCATTTCCTTTTATGATTGTGATACTGCTATAATATACTAGATTTATTATATACTAAAGTTTATCAAGTATGTTAAGGAAAAATACAGCTCAAAAAAATTAGAATGTCTTGAACAAGTAAAACTTCAGATGTTCACTGAGCTTCTTTGTTAGATATCTGGCTTACAGATCAAATATCCAAAATTAGGTGTGCGAGGAGAAACATCCAAAGCTTCACTTTGATTTGAGCACAAAGAAAGGTTGAATAAATGAAGAATGACTAACATGGTACATACATGAGGAGAATGAGCAACATAGAACAAGGAGAAGAAGATCAAGTCAAAACTGGTTGAACATGGTGAAAGAGCAGCAAAAGAAAAGAAATATAAGGAATAATAGATAGTATGTCACATGAAATTTCCAAATCCCTCCTATACATAATATGAATAACTGAAATAAAACACATAGGCAAGGATAGAAAGCATGGAGGAGAACTGTGAATAATTTATGCCAATGACCATGCTCACCCCTAAAAGAACTATCCATTAATATACATAATTTTAAAGTTTCATTGATTCTTATGTATATGTATAAATACACATGAAAAAATTTAGTTTTGCTTGCCAACAGTTCTAAAAATAATATATAGCACAATGCTTACCTCAGCTGTGTTTCATATATTGTAATCAAAAAACAGAGAACAAATATTCAGTCAGTATTATGTGTTATCTGTTTGTTTTCAATTTATTTTCATTCAACCTGATGAGTATAGCTAGCTACAATGAATATTATAAAAATGATAATAAAATGTTAAAAATGAGAAGAAAAACACTTGCTGATATTTACAAATTAAAGCTATGAGGTGCAGAACATTATGCTTACAATAAGATTATACATAGAATTACACTCCTTAACTGCAAACTTTGACAATATTCAAAAGATAAATTCTTAAATAAGAATAGCAAGAGAAAATATACTCACGACTTCAGTGGGTAGTTGAATACTCTGTAGTGATAAGAAGCTTTCCCTAAAATTTTGAACCTCACCACTGATTCACCGCAGTAAGGATATCCATACACTCATGTAAGTAATCAAACTGTGATTTTCATGGATTGAAGAGGTGAGGGAAAGTGTGGGTATGAGGTGAGATATTTGTATCTGCCCTTTGGTGTTATTTCAGTGAAGGAGAGGAAAAGAGACATCAGTCCACCATTACTGTATATACATTAAATACATATATACATTAAATTAATATATACATTAAATGAATATAAAATATTAAAGGAAATTAACAGCCAATTATTATGAATCCACAAAAAGTCTCAATTGGCAGAACAACTTACAAATATATAACAACCTATAAGACTTACTTGGTGTGAAATGGCTTTTCAAGAGTGAATGTGTAGTATACAGGTCAGAAGGTTCCATTGTTTAAAATACCAGGGGAGCTGGTTTCATTCATGTATTCGTACCTTTTCGAATCCTTGGAATAAAGCAAATTTGAAACTTAGATAAGTACTTATCGAATAAGCAGTTATGGGGCTTTAAGTATCCATACTTCTCTAAAAACATAAAATTTATTAAAATAGCTTACTTCCAAAATTTCCATTAAATCTAATTGCACATCGCTATTAAATCGCTTATTAAGAAGCAATTTAAAATTATGATATATAGTAGCATAATATAATATTATTAGGATAATATATAATAAATTTAACTTCGATCAGATGAAATAAAATGCACCAGAGCCTAGCGAATTCTGTACATTAACATTAGACGAATAGAGCTGGAATTTTCATTCGCTAAATATTATTAAGTAATAATAATAATCCGATTGAATATCTGCTTAAACTTACAAGCAGATAATATTAAATGATGTTATTTGATTTAAGAAACGGATGGTTTGAAATAAGCGCTGAGAATTCAAGATGTCTGCCTGTTTATACCTTTGAATCTTGGGAAAAACCGAGTCAAATTATGGTTTATGTTGGTCAAGAATAATAATAACTTCCTCTTTCAAAAGTTTTATATTCATGATAAATAATTAAAATATATTTTTAAGCAAATTTACATAATTTTTATCACTTTGAACTCACATCTTAGATTCTTCGATCACTCATCGAGGATTTCCTAAAGGGCAGATTTTCGGTTACACTTTACAAATAACTCACTAAATTTCCTCATAAAATATCATTCAAAGTATTTTAACTAAGAAGTTTAAAAATATGGAAGAAATTCCTTCAGAAATTGAATTCTATGTCCTATTTGTACGTACTTCTGGGCAAAGAAATCTTTTTCTATATTTTTACTATAAGACCATACCTATACTTTCCTTTGAAAATTGCGATGAAATTATATCATTATAAACCATTAAACATTGAATTTTAAATTCGGAATTTCAATTTTTTTAATAACGTCAAAATAAAGCGCGCTGCAGCGATAAAACGAAACCGTTAAAAATAATTTTGCTCCATCATATTACAAATTTTCACTTTTAATTTATTCATTAAAAAGCATCGAAAACTTCCATTCGACGAAAAAGTAATAAAGCATAGCTCCTAAAATGAAGGTTGATGGAATTTAAATAGCAACGTTTTGATTTACATTATACGTTTTCGCAGCAACTTTACTCTGAAAATAAACATTGCTTTCTTCTTTTCTGTCTATGGTTAAAAATGGAAGAACCAAATAAATCTTTTTAATATAAAAAATGTCAGGAAATCGAGATGATTATTTGATAATAGAGTATGATTATAGTACCTTTTACTATAGCCTAAGAAAAATCTTCCTCATACCCATGGAGGAACCTTGTTCTAACTAATGAATGTTCAGGACACCAATCGTAGTACTTCGATAATAAAGTTAGGAAACTAAGATGATGCCAAGCTAAGATTGTATTCTTCAAAATTTTTACATTTCACTGTGAGTAAATGTCTGTGTCCTCAGTTGCCCCTTACCTTGAACAGGTAAAGGGAAGGTTACATCGTTTCTCTCCTGAGCAACACTGAAATTACACCAATTTTTAACTCCTACAGTCATTGCAAAAAGTATTAAGATTATCATAAATACAAGCTTATAATTTTGTTCAGCTTATCATTTACTTGAGGTCCATGATGCATCTTCTTTCTAACGTGTGAAATTTGTCATTGGAAAATCAGTTCCTGTTTAATAATGTAAAATTCAATTTTCCAATTCAATTCTCCATTCAAAGTTGCTCCATAATAGGCTGGTTCTAAATAAAACCCCTAACACACTGTGAGAAATCAGAATTTTCTAAAATGGCTCATTGCATTTCACTATTCAAACATGGAAATCTCATACTAGAATAAAACTATATTTGTCTAATAACCACTAAAAATAAATTTCTTCTTCTCCAAATACATTAAATAAGATAAGTACAATGAAAATCTTTCTTTAAAAAATTAAAGGTAGCTGGATACTTCTCTATAATGAAGTTTAAGCTTTATAGATTACATCAACAATAATGCACATCTAACTCCAAACTTTACAATCAATTAATCCTTTCCAAAGTCTATTTAGATGCCATCCAGGCTGATTGGCAATTCAGAAAATTAAATCAATTCCTTTTATTTTCCATCCTTCTCAATTATATATTTCTTGCAGAGAATTCAATCATATGCATAATGGGTTTAAATATTATAGAAAGGTCAAAAATGAATTACTTTTTATGAAAGTGTGAATCTTCATAGTACCCTAAAATAATACAGTTGAATCAATGAGGAAAATTTGAACAAATAAGAAGTATACTTCAGTCACACTGGCAGCCAATTAAATTTAATATGATGGGCAATAAATGGAGAAGAGCAGGAACGTTGGAGGGGTTGGGAACTGCCTGCCAAGTGTCATACACAGAAAGCAACTTCCGATTCCAATGCAGGAACACTGTTACCCATGGCCCAAGCATGGTGGGCCCTCCCCTCTCAGTAAGCATCCCCTATTTTCTGAGTTGGACTACGCCCAACAGTACATTACACCAAGTGTTGAGCATCAGCCACCTTAACGTGAATGGAATCCATTACCATTCCATTTAAAATTCACATATTTTGTCATTGTGTCATAAGACAACAAACTCAGAGATATTCATTTATTTGTAATCAATGTTTTTCTGAGAAATTACTCATATGCAATAGTAAGATTTACATTAAAATACTGGGTCCAGTAAATGATTGATATTCATTAAATTTTGATATTAGATTATAGCAAACAACAGTGAACTGAATACTGAATCTGCATGAAATGTGTGCAACTATTGGTGGTGTTTTTCATATCTGAAAAATGTAAACTAAAATGAAGAAAAGTATATCTTTGAATTTACTCCTTTACTTGTGTTAGATTTATCATGAAGAGGTTTTATTTGAGGATTATTGAACAGAATCAAAATTCTGCATAGTTTAATTTGTCCCCAGAGTTAGGTTTTAAAAAATTCAAAATAAATTAATGATGAAATTAGGAGCAGTGATGAATAGAACATGAACTGGCTTTAATTACCAGAAAATATTTCATATAAATGAAAAAATTGGAACTTCTAAAATGATATTTCAATCAGTATCAGTTCCACAAGCCAAGTTTTCAGGTCTGAATATGCAAATATGCTTGAAATCCAAATATGAATCATAAATAAGCTACAAGTGTAGAAATAAGTAATCTATAGTGTAAAAAAAGACAATGCTTTGACATTTGTTTTAGTATTATATCAGAAGAAAATATGAACAGAATGAATTGCAAATATCATATTTTTGACCTAACTGCTTCATAATTTTGGAACATATTGTTGAAATGACTCACCTTGTTGATACAACTTACCATCATCAAAACCAAAACCATAAAATAATAACATTATGAGCGAGACTTGCTGAAGCTGTATTTGCTTAACCCTGAGTAAATTTTATTTCATACAAAGCAGATATAAATGGTCACAAATATTCACACTGATGACAAAACAATGTCTTCACCATTTTTTCACCTTACAAGAATATCTTGTAGTAAGTAATATTTCATGTTCCCAATAAAAGACAATGATTACAAGATGATTTTGAGGAGATTTGAGGTTTGATGTCTAGTTTCACAAGAATTACTTGAAACAAGTCCAATTTGCTTTTTACTAGTATTAAATTAGTTCACTGAGATTTCTAAGAGCTCAAAATGGATACAATGACCCTGCTTTAGTTTTGTTGTTTTTTTAAGTGAATGTGTACTACACATTAACAATTTGTGATGCATCCTCTGGTAAAATCATCAGAAAATCTCTATATTTGATTCCACAAAGAAAAACCGAGCCACCCAGATACTTTCTCACACTTTCAATATGATTGTAAACAAGAAAAGGGAAAATGATAATGTTACTTATCAATATTCTATTTCTATATTTGACCAGCATGGTAAGTACACAGTACCATTAAATTTACCAGGCCTAACATGAAGAGCAAGTTCATGAAATAAATATTTAATAAGATGGAAACAGGTAGTGTTTTATCTCAAGATAAACCTTCTTCACAACAAATTCATCATTTATTATTCATTCAATTATTTCTTCAAAACTCGTACCACCACAACCAAGTTGAAGCATACCGACTCTTCAAATCTTTGGAAAGTAACTCATCACTTTGATAGAACAAATTTTCCTGGGAGGGGTGAAGGACAAGGATGGATAAGACCTATAATGATTACCTATGTGTGATGGGACACAGTCGAATGAAAAAATTTGAATGTCAAGGCTACCTGATTTTTTTTACCTACATATCTAGAGTGAATTATAAATTACAGTATCTCAACCAAAAAGTTTCAAAATCTTGTCCTTTCAAAGAAATATATAGCGAATGGTTCTTGTACTTAGGAAATACAATCCTTCCCCACTACAATAAGTCTTCACCCCTGTTTAACCGAAAGAATCGTAATCAATGGCACAACATACACACACACACCATTTAAAACATTCACCAACACTTTCACTTTGCTCTGTAGAAACTTCACCTCTTTCACTCTTTTTTCCAAGGGGAAGAAGAGAGTTTTTACCGATCAGACTACACATACTTCCTATAAATCAGTCAATTGTGCCAAAATCCACTCACTTGAAACAAAATAATCCCCGAATCAGAACGGTTTGCAAAAAATTAACACAAAAGAGGGTGGACATGAACTGTGGGGAGAGGGGTAGTAGGATGCAAAAGAATTTGTGACAATAATAATAATAATGCAGGCATATACAAAAAACGAAATATCCTGACTCAAGAATTAGACACTCACTCACTCGAACAACTGTATATATTTTAGCCAACAGCTTGGTTTCACGCACACAAAACTACTGAGTGATATCAGCTGCTTTCCTCGATAAAAAAAATCATCACATTTTCGTAACCTATCCAATCCTTCCATAGCACACACAGCTACTAGCACCAACCTCATCTCCCTCTTCTCCTTTGGTTGATGCACAAAGAGGGAGGTATTATCCTCTCTCGCACTCTTTTTTTAAATTTTCTCATTCTCAGCAGATCAACCCAATAATGCAGAAACTTGAGTAGCATTAGGGCAAAGCTTATTTCTTGGTATTTTTCCTCCTTGTGGAAAAAGTTCATACCCCAGAAAAACAAAAAATTCTAAATTACCAAACAAACAGGAAAATACATTTGTGCATAGAAAAAACATAGCGATAGTGATAAAAAATTGTACAGCCTAATTCTGCCACCATTCCAAATACTGTCATCAGTTTTCAGAGGTGAGTTATCATTAAGTTCACATTTCCTAAGGAATGGCTTCAGTTGATTATACAATTATTTTTTCACCTTTACCATTAAGTTGATCGGTAACACAAATCAAATCGATAATCAAATCATTTAAAATAGAAGAAATGTGAACAAGGACAAAGGAAGTACAAAAATTCTAGCCTCTGTCCATACTTATAAAAGTTGCTACAGCGTGTCACGTATTCACAAATCATACTTTTATTCGACTTGCTTCTGGCAAGTCCTGGCAGTATGTTCCACATAAGATCAGCAGGGAAAAACATGAACCAGTGACCTGTGAATGGAGAAAAGGTTTTCTGGGAAGAAAAGTCTTGACTAAACTGCGAGCTCAGCACTCAAGTCACGATGCCACTTTCCAGCCTCACATTAGGAGGAATCCGCTGCATCTTCTTACATTTTTTTTGAAGAAATCACACAAAAAGAGTGGGAGATTTACCACATATTTTTGTATCTCATGACACCAAAATTACAACCAACTTCATATCAACAACTTGCAAAAAGGGCACAAAAAAATGATGAAAGTCAGAACAAATATGGTTGCCCCCTCATGCTAATTACAACGCGCACCGCTGAATGATTTTGATGCAAATAGTTGCTCTAAAACTCTCTTAGAGAACACCAGAGCACACCACATGGACCAGTACATATTTCTTCAGAAGATCACGACAATCATAGAGGGCACACATCCTTCAAATATGTTTGCCCTGTTGCACGCATCTTGTTATAGGCCTCAGCAGCACGAAGCACTAGTCACAAAAAATTCTTAACTTGAGCCACGATTGTGTCAATCCAAAATTACAACTAGATCATCCATTCCTTTAACACTGAGCTTTCGCCACGGCTTACGAGCTGCTCGCCGAATGTCTGTGGCTGTAAGCTGTCTCCTCATTTTCCTGAAATTCAAAATGCATTGTGATTAGCTAACTAATATCTAAGACCTCTTAGAATTCTTATAACTCATAACTTTAAAAAAATCACATAAATACAGCTAACTAAAAAAGAGAGAATATATATGGTTGCTTGTATATTCTGATGGCCTTACCTACCTAACAAATACCTATAAACAGAAAAAATTGTAACAAAATTCCACAAGCAAATGGATTAAATCTAATGAATAAACCCAGAGTAGATAACTATTATCAATGCATAGCAAAAGTACACAAACATTAACTGAAATATAGTTTAAATAAACAAAAGTGTGATGCATGCACATTATTATAATATGAAGTCATAAAAATATTAAGAATGTATATACAGAGTTAAAACAAACCTGAATTATTAAATAAGAGTAACTAAAGAATGAGACTTAAAATAAATCTAAAAATATATTATACTATAAAATTTTAAATGTTTATTTTATCAATACTGCTGAAAGAAGAGCAAATAATGAATCTTGTACTTCTACATGCTTTAAATAAACTATGCTAGAATACTAAAATATATCTAGAATATGAATGCCAGATTTTGTGAATTCCACTAAGATGATTCTGAAATATTCAGCCAAGATTTAAGCACAAAGAGTATATTGATATAGTGAGTGCATGTTAAGGATGCATATGACCGTTTCCCTGTTTTCATCCAAGATTAGCCCATCCTGCAGAAATAGGAAAGTATTACCCACTGACAGGACCAACTTTCTCTTTTTTGGCTCCGAGATCTCTAGACTAGCAACCATCAGCTCTCTCTCACCTTCCCTCCTACTCATTTAGGCACATCCTTACTATGCAACTACAACAAGTACTGTACAATACAGAGTTAAATTTCCAAAACTATTGAGCATATGTGACCCATCAAAATAATCCATGTTTCCTCATAGTAAATATTGAGGTAATTCTCTAAAATTTAGCATTCATTCATATTTATAAGTAAGTCATATCGTTTTTCACGTGCACATCATCAATATAAATTAAACCATGCAAATGCCACAACAGAATTCAGATAAATTAACCTAAAAATGTATACTTTGAATTATCCATTTTGATAGAAGAATGAGATTGTAGACAAAGAATATAAAGGATATATAGGCAGTACCAAAATCTCTAGAAAGACCCTAAATTCCTGAACCATTCTGATTTTACATTAACCAATTTCATCAGATTAAGAAGTTTTTAACCTTAAGAACACCTTTTTGGGAGATATCACACAAATTATACATGAACCAAATATACTAACCAAAACTGTAAGATTATAACATTAAAATATACTTAATTATAAAAAAGCACTACCAAATAACTCTAACATTAAAACTTATTCCTACATTAATTATTAAGATTATAGATTATTTCTGACAATGGAGTAAAAAATAGTTGTAATAATACCAATAAACAGAAGAAAATACCAACTTTTAATTGTTTACTTTGAAGAAAAATCAAATTGAAGAAACAAAATATTATACAACCATCTGATGTTGAATTTTTTAAGAAAGCTGTATAATAATAAAAATATAGTAAAATTATTTTTAAAAACAATGTAGTTACACCTCATTTTAACAGATCTTCAAATAAAAATGAAATTTTCTTATAATAATTGTGCCATAAATATTTATCAGTAATCATTTATTTCTTTTAGGAACCCTAACAAAAGCATAATCTGTTTGCTGGAGTTACTTGAGAGCTTTAAAAACAATTTTTGCAACTTCAAGATAGTCATTCAACTATCGTCTATCGAGCATTTGAAATTAAGTTAAAATATATTTACAATATAAAAATAATTTAATTCTAATGAAGCCATAAGAAAATGCTAGAGATAAAACTGAAGCCTAAAATACCATGTCCTTCCACAAACCTTGCTTTACTGAAACCAATGGTAAAGATAACTCAGGTTAAAAATTACATTGCTCAAAATATCCAAGCAAAAATCCAGAAGTGATACTTAAGCATAATTTGTAAGTCTAAATAAGTGAAAGATGGGTAAGGCAGACATAGAGACTGTAAATTAATGAACCTGTTATGATACAATTTTAATATATTCCATCATTCTCAGTTGTCAATTCTCATCTATTTTAATAAAATTTTCTAGTTCCTTAACAGGTTCTCTAATAATATATAAATTCACATTTAGGAATAAATACAGTTTTCATAAAACAAAATCTTGCAACTATTAGCTGGCATTAGTTCACAATGTCTTAAAATCTGCCAAAAATAAAAGATAGACACAATATTTTTGCAATTTTGAGAAAGCATCTGTTAAGGTCTCACATAAATTTTTATAACAATTAAAAGTTGTGGGTATCCACGGAGAAGTAACAAGCTGGATAAAGAACTTTTTCTCCAATAAGGAGCAACAAGTTGTATTGGATTTTATTAGTTCCAATCTCATTAAAATGACCTCAAGCACCCTACTGGATAGGATTATTGGACTGCTACTATTTAGGTACACACCATCCACCTTAAAAATCACATTGATAGTTAAGTTCAAAAGGAATTGATGGTAGCAAAGTAGGAGCAAAGAAAAAGACCAGTCAGAAATCTTACTTTGTGCTAGTTAGACATCACCTCGAATGTATCTAAAATTATACGACCCTGCTAACAAGTGTTGTACAGATGAAAGGAGCAAGGAAAAGCTAAGCATTTTCTAATGAATGGCAATAAAAAGTCAATGATTGTTACTTAGGTGCTTTAGGATGCAGGATGTGAATCTTTTGAAGATGTAAGATTTTAAAAAAGGCTTAATTTACTTAATTAATTCAGTATCTTAGAATAAATAGCCAATATTACACATCTTCCCCATCGCATGGAACATTCTAATACTGTGAATAATATTAAGGAAATCAGGAGTTCCTAACATTTCATGTAAAACTTGAAATCTTTCTGCTCTAGTTTTCTTGAATACAATTGCCTTTACTACATTTCTCTTAGTAAACGTAATATTCAGATTACATAGTTCTCTCTGCCAGTAAGCATAAAATAATCAATGATTCATAGTTAATATACTTTCTTATAATCATGGCACAGCTCAGACTAAATGCCTATAGCAATTTTCTGTCAATCCAAAGGTAAATAATAAAGAGAATAATTCTACACAGTAACAACTGAAATTCACATCCTTTTACTTTTTGACGCTGATAACAGCAATAAGAAATGTAGACAAGTATTGCAAGATGACAGCCTGTCTCAAAGAAACCTAATACATAACTATGCTACACTAGCATTATAAAATCATTCCAATTAAACTAATTCCTACATTTCCATGCATGAAACAATGCTCAAATGGTCCTCGACACATAGAGATAAATCATACTCATTCCCTTTCAAAATGAAAAATGCTGATGATGAATAATTTCTGACAAGACAAAAAGCACCTGTCAAGTGTCTGTAGCTCTTTTCTGTGAAGGCTAAAAAAGAACTCACTTGCTAGCCTCAGTGGCTCTGAAGTAAACATCATCAGGAGCATCCATCCAGGATATTACTTGCTTTCTTCCCCCTCCCATACGGCTCATTGTAGCTATCTTGGCCTTCCCATTCAGATGATTGATGACCGATCGACTCAGAAGTGGGGTGGGAAAAGGTCCCTCGCCTGCACCAGCCACTGCAGATGGCGCTGATCCACGTCCTGCCACCATTGCAGCTGTAGCAGCTGCGGCTGTAGCCGCAGCCGCTGCTACAGGTAAACCAGCAACAGCACCACCTAGAGCTCCCAATGCAGGACCACCAGTCTGCACCCCTCCCATCATCAGACCGGGAGCATTCAAGCCCACACCACCACCACTGATTGGTTCCTTCGCTGGCCTCTTAGCTGCAGGCACTGCTAAAGGGCACATATACCACACACACGATTAAGTTGACCAAGTTAAGGAATTAAGGCTAGAGAGTATACAAAGAAGCAGGCATTCATAACCACTGACAGGCCAACAATACACACATTCCACATCTACTAAACATTGAAAATCGCAACCTGAAAGGTAAACCTCTGGGATGTAAAATGAAAAGAGTGGAGAAGATCTGTTACCTGATTTTATTCCAAAATGGGGTAATGTAAAAACTGAAAATTACCTACATCGAGGGCTCCCAAACTTTTCACACTCATAACCTCAACTGACTGAGATAAGAGATAATTTCTAAAGTTTATCATGAACATTCATAAACTGGTAAGACTACATAAAATGGCCCTGACATTTGTAAATACAATTACATTTGGAATACTTCTATAGCATTAAGTACTTATAAACTTATTGTTCATCATACCCCTGAAAAAGCTTTCAGAAACTCTGGGAAAAAAGGAGTTTGGGTCCCTCACGCTGAAAACCCCTGATCTAAAATAATTACTGTCATTTGGATTTGAAAGTTACTTTTAGTTTAAACTTCTCATTTGCAGATATATTCCTTAGCAAGACAGACCAGCCCTTTCCAGCATTCTATATAATTTTTCTCACCTAATAGATCTCCTACAATGTCATTATAGCAACTCCTCTATAACACAAAGAACTGAGGGTGAAAAAGAATAATTTTATACTCAAATTTTTCTGTATAATAACTATACAGATATAAATACATTCCATACATTAAATCCTTAGACTTCATTACACAGATAAATCAAATCTATCTCATCAAGGTCAAGAAACTGAAACAAAAAATAATTCTTCACACTTTCATTATCCGTGACAATAGTCCAAATCTTTTAGAAAATACTGCTGGAGTAATGATTCAAATTAAAAGCATAATTAACAGCTTAATTGTCTTTTATCAACTAACTAAATGGCACATTTTCTGGCTTAGAAGATGACCAGGCATATAATATGAAGCCTAGTTTTGGTCACATAATTTAGGAATTCTAATTTTTCTTTACCTTTTAATATTATATTTAATATTTACTTCTAATTTTTTAATGTCTTTACAGTGAAAATAAAATAAGATGTGGTCTCTTTAAATTGATTTAAACAAAGAAGGTATATGGTAAAATAAAGGATGTCATCAGACTAGGTATTAAAAATAAATTTAATAGTACTATAATTAATGGAAATGTACTACATATAATCTTTTTGGTAAAATCTGACTTACACCATATAACACCTATGGTGACTATCAGGATATTTCTACCAGAAAAATGCACCTTATAAGCCAGAAGATATGGTAGATAGCTTACTAAATCATAGAGAAATCAAACAAGAATCATATTGAAGAAAGACTGACCCTATTTTTAACAACTACTACAAAAATCAAAATAATCTGGATTCATCTAACAACTCAGACTGCCAATCATTTAGGATTGCAGATAAATTCACTAATGATCCTGTAATGTCAATAATAAATTAAAAAACATTAAAAATTTCCCATTTGAGTAAGAAATTTTTACCATAAATTTAATTGTAGATATCACTGATCTATCAATACTAAATTCTACACTAACTTAAAGGTGAAAGTAATAATTTAATTTTCTAGATAACTACATTTCTCTAAGAGAGTTTAATTCACTAAACTACCAAAGAATTTTTCAACTCTTTAAATTATTTGTCTCCCAAATATTTTGTGTTAACAAAAACTTCATAATCTGATAATTATTTAAGTACAACTCAGCTAAAATTACAGCACTTCAAAGTATATCTGCACCATTAGATCATTAACATCATATGAGAAAACAAAATTTTCAAGAAATATGGAATACAGAACAAGCTGCAAATAAAAATAATATTATGCTCTTGGTCAGTGATGGGTTTCTTATAAAGATCAATTCTGGTATAATTCTATTAAAGAATTAATCCTGGTATAGTAGCATTTTACAGCCAATCTTTATAATTAATACAATCAACATAATCATAACAGTTAGAAACAGTGAAACCAAATCAAGCAACAAAAAACTCAGCAGGAGTTAAGTGAAAATTAAAAGCTGTGAACACTACTTCATAAAATCACATTCATACAAATCAATAATGTACACAAAATGAGCTCTGCATAATTATCCATTCAGTTGTGTCAGAGCTGCATACCTGTGAATGTCCATAGTTCTGATTTTTTTCTATTCTTAGCACAGAACTTTTGCTTATGTAATTTACAGATTATACCTTAAATATTTTTCTTCACAATTAGGAAATCCCTAATGGTGATGTAAGAAAAGATAAAGAAGAAGGGCATTTCTCAAAATCAAGTACACAGCACTGCTGAAATCAATGCATTACAAAATCATAAAAACATGCCATTAAAATTATTAACAAAATGAGAATAGCCATGAAACAAGAACAAAAGAAACTGGATTCACACATTAAATACGCCCTCTATTTATCTTTGCAACATCAATACTGACTAAATGTATCCAAGAATGAGAATTACATTTGGAGTTTACAGCTTGTAATCAAGGGATCACCTTTGCTAAATATCTTTTGCTCCTTTTTTCAATTAAAATGTTACTTTGAAACCAACCTTGGACTCATGGGAAATCCACCAGAAAATTAACTATTCCTATATAGGTAGAAATATACAGGCACACAAGGAGAGATTGATTAACATATTATTTTGAAGGTGCTAGTTTTGTGCAATTTTATCAGACTGCCAAACAAATTTTTGCTTATAACTTAAAAACTAATTACTAATCTATTTAAAGGTTTCAAAATTCCTAGCCAAGGCAATCAATTGAGTGAGTCAAATTGATTGTGTAATAAACTGCAAACCTGTTATCATCTACTGTGATCTTTCAACCAAAAGCTCTCATCCACCTGATCAGCCTGACAGTATTATTAAAATTAAAAACATTTTCCACAAACTTTTAAACTGAAGTGATTATACCCATCATATTCTTAAATCATTAATAAAATTGAATGAAATTAATCATCAAAATCATCCATGCAAATTTATTCCTACAATCAAAGCAGATATTTCCTATGATGTTTAAAAAGTTAAATTGTAAGGAAACAAAGTTGAATCCCAAAAGCTGCTCTTACCCCATGTTTAAAAGGAAAATGAAATCATTAAATGTTTCTTGCACTAAATGAGTCATAGTAATGATATTTTAGACTTGATCTACAACTTTCTTTTTCTGCATCTATGAGTGACCTTGACAAAAATTACAAAATAGCAAGGTGTACACAAATACATGCCATATTGAGGTATGAAAATGATTGCAGATGAAGCCAACTGAAGAACAGTCATTAAAAACACATTAATGATTTTCATACTTCGTACTTTATCACATTAACATGCAAACAACTATAATAAGCAAACATCAGCATCACAAAATTCACAAATATATAACTTAGTAATACTGAATAAACATTTATAATGAAAATAGGAGATATTTGGCTTTTAGGTATTAAAAGGAGCTGCTTTAGAAATACATTTAATTAGATTATACACTGGGGTCACTGAATTCCAAAAATAATATCCCATTAAGGGACAAAGTAAACTTCTATAGCTCTAGTTGATGTTACTTCTTTTGAATTATTAGCCAAACTTAAAGAATGGAAAAGCTAAGAGAAAACACGCTATCACATAAGACATGGAAACAATTTTGATATGGAAGTAATATCTACATTTTAAATAAGATACAAGGACTATTTTCATCCTTCAAGCTCTCTATCCTGCTTTTCCAGTTTGGCCTGATTTCACACAGGTGGCAAACAGTTGCATATTTTGAAAAATACAGATTTTTAACCATACAGTACACCTTTATTGTGGTTAGAGATGGAAATAACAATGAAAACTTACTAGCTGTATTTATCAAAAGATGACTGTCACTTTCAAAGACAGAATAGGCAGATAACAGATATTTGAATTCAATTTACTTTGAAGAAATTTTCAAACAAAAATTCTCAACAAAAGGATGATCAGTTTCCATATTCACTCCAATCTTAATTAAAAATCAGGGTAACTGATTAATGCATGCCGATAAATAAAACTTACACAAGTCGAATAGGAATCTGGATCAAGGTATCTTGCTTAATTTATGTAATTTATTTAATAACTGAAAATTTATGGGAAAAGACAAAGCTATCTCCAACTTTTGCTATCTCCCTTAAATCTAAGAATGATAGATGCCACAGAATATATAATATCTTTCAACTCTTTTACGTATCAACTTGCTTTGAAGTTGCTCATAATTTTAAATAAATCTGAGATTCTACATGTAGCAATATAAATTATGCAAAATTGTATTCCACATTTAATATGAGTCTAATGTTACTACATATTTTTGGACCATAAAATCTAAAATGACATTTGTACATGTACAAAAAGCATAAACATTTTCAAATTCTCTAAAACATGAATGTTTTAATCCAATGTCCATACAGTTGTAGTAACATAAAAATAATATAAAATTTAACATTTTTGCAATACCAAATCAGCACATTATATATTTCTTTAAGTAAGTAACATATGACAAAAATTTGGAATAACTTAAGGTAAAAAATTTGGAAAAATTAAATTAAAAGTTACAACATGAAGTTGTACAGGAAAATGCCAATGATCATGTACAAATTACATTTATTAGTCAATGACTTAATAAAGAATTAACATGAGCACATCACATACAGAAATGTTCTGAAAAATTATTTTAAATGTAATATGAGTTTTAAGGTCACAGAGAGCTAAGCCACAGATAAAAATGAATGCACATTACTACCGATTCATTTCCACAAGTGAATCTAAGGAGGTAGATAAATGCTGAAATATTTCCATTACAGTCCATCTAATTTTCCAGATCACATCTCAAATAGTTCTGAGAATTTGACCTCAAGAACATTCTTTCAATTTGTGACTTACAGATTGAAAAATTCACTTTCACAAAAGATCTAACACAATCATGTTACATTTACTCCATCATCAATCATTAAAAATTATAAAAACATTAATCCCAAAGCACAAATTTTAGCAAAATATAACGTCAAAACATATCACGCACCTTCATCCCAATCCATATCTGAATTGAAGCCAGAAGAAAGGAAAAGTAAGTTAGTAAATACCATGATTTATGTCATTTACAGTGCTTTATTTAACGTTGTGACTCATTTACTTACCATCCATTCCATTAAGATCTTCATATGCTCTGCGCTTTAGTAAAGATGGTGAAATGTTGTTAAGGCTAGTCTTATCTGCTTCAGGTTTGTTGGGTATTCGTTCATACAAGATACTGCCATCTAAAAATTCAAAATTGAACAATCAACCTCAGGATACTAAGATGATATATTTTATACATGTTAATGCTATTCTCACAAAAATTTGCATTCTGTGAAATAAATAAATAATCAACTGGAAGAATTGTATGATTTCTAATTTGGCAAAATTAATGGCGGACAATTACTATTTGGAAATATTATCACTTACAATGGGATACTTCAATCATTTTGGGCTATAATCAATGTTACATGAGTGTGAAAAATCATATACAACATGATTTCAATAATAAAGGAAACTTGTATTTTTCACAGCTGGCACTCACACGAAATCCATATAATAACACATCAAAATTATACTAACATTTTAAAGAGCTGCTTCATTTGCTTCTGTTATTTTCATATATTGGTTGGAATAAACTTAGAATAAATCTTCTCAATTAAAACGTACAACAGTGCTTTTCACTTAATAGATAATCAAGAAAAGATGTTGAAGCATTTCATATTACCAAAAAGTGCTCCAGGATTTCACCCGGAAGTTAAGACAAACCAGGACATGAAACAATAATTATTTTTGTTCTGACACTATGAAAAGGCCAAATTTCTTTACAGTTGAAATTTAGTTCATTTCAGTAGAGAAAACACAAGAAAAATATTTTAATGCTATATCCCAAGTTATAGTTCTGTTTAACTTTTAAATTTCCATTTCCATGCTAATCTTTATGATCATATACTCCAATCCATTGAGGTTGTCAATATCTCCATCAATATTGGAGATATAAGCTAATTGGTAGAGAAGACCAAGCCTTTGCATTAACAATATCATTCTTAAAGTTTTGAAACAAATAAACGTGCATCCTATATGCCATCAAATATGGTGCACATATTCAGTAAATATTATATATATAGTTCAGTAAATTTAACTATTATTCAGTAAATATTAACTATTCAGTAAATATAACTATTAATACATTTACTTACGATAGGAACTACATACCGAATAAAATATTTAGTTTTTTTTTTTAATGGTTCAGGTTCAAAATTTTTAATCTTGATATTAAAGTCACTTCTCTCTCTGGCAAAATTAATCATTTAAGTTATTGGTTTGGCTACAGTTTGATGACTTGAGAAGAACTATATCGTCAGGAACTAACTATACTCATTTATTTGAAAAACGGTAAATGAAATGGTAATTTTTAAAGTCCCTCAAACAATTAAATAAATAACCTAGGCTACATTTAATTACTATATTGAATATTGAAACAAAGCTACAAAAATATTAAAAAATAATAGGGGAGGTCATTCTAAATCCCACCTGGACCTCGAGGAGGGCGTGGAAATGCCACCCTGTCTGATCTTGGAATGAGATCCCTATTAGTTGGTGCCAGCCAATCTGGTGTTGAAGCAGCTACTTCTCCCAATCGGCCAAGGGTAGTTGCAATATTTGTTACACTTCCTCTATCCTTCTTACGATATCGGAGTAACTCTCTCAATTCTGCTATGGATTTTCCAGCAATGATTTGCTGACCTGAAAAGATCAAAAGTTTTGGTTAGGCAGAATGAAATAGGCAGAAATGAAATTTTTGGAATAAAATAAAGGCTACAAAATTGAAAGAATTTGAATTAATTTGAAAGCTTTAAAGCTAGATGTTGATGAATGTTGACAAAGAGCTGTGATCGCCGATTTAAAAACAGAACCTCTCTGCAATTTAAATATACTAGTGATGATGGAAGAAAAGAAAATGGAACTTGGCTGTTAAAGAATAAGAGAGGTGAAATACTCTCCAACAGCCTAATGTCAGTATACCAATCAGTTGCAAGGTTTGGAAATATGATAGTGATAGCACAGCTATTGAAATGATCATTAGGTAATTCCTAAAAAGTCAGTGATCCAGAACTATGGTTTATATCCCTTGGAGCTAGTTTTTATACCAATGTTAGAGATTTAATTTTTAAACCTCTTCCTAGCAACGACATAAAATTAGTGATAAATTCAATGAATGTGGCCCTAATTTTGTAGATATTCATTATCAGACAAATACAACAGATATAAAACTTATTCTATAGGATATTTTACTCAAATTGCCCATTTTGACAGTTAATCAACATCATCACCTGATGATAGCTATCAACTGCCTCCATAGAACAATCAGTAACAAATCCTGTATGGAAGAACTATGTCTATCATTTTGTATGTTGAATGTTAACCCAACCAGAAGGCAAACAAACTGACCTGAGTCAAAGATACAAAGAATTGAATAATTTTCACTACATTCTTCTTTAGCTAATCAAAACATAGAAGCACAATCAAATTATTATGAAAGTTTGTACTTCAACTCACTCATACTGATGTCAACTTACATTCTTGTTTAACTGCAGGTATGTTGATAGGCCAGAATGGTGACCTGGCAGCATGTCTAGGTTGTAACAGGTGGCGACAAGTTCGGCGAGATATTCGTGTCAAGGGAGTTGTACATAAGTAGAAAGCTGTTCGCGTCTTCATTATAGGTCGTGGAGATCCAGATCGAATTGCTAAACCATGGGCAGTGGCATAATGACGAGCTAAATGGGCCTTCAGTTTGAATTCCTGTAAAAATTCATCAAACATAGTAATTAGTTCAGATTACCACAAGCTCTAGTGCTTTAGTTCAGATTACAGAACTCCTCATACTCCTCATAAATTATTAAGAAATATTACAACTTCATAACAATAAATAAAGTGCCCTTAACAATGAAAATTATCACTCAACTCTTGGGTGATCAATAAAAAGAAAACATGTTCCAGCAATGGTCAAACAAACCATTAATTCCCTAATAATCTATTATTACAGGATTACATTAAACTTAATCTTCTTGGGAATATTAAATGTTTCACTGTTAGTTTTTATCAATTCCATGAACATTTTCAGTTCTATCCAGATATTCCAAAATTCCATTCTCTTTCAATGTTACACTTCTTTCATTAACATAGATTGCAGATACTTAGCAGAAAGATTTCATCTAAAATTTTGAGAAAAAATACAGAGCTGCTGTCAAAAATTGATTAATTCTTTAAAAAGAGCACACAAAAAACGTTTCACAAAAAGAGAATTTATAAAGTGATTTATAACTGTACAGTTGTTTTATACCATGAAAATGAGGAAGAGCTTGGATATATACAGACATTCTGTGCCCTTTTATTCAAACAAATGAGCCATAAATATTAACACTCACCTTTCCACAATTGATGATGCTACAACGATGTGGTCTGTGAGAAGTTAAATTTCCAGAAACTCGTTCTATAAAGAAAAATGAAAACCAGCATAAGCAACAGAAGAAAAAATGGATAAGATATCAATTCACAGTACCAACACTCAGCACTCTACTTTCTTATGACAAGATTATTTTTTACCTTCGTCCGATACACTACCCGATTTCTTTTTGCTCTCTGTCTCATTCTCTCCTGCAAAAGAAATAATAAAAATGGTTATAGCCATTGTTACTTTTCTCCTTTTAATTAATAAGAACAAATAATGAAAATCTACTAACCTATCCTTGATGGTATTTTGAGACCACCATATTTCTTCCAATACAGCCAACAATTGTGACACAGCTTACACTGCATATGTGAAGGACCCCATGCATACCATTGAGTCGACACAGTAACTGTGAAAAAAGAATATACATTAAATATACATTACAGAACATACATTAAATGATTGTTTAGGATGACAAAGCCACTTGAATTAACCCATGAAACTAACTATTTGATTTCACCATCATATGATAACTGTATTTTCAAAAGAACTAACATTTGAAATCCTTTAAATCATTACAAGAGTAAAAAATGCATTTCATAAGACAGCTAATCATCAAAAGAAAATGTCCTTCACTTATTCAACAAAAGTTACTATTGTTCCATTAATTTATTTAAAAGCATACTATTTCCGTAAACTTTCAATTAATTTTATTAAAGATTAGCCTGCTAAATTACAAATAGAATGCTAGCAGACATATATTATGATACATAAGCAGATATTTAAGTAACCAAATTCCTTCATAGAACAAGAAAATAAAGTCTCAAAATATACGAATATATAACCTTCACAATAAATCAAGCACTAAAACTCAAAGTAAAAAGGACATTGATACTTACTGCTACAAGATTCACATGCCTTGCCAGGAATGGCAGGTTCCCCATTACTATTTCCATTAACTACACCTTTGTTGTTATTTATTACAGCAGGATTGGGCTTGTTACTGCAAATAGATATTAAAAATTTTAGAAGAATTTCAAATT
This sequence comes from Pachydiplax longipennis, assembly GCA_036926295.1. Taxonomy (NCBI): domain Eukaryota; kingdom Metazoa; phylum Arthropoda; class Insecta; order Odonata; family Libellulidae; genus Pachydiplax; species Pachydiplax longipennis. The sequence continues at coordinate 2,895,810 of JAVFKF010000003.1, forward strand.
ATGCTTTACACCTGAGAAACACTATGATATAATCATCATGGCATCATAAGAAAATGAACCAGCAATACTCTTTAACTAATTATTTCAATGAAATTTGTAAATTCATATGCAAATTATGACTTACAATTTATTTATTTCCTTAACACTTAAAAAATAGCTGATATTAAAAGTATTGAGAGCATTATAACTTAATTAGATAACATAACTAAATTATGTACAAAATAGAATGAACACTTACTAATTAGGAATGTACACTTGTTTCAATTTGGATTCAGCCTCTACAGCCTTAACTCTTTTCTGCTGCACATAGCGATCTGTTGTTTTCCACATATAATAATATTCTATAATGTTCTTTAAAGTTTTCCATGGAAGCTGAAAGAATAATAGTCTCTTTTAGTTTTCCATATCGTTATTTCCAACATTTGCTTCAAAGACTAATATGTATCAGAAAAAGCATCGGGCATAATTAAGTTGAATACTTACAAAGTCTTGCCGTATGTCAATGAAATCCTTTCCATACTTTTCAAGTGCTTCTTCAAAGAGATTAGCTTCAGATGCAGACCATTCCTCCATTTCGTCACGACAGAGAACTGGTCCAGTTGAAGGAACGAGTGAACTAATGGCTTCGGCTATGTTATAGTTGTGCTTGTGAAGTGTGTCCATTGCATGGAACTGTAATAAAACACACATGAAAATAATTAAAAACCCGCAAATTCAGCACATTATACCAAAATAACAAAAATAATTTATGTATTTTTATCTCATTTACAATTAATTATCCGTAGAAATTTGGAGACTGTCATTGTGAAGATTTGTTGAACTTTCATAGATACTTGTACCCTTTAAATATAAAATTCAATATTCTTGAAAGAACTAAAAAGATCAAGCTTAGATAATTTAAATCATAAATGATGATGAGATGTCAGATCTCATTTACTCTTTATAAAATTTACAATAGTAACTTCTGGAGGTGCATTACTACACATAGGATAGAAGACAAAATTTATGGCAATCTACCTCTAATAAACTATAAGCATTAGTCGGTATTCAACATCGAAAGCTTTCCCAATTAATACCCTCTGTAACCATTACTTGAATAAGATGGCTTTGAACATGGAAAATATAACATCTATTTAACAACTTACCAATGTTATGTCCCTGGATGCAGCTGCAGCACTCATATGAAGGCTGGGCTGCTTAACAGAGCTTGAGCAGTCAAGGGCACGGGCAAATGTACCCACAGATCTGTAAGAAAAATTGTTCATTGATGAGAATAAAACATCAACAAATTCCAGAACTGAATTCAATCATCATTTGATTTTCTGAACAGGAAAAAATTAGGTATATTTATATCAAGACCAATAAGAGATTTCTAAGTTATTACAAAATATAGTATTTGAACCTACAGCTATGACTTGCTTTCAACATATATTTTACAACCATCACCCTCAGTACAGAAAGTATTTAGTTATAAACAACAACAATAATTTTAAATGCTAAAAAAAGAGTACAGAAATTCATTTTTCCTGATTGCACCTATCATTAGGATATTACTGCTTACATAAAACAGTAAAATTAATTAAAATTCACAATAATATAAAAATTAGTGAGCTCAACCAAACCCAGTTTACACTTGTAATTACACTAAAATCTCTGATATATTTACCAGCTCCAAAGTAGTAAAATTTGTTTGAGCAGTTTAATAAACATACAACAGCTGATTTCATAGTATTAGAGGTAAATACAACAGTGCAAGTCTAGAAGATAATATAATCATAAAAAGTTTTATTTACCTGGAAATGACTAAAAATTGGTCAATTTGTCTATCAGTAAGATGGTGATTAGGGGTCCAAACTAATGTTTCAAGGTCTTCTAAATTTCTGCCATCACCTTCTTCTGAAAAAAGATAAAGTGAAATAGTTAATTTCTATAAGTAAAATTTTGTAATTCTAATTAACTTATTATTTTGCACTTTGCTAATAATGAAAATTCACCACAATTCTAAATAAATGTCATTTAAAGTTGTTCCCCTGCCATACACTGAAAGTTGGCTTGCAAGGTGAGACAGTAGATGTAGATGTTATGTTCTTGTTAAGTTGCAATGATCAAAGAGTGCTTCAAATAGCAAGGACAAATGAAGAATTATCCAAAATTTCCAACCAAATTTTGCTTCGATTGCATATGAGATTTACTTATGAAAGACTGTAAGTGCTTAGAGTTCTATGCCATAGTGTAAATAACAGTCAAAGCAATTAACCACAAATTTTCATAATATTATCTCTGAAAATCACATCATAAATATGTGATAGAGGATGATTAGAAATTTAGTATGGAGCAACAGCAGTAAATTAAGAAGTTTATAATATATATTTAAGACAAAACAGGATGAAATCATCATGAAGTTTATAAATTAATTACAAACAACAAACTCTTCAAAGCATAAGATAATTATTGGTAAAAAATAATGCATTTCTTAAGTAGTACCTCAGTCAATTATTTGAATTACATTAACTTAGAGTATAATAACAGTAAAAGATATAATTCTAAGAAGAGCATAAATTCAAACAGTTTGATTACATAATACAGCAAAAAATATCTAAGAAAACTTATGGAAATATCTCTATCACTTCAGATATTCCTTTCCATTATGAGCTAAGTTGAGTTGTTGAGTTATTCTTCTTATTGCTTGCTACCTAATCATAATCTTCAAATAATTAAAAGAGAAGCATACTCCAACAACAAGAATCAGAAAATTTTTGAGCAATTAATAGCCTTTATCTGCAGAATGCAAGTTTAAGAATGCAAGAATTTTCACGGATTGATATCCATCACTACAAATTCTGGAATTAAAATCATCACAGAGGACAACTAACCTTCTTTCAAGAGAGGAGTGGGTTCTGCTTGGTACCGACTTCCCACTCTTATCTCTCCCTTGTCAGCCAACAGAGTTTTTTGTTGAGGGTCAAACACCAAACAGTAGAAAAATGTGTCCTGAAAACACAAAACAAATGTTAGAATTGCAGAATTTGAGGATACACAAGACTATTTCAACCAAATGGATGGGATTTACATACTCATAAGAAGGAAATGCATAATATAGCACATTATGCAAATGTTGAGCTGTGGGTAAGTAAAATTAATTATTAATATTTGATTTCACATGCCATTAACACTTCTATTCAAGACAATCTTAAACTCTTTCACTTCAGCATCCATCAGATGGTGTATGAGATAACCATCCTAGCTAAAGAGGGGGGAGCCATTTCATATGCAATAATACATTATGTAATAACATTTTCCTAGTAGATATGAACATGTATGTATGGTTTAAAGAATCAGATTATGAAAGATTTTCTAAAGTAAATACAAATTCTCAACTGGGATAAAAGATAAGAGTTCCAAAAGCCAACTAAATTTTGTAGACAGTGACAGTGTAGAGAAAGTGGGCAGAAATATCAGCCAACTGGCGGTGAAAAGGTCAAATCCAAATTACCATGAAAAATATCTCGACTTTACCAAATCTTGAGAGAAGTATTTACAGTCAGTTACAAAAAATCATGCAAAAATTACCCATAAAATGTGTACCACCACAGAATATAATGGTCTCTATACATCAAAATGTAATAAATATGTATTATACACTACTTGATAAATTTGCATTAAAAAGATAAGATTTATATATAAATAGACATTTGAAGAAATAAATTGAGATTAAACATCTACACTTAAAGATGTGGCATATGCATGTCTTAAAGATCTTCCATATCTGAAAACCTTAATCTTATTGAGATACCAAAAGGAAATAAATCATGTGTGTTTCTGTCCAATGGACAACATAGTCAAAAAAAACAGGTACAAATAATTAGATTTTTGAGTTAAGGTTGAGTATTTACAGTCATTCTCCCAAGTTTTAAGAAAAATACTGTGAAAATAATTTCAAAGGGGAGAAATTATATGCATAAATAAAAGGAAGCCAAACAGACAAGAAAACATTGGAAGATTCCCAACAAGACTTCTGGATATACTTAAGCATTCAGAATGCATTCAAATACTGCTGTTTTAAGCAATTACAACCTTTTCTTGTCAAAATAAAATTTGACACAATACTAAAAATGACAAAATACTATGCTACCATGCTTGTTCTCATATATATCTAACCACACTAGAAATATGATCAATTTAAATGCATACAATTTTAAATTCTTATATGATTTTTAATACATATATTAAAAATAAATAATTAAAATGTTCAATAAATTATCCAGAAGTTTTACAGACATTTCAAATTGTAGTGAAATAGGGTAAAGAAATTAATAGTTGTGATGATAAGAAAGATCTATATATTAATGAAAGTAAAAGTTTTCAGAGAAATCATAAGATTTATTAAGATAATTACTTATCAAGAGCATCTTTAGTTATTTAAGAAATGCCTTTGATTATAAATGAATGTAAGAAACTCAAACATAAACTGTAAATTGATAAAGGGCACCATCGGGCAAAGTTAATTCTGGTGTCCAAAATACAAAAATCTTAAATGTTAAGTAGTTGGAAAAACTTTATTCTATAATGAATCCAAGCAATACTTATACGTACACATTCTAATAAACACAATTACCACATAGAAATATGATGCTACAATAATATTTCATGCACATAGGATTACTTTTTTAAGCAAAGTTTAATCACTGTATAAAATAGGTTACATTTAATGGGGCCCATTTTCATCATGCATGCTTGTGCTGAACCCAGCCTACACTTCTGCAGGATGTTGCCTTAATTACAAATCAATAAATTTTGAGGGATTATTTTTAGATGAATAGTTCAAATTCAAGTTATGATATAAAATTTTCAACCAAACTTTCAATGCAAAAATAACAGAAGAATAAGCTATACAATTATAGAAAATCCTTAAAAGCTATTGAGCAAATAGTTTCAACCAGCTCTCAAGATGAGAAAGTTCTCATAAACATTTTAAAAAGTGAAAGGTATGTCTTGCAAATTTATTGAAACATCCTCAAATTGGATAAAAAGACCCCAAATTTTGTATATGAAAGGGAAGTGCTATACTGGTATACACCGAAGCCCACAATTTTTCTCATTGGTTGCCAGGTAACAGCTGTACATATGAATGTGAAATCATGATAAATTTTCCAGGAATTCCTTCATTTTTAGTCATCATTATCCATGAATTATTCCTAATTCTCTAAATTGGCTATCTAAATTTGTAAAATTCCTAATCATTTTATTATCACTTACGATTCATGATACCATTATCTTTGGGACCAGATGAAAGCATGTGGTGGGCCAGATCTGGACCCTTAGCAGTACTTTGGCACCAATGAATTGAAAAACATTCTAATATCAACAAACAGAATAATTTCAGGAAGGTATATATCACAAGGGATTGCTGCCAGTAAGTCTTCAGAAAGATGGTAAACACAGAACTAAAATATTTCTAAAATTCTTCTGAGCTGCTGTTCTCTTGCGTTGATTTACGCACAGAATACCATGTGAGGTATGAGATATTAAGATGCAAACTCAATGATATAATTTTTAAACTGGATAATGTATAAGCCTAAGCCAGGGGTGGGCAACCTTTTTGATAGTGAATGCCAAAATCGGCAAATACTTGGACACAAATATTTCTAAATACCATCCAACATTTAATGAGAACTCAATTGATTTGTAAGATTATGAAGATCATGTATAACTGATTGAATGAAAGAAATTACAGGTTTTGAGTCTAAAAATTGAAAATGAATTTGACAATGACTCGTTTCACATGCCAGAAGCAAGTCATTGGGATGCCAAGGGTTGCCCACTAAGCAATGAAGCCTAAAATTAAAACATCCACATGAAGACCAAAGATGCAACTGCTGTCTTGAGCTAGAAATTCTTCTATCACAAACACTACAATAGAACAATACTCACATCTTTATTGAGATAGCTGAGCAAGGACTCCGTTTCATTGAGCAGGGTTACAGAGCACTTGCCCCGGATGTGTGTTGCTGGTAGAGTTTCCACCTGTCTAGAGAGGAACAGTTCACGATGCTTCAACTGATGGCGCTGCTTTCCATTTAGGACTTGTGTGGAACCAGAAGAATTTTTTCCTAATTCTTTTTCACTACCCACACCCACGCCAACCAGTCCTCCTGACAATTGTCCAACTTTATCTCCCACACCACCAACCACACCCTTCTTGGAGTCTTCATTGATGCCTCGCTCATCCTCTTCTCCGACACCGCCTCCTCCCAAGGCACCTGGAAAAATGGAGAACACTAACATTTTAAAATTGTCCCATAAAAAAGGTTTTGCTAATTATATACTATTAAAAAATTGGTATATGTTATAAATTAGCCAAAACTTAGGATCTTTTAGAAAATTATGACAGGGAAACGGGCTAACTGAAATAAAAACAACTGAAAAGAGGACTTATTTCCAGGACTTGCATGTTTAATAATGACTAAAATAAAAACAATGAATGAGATATGAATAAATTAATAGGGCACTTTGCACCAAGATTTATATTTTGTGATAAATTTCCTCTCTTGGTGCAACAATTGAGTAAATTAAAAGTCGAATTTAGACAGATAATGCAAAGTATTTCTGACCAAAAGTGAATATGTATAGCAGAAAATAAGAAATATCTATAGTACCCATAAGAGCCTCGTTTAAAATTTTCAGGTTTTAGAGGTTTTATTTGCATCAAGACCTTCATGAAGCACAACAATATTGCATATCTATTACCAAATACTTCAATTGGTATGAAACACGACTGTTGCAGTTCATTTTGATTTCCTTAGAGTTCATCTGCATGGCGAACGTCGATAAAAGAACCTGGGGATTGTTCTTAAACGCAAAAAAATCAACCGAAATTATTTTAATATTGCTCTGACCACTTTCTTCCAATCATCTGCCAGTCAAAGATGTCAAGATAGTACTATAAACCGGCACGGAAGTTTTTATAACAAAAAAATTCGTCCCCACATTTAAATCATGCATTACGGCTTGGGCAACAATCAGAAGCGATATAGCCATTCGAGAAGATGCGAATTCAAAGCAAATGGAGACGCAATTAGATCCGAAAAGCTAAAATGAATCCCGAGTAGCGCAGTATCGAAAAACGCTTAGGTAAGTGAAAGAGATTTTTATCAGAAGGCAATGAGATGGGAGGGCGAGACAGAAAATGAGAGGAACGGAAAGTTCGCTGCCCAACTTTATTAGCGTCTATAACTTTTCCCCAAATTTCATACACAGACTCAAGCCTTTCCTAATTTCCGCTCCCAAAATGAAACTCCAAATAGTTCCCGCTTGAAATTTTCATCTACATTAAGGTCTGGGAGAATAGATCGATCGTAGATCGTCGAAATGTTTTCCTTCCTGCAATGAGCGAAAGGGACACGAGCGTGCGATTTCATTGCGAGTACCTCGAATCTTGCGTAGAGGGTAGCAGGGGAGCGGGGATCACAAAATAGCCACCCAGCTCATGTAGGCCAAGCTGCGACAAAAATCACGCATTGAATCTTTACGCGGGTCGCCATGTTGTCAGTAAGACCTCAATTGCTCATGCACTAATTCTGATGAAAAAATTACGACAAGTCCTGTATTTCGATTATGTCGCAGAGAGAAGATATCACAGATAAGGAATTAATTCAGTAAAAATAATCGAGGAATACGGATAATACCACCATATTTTCACAGGAATGCGTAACAATGTGAAAAAGCTTATACTGACTCGGATAGATGTTATATAAACTGGTCTCAAACTGAAAAATGAAACGTTTCGATGAAAACTTCAGAGAATCAATCAACTTTAGCTTCTTCGTAAAATTTTAAGAAGACGAACGGTTACGTAAGAAACAAGTAAGTACTTAAACTCAACATCAGAACCCTGACTTTTTATATTTAATTAATTGCTACTCTTCAAAACGAATCTAAATTTCAAGAATTGCAACTACTAAAGGAGGTATTCTTTTTAGAGAAGATAAAAAATGGTATGCTGCACACCACTGCCATCGATAAAGAATGCGAATGCACGCCAAGAGATACTGACCCAAATACTGCACTGTGACCAACATTTTTTGGTGAAAATTGTTACTTTCGAAAAACCGGGTTCAAGTGCATTAAGGAACAGGACACGCTTAATAACCTGCAGCGAAGTCCTCCGTTATAAAATTGATTTCCTTACTTATGCCAAGAGGAATAATGAACCGAGGGTAGGAAAGAATGGAATATAGCAACGATAAAAATTGAAATTTCTACACGCTGATGAGAGTTTACCAGCTAAAATATTCAAGAAAACGCCATTATATCAACTTCTAATAGAATAATATTCCATTTCATTATTATCAGCTATCTCCGGTAGTGCAATCTTCGCAAACGAATTATATAGCAATATTAGGCACTAAAATAAAATAATTTGCTACGCAGCAATTAGAAATGCAATGGATAATTGTAATTCTACCGATGCTTCCGCACTATCTTCCCCTGCGACAAGAGGAGAAACTCTTCAGAGAAGGCCAACCAAAGCTTTCGAACTCTTCCGTATCCGCGAGTATACGCGGCAAATGCATTACCATTACATCATCAATCGCGTACTTACATGCGTGATCCCTACTCAAACACGTTCGCTCGCCAATCGTCAACGGAATATTCATCAAAAATAGTCTAAAAAGCGCACGACACAACCTTCCGCATCGACGAAGAAAACTGCGGTAGAAATTACAGATACCAGCTTTTAACGCATTAATACTTCACCGCGTCACCTCGCAATTTTATATATATATATATATATATATATATATATATATATATATATATATATATATATATATATATATATATAATGTCGTAAATAAAATACATACAGTGATCAAATTTTGCGTGAAAAACGGAATGAGAATGATTAATTAAGCGTTTAGTTTGAAGTCTTCATTACCATACCCTGAATTGTGTACAATGAAATGAATGTATAAGAAAGTAAAAATATACTATGAAAGTAGAAGAAAGCATCTACATTCAAACTCAGAACGTTGATTTTTTATTTAAAAAATGACTAATTTTGCGGATCAATTTTAACGTCGACAATCTTTAATTCACTATATTCTGGCAAGATAATGAACAAACCGAGCAAAATAAATTTAAGTACTACGTGCCCTATATCAACGTAAAATCTGAATTTGGTAAGCACGAGAAGTGTTTTTTTTCAACTACTCTTTATGAATAATTAACGAAAGATTAAATGAATTTATGAGTTGAATTTTCTCTAGATGGCTCGTTCAGATTACATCCCAAACGAACGAATGCAACTGTTTATATTTTCCACGAAAACTGCCCGGGCATAGGGCAGCATGTATGAAAGTATTTAGATAAATGTGGGATTGATTAATATATATTTCATGAACAGTAATATTTTCAGTCCATTACTTGTTTTAAGATTTATTAAGCTCGTATGTTGTTCTTACATTGCTATTCTTGCGTTAATTGATGAATGAAGCAATTAGTCATCTCATTCGTGTTCATAGAAGGCAAATTTACGGATCATTTACGAAAGGAATGAAAATCCTGAAGCAAAGTGATTAGGCTTTCATGGGAAACGAATCAGCTGTATTTACGGAGTAACTTCATTTCCATTTCGCCGGGTTCGCGGATAAATAGATCGTAAACAGCGTATAACTTGTTTAGTCCCTTCGAAATCCTCCCAACACTTTCCCATCCGCATAAAAAAGCGACCTTGGGAGCGCCAACCTCGTGCAAAACCATCAAATCCGACTGTAAACGCACCCCGGTTTATCGAGAGCTAGCCCCCCCGACGCTACCATAAAACGGGAAAAATTCCCGCCAAACCCCACGCGACGGTGGCATAGCATTAAAACCCTCGCGAAAATCCAAACGGTTGGACCAAAATCACGCCACGAGTAGATGGCCACTGTGGACGATGCAGAAATACCCCGCCGCTGACACTCTGTGGCTCTAGGGGGAGGCTCGGGGGGGAGGGGAGATGGGTGGGTGAGGCTGGGTATGGCCATTGCCACCCCCTCCCCCTCGCATGTGCTGAAGAAACTCACGGATCAATAAGCCAGAGAGGGGGTAACAACACCAGATGAGAGTGGGGGCTCTTGGGTGGGGGGACGTTGGGATGGTGGCACCGCAGGTTAATGTTGCCAACCGTCCAACTATCGGGAGGATGGCCCTACGACCAGAGGCTAACTTCCACTTACTTTCCTAGAAAAAGTGCAAGGACTTACGCAGAGAGCTTACCTCTGCAAGCGAAAAACGACATCTAAGTAAGGCTATGCGAGGGAAATGAAAATTTCACCCAATCTAAGCAACGTATCCTAATTAATGAAGATCATATATTAATGATTGCCATTCATGAATATATTCCTAGAATAAACTGATATTGAGATTAGAGAGAACCAAACTGTGTGATCACCTATGGAGTTTAATTACAGCAAGAGTGAACGCGGACACAGAAAAGTATGGAGACCAAGGGCTTCGTGTGGCGCACCTCCAGAGGGGTGATAAAGATAAAATCCCGGGGAGAATTTTCTAAGGCAACTGAATAGAAATTATAAACCTACAAAACAAGCAACAGCTTCACCATTCAATCCCTAAATAAAGATACATCCCGCTAAATTATCACATACCCTTTCATCATAAATTTTCAATTCTAATCTAACCAATAATTACTTTTCCAACTCTATTCAATGATGTTACTGTTAAGCATAGTACTTATTAGAAGGAAGCGCATCTTCTAAAAAATAGTTTACCTCCTTGCCTAATTGACTAATTGCTTTGCAGAAAAAGGACTAACAATTCTTTCGTCAGAGGAATGCATGAGAAGAATAATTACTTGAGAAGAAATTTACAATGTATCACATCTATGTCAATATTTCTACCAGTGAGACTATATGATTCGAGGAGAAAAAGAATACATGAAAGAACTACGTCATCTTAAACATAGATGAGGAAAGAGGGCAAAATTTAATTGCTTCTCTTCGAGATTCTAGAACCTGATTGAACCGACAACAAACAAATGCGAGATTCATAAATATTCTACTATTCTTAATTCTTTAATAGCCTTATATTATAATTGTATCACTGTTAGTGAGCGGATGAGATATTCTCTCTTCTTCACGTCTTCTTTTATCGTTAGGAGATAATCATTTTCTTTCGCGAACCGTGGAAGAATAGGGCTCCGAAGTTAGGAAGACACTGCTCCAAAAACCTAGATACCACCTATCATCTTCGTTTTCTAGGTCATATTAGAATATGGGCTCCTGGATAACCAAGTGGGTAGCACGTTCGTTTGCGGTGAAAGCTGTCTCGGGTTCGATTCCGGGTGGGGACACCCATGCGAAATGATCTTAACAATTGAAGCACTTACTATTCCTGTCAGAATCCATAAAAAGGGGTTCATCCAGGATATTGAAATAACATTTCTAATATAAACATACTTGGCTACAGCTGATGTAAAACACATCCAAGAGACAAATCATAATTTCCAAATATTAGCAGCTATGATCGACGATCTATCCACCTACAACACGTGCGAGGCTCGGATAAATACGTCACAGCCGGCGTCCCAACCGATTCGCTGGCTATTGAGGCTTTGAGATTTCGTAGTGGCAAGGTCACGAACGCGCTTCACCCCCTCGCTTTCATGACGGCTTGCCGTAGGATTTAGCCGCTGGTTACGAGCACGGAGATTTATGCCGACTCATTACGCTGAGTTATGGACGCAAGTGCACCGCACTGGGCCACTGCCCGCCTCCCACCAAACGGTTCGCTTTGACGACTCCAACCGACTTTCTTCACTTCTCAAGAAACGAGTTTCGGTCGGGAACAACCATATTGTCGCTCTGGAGAGGAAACGTCGCAGAAAACTGGAAGAAACTGATACGCCCTAAACTAGCCTCGAGCCGATCAGGAAACCGGGGATAAATGAATAACTACAACGATGGTCCAAACAACTCTCGCGATCTGTATAATTACTCGTGCGAATAACTTTTGTAACGGTTTTGTCCTATAGAACTCTCTGTAAGCGGAGCGGGTTCGATTCCCAGACAGAGTCCTTAAAGGCGAAAAGAATAATGAAATCGAAATTATAGAAAATGTTTAATACATTCTCATTGTAAATAATGGATGCTTTACCGATCTTAAGTTCTCCCTCGCAATATTTTTATCACGTGAAACATCGTAATTAAGATCAAAACTACCAATATCCGGGTAAGAATGAAATATAGAGGGCTCCATTCACATCAGATTCATTTTCTATCTTTATGGCTAAGAATAAATAAATCAGTTCCGAGACAATGCCGTCACGAACAACTGACCATTGACATCAGCATTACAATAATTAACGAGAAGTATTGATTAATGTAATCACAACAACAATGGAGTCTGGAATTTCGGACACAACCTTAAGAATTCGTAAAATCAGGAGAAAATTCACGAGTGGCGAACGTGACATTGATCCAATGCTCAAGACAAAACATCCGTCGAGAATATGGCGCACATTCGCAATAAATGACGTTTCCCGGATAAAAGAAATCGCTAGAAAATGAACGATGCGCGAGATAAGCTCACCGCAACGAGGAAGTGACATTTAAAAATGCTCTTGGAAACGAATTTTGTTGAACTCAATCTCTTTCGGCTGAAAATTCTCACGAAATCCTGCAGTTTAGATGGGTTAGTCAATAAGGGAATAAGGTCAAAAGAAGTGTATTATTTTCCCTAGGCGGCTAGGTTTTTTAATACTGGCAATGGATAGGACAATCATCGATGTCTTAACAGTTGAATTATGAGGAAAAAATCTACTTGTTTGGTAGAAATCATTGATTCGTTATGGTGTACTAGCTTTTAATTCACTGCTTTAATTGTTGATTCCTCTTCTGAGATGCATACAAACCAACTTGGCGTCGATAAATGTTACGTAACGCTAAAATAATTGCGACGATCGATTCTTACCAGTTAATGCGCTCAAAAGCGATATTATTGGCAGATGTCTCTGATAATTAACAAATTCTACTAATTACATTTCGTCATTGATATATATTATAATGGTTCTATTTTTCTCAGTCCTGAGTCAGTTGCTCTCTGTCAGAAGCCAGCCTTGGTCCGACTCTACGCGGGTCTTCGACAAATCGAGATTTCTAGGCGGGGGGAAGTTTCGTCAGTTGAGGAAGGAAACCTCTGTACGTGTCCTACTGTTCGCCGCCTCATTTCCGGCCCACCTCGGGAGAGATTTCGGAAATTGACGGAGGAAAAAGAACGTGCACACAAATTGCGCACTACGTAAACGAGGAAGCGTTATCGAATGAAAGGGCAACTACAAAGGAGAACCAGGATAATGACAGATTACATACGCTCCATGAATTTCTCGTACATCTAATACCAAAGACATTCAGGAACCATTCATCCGACTACCCACCAACCCTCGGTTCGCTAGGTTACGAATTTTCCGGAATTCAGGTCCGATAATCTAAAAATGCACGAAAACGCCCGAAGAAACACTAGAAAATAATATCTGATTATTTATTGAGCTGAGTTGATTCCGTCCGATTACGTGGCAACATCAAAAGAAACGGCATTGCGGTTTTAGGAATTAACATATTAGAATATCATTGTTAAACTATTGTTTAAAATGTAGCTACTGGAAAATATACATGAGGTAGAAGACTGAGATTCATGATATGATGCTGTAAGTCTATTAAATGTTTCTTGAAATAAAGTTTAAGAAATAAATTCGGTTAACTTTGAAAATTGTTTTGTATATTTTAGTCCTATATCAATCATTAACAAGTAACTCTTGAATTTTTATCAACCGTCTAAATTTTGAGCCAAAACACCGACCGTATAATTTTTTATTATATCTGTTTCCGGTTTTCGGATCTTCCGGAGAAGAGGAGCCGGATGCATGGTATAGTCCTATAACCCCAAAATGTTGGTCCTCAAAGGCTTTAAGATTACACTTCCTTCCCCATGCCTGCAAAATCCGTAACTCTCCACAACACCCATAAATCAACCACCAACAACAAAATAACCATGGGCATCAGCAGTACCCGAGGATAAATTAGCAGAATTAATACCTAAAGTCATACTAAAAAGAACCGATATTTTACGTACCGAAGGAGTACGTCCATCACTATGCTTCTGTAAATACAGACCTCAAACTAAACGTTCCGAATACCTTTCCTTCCAGATTCGTGGTCATGGCCAATTACTGAAGAAGATAACACAGCATTATTACGCGGTGTTTGTAAACGAGCATCCAACGTACCGATTCTTCATAGGTTAACCTTTTCAAAGTGGTTTGATCAACAAACATCAGAGATGGGAACGTGAGTCCGATGTTAGCAACGGATTCGAGGAAAGCCTGTATCATATGCCGAGACTATCCAACATTCAAATTGATTTGGAACATAGCTGGGGAATCTTGTCGCGTGAGAATCGATGTATACCATCGTAATGCTCAACGGGGAGCACGCCAAAATATTCTATGAATGAATGAAATGGAATAAGGAAAAGAGACACTGGAAATCACCCTAACAATTATCAGTACTCAATATGATTCAAACGCTTCCGAAAGCTGTATGCACGATTCAAACAAAAGTGACAAAAAATATGAAAATTAACCAGTATGGATAACGGATGTGGTCTGTAGCCTTAACTAATATTCTGATATAATATGCCAAAATTTAATTACTCTCGTATAAATGCCTTGCTTTCATGTTGCTATTTTAGATATATTATTAATATATGTATTAATTGTTACTCTGTTTCTAGAAAAAAACATAAGACTGATGGCTTGCAATTGAAAGAATTCCTTGATATTATCGGAACGGAAAAATCGACAGTCGCATTTCTAACAGAAAAGAAGATGCTGTTGTTCAAGTAATACGGGAACCATATTTTACGCAAGAAGAGATCGAGGAATCCAACGCTTTGTTATAGGGTACGCAGAGCGTGACAAGCCTCAGTACGTAATGAGAGAAATTGTTGAGCTAATTGTTATCAATTAGAGCTTATATAGTCTATTTATAGTCTATAAGAATTTAATTACTTATTATACAAGTATAAAATATTGGTTTAATATTAAGTACACCCTAATTTAAACATGGTCCCTTTCAGTGTAATTATAAATTTTGTATAATTGTAGGATTGTATAATTATACTTTCAGTATAATTATACAATCCTGCGCAATCAACCAGAGGAGCAGATACTAATTAAATAGCAAATAACCTCCGGGTTTCATTCGAAAGGCACGTGGAGACATCAATTTCTGCAGCATGGCCAATCGCCCCGGGATAAAATCATGAAATTCGCTGACATAAATCCGCCCAAGGGCATTGCGTCCATGTTAAACCCTTCCAAGCCAATGAATCGCGGGTCAACTGGTAGATCCAACGTCTCTTTCGAGCGATCGCATGCAAAATTCCAAGTGCAATGGTTTGCCGCCGCTCAACTTGGACCACCGCTCGGGTCAGAAATGGCGGCCGGCGGCGACGTTGGATGGGAAGCCATTGGCGCCTTTGCTGTGCCGAGAACGCGGCTTCCGATGGGAAGGAAGGATTCCAGGAGAAGCCACAGGGGCAAAGAAAGCGCTGGGGTCGCGCAAGGGGATGTGGCGGATGGAAGGGGGGGGGGGAGGCGAGGGGTGGCCGTGGGGACGGACGGGTGAGAAGTAATGGAGGGAGCTGGGAGGGGAGGGGATGAGGGAATTAAGTGGGTTTGGAATTAGAGGTGGGGCGGTCGAAATACGATGGCAGCGAGGGTGGCTGAAGGCGTCGCTGAGACTTCTAGATGGCCGCCACATGTAAACTCGTTAAAAAAGAATGGAAGCGGGGAAAGAATGCAGGCGCTGAGAGACCGCGGAGGGCCATCGAGACGCGAAATTTCACGCCGAACGGACGAGACGCGACGGCGATCGAGCGACACGCAATGAACAAATCACGGACGCTATGCTACCTCCTCCACAAGACGATATCCTCCACGACGGAGGGAGACGGAAACAGACGACCGAACGCAACCGGATTAGACGAAATTCGCGCAGACGTTGCTTGAAGCGCGCGAGACAGTCGCGGCTAACATTGGGACTGCGGCAGAATCCCCTGCAGAGACGAGAAGAGACCGATAAGGAAAAAGTCGGACAGACGCGGTACCCGGATGAGATTCTTTCCAGTAACATCTTCGACTCCGCAGAGACAAAATGAGAGCTGCGTGAAGAGCACCGGACTGCGGGCGCACCGAGAGACATGAACGCTTAATCGCTCCTCCGCGGACGTCACTTTTTCGCTATGACGAGAATTTGACGCCAAATTATCGACCAACGGCAGTCGGACCGCGGGAAGGAAGTGACTTTTGGAGGGCAGACATCAATCAAGTGGAGAGAGAAAAGCCGACTGATAATTCGACGATTAAGTCCGCGTCCATGCCAGCTCCGAAACAGCGATCGATGAAATACGAAACGCATCGTTGACGTCTTTTGACGTCCCGACGTCTTATTAAACGCATCTCCGCTCGCAGCGATGCCAACTTGCCCCATTAATGATCCAGAAGAGTGTCGTGCAAATTAACGTCTGTAGAGCAAAAAAATGGCGTGCAGAGATGTAAAGAAAACAGAGACGGGCGAGAAGGGGGAAGGGAGGAGAAAGAGGGGTCCGGAGGCTGGGAATGTGGGGGAGGAAAATGATAGGAGAGTGGGAAGGAGTGTGTGGGTAAAGAGAAAGAGGTGAGAGCGTCGAAGGAACGGAAAATGGAGGAAAGAATAACAGAGGGGATACGAGGCAATATGGATGTAACTGAGGAGATGGATTAGCGGAAGGGATGGGAGAAATACACACACTTGAGCAAACGCGGATAAACATCCATAAGAGTAGCTCAAAGTAATGTCTCGAAAGCATTTACTCATATATTTACCAACGGCTCATCTACAACCATCATCGGCCCTTTAGGATAAAGACAACATAAACTAACATAAACATCAATGCCCTAAACAGGATTCGAACTCGGAAACTCAAAGCTGATAAACTAGCATTATAAAGAAAGGCTTACTAACGTTTATAATTCAACTGTACAATTATGAATTATTGTAAGCTGTGCGTTATATGGATCCAAACGATCGTTAATTTCTGTCCTGAAAACAAATTGACTGAAGAAAAATCAATGAAGTAAAACAATTTAGAGCTTTATTAGCACATAGATGAAATATTTTGATAAGTCGAGCATTAAAGTAACGCGAAGTTTGAAGAATAAGTTAGTCTTGAATATTACGCGGCATACTGAGATCACTAGTGGAGTGTCGTGATCCAAACAGCTGAGTCGCGACACACCGATTGGGAAACACTACACCAACGGACATTGCACCCGAAGGCTGGTTGGAATCCTAATCCCTACATCGTTAGCAACCAATGCCCAGGAGAAGCTTATTAGTAAAGATAAGAAGTTAGGTACTTTTAGCATTCGTTTCCTCAAAATATCACGGGATGCGCAAACTGTATGTGAAGGTTTTTCCGAAGCAAATGTAATGAATGGCTGAGAGAAGCCGAGTATTGGAAGGGAAGCGCGTGCATAAGCTGTAAATTCGGAACGATATTAAATTGGAAAAGGCTAACAGAGGAGCAGGAGTATCTGAACAGAAAAATCGCAAAATCCGCTTAAAGACGAGAACATCGAGGGAAAGCAGAGACGAAAATATATTATAAAATGGATTATAATATGAAACCGCGGAAATAAAATCCGAGTTATATAAGGAAGATGATGATAGTGACGAATGTACGCATGAAACAAAGGAGGGCGTCATTTAGAGTCGAACAATATATAATCGGCTAAAGGATTCCTCTACTCGATCTCTTTTGAACACTGCAATGATATCGCGTACACCAACATCCGCAAGACCGGGAACGAAGTAGATGATTCTTCCATTCCCCGCTAAAGCCCGTTCCAACAGCATTCCTAACGAAAACTCCGCAGCTAGGGTAGGAATTCCTGATAAACGAAAGAATTGAAAGTTGAGGGATCAAAGTATGGGTAAAGTATTCAATTTTGGAGGGACTAAAGGGATAGATAGATAAAAGGGTTTGGGACAAACTGAAGTCGAAAGAGACGCCGGATGAGCGAGAATAGAGAAACTCGTTTAGAGATACGAAAAGTAAGAAGCGATAGGGGATGATCGAGCTAAATAAAATATACTGAATCTCTCGGTTGGATACATTCCCAACTACGTCAGTGTTTCGAAAGTTTCTATGTGTTCCCAAAGAACATTTATTTATTTTAATCTCGCACTCTTTAGACGAAGGCTATGATTGTTTTCCAGGGTACTAGGCTGCTGATGTGACATAGATGTTACTCAGAAAGGACGTGCATGATAAATTAGATTGGGACATACTGATGAATATAATGCTGAGATCTCTTGGCGATATATATACGTATGTGCCACCATTCACTTTAGGGGCATTTTGTAAGTTCTGAATTTAGAAATTCTTTTCACAAAATGAGAATGCATAAACGCATGATCCCCTTAAAATTAGTCTCAATAATCCCGAGGATATGATGCATTCTTTAACCAACAAAAGAGGCTCACGAGGAATATTCAGAATATTGACCTGCTCTGCGCCCACACAAAAATAGTAGAGCGTCGATGCCACCTCGTGCACTTCGACCAAATGCTCAAGATGACCGCATTCAGTCCTCCAGTAATCGGAAGATGAGGAAAATGAGAAAACTAATCGAGGAATAGGAAGGAGACGAAGCGAGGGGTAAAAGCCTAGTAGGAGATAAAAGATAGGTGGAAGAGGGGAGGCCGGGGAATAAAAATGGAGAGAGAAAAACAGGGGGAGAGCGACGTTGGGGGAAACGGGTTGTACGGGAGGGGATTTAGGGGGGGGTTATTGAAGGAAATGGAAGAGTTTGGGGGGGTCGCAGGGTGAGGTAGACGGGGAGAAGCAGGGGGAAGGAGGGTGTGGGTGGTGGTGGGCGGGGGGAGGCTAAGATTAAAGGAGAGAAAGACGGGATTAAAGGGGGAAGGACGAAAGGTAATACTAGCAAAGTCTGCAACGAATATCCCGGAATGCAAAATCGGGTGACGAATCCCACAGAGACGTCTCTGACGTTTCGCGACCGAAATTAATGTCTCCTACTACGTCTATGGATCCAGGGATGCTGGGCGAAGAATTCGATACGGGAAGCGCCCTTAATAATTTAAAATAACGAAGCGAGGATCGTTAGAGAAAGTCTCTGCGGGGAAGATGCGGAGTGCGAATTCCATCACGATTCTTCCGTGAAGCAAGAGTCGGTGCGTAACTGCACTGTGACACTTTGCGGATTGCCAACGGAATTGCTCCAACACATCTGATTCTGCTCTTTAGTTTAGTACGCGTATTTTCCCCCTTCCAGCACCATCGGCTCGTCGATACAGGTTCCGCGCGATCGAATTCATCCCTATATGGAGGCTGAGTAGGGATGCTGAATAAATAAAAGGGTAGAATGAGCCGACGTAGTGACAATGGTCGACATTTTACACTTACAGCAATGGTAAAAATACAACGTAAGTGCACGTAATCAAGGAATGCTTCGATTAAAGGAGATGGCTGCTAACAGAGACTGCCTATAGAAGGAAAATTGAAGCTCGAAATTAGGCATTTTATGCTCACGATCTGAACCGTTCATTAATCTCTCGTATCTACGACAAGCGAAACGCTAGAGAAATAGGCATCTGAGAGCACCAAATGAAAAACGCAGATACGCTCCAACTAACTTATACGAATTAGAGATTTCATATATCGTACATCATTTTTTATAGAGAAACATTGAGCTGAGCTAAGGAGCATGCGTGGCAAGAAACAGTGGAAATTATATCATTTGATAGAGAAAGGTAACGGGTGTCTAAGACAAATAGTTTCAACATTATCTCCGACACGTTCAAAAGATGTATTTGTAACCTAAACTAACTTGTACGATGCTCATTTCTAGAACACAAATTTAAATTCAAACATAAATTAAAATACAAATTATTCTCATCCATTCGACGTTTTACATTCATCACCCGATATTTCGAAATAGATAAAAAGTTTTAATAACTGCTAATTATTAGCAAAAAATATTAAGTCTTCCGTAATTTATGATAATTATCAACAGTGATGTTCTCAGGACTATGCGATGGGATTTGTCTAAGCTACGACACGCCATGTCTCAATCTTTTTCCGAATTGCATCAGAAACATCCATTCATTGGAAAATTTTGGGAATGACTTATACAGTACCAATGAATAAACACATACAACCATGTCCCAACCAGAAAAAGCCCAATTAGCCGGGAATCGAACCCTTACACTTAGACGTTGGTAAGCTGGCATGCTAACGATTCCATCACTGAGGTCGGCAATCTTTTTCAAACCGTACATAAATTGCTGTTTCCTAATATTTTTGTACTCTGACTGTTCCTTTTAAATCAATTCTGAAGCTGTTTCTCGTTTCTCGCAAGATTTCAGTAGAATATATACAAAATTAACAGTTTTTCCTCCGTTCTATATGCGTATACGTATGTAAGCATACGCTGGTATGGGCGAATCTACATCATCAAACGCATCCCGATAAAAGTAAACATACAACCACGAAATGAAGCCTACAGAATGCGAATGCAATCCCGCGTGCACCAATAGCCGTGGAATGCGAGAGATTCGTCGCAAGGACGGAAGCGGAGGCGTGGGTACCACTTGCTCTAGGATTTTCCCACGCTCCTTCTCACACCCTCCTCATCCATGAGGTCCCTCTTAGAAAATGGAGGGAAACGTAAGTGGCGCAACTATGGCGGATTGTAGGTGGCGACCAGAAGAGAACATGGCGGAAGGGGTTGCGGATGGCGACGGGTGGCCCTCTCTGCTTGTGGTAATAAGGGGAAGATATTTGGGGGAAGTGGATCTAGGACAGGAAAAGGGCTAGACGGAGAGCAGACTAGTTTTATCTATGATGAATCTGGATAGTTATGTGATCACGGCACATAAATCATGATTACTCGCAATCAAATATTTCGACTTAAACGAACCGACGCATTGGCCAAGAATTGGGGAACATTCGTATTGGGTCGACACAGAATCCCATGGGAACATGTATGATTCGAGGCTTGAGAACATTTTTTTAAATTTCACATATATGGAAATTCGAGTTCCGAGTAATTAAGTACTCAAATAAATAAAGAGAATATTCATCACGGCTGAGTAGGAAATCGAGTTCCTAAATTAAGAAGATATGCAAAAAGCGATATCATCAATGTTAGTAACTGTATCGTTACGAATTCTCGAGTAATGAAATTCCACCGAAGATTTAATTCTAAACATGCACTACATGAACCGCCAGTGATGTATGGCATGAGGTAACTAACCTCAGCATCCTTACCTAATATACCCAATATTTAATGTTCTGTGGAAAGGACGTCAGTATTTCTATACTAAACTTGTTCCGATTCAAATCAGGAATACAGTAACTTATTTCTAATATCGTGGTACTGTCAACGTTTTTTTATCTTATGAATTTCAAGTTTTTTTAGACATATATTCTTAAAACAGGCATGGTGCAGTAAATCGTAATTCAAACTCACCGAGTAAAATAACTATCGATTCGACTGATAACAAGAGAATAGACAGACCGTAATTAGGACAAATCTATGATGCATTACTCAGTTCATTCTAAGGTTTAGTAGGCCACGTCTTTAGATATCACAATCCAACTCTGACAGCGAAATTTTCGTAGGGAAGCTTACAAACCCTCATTACGTTGTACGTCTTAAACAGACATTGACTGACTTGAAACTAATTTGCCTTAAGGAAATAATGTAAGAAAATTCTTCATTTGAAAGAAACTAAGCCGATGGAATTAGGAAATTTTCTCGAGAGCTTTCCCTTCGAAAATTCCGACGTTCTAGATAGAACTAGTCGAACTTGTAAAACGTCTTCTTCGACTCTTAGTGGTTTGAATACTTTCAGAGGGGTGAAATGATAATCCGAATCGTAAACAATAATTCTTCGGAAGAAAAAGAGGAACAGATAACTAGCTACATTAGGATTACGAGAAACGGGTCGTAGATCACGGATCCTTCCTGAAATCATTCGACTTTCACCTGAGTTACTCGTGGTCTTAGACTCTGAATATAAATCTTTTGAATCGATTTCAAAGGGAAAAGTATCTATTTTGGTTTTTCTGGCTACGACTGGCTCATAAAAAGGGATCATCTGCGAAAAACATCGGTAACGTTCTGTTTTATTATATTCTATACCATGGGAATGCAGATGTTTACAGATTTTCTCTCATCTCATTATTTCCAAAAAAAATTGATTGCTTGGGATGATTATAAACTTACGCGAAAGAATAAAGATCAATTTTATTCGAATTTGTTTGTTATTTGTCAAATTAGCCTCTGTATAGCAATTCGAATTTCACAAATACTTCACGAAAACAGCATATAACAGAGGTAAGATGTTCTCACGAACATTTAAACGAATTGTAAATTCTCTACCGATAAAAAGATGGTGAGTTTCCGTGTATCTAGAATTATTGTGTTATGAAAACTAACGATGGAACTATCTGTAGAGATTCATATAACAGTCGAGGACCCCATGACAGGATGCAGCAACTATTGTAACATATCATATATATGTTATTATTTAGTAATGATTTACAAGTTGATGCTATGGTTACATGAAAGGAATAAAAATATGGCACTGGAGAAGGCTAAGATATAAATGAGAATGTTGAGGTTCATTCTGCGGCAGGGTTGTCACATAAATAAATCAAACAAACGAGCAGTCGTAGATGGGCACACAACCAACCAATCACAGATTTCCACGAGAAAAACTCTTCGTCCTAACACAACCAGGAAAGAGAAAAAAGGATTTAATAAACAACGTCGACTTGGAGGACATCCTGTGCCATTGACGTCCTGCCATCATCTCCGCGGCGCCAAATTTTATCTCGGCCAAACTTGAAAAAAGAGGAATTTATGGTGGCATTTAATTGCAGGTCTGTTTGGGGTATCGTATCAGCTGCCTCGGAAGAATCCCATTTTCATTTCAATTAAACCGCCGTGAAATGGTGCCAATTTGGCGAGGGTGCGATATTTTCCTCCATTTTCCTAAACACTGGTGCAGCAATACGTTTTATTTACAGTTCAGTACAACCACTGGATTTTGAATCCTCGAGAGAAATGTTTCATGACATATGATATTCAACATCGTCCCAAAATGAGCTAGAAAAGAGGTACACTTTCATACGAATGCATAGCATTATGTTTAAAAAATGGCAAATTTAAAATAATATTTTCTGGTTGGTCCAATATCACCGATGAGAGTTTGCGACATGAAGGGCCGCTCCGCGTGATATGAAAGCTATTTAAGATTTTGATTTATGGCAATCATTTTTATCATTTCTGAATAAAACCTATTAAGTGTTGTTCATACTGTGCTATATATGCACTTACAGAGACCAATATCACTTACAGCACATTGGCTATAGGAGGAAATGAAGGGTAACCTCACTCCTAACCTTGCCTAATCCTCTCAAATCCTTTTGGTAAGCAATGCAGAGATGGGGATTCACACAGCCTTCGGACTGAATACAAATACAGGCAGAAACCATACTTTCTGGAAATTAAAAACCTAACATAACATTAAAAATCTCAGTTATGAAGACTGGTTATAATAGTGAATTTCAATGATATATGCAAATGATACTAATGTACAGTGATGGATTTCTAGAGTTTACTTTGGTGCTTTGTACTGCGCTATCTGGCTCACTGAGAAAAACACTGGGCACCAGTTAACAAAAGCAATCGTGCTTCTGGGTACAGCAGTGGGTTTTTGATCAAAATTCATGAATCTGACTGACCTACGGACACAAAGGAACTGCTTGTGAGATTCTCTCGACTGGACACTACGACTTGGTTTCAAGATTTGGTCCGGAAATATGAAAGAAAACATTCGACAGTAAGCAAGGAGGATGGATGAGAACAGCACGACCGCAACAACTCAACTGCTTTACGAGAGGCCACTGGAGAGGCGTTAATTGCGGCACCTGCTTACCGTCCGGAAGAATATTATGTTTCGCAAAATGCCCCGTAAATGTCTTGAAGAAAGAATGTTTTCAGGCGAGAAAAGAATGGCAGTAATTTACAAGGAACAGCATTTACGCCGCAGCAAAGAGAATCAACACCGAAACCAAAGAAAGAGTAAATAATTCATGGAATTTATCGTTTATCCCGTTCGGAACAAAACGAGAATAATGAAGCAATCTCATTCATACAATGCTCAGTGTAAGAACCTTCCAACTTTTATTCCACTAATAACTGCTCAATGATTCATTTAAATTAAACGGAGTTCGCACTCAGGTGTGGTTGAATTCAAAAGAAAGGAAAAACTGCTATGTTCGCGCACTTTTAGTTGAGAATTGAATATTTTCCTTCCTTCACATTCCGTAGTGAAAGATACACGACTAACAAAACCACTGAAATCAAATCTTTCGAAGCAAGAAATTTACACTGTCGTGGTACAAATCATAACCGTCAAAATATACTGATGTATAACCAAATATTACGTCCATTAATCCAGTAATTATGACAGACAAAATCGTAAAAACAAGGCTTAAAAATTAATCCTCGTGAAATTTATGGAATCAAAATATCTCTCCACTAGTGCTGCAATGTCTGTGACTGACATACTCGAATATCACAAAAATAAAACTGCCTTAACTAACACAAAAAAACTACGTCGTGTTTTAACGATAACTATATAGCTATTTCCAAACAAAGTATGGGAAGCATAGCAGCGGCAAGAATTCGTGATACCGCAGAACCACAATTAATATGCCCGTAGAACGACAAGGAGTACCAATACTATATTCGCTCACAATTTAACACTATTTAACACAAAACAGTTCTCTGGATGTATTTTTCTTGCTAGGACTTCCAATTACAAGTATGCGTTGAAACTAACTAATCTAATACAGCAAAAGTTAAGTAAATCAGGGTTGCGGATTAAGTGTTAGCTCCAGCCATATCAAGAATTCCTGCAAACCAAGAGGAAAGGAACACACATGCGTAACGGCACACATTATCATACACAGCGGCACTTATGGGCAAAAACCGTCAGGCCAAGGTATATAAAGTGGGAGAACGAGGGCCGTGAGGAAAGCACGTTAAAAGGTAGAGCCTAAAAGCGAGAGTGTAATCAGCTCTCCGACTGTCGCGTTGGAAACTATGCTCCCGGAGGATAGCTATGCTTGGAAGGGTTAACTGAGGAGGGAAGCCGATGGTGAGGGGAATCGTACCAAGCCAATGCCAAGGTCGGCGAGGGAAAGGGTTTGCGAGGGGGAAGGATAATAGAAAAGGGGTTAGAAGGCAGAGAATAAGCAAAATTGAGGGAACCAAAAAGGCGGGTTGGCGTGGGACGGAAGTAAATCGACCGTAACAACTACCGTACGAACTTCGTGCCATACAAATAAGCTTGCTATTCAACCATAACGCATCAACGTTTGCCGACAGTTGAGGTTCACAAAAAGATATACCGTAGCAGATTACGTCTTCCTCCAATAAATAAACTTTCACATGAGACGTGAAAGAAGAGGCTGGAAAGGTGTACCAAATCGAAACTAATATATAAATGGAAACATTTATATTCATTTATTTATTATATTTGTATGTAAGCATTTATAAATAAATCGATATGATTTTAAAATCCACTCTCTTTTGCCTGCCTCTTAAACCATTAATCAAGCGAGATCAGAACCTTTACGCTCTCAGGTTTTATCCGATGATTGCTTTTAAACGTTTGGATACACATGATGGGCATGCATAACGAATTACAATCGCAAAAGAAAACCGGAGAGCACGAAGGGTAATTGGTGATGGGCTTTCAGAGATAATGATAATAATGTTATTAAGAAACATCGGAAAACACGTGTTCATCTAAACACAATCATAAATTATACAGAAAGAATTTTCAGCTTTATGACCTTTGAAATAGTTAAGCCTCAAATAATTTATTCGAAAAACACCTGTACATATTTAAAACAAGATCTAATAAAAAAATAGAGTTTCTTAACGCTAGAGACAAATTAACAGAACGAACTTCCAAATTATTAAGAAAAGTTGAAATGAATTAGGACGATAATTAATGAATTATTCAAGTTAGGAAAATATAAAGAGAAAAAACATTAAATCACATAGCAATTAAACTACAGAAAGAATTTCGTATAATATCAGCTGTCGATACTTAGAATATCAATAGATGCTCACAACAATGACATATCTCCCATTGATATGCAATCAACAATCAGTCCACGTCAATTCAAATCAAGATAACACTCATAACGGCGATATGTGGTCCGATTGTTTAAATATCGGACTTGGAGATAAAACCACTGCGATAAAGACTGACACATGTCAGTTACGATTCATGAAAGAGTTAAAATGGAGAATTCTCTTCAAAGAATTCGCCTTCCTGTCACAACAGTTCCGCAAAATTTTTTGGTAACGTCGAGAAATGAAACCGTTTCAAGCTAAATATGAAAAATTCTTTCCAGGTAAAGTTTTACGGTGTAACTTCCATTTTCGGTCAACGATTATACATTATCTCATATTAATTTCATATGGAATTCCTATGGCAAGAAATCTTGCTTTTGATTTCTGATCTAATTTTATTTTTCGTTAAAAATTTGACTAAAGCTGTGATTACACTAATGATTCAGAGAGCAATTCATACCAATACAAAATTCTATTCCAATAATTCTAAAAGGAACTAAATAATTTACATGATCAACTAGTTTTAGTTGATAAGTAAATATTGTTTTAGTAACTAGACAATGTTAAAAGTTTGAAAGATGAATAGTTTAAGCAAAATTTGCTAAGCTCCAAAAGGAGTAACCGACTTGAAAATTAATTGGAATTTCCAAGAAGCAGTCCAATATTATATATTAGTCATATTGATTTTACCAGATATTTCCATGAATTCCTTCGGAAAAAATGTGCCCAGGAATAAACAGAGGAGAAAAATGTTAATATGAAAAGGATCTTAGACTTTTTTATGCTTAAATTAATAAAGGCGCACCCCTACTGATACAACGCGACCTACCCCGATCCTTGTGAATATGAAAAATGAAAACATAATCTAATGAATTAAACGGTTGGCAACCATATGAAGATAGAGGACAATGTATCGCTACTGGGAGTAAATATCAATCTTTCGATATTCGGAGCGATGTTAGTCTCAATAAACTCAGTTATCAAAACCTTTTTATTAAAGAATCAATTATTACTTTATTGAATTAGGATCTCCAATAATTCATTTTGTGAATGAGACAGGAAAACGTATGATACAGCCACGAAAACAAAGAAACTATTTCAAGTTAGAGTTAGTTGATTCCTGGGAAGGTAAATCATCGATGAATAAATGGAAGATTTCAATGGAATCATAAAATTCTATATTCATCCCCAAAAATGGACAAGCATAGGAAAGAGTGCCCCTCAACTTCCTTGTATCGGAACCCGTAAGGAAGAGGCCACAGATATCACGCATAGAATTTCGAGTGACGCCTTATGGAGAACTTCCTGTGGCTCTGAGATAACGAGTCGCTGACTATAACTGCGGACGTAAACTAAGGAGGAGATAATAAGTGCGAAGGACGACTATCCCCACTACCGAACGGCAGACACTACGGCGCGAAATCCAGTTCCATATCGATACTTTCCATAACCATAGATTCGAAAACAAATACACACGCATTTCACAACATATTCCAAAATAGGAGGAGCTTAGATACGTTGGACACCGAAAAGAGAAATAACTTCCAGAAAACTCTGATTGATAAGCAACGACTGAAGATGAGTTCTGCTCTTTTGGGAATTCTTCAAAAAATAAGTAAATTTATTTTAATAGTAAAAGTAACGGTAATAAGTACTAAAATTCTCGAGATTCAGTAAACTATTGTTTCCTCACAAATATACAGTAAAAGCAAAAATATGTCCAAAATTCTTTACAGGGTAGTAAAACTGTAGTAAGATCAGAGAGATAAAATAATAAAATTTTTAATTAAAAATCTTAAACGGGATGGCTTCGCTGATAGCGGATTCACTGCATGCCTTGAAAACTATGTACACGGAAAAGAAAATTATTCACTACCGAAATCAATCGAACTACGATATATGATGGTATTTCTCCGAATAGGATATTGTGAATGTCTTTGGATACATAACGTTACACTTTCGCGACAGCTCCCTTTCTCGGAATGTTGAATCTAGTCGAAGGGAAAACTACGAAGCTGTTTGGAAATTAACCTACTAAGCAGATAAAAAACGGAGGGAGACCGAGGCTGATGCGAACATCACGTGCTATGGAAAGAGTGGAAGAATACTAAGCAAATATTTCCTGTTCTACTAACGAGGGTGAATTTCATGCTATTGTCTTCTGTCTAAAGCAATTTAAAACCAATGGCCGGCTCAAAGTAAAGAGATTAATTATAACGAATGAATCTTAGGTGTCTCCACTGAACTGTGACTGAAGCATTTAGATCCTTCACCGTTACGATCACGACCGACTGTTACTTCCATGAAAGGCACGGCCTTCTGCATAGATCACCCCGTAAAATAGTAGGAAGTTTAATCACTTTATTATAGGAATGTGGCAAGAACTTCTAACAATCTTATACAGTTTATATACAGCAGAAAATTTTTTAAGAAATCCAAAACAAGGTTACCGAAAATTAAAAATCCTTCAATCTGAATTAAAAGCGGAAACCGTTGTTTCCTCCGTTCCGTTTAGCTTTCTAATTAATTGCAACAGTATTTTTATTTACTAATCCGAAGTAACGGTGAGTTTTTTTACAAACAGAAATAAACTCGGTCTGGAGTCCTGACATATAGAATACGTTGCCTCTAACAAATTTCAGGCGTCTTTCATCAAAAATTTGATAAATTTACTTGTATTATACATAAGTCATTTGCTTTCGTTTCTTAACAATATAAAAGCAATTGAGTTGATAACTGAAAGCTTCATGGTGACATACAACAAAAATAGTCCAGAAGGAACATGCTTTCGATGCTTTTATTACTTTTAATGTAATTAGTACTTAATGCCAAATTAATAAATCGTTATTCTTTTTGAAGAGAGGTTGAGAAAGATACGGAAACTCGAACCAATTCAAAAGGGCACAAACAAACCAAATGCGACACACTAAGCTATTGTCCTGTACTATCAAGAGTTATATGAATCTTGCGATATCTTTAAACAGCTTTCGAACTTATAAAGCTGATATAACTTCACCTCTACTGCATCAAACGATATTCGAATACTCAAAACACTTCGTATTTTCCCAAAAGCAATTCAACCACTCCGCTCCATGGATTTTTCAACTCATACCGATTTCCCGATAGGCATCAGACACCTGTGGCGATAACCCTTTCCGAAAAATGAAAAAATCCCATAAAAATTACATGAAAACCGAAAAAATGATAATATAATTTATGCTTTAATTCACTCTGGATTTTTTGGAAATTTTTGAACCTCGACCACAAATGAAATATGACAGAGGAAGAAAAATAATCTGAATACGTATTCTACATCATACGAATACTGAGCTGCATTCTCTCCTGAACAATTTTAGTAATCTTATTCTCTCATTGAAGAAAATGCGTTTAGGCAAACAACCTCTAACTATGACCCGCCAAATAGCGGGAGGGAGGAGAGGGTTTACAATATCAAGCCTTACGAGTACATCTGAGGCTAAGATTAAAGCATAAAAGTGGCTAAAATTTAAAATCCTCTTAAGGCGAAAGAATAAAATTTACTCTAAATTTAGTATTGTATTTTCAGAATGAATGATCGCTCCGATGCTACAGTCACATCCTTCAGTGAACAGTGTTATAGAGAATAGACGGTTCAGGCTAGAGGAATTATCATTTATTTACTTCAGTTAGTTAGTCTTTTGTGGAAAAAATGAATTCTTGATGGGGCATGTTCTAGCATCTTAGTTCATCTCTCATATATTATCATTATAGATAGTATTCTGGTTTGGTAAAGAAAGGAACGGAAAACTACCTCACTCCTCATCTTGATCAGTATTTCCTTTCCCTTTCTAGAGGTTTAAGTGGAGGGTTTATGTTAAAACCCGTCTCCAAACTGAATCCTGTACGGAAATACACCTCATAAAAAGTCCACGTCCTGATCTTCGTGCACCCACTGGCATCGAGCAACGGGGACAGGCTGCTCTCGCTCTTTGAAAATTCCCACATACCTGCTTCGAGGTATGATTACACAACCAACGGGACCGTATCTATCGAACCAACGTTTTCTATTCCATCATCGCTGCGGCAGTAAAGAAACAGGCGAAGGGGGTTGGAAGGGTGGCTGGGAGCCCTACTACGGCGCCCCTCAAAATGTCCGCTTCCGTATCCACCCCCTACTCCACAGCCTCCGGAGGGATAAAATCCGATAGCGATCCACATCTCCCATCTTCCGCATTCCTCCAGCTCAAAAAATTCCGATAGAAAAGCGAGGATTTCATCTGTCGCGGGGGAAAAGGCGATCACAGACGGAATTCGGTCATCCGTTGACACACGATTTCGGGCGAATTTCTTCCTCGATTGAGCAAACAACGCAGACACGCGTATTCCTCGTGTTTGGAGATAAAGAAATGCGGTGAACGAACTGGAAATTCATCGCTCAAACGGAATTCTGGGGGAGTATTAACGATGATAACCGCTATAAGTCAGTTTAGCTGCGTTGAATAAAGATAGACCTCCTCGAAAATTAGCTCCAAATACAGTGGTGAGTTGAAACGTGAAATACCTCATATGTATTGGCCATGAGCGTAGAATATTAACTATAAATACTTTGAACCTTTGGCGTAATACGATAATTTGGATAAAATAAAAGGAAGAAACATAATGACGATGAGAGAGCGCGCAAATACAATTAATGAAGGAGAAGCCAAAGAAAGAGCAGGTTAAATATACCAAATTAGAAATTGAAGAAAAGAGACGAACAAAGCAAAAAGAATATAGAAGAATTTATGAAAATGAGCGTGGATGCACCAAGAGTGAAAGATATGAGCTAAGATAGGAAAGTTTGAAGGAGTATTATGAATAAAGGAAGCCAACGTGCATAATCCGAAAGGGAACGTAATGATTGATACGTTTATATGTGAGTGTATACTTGGAGCCAGTTTTCAGTGTTTTTAAGTGCTAAAACTATAACAGTTATTAACCGCCAAACCGCACAACATTATATATGAGAATCTTTTTAGATATCACCAAATTCTAAACATAAATTAATAAGAGGGAAGCTAATATACTCAGCCAAGGAACTTACTGTTTACAATTTTATTCATATGTTATATTTATAAGAAATTAAATTAATCAAGCTACACATGATGAACTAATCACTGGCGAAAAATAATGAAATAAAAATATAGGGAGATATCCCGGACTAACGAAGGTCCTTCTGGACAGACACTTTCCTGATAAATACTCTTCCGAAATTACCTATCATTAGCATATTTTCTCTAAATATTGAAACCTTAATTTTAATTAATTAAGTAATTTAGCAATTAACACCACCAAAAGATGTAGATCACACTAACAAATTTACTATTACTGAAATTCGATTTCTAAAAATCCTCTACTATAATTAATAGAATTAAAAGGGTTTTGTAGTTATATATTGCAATTATATTTGTATTTGGTAATTATTTCTGTATCTTGTAATTATATCTGTATTATGTAATTATATTTGCTGTTTTATGATGATGTACTGCCTTCGGGAGGTTTGGGGGGTTTTCCTCCCGACTAGGGTGAATACCAGGCAGGGTATTTTAATTTTCTTTTCCCCTTTTGATACTACCACCTGGCCTGGTGCCTACTTGTAATATTTAAGAATATATAACTAAATAAATAAATAAAATAAGACAGTTGGAATTTTCATTTAATAAAACTGAAGATATAGCGAGTATTATTTAGAAAACCACCCTGGATTATTTGAAAAAGTATATAAGCGGAACATCTTGAATATTTCTCCTGCCTTTAATCTCCAAATATCAGAATGATACATGACAGGGTGCATGAGTTCCTCCAATATTTCCGCATACTCGCAGAACTGCATCGAGAGCAAACAAAACGAAAACGAAAACTGCACAGAATCCATGACAAATGCGATGTGAAACAACGTTGTATGATCAACAAGCCGCACCACGGTACATCACCGCGTAATGAGACATGGTAAGCCGACGCTAGGCACTTGAAAGCAGAGGCACGTGCCCTTGAATAGTATACTGACCCAAAACGGAATCCTAGCAGCAATAAGATAACAGAAGATCGCCAAGCTACCTCACCAAGCAGATAACAGAAACACGGAATCAAAACACGTGTGAAGTGCTCGCTCTTTTCTCAGAACATGATGCAATCCAAAATGCATTTACATCCGAGATACAATCGTACGAACGTTTCATATCCGCATAAAACTTACCGACAATTCTCAAAAAAAAAAAAAGAAAATGGTGTATCTGAAAGGTTTGTTACGACTAGCGACCACTGACCAAGAACTAGGGAAGGAGGAAATGGGTCAACAGATGCATGAAAAATTATGAATTTCTAATCGTCTCTTAGATAAAAAAAAAAGTAGAGCTAACTAAAAGAGATGTAGTTTCGTCATAAAACAATCGAGATGTCATGTCCATAAGAAAGGAGTCACAATGTTTTTCTTTCGGCACTTTCATGGATAGTAGGAATGGTGATAAGCCAATGTTCCAATTTAATCGTATAGATATTTTCGAATGGCGAACAAGGAATACAGCGGAATGGTAACAATAGGATAACTATTTCGATGAGTACTGAATCGAAGTAAAAGGGAAATAATATATAAGAAAGTAAAAAGAGGAGAAGGAGATCATTTACATAAGGGAGATCAAAATAGCGATGCTTCATATTTTACTGTTGTTGAGACAAATTTGTTCATTATCATTAGGATTTAAGAAGATTCTCTTTCATTGCAACCGATTGGGATTGACTTAAGATAATCCCAGAGAAACAGGATTGAAAATGGGTAACGGAAATTCCCAATCAAGGAAGCAGAATAACAGGAATTGATGACAAAAAGCGACGGATTAATGAAACATCTGACTTCATCAGTGAGGAATGCGGATACTATAAAAAAAAGATTAAAAAACTCCAACGAAACTCGAAGCATTATTCTATTCTATATATTTATAGCTCCTAAAGATTGTCGACCAAACAAATCCACCGCACATATATCAATGAGCATGGTGCTTTCCTCTAACAATTTTTGATACTGTATTGCCCTAACATGAAGAGCGATAGTAGAATAATTAGCAAAGAAAAGAATCCGAGATGATACTGTAAACTACGCCCCATTTCCTCCATTTAGGTAAAACCTCAAAACTCTCAATACAATTAAAGCTGCAATAGTTTGGAAATAAATAAATGAAGATATTTAAAATTCAGCTATCACAAATTTTCCAAAGATATTGAGATTCATACAACCGGTTTCGGCACCTAATATCATAATGTAATTTACACATGCCACCTCATATTATGCGTAAAATTTCGAATAGTTAAAGTTGAAAAACTTCATTTTGTAATGAATTTTCACCAACTGACTTTAAAAGTAAATAATAATTTAGGAGTTTGAAGAATAATCCATCGATAAAGCTGATCTTCGGCTTCCCAAAGCTGATACAATTTCTATGTAATCTAGAAAGCTATAGCGATTCATGAAAAGAAACGATCCCTGAGGAATACACCACGAATATAACAGGATTACATCAATACGGGTATTTATTCTATAAACGACGATAAAGCTGGCTCTACTCCAAGTCATCTAACCGCCCACCTGCGGTTTCCATTAATACTAGATACATACAGAATGTGGACCAAAAACGATACGGTTCTCCGATATTTTCACAATTGTAACTCTTCCTCGTATGTGAGGTGCAGATCCTCTTTTAAAATCTCAATCTACTCTCATTCTCATAAGTCACAGAGATGAGAAGAGTATGAGAATCGCCCACTGACGCTAGGCGTCGTCCAAATACAATTTAACTCTCGATCCAGGAGCGGGATGAGAAAGATTTTCACGCCTCCAAACGTAAGACGATACTTCTCTCGAAATGAGAATCTTTCGAAAAGAAGATTCTCAAAATAACTCCCTCCCGCACCATATCGACGACACCCCTGCATGCACTAAACCCAACGGCGCAAAAAACACTCTGCGAAACTTTTCCCACTCCGTTCTGCGTTAGTTTGCTAATTGACCGATTACAAACACTTAGGATGAATTGGTTAACTTAGAATTAAAACAATTTCTATTCTTTTGATTCAATACGTGCGTTCAGAAAAGGCAAGAAAACTTTTGCTTTTACAGTACCATTTTCATACGTAACGCCTTTATTGCTATCCGAGATTTAAATGAACGCAGTTAAATAGTGACTCAGGTCATAGCGGTATATGATAGCTACCATTTTTGTCGCGTATTCGTGATTTTCGAGATACAGGAAGACCGGTTGTTATAAATCATTTTATAGAGTGCTAATAAAAGGTAATTTGCATTGATAAAGAATAAAAAATATTGTAGAGCGATTAAAGAACTTAGGTGAAGTTTAGGAATAATAATCCACTGCAGGTGGTGTGAAAAACCCGTGCAGACCTATTGGGAGAGTTGACTAAAAGAAAGATAGGAAAACAATAAACGGTGATATCATCATTTTGATTTTATTCGCCCTTAGGGCGTCAAAATATCTTGGGCAGTTGCTGCACAGAATTTCTATAGCTATGTTGTACAGCTCTTCATTTAATCACGATCTTCTTTTTCATAAAAGTCATCCATGAAAATGATTCCATAACTCATCCATAAAGATACTAACAACCATCCCATCATAATCATCCTAAACATCAATTCACAGCAATGTTCTCGATTCAGCATTCAAGAGATTCAATCCTATTCGATGCAAGGCTTCAAATTGTTCGAGACGCTACCTCTTTAACCGTTCACCTGAATCTTCGTGGAACACATGAGCTCGAAACGGGGAAAGCTGCCCTAACCCACCAAAAAACGCGCTAACGAAAAATGCAGACGGGACGAGGCTTGCGTCAATGACATTCGATGCATATTCATCGGTCGAACGGTGACATATTTAAAAAAGGCATTAACGGCGGGGGGCGCGCCCATCTGCCGCTAATGGAGAACGAGTATTCGGACTTGCACGACCAACGGCGATGCAGAGGGATCGATGAATGAGGGAACACACAATGAGTCCCATCTTTGCGGATAGAGAGGGCGGGGGAATAAGAAAGGGGTGCGGGGAAATATAAGGAGATGAAAGAGGAGGGAGGAAGATGGAAATTCACCAATTTCACTCCACCCACATGATCGATCGGGTGATAGCACTCTCTTCGCCACTCACCGGCCTAGGATGACATGGAAGCCCAACAACCAATGCTGAGGGCAATGTTACGAACGTGAATGGTAAAGATGAGCTATTTCAGACTTACTGAGGGCCACTAAAACTACATTAAAACTGTTTTAATCTGCTGAATCTGAACTATATACACGTCTAAAAATACATTTTCTAATGAAACGCTGATGTAAACTACAAAAAATACGGAAAAAATAAAGAACCTTTCACTTTAAGGGTGTTAAAAACTACGATAGAAACCACTCAACCCAGTTCCCATCAAAAGACCTCCGATATAAACTATCAAACACGTCTTGAAATTCTTCATCGAAAAACAAATTCAGGTTCCAATATGTGATATCATCGAAGATAAGTAACTTTACTCCACGGTATTGCTAGGCTGGGGTAATTCACTTCACGTTAAAATACGTAATACATATCGTCCAGGATTTGCCACAGTCGGATTCGCTAAGCAATACGCATGACGGTTCTGTTGGGCAAAAATGTAGGTAAATGAATAAATTCTTAAGCAAATTGAATTTAATTTCAATAATGTAAACTAATGAATAGCGCATATTTACACTAATACGTCATGCATCACTGCCTTACTATCTATACGAGCCACCGCAACCATTTTCACGCTAATCAGCCATCCTCGACCCATTCTAAAGCTAATCGGACGCCCCTTATATGCACTAGAAGTTGAGCTCTATGAAATACTGCGAAACTTTTGCGAGCGGGTTTATGCAGCGTCCTGAAAAAACAGTCGGGGTCGAGACCGGAATGGCATACAATTATATCCGAACACTTCGAGGGGAGAAAGTATTAGAGCGGAATTTCTGCATAGTTCCTGCACCTCACCTAGCTAGGGTACCCATTGAGGACTAAGGGATCAGAAGAGAGAAAAAAAGAAGTGAGCCGGGGGAGCGGAGGTCAATCACACCGTCCTCCCCCCACGTCGCCTCCACCCGGCCGAAACCCCAGAGCAACCCTCCCCCTCCGGAGGTAACGCTACCGGCCAACCGCCCCTTCCCGCCGCGGTACTCCGCGCAACAACCGACAAGCGTTGGAGGCCGCCCTCCCCCGCCGACAGGAGGACCGGGGATCGAGTCCACGGACGAAAGCGTTGAGAAACATGTCGGCGGTTAGGGGAGAGCGCAGACCTACCGCTGGGGAATCGAACACCCCTTCTAGAACAAGTGCTGCGAATCACTTCTTCAGAGCTCTATGCGACTGCAATAGGGTGGTACTTCATCTAACGAGTAACTGGCTTAAGAATTTACGGCTAACTAGGATTATTTGCGATATTACGTGCTACCATCACGAATATCATGGTGGACGCACCCGGATAAGCCTCGTATATAAAAATTCACGGGAGATAAGAATAATATGAATCGACCCATTCTTGCCTAAAGATAACAAAAGTCTTATTGAGTTTATTTTAGGATTCAGGAATTCACAGTAGATTTCGTGTCCTCTAGCGAAGACTTCAGCTAGTGAATGATATGTATTATATATAAAGATATTAAGGTTGAAAATTAAAGCAAACGAAATAACGCTAAAGTTTAAAGCACAATGAACATTACTAAGATCATAAGGATTCTGAAATTAATCTAACACGAGCATGTTCGACTTTGTGGAAAGGTGCCGTAACATGAAAAGTTTTCCTTTCCTTTATTACTAAATTATAGAAATAGTCTTTTTCATTTTGCAGATTAAGGATTCTAATGCTTCAGAGACAAAAGATTAAAAGGATTAAGCTGCATCATTCACGCATTAATTTTAAAAGATACTAATAAAGAAAAATACAATAAATGAATAATTATGTCCCCAATCAATAAAATTTATATTCAAAATATAACAACAACATTCCAACCAAGTAATAAACAGCACATGAAGATTCCAATCAGTGAGATAGAACCTATAATGCTCTTAGATAATAAAATTCTAAAAAGTTTTATAATACATTCCTGATAACATAAAACACCTCCATTATCACCAAAAACCGCATGACAGAGTATAATTTCTTCAATACATTTCGGCATTTTCTATAGATTACAACATGTATGAAATATTCCTTATCTCGACGAGAAATAATTCAAGGTGACCATGGGGAATATTTGTCAGGATCAAGCTCGGAGACTCAAAACCTTTTCTGCAACGAAAGGGAATGGAGGGGATCCGAGTTTACCCTGTGCACCGCAAATTACATCTAGGAATCTAACCACGCATTGTGTAACGGAGTTAATTAATTTTGAATCGCTCGGTAAACGGAGGCCTTAAATATTCATCCGATTGTGACCAAACCTCCCAACGGCCACCGGACAGTTACTTTAAAGCGGAAAACGGCAAACAATCGGTTCTCGTGTGGCGCATCCGAGCCGTGCTGCTTCATTTTTTTTGGAGGGGCCGAGGAAAAAATATTTTCATCGATTCTTAATCTTTTTTAACAATTTAAGTCGTGCAATGACCAAAAAATCGACGCGCCGGGTTAAACGGAAGTGTCCAAAGCCATTTAAATAATGAACACTAACCAATTATATGTCCTCTTTTAGCTAATGATCCGAATAGCTAGGGTTAGCATCATAAATATAGAAGGAAATTCACAGGCTCACGTAGCGCAAACGGTAAAAGAATTAAAACAATTAAGCAAAAAATGATTCAAAATCATGGCTTTAGATGAAATTTCTTGTGAAGAATATTATAATTACAATTACTTTAAAAAGGGTTTCTAAGTTATGGACTCAGAAAAGTAGATGCAAACCCCGAATGACCCTGCCGATAAACGAACCGGGATGAAACCTAAATTCAATAGCAAAATAGTTTCACCAACGTGTAAATGTATTGACATATCGCTAAGTCAAGCCGAAGTTGAAGTTGAATTAAGAGACACTCAAAATTTAAGTGCAGATACTGAGAGTCAGATTTACCAAAATATTTTAATTTTAGAGCTATTAGTTACAGAACGATTACCTAGCAAAATTAAAATTATGTCAAGCCCCAACCAACATACTGAATTAAAAATGCCAACATCAGCTAGAATATTACGATTGGATTAAAATAAACATCAAGTCGTCATTGTAACTATTCTCACATGTATACACTTACTGCTCTTCCTTACGGATCTTAAAATACGAAGCAAAAATGTCCTAGAAATATATTTCGGTCCATCGGAAGGCCATCGAATAAAACGAAATGTATTCGCAAATTTTTCATCGCTCGCAAAACTGCTTTCACACCTAAACCTCTACACGCTTTCAAATCAATTTTTCACGATGAAAAATACACGCTATCTCCACTACCTCCTCGGAACACACGAGTTTTACGGAAATATATTCCCGTAAAAATCTTCAGCTGAGGTATTTCGTCATTTGAATCGAAAACTTGGCCTAAAACTCGCGTTCGTCCGACAGCGAAATATCCATCTGCGGATTAAATTTTAATTTATCACAAGCCGAATAAAGATAAGAAGAAAAGTCTTCCAAAAGAGCCTGCAAACTTTCTATCCAAAAATAGGTTGCGGCAGATGAATTTTAAAATGACTGAAACAAATTTTCAATATTTTAATAATATTAAAAGTAGCAAAGAGAGGGCGGGAGAGAAGGAAATAAATTTTTATCTTCTTCCAGGTTTGATCCCTGATTAACAGTTGACAAATTACGATCCACTTCATTAATAATCAATTACAAAATCCAACATAACATAAAAAATGAGCATGAGCAAAAATGAGCCAACACTGGAAACATGACTTTTACGATTCTTTATAAATTATAAATCGGTGAATTTTGAATTAATCCACTTGACCTGAGAAAACCCATTTTAAAAGTTTAACTTATAAATTAATATTCATTTGGGATTAAGGGAGTCAATTATCTCTATTTTAAATCAATTACAGTTCTAATCAAATTATACCAAATATTGCAAATCCAATAATAATAGGCTTTCCATAAAATCCAAAGTTCATTTTATCTGGATTAATACAATGTAAATTAAATATTCAATTCCATAACATTATTCATCAGCTTAATACTTTTACAAAAGATAAAGAAATCGTCAAAGAAACATAAAATTAACGAAGATCTACCTCGCCTGTACTCGGGAAAAGTTAAAGAATATTTATTATAATCCAAGGAGAATACATCAATTCGCGTGATTCCGTGTTTCCGCGTTAAATAACATTAACTTTGCATTAATTTCACACATTTACATACTCTGATTAATACATGAATATTTACTAATCAGTTCGTGGAATTTCGCAAAATTATTTATTATTCAGAGCTAAAGGACATAACTCAGAATTCCTCAATACCAATTCAATTGAGTTAATGTAAATTTTAACAGATACGTGCGTAAGCCATGGTATAGTTCACAGCATTACTAGCTTTCACAGCCGATTCTGTACACGTATTTACAATCATTTATCAGCTTTTCTAGCTACAACTTGAGGCACGTGCGAAATGGATGTACTACGCATATTGGATCATCATCATCACAGC
Source organism: Pachydiplax longipennis (assembly GCA_036926295.1). NCBI lineage: Eukaryota > Metazoa > Arthropoda > Insecta > Odonata > Libellulidae > Pachydiplax > Pachydiplax longipennis. Next base: position 2,935,754 of record JAVFKF010000003.1, read on the forward strand.
AATGGAAGTATGTTTACAGCAACGCCAAATCGTGTTGCGTGGGCATAGAAAGCCTTCCATTTAGTGTCCAGGATGGTGAATTTGTACCGCATGAATAGCAAGGACACGGTGGGTGCCTCCTCCTAAGCACGTTTCCTATCGGCTGACCTTGTCCGAACGTATGCCCGGAAACAACAACACCAAGCTTCTTCGTCGCTCCCCGTCAGGCGTGAGGGCTGAACAGAAGCCCACAGAGACAGTAAATGAACCCATCGCGCAATAATGACCACTTGGGATCAACACTTCCATGTAATTGACACACCTTATAGAAAGAAATTGAATTTAAATGAGACAGAATGAGGTATTATTAGATCAGTAATTGAGGATAATCAAAATAAACGTTGAAGTAAGCTTGCGTGAACATAGATGAGTGAAAGGAAAATGAGTGTCAGGAGAAATGAGTTCATTGAAAGCATAATAAGTGGATAAAGCATAAGAAATGGATTAAATAAAGAATATTCGTTGATAAAACCAGAGCGAGTTATGGGTACATAATCCTATGATATTTGATGAAAACCCACTTCTCCAACCCAACCCAACTCATAATTTTGTTGATAACGTCTTCCAATGCATCTTTCTTACGTAAATTATGAAACTTAAGAATAACAATATATATCATATACAATCATTCGCAAATTTTTCATTTTTCTACATTTTATTCACCAATAAGACATAGATTAAGCAAAAACCTAACGGAACGAGAACGTCAAATCCTAAAACAAGACTCAAAGATTTAGAAGGAAAAATCTGAATGGATCAAACGACGCATAGATGTGGCCACAGCATAAGAAATCCGAAAGGATATGAAAGCAGTGAGGAGATGAGTGAATAAAGAGACTGTTGGCTTGGTTACCCTGGACGGGGATAGCGTGACGGTTACATACGTATACATCGGGGCGTCAAAAACAAAAAAAAAGACTTTTTTTGAGCGGAACGGAGCGATTGACTCAGACATTCGCGCGTCGAAACAAAATGCGTTGGAAATCGGGCCCATCTGATGTCTGCGCTCGCGCATTGTAGGCGGAATAAATTTCCATTCCGCGCGCACTTTGCGAACGTGCGAGGCATCGACCTACCGATTCGCGGACAGCTTAATAACTCTTGCGACGCATCAATTGTGCAGAGAGGCGGGATTGTAAGGGACGGTATCTCTTTACTTACGGTGACGGCCACTGCATTAAGTCCGAATTTTGGCGTGCCGTCAAGTGTCTGCGCCCATGCATCCATACGCATTAATGAAAGGAAACGTCGGGGAAGAAAGTTCGGCCCTTGGAAAGATGCTAACGCACGCAAAGATTGAGTGAGTGAAAATGCATTGAAATTCGAACTCGAAATGCAATGATTTTTCAGTATGTGATTATAATGCATCGTGCTGACTAGTGGTTTCAACTTTAGCGGTTCTCCAGCATATTCACGCAAATTTACATAAAATAATACATGAATAAACGTAAGAAACGGTGCGAAGGCAGAATAAACTTATAGACGTAACGAATAGATGGACTGAACCGCCCGATAATGAAACTAAATTCTAAATGTGGATAGTCTTGTTTCGTTGCTATTTTAATAGTAAATATAAAATGATACTTCATAATTTGTTTTGATATTTGTAACTATAAATAAATTATGCGTGGTTATTGATGTTATAAACGAAAAAAAATTGTAAAATTGATTTTCTAATGTTGAACCAACAAATAATCGTTACTAACTAATCCTTTATTTATTCATAATTCACGATGATTTTAACACATTTACATAAATACTGCTAAACTGCACTAGAAATCGATTCTGCTGAAGCGTTAATGTATTTATTTATACATAAATTTTGTTAATTCGGGGCAAGAAATATAAAGGGAAAGTGATAAGAGTTTCCACGATAAGATCGATATAACAGAGTAATAAAAATCTGTCATATTTTCAGCCTTAGAATAACCTGTTCTAGGCAATAATGGAGCTCCAAACTATTCATATGCCGAGTCCTATTTTTTAACACTGTCATTCAAATACGTATACTTATATCCGCAGAGAAATTTGGAGTGATCAATTCCTCTGAAAATAACTTCCGTAATAATTTGGAATGCCGCTGGAGCAGAAAAAGACTGTGAAATTTACAGAATTCAGAGCTGCGAAGGAAATATGCAAATGCTTAGAAGAAAAATCTAGCTACAATGAAAGATGGAAATGTATGGAAAAAATGAGCAGGTGCGGATTTATAATTAGGCGCGATAGGCGCTAGCTGAGGGCCTGATGCATTATAGGGACCTATAGAACCATATGAGCAACAGTCGGTCTGGATGGGATATTCACAGAATTTTGAGCGATTTCACACCGTTAGTTGGTGATTTTCCTTTAAATTTACTCAATCACTCACATCAATTGACTATCATTCACACATACTAAACTGAATAGCAAGGAATCCGCCAAGTTATAGCTGCAATGAATACCCAAAAAACGGTTTTTAGGAAATGGTCTTCTCTCTATACCTCTAAAATCGCTAACGTTAGACCTTTTGCCGTACGTGGTATACCATTCATACACGCTGGTCTGCCATCTAAACAAGAGCAAATTCTCCGCAAATCCAAAGTCGATCTTACGCCACATAATCCCCAAACCCACCCAAAGCCTCCTTCCCAATAGCCCAAAGATAACCACAATCTTCGCAAGCTAGGCATTATATAAGCCCCTCCAAGCGAAACAAAAACCTCTCTAGACGCCTTCAATTCCTCCCCACGGACATTGAGGAATAGGAAACCCCCAAAATTTCCAAGTACACCGAGCCGTAATGCGTAACCCATCCGGAACCCTCTCTCCCGTGCTAATTTCCCGCTGCACACGCACCAACAACGAGAAAGACTGTTTACGCTACCCTCCCACTCCTTCCTTTCACCTCATCAACTCCTTTGACAAACCGGGCTAGCCTCCTGCGCCGACCCTCCTCCCGCTAGCCTCCTTCCCACGGGAGGCGGTTTAAGCTCGCACCTCCACCCTCTCTCCCAGTTCGGCTGGAGATGGCACCACGCACTCACAAATTCTGCCCCCCCTCCGACCCCTCGGGGCCCTCGCGTCAATAGCACTTGGGGAGTAGCCGCCGCGGAATCCCACACGCTGGAGTTGCCGGGTTCGATTACCGCGCATTGGATCTGCACGCATGGCGTGAAACCGGCAGCACGAAAGCTTTTCGGGCGGGCGTGCGTGGAGGGCCATTGGCCACTCCGCGGAACGGATTCGAGAATCCGGCGCGATCGCTCTCAATGGGCCAAACACCACTTCGGATGGCCGATCGCTGGTTGGAGGACTCATCGCCCGCCTCATTGATTCCCTATCGCTATTTTCCGCTCTCTCAAATCGCGCCTATACGTGAACTTTCGATCTCGCTGAATAACGTAAATATTTGCTCGACATTGCGGCTGAAGATTCTGAGAGGAGTCTTCCATTTGGGAGGGTAAATAACCATGGAAAAAATCTATCGAGTCATTAACGGTACTTTTACGGCGGTGGCTCTTCACTTTCTGGCTAACAGCTAAGTTTCCAAGAGGATATCCCGAACATTCTTCCGAAATACCACCGATCTATTCACCATATAGGAAATCCTCCAAAACTATAATCAGCAAAGTCTATTTTGAAAATTGAAAAGTAATACGTCACTCCTTAAAATACACTAACATCGTTAATAAAAAATTTCCAAAAGGCGTGTACAGTATAAATCCAGAGAGATACTCTGTGGAAAATTAAAAATGGAAATGGAAACAGGAATGGTAGCCACATAGAAATCGTAGTAGTTTCTGTGAAAAAAATACAACGATTATCTTCTTTAAACATGACGCATTTCCACAAAACGTCGCCAAAGACTTTGAATTTTATTTCTACATAGAAAATGGCTCAATGTAAACGATATATCTGCCTAAATGGTGAATTTAGAACTTTAAGGTCCCACTTCTCAACTCTAAATTACCATGTTTGAGAATATCTATCATGAGAAATCAATTTATTTCCGATGAAATTGGTACCGATCTGAGAGAAGCTATTAGAGTAGCATAGAAAAGCGGGTGGAATTCTACGAATTCGAACTGAAGACCCTTAGAGTAATCTGAAGAGTACCAACAACTACACGCATAAATGACCAATCTTCCGATATGTCTGGCTCAAAATCTATTCAATTGCATATTCTGTGAAATTTATCATACATAAATTTCCCGTCAGCGGTCTATCAAGATGTCCACCGCGAATAGCTATGACCCATCAACAAAAATATCGAGAGATTACTCTCAATGAAAAAGCTTAATAGAGGATAATCAATCACGGATAAAAAATTTCCACAATATTTTCACGGCTAACGGTCTAACAGTCCTGAATGGGCAGCTACGCCCAAAACCACAACCGACGTAAATTTCGTGAATCATGTATACAGGAAGTAAAACGAACCGATGGTTCCCCAATCGAGCTTCCAACACCCTCCGAAAACAATTTATCGAAGCATTATCGAACTTCTGTTTCACGAGCAGGAATAACAAGGGAAGGAAAGCATCGATCGAATCAAGGCAATTGGGTGACGCCATCGGGGGGACGGATATTCAGGCTGCACGGCAACTCATATACTTTTACAAAATATTTATAATTATTCTAACCTAACGCTCCGATAGGTCTAATGGCTCGGTGGAAACATGTGAATAGAAATGAATTATGAATAACATACCTACATCATCGGAAAAAAATTACTATTTAATAAAATAGCGACTTGCCATAAGCATAGGGTAAAATTACGCCGCAATAAATGGGAAATACATCAACCAAATACTTAGCAATAATACTTAGCAATAATACTTAGCAATAATTTAGCAATTTACGGGTATATAAAAATTCAGCAGCAGGCATAACTTTTACAAAACGCAAATATTCGGGTTTCTACTAGGCTGAATCCTATACCGATTGAAAATTCTCAAGAAACCAAAATAAGAATTCATGAATTTTAAATAGACTTTCATCGACAACACGATATTAAGATATTCTACGCGTCATAAAAAAATATTTCTCAAGAGAATTTTCATACAATTATGAATTGGTGATTCAAACGGAATTTATCTTCACGGATTCTCTCTTTCGCTCACTCATATTTACTTAACGCAAGAGCCACTTTAGCTAAGGAAAACCGGAAAATCATGAAACTACTTTCCACCACTCTAAAACGCATCATGAGCTAATAATATTGCTAATATGAGCCATTAAAAATTCGAATGACGCATTACTACGGCATTCCCTTTTGGAATCTACGTAAAGATGTTTCCACGACGCATTGTGACATAAAGCTCTTCGCACGTTGAATTCAAAATTTTGGAAAGGCTTAAAGAAAAACGTAATTCAATTAGCGTGGTGTTAATTAACACAAAAACGAGAAGCGCGTCTACTTCCTCTACCGAGACAATCTCACCTCTATTCGTACAAAATACCCTCTGAAGCGAATCAAAGATAAATAATTTCATGTTTCGACGACACATCAAATCAAATGTATTCTGAAAAACACATGTAACGTCTACAACATTCCACTCTCGACGAATCTGAAACTTCGACGATATACACACGTATATACATAACATGTCCAGTAATGGCTTGTTCGGATACTCAACCTGACTGCATTAGTGATATCAATAATTTGTCCGCTACATTGCTATACTATCCTCTATTACTATATTTAATAATTAGTTACTTTTATTTCCTCGTAATCCTTAATTTCGCCTAAAACAAAAACGTACTTGCAGGAACCTCGGAGCACACTATGCTGTATGTTTATTACTATTAGATATAACTCATATTTATAAACATTAAATAAAACATGAAAAAAATTTCTACTGTATTATTACAAAAAAATCAATTTTAATGCAAGTTTCTGACCCTAGGACGTCAATTATTTATTAGCGTTAATTATTAGTCAATTAGCGAATCCAAGAACGACAGAAAAGAAACAAATCAGCTCACTTCAGTACATCATATACAGTTTAAATTATAACATAAGGAAAAGATAAATTTGACTCAATTCTGCATTCACTTACAAACTGTTGATTAATATGAGTTGAATCAAGCAAAATTAAAGCAACTAACATGTATTGAAAGCCAATTGATAGACATAATGAAACATTCGAGGACTATATCATCATTAAAGTCACAGAACAATTTAAATGAAATGATCGCATAATTGATTGAGGAAATTTTTCTTATCGCCAAAACAATGGGCTGCCGATGAAAAGTGAGAATTAAATTCGCGCCCAATTTTAAAAATCTACGCAGGCAGCCTGAGGGAGCGAGAATCCCATGCGACACCGAGGGCCATTGATTTTCAGGGAAGGCTCGCCATGATTACTCGAGGGAACCCACTGGAATTGGAATGTACCTCCATGTGAAAAATCGTTCGGCTCAACTTTTTCTGGCGACAGAAACGCGGAATTACAATCAATCATCACGTATGAACTAATTATCGAGCTCGTGCGTAGTTATTAACAACCAGGAGCATCGACGCATGATATCAAATAGTGAAATGTAAAAACCAACGGAAAGGGCAGAACGTTATTTGATTCTTGCAAGTAATGAGTGTCATTAAAGAGAGGATTGATAATTTTGGAAAGCGCACTTCGTAATGAACTTAAAGCCTATGAGATATCGCTGACCTAGGGCAAACTTTACGTCATACATTAACGTTGCATTAAAGCATACCTGAAAGCTTTCTTTGAAAGGGGAAAAATAACCAATTAAACAATATATAGAACACATAAATTGAGAAAAATACTTGTTTTTCGTTTCTTTTAATCGATGATTCATTTTGAAAAATGTAATTTCAAGATTTATGTGGATATTATCCGCTAAAGCGTTACGCTAATACCATATTGTTTAAGAGTGAAGATGCTTACAATAAAAGATATACAATAAAAAAGTTCTGTTATCAGTCTACAATTGGGAAAGAATACAACCAGATTCAAATTGTCCATTCTTGCTTTTAAAAACCACGCTAAGGCTACGTAAGAAAAGAAAATATTCCTACGAATCGACTATTTCGACACTAACCAAAAGAAATAAAATCGCAAACAAACAGGATAGTATAAGACGCTAAGAAGTAAAACCTAAGCATTTATTTCGCGAAATTAGCTAGATATGGTCAAAGATTAATTGGAATGACAACACACTCGTGGAGACAGCTTCTAAACATGATTCTGCCAGTAAGAAAATTTATAAATAAAAATTAATAACGCATGATAAAAATGTAGCATATGCGGCCCAACTATAAAAAATACGCATCTTATTTCTTGAGTTGTGACTCATTTTGCCTCCTATAACAAAGCAAAACGTAACAAAAGGAATCTATTTTCGGTGACGGGGAATGTCACGCTTCCAAGTCCGCGGTCCCTAGAGATTCGCTGCACGACCTAGCTAACCTTCACATCGATCCTGACTTCCTCTTAAACAATTCCGCCGAATCGGCGAAAACCTGGCGAATTTTTCGACCGAGAGCAAAACCACCGCGGCCGCCACGGAGAGCCGGAAGCGAGGCCTCGAGACATGCCGCAACTACACCGCGATGTGAGAATACCCACTTCTATCCTGAGGGCAGAATGCCTCTCTCGTGGGAGTCACAGTCTCCCCTTCAATTCCAGGGTGACTAGGTCAGGGAGAGATGATTCCTTCCCTCACTCCGAACCATGAACTGTCACCCTTTCACCATTTCCAGCGAACGGACGCGGAAAGGAAATGCGTTTACGCGGATGCGAGGGTAAACACGCCGCTCTCTTTAAGTCCTGAAAGCTGTGCGTGTTTTTTGCTGCTTCGGATGCAAGATGTCAAATATACCGAAAAAGCTCCAGTAAAAAAATTTAAAGAAAACATACAAATTGAACGTCCGAAAAAAATTACTTCACCATTGGAAAAATAGTTTTTAGCTTAAAGCGATAATTAATATTAAAATTAATGAGGGTATTAAAAGGCATATTTTTCAAAAATTATTCTTGATTGATCTTAATATTATAATTATCGCTTTTTTCAAAATTTCGTTGCACTATAATTACACGTTACATATACATAATTTACATTGCAAATGGCTTATTAAACACACTTTTCGAAATAGTTCAATTTCTTCAATACAAGTATATCAACGCTTCTAAATATATATTTAAATGATTATTGATAACAGAATGCGTGTCCTATACAATATTTCCTTCGCCTAACATCTTGATATATCCGAAAACTCGAGCTATTTAAGAATAGTTACTTCCAAAATATTCACTTTTAAAATTATTTTTGAATGATAAATTGCTGGTTCTAGGAAATAAAATGATCAATATTTATAATCAAGATAAAGGAAAGTCAGTTTTAGTAAATTAATTTATAATTACATTAAGTTTAATTTCAGAAAAAATCCTGTGCAGCCAATAGGGTAGTAGGGAAAAATACTACCGCCACTATACTTTTTAGCTCCAATGTGAAATAATCGAATAAATCCAGAGAAAAAGAGGCACTCTCTTTTCTTTGTCACAGACATCTGCAGAGCTTAGCATTTGCAGAGGAATATCAATAAATAAAAATCACTTGATGTCATACAGTGATTCATGAAATAAGGAAAAACAGGCTCGTTAATTCCACTTTTGAGCAGCTTCGCCAGCAAAGCTAATACGCATCTTTTTATTTGGATAATCGGAAGTTTCCCGCATGAGTGAACTCCGTGGTATCCGAAATATGTTTACTCGCACAATACTCTCTGGTGCATGTCAGGCAGGTTAAGCCGTATGATGATGATAACATCTAGGTTTATCCAGCAGCATCAAAGGTTGATCGTGCTCGCGTCAAAGCAGTAAAGCCTGTGTATACAGCAATAACGTCTATGATGCGTTTAAGTGTCACGTATCGATCCAATTTCGATGACTTCGTACTTTTTGCTTACCCTCAATTTCGCACGCAAAACGTTCGTAATGATAAACAAAGGCAAAAAGAAAGCTGATATGGAATCCTAAGTCAACTAAAACACGCTCGTGAATGCGTATGTCAAGCTTTTGGCGTTATATATCACGGACGTGTAATGGGAGGAGATTATACCAAAATAAGAGTAATAGTATTTTAAGCTCAGCTCTACGAGTATAGATCTAAAATTAAGCGTAATGTTAAGGAAAAAATCTAAAATAATAAAAAATATATATGATGTTACGAAGGTCGGAGCGGAAAATACAGGTTTGACGGGAGGAGCGAAATCTTAACTGAACCTAAATTTGTTTCCCTCGTTGAAACTGGTGAAATACCAGTACAAAAAATATTTCGGTTCTATGCCTTGACATAGTATGAACCAGGTAAAATGATTAGACACAAAAAACTGAATTATTTCCCGTCTACTCTTTCTCCCTTGCCACATTTACTAACAACTCTTTACTCCGGTGCAGCGATACATAAACAAATCCTTATTTTAGCCCCAGATTACATTCAAGGTGCATCATTTACAATTTTTTTTAAATCTCATGTTATAAGAGGGTAGAGAATTTGCATGAATGCGCAGACCTCTGTCCGAGACAACCATAATCTCAACAAAACCCAACAATTTCCTCAGCTTTGCAATCCTCATTAACCCAACCCATTCTCTCCCGCCAAGCGGAGACTACCCACACGTCCTCTCAGACAGCCAAACCCTCCGACAACTCTCCTTTAAGACACTTTAAACCTCATCACCCACCGACGCTCGCAGAAAAAACACCTCCAGCCGACGACCCTTCAGAACACGTCTATGAAATAATGATTAGGTCTAATTAGGTCGATTCGAAATGGACGCGGTCGAGAGTAAATCCCGTCGAAAATTTCGCCGAGAAAACGCATTCCGGCCGGCATTAACTCGCACATACACACAATGCTTTCCCTCCCCCATCCTTTTTCCCTTCCCTCCCTCCACAGACCCCACTATTGATTCCTCTTCCGCGACACACACATACTCCTCCTCCCAACGCAACCCACCCCACCCTTCCCTCCCACACGCTCATTTCACCTGGGCGACACGGTCTTAACGCGGACGGGAATCTATGAGGAGGCGTGCTTGGGGGACGGAGTTTAAAGTGAGGAGCCGATGGATTGGATGGAGAGCAGCCTAATTCCAAGGCGAATGAGTGGAGGGATGATCGGAGGAGATATTGCGAGAGAAATATAGTTAGGGAATAAAATAAAAAACATTCGAAGATGATGAAATGTGTATGAAAAATTAAATGAAAGAAAGCTGTTTCTCCAAGTCGAATGTCTAAAATTCATCATCTCAAGATCGGGAGTAATCTACCATCCCCTACAATTTATGCCATGAGATGCATAATTCTTCCTTAAAAGCATAAAAATGGCAGGCACGCTATTTTTATATTGGTAGGATCCCGAAAACTTTTGACTAATAAAATTAACATCCTTCGACGTAAACCTTCGTTGGAGAGTTCCGTCCACTTTTTCTCTCCGTCCAGCTGTTAAAACTGCCGATTTGAGATCGAAAAAAAATCTAGTGCTCTTACAGTGTTGATGCATTTCGATAGATCGAAAAGTTAAACTAATGGAACCGATGTCAAATCAAATCAACTTTAATTATGACACGTAAGGGTGAAAGCTTTGGTTTTTGAATTTTTTCCCTACATCTGAAGATAATTTCTTCCTTCATTTCCTAGTTTCTTCGACTCGAAAGAGAATGCGATTAAGAGAAACCATCAAACCAGGAGATGACGAGATGGTGAAGCTTTCACGATGATGAATAGTGAAAAATATTGACGTGACTGGGACGGATTTTTCACCTTCCTCGAAGGCCTGGGATCGAGTCCCATTCACGCCGATTTTACAATACTGTTTATTCCAGGTTCTAAGGTGCACGCTGGTACATGCAAAGAAAATCGCCTTTACTCCTATTCTTGCGTTCACGATATTTATATAGGATTAGTAGAAATCTAGAATGAATTCCTCAGATAGGGAGAAAAGAAGATTGCGGAGAAAAATAGGGAAATGATTCACGTTCATCTTAAAACAAATGGAATGTAACGTTGCGACGTAATTTTGACTAGTGCCCGTCATTCGGGGGTTACTGATGGGGTTTTCTTTTCCTAGAAGTGCACTTAACTTCATAAACCTCAATCGATAAGAATCGTTGACGTAATTAAGAGCTACAATCGAAGCAAGCACCGCAGATGATCGCTTCAGCATCCCTCTGTATCTCCGCGTCGCAAAAACCACGCTCTGTAAAACGCAACGCGTACTCGAGGCGTAAATCACGCAATTCCCACCGAACGGGTGAACGCCCGCCGCAGACGAACGCCCGAATGAATCACGTAAAAATGTAAGCAGTGAGATTCCCTCAGGCACAAGAAGCTGTCAACAAAAAAATCCACGAATAATGGGATGATACAAAGGAGATTAGAAGTGAAGCGAAGTTAACGCTGAACGAAAGAAGGAAAGAGTGCAGAGATGGGGAGAGGGAAAGGGGGGTGCCGATATGGATTCGGAGCGCCGGACACGAGGGATGCTGCAGGCTGCTGGGGAGGATATTATGAAACAGCGCTTCACAGCCATTTTCTCTCACGGCTCAATTATAATCACGATATTTTCAAAGCAAAACTTATCGAAATTCCTTATTCTTACTATCAATCCACAGCATATGTGCAGAAACACAAATACCAGACAGTAGAGTTTCTTTACCGGTGTGCCGCGGCATAAGTATTTAAGCTCTTGGTGTACCGCATAACATCCATGAATATATTATAAGAATGTAAAGCTTTGGGTTTATGGAAAAATATACCCACTGTTATCATAGACTAAGGAAAGTAACCCGTTGCAGGAACTATGTGCTATATTTTCACTCTTCGTCTAATTTTCCATAAGAAATCATTGAAAATAATTATTTTTCCTCTAAGCTATAGTAAAAATCGAATATGAAAATAAAAATAACAAACTATCATAAAAATAGTACATATAATTTATAACTAATTTTTCATGAGAAATTTTTTGAACATCGATCTCGGACTGGCTTGACATCCCTGTATTTTGAAAGGCAGACGGACAATAAAACTATATTTTCCACGTTTGTTACCGCTCCTCTTATATTTCCTCTAAAACTGATTATATCTGATATGTAATATACACGTAATTCAAGTTAATTATAAATATTTATGCGTTATGCATACGACTTATCAAACGTCGTTAACCAAAGCCTAAGTCGTTATGCAAGTTATATTGCCCTAAAGCCAACTGCGTTAACAAACTAAGTCGTTATCTGGGCCTACAGTTAAAAAAGATAGTAATATATTCATAGAAATATACATTATATACATAGTGAGATTCCTATTCCTTTGTTTTCATCGTGGAATGGAAGAGACTGCTTTTGAGGAGAAGCAGGAAGAGAGGAGTTGCGATTCGAAGAGACAGTGCTTATGGAAAAGCGGCGTTTATTCTCTCGATCTGACTCTCAAATCTCCTCCGATATGAATCAAAGGCAAGTGAGGACAGGAGGCGTGAACGAATATAAATGGCTGCATGCACTTCCGCACGATGGCGCTTCGGAATAGATTTCTCGTCGATTTCCAACAGAAATGTTTGATCACCACGTAGACGGCGCTGACAAATAATCGAGACGGGAAAATTCTCCAATAGATAACTTATGTATACATACACTACACTCGAATTCATAATAGAGGTGAATAAGATAAGACGCTTTCAAAGTTTCCTATAAAAGATAGGAAATTTATCATTTTCCGCTGAGATTCGTGGCTTTCTTTTTAAGGCTGACTGACAATCCACGCTAGCATCACATTCTACAAGAAAGGCCATTTTTTGCAATATTTGAATGTCAATCAGTACGAAAATGAATTAAATCAAACCGGATACGATGAGAATTGGAAAATTTACCCACTTTCACTCCATAAATGCGGAAGGATCATCGCACCCTTTTTTTAAGCATGCTATATGGATAGTGACCGAAAATGGATTAATTCTACGACAGAACATCTTTGGTCTTTACAATTTGATTTTCTTTATGGCATTTGTTTTCTTTACTGAATTCTTTCCTACCTTACATACAGAAGACCTACGAGTATATGTAAAGAGACAGCCATTCTAACCGTTCCGAGACGACTGCCAGCAATGAATCATTTGTTACTCACAGAAGATGCGGCATCCTATTTGGATTTGAATACTCGGATATCAACAACTTATAAACGGCAATAAAACTTTATTATTTAATTCTTTAAAAGATACGGTATCTTAATAATAAGAAAATGTATATTAAACGTCTGCAATCTAAAAAAGGGGTTGACTGACCAAATACTCTGTTTGCATCATACGATAACACAATCATAGAATAGAACCACTTACAGCAAGATTTTTTTCCTGTGTTAGTGTGGCTTACGAGGGCACAATATAAACGCTGGAAACCATCTTTCTTTAATCGTTACTACGGTTAGTGTTTATGCAACGACAAAGCTCGGAGGATCAATATGGGAAAGAGCCTCAAAATAAAATTTTAAAACATCATCGCTTTTTAATACTGCAAATGAGCAATGCTTCGAAAGAGGTCAAATTTGGAGTCACGGGAATCTAATGGGAAGAAAATTGGGCTGAAGGCAGATGAGAAATGAGCAGTTAATACATCTGCGATCGAAGAATGAAGGTAATCCGTGAGCAGTGAAGTTTCGAGGCAGGTGGATGGTTCAGAAAAGCAGGTGGCCTTGTAAAAAGTGGAAAAAATGGTCATGAAGAACAAAGAGTAGATCTATACGACCTATATTTGGAGACTATAGATTTAGGGTGAGAGTAAGATCGAGCATACCTAAAGGAATACAACATTTTCCAGCGTAGAAATAGCATACATTATGAATTATTTAATATGCAAAGATTAGGCTTCTCATTCTCGTTGTGAGAAATTATGCGAAAATAATCTCGTGAGGGGTTATCGCCTGAAAAATCAGCACCATCATTTCAGAAAATTGTCGACCTTGAATTTAAAACTCCTAAATATGTTTTGAGAACGAATTCAAAAATTTAATTTTTGCGACTTCAATCTTTTTAAAAAGTTTTATTTTCCGAGGTATTGTGCAACGAGCAAAATATGACATCGAAATGAAGTATTTACGAGAAAATTAGTTTAGTTTTAAGGTTATGAATAAAAAATTATTAATTTTTCGAATCTGAATACTGTATCATCTGCTGGTCTTGCCATGAGAGCTCCGATAGTTAGTTACAGCAAATATCTGGGATTACACTCGAGAAATCTTTTGAAAACGAGAGCAGAAGCGAATGGAGCATTATTTTTCCGGAAGATCCCCCAAACTCATTAGCGTTATGAGTTCAAGAGCTACTTCCGACGATAACAAGATAAATCTGAAAAATCTGTTTCCTCCAACTTTCGATTTCAATTCCGAAGGAGGAGGAAATTCTATTTGGTTCTTCCCGAAAAAGACGTTTATTCAGCGTGCTTCATTTCCTGAAATACGCTATCATAAACAGATAACTGAATGGATGGTATTTATTCTAAGATAAAAAGCGCTGTAAACTGCCAAAACATACACAAAATTAATTTACACCAGAAAAGAAACCCAGTATTATCAGAAAACTGTAAGGTCTAATTCCAGTCGTTTTCCGGAGACAAACACTGTATGTATGTATCCGAATTTTCAGCTCAAACTTTCCAATTTTTTGGACTACGAGCGCTCGAATCTCCACGCTTAGTGAGTTTACTCAGCAAGTGAATGATTAATTTTCATTTTGACGTGATCTATTGATGATACGGAGTTAAGGAACAGATGTAGAAAAGAACGATGAGATGTGTGGCACGATACAATTCAATTTTACTCGCTAATTAGATCTGAAATATTTTTCGGCAAAAGAAAATAAATACAAAATATTTATGCGTTGTCGAAGAGGGAAAGTATATCAGTACTTGTCAACTAATGACTATCTTAAAGATGTATGGCTCGTAATTAGAAGAGTCCCCATAATAACCAATACTTAAATTCACGAGTACACTGACATGGATTGAAGGTTTTAGGGCAAAATAATACACGAAATTAAGGGCTTAAATGAAGAAAGACTTCAGAACTTCTCTTTAGATTGAGACTCCAACAACCATCATTCCCGATTCAATCAGCCGTCATCACCACATATCTTTAAAATTGTAACTTGTAGAATTTCTTTTTAATTCAGAGTAGACTGGATGGATGAAACATCTAAGGAAACCAACTGTTCATGGTGACTTCCTTGATTGGACAGGGACATGACATTTGAACGAATTTCCTCAACTTCTCCATCTCTGTGACCACAATCTTCACGGACATCACGACCCTGACTCGAATAAGAATCGAACGTAAGAGTACACGGGGTGGCACAGCTTTTTCGCTCGATACCTATTTAGACAAGACTCCTCACTTTTACATCCATCTTCGAAACGAACCGCACGCGCCCGCAAAAAAAGAAATATGAGCAAACCTCTTAATGGATTGAAGTCTCCGCGCCCACGGATACTTCGCGTTCTGCACGAAACCTTCGCTCAGCGACACAAATCATCATCCCGCCAGCCTCCTTCCGCACTTACTCATCTTTCCTAGGCCGTTTATTCCTTCCGGAGACGCCAACCAACCCACTTTTAATGCCACCTCCACTCCAAATGAAACCTGGGACGAACACGAATGCTTTCAACGCTCCAATCAATCAATTCCCTTCATAAATTTCGCCGACCAAATAAGAATATTCTCTTCGTGCTCACCTCAAACGAGGATACAAGCAGCTTACAAAAGTATCTACTAAAGACCGCACTACCGGAAAGTACGTCGTAGGTTAAGTGTTGTTTCAGACCAATACACAACGTGAACTCGATGATGATATGAGATTGATACCCAATCTAGTCGCACTAAATCATGTTTGTGCAAGAATGCTAAGAACATTTTCAATATTATTGTAGATCTAATTTATCAGCGATCAAATTACATATACAAAGTTTCAAAATCGGAGTGAAACTATATAAAATGCGAAGCTTGATTCATGTCAATCAATCCTGTGAAAATCAAAATAGTCCCTCCTTGTCATTTAACTCTTATGATTACATACCAAAGTTGTCTAACCTTTTTAACTTGAAGACTACATTAGAAATTTCAATAAACACCTACTGGTGTGGACCACCACCTCTCATAAACTGTATAGTAAATATTCATATGAGCATTCCCTACTTATGCATAAAAATTTATCCGAATATATGTTACCCAGTCAAGAGAGAATACGCGAGTACCTAATAATAAAACCCTAAGCAACAACAATATGGCTTTTTATTGATTTTATATATACTATATTATAAAAATAATTTTAAAATACTAACTCCTAACTGGCTGGTGAAAATGCTAAAGATTCCACGCAGTAATTCAAGGCAAAAATTTTTAGAGTGACAACCTATTTGATGAAAGTTTCAGTAGTAAGAAAAATAATATATCTTGGTGATCATAAATGGTGTTTGGTAAGTTATGTTATGTTAGTTATGTTAAATGTTAGTTATCAAGTTTCTGCGATCGAAATTTATAAAGAAAACGCAGTCGTATCTCTTTAAAAATGTCTTTAAAATAACCATCGTTGGAGGGCGGGCAACCCTACGATAGTCAATTCACAAAGATAGCCAAATATATCGAGCAAAACCCTAAACACGAACTCTCCCTTTGAGAGGCAGTGGAGGCCGACCACCCATTTAATGAGATGCGAACCCGGCCTATCCGCTTGCTCTTCCGGATACCTTCCTTTCTATCCCCGGTGGCGCGAAAAACCCCTTCGTCTGGGGCAGCTTCAAAATTAGTAAATGAGCATTGCTCGAGTATCGATCGTACGAAGGGAGGCTTGGGGGTGGCGAGGGGGGGTTGGCAAGGTGACGCCGGGAGTCTGGGAGGAGGAAGTGATGTATCTGAAGCGGGACGTCCTACGGGGGACCCCTAAGTGCCATCGGGAATGGATCTTCCCGTGGTTCTCACGCTCCCGAAATACTTCTTTTGGATCTTCCGGCTTCATAACCACGACCGGCGGTGGGATACGCCGAAGCTATTTTTGACATGTAAAAATAAATTATTGATGACTCGCAGCTACCTGCGAAATGGCCGCTGAAGTTTTCTGTGAGCTTACTCGACGAACTCTGGCCGGAAAAATGAACGGCTGGTTTATCCAAAAATGCACTTATGCACCATCGGGGGATAAATGTCTTATGAAAAATATTTGTGCTTGTATATTCATTAAACCTCAAAAGGGCAATTTTTACCGATTTCATTTGAACTGTTCCTCACAAAACAAACTGAACTATAAGAATATAGTTCTGTCAAATGATAGTATAATTATAAAGGTATTTCTACTTATATACCTACGTAATTTCGAATAATCCACAAGTATTGCCAATTAACATGTTAAGAGCCATACTCCAGCTTTTAAAACTTTAGAATGTGCAAGTAGTTAAACATTTATTATTTTACCTAAATTAAATGATAATTCACTTCGCTGATTCTCCAGTAGCCTTCAAGTTTCACATTGGGTTTCAGAATTTTTATTTTATTCTACTGAAAATATAAAGAATTTTTCAACAATTCATTTACTAGTATCATGAATTACATTTCCGTGATATACTGAAGAATTAATTTTTAACATAATTTATCTATAAACTGTACGTAGGTTTTCGCCTCTTTCGCAGTCTCCTTTGATAATTTAATGACAAGACGACGTGTAAATATAAAACATACTTCTTGATCCCTATTTTGTCCATATAAACCTTACATTAGTGATACGTTATTCCAATACGAAGAATTGATTCTCGTATTTTCGAATATAAATTCGATTCGAACGTCCAAAATATTTTAATTATGCTAACAATGTACAGTTATAATCTGACGAAATTGAAATCCTCATGAGACATAATTGAAAAGGTTTTTGAGACATTATATAAACGAACTACTTCTTTCCAAATAAGAAACTACTTTATAACTAAAACACTTTATCTGATAATATATCGATAGTTTGACAGAAAATATAAATCTAGCCGTTTTATTTACATACTCCAGAGCCGTCTTAAATCAAAATTGCGTGCTTGGAAGAGAGAAAACGTTAAGACATTCCACAACCCCAACGCAAACTTGGCATCCCAATGAAATATAACTAAACATTATGCGGTGAGTAATGGCTGATCAAAACCTTTTACATCCATATAAAAAATTCAAAACTTTTGACATCGACAGTGAAAAGTCGTTCCTTAAATCTCTTCCAAGTATTCCCTCACAATTTAAACGGCGTACCACGTTTAAAACGACGTACCAGAGTCATTGCCTTCCCCAACGACAGAGAAGTCCCCTTAATTGCGAGCGCAAAACCTTCCGAGCAAAGGTGAGTGTCTTAAACCGCGAGAAGTGGGCCAAAATCCCAATTCCGCACGCTAATCGCAGCGATTATCCAGGGCATAATAGAGCAGGCAGCGGTGGCAAAGATCACGGAAATCCACCCATTCACTGCGGGTCCTAAGCTTTACTAACCCATTCCTACGGATGGCAACATTTATCACCTCTACGCACCCGTCGGAGGAATATTTCGCACTGACCGAACCTTATCACCCACCGCCTGTTGCTATACGGAGAAATGAGGAGATTGCATATCCTGCTGCAACTCCCTTCAGAATGCAATGTGCTGCAATCATTAAAACGAGTCCTTACGTACGGGAAAAAGTGCCCGTCACCAAAAAGCTTTTCCACGATGTTCCGGGAAAGCCTAAAATGTTTGTATTCGCGCGCAATCCGCATTTCTCAAACAATGAAAACGCGAATTAAATACTGATGACCCAAGATGATCCCCAAGATAATTGATATTCGAAAATTATGGGAAAATGTTTAATAACTTTCTAGAGCACTAGACCAGGGTTCTTATTCAAATGCAATAAAATACAGCATACAGAAAATAAACACCACTGCTTTCGCTATTGCTAAATGTAGGAAATAATACTGCGCGAAAATAAATGAAGGTTCTGAAATAGTCAGTATACAATGTACATTATACTTTCATAATTTTATACCCAATTAAAATTTTATTATATATTAAAATACATTTAAATTTCCGAGACTATATCGCAAATGAGGGTAGTTTGCTAACTTCAAGGGAAGAAGTTATGAAACACTATTATACCGACGATGAGGTCCCTGGATCGAATCTCGTCTGATCGAGTTTCCGTATGCATATCAACCTGACGAGCGGCCTTTCCGCCCAGAACAGGGGGATGTACTTAACGAGGGTTGTTTAAAATATGAGCAAGCGTAAATGATATTTATGGGAAATTTTTCATAAATAAAGAATACACGAATAAAATGTCTACTTGTTTCCACCACGACACAGAAGCGATCGAAATTCCACAATATTAATTATCATCCACTGTTTAACTTTCTTTTAGATTTCTAAAGCGGATTATGCGGGTATAATTAGGTATGTGAATTTTTAAGGAGTATTACCTATCTGAAGTTATAATTAGAAGTGGGTGGTGATGAAGCCAAAGGCTAGAAAAAAAAACAAAAATGGCGGAAAAATCTTCCGCTTGACCAGTTCTTCCCACATCCATCCCTCGATCACGACCCTGCTCACCAGCAGCGAGTATCGAACCCATACCCTCACAGTCCCCTTAACTTCACCGCCGACAGCGCCCAGTGAAAAAAACGAAGCAAAAAAAACACACCGTCCGGACTCGCGTTAGGTCCCCGAAGAATCGACTTTTCCCAGCACCGCAAAAACCCTTTCCGGGAGCATCGCATGAAAAGCGGGCGATATTAAGGTCGAATCTCACTCGATACCTCATTACATCACCAGATGAAATACCGCACGGACTTTTGGCAGCGAAGGTCAGATGAGGAGAGGGATTTTAAAGTGAAAAGAGAGGGGTGGACATTTGCAGCCTCCTTTTCCCCCCTCAACGTGAGCGATCAATTCCGAGCAGAGAAGACCGAGGGAGTGGACGAAAGGGTGAGGCGTGGGTGAGGGATGTGGGCGTCCCGGGAAGAGGATGTGAAGACGCCTCGAGAGGTCACTTTGCTATTCTTCTCCATCCCAAATGTCGGCGAGATGGCAAACGCGGAATGTGTCCTATTAAACAAGCACGACCGAGTATTCGGGGTGGATCTCGAGGAGAAGGGTTAATCATAGACCTCATTTTCTTTTATATTCTTTCCTATACCTCTCGCAGGTGCCCCTTTCACAGTTGGTGTCTTCCAGCGGAGGAAATGTTTTAAATCGCATAACATCATAATTTTCCATTCCATAAAAAACATAATTCCGCATTTCACCTTCATCTGCAGTGATACACACCAAGCTGCCTTTCGGCGCGTGGTAGTTTAGGGGAGAATGGAAATAATCTTTTACAACTTACGCATTATATTTCATTGCATTTATCTTAAAATGGGTCATTGGAAAGATGAGTTTACTAATCTCATTTTATTCCCAATATAACCGTTTATACAGTATAGTACTGTAATCAAGGAGCAGCATGGCGAGCTGAGATATTGAAAGATTGTGTGATTGGTTGATTACTCGTAAGCAATATCTTCTTTTGAGAATGCTGGCTCCCACGTTTTTTTATTCAATGTAAATCATATTTGGGGAGCTGTTACATATTTTTGGCAATATTTATGTATGTTGCAGCCAATTTAAATTTCAAACTATTCGTCTAACACATTACATAGTAAATACACACTGGAACATTTAATTAGATCCAGATGTCTCCTTGTAAGAGTCTCCTCACAGTACATCGGTTAGGAAGGCTTGAGTTAAAAGAGTTGAGATCCTATTCGGAAACTAGGGAATAGTGAAAGTTTTTCAGGTTTTATAGCCGTGTTTTCGATAACAGGACTACAGAAAATCAAAAGCCAACGAACTCTCTGCACACATTTAAAGAATTATAATTTAATATATAGAGCGAGCCGTCAAAGAAAAATAGTCATATATAATATACAAATACTTACAGATATTTTAATTAGTCTGACAATTTCTTGAAACTCACGAAAGCTCTAAGTGAGATTTCCATCTTGAATCAAAACAATATTATTCATGGGTCAAGTCCATACAGTTTAAGGGAGATATAAGGGGAAAGATTCGGGTCAATGTAATAAAAAGAAATTAGTAAGAAGGTCGACTCAATAAGAAAAAGTCAAGCGGCGATGATTAAGATGTGAATGCACTCAGCCTCCGGATGAGGAGGGCACCTGAAGTAGAAAATAGAAACCACAAAGACATTCGAAAGGGATGAATAGTGGCAGTGGATTTAGGACTGGAGCCAAAATAAACCGGATTCGAGAAAAACACGGGAGACCATTAAGTAAAACAGTCATACCGGTGACAAGATTTTATGGCGAAAATAAAGTTCTCTTTTCGAGAGAAAATAAAACAACAAAGTCGATTCGACGAATATTACGTGGATCTTCATCGGAGATTCGATTCCTGCTGACGTCCATAAAATTTGGCTCTTTCCACCGGATATAAGAGAGTGGAAACATAAAAATTTATCCTTTGCTTTACTCCATAAAAGGTGCTTCCATAAATTATCTTTCATTGAATATTATGTGCGTACTGACTTCAATAAAAAGTTAAAAAATAACAACTCAGCTCGTTTTCTATTATAGAACCTATAAGTAGCAATAATAGCAGTTAACAGATGTGAAAATTTCGCGGAGCTCTATAAAAGAACACAAGAAATCCGTGAAAAGGCTTCAACTCTCATTAGAAGCACATATATTTTTCATTGAGCTGAGCGAAAAGATTAAAAAACCAGTATCTAAACAGTACCGATTCGAAAACCGGAATAAGAAGTATCGTAATTTTCGCCGGAGTGAAAACCGAACCAAAAGCGAAACATTAGAAGTCTTGAACCTGAGCCGGAAAATCGTTTTTCCTTTCCTTCTCCAAATACAATTTTACGTATGTCTCAACCGAGAAAGCTATACAGAACATATAAATTTCAGTAACTTGCAGCATACTTCAATAATGACCATTTGAATTTACTCAATCTAATATTTGAATATTATTTCTTTAGTTCATAACCTTCATTTAAAATTTAATATAATGCAATTCAATTGTAAAAACCTTGACTTAACTAAAAGAAACACTAAAATGCTTCCAGAAGAGTATATTTTATCTTTCCAGTTCATCTGTACGGGATTCGTAGAAGAGGGAAACTGAAGTTGGTTTTTCATAATACCGGAGAAAAAAACGAGAACAAAAAATGTAACAGGTCGAAGGCCAGAATTTAAGTGTGGACATTTATTGCTAGGCAAAGAATCTTTGGATGCCTTCATCATAGACTACAAAAATCATCTAACAACGTTGGGCAACACTACTATAGAACGTGGTATCCCATAGCGATGGAAATCCCTCGGCTGAATTCCGATCCAAAGCCGATACCGAACGAAGGCCATCTTCGAAATCCACAGGTTACTCCGCATAGGAATTCCACCCAGCATCCCAACCATCGAGAGAATCCGCGGACTCTGTCAGGCGCATTCTATCCTTTCGAAGGGTTTCTCGCGAGACGAAGGCGCCGAAATGGTCCAGGCAAAGAGGGAGCGTGGGAAAAAGGGCTGCGGTGGGCGGAGATACTTGTTCCGAATGCACTGATGGCGTGAGGAAGGAAGTCGAGGGCTGCCAACTGTTCGGAAGTCCATTTCGCCTCATTTTACTAACTTTTCATTCTTCCCATGAGACCCTTGCCATAGTCAAATAATACCGAAACCAAGAACGAATAAAAATTTAGTACGCATTTTATCCCTTCGACTATTTACCCGAACACCGTAAAAACTATCTAGAAATATCTATTATATAACAGATTAATTTTGTTTTTCCGAGAATTTAAATTCATATGAGCAACATATTGAATAAAAACCACCCATCACCATAATTCTAACTCCAAACTTATGACCAACAGCTGACACTAGGGCACTACTCTTTTTATGAACAGACATTGATTATATTTCATCTTAAAATGTTTAAATCAAAGCTGCTTTGTGACCAGGGATGAAGGTTTACAAAGTGAAATATTTTTCGATGCTTTCTGAATACATTTCACAAATTAGCTATGTATAATAATTTATCCCAAATTTCACGAATCAGCTATAAATGATGCCCAGAAATTCATAGCACATTCTAATTTTATTCCATGTAACCAATCTTAAATTTATAATGTATTACATAAAAATTTAATTCAATATTTTCCGAATTAATACATTATCGACGAAAATGTGGTTTTCCAGTAAAATCGGAAGTGAAAAACGATAAATTTTAACTATCAACAAGATTTCATTAACATATCAAAATATTTTATTTTTAATAACATAATAATGACAGTTCATTGCTTTTAGTTCTCTTTTATCGTTATTTTTTCTAGACACAAAAATCATTTCACACCTGCTATCCATTGGCTAGAAAAACCTCCAGTGATGCCTATAAACAAAGAACAGCAAACAAGGTCAAGTAAGAAAATTTACATCTCAGAATTCCAAAACCTACAAATCACCCAAAAATGACCACATTTGGGCGCGAGGTTCCCACAAATTAGCTTCCTTTCTTACGGCACCAATCATCCCTGTGGGCCATCACGCCAGTGTTGGTAAGCCTCGAGTAGGTGGGAGTCTAACACGCACTCACAAAACCGCCGAACTCACATACATAAGGCACAATACATCCGGAAGAAAAGTAGGGAGAAGTGGGGGAAGTGTGGGAAAAAGTAGGCTCTTTAAAAAGGTAGGCGTTGCGCACCCTTTTGGGCAACTGTCCCTGGGGGTGAGGAAGGAAAGGATGTATCGAGGAAGAAGGGGAAAGAGCGTGGGAACTCCGGGGAAAGGCAAAGGAAGACACCCTCTGGAAGCGATCAAACAGCGTGGGCACCCGACAGCTACCTGCCTGACCATGGGAGAATTTTTTTCCCTCCGTGTCGCGGTCGGATGAGGGCATGCCCTCGTGATTGCATTCCGGAAACCTCTCAAACATTCACGCTCAAATTAATACAGATGGACCGAATTTCGATTACTATTAAAGTCCGCTCGATTCTGTTCGTTAATCCCTCCCATAACCGATCCCGGAGAGGGGGACCATTTCGGTCCGAAAAAATTCACATCGCAGTAAATCGCTCGCTGGATCGACCCTAACTTTGCGGTTTATCCGCCGAGAAAATCGAGGATTAAAAATGCGCGTGCGTTTTCAATTCGCGCTCAATCCGAGCTCCTATTTTTCCATAAATAGCTTTTTATTGCTAATTCTGGGAAATTGTCATTAGCGACGAAATGCGAGTATCTATAATCCGCCCGTGGACGCAACAATGGATTAACGAGGGACGATTTATAAATGATAACGTTATGATTCATAACCAATTCGCGAGAAATTGCTTAATAGAAATTCCAATCCGGGCTAAACCAGCTCATTCGATTTTTCAAGCAGAAATATCGAGCAAAGAGTTGACGTTTCAAAAGGCTTGTTCAATTTCTATAATATTTATGATAATTGTCCACTGGGATAATGTTTCGTTTTTGTAGATCTTTCCCATCGAACGAATTCATCGTAAATGCTGAACAACTCAAAGTGATTAATAATGAGTTTTTAAGTAGATGTGAGGGTAACCTTACTACTATAGTCCTTTTTATACACATTAAATGTCTCTTTAAAAATTTCTATTATTTCTACCAAAATATCTTAACTGCAAGTGAAACATTGTTTTTCCCTAATTACTTAAACCATTCGCTTACTGATACATTTGAAATAATGTACCCTGATTGTAATTTTGAAGTATGGTCCGCTTGCTTACACGATCATCTCTAAAGGTATAGTTGTAGAGATAATGACGTAAGCAAGGCGACAACATGAAGTGTAACACTCACTAATTTTTGTATAATGAAAATACAGCGATAATGGAGAAACAACAGAGAAAGCTAGCATACGCAGAACCAGACGTCGTGTATATATTTCGTTGCATATAAATGAATACTTGGTAACAAGAGGCCCCATTTAAAGTTCGTCAAATATTTCCCACGATCATTATCAAGCTAGTTCCTCCCACCATATCCCGCATTTAAGGTTTACAAACCTCTTTTAATTGACGTGACATACTAAGCAAAAATTGGAACCCTCAAGAATGACGTAGGTAAAAATTCACTTCAACATCTTTCGGGGTGCTGGGAATTTTATATTCTTTTGGAGAAATTAATTACAAAACTGCTGAGAGAAACATGTAAATAAGCCACAAATTGTAAATAAAATATTACAGCATCTAATCCAGAATTAACTCGAAACATACAAATTAAAGGTAGAGGCTGCTGACCAAATTTAATACCTTATTTAATATCTAAACAATCGTCAAAAATATCACACAATATGGCTAATCACAGATATAAGTCAAGAAATAATCCTTCCTGAAAATATATTCAACCACACAATAAGGTGCGTGAGTGTTGCTCTTATAACTTAATTCTCCAACTAAGAAGGCCAATTTCTCGGTCACTGCTGAGAACAGAGCTGTTGATGCTGAGAAGGACTTCCGCTGGAAAATCCAACGTTCACTGACGAAAAACAACAAATAAACCACAAATCGTTTCGAAGAAGTACCCATTGTGTCCATAAGAGACCGAAGTATTCTTCTTTTTCAAGATCGAGTTCCCTGAGGCCAACCAAAGGGCAACGTCTTCATACAAATGTCGTGCCGAATGAGAGGGAAAAAAATATCTTTCCGCGCTTTCGAAAATTATGCGACCGACTTGGTAAATCTCCCACGGAATGCAATAGGACAAAGGGATGCGGAGACCGTGGGAAGGTCAGGGTGACCGTGGGAGGGAGTGAGAGTGCACCATCGTAAAGGGATCTGAGGTGCGTAAGGGCAGGACAAAGGTGCGAGTGATGGTAGTGAGAAGGTGATCGGGGTTCTTTTCCCAAACCCACATCCTTCCCAACACACCGCCCACCCCTCTCACTGCGACTTGATACATTTTTCCTTCCGAACTAATTTCCTACGAACGGATATGAGTCCTGGGGGTCCTCTACTACTCACACGAATTTTATACTATCCAACTATTCGATTTTTCTCCAAGTGGAACCACTCCACAAACTCCGAATAGAATGTGGATGACTCGATTATTTGAAAATTTTGGATCTTAATACAAGGGATTTTGGGTGCGACCATTAAATAATACAAATAAATTCATAAGGATGTATTCATGCCAAATTTGAGTAGAATAAGGTAAGGATGAAATAAATTAGTAATCGACGCAGTATAATTTTAACTACATCTATAATTTCAGATGTCTTATAAATTTAAAATTTCTTTTTCTTTAAAAGTGAACTTAATAACTATGTATTTGTTCGGTGCATTCCATAACTCAATTCACTTAAGCCATGCATTGTATAACCATTTTATTCCAAAGGGGTACTTTTCTTAACTTTGAGTTACTATCATCAATACGTTTGTGCCGGTTTTTCAGCCCCCATTCTTAAGTGGAATTTTTTACTTCAACTCATCTGACCTTTTCTCTATTTATTCACCTTAAATTACATTTTTCAGAGTGAAATATTGAAAATCACATTGAGAAAGGTAATAGATGAAACTTAGTAACAATCCTTTCAAAAGAAGAGGACGTTATTTATATACTCATAATACTAATGCACACTCCGTGTTTAAAAAATTTACATTAAATTTATTATAATATTATATTATTTAGAAAGTTTTCTGCATAAATTAAGCAAACTCTCAATGAATAAATGCAATAATAAAATATCAATATTTGGCTCGATTCATTTTTTAAAAAGGTTACACAGTATCTTTAGGCTGATAGTAATTTAATATTTGCAGCTACCATCATTAATCTAAATTTATTTTTAATCGATTAATTTCAGTCACTACTAAAAGAGTTGAAATTAAACAGCTCAAATGATATTTGGTGGGATTCCATCATACAAAATCATTTAATGTAACGAGTTTACCGTACATATAAAAATTGGATGAAAAATGAGTTTACATCAAAATCCTTTCTATGTTTCATATGGAAGCGATAAAAATCAACTTTTCTCATTTGTGTGTTAATTTTATGGCTAAGAGAGATAAATAGCACCTTATTTCCACTCGGAGAAGACTGCATATGACGGCAACCTATCAGAAGCAGACGAGCGAATTCACGAATGCATTAAGAAATGTATCTTGGTCACGCCAAGTTCGAAAACAATAAGGGAGATAATGGGAATAGAATATGCTGACCTATTTTACACTTTCCCGATAAAAAACAATTTTCTCCGATCTTGCATTCGTTCTTAATACCCGTCATTCAACCTTTTAAAGAATTTAAGCCGATGGTAACCCGTTCTGAACATGAAATCAAAATGAAAATAACGAAAATTTTTAAACGTGAATAAAACATGCGACTGAATTATATCAACATCGAAATTAATACATCCGTTGAGTACATAAACGTAAAAAGTGACATTTAAAGCAAATTGTAAAACGGAAAAACAAACACGATATTGTGGGATTTCAATTATGAAAATTATTTAAAAGAATTAAATCGTTTAATTGGACGAAAAAAATGATTTAATAACGTAAACAAACAAAACGCCAAAAAATGCGTGACGGCAGCAGCATTCCGATGGGATTTAACGGCGCAATCAAAAAAACCTAAAAATTAATTAAAGTTTTAATTGTGGCTCTCGCGATTCATAAAGTTACGAAAAATGATGATTGGCGAGGGAGAGGTGTCCACATTTTTACGAATTCCAATCCATCAGTCCATAATCCATGTGCATTAATTAATTACAGATTAATTGCATACACGTATAATAATCTTCAATTTAAAAATCGGAAACTTGAATATAAATATCCAGTACATTTTACAGCATTTTTTTGCGATTTCTTGAGAAATATTTTCAATACTTGGACGGAGATTCAGATACTAAAACCAAATTGTTTTATTTAAAAATGCACAACACTATTCTTCAATTTGCAAATTGCAAAGATAAATCAGTTAATGATGGTCAATGACAGTTTTTTTAGATATCTCTTTTTTTAATATTCTTCGGAAATGTTTTGATATAAATTTTCATATATTAAGGAAATTAAAACCCTTTCACAGATATTACTCCTATTTACAATAAGCACAGTTGATTATTTAATCCATTCTTTAGTTTCCAAGTAAGGGGAAAATATCAGAAATCAGTTTGGGCCTACCCGTGTACACTCATACGGAATTTTAAGATTCAAAAACTTTTTGCCACAAAGAAAACAGAGGATCATGTCATAAAATAATCCTTTATAAACACAAAATACTTGTTAATCAGAAGTAATCAACTGAAATGAATACAACATCGGTTTGCAAACAGCCCTGTAAAAAAAGCTTTGGACATTTAAAGCTAGGGAACCAATACATTATCAGTAGAAAGTAAACAAATATTTTAAAATTTGTGTTATGTATCAACACAAAATTAATGTTGGTCAAAAGAGTCCGCATCACGCAGAAGCTTGCATCAAAAAGGTGATATGAAGTTGAATAGAAAAGCATCATTAAAAAACAATGAACTCAATTAGAAAATTGAACACGGAACGTTCTTCATAAACATGTAGAGCGCTTTTACACCAACTTATAGCGGTTGTGAGAGAGGACTGCATTACTTTGATTCAACAAAAGTAAATAAACTTTGAAAAGTTTGAACTGCTAACCTTTAACATCCTTAGGGGTACAGTTTAGTAATAGATATTGTAAATAAAGGGAACAAAAGTTCAAAAGTGACTTGTTATTGAGCTCAAATACATGTTTGACAGAGGTATCGATAATAAATACGTATCGTTCGACGCACCAAACCTCTGTTCGTCCGCACTATGAGAGGCAATTCTGGAAGCTTAAAAGCCTAAGAGGCGGCGGCGAACCACTCCCGCATCAACGGGGGATCTTGCGTCCCGCTGTACCATCAGGAGGGGGTAAAAGTCGCACGCGCTCACCTTACGTTACGGAAAGAGGAAACCGTAAGATGGATCAAGAGCCCTTTCACCGCGTTTTTCAACAGCCGCTCGGATCAGCAAAAAGGCTCGAGAGAATCAACCTGACCATACACAACTTCACGCTCCATGCACCTAACCTGATTTTTTATGTCTAGTAAAAAAACCGTTTTCCGCATTAAAGAAATTCATTTGAAAATACGACAGGCATTTCAAGGAGAGGCTCTTTCTTCCCAATCCTTTCACTATGACTATTCAAACTGTCAATATAATAAACTGAATAAATTACGAAATTTTGATGAAAATTTGACGCTTCAGGAATGACATACCAGTTATTGCTGGTAACACTTCCGAAAGAAACATATATAAATTAGATTTTGTAGACAAATTTTCCCAATCAAAATCCCTCAGAGAAACCTGGGCTAGGAAATTTTATGAGGATATAATGATAAGTTTAAAATATATCTAAAAGAATTAAACAGCCAAAAATAATTCCTGTATAAAATAGAATAGATAAATGTGTCAACAAGTTATCGTCTTCAACAACAATGTAATACTGATTCTAACACACCTCAATCGTTCTCTTGTTGATATTTTCGCCTTTTTTATCATACTAATATTACTTTTATTTAACTTCTTTCACATGGAAATTTCATGCATCATTAAGCTTGAATTGAGGCGATGAATTCTATCCTAAATTACCCGTAACGCAGAGAATCCCCTGTCACTAATAGACCTCAACCAGTTTTTCCTGAAAGACTAAAGTACTAAAGACTAACAAAACAGGTGAGAACAACTATGCCTGAAATTTGACGAAGGTTATTTTGACCGATGATTTCTTGCGGTTTGTTGATTCGTTCGCTAATCCAAATTACACGATTCAATGAACTCTGAAGGATAGTCGAGATCAAGTATAGTAAATAATAAGCAAAGTCTGACAATGAAACGTTCGAACATACCAGACTTGCGTGATACAGAAAAGTAAACCAAGCTTAAAAATTGATTAAAATCTGAGAGAAATAGGGCAGATTACAAGATAGAAAATAGTGAGTTCCGACAGAGACTTCCGAGTGTCTCAATCGATTGAAATTTTTTACGTAGAAGATCAAATAAGAAACATATTAGAGCAAAAAAAAAGTTTTATGGGCATGTATCGGAAGCACAAAATGGTCTATTTTGAAAGGTGAGACTCTAAAGTACCTCAATAATGAGATATAGCTGATGGGGAGGTAGAAATGGAAGGTAATAGAGGGAGCGGCATTTGGGAGTCCTTTTGTCTCTCGATGGCGGTTATTTCACCTCCGCAGCAGCAGCATCAGAGGCTGTTGGTGACGTCACAGGGAGGGTGGGGCAGTGGCGGAAGGGGCGACTGGAGGGCCGAGGGAGGAAAAGAAGATGCGCTTGGAGAGTCAGAGCAGAGGTAGAAAACATGTTGCCAAGAGCAATTAAAACTTTTTACTTATTACTACCCATTAGTACTCAGCTGTAAATTTTTCCACATATGCGAACGGAAGCATACGCACACTTGATTTGTAACTTATTTGCGTCCACGCAATAATCTCAAGAATATTAGAACGGGGGACATAATCAAATCGCAACGAAAAATTGACACAAACATCCGCTCCCCAGCCAGGAATCGAACACCTACTGGTATCGATGCTTGCATGCAAAGCCGGCATGTTTGACTTGAAATGACGTTAACGAGAATCCTTGTAATATTCCCGAATGTGCCCGAAAATGATTAAACAAAAAGATACACTAAGAAGAATAAACGTGCATCTTATGTATGAAGTTACATCAGATTTAATTTGACAATGTAAAACATAAAAGAAGAAAAGATAATGCTACGGAGTATCGAGAACGTCAACTTCATTGATAATATACTCTGCATCGCATATTTGTCAAATACTTTCCTTGCTCTCAAGTAACGGATATTCAAAGGTTAGTTGGCAAAGAAAGGGTATGCATATCTTTTCAAAGGTTCGAGGGGAGCAAAGAAAAGAATTGATCGGAACAAATAGAAATAACAGCATGGTTAAATAGAGTTACGTAACGCTATATCAGTTGCAGCAGACGTTTGTTAATCGTTTTACTTTCTCATTCGTATATTTAACACTGAATATTTCAAATACTTCCATAACTTTTACTTTATTTACACCCTTGCAATTCTATATTATTCCCTTTTTCTGTCTGAGGATTCATATTTTTCAGATAAGAAAGTCATGCCGTTCCTTCGATCCCTACAATGATTGTATCATATGAACACTCTCCGAGGCCATCGTAATAGACGTTAGAAATCTCCGATCCAGAAGATGGGCACACTAAGAAGACGTTTTTCGTTCGGTCACTCCAACGGAACCAGTGCGTCACCCGGACACGCGAGCAATGTCGAGGCACATGAGCGAGTCGTCGATGGAACGGAGAATATTAATTTCGCTCGACGCGAGCCCCCGTATGCAGTTTGCATGGCTGATGTTCCTTCAGGTAAGGGCGATGTACTTCTCCGAGATTTAGACGCCCCGTGGGATAACGGTCAAAAACGAATCGCCTCGAAATTCGCTCGGGGATCCGGAAATGAAAAAACGGGTCGTTCCGAGTCCGTGGATTAGCAGGGTTAGGCATAAATGGCAGCGGAAGAGATTTCCGGTGATACAGAGGCATCGGCTACCACACGAGCAACTTTGGGCGAAATCTCTTAATGCAGTCCGCAACCTTCGTCTCTGGGTCTTTGCGTCAATTAAAATCGCTAAGTCCTACTAGCTCTGTATAACAAGGGTAAGAGCAAATCCTCTACTCTGACGACAAGGAAATGGAGGTAATCTTTTATTAATTATTAAAGCAATTTATTATGAAATCCTTTAAATCGGTTACCGTTCGCCGGAATCGCTCCATCATCTATATTAATCCCCTGCCATCCGCCTTTCGACGTGTGGCAGCGCATCCAGTCTTGCTTGTCTAATTGAAGATAAGAGTGACAATATTTAAAAAAAACACATTATTTAAATTGATACAATGTTTAGCAGAGCCGCGTACAAGGAAGGGGCAATCATCTCTAAAACTAATTTAATATATAACAGAGCAAAAGTTTTGATATTTTAGAAGAAGTAATTACAACTATATGTAATTCGTTTCCTTTCAGTCCTTCGATATTATATCGCTCACTGAACAGTGATGCATCGGCTAACGAAAACAATTCGTTCTGGAATCGCCTCCGTAAGCCGAGATGCTATTTCCCATTCAGTCTCGAATCTTAAAGTAAACACAATTACAGCCAAAAATGACCGTCTTATGCGCATATGATATATATATACACGTATATACACAGGAATGAATTCTACCAGTAAACAAGTAAGGGCAGCTACCAATATAATAATTTTTCATTTTATTTGCTCGAGCACATGCGCGCGCATCCCAAAATATTCGCTGCCCGAAATCGCACTAGTAACTTGAGTACGAAAAACATCCTTTGTTAATAGATTTAGCCGATGTATGATGTTATAAATCTTATCTTTTGTATTGCACCTGAAAGGTAGGACGTGAAATTTCTTGTTGAATTAAGACAGATGACTTCAGCTTGACCCGCTAATTACATCGAATTAGAACCATTGCCACCGCTAAGCCCAGAAAAATTTCCAACGACGGCGAACATACTCAATCGGTAAGGCTCAACAAACTGCGACACTTGGACATCCTTCCCTCAGCTCACGCCACCCAGACATGCACCGCACATGAGTTGAGGAGAGAGGTAAACGATCTCCTCGGTCTGAATCCCACGCTTGTAAAGCCTCGCGACGGACCGAAATAAAGGGATTAGGCGAAGAATCGAAAGGCAGAAGAATAAAAGGGAAATATGAAGAGCGGAATAGCGAGCGATGGCCTTCGGCGGCAGAGGGACGCTACGGCGACACTGGCGCAAGATGGAGTGCAGAAGAAGGGGTGAAGTGGGAGGCTGTGGGAGGGAGTGGTGGACGAGAAGATGGAAGTAGGTGAGATCGCCGATGAAAAGCGTCGCTGATAACGCCGCTAAATTGCCTGCCGTTGTCCAATTCCATACAATCCTTCCTAATCCTAATTAAATGCCTTAGCTAACCTGCACCTAAAGCAGTGCATTCTAAATTGTGTCGCGATACATTAGTGCTATGGAGCTACGAGGGAAAGTAGCAGTTGTGTGAAAGATTTGGAAAATGACGCTTTTTATTCTTATTTGATGACATCCTATTAGAAATCGCATCCGAAATGATGGTGCATTAGCTCAAAATTACATGCTTATGAGGGAACTAGGGCAGATACATATAAATCTTTGGGGCATATCCATAACTGGCGAAGGAATCTGTTGCTGAAAGACATCAATGCGTATTCAGATCAATACATGTTCATCGAAAGATCTCAAGTTGATGCACTGAACATAATTTGCTTTTCTCAAAGTTTGAAAAAGGGTTTGATGACGAATTTTATAGTTTTATAATAACGAACACACTTTATTTTCTAAAAATCAGAAAATCGGTAGGAATCAATTCGAAATACAAAAGCGACCACCTAAAGAGTAAAGAACATTATTATTTTCCGGTAAGAAAATCCTCGAAATGATTTCGACTGATTAAATGCCCCTATCTTAGAAGAAGATAACTTCATCAAACTTATGGAAAGGCGATACAACACAGGGATAGAAATTCCGAACATATTCCACCAAAATATCCGAATAATCCATCGATTATTTGAAAGGTATCTAAATGCTGAACTCTGAAAGATGCATATCTCGGAATATTTCCTAGTTTAATACCAAGAGCCCTACCCAGAACGTAAGAATATTGCACAGTTGCACCCAATTCATGACTTCTTGTAACTCAAAATACGAGTTTAATGATAGCGACTAAGAATGTATTAAAATTAACCTTTGAGTATCCAAAACCCAGCAAATACATCTTATTTGGGCTGAAACACATAGGTATTGATATGGCTGTTTCTCATGATTGTGCGGAATCCTCATAAAAGAGTTGAAGGGGAGAGAAATATACTCCAGTATACATAGACGTTTTGGTGGGTTAACAGAGGGGAACCGCAGCTTATTTTCTTGTGAACCTCCAAATATGAGTGGGCGGAGAAAATGTACGAAATTCTTGCAAACCAATGAAGGCTAAGAATAGGCGGCGAAGATACAAGTTAAACGTCATGCCCTGTGAGAGCGAGACTGCTCCCACAGCCATGCAAGAAAACTTATTTCTCAGATTTTAGTCACCGAAACTAAAAAAGATAATTTTACTGTTATAACAGCAAAAGTAATTTTTTATCAATCGAAATAGCAATGCAATCATCAATGTATACTCGATTTAACTTGCCTATGTAACTTGGAGACAATCTAACCTCCCCTCCAGTCATTGTCGTTTTACCTGTTTGAGGTAAAAAGACAATGACTTGTCCATTTCCATCCTCTATCTATATTCCTATTATGTCCATTGAAAACACCACTAAAAGAAAATCTTTCTCGCAGATTTCAAAAGAAAAAGTCTAACGTTGATTCTCGAAACAACACTATCACGAAGAATAATTTGAATATTCTATAATTATGAGAATATTTTCTCAACAAAAAAGACCAATTTCTCTAGATACTTCAAAATAAAAGGGATTAAGATAGGATTATTGTGATAGTATTTCACTTTGCCATTCAGCTACTGAAAATCAAAAATTTCATATTTATACTCTTTCCTAATAATATCGCACACCTTAAGGAACCTATCGTCCACAGCAATTTTCTATCCGTCTAAAGATGAAAGGATCTATATAACTGTTTACACCCATATGAAAGAATAAAAAAATCCCTATAAGTGAGAAAACTCCGACTGATCAAAAAACGGAATCGGCAGCGTCGAAAAAAGCATGAGAACACCCATATGTCTCGACAACGAAAGATAGCGTTCCATTTCTTCGTGAGATTAACTTGTGTAGAGACAAAGCAATGAATCCACCTGACAAAAAGTATAGACGGGGCGAGCGAAGGTGGAATTTACGACTCGGAACCACGCCGACAACGTTTAGCGCCAGTTTCCGGCAAACGGAGCGCTAACTCCCCGGCGTCTCGTTCCGGAGATTATTAGGCTCGTTCTCAGACGGTGTGACCACGAGGGAAGGGTTTTTATCCCTCCACCGACCACTGCACCATTTCGACCGAATAGAGCAAAACAATTGCCAAATCCCTCGATGATTATTTCCGTCTTGCCGATCCGTAAAAATGCGATCCTGAGCCTTGAGAGATCCGAGTGGAGAACAAACAGGAAATGCGCGATCGAGAGCAATCGATTCTTGCGAGTGAGTGGGTGCCAATAGAAACACTGCGCTATATTTATTTGTAGGGTTACCGTGTTCTAATGAGGCGATACCGAGACGAGTACGATTTTGAAGTGAGTAAAACAGGTAATATATCGGGACAGTAAATTAGAAATTAGTTTAGATCAATTAGCCATCGTAAGGGGCAAGGTCACAAACTAGCCAGAGTTAAAATTCATTTCTTTTCGAACGTCTAATTCTCGTTACTTCATCGGAATGACTCCTTCTAACCGAGATAGAATGAAAGACACCGTGCGTTCACGTAGGTAAGGGATCGGTCCCAAAAATTCCTTACGTATAAACTTTTTTGTTAGTGAGCAACAAAATCCCAAACAAAAGCTCACACTACAAGGCTAAGCTATGAATTCCCAGTCGATTAACGAAGTAACACTAAAATTACATGGCACTTGTTAGATTAGTGGAAGTAAAAACTATTTCTTGCACTCCTGATTCATGTACGCTCGACAGTTTTATTTATGTTCATTCGGTTTCTGTTTCCTCAGCAGATTTTTTCTATTTTCGTCCCCCACTTTCCCAAAAATGACATTTTACAATAATATTCCTATAAAATGAATCTCGACAAGGTGACGAAAATCCAGTTCCTAAACAAAGGCGAATAAGAGAAATCGGAATAAGTAACTCACCAGCAATTGAGTCTGCATCGTCTCCGGAAGAAGGCGCCTTCAGCCACATTTTCTTGAGCTTGACGGCCACAGGAGATTCTTCTGACGCAGCCACTGAAAAAGAAACAAATAATTAACTTTCCAGATCCAAATGTCATAACTAAGGCAGCAATTATTACTCGATAAATAATCTAATACTCATCTGCTGTTAGCAACACATGCATGATAAACCGAGTAACAAACCACACTTTTAAAATTAAACTTTTTTTTACAATAACGTCGAATCAGCTATCTTATAGTACCATCAATAGCGAAAGAATATCATTTAATTTCTTCAATTCTGTTACTGTGCGTTCAATTTCTGCAGTCAAAGAGTAAAGCAGCTTAATCTAAATAATCATCACAAACAAATATAACATGCGAGCCGGGTTTAAATACCAGATTATCATCTTAAGATGTAACTATTTCTCCGTGGTTTATACAAAAATTAAGCTGTTTTACTCAATGACTCGGTATCCAACATTATTAGGGTAAGTGCAAAGCTGGTGATTTTATAATTTCTGCATTGGTATCCCTTCATATGCTAATATAATGCCAACTGAAAAGATGAGCAAAATTCACAGGTGAAACTTGTTCAACTTTGGAAAATAACAGTCTTACGGAGGCAATCCTTTTTGTGGTAATGATATCCGAAAGAAAAATCAACAATACGTTTAGAATAAAAGGGTAAGATTAATGAATTCTAAGCTGCAGTTCGAATAAAGGTTTTTAAGAGTAGATATTAATCACCATGTGAAGAATGAATTTAAGAAATAAAATCTTGTAAGATGAACTTATGAGGTTCTGACAATCTACGCCCTTTTCAATATCCATTCACTATGGACTATAAACAGCTAACAAAGGCGTTTGAAAAAATAATACTTTATGGAATTAAATATATAGTTCCGCTACATCTAACATAGACTATATTCCCATAACAAAAGTGGAGTCTATAAAACCATATTAGTTCTCCGATAAAAATAAAAACATTCCAGCGACGCAATAAGGTAGGGGAATAATTATTCATGAATATGGACAGTCATTCGGAGCAATTATGGAATATTCGAGTGAGCTTTCAACTTTAATGCGAAGCGTCCATTTTTGTGCATTTTATAATTTATATTTTTTTGATAACTGGGAGAGCATCCTGCGGCTTGGGGGACGATTTTGCTCGGCCGGGTGAATTTCGCTTTATTACGGAAACAAAAAAACGCATTTTCAAACCGCTCCAATCAATTCCGAAAGGGAAATAAAAAATGAAGTGTTAAAATAGGCTTAACAAATATAAAACATATTTAATGCTGTCGTTTCCATCAACAAAAACCGCAACAGTAATTTTACATGACCAACAAGTTAATGCAAACTCTCGTTGAGGCACTGCTGTCATTATGCGGTGATTTTGTGAAATATTCGACTAATAAAGAACGAAAAAGTGAGCGTGGTAAATAAATAGCGAGTTTTTACTCCACATAAAAAATCTCTTCATCCTTTATAATTTTGTATCCTCTTCACGCCTATAGTCCAAAACTAAGAAGGTACACCGATGTAATTATAATTTTAATAAGTATGGTAAAACATTTTTTTCGTACTAATGGGTGCCTATTATATTTGAATATTTCATAATAGCTCAGTGCTTAGCAACATTTTCCTTACATGGTATACTTGCGCTTTACTGCAACCTGGACTTCGTACAGTTAAAAATATAAAAGTAAAATCAATAATTATAACACCCTATCAAATTTAGGAAAACTTTCAAAAAAGAGAGCCCAATATTCTCGAAGCCAACCCAGGAAATCGTTGTCACAAATATTTAGTATAACTTCTTAATTTACACTTATGTAAAGCGATTTTGTTTGGAACCGAAAGTCGGAGCGAAATAATGAATTGTTATCGGTTTTGGTTCTTGTTGAAGAATTTCCTTTCTGGTTTTTGTTAATACTCCGGCAAAATTAACCGTTTTTACGATTTTGGTTTTCGGTTCTGCTCTGGTTCGATGACGTAGGATCCCTAAGTTAAGCTTCCCTGAAAGAAGGAAAGAACCCCGTTCTAGATCATTAACTCAAATCCTAGATAGGA
The DNA here is from genome assembly GCA_036926295.1 of Pachydiplax longipennis. NCBI lineage: Eukaryota > Metazoa > Arthropoda > Insecta > Odonata > Libellulidae > Pachydiplax > Pachydiplax longipennis. The sequence goes on from JAVFKF010000003.1 coordinate 2,973,809, forward strand.
CCGAAAGATTTCAATGAATGCGGTTTTAAACAGCGCAAAAGGAAGGGAAGAAAACAAACACATTTAAACGAAAAGATAACGCACAAGACTTACGACTCACTGATATCACCAAAGAAAACATTACCCAACCGATAGCATTTTGTTTATACTTTGAATCGCGCAACGGTAAAGAAATATATACAAAGCGGATCCCGGCGTAAAAATCCGCGCCTTCATTTCATTACGCCGCACAAAATGAATGCTCGGCAAGTAAGAAACCACGAGGATCACTCTGCATGCATAGCAATCAGCCGCCAAACAAAACAAACCTCCATCCATCCTGGCATTTAATTGGATCTGGCGGTAGATGCGGAGATTATGTGCGTAAAAAAGTGTTTAAAACCCGCAATGCGATAAGGGAGGATTGGGTTTAAAAGAGAGTGGATCGCACCATCTTATCTCCCGAGGAATGGAGATAACCCTTTCGATTCCTTCCCACGCGTATAAAGCACGCCTCGCCGCCACTTTCATTATCTCCTTCGCTTTACGGCGGATTCTGCTGAATAAAGAGGCAGACATCATACCAATTTCGCTATAGGAATACTTTTCTAATTAACCAAACGGAAATAGGAGTTTGGGAATTAGCATTTATTGAAGATACTGAAATCATACTTGATATTAGTATGCAGTGACAAATAATGATGAATAGAAAAAAGCGACACTAAAAAGCGTTGCTGCGTGGAAAACCTTCAAAATTAACAGGAATTTTGTATCTCCCGCAATTTTCTTTTCGGAGACTAATCTCGCTAGTTTCGTGAGGCTGTAACTAGTCCCCAAGAATGATCCTACGAAATTACTCGACTAGAATAAAATCGTGGAAACAAACAAGTTTGCATATTCTCTTTCTTCGGCGGATGTAATATTTTTTCTTTATCTTTAGGTTTAGGATGGAAAAAGACCTTTCATTATTTTTTACTCATTCTTGCCCAAGGCTGAGATAATATAGAAGTTGCTAAGCAGGGAATGATTACGAGTAATTGCATTCATCCTCGTCACTCCAAACTGAATAACTAAGTTTTATTCATGGATCACTACTCTTTTTTACGTGGAAGTGTTTCTCCTCATACCGATCTGAGAGGAGAGTAAAGGAAGACTACCTCACTTCTCAACCTACATTACATTCCGTTTCGAATGCTATTTGGTAGCTAGATGGTGAAGTTTTAAAGGTATAGCGAGGCCTATAGAATGAATACTGCATGGAATCGGTACCCAAAATCACATTTCTTCGAAATTAAAAATTACTTTCAGTCTACACTGAAAAGACAACTAGGAAATTTCGATGATTACATTGAAAGTAATAATAATAGATTCAAACGTAAACGTCGACGCGGAAGAAAATCATGGTACATCAATATTCATAACATGTAAGCCAACCATAGGCTTGAAGTAATGTGTGTAAACAACAAGCGATCAAGCTTTTACTTTACTTATTACTATCATAGATCGAGTGTGAAAAGTTTTATTCCTCCGTCCATTTCTAATTTTAGGATCGCCGTATCCCTCAACACCGTAAACGAACAAGTCTTCTAACAAATAATAAATTTATTTTTATATATATAGTATAAAAACATTGCAGCTTCTTACATGCGGATGGGTTTTATATTCAGATATTTTGTACTACAATCAGTATGTACTCTTAAAATTTTCACAAAATGAACAATGGGAGACAATTCTTGAATATCCCCTTCCAACATCAAACTTCAAAAGCTATTGATATTGTTTCTACTAGCACATTAGCTACGTATTTCCGCCAAACTACAAGGAATCGTAGTAATGCTGGAAAAAAAGAATAGCTGGACTACAGCATAGAAAAAACACGTTATTAAGAATACACCGAATTCTCTTTCCAACACACGTACTGTTTTCTTTCTTTTGCTAAAAACGAGAAAATGTTGGTACCAAATCAAAGGATCAACTATCTCCGAAAGAATGACATTTTGGAAACGAGAGATTTTGAGGTTTCACCAGAGTATGGAAATTTCTGGAGCTGATAAATGCCACTGAGAAACTATCAGGAAAATCGAGGTCACCCACAAAGCTGTCGTTGTTGAAGTTGCGAAAGCTGCTTTTCCTACAAAAGATATATTTGGGATGTCTTGAAAATTGATCAGGTAAACTTCCCGAAGATATAAATATACGTTTGGGCTGAATAAAGTTGTGAAGAAGTGCTATGAGTAAGAAAGGTCCAAAAAGGACCAAGGGAAAAGTTAGCTAACACTAACCACCATCGTATATCTATGGTAAGAACTAATGGTAACAGTAATTCGGAAATTAAAACAATAAATATTATGTGGAAACTAAAATATGTTACTTTCATTACGACTTTCAGCGAGAAAATAACCCAATTAAAAGCTACTGAAAGACAGTAATATATATCACGTAAGTATCGATAGTCGATAGCTAATTAAGAAATGATCATCATACGAAGATGTAGCTGTAAAATTGAAGACTTTTCGCCCAAGATCCGAGAGTAAGGTGGGGAAGAGAACTCGTCCCTGAGATCATAGAGGTGACAATCTCGTAGAGCATTCACTCTGGGCCACTTGCCAGCCTCACAGAGAGAGAACTCAAGACGCAGGTATATCAAGTCTGCAGGTGGTAAAGCGCATTTTGTCATCGGCGTATGGACATTTTTCAATAGATGTTATGGTTCACAACAGAAGCATGTAGATCAGGAGATTAAGGGTGAAGCAACGTTTCTCAGGGACTAATATCTAACAGATAATGACTGGTTGAAGTAGATATAACTGTTAATTACTGATTGAGAGTTGAAAATGAACTAAAATCCTTTGGAAAGAATACAAAGTTTCTTTCTTTTCATTCACATATTTTTCCAAAGAGTAATGTCTGGCTATTTTTAATATTTATGAATGTAAAATCTACTTCTCCGAGACTTTGCTATTTGAGGGAAAAGAAACAAATTAAATATTTCAATGGCATCCTGTCAAAGTATTTAAATTAAATGTAGAAATTCAATTTTAAGTGCTCTATGGAACAAAAAATCTGGGCCGAAGTTATCTTTTTTATAACTACAAATGCTTATGATGATAGCTCTTCATTACATCTCTTGCAGTTTTGTAGTCAGTAGCAATGAGAAAATAATATCCATCGGGTAATAGTCTTCATTTGAAGGAAAAGTGAATATTTTTAAATATTTCCCGCTCGGAAAGGAAATTCTTTCTTCATCCTTATTACCTTTACCAAATAGTTTACAGAATGAGCTTCGAGACCGACTTATTGAACCTCCACTGACTAAGAAATATACGATTTCAGTAAATCGCAGCAGGAATTGTAATAGCGTACTGTTATCACAACAAAAATCACAAAGGAGAATGAATTCCCATTAGGTTTTTAGTCAATTGTAAATTTAGATTTTTACTCTTCGAAATACTACTTCGCAAATTAACTGAATTATGGATTTGAATTCAAGGAAAATGCTTGAAAATGAAATAGTGGTTTGAGGAGAAATAAGCAACGAAAGTTGATAACAATCATAGGAAGACACGTGAATAAAACTGTTCACCGATACAAACACGATAAAAGCCAGTTCAATAACATAACAACCTAATAATTAGCTATAAAGAGATCGCTAGTATCAAACACCTTGCCGTCAATAAAAAGGGTTTTACATGAATAACAATGATGATAAGCCTAAGCAAAGAGGAATTCCTCCATAATGGAAACTACTTTGTTCCACTACAATGTAATTTCGCTCCGATGAACATCGCTTTCCATGATGTTGCAAACAGAAGAATGCTGTCAAGCGCTAAACAGATTTCAATTATCCTCTTTCACCATAATGGTGTCCGATATAACGTAATTTAAACACTCTATGGAGCCTTCATCGATGCCATCGGGAGAGAAATGATGCATGCTATGAGCGAGAGTTGTAAAAAAGAGAGGTCTTCCATGTCAACATTTTCAAATAATTCCGAATTTGGAGACAAACATTAATGCAAAGATATAATTTTTGGCGAGAAGGAAATAATATTCCCGATGAGTGATTAAGAATAGGAAAACTAAGAATTTCGAACATATTACTACATTCAATTTTAAATTATCGATATATGAACATTTATTATGGTGCTTTGTGTACAGCCCGCGAATGATGAATTCCTTTAATACAGCAAAATTTACAATTGTTATTTAATAATCGAATAACTGTGCTTAGGAACAGCATTGAAACTCCCGCACGAAGGAGGTGTGAAAAACAACCTAATGATGATGTAATGCATTTAATCTGAAAACGAAATAGTTCGTAAACTTGTTAAATTCGCGAAACCATTTTATGCAAATTATCATACACCGAAGATTTCCTTGAGTGGAATTTAATACGTGAGATTGATAGCATTTCTGTAATCAGAAGCAGTCAGTCATAGTACTTCAATAATACCGCCAATATTGTTAATCGAGGTCTTGAATAATGATAAAAGAAACATGGGATTTGTTAAGGTGACCGATTGCTCTTATGGGAAACTCAGTACATGTTAGTAAGGCTGATGAGCATAGCACTGCTTCTTCAGTGCATTATGAAATTCTCCGTTCTGAAATATATACATCCATCCCTTTCATAATTCGCCGTTTGTCTTTTTTCTCTAATTTTTGCTTCATTGCCATTAGTTGTAATAGTCGTTTTCATTTGAGAACAAGGGGTAACCAGTCTTAGTAAAATAAATAGCGTTTTCCCAAAAGAACAACCAGTCATCACGATTTTGACCTGCAGTAAAAGCCTTCCAAATAAACGTGAATTACTCATCCTCTAGGTTGTTGAAATCGATTACTGTAATATTAAATTGCTATCATTAATAAATGTTCTTTATTATTTATTATTACCGAATTATATGTAATACATAAAACCACAACTTACAACACGTGTACATCGATCAATCATCAAGACTTATCCGATGAGCTTAAAAGAGTGAGCCCACTTACGAAGGAAAACAGGTTAAGTAGCCGAAGAACACTTCAAGGAAAAAAATTAATCCGAGGTATCTGAAAACGACACGAACGCGGACCTCCCGAAAAAGCACCTCGGACACAAAAAAACCGGTCCTACATCAAAGTGCGGAAGATCGTTTTAATCGCTCCCTCCTGACAAATATCCGCACTTTTTACTCATCGGAAGATTAATCGGCGAAGAAGAGAAACCGAAGGGAAGGAAATGGAGTAAATAAAAAACATGGATGGAATGGGGCAAGCGTAGCGAGAGATAACCACGGGAGGACGCTTAATTGACGCGTAACAAGCGAAGAGCGTTACGCGGCGGGGAAACTGAATTACAGATGACATATGCGCGAATAATCGGAGAAGGGTATTAACTGGTGAGAGAGACACGCCGCACTCGACCGAAAACAGAGCTCGCCGATCCGCACGCTTAATTGTACCGAAAGTATAAATCTATCGAGGCATTAAAGCGGGGACGACGGAATTGGATTGACACTTTTTCGCACGGAGGATACGCTCAAACGATATGGTTTCGACGGCGGGGGGTGATGGTTTGATGACGGAGGCAATATACGATAGGTATCGAGCGAACTGACAGATAGACGGAAGTCACAATACGCGTCGCTTATGCGAAACGGATCTATACTTTTGCACGTCTATATAGCTGACTTATTTCCGACGAGTTACGAGGGTCTAAGATTTAAATTTCGACAGATACAACCGAATCTGCCGATATTTAAGTTTGAGCATCCGAAATTTTTGGGACCAAGCTTTTTACCGATTTTGTAAACATTCTGCGGAATACGCATCCGGATTATGGAATGCGTTATGGAAGAATTGGGAGATTTTCGGATAAAGAGAAAGATACTTTTCATATGTCATTAATAATAGGAATATGTGACACAAGCAAAGGATACAAGAAAATTTATTTTCCGACTTTAAAAAGAACAAAATAAGGCCGATGGACCCTATCCAAATCAGCTGGGGATGAAGGAGAGACATAACGAAGACTAGGAAATGGATTACCTTTATCTTCCCTTTATGTGACCAGCCAAATTACGAAGTTTTTGTTCTATGGTCTTTTACCTTACATGTTTGTCATTATCATCTTTGGGTAACTTAATCACACTACTCCAACCGTTACAGATATTCTGGATTTCTGAGGTTCGAATTATCTAAAAGATATTTACAATACACAAAATTATTACGGTCATTGCCGAAAATGTATCAACTTTTAAAATCTACGAAGAGGTGACCAAATGAGATATCCAATATGTACGAAAATTAAGTTAAAAACTGTAGAGATGACAAGCACTTTTGGAATCCGTTACAGACCTTTGTTTCGAAACTTGAAAATTTAGAATTCGTCGTTTCTCCTGAACCCGGAGAAACGCGAAACAACGGGCGAGAAAAACACGAATTGAATTATGAGGCCACAGCTGGTTTTCCAACCTCAGGCTAAAATAATGAACCGCTATCCTACAGAATAAAAAAGATGAGTTGGCGCAGAGCCATCTCCATTCCAATCGAAGCCAAATGTCACTTTTTACGACTTTCGATGGGATATGATTGATACAGGAGCAGACATTGTGCTGATTTAATTTTCATTCAGATTTCCCGATTTTCGAAGACACGACGGGGACTTTTCTTTATACATATGAGAATGAAGTGACTGATCAAGAGGAATATATCTTCACGTAAAACACTATTGATAACCTTCTCAAACATAATCCGGTTACGAATGACATCTTGTTACCTTAAGTAGAATGCATGCAAATATATATTTTTTCGATATAACTCAGCATTTGTGATTCTTATAGTTGTGTGTGTCTCAATAATTGTGAAATACTTAACGCTGTCACCGCATTCTTAATCTCCCGTCTAGCTTTCACAATCCAAGATTAACCCAAACTTCGAAATTTATTCCTGAAGATATTCTTCATCGACCTTAAACCACCCAAAAACAGATAACAAAAAATACTAACATAACTTGGAAAACAGAAAAATAGAGGTATATAACATCAGCCTGGAAGCTACTAAATTAGCATAGCTCCAAAATGAAGTACTTTCCAGGTATTTCTTCACAGAAATAATTCTATGACTGCCGAAAATTGGAATAGGGGAGATAATACATAGACCGACTTCGTCAAGAGATATCAAAGGATATTTCTCTAAAAATTAACCCCTTCAGAACTCAGATGAAAATCTTTACTTGCAGCCAGTGATTTAACCAAAAAATATTTAGGTTCGAACAGTATTGAAAAATTAACAATATAATGTAATTACAAAGTTTGTTTACGAGATTAGTCCAATGTTGTATTCTGAACCGTTTCAGGGTGGATGAGTGAATCTCAGAGCTTGTGAACTGAAGTTAGGAGAAATGTCAACGTAATGAGCGATTTTAGAAACTCGCCGAGACAGAATTGAACAAACAAAACATCCTTCGGCAGAACCAAACGGAACGTGATACCCTGTCGACAGAAACCGGTTGAATTCGAGCAAGGGAGAGCGATAAAAACAGTGAGAGCTTATTGCGCAGATTACCTATAAATAGACGCACTAGACGGTGTCAATTAGCGATTACGCCACCCACTTGGAGAGAATATCGATGCATCTTATAATCATAATCCGAGAAACTCAGCAGCCATTCATTATGGGTTCGAGAAAACAATCGACATTTCCAACGGAGTTTCCTGCTCAAATAATAATTGCTAATTTGAGAGATAAGTTACACGTGCATAATAATACGGCTTATTACATCTTGGAATATACTTAACGACCAGTTATCCATATATTTTGCGTGAAATTTCACATCCTTTCAAGCATTTTGAAATGCTTCTTAAATCGAGCTAAAAGATACACATACACATAATATGACTAACGTAACAGTCTATAGAGTATAGGTGGTAAAACGTTTTACCTCAAATGAGCTGCAATATTTTTCTTTAAATGCTAAATTTTAATTAAAGAATAAGCTACTGGGGCGCGAGGTATTGTTTCTATAGCTGTTTGTGAGCCGAGGGTCATGGGTTGGACAGACATGTTCTTGAAATTTCATTTCCGAATGAAAATAGCGACCATAGTCAGATTTTAACTGAAGTTATCGGAAATGCTATAAAAGAGAACTCTGAACAAGTTTCTAACTACATACTATAACGACGGATTGCCTCGAAAAGAAAACGACTGGTCGAATCGTACTAATTTGTCGTCGATCTCATTTATTACTGCTATAAAATTGATATCTTCAAGCCAGATTACATGGAATTTCACAGCAACTATCTTAGTAACTTCCGCTGTGGTAGTCAATCAGTGTTTTTTCTCTTTCTTATTCCTTATTTCATCCTGAAATTATCATTCTACATCGTTCCCCTCTATGAAAACTTCAAATTCGAAAATTCAGCGTTGTGTCTTCTATTCCACTGACAATTATGCTACATAAACACGAATAACTTGTGTTTGACAATGATTAAACATCTGTTTCACTGGATACCGAGGAAACTTTTCCAAGCAAGAAAAAATCGAAGAAAAAGCAATTCCACTTCAATGCACATTCCTTTACGAATTATTTTTGAAATTTGAGTAATTTTCGAAACAAACTGGAAGAATCAACCATGCAGAAATTACGTTATCATAACCTTTAACCTCTTGCAATCAGAAATATTTTAAACTGCTATAATAGTAGGATACACAGAATCCTCAACAACATGCTGAAATGATTCAGTTATGTTTTAGATTATCTTATCTATGATTCTCGAATTCTTTTTAAAAAATCCTAACATTCAACGTTTAGACCTTACCTCATGCAGAAGCAAGATCCAAACCCAGAAAGAAGTGAATTTGTGAGGATTTTCTCTCATGCAAAGTAATCATAAACAAACCACTGTTTCACAACAATCTCCACAAAAATCTAAACTGAAGCAATTCATAAAATTGCAAAACTTCCATCCATAAGAAAATCTCTAAGTTATAATAATAAAAAATTAAAATACCCGAGTTATCAACGACTGTAGTTTTATCGCGGCACCTGAAGGATGTCGTCGTAGCTGTTCCCTCGATATTATTAAACTCTGCAAAAGATGTTGGTAAAGCATTAATGAGTTATGTGAATAACCTTACAGTGGAAACAAACTAATAAAATAAAACGCGATGCCAGAGTGAAAGATCTAGAAGAATTATCCAAGGTTAGAAATCTGCCTGGAAGTCCGAAAGACAAGTCTCTTCATGCATGACAGCACAACAATTAATCCAAGGTTGCTCAGTTCTTCCTTAATTTCATGGAAGAGTTTTCAAACATGCGGTTCAATTAAGCTGTTAGTAGACTCGAAGCAAACTATAAACCTAAATGTTATTAGCATGTCTTAATGTAAACACATGCATCTATTGTATGTTAATTCACATCAGGCTCAAACTGATAACGTTTATTAATCCGGAGACTTAGTCATTTTAACATCCATGCGATCTTAATTTGTAAATGAGTCATTGAAGCACCGAGTTTTACGAATATTCCTGGATTATCAAGCAATAATTTGTTCATTTACAATTAAAATGGTAAATGAAAAGACGCTAATACCAAACGTTTAGTGGCAAAGAGCAATACTTATTGCTGTATTTTGATGAGAAACGAAATATTCAAACTTGATGATTAAGGCTGTAAATAAAACGCCTCAAAGTTGCACTAATAATGGGCATATAATGCTGAGCAAGAAGAATGAACTTTGGAAAAGCAGACAAACAATAAGCTTTCTCGCAAAAACTAGTAATGAAAAACATATCCGTGAATCTTCCGGTCTAGTACTTAACAAAGCAATGAATAGCAAAATTATAAAGATCGACAGTGAGCACTAGCAGGTAATGGTTTTAGTAATAATAATAAACTATGTAATTGATAAAATCCGAGGAGAGCGAAAGGGAATAAAATTTTCGTATTTCTTCGTAGTAATGTTGCAGCGACTATTTCCGTTAGGTAGCTTTCGTAGAATATATTGGTATATAATGAAGCAAATATTTTCAGAATCAACCAAATTCGTAGTTTAAAATGCAATTAAGTTTCTCAACTTCCGTAAACCTCTTTGACATAATGTTATACTGAACTCTACTTTGATCAGATTGGAGAGAAAAGATTATGGAAATAAGTGTCACTTAGGTATGGACTTTTCTTCATTTTAGAAGTGATGAAAATCAGTCATGAGATGTTGAGAACGCAAGATCCTTGAAATGATCACATAAATTACTTACTCTAATCGGACAGTTATGGGTAACACATCGATTCAGTAATCTTGAGAAAGGTATCTTTATTATCTCAGGAGAAGTACAGAGCAGAGAGTACAGAAGTACAAGAATACAATAGCATCCTTTCCTATTTAACCAACTTCAGAAACCCAAAACCCTAAGAAATATATAATATTTAGGCAATAAAAAAATTCTCCTGCTTAAATTGAAGCAATTTCTGTCGATTGATTAGATTGCATGAAAGTAAAGTATTTTTTTACCTTAACGCTTATTTTAATAAAGGAAAAGGAAAATTTACAAACCTGAAGGTAATATTAAGCTGAAAATATCCTCATCAGACTAACTCCTCCACCTCCAACGATAAGAATTAATAATTATATTTTTAGCGATTTTTATTTCCCTTATTTATCCACTAGTTTATGATGTGAAAGGTTTTCCTGAGTATTAATAATTCTGAGATTAATAATTTAAGAGATTAAATTAATTAATAATTTAAGAGATTAAACGCCGAATTTCTCTAATTTCGAGAAAAGGATCTCGAACCGAATAGGTTTTCAAAAACTAGCATTTAACCAAACACGTTGGCTTAAATCATCTCTAAGAAAAGAGACAACGAGCTGTATTTACGAGGGAAGATTTACAGAGGGGGATGGACGACGTAAGAAGAGACATTAAGGTAATAAGTAGGCTAATGCGATGCGATACGCTCATGGCAGAGCGAAGATGAATAGATGAAGACGCGAGTCGTTTTGAAAGGGCAGATTCGAGTCCTTTCCCTTAGCGAAGCACTCAACCACCCACTCATACCACTTAACACGTGGACTGTAAGGATTCTCGCTCGCTCTCGATAGCAGCCGTTTGCGGCAAATGGAATCGGTACTGTGACCGCTGATTAACACGGCTAATTTCATTGCCATGGGGAAACAGTCGTACCAGAAATAACATCATAATTAAAACGATATTGATACCGTACAAAATTGGCCCTCGATCTTCTGGAAGGCGAGACGCATGAATGTACGGAAAGAGCTATGCGGGTAGGATTTATAAGTTCATCTAGGGATCGCTCTTCGAACGTTTTGAATATCTTAGAAAAAGAAATAACTGAAAGACATAAGAATAAACAAAAATAACAAGTATAACCGTTTAGATGGCGGCGTAGCATCGCCGAATCCTGTCAACCAAAGTGATTGAGCATTCTTTCTCCTGGCGGCATTGTAGATAAACTGTTCGCCGGATTGAGCAGAAAATTTAACAAGGTATTCCAACAAGTAATCACTCAAGAATATTAATTTCAACCAGTGAAAAAAGGAAGTCGACAATTATTGGTATCATTTCAGAAGATGGCGATTTCATCTGCGTTTTCAAGCATTATTAAAAGAATTAAACATATGCGTTAATTGATTAGTTAATAATACAGACTTAAGATCAGAAACTTCTGAAGCCATGAAATAAGCTTTACCATTTATATTTAATATTTTTCTGATTTCATTTCTCTGAATATTTAAAATAAACTTTAAATTTAATTAAAAAAGGAATCGGTTATGGCACACTGTACCTATATATAGATGGTGTCAAATTCTAAATATATAAATCAGGATGATACGAAATCGTTTTAATTCCGGAAAACCGGAAATCCGTGATGATAGGGTCCGGCAAATCTCCGGTATCTGGATGACGTCAAGGATCAAGTGATCCCCAAAATCCATGGAAACTTAAATCCTCGAGGCTGTAATTCCATGCAAATCAGCAAAAATTACTCCGTAAAAATTCTGAATCAGCGTATTAGTAGATGCATAAAACGGCGCATAGTCCTATATTCGAGATACCGGTCGGCCATTTCTATTCCCTCACACCCAATCCAATCAATCAGAACCTGAACGCGAGTGTGGCCGGGTCGCTCTCAGAGACATTCATTCCATCCCACAAATGGACATAAGAAATCAACGCAGAGACATCAAAGAGATGCACGGGACAAAGACTCTTCCAATCATACGTGCATGTGATCGAATTGATGGATATTATTCTCAGACTCAAACAACGGCGACGCCTTTAAGCGAGATTTTCCTTCCCAGAAATCAAAGTACTTCAGTCCGGTGGGATTTTACTAAAGAAGAAGGTGCTCACACCGACACAGAGTACGAAGAACATTTTAGAGGTAAATCGTTTTTAGCATAATAGAATTCCTAAGTGCAGAAGTCGATTTATTTGATCGTAAGTGCGGACCACATTGAAAATAATTATTACAAATCCTTCTAACTTGTCGCATTCGGCACCAGTACACTACGTTCGATTCATGTAAATAATAATTGTGCTTACATATTTTACGTGTCTTTAAAAATTTGATCGAGTTTTCATGCCTACAACTACATAATAACAATGTGAGCAGATAGGGCCATACCGAGAAATTTTACCATTCACATGTAACACGGTATCTTTAATTCGAATCAAGAACTGTTTCTTTACTCATATGCATAATTCCTTATAACTGAAGCCCCTAACTTCACAAAAATCATTAATTTAATCTCCACTTGAGTATCTCATACAAAGGCGCCAGAGACGGAAGTCTCTAACTTTGGGAAAAGTCTTGGTCTAAAAAGCATTAGCATTTTTAGGTGGGGAAAAAATGTAAGCAGATATTCAAAAATAAATCTATACTAAAGAGAGAATGTCTGAAATGAACTTTCATTCCAGAATACCCATGGTTTAAAATATGCAAACGAGAAGAACACTTTCGGAATATAAAATAATTTGGGACGGTAAAGTTATACTGGGAAACTTAAGTTTTTAACAGCCGGACTTACAAACAAAATTAATTTAACTCATAAGACCCCAAAGGGAAAACCTAAAGATAATAATACTTGAAATGGGCAATTTCAAGGGCATCACTTTATCCCACAATATAAATGCCGTAGATTCGCCTCTTATTGCTTTTATATTTCTTTACAAAACCTTAAAAAAGCTACAAAAAATAGTTTTCAATCATTGCATAGAGAAGATGTTAGGCCCATAATACCTGAAGAAGCTAACATAAGTTAACTCAAGCAGTGAAATTTTCAGAGATAGATGGCGCGATAGTAAAAACTCTGTCTAGAAAAACTTGAATAGCTAACTTCGAGGAATAAGGGTTCTCCAGAACAATAACGAAAAAAAATGCCCTAACCTTTTACCACCGTGCCCCGAGGACCTTCGCATTACCAAATGACCCTGGGTGAATACTGTCAATTATGGCACGACATCCTAAAAAACTTGTGCACTCCTAAAAATCTCCGCGTACTTAAAACGGAGGATGACCGATATAAAAGCCATGCACTCCCCCGACGGTAACTGCACCCTATTATACGATGAGTTAGCAAAAAGTTTAGTCGTTCGAGATTTACCGCCATAACTACGTCCGAAGGTTGATCCCAGTAATGGGATAATACCGCGGCTTTAACTCCGAAAATCATCCGGCGAAAAAATTTACGAGAGCAAAACGGCGACTCCATTCTTCGCTTGGCAAAAAACGAGTGGTTAGGGAAAAGAAGAGAGCGGCGACCGAAACACAAACAATATCCTTACCGCGAAACACTCCGCCCCGGCAATTTTCCACTCTCCGTACAATTGTTTTGACTTTTGCAAATCCATTTCCCGAGAATTTATGGCTCCATATTTAATGGCCTTCCACGCTCGGGGTCAGGTAGCAACAAGTATTCACCAACTGCTGCTCCATTCACAAGGGAGGCCGTAAAACGTTTTACCATCCCCGATTCTCTTTTTTTCCAACCTATCCACGGGCGAGAGATGTCTACGTGGTGGATATCCCAAACTCGCTTGGCCCCAAAGTTTGGAGAAATGAAATCTTCGCAAAAAAATACTCGATCGAAAAATGGCGTTATTGGGGCGGACGGAATCGTTAAATCCGACGGCCCCTTGAGTGTGTCCTTAACAATGAGAGCGCCGATGTCACGTCGAATTTGTTTGGCAGCGGGCTATCGAATTGAAGATGGTGATCCAAAAAATCTATACGCGGCTGACGTTGGACGGATGCCATATACGAAAATGCCGTATCATTCACCACTGAAAAGACGATAGTATCCCAATAGGGATGCCAATAAAAATACTCAATGGCTTTGCAATAGTTTTTCTGCTTTATCATGCAATATTTTGATGATAATAATGTGATTTTATAAATCAATGTAATTTATTTCTTCACATTACCCCAGAAAGTAAGATATACATATCGATTCACATATCGATATGAAAAAGAATTTAAGCATCTCTCAAACAAGGAAAATAAATCACCGCAATCATGACTTATGTTGGAAGCTTTTCCACATTGAATTGGAATTTGCAGTAACTTCTTTCCCAGCAAAATATCAATTAAAAGAGAAATTTCATTCATCAGCTCAAATCTATGCTACTTATATGAACAGGTGCAATTAATTTTAACACAAATACTTGCAGAAATGGCACCTCCGAATTCTCTTCGTTGATCTTTGTAATAATGAAATACATTATCCAATAATACGCCATAAATATTTTACTAGTCATAAAATGACAATCAATTATCTGCTGAAAGTATCATGATTCAGATTAATTTAATTTATAATTAAAACGAATAACAACAAATCCCAAACAAATTGGGCGACACTTCGCATTCTACTTTTACAAATCCACCCCTTGAAAGAGCGAAAAATAACTAAAATGAATAAATACGGTGTCAGTTTTGGAGCATCATAGGAGAGGTGCTTAAAAAGGGAATATTGGATTATATTGACCTGCCATAAGGTAGAAAAAATGTCCGCGTTTTAAAATTTTTAAACGCTTTAAAATCGACGATCATTTCCGGAAAATTTCCGAACAAAGAGATTTTAACGCTTCGACCGAAAAACCCATTTTGCGAATTTTTACACGAAAAACGGCTGAGCTCAGCGCTCAATTTCATAATTATATGAGGAGAGGCGGCGGAGGAGGAACACGTCAGCGAAAAATGTGCACCCCTTGTGGAGTCTACTTGGCAACGGTGGTAATGCCGAATTGGGTGGAAAGGAAGCAGATGCATTCCGAGGCGATTTGATGTCGATGGCCTCAGCAAAGGGACGACACACTGCAAGTACTACACAATTTGCAAACAGGCACTATAGTAGAATCAGTAAAAGCATATTTAACAGTGCTGAAGTTCTCTGATGTAATTCGCACGTAAATACGGGCCCTCACCGGGAATCGATCCCGGGACCTTCCAGTAGAGGTGAACCTACAATCCACTTCTAATCCGATGCCCGAGGAAATAAACTGTTGTGTTTGGGCTCTCCGATAGCCGTGGGCAACGCGTACGAATTTGGTAAAAGCGGTCCCGGGATCGATTCCTGATGTGAGACTACGAGCGTAACGACCTCAGCATTTTTATAATTACTACTAATACTTAGTTTTGATCAGAAGACAAAGCATCTCAATGCAATGAGAATGTCTATTTTTGGACGGAGGAGGTCCAGAACTTGGTCTTCACGGAGATATTTAGGAAATTAAACGAACCTATAATAATCCCACTGACAATTTCATTTCCTATTTAGTCGCCCTGAAGATTTCTTATATTTTATTAAGAATTATGGTTTTATTAAGAATAAATTAATAAAATTACTGACAGTCGAATATAAAATTATAGAAATCCTTACTTGCCATAGCCAGATCATAGCCAAAGATGCGTAGTAAGAAAATTCGTGATAAGAAAACTCGGAAATGATATGCAAAGAAAAAATCCACTGAACGAAATTCTCAAAATAATGAATCAGTGAAGAAGTAAGAAAGATAATGAAATATGATATTCGATTCGACATTCTGCAACTCAAGTTTTAATTCAGTTGATATGATGCACTCTAATTGCAAAAAGAACGCAAAATCTGTAACAAAACGCTATGAAATCTGCCACGAACCTGTCTGAAAAATTGAAGAATAAATATTAACGCCGTATTCCTTAACTTTATTTATTGTCAGCTGCGATAGGGCGAATTCAACCATTTTTCAGAATAAAGCTACTAAAAGATGATTTTTAAGAAAGAAAATAATGCGCTGAAGTTAACTTCCCGAATTTTTTCTCAAAGGGGATACTTGGAGAAAGAAATCAAGACCTCCGGATAGCCAAGTGGGCAACGCGTTCGACTTCAGTGAAAGCGGCCTCGGGTTCATTTCCCGGCGGGGACTCACCCGCAAAATGACTTCAGCTGTCGAAGTACTTTCACCAAAGTGAAATTAATCAGGTATTTTCCAGAACATTACTTTGAATAACAAAACTGAAAATAAAAAACTACTTATCCTTTAAACGTTAAGCCATTCCAAGTCATTTCAACGCAATGTTAATCATACCTTAAAAATATGAGCCAAAAATCAATGAACCAATAATTACACGAAACTCTCCATTTAGGTTTCGTTCTTACCGCACCCGTACTTTAAGAAATCAAATTCGTGAATGATAATTCAACTTTCCAACGACAATTTACTCAAAGTAAATTCAGTGCGCAAGACTGATTGTCTAAGAATCAATCTCACTTAATGTGGTAAACGGCACACATGTGATCTGAAGGGTTACAGAAGAAACAACGCTATTTACTGTTTGGACGTATGCGCTCAGCATATAAAGGAAAATGAGCTATTGAGGTAAATTGCTGATTTACGGGATTTGTCAGAGGGGGGCAAAACTCTACCGTTCAATCCCTTCGCCAATAAACCGATCGTTGACTCCAAAAAAATAAATGGGATGAATATAAGGCCTCCTCCAATGCGTCTACCAACGATGGGAAAGAATCGATTGCTCAAGAGAAACGTAACAGACTACGGTTTGACCATTACTCATTCTAATGTATTCTGATGACAGAGACCAAATTTACATAGAATGAGATGAAAACTATTTTTGACCAGATGAAAATAATCTTACTCTAATAATGCTTCAATTACATTTCCTCCGACAAAAAAGACTAGAACTGGAAAAGAAAGAATACTTTTAAACTAGGCGATTAACGAATACACAAAGAAACTGGGCACATCCTGCCACATTAAGCATAGATGGTCTTGGAATAGACAAATAAGGAGAAGTATCTTAAAGCTGATGAAATTTAACGACTAACTTATTAACGCTATTTTTCATAATCTTCGGTAGTGTAATGGATCGGTACATAATGTTCATCTACATGATACTTAAATCAGGTTATTACATATATTCCAATATTAGTTTATATTTCTATCTATGTTTGTTCTTAATAAATCTATCAACAACTCGATAATTAATTAACATACTCTTAAAATTACTCTTATCAGCACTTTAAAGAGAAGATAATGTATTATCGGAGTACATATTAACATTCAGTGTCCACCCTTTTACATGGGCTGATAATATACCAGAAATATCAGAGAAGTAGACTCAAGAACTCTGCTTCAAAGATTCACCTTTCTCTGGATAGGTGACAGTAACTGATTAGAGATATCGACTAATGGTGCGTGCACCTGCCACATACCGATAGGTCAACATGGCATACGAGTAAGATTTAGCATGTATCTCGATCGCATAACGATCAATTAAATACGGTAGAAGGAATAAACGAAACATAAATCCGAAATTCATATCAACCCGGATGCGAAGAAATTCGCCCGATCGCCCCACCAGCAAGCTGTCCGCTCAGCATCAGAATTTCCAAAACATCCCCCAAAGCCGAACAACCATAACCCCTCCTTATTTAAAGGAAAAAAATAATCGATCCTCCTCCATTCATATCCCCGCTCCGCACGTGGCCTCCACGATTGTCAACCGCCGAAAAATCCCATTCAATCGGCGCGTATTGGGAATGATGTGGGCAAACATGTAGCGAAGGGAGGAAAAAACCGATCTCCGAGGGGGAGAAAAAAAATCCCGGGAAGAGAGAGGGGATTCGCGGCGGCGTAAGAGAGGGTAAAGGGGCGGCGAATATGGCACGTGCTCACTCCATAAACGTCTACACAGCGGTGCGTCACAGTTCTCCAGCGTCAGCTGACGCCCGCAGAAGGGGGAAAACACACACACACATCCACAGGTTGTCGCATTCGCTGGGCAATCGATTCCCTGGCGGAATTCGATAAAATCGAAAGAGGAGGGGCTCCGCGATCGTAAAAAGGGCGTCGCGGGGGAACGTGCCGACGGTTTCTTGTTTACGGAGCGGCTAAAGTTTCCGCGGAAAGTGAGTGGCGGTTCGGTCTTTTTTCTTCTGAGTCGTTGGAAACTGCCGTTCGGAGATAGGACTCGTGTGTCCGAATGCTAAGTAGCTGGGAGAAAGTGCTCTCTTCGCCAGCTTCCGACAAAGTAGCGAGAGTTCTTCTCTGAACAATGATACCTAGCATAAAGATGAAGGCAAATTTCATCAAAAATGTCATCGATGAACACGATATCACAAAGGATGGAGTCATTCTTGAAGCCACATGAAGAGGCCTTATCCGACATCCGCAACAGCCATTTCTTAAACACTTGAAACCAACTCCGATACGAATATTTAAATGTTTCTCAGACATCTACAAGAATTCAAGAGAAAACAAACGATAAATACTCTCTTATAGTTCCCTTAAAGCATAATTAAATTTTCTTACATCAAATCACGACGGTTTGAATCTTGGAATCCTGATATCTCACCCCTGACCTAGGATATGAAAACATTTCCAAACGGAAAAACATGTTCACACCTTCCCAAGTGCATCATTATTTTTAATTATGTTATCCCACCGACATGAATCTTTACTGTGTTTCACAAAATTAGAGATAAGGCAGCTTTACTTAGGTCATGAAAAGGAGCACATACTATAAAATTATTGGAATTTTACGAGAAAAAGGCATTTTAACAGTTCAGGAGAGAAATGTAGAATTTAAGTAGAGAGCTTAATTTTTTGGAAGCCTTCAATTGCGTGAAAACACTGGAATAAACTAAGTAAGTACAACGAAATGAAAAATTTATTACTGCAAAACGGGTTTCGGTAATAGACAACGCTAAACCTAGGACGTAGTAATAAATTCTAAATTATATATTTATTTATAATATTATAATAATTATAAATTATTTAGTGAAATCAAAATTAATTACTCACTCTTTCCACAGTTGAATAGAATCAAGTCACTTTTTATTTATTTTCTTTACTTTGAGAAACATATAGGATATAACCGTAATCCACTCCGTCAAGTTTATAGTGCAGCCCCTTGCAGAGGTCATCTGGGGATTCATAAGTGAGGGTCCCCCCTTGATGGATTTAGGACCATCGATTCGCAAAGGATATAGTATAAGAAAACAAGGAGAAACCAGAAACTGACTGACTTATTCCTGTGATCACCATCCAATGAATTCCTAACGACAAAAGGGTATTTTTAACGCTCAGCGGTTGAGAATAAATGCATTACTGTTACTTTAGGAAGATCATAACGGTAGTGTACTGAATGGTCCCTTGACAATTCTCTAGATCCCCCGCTGACACGGATGCACCAGTAGCCCTCGGGTTAGCGACCTTCCTCTGAAAAAACCTGCATCGGCGACTCTGAGACGCGCGAAAAACGGACAACAATGCACAAGTGTTCAACGGAAACTTTCCATCCCTGGAAAGAAAGGAATTTGAGCGTGGGAGGTAGACAAAACAAAAGGCAGCACCGTGACGCCTCGGGGGCGACAGCCGAGGGCACAGACGGCCATGCGAAGAAAGTACCTCTTCGGAATAAAGAGGGCAGACACTATATTTAGGCAAGTTGTGACACCTTGGCCGCTTCCTTAAACATGTCCTGAGGGCTCGTTTTGGGCGACCGCACTTCTCGCGATTCACGGAGAGCGTCCACTGCATAAATCAAACTGCCGTGACAGCCGCGCTCACTTGACGCGCTATCTGCTGCACTCGCGAGAATAAAAATGAACCCAAATGCCGCCAGCGTATCTATTACTTCATCTGATAGCACGAGTCGCCGTGAATGACGTTTCATATCGCGTGTATTAGCTACAACATTCGCGGAGAACGCGAGGAGAAAATTTATCTACGAGAAATTCTTCGGTGTTTGTATCAGCCATCAATGACATCGAAAGATGCGCTGTCCACCCATGATACACAAAGTGTGCCCTGTAAACCGATTCCAGAAGCAGATTCCCTCCTACAACTTTCATACCATTTGCCTGAAAACTTGATAACCGATACAAAAATTTATATTCAATGAATTAAATTTTCTACTCATCACAACTGAGGCACTATCTCTATATCACCACAATGAACTTTATAAAGTTATACTCTGTGAATTATTACTGCACATACAAATAAAGAGAATTACATTCATCATAATTTAATGGCACCAAAAGGTAACAGCTTATTTACAAACCGCCGAAAAACTCATATCCTGTAAATTTCTGGAAAGCACTACTCCGTAATGGCTATTAAACTTTCGGAGCTTGCCCTTAAATTAGCTACATTGAAAAATTACAAAAACGCTAACATTATCGAGAATCGGACCTCCCAAGGCGGGACGCAAAATTTCGCACATCCCAAACCAATAGAGAAGTATACACGGAAATATCAAGTAGAGCGTGAGTCACATAGTTTCCTGGTCCCTGGGAGAAAGCACGTCACAAGGAGCAAAATATTAATAGAAAGACAATAAAAGGCGAAGAAGGTGTGATTTGGGGTGGGCCTTCCATCACGCAAGGTCGGATGGAGAGATTTCGCGCTCTGGATAGCATAGCTGTGCAAGAATAGGGTGTGAATCACGACGAAGGAGGGCGCTTGGCCAAAGCAATCCTTCCGATGCAGCGTCCTTGCAATACGAGGACTCGCTAACCTCCTTCGATCCGGACTAATGAACCGTGATAGCTAACGGTTTAGCGATTTTCGCCTCATCGATCATTAACCTTTGGGTTACGGGGACGATTAATGCTGCCAACGCATACTTCCAACATTTATAATGCAGAAGGAATCCCATCTAATCAAATCAACTGAGTCGTTCGTTTATTTAGGTCATTGCAAAAGTGAATGATCAAACAAGACAAACCACTTGATGAGGTCGATAGTCTTTCATATATTACTTCTTAATTATACTAACATTTAACGAGTAATCATTCTATTTTACATCTCCGTTGTGTAATCTTTGAATTTTAAACAGAAATACATACTTTACGATTTATAGCTAATGAAATCTATTTTCTTTCGGAAAATGTTGTCTAGTGTATGATCTCTACTTTAGTATTACTTCCTTTGATTATTTTCTTCCTGAATGTGTTTTCATGTTTGGTATTATGATTTTTAGTTTGCTTTGAACTTGCATTACAGACATTTATAACAAGGTCTTCTCCTGTAATCTTATTTAAATTTTGAAAAAGCACCTCACCAAAAAAGGTCGAATCGAGTTGAAGTGACGACAAAAAATAGACTTATAAGCTACTACTTTGTGAATGCTTATTGCTAAGAAAACATAAAAAATAAATGGAGGAAAAGGCAAAATTTAACACAATATTTTTTGGAATGACTAATTAAATACGAAACAAAACAGAAAAACATCGTCCGATGATCAGCTGATGAAGCGATGAAAACGCACAGGAAGAAAACTTCGACCCTGAGTAAGCGATCTATAAGGTCTTTATTAAGGCGAAATTGAGACTGAAAAGTCTCTTCTTCCATCTAACCTTTCGTCAATAATATTACATACATAAAAAGTTATGTGTAGGTGAATAGAGAAATCTTTAAATCAGTTCACAGAAAATCAGCCAACAATGAAAATCCTTTACAGTCTTGTGAAAATTATCCGGAGGTCCACTTGTATTGTCTGCAGAAATATTTATAGTAACTACGTATATATAAATAGAAGGAAGAATGGCCCAGCCTACGAAAGAAAAACCTTTACAGTTCCTTAGAAATATGAAAAGGCCATTCACAGAGAAAACAATAGCACGAACTCAAAATAAAGAATCATCTCAGAAATTTTAATTGAACAGTGAGATTGCATACGGTATTCGAGTAGAAAAAGACCGAAAAAGCAACTGAATTACTCCTAAACCAGGGAAACACTAGAGAAGCACTTTTAAATTACTACCTCCAGAATCACATAAGTTAAATACCATTAGACATTTCTTACAATATAAATTACAATGAGTTTAAAATAAAAAGTCACACCAACATTTTATAATTGCGACCGGTTTAGACTAAAATAAGTTATAACGTGGACTAGTTGAATTTTAGAATATCAAGATATTTTCCCATTGATATAGGAAGAAGGCGAAGTATTGGGAATAGTAGAAAGAATGGCGTAATTGAGAATTCAAAGAAAATCCTTGAAGTTCTTCGAGATAATGAACTATTGAAAACTTTCCATCTCATCATCATTTCGACCGCTGGAAAGAGCATCAGCTTCATAAGTAGTGATGAAACTGAATTAAAATTCATAATGTCGCTGGATACTCAAGAATGGAACTCAATAAAAGCTGCGATTCGAAAGTCATGAAGCGAGTTAACTACTTAAATGCGGTTGGAGATATGGTGTCATTACACTCAATCAGTCAATCACTCAGACGTTTATTGCCGATGCAGTTGGCTTGATAATTCCCTGGAATCACCGAAAGAGGAAGGAGATAAAAACTCAGGATTAACAAACCAAATGGAAAGAACTGTAAAGACTATGATTAAAATACCGACAAGATTAATGCCGAAGGAATTTAAAAGAAAATAAATAAACGTTAACAACATTTTTACCTATCGATAGAAGGGTTACCTTCATTTCGAATGCATCGATTAAACATGAAAGATAAGGATTTTCAATTTACATTAGGATGATGTTAAATAGACTTGATGCTTTCTGAATATAATACGCGATTCGAGAAATGTGTAGAGTCAGCGTGAATAAAGGTAAATTTTTCTGGAGAAAAATATCCATAAAGCTGTAACAGCAGTTGCATGCTGGTGATAAACTAATGACGATACGAAGGTTCGGCATCGGTAATTCACGGAAAACCAACTTTACGAAATTAGGCCCTTGAATTTTCAAGCCATTTATTTTTTTATTACAATCATCGATCACTATTCGAACCTTATTCATCTTCCTTGAATATGGGATAATTTTCCGAACGGCAGACTTAGTGTTTTAAATTTACAACGCGGCTCTTCGCAGCTTTTATCGTCATCTCTTTCTTCTCAAATACTTAAGACGATGGATAAGATATAAGAAAGGACTTTAGCAACAATCTCTCTTAAATAAAGACTCTTATTATTATTGCAAGGTGTTTAAGAAGGAGCATCGCTGTAGATTCGTTCCAACACGGTATAATCAACTCCAAACGTAGCATATGGAAAATCCGAGGGAGGGTTTTGCGAAAAAGACGCCTCCTGAGGAAAAGGCCACTTGGCCACGAGCGAAAACACCCAAGTAACGAGGAAGGAATAGATGGGAGAGAGAAGGAGATAGTCAAGGGAGAGAGCGCCAAACTGACCACTCTCAAGGCACTCCTACTTGCGTCTTCTCCAAGGGAACCTCCTTCCCGTGCACGTGACGCATATTTTGGGGCTGCTACTCCTACTGGCTCCGGGAAGGGGATGATAGGGGAGGAATATCTTCAAGTTCAACGGCCAGAAGAGTGGGAGGGTTGAAGGTAAAAGTCGCGGACAAGAAAGTCGATTCGTGCGAGGACGAGATGGCCGTCGGGACAATCCGCCGGGGATTGTTGGCTAAAATGGGAGCAAGGTCGGATGCAAGAGATGTGGTCACCTGCCCACGCCGACGGCCAAATTTCTCCGCGTGGGAAACATACGTGAAATGGGAAATTTCGGGCTTGCTCTGCTTGTACGAAACCAGGACAAAGAGACTGCCCACGGGTTTCTGCGACTACATCTTGACGAAGGTGGTATTTTTCATTTACCTTTTAATACAAGATAAAGAAAAACGTATTCTTCATTTTCTTTTTACTCCGAATTGCTCATGGCTGTGATGATGTGAAAGCTATGAAATATTTTAAATTAAGGTCAACGGCTTGAGCCTTCACTTGGAGAGATGCCACAAGAAAATAAAGAAATAGTGAACACTAATTTTATTTATTTTATTTCAAATTATTAACTTAGAAAATGCATTATTTCATGCTCCCTGAGTTACCTAAACCAGTCTGACGATAAACCTAAAAATCTGGGAGATAGTTGCTATACTTAACGCTCATTTTGATAAACATGTAGGATAGCGATGAACGAAATAAATATGTTGAGCAATCCTTCCAACAACGGCCAAGACAATAGCTAACAGATTAAGAATGTTAATACCACAATCATGAATGTTAGACTGAAATTAGCCAGCATTATAAACAAAGATTAACTGTATAAATTTAATCACTAAAACTACTGATGACAAAAATTAAACTCGACAAACAGGAAACATTTGCCTTTATTTCTGCGGCGAATTTCAACTTCAAAAATAAGAACAATTCACCTAACAAATGTATGGGATGCAAAACATCTTGGAGGCAGCAAAAACAAGGGAGTAGTTCCGTGATGAGAGCTATGTAGCCGCAACAAATATAGAAAACTAGAAAAACGTTCCCAACTGACCATAACATTCTAAAAAGAACTAAGAAACCAATTTCACAATACGATAAGATAAACATTCCGAGGAAAACCGACATGCGTAAGGAAAGAACTTGACCTTCCCTAAACTTTTTCCCTACATTAGAGGTGCATTCGAGAAACCAATGTAGCGAGAATCCAGGCATAACATTCCGGTTTAATACCCGCGGCCAAACTACTATGAACAGCGGTATCACACGTTGTGGATGGGAGAGAATTTCGGAGGCTGTTTACATCACGTGACACTTCCTTGCAACGGCACTCCCGTGGGAATGGAAAGCAAGAGGGGAACTTAAGAGGGATCTCAAGGATGTGATGTCAACGGGATGGAATAAGTGCTCAAATAGTAAACGAAACATGATTTCTGAATGGTGATTCCTTGTCGGACTCCAGGAAAGCGAACTGTTTGACTGGCGAAGCGCCCTATATGTTTACGTTCAAAATCTAGGTTTCATATCTTCTACTGAAATGATCGTTAACTGAGGGCAATAACCGATAAAGTATTCATAATTGAGAAATTCATTTTAAATATTCACAGCAAGATCATTCCTCGCTCATTTGTACAATTATTAACATAAAATGATGAATACTCTTACTTTAAAATTACAATTGAAAGCAGTGAAAACTTCCATTTATAATAATTCACAAATAAAGAATATGAAGGAATTTAACAAGCTTTTTTATTTCTGTGATGAAGAAAGAGACTATTACGATAACGTTTAAGAAGATATCTTAATAATATCTACGAAGGCTACAGAATGTAAATAATAATTACTGATAGTAAATCACGGGTAAAACTACAGCTAAATCCTTACACAACAAAAACAACACAAAAAATTATTTAACGACTGTATTTCCATTTTCCTAATTTAACTATTAAAAACTACTACATGATGAGATTCTCTCAGTGAAAACGAATAATATAAAAACTTTATAAAAGAACAAGTACAAATCACATTAAAAATTTAACTACTGATCGAACATCAAATGTTATTAAATATCCAAAATTTGAACAAAATTTTGGCCTGACATTGTTAAATTAAGTATTTAAATTATTAATCTGCAGACTTAAATGATGATTCAACTCGTTAGATTAAACAATTGGGCCATCTAAACGGAAAAATAACACCGCCAAACGAGCGTATGATTGTAAATTCAAAATCCGAATTTCAACTTACGATGTTTACATTTTCCAGTCAACGACACGCACTTTCAACGGCTGATTACGACATTAAAGGATTCCGTGAATGAAGCCGATTCATTATGAGGAATTTCTTTTATTCCGAAAAAATTAAGCGATTCGGCATCGGGGCCATATTTTTACGGGATAAAAAATCCGACGCGACGACTGATCATTTAATTAAAAAATTCTGATCCGTAATTTCCGGGGTTACGAGCCAAGAGGAGAATTTTTATCGGCGCCCGGATTTCGATGACAAAAATATGGACGTAAATAGAGAGGGTGCGAGAGCAGAGAATAAATCACCGAAATCCAAGTTCGTCCAGTAATTACTATACGAATTTATCAACTGATTTGAGAGAAAGATGGGAAAACTTTAAGAGAAGATGGGAATCGGTAGATTAATTATTCCTTCCATCGACTTCTGTTTTGGATATATTGAGATTAAAGCTAATACATCGAAAGTCACATTACATGATTAGATTATAATGTTAAAGGGCAATTTATAGAGGAAGAAAAAACTAAAACGTAGATGAAAAAAATCGCAAGAAAACCTATTTGAAAGTTAGAGAAAATAATGACCATTAAAGAGCTATCAAAGTGACCAACATATTCCCCGCTGAGGTCGACTTAGCAATAAATTGTTCGACTGCGATAGAACTGATAATTGCACTAAAAGAGAGGGTTTTACTTATCTCATATGTGGTATAATGGATGTTTCCTAAACCAATGGAAGTATCGGAAAATTTCCATTGTTCCCTTTGATCCATAGTTAACGTGGGATAAAATGGATATTATATTGGAAAATGTCGTCTTGCGGGATATTATATTTACTGAATTCAGAACAGCTATTTTTTCAAGCAAACATAGTCATTAGGAATAGAAAATATCCCAATAATAAATGTTAACGACAATTTAATTGATCAATTGTGAAAATTCAAATATATTGGTAATTTTACAATAAACAATGTCCCATTGGCCTCGTAATAACATGTTAGGATGGAAAATTTAAGTACCATAGGTATCTGAATCGAAAACAAAACTCATCTGAAAGAACAATAAGTGAAAATAGGATTATTTCTAAATTAAATTCTAATTACCTTCCGGAGTATGCTAGCAATATTGCGATTAGTAATAAATCAAAGTAATCCACTTCATTTTATTTCCTTGATAATAATTAATCTTTACAAAGGGGTCTTAGGTAAAATTAGAAGATAAAATTTTCTTACGTGATGAATTCTACCAGACAAAGTCAACTACAATATAATATAATTTCATTTCGAATTAAAAACAAACCTAGATCCAAAAACTAGCCGAACTCACTGAGAGTCCATCACCAACCCATAAGCAAAAGAAAAGCCCTCATCCCATTATTCCTCCACCATAAGAACGGCTTTACAGCATTTTCGCGCTCTTTACGGCAGAATAAATGCCATTTTACGAAGGTAAACGTTAAGACCCGAAGACGCGAGGTAAAAAACTAGATGGTTTTCTCGAAGCCCGATAAATATGGCAACGGTAAAACTTCCCTCAGAGCAGTCCGTCGACATTTTTCTTGACGGACGGGTATTTCGAAGGCGAGACTGTGGGAGAAACTGGACGGGAGCCTCCATCGCTACAAAAACATCACGCCTCGAATATTAATTCTTTTACGACTTTTTCGAAAAATCTCTTCGGAGCGGTTCGAGGAAGAGCGGGTGGAAATGAATGGAACTGTGAGAAGTGAAAACCGAAAATGGCAGCCGAGTGGACGTTAAACCGGTCAAGTGCGATGCACATTCCGCCGACGCACTGGAAGGAGCTTCAACTCTTTTGAAAAACGACCTGTTCCACCATCATCCCTCTGCTGCTAATACTTCGATATAAATATTTAGCTATTACAACGAAGATTATGTACCACATTCGATAGCTGATGTGCCACTTTCTCAAAGAAGAAAATACGAATATAATCATCATCATGGTAAAAGTAAGTGAAGTGATTCTTTGGGCTCTAAATTTCTCAGCCTCATAAGTGTTTGTGTAATTAATTTTAAGTATCAATTTGATTTTTAACGGAATTTACAATGCTCACTTCTAAAAAATTTAAAAATAACCAAGTTTAATTTTTTTCTGGATATTTATCAGTACTCAGAGAGTTTATTGCTGCGTTTCTATGCGCTAACGCCGTTCCTCGTTGTTTGTTTAACCTATCTACAGAGTAAATGTATCGATAATAACGATAATAATGAATTAACACATTTTTAATTAACTTTGCCGATGACGCGAACCATATGTGAATGAAAGACAAAATATTAACTAATATCCTGACGATTCCTATCGTCGTAAAATTAAAATTCTTCCCTGAAATATAGCCAAACAATTCTATGAGGTGAATTGGAGAAAAGTCGAAATAAAATTCAAACAAAACCAACGACTTCGCACACTTACGCGAGACAGCATTTAAGTTTGAAATCCAACGTTCGTTATGCAATGCGGGCTGCGTGTTTCGTAGGCGCAACACTGAAAAGCGAGCTCTTTTCTGCGCTGATGAGATTTTATTTCCGTCTTTCACCCGAAACTTTCAAGTGCGAAGGACTTCACGTCCTTTGGGAAAGAATTTTCTCAATTAATAACAGTTTGACCGAAAGATCGTCTCGCGATAGGGAATCGATCGAGCTATTCCGAAATAAAAACTCAGCCTTCACTCATTAATCGAAGAATTCTCGAACTGGAAAAGGACAATTGAAGGCCGAAAATTCAATTCTCTCAAGGTATAATTTTGGTGCAGTGAATATTTAGTAATTGATACACACTTAAGCGTTCATTTTGCCAAAGAATATGAAAAGCACATAAAACTCATCTATATTTGATTTTTATCAAGATTCAATTTGCAACTGTTTCTATTGTTTTCATATTCATTAATTGTTATTGTTTTATGAATTTGTATATTTTAGATTTTAATAACTTTATACTCTTCATATCTGTCGTTAGTTATATTTATATATTTTTATTTCTTCTACATGCACTTTAATTGCTGATAATAGTTTTGCTTTCATCGCGTTAATTCTCATGTAATAACTGTAAATGTTACGTGGAAGAGAAGTCATTCTCGTCTAATCTCGCCCTAAAGAGTATAACAATCATAAAATTTTAATTTATATTTATTTATTTATTGATAATGTAAGTTAAGAGTTCGAAGTAATGAAAAGAACAATTTAAGCGCAGAATAGATACCTTTACAAACATACTACAGGTTCACACATAAGGAATTTTCGCTGTTGAAGACACCAGACCACATAAATAATTTCCGCTAACCGAAGATGATTAATTAATTTTTAATTTTTGAATCCTACAAAAAAACCTACTCGGTATCTGAATTCTGAATCGATCGACTGCTATTCATACGGTATAGCGAAATTGAATAAATATATAAATATAGCGAATACAATACAATACTGGGGGTAATTGGAAAATACTATGAATACGGTGCATTCCACTCTCTATTTAGTACTTTTAATTGATTTGGTCAAAATTTAGTGATGAAGTAAATTTGTGAAAAGGGGGTAAATTATGGATTTGGTGATGTTACATAACTGTGCAATATAGGTGAAATTATAACTCAGAATTTAAAATTAACAATATTTCATACGTATTTGAAAATTTATACTCAAAATAAGCGAATCATGGGCAAAAATCCTTGAAAAATATTTACAAGTAATACAACCAAGTGTGGGGCACCAAAATACCTATGCCAGTTCTGCGAATTGTAATCATTCATGCAAGTGATTTCCAACATAGACAAGCATGACGTAAAATAAGGCTACGTAAGTTAAGACGCAATGGCCGGTGCACACAGATGGGAGGGACAGCGTCCGTTGAAAGACTAGAACGCGGGGGAAATGGAGGCTTAAAGGAGTCCTCTAATGATCAGGTGCGACACTCTCCTGACATCTCTTGTTCTCATGGCTTGACGCATCCAGTGCTCGCGCGATGAAGATGTATTTTGAGAGCGATTGTTTCGTAAGGGAGAGAGAAGACCAATTTATCGGGCGAATGAACGCCAGAGAGCGCCTTCTCCGTATCCGAAAGTAAACGTGATGTGACGTGAGACTTAATTCGTGAGACGTCACCCGAAGATGATTGGGATTAAATTAGTTAAGTGAGCTCACTTCGATCAATGTTGGGCAATTGATTCGTTTTTTTGGCATCAAAAATTTCTCCGAGAGAAAAATGCTCGAGAACGAAATAACTATTTGAAGTAAAATACCTGTTTTCAAAAAGTTTTCTGCAGACAAAAATACAACTTAGGAGACAAAGATTTAGAATAACCTAACAACAAAAAGTCACAATCCAGTAACTAAACACTCATGTTATACATTTAATTTGTGTAAATTTTACAATTATTTTGTAAAATAAATCGGCATCTCTGCACCTGATACAATGCATAGTCGAAGTCTATAGTAGCTTCGAAAAAGACGAAAAATCTCCAATAATTACACTTCAGCTACTTCTTCACAAACACCACACCCGTTTAGGCCGAGTGCTACAAAACGCCCAAAAAAAGTGTACGTGGGAGGCGTCCTTTTTTTCAACCGCCTTTGTCTTAGGAGGAGTGTGAGACCTTGAGGAGATGGCCTGGTCCTCGACCTTGGTGGCGTGTGGCTCTCAACCATCGGGTGCCCTGGTCACGAAACTTACCCGGCCTATTACTCAATCTTCTCGATTCAAACATAATAGAATAGATCGCAGTCGGTGTAAAGCCATCTTCTCCGGTAGTTCCGAGGGAAAGCGCATATCCAGAAGCACCTCTGATTCGGTCAAAAGCTTCGGAAGGAGAAACAAAGGAAGTGTCAAGGCGGAACGAACCGAAATTTTACAAGAGCCACCGAACACGGAGCCACTTTCTGTTGGACTTCCTGAAGAAGAATTCGACGCCCAACCGAATATTTAAGTTTCACAAAATTCTCATCGAGAGCGCTATTAGCGCACGACTTCCGAAGAACGGAATAATGGAAACCGGAAATGCTCGAGGACACTCAACAACGTCCAGCTTTCAAGCGCCTTCCGAAATAAAGGATCGCTGCTAAGATAAAATAAAATCGATTCATATCGAAGAGGTAGAGCTAGATTATAATATTTCATAGTTATCCACTGGGATTATACAGTAATATGATTTCTTAAAATGTTAACGAAGAATCATAATGACTTGTTTTTGAACAACGCTTCATAGAAGAGTGGAAACCCTCTGGACATAAAAGGTCCGATTGCCCACCATGATGATTTGGCAAAAGAAGCGATACGCTTGAAAATACCGGCATTTTGACAGTTCAGAGTAGTCATGACGGCGCTAACATTGGTAATTCAAGATGGATATCTAAGAAGCTTGTTTTAAATCATCCCCCTTAAACAAGTTTCTAAACCCTCTTCTATCTCAAGGTAGCTGATTTAGATTAGCCTTGGA
This sequence comes from Pachydiplax longipennis, assembly GCA_036926295.1. NCBI lineage: Eukaryota > Metazoa > Arthropoda > Insecta > Odonata > Libellulidae > Pachydiplax > Pachydiplax longipennis. The sequence goes on from JAVFKF010000003.1 coordinate 3,005,188, forward strand.
AAATTGGTTCCACTACACGACCTAGCCTCACTAGAGTGAATATGTTACATTTATTCCAGATGTGATAATTACTCCTAACTTTACAAGATAGTAATAGATGTTCAAACATAAATTAAATTGATCATTCAAATGATTGCTAAACAATGAATGAAGGGAAAACGTGAGCTTTTATGACTGAATTTAGGATAATATATATCTATTACTAAATTGTACTTTATTATATAATTTTTTAATTATAAAAAATACACCTAACCAAGAAGTAGACACATTGTTATGGTGTTGAGTATAATATTACAAATTGATAAAAATTAAGATAAATTCCAAAAAAACTAAGCCTATGATCCTGTATCTGCCATCCTAAAATGGGAAATTGTTTTGTGAAAATTAAACGACATTACGTTCGGAATTACATCCTTACCGAGTTGATACAAGACTTCAGGGAAAATTAAACTCCTCCATACTCAATATAAACTTCCCTTTCCCTACAGCCCTCAATAAACAGTTTAATAGCGAATCGTAATTGAATTCCGACACCGTTCTTGGAGAGAAATGCAAAATTCGGTAAATGTTTCGCAGAAATCCGTTCTCCGGAGACCCCAAAGCGTTAAAGGCAAACCTCCCGAGCCCGACCTCGGTCATTACCCATCCAAAATTCTAATTACTTCCATTACACGGAATCAGCCAAAAATACGGCCTCTTCCCATCACTTCCGCATACACCATAATTCACACAAATCGGACTCGCGCCACCTGCCACCGATGACGACCACTTCACGCACCTAAATCATTTCCCGACGTAAAACGGGCCCGATAATTCATTTCCGGTTGACGGAGAGAACAATCCCGGCGCTAGAGAGATCCTCATTCATTACCGGGAAAATAGAGGGATGCCTGGAATCGAACCCGAAGGAGGAAAAGGTGGGAATTAGTCGGAGGGGTGGCGGCGGCGGAGGATCGATTTGGTGGGTCTCCCCTTCCTACAAGAGGCCCCCTCCCACACGCGTCGGGGGTGCTCTCTCGCGGAGGAATTCAACAAGATATTTCGAAAACGTCCACTTCCGCGGTGCTAACCACTTGGGACCAAGTAAGCTTTCCTTGCCTATTGACCTCCGCGGCACACACGCGCATCAACACGCGGCACACTAATCCAGCCTAACCCTTTAGTGTCTGGGGAATATCCAAGGTCGCTGAACTATTGAGATTGAGCTTGTACTCTGCACTGAAAGCAAAATCTATACATACGGTAGAATTCGGTTATAACGCGTGTCAAAGGATACGGAGTTTACATGGGGAACCCGCGCACGGGAAACGGGAAACTGCGTGGGAAACAATGAAAAACCTGTCAAACTAAATTACATGACTAACTTTTTCGCGTAATACGATACAAATTGATGTTTTTTCAACTCAAATGCACGTCCTTCTTTAACGGGAATTACTAGAATGCTTCGATATTTTCTTTTGGCGCGATAGTTGACAGAGTTTATTTGTCACATAGGTATTAATGTTTTGCAGAAGTAAAACTTACATACTCGCGATTGCAACTCTTTCTTATCTAATGACAAATTAAATACTCCGCCGACCGCGTTCATATGATGGCTTGCAGTACCGTTGTGACACATGGCAAGTCCACATAAAAGTTGCAACAAAGTTACCAACTTCGTACAAAGAAAATAGTCAATGTAATCATTCTGGGGGACTCGCAGTGGAGTGAGGCACGTTAGAACAGGACTTAACTATATGTTACGATAAAAAATTGTTAGAGTAACTTTGTTACGTTGGCATGCTTTTAATGTCTCTCCTTATTACTATGAAACACCTAACCCTCCATTTGTAGAGTACTTGATTACTACGGCTTCCGTTCAGTACGGTCAACTAAGTACGTCTATGCTTTGATTTGTCCGATGGTAAAGTTTCGATTAGTGCGGTTCAATTAAATACATGCGCAGAAGTAAATTTAACATGCACGAATTGGTGGTCTGGGAAACCTTTATTTCAGTCGGGACTAAGTAAAAAATTCCTCGTTCCGAAGTAAACAGTTGCGTCAGCGATAACGATATTCAGATAAATAAAAAAAGGAAATACGACGGAGAAGGCAGATAAAACTGTTATTATTGCTTTCGTTTGTATTACTGCGTTTTCATATCAGCTGTCCACCAATTAGTAATTATTATTACGAAAATTACTGCATCGGCTAGCAAACGTGTTTGGAAAACTATCCTTTTACTTAATACATAAGTTAGATTCGATATGCACGGCACTTTAAAGGAATCAAGCCAAAGGGCAAATCAAGCATTAGGAGAACCAACTCGAAACTCACAAAGCGCGGGGACATGGATTTGCAACGGGAAAGAGACTTGAGTACACTGTATAAGGCTATATTTAACCATACTTTTACGAAAAGTACTATGGCGTCTAGATAACTGTAGTAATTGACTCGAAAAAAATTATGGTGGTTGCAGGAAACTATGAGTTCACCTGATTCAGTTTCTATTACTTTCATGGGGCCCATTATAGTGATTCGTTTATTCGCTAGTCCTAATCCTGATTCATCAATAACAGAGAAAAGAAGAATTAATTGTCAATATTTTACTAAAGATATACACCGCTAGATAACATATCACAGAACATAAATGGCACACATAATATATGATATAAGAAGCACATATAAGAATCTCGTGGAACTCTCAGACAATATGCGGTGCACCAAGAGCTTCCATGCGGCACACTGAAAATCCGCATCAATGGAGAAACTGATACGTCACGTGGTACAGGAGAGATTCAGACCAGTAACTGCACTGAGGCAGAATCTTAAAAAACCGACGGCACAAAACCATTTACTAATTCGAGAACGAAAAATCCTAGGTAACGACCAGAAAAAAGGAATGTCTTACTTATTTCTGTGAATCGTGTGAATGAGGTATGAATACGAGAAATTTCATCATTTGACAAAGTACGAGCGTTCTTATCACGATCGTCGATAAACTCAGGAATAGTTTTCAATGGTAGATCGATTATGAAATAATTATGGCCTGACATTTCGGGATTCAAAAAAGTACAGCAGGGAATCCGGAAGATATGATTAATACCAGGACAGATTCAGAAAGTCGAGACGACTGAATAGCATAGTTTCCTCTATTTTTCCATCTTTGGGAGGCACAAAAATTACTGCGGGCGCTTATTTTACGGGAATGCGCCATTATTGCCATGGAAGATATTTAAGTAGCAACGTTTCTGATTTTCTTCGTTTAAATGACGAAATAACCAAATATACAGTTCATCTTATGAAAATCATTAATAAATTTGTGAAAAATAGAGCAAATGGTATCCAAAATTTTCAGTAAGAATCGAATGCCTGACAAATTAGGTGTATGGCACTTAACAGAGTATTGTGCGACCGCTCTGGCGCAGGGCTTAGAAGAAACCTCGTTTCACATCTTAAATATAGTGATTTGTAGGGCTTTTTTTCCATAATGAATCAGTACACTAATAATATATCTTCAATTTCGGACATCGATTACAGGGCCTTCTCCTTCCTTTACGTCAAAATTATTATTTTCTATAAAGTGAGCAATCGTTAACATTGAAAGTGATTAGATACCCCAAATTATATATACAGGAACTAAGGGGTACAACAATTCCGACATTAAATTATTATTAGCTGTTTACCGGCAAAATAAATTACTCAATTTGAATGCTACAAAATTACTATCTTCTGATTATGGGATCAGCGCTCCAATACAATGGGATGTGATAATAAATGTCCGTTTTCGTATGTCAGCCTATGGCTGGCACGAGCATTTACAAATATCATGAAAAGCAAACTACAGCCATGAGTAGAAACTCAGCAGAAAATATTTAATTTCCAGAAACTGAAAACCTGATTTCTTCCCACGGATAAGATGTGAAGCAGTATCTGCTCAAAATTAGTAAGCGCTCCATTACATCCGAAAGGAATTTTAAGCTATTGACAGACCGTGAAATATGTGCATTCATAATGAGCCATCGCTTGACTATAACGAACGAAGGTAACAGAAGCATAGAAACTCATTGGCTAGAATAAAGATTGATAAATAAAACATGATTCTGAAACACCGGAGTTATAGCGGGGATTACCTCGATAACACGCATCAACGCACACTTATGCTATTTTTCTTGAAATTTTCCTTCCAATTAATGGACATGAACATAGAGTTCAACTTGAGTCTAATTCTTTGTATCGATATGATTGATGGCCGTCAGTTGTGCTTCAAAAAATAATCTCATAGACCTGGGGTCATGAGCCTATAGCACGCGTGTCTAAATTAGTATGCAAGAGAATATTCTTGACAAACGGAACTCAGACTGAACTATCTCTGTTTTGTACTCGTCACTTAAAAAATGACGCTCCAGAGTAAATGAATGAGGATTCTGTTTATCGGTATCGATAATTAATGATAATTTGTGTAATTCATAAATAGCGTTACTACCTAAATGATTGAAAGTTTAGTAGAGTACTTTTGCCGACAATTAATTTTCGAAGGCGACCTTTTCTCATATTCTTAATTTCAACAAGATTCCCACGCACAGTCACACCGACCAGTGATCCTTACTTTTAGTTCATATAAGAATCAAAGGGACTGACAACTCGTACCTACAACACTTGATTCGAGTTATCCTGAGAAAAGAAAGGGATCGTAAATTCACTATAGGCGTACTAAGGCGTTCCTAATATATATCCCTAAAATAATTATGTACGGATTAGGTTTAATATTTACTTTGACATGAAGCCACGATAAATGGTATTTCAATCACTGGTACCGATTTCTAAATTTGCTATCCACAATTATATTTCAAGCAATCCTCTTCTTATCCGCCCCTAACACAAATGGCAGCCCATAAACATTAAAAATATTCCTCTGAACATCGATTCCATTATCAATTTTATTTCATGTGAACCATTTACTACTTTTATACGAAAAATTCGAAATCTTCGAATAAAAATACCTTGGAAATTTACATTCAAATTTATTTGCTCGTGCAAAATAATAACCGGAAACAAAAGCTCCCACGAAACCCAGCGATTTAGGCATTTAAACGCTGATAAGCAAACCAATGACGCATTTACGAAAAAAATTAATCATATTAAGGCTGTCATCCTTGGAAATGGCAATCACCCATGAAGTCAAACCAGTTCTAATTTAATACAATCATCATATTGAATAATTCATGGAAAAATACAAGAAAAAGAATTAAATAAAATTTATCTATCGTGGTTAGCCAGAATTCGTGAAAAGACGCACTGCAGCTACTAAGCTGGATATTATTTCGTAATTTAGAGAAAATATTTTACTTATCAATAAATTGAAATAAATAATTTTGGGGATATCACAGTAATATTTCACATGGTCATTTAAATAATTTGATATACAATAAATATAATTTGACATCACATCATCACAGTCTCAGGTCTCACTTGGTGGTAGTGCGTGACAACAAAGTTCTCCATGACAAAATTCTTATACTACACCACAAATATAATTTGATTACCTTACAAATGGTACAAGGCAGACACATTACATTAAATAATGGATTATAGATTGATCCTTGTTAAAGTATTTTGAAAATAATGTTTTGATGTGACAATGTGTCATTGACATCCTTCGTTCATCCCAAAATTAACAAAACTATGAAAGTTATTGCGAAGAACATCGAATTTTCTCGGAGTATATCGAAAAAATCTAAAATTGAAAAAATTGGGGTCGTCTCAAAATAAACATATGATTGAGATATGACGGTACATTAGGTGAAAACCCCGCTAACGAAAGATCTCTGGATCTGGATGTATTTATAGAAGCTGCCTAAATTAAGCCACTGCTATGAATGAGATTTTATAGAAACTTGGGAACCCAATTCGAAATTGGTCATTTGGGAAGTAATGGAGGGAGAATTTCTTTTCTGAGAAATTGAGCGAAATACTTAAGTTAGAGAGAACCACGTCCGTCATATGGGCAATGTCCACATTGGATTTGGTTAGAGAAGCGACATAGGTGGGTCTCAACGGGGTGAAACCATCCCTCCCGAAGATACGTTTTTGGACGCATTCTTCTCATCGCATTAGCTCAATATTACGCCGTCATGGTTTTTGCTGTTTTAGGTCCTTTATTTAACGAGTAAAGATACCTCAACGTGTATACACGGCATTTACTTGATCAAAACAGAAAATAAGCCCACAATTAATGAGACATCCATAACAAGATACAAATACTAAAAATCGACGCAAGGAAAAATTTATTCGTTCAATAAATGATTCATCTTATTGTCCTGGTGTAATTCTATCCTATCCTTAGGTTAAAGCAAGGGAATCCAAAAGAGTGATCATTATGACAAGAGGGAATGCGTAACATTGGAGAGCTTCCTAACGGATCAATCAAATGATTTGATTGACAACAACTTTAATGTTGCAAGTTACAAGCTGAGTTGTTATTTCTCACGTGATATCAATTAGGGAAAGAAAATATGCCTCAAATTTTACTAAAATAGCAATAAAGAATATTGGTATTAATTTAAATAATATGACGAAAACATGTTCGCTCTTGCCCACAAAGTTCCCAAAGCGGTTAGCCTGGCCCGGTTAGCGTTGGCTAAAGCAATATCCCAGATAGGGGAAGATCCCGGGTTCGATTCTCGGGTCCTTTCTCTGCTCGTTTGTTTCCTCTTGCGATATTTTCAATATATATTCACGGAAACATGTCTCCATCATTATGAACGAGTCACAAATATTCCCAAAAGTGAATACCCTTAAGGGGTAAAAGTTTATATACCAAGCATATAGAAAAATAAAGACCCTCAGGTTTTTTCAGCAACTGAAAGTAAACATCCTTCTTCGACTCTCGTATAGACAAGTGACTAGGGTTCGCCCTCGGAGAAAGCGGTTGCGGGTTCGATTCCCGGCGGGGTCATGTGTATGAAATTACCATAAATGTCGAAATGCTATTTTTTAATTCATGCAAATAATAGAAATATTCTTCATTGCCATTAAAATAAAATTTGGGACAGATTTTCTTTGTTTCTACTTCATTTCACATGAGAGATGAAAAACCACGTGGTCGGGGTTCATGAGAGCAAATCAACTTGATTTGGAATGCAGAAAATCAGTATCATTGACGGACGATGAGAAATTGAGAGAATCGAGGTGATGTCAAATCCAAAATTCCTGAAGGTACATGGCACTCAATTACAATTTCCTGAATAAATTGCTTCTCCAAGAGAAGTGTTTTGACAGGACATATAAAAAATGGAGATAGAGTCGATTTCAACGGATGCATCCAAAGGCTAACATTATTGTTCAAATTTGTAATTAAGAGTAGAGCTGCGAGGAATGGAGAGCGACCAGAAGACTAAATTGAGAAGTTTGAAATCGTCCTCATCGAAAAAGAAAACGTTCCATAGCAAGAGGAAACAATCCGTCAATAGAAACGGTCGAAAAGATGTAGAAAGGAACTTGGCGGCAAATGGAAAGTCGGGGTCCCCCTGGAAGGGGTGGAGGACAACGGTACGACAGTCCTCCACCATATCCAGGCAAAGCCGAGTTAATTGCAAGGAAGCGTCGGGGAAGAGTGGAATCCAACGACTCACACCCACCACCGAAGAAGTAGATGGCCGCCACATTAAGGTCCTGCAGCAGAGGGGAGGAAGAGGGTGTTGGAGATGGTAATGGTGCTAGCAGCACAGGCGCACGCACCGGCTTCCCATCCTACCTCCCATCGCCCACCCCACCCCCAACCGCCCAACACGCCCGCCACCTGGGGGGGACTCCGGAGCCTTACTTGCGGACTCTCCGCCACCTACCGGTAACTTCCCAACGCTCTTTGGCAACTGGCTAGAGGGCAGGAGTACATGACATGTCCACCCGCGAATGGACAATGCGCGGTGCCACTGGGAGAGGCTCTGAAACCCTGAAAACTGAAGGTTGCGATTCGCGTGGGGCCTCGACCGTTGATGCACACCGTCAATCCAAAATAGACTGAGGAAAGAAATTCAATAACCCCTTCGCAATTAACGATAATTGATAACAACATAGTCGATACTTCAATTCGAAATATCCCAGCAGAACAACTCAAATTAATGCAATTTATTCAACCTCCCCACTTCCTCTGTCAATGGTGGGAGAAATGTTTCAATCAACGATACTAACAGATATTAATAAAAGTTTTGTTTACCCTTTAATTCGAAATAGCCCATCGTAATTACGAGGGGTGTTTTGAGCCTATGGTACAGACTTGAGTGCAATTGATTAAACCCTCCCTATGTCAGACCAGGGAGATAGAAATTTTCAGCCTGAGGATGATAAAGTTGCTCAAAAACCAATTCAATATAATACTAAAAACACATGCACATGAACACATCCTATACTACTGATGAAGATCAAGGTAAAATATAAGATGACAAACATCTCAAGACAATTTTTTTCAGCAATTAAGTATTGTATTATAGCTAAATAAAGCTACTACATATACTAATTATGAAATAATATTTAAAATATTCAATAATTAATTAATTAAATGTTTATAACGCAAATTACTTCCATGAAATAGTATAAGATCTAGTCTCTTTTGATTTTTTAATTTTCTTATTCTTCTGACTATAATAATTATAATGTTGTAATCATGCCCTTTAAATAAATTTAATCATAGAAACTTCAATTACTTTATACCTATTAAACATAAATTTAAGAACATTCACTTGAATTATGATTTTAAGAACCACATAAACAAATACAGAACACTACTGATGCTACAGGATAAGTTGCATACATCATGAGAATTTTGACAGATGAATAAGAGAACTAATCACTAAAGCAAAAGATTTGATGGGTGTTGAATTCAGAATGAAAAATAAAACATAGCTAAAGACAAGAAACAGTAAGTCACTCACTTTGGTGCTTATCAGCCAGCATAATGAGGGGATGTGGCAAATCCCGCCGTCTATAGAAGCACATGACTTTAGCTTCCACATTTCCATTGGGGGTCTGTAACAAATCACAATCGATATGGTGACTAAGTATTCCAAAGGAAGTATAACAAATATATGCCCAACATATAGAAATACAGGGACAATGCAAGGATTATGAACAAGATTATGTTACAAGATGATATTACCCAGCCTTTAGGCATTTGAATCTCAGCATGGATTAATCCACACAGAAATTGAGTAAAATGCAATATAGTTCAACAAATGAAACCTACATATGTCGCTGAGAATAGAGTTACCATCTAATCCTTCACATGATAGCCTATCATATAGAAATAAAAAACTTAGCAGTAATAATAATATATCTATCCCAGCTTCATAGACTACCAATCATAAATGCATTTTCATAATAACTATGGTTTATATACAACTCAGTTATCAGTTAAGATACTGCATTTCAGGTGATAGGCTACTATGAATTATCTAAATTGTTAAAATAACAAATGAATTATTTTTAACGGTTATACAGCAGTTTACCTTTCAAATAGATCAAGTTTTAGCATTCGTATAGGATTTCTAAGATTAAAATTAAACATTTATCAACAAGACAGCTTAAAACTGAATATTTATAGATGGTTTGTTTACCATACCTTGTTAAGCTCTTCTATTCTTCGAATCTGGTACGGTGAAGTGGACGATGTTTCGAAATACACATAATCTGAAAAATAGAATACATGAGTGACGAAGTAAATAACTATAATTGTACACAAAATCATCTTCTTTAAATTCAATATAATATTATCCTCAAACTACGTTAAAATGTGATCTTGTAATTAACGTTAGCAAACAGGAAGCAATGTTGAAACGTTGAGGAAATTCTTATTACTGTTAAAAAGCACATAATTATAATTAAAATCATTTAGATACAAAAAGTATTCAATATTTTTAATACCAATTACAAAATCAATAACTATACAAAGTAATTAAGATGAATGAAAATAAAGACTTAGATTTCGTTGCAGTTCTTACAACTTCCTTCAAATGCCATGCCAAAACAATGTAAAACTAGCTATTCAAATTTTTCATTGCTTTGTTTAAAATAAGTACTTTAAAAATCAGTGATATAGTTTATGTAATTATAACTCAAAACAATAAACTTTCCAAAATAATGTTTGGCCGTTTCACACACGCTTTCATGCTATACCGAAGACAATAAAGTAGTTCCTTTTTGCAACATGATTTCCGCATCATGGTGAATTTTAACTTATAAATAAACGATTATGCAGAAATAAATCATAAGGAAATATATTTTGGAAAGTGTGAAACAATGAAGTACGGTTCAATACATCAAATGAGGGAAAAAAATTCATCCGCTGGAAGCGCCGAGCAGTGTAGCCGGTCCTGCTATTTAAAACTTTTAAGTCAGATAACGAATTTGCCATCTTACCTCCAACTCTGTACATATTTGCTGTCATGGTGCTACACACGCGGTTCCAAAGCACCTTATAGTAACACTACATCGAACACTGGCAACATCTAAATCCTTGAGCACGTAAAATTAAACACGATCACAGAGCTACTTCACAGTAACAACTCGCCATTTTCTCTGCTGGCTGTCTTCCTGTTCAATCCGGTGACGTCACATTCCACAGACCTTCGGCGTACTTCGGGTACAAGCCGCTACACAAAGCCGAATTAGCATCATTGTACACTGACCCTGTCATCGAGGAGAACAAAAACCTAGTCAGCGAAGGTGTCAGACCAGAGCTTTCCTCTCATACTACTAGATTACGTACATAGTATGATGTATTTTAGAGCACGTGCTATCTGGGAGTCCGTTGTGACTTAGGCGTTTATTGCATTACTGCGATCGCAGCCGGGGCGCGTATCTTAAGTTTTCACCGTCGTTTAAACATAATTTGGAATTATAATACGAAATTTAATCATTAAACATTCAAAGGTTTTAGGTTTAAGTTGCTAAATTTATATTTTATTCATACTTAAATGGCTGCAGGAACGTATTAATGTGGGATGGAAAGGAAACTCAAGTTTTCGTACGAAAAATTACAACATTTATTAAAGTAGACTTTCTTTACAGATTTCATAAGTTTCATAGATCATTTACAATCGAGTTTTGTTTACAAAACCATATCACAATAAATAAGTGAAGGATGTCTTCCAAGTGAATGCTATATAATGGCACAACTCATCCAGGAGCAACATGTGTTGAAACCAACTACAAACCTGCATAATGACAACTGGTCCTCATTGAGAAGTTTTCATTCAACCCACAAAATATCTCTCATACTGGAAGTACCTCCTTCAGATTGTATGAACAAAAGTTTCATATGAAAGTTAACCAGTAGTTTTTGCTTGGTGAGAGTAAGCAAGTCTTGTAGGATATTTAATGTGCCACCTGCAGCTTTATCCATGCAGAATTATTCCTGTATAAATGATTGTCATTACCTAGATACAAAACTCTAGATATGTCATGGAAATGATAACATTTCTATTAATTGACCAAAGCTGCATTCACCATGAGCTTCTAGAAGAGATGCATTAATAAATTTTACATTCGTAAATGACATTTCAATTACACAGATAAGCAACATGGCATTCTATACAAATTTGACCATAATTGCTCAATCCCAGCCAGTGGAAGTAAAAAAATACCTTTTGTAAAAAATATTATCTCTAGCTTTCTTACAAGAAAGTATTTTTGCCTTCAAATGCAAACACACCACTATACTTTACCTGTTCCAAAATACACATCACTTTTTGATGCATCAAAAGCTCTAGTTTCGATGAACATGATGTACTTTCTCATTTTTACAAAACTGAACACTTGAATATATGAGTGCTTCATGAACTAAAAATGAACTTGAACAATACTTTACATAGAAATTTATTTGGAGGAGAATAAAGGTTACTCTAATCTGAGGATTGAAGAAATTCACAAAAAAAGATGGCAACAAAAGACAGCCTGTTATAATACAAAATTAGTAAGAAATTAACATATTTTTTGACTATACAAGATGTAACCAAAGTCACACTAACAAAAAAGAAGGAAGACAGATATTGTGATCCTCTCCATAACAAGGAATTAAAATTAAAAATTTGTCTTTTATAGATGAAAAATACCTTGTTTCTCAGAATAGAAATGTCTTGTGAGTTATTTATAAAAAGATGAAGAGCAGAGCTCATCTTTGAGATGAATTGTATGCAATTATAAAAAGGGATAATCAACATAAATGATAAATTTTTAGAAAATCATTTGGCAGTGAAACACACAGATTGACAGAGGAACTTGAGAAATGACTTAGGTAAGATGCAAAGGCATTTGTGAGAATTGAAATACATTCCTTTTTCATTTGACACCTAAGGCAATAAGACTTCATAAGTAACAGCTTCCTAGGATAAAAATTTTCAAAAAATTTTAGGGTCCGAGATAATTCATTGATGAATTTGTAGAAAATTAAGTAAGCACCATTTTTCACTCCAAGCACCACAGTTTATATCAGCTATCACATGAAAAGAAGGAAGAACTACTTCTTTAACTGGATGAGTCCTCTTCAGTTAGGAAGGGGTAATTTTATAACTTATAAAAAAAAATTACCTAGCGGAAACTGATAGGTAATATTTTGTAACTCATGAAAAATCAGCATTTTTTTAACATGAGAGAATGGCAGATTCCACACTGCTAAATTAATGTATAAGACACCCATGTGGGTAAAAAAATGACCTGTGGACCATTTCTTTCAGTTATTCCACTGGGATTTACTACATGATTTAAATGGCTTTCATCTAGTGGAGATGCTTTTATACAAAGCAAAACAAATTAATAGATTGTACTTGTAAATCTCAGATAAAACAAACGATAACTACTACAAAATATACATAATTATATAAACACCAGCCAGCAAATGCCTTACAAGGCACAATGGATGATTCAATAACTGCTCATTTACTATACACTCCCACACCAGACTTCTTTTTTATATCTTCTGAGTATTCATTCAAGAGGCATGAAAAAATAGGCGATTCACACATGCCTACACATTTTAAAAAATATCCAATGCTTAACTTCTGGAATCCAGCTCAGCACCAACTTTAATTGCTCCAAGATAATAGCCTTTGAACGATATTGCGTTGCTATTACCAAAGATCTTCATTTTAATCCCATACAAATTGAGAATCTCACTTTTTGCAAATATATGGGCTGACGTGTAGCAGTGATCCACAGGATATTGAACCATACCAGTAGATCAACCAGCATTTTTAGACAGATTCAGTGGAGCATCTAAAATTTGGAAAGAATTGCAGAGATTTAAAAACAATCAAAAGGAAACAATGTTCTATAATAGAAAAATCCTAACTCAACCAAAATCATAATTCACCAATTAAAACTGTGATAAACTAAGGAAAGTAATACAGTGAAGAAATTAATTCAAAACATTACAGGAAATAAAAAAAGTAATTTTAACAGTGGCAATAACCATGGTATGAAATATATGTTATTTGGAAGCATAATGAATTTCTTCATTACTATAACACAGCTATAATTTCAATAAAATGTTTTAGTAGATATGCATATGATATATATACACCAGTATTCTTATGTCAACAGTGATATTAATAATCAAAAAATACTTCAAATGACTCTGAAAAAATTCACTTAGAAAGGTAAACAAATTGCAATCTTAAATATTGGTCTTCTTTCATAGAAGCAAAGGTTGTCATTTGGAATGAAATAATTTGAGATCAGCTAAGAGGAGAATGAATCTAATGAAACCAATCATATTACTCATCTGAAGAATAAATATTTACCTGAATTCCCATCATCCTTTTTATAGTCCTCCTGAATCTGTGGTACAAGAGAAGGCCATGGAGGCATCACACCCAACGAATGGCACGGTCCAACCACAACCCCAGGATACAAGGACCTTGCCGCCATGGCATCCCCTGTACGCGCCACCGGAAGACTAGACATGCGGTAGTGCGGAAGCCACAGAGGGGGCACAGGGGATGGAGGAGAGCGATAAGGCTGACCCATGGAGGAGGTCAAACCAGCTGCATAGAAGGGATGAGCTAAAGAGGTATGGTGGGAAAGGAAAGAAGGGGGTATACCAGAAGGTGTGAACAGCCCACCCCCTGGAAAAAGAGGAGAGGGTGCAAGAAAATGTGGTGGAAGATGGGAGGAAGGGGAAGCTGAAGACGATGGTGATGATGATGAGCTCATGGGAGGAATGCCTGGCCGTGCCATACCCCTCGAGTTTGGCCTTGGAGGAGAAGGGGGCGCAGTCACCGGTGAGGAAGAATGTCGAGGTGAATGAAGAGGCACATGGTGATGAGGAATCGGATGAGGGTAAGGTGCTGATGGGGGAGATGATAGCCGATGCCTAGGGGAAGGCACCTTCCCCCCTCCGCTACCCCTGGCTTGCACCATCATCCCAGGAGGCGAGGCCTCACTCAGTGGCGATGATGGATGTTCCTGCTGTGAGTTCCCACTCCCTCTGGTGGGAGACTTGAGGAGGGAACGCAAAACTGGTGATGGCTCCTCACCCTTCTCTGAGGAACCCTTCGCCAACAAGGAGGTGATGCTGTAACTGCTCAGCCTATCTGACCCCTTCACTGGGGGAGGGGAGGGGACATCGTCCACAGGCTTTATCCTTTGCGTTTGGCACATGCTGTTGCTGCTTGAATTGAGAGGAGGCTTCTTGCACTCTACCAAGGCACTGGAGCGAGACTTGTGTCTCTTGGAGGTTGCGTGGTCCTCCAGGCTCACTCTCTCCATCTCCCTGAGGATGCGCTTTCGTGGAGAAACGAGACTAGGGTCTAATTTCCCTCCTGCGATCACCGCACTCCCATCTGGTTTCACAATGTGATTGTGGGTCAAGGTCGCAACACTTGTCCTAGATACACCTTCACTGAGACCACCCAATTTTCTCCACAACATGTCTACAAGGGCAGGCAACTTTGCCCTTGGTCCTGCCCTCTTCCCTGGGCATATGGCATCACTAACATCTTGAGCCTTCACATCGGACGGACTGTGAGGACGTCTTCTTCTCTTTCTCACCGGATGTGAGTGACGAAGCTTCTTAAGTTGCCCACTGTGTTTTAAAGGCTGCATGATGAATGCCATTTCCTTGCTGATACCCTGCCTAGGAGTGCCCTGTTTCCAACTATGGTCCCTCTGCCATGGTGAACTCTGCACTGAGGAGTTGTCATCAGATACTGAAATTCAATAATAATAAGATTAACAATGAATGTCCGATTTGCAATTCTTACATCACTTGTGAAAATTTTTGAACTGAACATCACTATAGATCATACTGAAAGCGGAAGAATTTTCATTCTACAAAATCTGCAACAAGCATGATTAAAGTTTTTTCAAATGTTGAGTATTATACTACACAGATGATATGAAACATTAAAACACAGGTTTAGATTAATTAAAGATAAATCAGGAAATAACACCCAAGAGAAATCAAGTGTTGCTTCTTTACAGTAAATCTTGCAAGAAAAAGGTTGGAAAGGAATGACCAAAAGCTACCATAACATAAATAAAATAATTATTTATCACAGTGAAATATACCCATACATTCCCTTTGGAGTCTGTATTTCTACAGGTAAAATATTGATAAACAGGAAAACAGATTGCTTGGCAAATTTGATTATCACTTTATTTTATCATCTATCATAATTTATGACTATTAAAATTTATATATTTCAATTTATTACTATTCACAAACAGAAAGAGAAGTATCTGATAGCGATGATTATGCTTATAGAAAATAACAATTCTCAATGGGTTGAACCCAAAGACAACTATTTCACTCTTTTTCTATCAACAAAGCCCAAGTCAAAATAAAAGTGGTACAATTTATAACAATCACACGCATTCCTTGATTTAGAATATAGAAATAAATGACTGATAAGCAATCAACAGCAAGGAAGAAAGACAAATAATTCTAGAGGGATTTATTAAAATTTTCGAGGTAGAGGAAATCAAACTTATCAAGTCTCACTTCACTTCTAAATAAAATTGTAAATTGTTACAAAAACTCCACTTTAAGCGCAAAAGATCTGAGAACAGATTAGAAAATTGAACCGAACGTGAATGTTGAATTGGATTCCATCGTCTAAATTCAATGTAAAGAAACATTCACAAATAATACCACTTGGGGAGATCCAATCTATTAATTCTCCAATCCGCTTAATTCAAAATGATATCAACGAAGCATAACAAAATGTAGTACTCTAGTTAACTATGCATTAGTAAAGCTGTACAGCTACACAACAGTCATAAAAATTCACGCTATAACACAGAAATAGGTAAATAGTATCATTAAATTTTTTGTCCAACTATATCTTACCACTCAAAGATGCAGAACTTTCTTGTCTTGGGGTGCTCCCTGGCACTGACATTGTAGTTGACGACGCAGAGGCAGGAAGGGGCCAATCCGTCTTTTTATGCACCGGTACCCAAGACATACGTTCTCCATCCTTTCGATGGGATAACTCAAGTATGAACTTTCCATCTATAAACATCAAAAATTGCACAAATTATGTGGTGTCTGCGGTTTAAAAACTTCGTATTCTAGTGACGAGAATCCGCTATGGAAATTTTAGTAATTTTTTCAACCAAGAATTTTTTATTCTTCGTAATACCTACAAGAATGAAATATTCGCAGATAACTGCTTTCATTTTCGAACATACCGGCAATTAAAGATGCGGAATTCATAAATTTGATGAAGAATAGCAACCTTCTTTGCCCTTATGCCCAGCAAAATTTAATGACAATGATTTCAAGAGCGTCACTATAAAATAAATTATGCTTCTAAAAGCGTAAAATTACTATTACACCAGTTTTAAACATGAATGGTTAACATTTTTGGGCACGATAACCGGATTGATGATACTTGGGTAACAAAACACTAAACAGTAATTGAAGTTATAAATTAACATATACCCTTATAAAACTTGAGACGTCCACCAGTAGCCGTCTTGCAACCCTCCGTGTCATTGGAAGTGGACAAATTTGGACTTCGTGAACCATTCGCGTTCCCTTGACCAAAGCCCTTCTTTCTGCCAGTATTAACTTCAGGCCCTCCATTCTTGTTCATTTCTTCCGTCATTTTGGCACATGATGCAGACGTCGAACTGTCTTGCACTCGCATTTCTTTTAGCCCATTTTAAGCATTTGTTCACCCTAACCTAACACAAAACGAACTAAATTTGTCCCGGCACACGGCCCTCTCGGAGACTAGTTCCATTGCCTGGTATGTGGGAATGCTTCGCTTACTCGTCCATGTTCGTTGTTCCACCTGCTGAGAATGAATGAACACAGTGTGCTTTTCCGACATGAACGGGAATACAAGATTTCACTGCAAGTGGCATACGAAACTATAAAAATCAAATTTATATTAATAATTCTTATTTATAACTTTTAATAAGAAATGAACGAAAATTTTCAAACGGAAAACTAAATCAATGTACTTGGTTGATCCTCGTCAACACTTTTTGGTTCGTTCCATCGTTCCTGTGTCGGCGGTTCACTTAAGACGTCCATTCCACCATTCCTTGGTCAATTCAATCGAAACTCGCTTTAGCGTGATCTTCCGTCTAATGAAAGTTTATATACATATATTGAGAATTCACACGGAATATTTATCTTGATAAGCTTTCGAAATTTTGTAATTACCTGAGGTCTATAAAAGAAGTAACTTCATAATAATACGTTTATTTAAGGAGATGGAGAATAGTATAAAAATGGTATTTACAGATTTGTATTTATACATAATGCAACAATTCATTTTCTTGATTTATCAACAAAGTTCTACAGACTTGTTAATTTTCATGGGAGAAATAGGGTTCTTGCAAGATTATTCGTTTGGTATTTGGCTGTCTTCGACATTGTTTGTAGCCGGGCAATATGCCTTGAAGGAAAACTCGCTCTTCGGAAAAGAACCCTAAAATGAGGAGAGAAAAGGCAATAAGTGATTGCTTCGCTAGACCGAAGTCATGATGAATGCATACTTACTGGATTAACTACTTGGCATTCCATGTATTCAATAGTAAATGCATTAAAATTGTCTCCGACTACTATAACATCAGGCAAAGGATAAAGGGTAAGAGCATGATCAAATGCCCAATATATCGGTGACACTGTCAGTGGCAATGGAGATAAGGTAGCCTGACATACAATTGTCTTCGCAAACTGAAAGAATAAGATTAGGTGAGTTACATAGTTCACCTAGTTACATAAATATAAATGTATAAAAATCTTCCATACATGTTCTGGAATTTCGCCAGATGAGGGAAAATGAATAGTATTTCTACAGAGCTTGGTAACCATATCATGTCTGAGAACAACAATTTCTTTAGTGCAGTATTGAATCCTGCATGGGTTGCTGGCAAATATTGCAGTTGGAATCTTCTCCTCAAATTCTTTTGTCACGAATTTTGGGAGTGGTGTCCTAGAATAGAGCAAGATATCAGTTATCAGCAAGATATCAAATAGTACCTATAATAAAAATAAACTAATTACCATAACATCTGATCACTTACCTTGGCAATATATTAGCTGAAGCAGGATCTAAAGGTCCAGGTATAAATATGAATTTGCTATTCTGCAATATAGGTGGATATTCCAAAATCATATCTGCAAGATCTTTCAAACAATTCTTTAAGGTGTGAGCATAAGTACTGCCATGTTGAGTGGATAAAAAGTTGCCCATGAACACAAAAGCAATGGGAGGGAAT
Organism: Pachydiplax longipennis; assembly: GCA_036926295.1. Lineage (NCBI taxonomy): Eukaryota > Metazoa > Arthropoda > Insecta > Odonata > Libellulidae > Pachydiplax > Pachydiplax longipennis. The sequence continues at coordinate 3,023,902 of JAVFKF010000003.1, forward strand.
TGAGAATAACCTCTGAATAATATTTTTAATTTTTGCTGCACCTGAAATTTTTTAAACTATTAAAGGACGGACTTATAGCCACCACAAAAGATTCATGTTAGCCAATTCTTAAACATACCTTCAGCTGGTCTAACCAAACATCAGAAATAAAAATTAAGATTCCATCCTCATTAGCTTGCTCAAGCTTGTGGAGTTTAGCTGATGATTTAATGTTAGTTGGAGACGGACCTCCAAATACATTTAGATTTCCAAAGTAAGCCCTGAAACAATGGAACAGCATATCGTGAAATACTAGGATTCCAAAAATTAATATAACAGTAAGAGGTAAAATGACAGGCAGCATATTATCCTGCTTACACTATGTCACTGACCAGAACTGCTAATGGATTTATGCAAAATACATTTCAAATTAATGGTCCATAACACTCCATATGATATTGATAAGAAGTAGTCATTTTCCCTAAAAGACAACTGCATGGGGATTTACACAGAATTTTTTGGTGTTAATTCAGGATGATGAGCTTGAGCTTAATTCTCAAGCTAACACCGTGTACTTCTTCTATGACAAGTTTTTAAATGAGGAATGGGGTCATGGAGAATTTTTCAAAATCACATTAGAAATCAAAGGTCTATAAGGTTCAATAGAAAAGATGACAGTAATGAGAATTTTTCTCAACAATGATCCTTCCTTTCTACTTTTAGAGGCCCACTCCACAAATTTCCACAATATGAGTTAGTGCATCTGAAAAATTAATCACATAGCAAAATATTCTTGGGCAGATGATAAACTAGTTTCATGAAAGATCTTTTTATAAACTTTTCATTAAGCCAGCTAAAAATGGACTTATCCTCCAGTGTCAGCTAAGACAAATATTCAATAGATGCCAAGTATCTGGTTCCCTATTTTTAAAAGGCCACTTCCTGAATTGATAAGGAGTGAAATACATCTATAAAAATTTTGGTAAGCCACATATCATGCTTAATTCATAAACCATAACATGAGATATGGGCATAAGAAGCACAGAAGGCTCATGTGAAAATTTAGACATGGGCCTCCCTTAATAAATTGATAAAACTGAAATGAAAGAGCCCTACAGAACTGAGACCTAAATATTCCATTTCCAATGCTGATGCTCTACTAGTAAATTTAATTATCACATAGAACTTTCAGAGGAGTGAAAATGCTTTGGATCATAGCTCAATTGGCTATGGCAGTGGTGGGAAACCACTTTCCTTGGATGGCCACATTTGTCACTTGGTTATATGAGTAAGGCTGTACAAAAAACCATCTTTCCAGTTTAGAGTTGTATATTGCCTGAATTCAAGCAGTTTGGCACTGAATTAAAATATGATCATTTATTTAAGGCAGTAATTAAAAGGCCACACTGAAAACCTAGTAAGGCTATGTATCACTGAAGGTTGAAAGATTTCCACCTATGAGAAAGAGCATTAGCATAGAGTATAGAAAAACCAGCTTTTGAGTTCCTGTCAACTTTCCTACTTCTATTTATTTCTTGCATCTTTTATCAAGTTCACATATCAAAGTGCAGAGTTCATCCTAAAACCTTTACTTTGATCTACTAATCCACATACAGATACAAGATACAGTGATACATAAGATAAGAATAAACAGTATCATACAAATTTAACTACAAGAGCCTAAAAATGTTTTATCCACATAGGAAAGTTTCCTCAGCCACTTCTCATGCCTACCTCTTCCACTGGTCAGCTACAGAATTATCAGATAAACCTACTTTCATTCACATCATATATATATAACTGACTCACATATTTAAAAGAATCAAAGATTTGACAAAAGAGATAAAAAAATAGAATAAAAACAATCTCTTGAATTGGTGATTAGACACATCGGCATTTCAATGTTTACTTTTTTAATAAAACTTACCATAAAATAAATTTATTAACAGGTACTATACTGCAAGTATGCTGTCCTTCATTAACTAAAAATATATTTTTTTTTTCATTTTTTTATCTTACTATTATATTATACAAAACAACCCTTGAAGACTGCTTGTTTTGAGCCAAAAAGTTGTTCCACTTAATTAAAAATGTTAATTGGATATTTGACAAGAATATTTCACAATATCTATACACTCTTAAACCAACTTTATGGAGTGTAGTAACCATAGGTAAGTGAATTACATTTTTAGATCATGTAATAAAATTTATTGAAGTTAGGCTAGAAATCTAACAAGACTAGGCTAAACTCAAAAGACATTAAAACTTATAATGTAATAATTTCATACATATAATTTAATACGATGATTTTTAATGTTAAAGAGTTTTTATTAACAAACTTGAAGGAATTCATAAATTTATTTTAATAGTATTATCTATATGCTATATTAACTCCATATTTTATAAAAAAACAATGAAAAAAGGAGTTTTGTTTAAAAAACTTTTCTGAAGAAAAATACTACAATTAGACATATAATTTATATTTTTCTTACTCTCCATTAATTTTTAAAATGCTACCACAGAATAGTTAAAGTTAGAAGCAGTGGCTAAGAGGAAAACACTTGCAAGTTCTAACAAGTTGAGCACTGATGGATCATCTCCTGAACCAGTGCACTATTGGTACGAACATGTATAAGCTATGAGGGAATGGACTGAGTTGATTTTTTTTTTAATTCCAGAGGGATTAGCATAACCAATGAGGAGTAAAATTTTACAAAAACAAGGAAGATATTTTAAAAATTTGAAATAGAATTTTAAGGGGTAATTTACATATGAATAACTTTTATTTTGTACTTGTAAAAAACAGTAAGGAATATCTTGCCTACCAATTTTATAGAGATTTTTAGATGCAGAGTAACCAATATATACTTTTATCTTTGTCATATCCTTCCAATCATGAACTCAAATATGTGTTTCCTATCACCATCTCGTTTTTCACCAAATTTGATGTTAGCCAAGACATCAATTAAAACTCATACCCTACACATTCTCACTCTGATTCAAGACAACTTTCTTTGCTATCACTAATGAGTAAGGTTTTCACAACTTCTTCACTGTAAGCAACAACTGATACTTTCACTATTGTTTATGCCATGATAAACGAGGGTATTATAACATATATTAATCATAAAGGAGAGGAGGTAAAAAATACTGCAAAAGGTATTCATTGTAATAAAAAACTAAAGGTGAGTTAAAATTTACTGAAAATTGCTCAAAACTTTTTGCCTTATTGTATCCTCCAAGGATGAGATCAGACTAAAGTGATATCTCAATAACAGAAGACCATTTCTCTTCTAATAAGCCCAAAACTCTGGTGGAATGATGCAAAGAAACAAATCTGAGAAATATCCTAGAGTACAGTAAAACCAACTTAAATCTTTTTTCAGAAGGCAGAGTGAAAATAGGTATAATATTATTTCAAACAGATTATGACAACTTTTTTGTACATGTTGGAAGAAAAGGAAGGTTTCCTGGCCCTTGAATTTTTGAATAAGTGCTTTACACCTCAAAGAAAAAACCATACTTCTTATGTTTGCTTTATTTGTCACAGCTGTGGATCCAGAGAGTCCATAAACTATTGCTTTGTAATATTGGTAGCCTTCTCATCACATATTTTTAAGAGTGATCAGCTTTTCTGACTGAGAGAGAGGACTTCTTTTCTTACTTGGTTCTGGTCTCCCCTTAGAGATGAGGTAAGGCAGAAATGGAGAACAGTAATACAGATAGTATAAACAATTTTTTATTTATCAAATGTGGCAGAGTTGGTTGCAGTGCATCTGAGATGGGAAAATTCCACCATCTAAGCAGGTAGCAGAGCATCTGAAGTGGTATTTTTACCATTATTATTATTAGTGTGAAAGGTACTAGTACCAAAAGAAAACCACATATTAAGTGGATTGGTTTGATGGATGGGTTTGACTGCATATAAATGCAAGTAGCCAATTACATGAATAGCCTTCAGTAAAATTCATTTTTCAATTCCCAAAGAGTTGAAGCACTATGAAGTAAACCCTAACAATGCATTTAGCAAATCAAGCAAATAGAAAGAATGGATCCACAGAGCAACATGTAAAGAACAAATATTAAAGTAAAGAGACCATTGACATAAATGGAGGGAAAATACAGAAGGATGAACTCAGTGCAATTAATAACAATAGTTTTACTGTTATAAGCTAGATGATTATGAAGATCAATTTTACCAAGAAGTTTGGGTATCCTCAAGAAAGACTATATGTACAGATGGGACACACAGAGAAAATTAGAAGTTATAACACTTGGCAATGGCAATTATTGAAAAATTAAAAAATGCTATTGCTTTGCCATATTGATGCCTGAAAAATAAATATTAGTGGATTAGCATGAACTAACTGAATTAATAAAAGTATGATAAATATTCTTCAGCAAAAAACAATATATTATCATAAGTTATAGATATCTTGTTTACTGAGTTGAAAAGTTTCTTTTGACCCACCAATAGATGAAGTCTTGTGCATTGATTTACATGACTTCTTTGAAATTGTTAGAAAGAACTGTCTTAATGGCATTTCTTTTTCTCAGTAATGCATGAGGACAAAATGATTCAAAAAAGTTCTTTCAACACAACAGTTCAATAAAAAATTTGTAATCTTAACCATCTATAAGAGATAAAAAAAACCATAGACCACCAAACACCAAACTTATTACAGAATAGTATTGTTGTAGGCCAGTAATAATTGCTTTTCCAAGAACATGATTCACTGACATCATACTCTTTCTTTCTCACAACAAACATTAAGAAAAGAGTTTTAGTAAAAATAAAAATCAGAAATTTTGGTAGTTTCATGCACTAAAAAGTAAATAAGAGCTATATCTAAGGTAAGTACAAAATCCTATAGTAGATTTAAAGTTAATACCTCAGACTGAATTATTTGAATAACTTTGGAAGATTGCCTTACCGACTTGTCTCAGATGATTCAGCAGGAGGAAATCCCATGGCTTTCACATGAAATATTTTGTCATCATAATAACCTTCAGCCAAAACAAAGCAATTTTCAGTGTGTAGACCTGTATGAAACTTGTGTTCATTGAGTTAAGGATAAAGATATTGTAAAATGAGCCTAAATAGAAAAACTTCAGCAAATGATTAGTAAATGAGGATGAACAACATTAAAAGATATGAAAAGCAATTCACCAATTTATAGAATTCAATATAGTTAGTTGACGATTATGGGATAAAAAAATTCAAGACATAGAGAAGGATAAAGTATGCAGTAGATGTTTCATGATATGGACATTCAAAAAGCTCCTCAAATCAAGCTGCATTAGGATATTTTCAAAATAAATTCTAGTTGCATTATTGTGGAGCATTTCTGAAAAATATCTGATGATTAAGTCTCCAAATCTTACAAAAATGACAGTTAGATGCAAAGTATTTGTGGACAACAAAATGCCCTTCCAGAAACTTTTTGAATGCATAATGCAACTACTGTGTATAGCAATAGGTTATATTATGGGTTATCTCATACAGCAAATATAGACCTTAATATGAATTTAATACAGAATATCAGAAGCTATGTACTGGATCAACCTTCTAAACCTCCATGAAAATAAATTACAGACATCCTTTTAGGTATGACCTTGTTCATTGCCTTGATAAATTACAATATCCATAATAAATTGCCATAAGAGAAGTTATGAAAACAGGCGATATGAAGAAACTGCATACAGTGAAATAATGTTCAAGGCTTTAAAGAAACTGGATTCAACTATACTCGAACCCAAAACATTTAACTTATTATTCTTCATGAAATATAAAAATGATAAGGAAAAGGGTTTGGGTATATTTGCATATAAGGGTGTGCACCCAGGAAAAATCCAAAGGAAAGATGAACTTGAAAAAAGTCGGGACCAGGAATCAAACTGGGGATCTTCCTCTAGCCAGGAGGTTTCTTCATCTAACTATCTGGTAGGACAAGGATAGCCAAGCTGCTCTTATCGGATAGCTCAGTTGGATAAAGCAACCTCCCAGATAGAGGAAGATCCTGAGTTTGATTCCTGGATAAAAATAATAATAAATAACATTGAATTAAGTCTACGCATCAATGCTTTGCCTTACTATTTGGAGACAATTAAGAAGATGAGGCAAAATTTGAAACGAAAAATATGCAAACATTAACATGTAGTTAATACGCATGAAAAGGGATCTTTATGAGGAAGTTAACTCAAGTATCAAAATGTTAGAAAGCAACCGAATTTCTCTTGATTCAAGGTTCCAAATGTGACAGCAGATTTCAAACTGTAGTAGAAAAATCAATTAAATTAAAAATTTTATTTTAAAAACTAGTAAACCAATTTTTAAGCTTTGAGATTGCAAATTCATTCAGCTTATCAGTTAATATAAATTAAGGAAATTTTATCAAGATAACATACAATTTACCTTCTAAATTTACTTTCTTGATTAAATAAAAAGCCCTACTCTATTTTTCTTAGTCATATTTATATTAGTTATCATCATGACTGCATATTAAAAGCACTTACATAGTAGATTACCTTCTTTGAAAATGGAATTGAAAATTGCTTTATATTTGCTGCTTTTGAATGTTGATATCAATCCTAAAATTTCACATTTTCTAAAAATGTTATTAAGTTAAGGGGACTACATAGAAACTCAATACACAGCATGCATTTTTGAGTATAAAGATGCTGGATAGAAGTTTTTGGCTCATAACATGATCTACAATCAGCAAATCCTAATTAGCAAAGAGCAGTGGGAGTATTCACAACTATGATTGAAAACCAGCCGTGAAAGTGGAAATTTCTCCAAAATAAGTAAATATGACAAAAATGAAAAGCTATATAATCTTATAATATTTAGGGAATGTTAAATCATTTTAAGTTTGTAACTCTCCCTACTCATAAGACATGATTCAAAAGTAAAACCATTAACTTCATATGAACAACATTGGTAGAATCTGCAAAACAACTTCTGTATACAATCAAAAAACTTTTTAGTAAGACTTTTGAGATGAACCATCCTAGGTCTTCTGTTTTCTCATGGCTTAGAGCAGTCTTATCCTTTTGTATACACTTTGCCATCAGTGGTCATTTTGGTTATGGTAGCATCTGTTTGACTATCAGCCCAAAGGCTGGTTGGATCCTCAACCCTTTCTCCATTACCTACCAAGAGCCATTCATAAGGAATGAGAATTACTGGAAGTGAGAATTTGCTTACCTCACTGAAAGATTGATATAAATGGATAAAATTTGCAGAAGTGCAACAAAATGAAACAATAAATAAGAATTGTCATAGCATTTAATAAGGATAGTAACACACTTCTACTTAGCTCCTTGCCTTCATTTCTCAGTAAATGTTAAAATAGGTTTTGGTTCTATTTTACGTTTGAAAAGCTAACTATTTTTATAGAAAATTTATGGCATAACATATTATTTTATGGTCCTTTCCTTTTCTTACTGTCAAAACTTCTTACCCATCTATAGTTTCCCTCATCCTTGCACATAGCACTGCTTGAATGTATTAATTAATATTAATGAATCATTGTAATGATTGAGAGTGGTTGCTAAAGTAAAATCAGTGAAAATAGTAGACTAGTTTCAGTTTGTTTTAAAAAATATTATATTTATAAATGTAAAAATTTGAAAACACAGTTATACATGGAATTATACAGATCTTTGCTGAAAATTATTTTCTATCCTAAAATAATTCTAAGAAAGCATGATGGGAAAAGCAACCCAGAAAAATTGGACATCTGTTGAGATCAGGTTGTAGAAATTATTCAGAGTTAAAGGAAACTTCAGAATTTATGACTTAAATGAATGTTAGGGTAATCACATTGATATGTCTGCAACTATACATTATACATGCAATGTTTTTTATTGATTGGATAGAGAGATATTTATCTTTGGTTTACTTCTATTTCAGTCCTATTTTTTCAAGACTATGATAATATGATTGGTACTGAGGTCTGAGGTTTTCTTTTCATGACATTCATTAAATGATTTCTGTTAATTTCCTTATCAAATGCTATGAAAATTATCAAGAGTCATGTTGCTTTACTTACCTGTTTTTTTCTTCAATCATAGCACTATGGATTAGTTAGAAAGGAAAGACAAACTACCTCTCTACTCATCTTGGCATGTAGCTAATGTTTAAGAGATTGAGGATCCAGCAGCATTCAAGCTGATGACTAACCTAGCAGGATCAAGCATACTAATACTGAGTAGGAGATTAATGATTTCACTTCTAATGACTCAATTTGATTATGAACATCCCGAATTTACACTTAAGCAGATGTCAAAGTGTTACATATAAGAATGTAAGATGTATGGGAAAGTGACACCATCTTAGCTATTTAATCTTTAGATGATGAGTATAAAAACAATTTTGGAAAAATAGCTGAGCAGATAGAAAGACCAGAGAAAACCGGAAGAACTGTGTAACTTAGTATATGATTAAACAGATATATATGGACAAAGGAAGCACAGTTGACTGGCAAAAGAAGTGTGTCTATTTTTACTGCATGAAAGAATCGGGGAAGCATATCATTAACTTAAATTAAATTTGGATTCAAGAAAAACCTGAAAGAAAATATGCTAATTTGAAGTTAAAGACATCAAATATAAAAAATAGTAATTGACTTATACTGATCATTTATGTAATCTACTATATAAACTCTAAGGAATTAAAAGGATATAGTTTCAGAAAGATCAAGCCGGACAGCTCCAGTTGGATCTTCCAAGTAGAAGCGACCCTCTTTCATTTGCGTTAGAAGACCAAGAATGATAACATCCTTTATTTTCGCAGAGGAACTTAAAAGATACTCAATTAAGGGTAGATCGAATTTTTTTCCAGTTTCTTCCTTGTCCACTCCAGGTGTGACGGGTGTGAACAACGAGTGCCGTAAAGTCCTCTGTCTCAGAATTGTGTACCTTAATGATAAGATGTATTACATATTGAACAATCTTTAAATGTAATTGATGATTTATTCATACATAAGGAATTGTATATTAACAAACTCATAATTAAGGTTACATAGTTATAATAGTTATAGTTAATCAAATTACCTGTTTTTGAAAACGTCTGTTTTTGCCTGTGGTTCATCAAAAAGTTTAGGAGGACGAGTTACACTAAGGGAAAACTTTTTTCTTTCGATATTGTACGCGAACCTCGGAGTATTGAAGGCATCAATAACATTTAATATTAAATCAGTTTCATCTGTCTCTGACCTTATGCATTCCTGAAAAGGAATTCAGAATTAATGCTGATTAATACACAAATGCTCATAAATATACACAGGCCGAGAACAATAGTTTAATAAAAATTGGATTTCGTGCTTACTTGAACCGCTAAATCAATGTGGTGCTTTTCGACAACTGCGTTAGTTAAGGATTGTCCCCTTATATGCTCCAAAAACTTTTCCAACCATTCTTCTCGTTCGTTTTCGTCCACCGGCCGCAACAGATCCACCAGTTGCGCGCAGACATCACTTAAATGAGAAACATTGCTTTCTCAACAGAAAACTAAAGATAGAGTGAGGATTCAAGTAATATACATACTTGCGAAGATTATATCCATTAAGTTTGAAAGTAGATAAGATATTTCTCTTCAACTTTATATCACCCATTGTTCCCGCTTCAATATTTCAGAAGCGCAACCGCATTTTGATCCTCATCTCTCGATTCCATGACGTTCCGCGTTCCTTAATCCTGAAGTTCTATTTGTGACAGGAAAATGGCGGTCAGAGGCAGGCGTGTGTTACAAGAAGATTTATCAAACGTTGAATTCGAAACCAGCGAAGATGTCGACGTTGTACCCACTTTTGATAGTATGGGACTCCGAGAAGAACTTCTTCGAGGAATTTATGCTTACGGTACGTAAGAAAATAACATGAACTCTGTTCTCTTGGTGTTTGTTATTGTCGTTTGTTGTGATGTTATAATCAAAGCCACTCATTTAACCCGTTTTCTTCTCAGGTTTTGAAAAGCCTTCAGCTATTCAACAGAGATCAATAAAACCTATCGTGAAAGGAAGAGATGTAATAGCCCAGGCTCAATCTGGTACCGGAAAAACCGCCACTTTTTCCATCTCAATTCTTCAGTCACTCGATACAACTGTCCGTGAAACACAAGTGCTATGTCTCTCTCCAACTAGAGAATTAGCTGTTCAAATACAGAAAGTAATTTTGGCGTTGGGAGATTACATGAATGTGCAGTGTCATGCCTGCATAGGAGGTACCAGTTTGGGTGAAGATATCCGTAAGCTTGACTATGGCCAGCATGTTGTATCTGGAACCCCTGGACGAGTGTTTGGTAATATGAAAATCTTGTAACTTAATGCATGTTTTGTTAAGTTTACGAAATTGTTACTCATGACATAACTCTTTCAGACATGATCCGGAGAAGAGTATTAAGAACGAGATCAATCAAGATGTTAGTTCTTGACGAAGCGGACGAAATGTTAAACAAGGGATTTAAAGAGCAAATATACGACGTTTACAGGTATCTGCCCCCGGCAACACAAGTTTGTTTGATTTCTGCTACTTTACCACATGAAATTTTGGAGATGACAAGCAAGTTCATGACAGATCCAATTCGTATTCTTGTAAAACGGTAAGAAATTGAATTACCTTGCTTTGAATAATCATATGCTATCAGACACATCCTTAAAGCATCCATAACCACGTCTTAATTTTCTATACAGTGATGAATTGACTCTGGAAGGGATAAAGCAGTTCTTCGTGGCGGTTGAAAGAGAGGAATGGAAGTTTGACACACTTTGTGATCTCTATGACACTTTAACCATCACGCAGGCTGTTATCTTTTGCAATACCAAAAGAAAAGTAGATTGGTTGACAGAAAAAATGAGAGAGGCCAACTTCACAGTCAGTTCCATGCATGGTGACATGCCACAGAAAGAACGAGACATCATCATGAAAGATTTTAGATCTGGACAAAGCAGAGTTCTTATTTCTACTGACGTCTGGGCACGAGGTATTGATGTGCAGCAAGTGTCTCTGGTCATCAATTATGACCTTCCAAACAACCGTGAGTTGTACATTCACAGGTAAGCTCTCTCTCAAAAGCTTTTTAGTAATTATCTCTCATGGATTTTGCAATACGTTAATAATTCTTTATAATTCTATAGAATTGGCCGATCAGGACGATTTGGAAGGAAGGGTGTTGCAATCAACTTCGTGAAGAGTGATGACATAAGAATTCTGCGAGATATTGAACAGTACTATTCCACTCAGATTGATGAAATGCCTATGAATGGTAAGATAGTTTGCAATAATGCATTTCCTAGTGTTAACTTTCATTTATCAATGGTTATCAACTGTTCTTGACAAAAATATTTCAAAGATCTAACACCCATGTTTTATCTTTTCCAGTTGCTGACTTGATCTGATTCACGCATTTATATCTTGACCAAATATCACTTTTGTTTTTTCTTTCACCCTTGGTGTATCATTTGTGTATAGGTAACAGAAAAAATAAAAAACTAATAATTTATAACTATTTTTATTATTTTTCACATATATAATCATAAAATCTATGACAAGAAAAGTTGTTCAGAATTTAAATTCTTTGTACTTCTTCGCCTGCTTATTTTCTTGATGTTGTTGACGCTTCCTCTTGTTCTTGAAAGAAAAGAATAAAAATATGGTTAGTTATGCAATTAACTCAAAAAAAATATTGGCAAGGTTTGAAATCCACAGTGTGGAGATTATAATTAGTTTATACCTGCTTTAGAGGACATTTTAAAAATAGATAATCTTTGCTGATTCACCAATATTAACTTTGATGATATTGAATAAATTATATACATTATACATAAAGAAAATAGATTTAGAACTTATGAATACAAACCGTTAAAATGAAGGCATCTTTCAACTACGTGAAACTTAAAAGAAACAAGCTTAAACTGTAATCTCTATTGCACAGAGTTAATTCTTATATGCAAGGAATGAGAATTAAATTGCATAATCTACACAAGAGGCAATGATGAGCAGGCCTTCAGTACAAAGAAAAATACAAGAAACGAATAACAATTTTGAGAAACCATCAGAAACAGGCAGCTGATACCCATTTATATCATTCTGGAGGGGCCAAATTTTCCCACAGGAAATAGAGAAAGTCATTTACATTTTTTCCTGGGCAGATAAGATAAATGTAGCACAATATATCTTATGAGGATTTAACATAGCAATCCCAAGTGGTTCTAGGTTTCAATTCCAGGTGGTTACGTAATTCTTCAATAAGAAAGCATATTATGCACTCGCATATATTTTTTCTCCATGACAAATGAAATTCTTCATGGTTGTGCAAACTTTAGTATGTATTTGTGATGTGAAATGAAAGAAAAATAACAAGACTATGGAAATTCATTCAAGTCCAAACTATATAAACTTTGATTACACAAATGGATACTTCAACAAAATTTATCTTTTACAACATCTAAGCAAAATGCTATGGACAAGAATTTTAAGAAAAATGTGAAATCTTACCTTCTGGCGAGCAACATGTTCCACTAACATATCAGACAAATCTTCTTTCTGTAATTGTGACTGTTGTTCCCTAAGTGTTTGCTCATAACGCTGAGCCATTGCTTCAGTGTCCACAAGATCCAACTCTGAAGGATCCAATGCCAATTCCACAGTTCCAGGTCCTCCAACCCCTACAGCCTCAGCACCTGTGCCAAGCCTTCTTCCAGGTGGAGGTGGTGGAGGAACTCCAGGAGGAGGTCCACTTGCTCCCGTCATGTCGTATATGTGGGTAGAAGCCATCATCGCTGCACCACCCAAACGCTCCAATCGTTTTTCAGGAAGGACTTGATAGAGGGCTGGAGTTTCACCACTGAAAAATAACATTCATACACATGTTAACATTCAAAACTAAGGCATAAATTATGAGTAAGTTTTGAATAAATGGAAATGAAGGTTAAGGCCTAAACAAGCAGAAAAGTTAATAATATCATGATCATGAAATTGGCAAAGATGCAACATCACTAAAACTGCACTTATTACAAGGTATTGAGACTAAATAGGTAAAAAGCAATACGCAAAACAATGATGACTTAACCATGAGATGATGACTACCAGAGAAGAATTTCTACAAATTTAACTCTCATTTTCTCATTCATATAAATAATCACAAAGTATCCCGGAGATGATGATATTCTTATGTAAACATATTGTTCTACACAATGAATATACCACTTCATTGTCTGCAACCCAGATTGTGGAACCAGGGTTTCCTCTAAGCAGTACGTCTGAGCAACTGTTCAATATGTTTTTAAGTGCCGCTCAGATCAATTATCAAGTGCTCACTTTTTATTTGAACATCTAAAGGCTTTAGCTTTAGTTTTCACAAATGTATTCATTTTCTGCATATCAGAAATTGTGCAGTATGATTACATGGTTCAGAAGAAATTCAGAAAATTGCAACTTCAAACCCTTCCTTTGCAATGGTAGCACAGATTCATAAAATAAGCAACTGCAGAGATTTGTATGCTATTCAAACATGAAAAGCATAAGAGGGAACTATGCCTTGATTATTCCAACTACGAAAATCATTGAGTGCTGGGTGATTAATGCCTCCTAACTGAATATCCCATAAATTACGTATCTCAAAAATGATTTCATACATTAATTTTCAAATTATAAAAGCATAACAAATCAGTCTTTTCCTGAAAGTGAGGAATAACTGAATGAAGGGTGGAAAAATCACCCTTTTTTTCTAGAAAAAATGCTCATTTTATTTCACTCACCCTTCCATATCACTCTCAATTTTCCTTTTACGAAGTTCTATGATTTCTGGAGTTTCCATTCCAGCTGGGATGGAGGTGATTCCAGATGGTGTGATAAGGCCTTCAGCAGGAGTAACAAGGCCAGTGCCATCCTCTGCTCCATCTCCAGCTTCTGCACCTTCTTCATCCTCCTCCTCCTCTTCTTCCTCCTCACTCTCTTCCTCTGATTCTGACTCCAACTCACCCCACAATGTGTGGTCTATGTCCTCCTCTGGCACTGGTAGCTAGAAAGTCACAATTTAAATAAAATCCCTTCCATACAACATTCATGTTTTTTGAGTGAAAGATATATTTTTAGAATAAAATTGCCCATAGAGAGTGGAGCATTACTTCAGTCAGAGATAACTAAAGAATAAATTCCTTTCTTACAGATAATTCTAATTATATGTACTTAAATTCATTTTACCGTCTTATCTAATATACCCGATTTTCTGTATTGTTTAAATCTTTCAAAAATTCCTCAATTACAGCAAATCTTACAAACTTGCAATTTAACTGGAATTATTTCTAAAACCACCTTATTCTGATTACATGTCATGAACTGCAGTTAGAAGATAATTTTCTAAGATATCTACAAGAATTGTTTTTACAACTACACAACATTCTGTATTCTAATGTCAGACAATTGATAACAAAACATGACACAGTGTTATAATCAATAAATCATTGAGAGAATGTCCTGTTTTAATGCCACATGTAGAAACATGATAATAAAAAATAACATGCTCCGACATAAATTAATAATGAAAATGAGATATGAAAATGCTAGTTCCCTACATAAACTAGGTACTATGCAACTGGATCATTGAATCTTTTAAACAATTTTATCCTCAATCAGTAATGATGAGAAGATTATCATGTTTATTTTCACTTGAATAAAAAGCAATAATCAAACAATCTGAGAGAGCAATCTAAATAATGCTTCTAAATTACTCATCTAGATTTATGCAACTTAAGACAGGTTTTTCAAACATCTATAAGGAACAAAGAGCAAATAAGAGAAGTATTCAGAAGATGTTAACAGAGGTAAAAATGTAATTATTTACCTGATAGTCTTGTGTTTGAGTACCAAACACATCACCATACAGAGGTCTTCCACTCTCATCCACAGGTGGCTTACCCCAACCACCTGCATGATATCCAAACGAACAGCCATCTGGAATTGGTGCGTTCAGCCCTGCAATCTGGCGAAAGAACAAAAATTGAAATGTTTCAGAAAAAGTGAAAATCAAAAGAATGCAGCTGCAAAATAGATGTTAAATAAAACACATGGAGGATCAACAATGTTTAGAGGCGAGTTATAAAAATGCTATGCACCTCTTTGTAAACTATGCCAACTTAAAAGAAGAAAACAATTTTCTAGGATTATTTCATTATGATAAAAGATAATTCCCTAATTAGCAATTGAATTACAAAAGAACTGTGACTTGATGTCATGTGTTAATGGATATAAAACTTATTATCAGATACAAAAATTTATGGTGGAATTTACCAAACGTTCTTGGAAATTTTCATTACCTTTGATTCTTACCATAAAATGGGAAACATTAACTCAATATTATGACTGTGTTAGACACTAGGCATAAGAAATAATCAACTACAGGATCTTGATTAGTAAATTTATCAGCAAATACTACTTTAATCACCTGGAAAACTGAAGTTACAATCTAGGTAAGGTAGCAGGAATCATTAAAATTCCTCCAGTGACTATATCCTCACCTTAAGATTAGGATATGATGGTGGAGGTCCATATCGCTGCATAGCAATGAGCCATGGAGGAGGAACTTTATGGGCAGAGGGACCAACTGGCATGCCAAGGGCAGTTCGCAGCTCCTCTGTCAGTTCTCCAGGTTTCTTTTCCCTTAACCTTGTTTCAAACTCTTTTCCTTCATAATACAAATCTCCATGAATGGTCATCCTTGGCTTAGTCTGCCACCTAATTATAGAATCATTTATGGTTATACTTGAAATAACAAAATATTACAATGTTGCATAATGTGTACTGCTTGGTTGTTAAAATGTATTCAACAAAAACTTTGAAATGGAACTTATTTTGTATATGACATATTGCCTATTGTCAATTATCTGCCACCATTTAGAAACCAGTTCAAGCTAAGAAATTCCATAATAATGACCAAACATCAATAATAATGAAATTAAGAATATTATGAAACAAGCCAATATGATTAAAAAATCTTGCAATGGTAAGAAAAGAAAATAGGAAATTATCGGATAATTATTCATACACACTGAACAATACAGGGCTACATGATACTAGATCATAAAAATTGAAACAAAATGAAAACTAGTGTTTTTTAACACCATTCTTCATGCTCCCAAAATATCAAGTCATCACCCAAAAACCATACATTTTAAATTTCAGTTTAACAATCATTATTACGTGGAATATAGGAACTGATTATCATATCTGGCAAACATCAAGTTACTTTTCTGAGAAAACTAATAACATAAGTAAATTATTTCCAAGGGCTTAAGAGTATTTAATCTACCTTTTCTATGATAAAGAAAAATCCATAAAGTAGAGATTAGAAACATTAAATAATAATAAAAGGCAAAAATTTAAGAAAATATAAATGCCAATGCTTTGGATTGTTTTCATTTGTTTCCAGAATGAATAGCCAAACCAAAAATCTCAATTTCATCAGCACAAATAGTAAAAGGGGTTATCCATAAATGATATCACACTGATTCTGAGAATATGTGACACTATATCATATGCTGCTCCATGGTGCACTGTGATTGTGAGGGGAGGTTCAGGAATCTAAAAAATCCTCTAACATCATTTAAGAATAGACCCTAAAAGCTTACGTAATGCATCTATTGCACAAAAAACTTCATAGGAAACCAAAAGTGAAGTACACTCACTTGAAGAATGCATCATGGAGTTTCTGGTAATCAATGTCAATTTTGCCCAACTTGGGTCGTGCCCTCTCCCTCATCTTGGCTTTCAGTGTCCTTTGATCTTCCTTCTCCTGAAGAGCTGCCCTCATCTCCATGATTCCAGTACGTTTGATAAAATCAGGCAGGTCAAACGGAGGTTTTTCGATACCTCTCTTCCCTTGGAGGTATTTGCGCTTGAAACACCAGTGCCTGGGCACTGCCACTGTATTTCTATGGGCCTTTAACTGAACCAACAACTTAGGGTCTCTAGCAGTAACATCGTGCATTTCTACCACATCTGGTCGACTAACTAACTGCTTCAATTCTGCAACACTTAAACGTGTGAGTCTCTTAAGCTTACGTTTGGATAACTTGGCCTTTTCACCTTCCTGTTTTTTCTGAAAAAGAAAGAGAAGGAACTCTTCAACCATTTATTCACCTAATTATTTGGAAAATGAAATGAAGAGGTGTATTTGATTTTAACAGAAAATCAAAATTTAAAACAGGTTTACATACAAGATGGAAATTTTCAACAAAATTTAAATGGAAATTCATTGCAAGTATGTCAGTCAAGAAGTTAGAATACCACTGTTAAATCCTCCAGAGATAACCAATGGATATATTTTTATGCAAACAAAACCAATATAACCACACAAGCATTATAGCTTATGGTAAATAATCTGTACATATTCCATATGCTATGCATAAAAATTCACAATCCTAAAGTTTTCTACTGATATCCTTAACAATTAATTCAATTACATATATTTGTGCAATATATTATGTAATCAATTTCTCTCTCCTTGCAAGAGAGAGAAGAGGACAATGTTTTTTCAAATTGTCATCAATAATTACTACAATTGAAAGTGTTAATTGAAATGACACTAGTCAGAAAGCAACAAGAATAGTTAACTTCCTCCGTATGAAAAGATTTATCGAACAAATTACTTACTTCTTCTTCAGCCTCATTTCCTTCTTCATCGGAATCATCAACATCCATTTTTGGAACTTTCTTGAGATCCATCTCTTTAAGAGGAGTGATACTACTTTCTGATTCTTTATCTGCTTTAATTTCATCTTCCTTTGGAGTGTCAGCTATTCTGAAAGTCTCAAAAATGTGATTGAACTGCCTGAACAATGGATCATGCTCATTAAGTCCAAGTGTTTCTTGTATGTACCTGCAAAAGGACACAAGCTTCAGTTAGAAAGGCAGAAAATTTACACCACCAGATAATTATAATAGATAAAACCAGTATTATAAGTTGACAAACATTAATGCCAATATATCACTCTTTGAGGATTAGATATTCAAATTAAAATTGGCAATGATAAAAATGAAATACATGGGAAATGTCACTCATTTTTCTGATTTGAATAAGTAATACAACAACAAAAATGCAAAAACAAGCTAAAAATATGTAACTTGCTTGTTAGCACTTAGCTATAATGGCATAAAAATAATGATCATCAATGGAGGAGTACAATGATAGCCAGAATATAACAAGAGAATCCATTACCTTCATTACCAGTAAACTATATAGATAATATAATTCTATCACAAGTAAAGTCCCTCAGCTGGGTCACACACCATTGAGATTAATGACATAGGTCATGGAAATTTGATCAAATTTTGTATTAGACAGAAAGATTCACTTATAAAAGCATAAAGTAGTAACAGAAACTACAAAATTGATATTATTAGAATTAGAGGCAAGGATGGAAAGTCTAGTTATGGAGAAATCTCTCTTGACTTTTGAGTTACAGACAGATCCACAATGCTATTTCAATAAAAGAGAAAAGACCATAGAGCAGTATTCACTTCACTTAGGGAGAAAAAAAGTCCTGCATTTATGAGATAAAAAGCAACAAAAAGAGAATGGTAATTGAATAAAAATAAGTAAATTTGTAACTGATATCCTCTGAGATGAAGTAATAGCCCAAAAATATACACAGAGAAGTTTCATAACGAATTAATAAAGAATTAAAAATTTCCCAACACATTTTTCCAAGGCATTTTGCTTCCATAGCCTACATAACTTTCCTCATAACTAAATCAAAACTTGAAAATACTTTCCTTTCCCTATGTTTTCCATAAATTTGGTTCATCATATGTTTATTATTCATCTCAGTCACATGATACACTATTAAATAAACCATATAAAAAAATTAGATTACTATGGTCAAACATACTCTATTTCCACATCAGGTTCGGAGCTCTTTTTCTTTTCAGAGGATATTTCCTCATTTTTCTCTTCACTCTTTTTCATTTCCTCTTCCTTTGCCTTCTTCTTCCTCTTCTTCCTTTTCTTCTTCCGCTTGTTCTTTGACAGCCTCTGTTGCTTGTCATCATCTTCTTCCCCTCCAGAAACCTCTTTGATCTTTTCTTGTTTCTTTTTCTCATCATCCTCTTCTTCCTCATCTTCATCGTCCTCATCACCAGCAAGGGCATAAATAGCTTCCATTGCCTTCTGTGTTTGTGCAGCTGGGGGACGCACTTGCTGAGGGGGTTCTGGGCTCACTTCTGCATCTAAAATACAGGGATTAGCATTTTGTAAAAATCTTACACTGAATTAAGTACAATACTAATGAATTAAACAGTCACAACTAGATGAAAATAGAATTACACTCATTATTGGATGAATCCACCAATTACTTTTTTATTTTCTCATAGAGTAATGTCTTGAAATTATGCAATAAGTGGGACTGATGAAAATTGTATACAGGTTTCCTCCACTTAACATAAGAAATGTGTCCTAAAAAACTTGTTCAAAATGAACTCATGCGAAACAAATACAGTAAAACCTGTTTAAGATATCCTGTCGTTCGATAATAACATGCATTCAAGGTAAATATGGAAATTCATTAGTGTTGTGTGAATATATTCACAAATTACTTCTTACGCATTCTAATGCAAATTTCACGTTCACTGAACTCAGGGGTTACCTCTATATCAAAGATGTATAAGTCAGGGTGCGCCTTGCACATGAAATGCACATTTATTTTAATTGGAACCAAGAGCTAACAAATTCACTCGTTAAGAAGAAAATATTAATAAATATTAGTAGAAATTGCAATTCCTAATCAAGATGAATACAAAATATTTTAAATGAACAAGTTATGTAAAATGAAATTATTTCTGTCACTGGATTCATAAAATCTAATAAACTCATCTAATAACAAAATATTTTCTTTTTCACAGAGGATTTCTTCATAACAAGGTAATATTTTCCTTCCTTGATTTGCAGCTGCAGTACATTCTTAGTTGGAGTTAGTATTTTCTGATATTTATAGACATTTTCAATTGAGTCAAGATTTTTGTTAAGCTGGCAATTGTTATGTGATTTTCTGTTATACCAGGTCCAAATTTTCAGATTCTTCAGTTTTAACTCTTTTAATCAACTCATATTTTCTCTCTTTGCTCTTATCAATTGTCACTTTGTGTGTGAATTCAACTCCTCATAGACCCTTGACTTCCAAATCAAATTGTCAGACAATCACAGTAGCATTCAGTTTCAGGCATTGTTTCAATCTATCTTTTTGGAAAAGGAGTGAAGAATGTTTCTTTCAACCATCATGGTTTCTTGGGGAAGTCAAGAACTGTTAAACTACGAGTTTGCATAAGGCAGAGTGTTATGATACTGATTCAAATTTGTGTCAACTTCCCAAAGGCAAGAGAAAAGGCTTTTAGATACACAGTTGAAGTTTTCCTTTGAACAAGGTAGATAATAATAAATAAAGTATTTTTCAGTTCAAAACTGTTGTTACTATTTTCAGCCTTGTACCATATTAGATTTTAAATATCCTTGCCAGTAAGGCAAGATTGTAAGAGCAGATAAAATAAAGTATGCTACAGATTTTGAAAATCAAAAGCCTCATGGTCCATGAAATCAAAATTAATATACAAATCACATTGACATTACATGAAAAGTAGAAGGTTTGCAAACCAAACACTGGAAGTTAACATGAGGGCATATCATGGGTCCTAGCCTAAATCTAAGAGTGTTGTTATTTAAAATTTTAATAAGTCAGGAATAAAATTGAACCAACATCTGAGTCCATCCTTAGTTTCTGCCACACTTCAAGCTTGGCTAATGGGAATAATATAGAGATAGATAAAATATCGAAAAATGAAAATTTACACTCACCACCCCGACCCCCAGTTTCTATTTCCTCAGGCTGGACCCCAACTTGCTTAGCTCTCTCCGTTTTAAATGCAAGGGCCTGCTCCAGTGCTATGGGTAGCCTAACTTCCCTGTTTGTCCCACTCAAATTTTCATTATTGTTGTTTCCTGCATTTCCATTTTGTTCCTGCTCCCCATTTGCTCCCACTCCTCCCTCTGTGGGCCCTTCTCCAGAGCCACCGAGAGCTGCCAGCATTGCAGGTGGAGGCTGTACATTTAAGGACATGAGAGGCCTTGGTGGGGATGACAATCCACCCTCTATCTCTCCAGAATTTCCTCTGTCATCATCATCTTCCACTCCAGGAGGAAGCATACCAATAGGTGGTGGAGGGCCATGAAGGTGTGGATGCATGTGGGGTGGAGGAGGGGGAGGGGCCATGGGTCCAGGAGGGGGCCCAGTCTGGAAAACAACAAATACAAGTTAAGCAATAATAAAAAGGCTTTCTCCAAAAAGAAGCACACTCTCAGCAGACGTGTAATTGAAGGCACAGTCATCATCGGAAGCAATCTTTTGTTTAGACCAGTAAATACAGTCAACTCTGCTTAATCAGGCCAACATTTATTGTGACACCTGCTAATTTGGGCAGAATTTTGTTGAACGAAAAACCACACCATTAAATTGATATTACTAATTAGATATATTGTTTATATGGCTACACTATGTCCTGATTAAAAAACATTGTTTAATCAGCACAGTAATTGATTTTTACCGCCAATAAATGACTGGGTTAAAACTATTACATATATTACAGTTTGGCTACAGTGATATTTTATGCAGGAAGGATAGTAATGAAACCTTACATCCGTACTGAAAGTGTGAGCTGATTTATTAGAAGAGAACTTACAAAAACAAAACTAAGACTGACTTGACAATTGACAATTAAGACTATTGAGTTACATTTTTGCAGAAAATACCATATGTATGTAATTACATACAATTTTACTTTAGAGTTTATTGATATTTTTACTTTATCTTTTATATTATTTTCCTCCAATTTCAATTTCTGTTCAATAATTTATTTAAGTGTTAAAAAAGATAATTCAATGTCTATTTTTTACAGAAGTTTGCTTTATTAGGGCAACCACTTAATTGAACCAAACGTACTTGTCTCAATGAGTCCCAAATCAGCAGAATTGACTGTTTTCAAGAATTACAGATGGAAATGGGTTTGAATAATCACATTTGCCAAAAGGCAGCAGTTTATCACAGCTTATATAGCAATGAAGCATTCAATGCTCTCAACTTATTATCTTCCTTAGTGAACATTGACCTAAATATTCAATAGTGATATCTTTAATTAATAAAAGAATTTTTCTTGAGTAACCTCAAAGAATACCAAAGACTTCTTTTTACCCCAGTCTGCTTCTATTCCCTTTAGTCCAAATCAGCATTTAGAGACATTAACTTTCTCTCACACAGAAAATGAGATTCCAAAAAAGAAGTATAGATAGGTAGATTTCATTTCGTGTTCAGACATAAAATGAGTTGATTTAATGGTAAAATTTGAAAATAAAAGAATTAGTGCATATATAATTGTTCAAGTGTGAAGATATTAGTAATATTTGTATAAGTAATAAACAGTTACTGCAAAAGTTAAGATTTCAGCACAATCTATTTGTAAGAATTTGTAAGAGGATCTCAGACTTTCAAACATGTTTCAACTTCATTCATAACTAAATATCATATGAGAGACATACATTTTTATAACTTTTTGCAAAACACTTTTATTATCTATCTATTGAACATAATATAGGAAATGCTGAATGGATCCAAAAGTCACCAAGAGAAGAGAATATGGGCAATTTATCAACTGTTTAATTAGCAATGCAATAGTTTTTCATTTTCTTTAAATATACCCTAATTGCTAAGAACCTCTGACATATTATAGACAAATTATAGAAATATGGAAAATTTATTCATAATTATGATGAACAACTTAAGAATCAAAAGAGCTAATAAAACTATGTAAATATTAAATAAATTTGAATCAAATCACTGTCTTTTGTCCTACAAAATTTCAAACAAAATTAACATTTATAAAATTATAAGTAAAAATACTGACATATTAACAAAAAATATTGACACATACTGCTGTTTGAGTGAAATTAAAAACATCAGCAATTTAATAAAGTTAGCAGTAAAATTCATAAGACTCTGTGTATATTTAACTAAATTAAGTTTGTTATGTTTCTCACTATCTTTATATAATATATTAACTATCTATTGTATCTACTTTATTTTAACATTTATGCCCTTCATATCTAAAACATTTAATGTATTTACCTTTGTATCAATTATATTTATACATGCATATACACAGTTTTACCATATAAATATTGTGACAATTTATTCTTTCACTTCAGAGATATTTTTGGGAAATCCTATTTTTATTCTGATATTTTAATCCTGCTTATAACATGTTATTTTATGTAGTTAAATAATGCGATTTTGATCTGAGGCATCCTTTTCTAGTTTGCAACAAAATGGGTATATCCTTTTGATTATAATAAATCTCTCTTCATTCACTATGATATTTTTATCCTATTGTTTATGATATTGCATAATTTTGAATCTTATTATTTATTATATTTTATACTGGAAAAATGCTGAAGCATATTAAATTTATTATATTTTATAGATTTTAATTTCTTCATTTGCATCAATTTATAATCTATATATTACTATTTTTCTATAATTTACTCTGATTGTCTTCTGATTTGTGATCCTACAGTTTATATCCTGTTATTTGTAATATTTTATGCGATTTTCTACTGCAACATCCTTTACCTTACTTTGTATCAAAATGGGTAATCCCACTGAATAAATAAATAAAATTTATACAGTTTTATATCAAACATTCCCTTTTTTCTTTCATATACCTTTTAAAAACTGCTAGCTAATACTCATCTAGGAACACTATAAGCTACACGATGATAAAAGAAGCCATTAGCACCCTGTCACGACTACAAGATAACTGCTAAAATTAAATCAATTATATTGATTACCGGAGGGGGCCTCCTCATATGCTGATGCTGGAGCTCAGGTGGGAGAGCATGTTCATGAGGATGTGGAGGCATCTGGTGCTCCAGAGGATGTGGTGGCATTTGATGCTCATGGGGATGGGGTGGAGGGGGGTGCTTGTGGCGCATGGCCTCCTGCTGCATGCGATAAACCTCATCATCATGTTGTTGCTGCTGCATCATTACGTGTTGGTGATGCTCTTCTCTATGTTTTTCTGCCAGGGCAGCCTGATAAAGAAATTGATTAAAAGTTACACAGATAATATGTACACTGAATCTCCAACCATATCTTACAGCCTAACTACCAGTTATTAAGAAATAATAATGATTAAAATTTACCTATCCATCTGTAATGATATACCAAGCATGAAATTACAGATATTGCATGTTAGGGATGAGCCAAAATGAGCAGAAGTTAGTCGAAGAGGGAAGATGATAGGATAACTGAGTTGAAGCTAAAGGACACTAATCTTGGAGTCTTGTATTTGGTCCTGATAATCCCCTCTGTTCTACCAACTTCTCTATTTTTGCAAGATGGGCTTGTCAAGGACAAAAACAAGGAAATGGTTAATTTAACTTGCAATATCTGTACAATCACGATTTCTAAACGTTGGGTCCATCACAAGGTTTACTATAATTTTTTTGCAGCATTTATTTAAAACTGTCTTTGGCTTCATCAAAGGCTAAACAGAAAGAAGACTGTTTCATTTCACTTGTACTCATTGAAGCTAACTACAAAGTCAGTGAAATGTCACACATATTCCATTAATATCCTTATCAAGCTTCCCATTATAACAATCACAGCAACTCTAGTTTACCTGAATCACAAAATCACTCTTCCTTTTTTGATCCAACTGTAATCTGAGAACCATTTAAAACCCCTTTCTTGCTCTATGAATTCCACTTAAATAAATCCATATTGAAGTTTTTCTTTCTAAATCATTAGCTGAAACTATGTAGAGGATTAAAAATTTAATTAATGCAATTTAGCTTTACATTGTGGAATGCCATAGAGAAGAAAGTAAGAATACTTCTTAGTCTCCATCATTCATTTTTACTGCTGAATGGTCTCAACTTTAGCAAGTTGTCATCAGGTACATAGCAGCAAAAAGATTATCATTTTATGCAAACCCTTCTCCTCTCCTTAAAAATTGTCATAAAATGAAAATTTTTCCAATGTTTACTTGCTAGAAACGAAATCAGTCACCAGTAAAAACAGATTGAGGAAGTGGAGAACATAAATTTATGTAAAAGAAACATAAGGGGAAAATCTTTATAAAGAGAAAAAGGGCATATAACCAATGCTTCCTTTGGTTCTGTCCAATCAAAAATTCTTAAAAATTTACAAGATAAAAATATCCAAATGAAGATAACACAAAATTTAATAATATATTCAAAGTAATTCCCTATAAAAGGTAGATGTGGTGTTTTTCACCCTAAAATTTAGTCGTGAATTACTTTGTATAAAAAATATAAAGAATATCCTTCAATCGAGTTGGAATTAGATGGGGATAACAAAATGATGTCCAATTTACAATGCCTGAAACGTTCTCATTAAAACAGCTACCGCTAATTTTCTTTGATAAATAAGACTATGTCACCTTCAACGAAATATCGATTCCCATGAATACACAGGAAAACTTCTAGTCGGCATGACATAAAGCATGAGCTAAGCTGCAATTTAAGGCATTTGTTTTTTGAAAATTGAATTCTGCTTTAATATTCTGGGACAATGGGAAATTACATCCTTGGATTGATGCTGACGAGATGTAGATGTCAACAATTCATAGTTGTTATCCACATTTAAAAGAATTACGCCGATAAATATACCGTGGACTTTTATTTATCTTTAAATCATTTCAACTTAAAACAGCGAGTACAGTAAACAAAATAAGATTGCAAACTGACCACTTACTTGCTGTAATCTCATCAACTCCTCCTGCCGCTGTTGTTCTATCATATACTGCTGTTGATGAATTTTATGCTCCAGATCTGGATCGTCCATCTAAAATATGTAATCACATGAAAGTTCTATGCCTATGTCAAAAATCACTTAGGGCATAACATAACGAAGACATTTGTGATTACAAGATACAAAACAATGCGCCTCTACATGAGACTATAATCCCGAGCTTAAATTAATAAATAGAATAGACTATCACATCTTCTAAGCTACGAATTACATAACTTATAAATACAACTTACATGTTCCAGAAACAAAGATTTGAAGTACACTCATAACAGGAATGTGATTTTGATCGCAAACATCCACTGCTGAGAACAGTAGCGCGCCGGAACTTTGTTCGGCATTGCGGCATGTTGTAGAAGTAAGAATAGCAATGGCTCGAATCGCGCATTAGAGAAGCATGGGCTTTGTTATGGTCCGGTGATAACTGTCTTACTATATATCCGTTCCATATCATTCTATCTTTAAAATACAATCTTTCGATAATAAAATATATAACGCGTGGCTGTACATTCGGTGGAGCTCAGTAACGTTACATTTAAATACATTCTCCTTTGTCTACAAGTTTCACGAATTTGTGTTTAAGGAGAACCCAATGATACAATTGAATATTCCGCATTATTTTCCAAAAGCATTAAACACCCATATTTCGCGTGAAAATTTAGGAACTCCATAGGTAACTTCGGATTAATCGCCATCTGCAGACTTTATTAATGGTGATGTGTAGAGTAATCAAAACTTCCACAATGCAGAGACAGTGTAGAGTTATCAGAAACTGTAAATATTATCTCTTTGGTCAAGAAAGATCACCTGAAATGCATATATCTGACTGCAAGATGTCTTCAGTACATTGCTATGACAAGACTATCCGGACAACTTTTTCAAATTATTGTGATTCAATTAAACATCATGCATTGGGAAAATACTGTTGCCGTTCATACTCCTCTGATCAGGAGAAGACAATTCATACAGAAGTGAAACACAAAAACATAATTCAAGGAGTGATCTCTTCAAAGACACAAAAAATTCTTGATACAGAAATGAAATTAAGGGAAACAGGGAAAACTCTTCTTAAGGATATCCGCGATACAAAGGACAAAATGAAGGAAAAAATGGAAGAAGTGATTGATGTAAGTTTCCATTGGAAATAGCTGTCGAAATAATCGATTTGCTAGCCAAGCATTAATTCATTTCATTGATTGTTTCAGAGAGAAAACGTTTGGACCATACCCAACGTGTTATGTGTCACAAGAATTATTCTATCCCCTTATTTGGGATACTTGATTGTCCATAGTGACTTTGGCATAGCCTTGGGTATTTTTGTTTATGCTGGAGTCACAGACATGGTGAGCTATTTCGGTTAAATTTTTTACAGATTCAAAGCTGTAAATCCCACCAAAGGAGCTTCATCATCATTTTTCTTTGATATCAGTTAAAATATAAAATATGGTGTGCCTAATAGCCACTCATCCATACTCTAATAAAAAAGTGAATATAATGTAATGTTTATTCTCTTACCATATTGTAATACAATAGAATTTCTAAGGAACATTTCAGCCAATTAGTTGTGACAGTAATCATAGTAGGAGATGCAAGTAATGAAGGAAGAGCTGTTGCTGAACAAATGCAGCATTCATGCAAGAAAAGTAAATTATTTGATATAAAAAATCTTAACTATTTTGCTGTATACATCAAGGCAAGGGCAGATATAATTCAAGGAGCACCTTTTGTAACTGCAACAATTAGACAAAATTATGGAAAATCCGGTGCTTTCCCGGTGAATAAGATGCAGGAACATTTCTCAGGTTCTCAACTGGGTGAGAACCCGAGAAATGTTCCTGCAATTAGACGAAATTAAATCTGAACTTGAAAAATGGAATGGAAAATGGCTTAAAAACAACTTGTTGCTCTTATTTTTACATGAAATTTCCTGAATTAGTTGCTTTGAATTTTCTTAATTTTAACTTTGATATTGATACAGCAATCTCTTCATATAAAAGTTCAGTCATCTGAGTAATGCTATTAATATCGTACTCTGGTGGTAGAATTAAAAACAGATTGTGTCATTTTTCCATTATTGTTATTCATCTATTAATTTATCATTACAAAATAGCATTTTAAAAGTTAATTGAGTTAAATGTCTCTCCTCCTTAACAAGATTCACCCTTTATACAGAGGCAAACACTAAAGTTTCATCTAGTATGTCTGTTATTAACATTTATCTTTAGAAAACCTTTAATTTATCACTCTTTGAATGAATTTGGTTACTTGCCATCCCTGCATATTTCAAATGCTGACAGCTACTGACCTAAAGTTTTTCAATTTTTATGATTAACATCTTTTAAGACATGCCATTTTTTGCTTTTAAAATCTTTAATGTGTGCATCCCAAGGTAGATAAATGTTAAGGAAAAAGGTGACAGATTAAAGATATGGACTTCTGAATCCCTAAAAAAAAGTGTTTGTATACTCCCTAAAGCAGTGGCTCCTGATTGATTTCTTGGCTTAATTCTGCGGCCACCATAGTATTTAAATTTTACATTACTCATTTCCTTTATTTTACCAAATGTATCAATGAGAGGGATTATTATTTGAAAATAAAAAGCTTCAGTTTTTTCTTTCTCTCTCTTTTAGACCAGCATTGATATTCAGGTATATATTGTGCTTTGAGTAAATACTTTTCTGTGTCATGGCAGATGAATGGTTGGAAAGTATGGTCGTAAGGGAACCCCTAACTACTTCATAATTTGCTTTATTCTCTAAGACTTTGAATTTGAACTACTATCAAAGATGCTTAGAAATTGTGTATGAAAGCATTTCATTCAACCTGTTCAATCTGTGTTGCAGCTGGATGGTTGGATTGCAAGGAATTTCAAAGACCAATCATCCAAACTGGGCAGTTTCCTTGATCCAATGGCTGACAAAGTTCTAGTAGGAACTCTCTTTGTAACATTAACCTATTCGGGTCTAATTCCAGGTATATGAAAGTATCATTTAGAGTTGGCTTAAATTATTTTGTTTGTTATTATTTAACGTGGTCATTTAATTTGTTCCAGTATCACTCACTGGCTTGATCATTGCCCGTGACTTACTCTTGATGGCTGCTGGATTTTACATACGCTATCTTTCCTTGCCACCACCTGTAAGTTGAATTTTTGATTGATTTTATTTAATTAATTTAGCCTTGCAGTTTTCTTTGCTGTCATAAGTCTAGAGTTTTCAAGACGCATGAGTTAGTGTGTTTCCTGAAAATTTTAATAGAGACCTGGGTTTGAGTCCCTATCATGTTCATATTTTTCACTTTGTTTCCTCTTGAGAATTTTGCTTGAGTTCAAACTTGAAATATTCTTCTAGGTAATAAGGAGCATAATTAATATTTTTTTATAAATTTTCTGAATCATGAATGAATGACATAAAGTAGAACCTATGCTTTCATTCTAATCTATAGTAAATGACACAGATAAGTGAAATATTTTGAAATACATAACTTTTCATTCTTACTATTTACATGAGGAAATGAATTTTGTTTCAAGTGAATGATTCAAAGCATAGCATAATATCTTTAAATTTTCAGCATTTTTTATGAAGACTTCATATTGTCCCACTTATATTGCACTGTACAGCATTTGGAAGTATATTCTTTCTGCGATTAACATTTAACCACCAATCCTTGATTTTGTACTTTGTGTTTGAACTCTCAGTTTGTTTTGCATTGTTTGCCATGTGTGGTAAAAAGACCCCTTATGTAACGTTGAAGAGAAAAGTGTGAAGTTCGTCTCTTACTGAAATCAGTTTTTAACTTATACTTCTCATTGTAGATATGTTACTAGATGGTAACTTCTGATCACCATATTTTGAAAACTTTTACTCATAAAACCCCTTGCTAATTTTAGAATCTATTGAGAACAGAACTATCCGAATATGAATGTTTGGAAACCCACAGAGAACTGTGAACCGGTACTTCAATGTCACTCTTCCTACTGCTCAATTGGCTCCTACTTTCATCAGTAAAGTCAATACTGCTGTGCAGTTGACATTGGTAGGGACAACCCTTGCAGCTCCTGTCTTCAATTATGTGGATCATCCTCTCTTGCTTGGCCTTTGGTGAGTAATTGATTCATTAAAAACACAGAAGTTCTAATATAAAATGCAAGTAAAGTTCTGGGATGGATCTCCACATATTGCTATAGTCTTTCTCTAAATATTTTTGCTGATTTTCATGCAAAGTATGATTTTAAATATATTTAATTACTGCATCCTCTCCTAATTTTAGTGTCCCTCAACCTTTTTCAAACAAAATTTTTTTCTCTGATTATGATATTGAAAGGAATTAGCATTGTAATTACTTCTTCATTGATTTTAAAATTAGGTACTATGCACTTAGAAATTTATGTCAGGGTATGTTTTTAAGATGATTAATTTAAGTATTTTGATTGCAAATTTTGGAGAAATCGAAGATTCTCAAGAAAGCAGAATGAATTTTCCCATGATACTAGTAATAAAATAGTAATTAGTAGTAAAAAAACAATTATTCTTAGATTCTTCCTATACAAAAATAAGCAATCAGATCAATAACTTCCTTTTAAAATAGAGCATCAATAGCCCTGGTTTATATCTCAAAAACTTTCACAAACAGTAGTGTACAATGGACATTTAATCAATCACTGAAGCATGTTTGAAGCTGCATAAAATAGAATTGTTTCATTTTTAATGAAATTTTCAAATTAATTTTAGTGCACATTGCATAAAGGCATTAAGAAGTTTGTTCAAGAGTAGATTATTTTGCATCAATTTCTGTGGTAAGAAATGTTTAGTGTCTGTTACCTTTGTAATTGTCATAGTGATGTGATTTTCAACATGGCCATTATATACCAGGAAACAAAGCTATAGTCATTTAAATTTTCTAGTATTTTAACAATTTACAAGCTCTGTCACACTAGTTAGACTGATGCAAATTCTTTTCTTTGCAGCTATTTGACTGCAGCCACTACAGTGGTATCAGGTCTTAGCTATGTTTTTTCCAAAAATACTTATCGTATAATCAAGAAGACTCCTAAAGGATAATTCTATTTTTGTATCATTGACTGCTCTAATGGAAGAAACCTTTTTGTGATGTATATAATATTATGGAAATGCACTCCAATATTGGTGCCACAAAGTGATTTTTGAAGCTTTGCCTACTGCCTGAAAGTTTTTAATGTTTTTTCTACTTTTTATTTCTTTGCTGTCTGTATCCTTATATTTCTTTCCTGATATTCTCAGCTACCAGAATGCTTATTTTAGAGGGCAGGAAATTTTCATTTTTTCCCTTTTTTGTTATCATGGTGATCTTGTCTCTGCTATACTTTTCTTTAATATTCTTAATCATTTATTAATATTTTCAATCATTTATTATAATCAGCAAATTATATTTTGTAGGAAAAGGCATTTTCATTGTGTATAGATCTCACGTTAAGTTTTTACCTAGAAGAGGTAACAAAGAAAATGATTTTTTTTTAATCTTACCATCTCACAAAATCGTGAAGCAAATGAATTTCTGCAGCATTGTAGATATATTACTTGCAGTTATGTTCCTTTTGTACATATTTATGATTAATGCAATTTTCAGATATATTTGTAATTTTGACATTTAATGCTCTAGTCCCAAAGAAGATAAATATTTTTACAGATTGAAGGTGCATTTTTAATATATCCTGATATATCTGCTTGTAAAACCTAAAGAAATAAATTGTATATTTCCTTACCCTACTTGTTTTTTGAATTAAATGATGTTTATTATGTCCTTGATGCAGTATGATGTTATATATAATACATATTTAAATTCAGGACATATTCACGCAAGGATGTTTTGCCATCTGAAGCAGGATATAACGCAGCAGCTTTCATTTTATTCCTTAGATCAATTTGAAAATGTTTGAGAGTTACAACGAGCTTTCAAACTCCTTATTCTTGTAATCCTTGATTAATGGAGATACTTTGGCATAAGACCGCTTTTTGTACATTACAGAACACTGACAGGGAGTTCCTAAGATATTAGTGTTCTATAAAGATTCATTCACATGTTGTATTATGACACTAATTTCATAAAATTATAATACTCATTGAGATATCCCTCAATGTCCAATACTTAAGTGCAGTGAAACCATTTCTTAACAATCAGATATATACCTGTTGTATTTAATTATATTCTTACATTTTTAATAATAACTACATAATTCATATTTTATTATTTATCTTCTATTATATATTTTCTATCTTTTTATATTGCTCTCATGTAAATATCTCTATCACATAAAATTACCAGTCTTAAGTAATCTTAAACATTTATTATGAAAAATGACATCAGGACAGCTAAATGAAGTGAGATGTCTCTAAGGCCATGCTTCTATATATTTCGCAAATTTGTTTGCATTAATTAGCAAAAGACTGCATTTTGGATAAAGAGAAATGACTTTTGGTACAGACGGAAGGGCTTTTTCTTTAAAGTATGTAACCAAAATTGGTATGTAACTGCATATATCAACAGGTAAGTTAAAATATTTTCTTAAAACAAGGGATGACCAAATGGCATGTCAAATATAAAAATGTGATCATTTACCCTGGAGAGATAAAAAGTTTGATAATCAAATTAACTTTTTATTCCACCTGTTCATCACCAGCCATAACTCTTTTAGCCTGCAATAGTCATGTATGCTCAACCTTTAAATAATTTAAATCAATATTTAACTAATGCAAATGATACCATTGACCATGATTAGTATGTTAATCTATGTACATGTCATTATAGTGTATTATGCTGTTAAGATGAAATACAAATAATACTGAGGCTAGGTGGAAGAGAAGCCTAACCATGCCTAATAAAGGACTGAATGATAATAATAATCTATATGAATAATCAAATCTGGCCTACTACTTACTACAGGTGTCGGGATACCTTTTTGGTAAGAAGACTGCACATAATATTTGGCCCAATAAGAAACCATCAGGCCACATAAGAAACCATTAGGCTGTACATACTTAAGCAGAATATTTTATGTTCATTAGATGGGGAATTACAATAACTTGAATACAGGCATATGTTTCAGAAGGAGACATAAAGAAATGTGGAATGAAGATCACAACTTCTGTATCTCCCCCCTGGTATTTGAAGCCTACAAAAATGCTCATGATTTTGTACACATCTTGACTTTAACAAAATCATTGCAACTTTAAGTATTAACTCATGTTAAAAATGTTGAATTATGAGAAAAATTCAGCAGTTAATCCATGTAAGGGTACATATTGCATTCCTCTCTGAATTTATGTATTACATTTTGCCTAAATGTCTGAATGAAGAACCTCTGTCAATGAAGATCAACTTACAAACAACAAGAGCTTAGAATTTTATCTACAAAATTAATCCTCAAACAATCAAAACTAGCCCCAGGAAATTATAAAAAATTGAAATTAATTACAAGATAACTGTGGCTGTAAGAAAAAAGTAATTTCAAGCATAACTGCTATTTATATTCCAGTACGTTTATGTGTTTACTGCCAGATCTATCATCCTCTGTTAGACCTCTGCAATGATAATTGCTAAGCTAATAGAGATAGATAATTATTAAGTCATTAAATTACTTTACTTTTAAGTAAAATCAATCCTACATACCTTATCTTTATGGAACTCCATTACAGGAATCATGTTGAATAATTTAGCAAAATTCCACGAAAAAATATTCATTGCGACATGTTTCAAACTATTCAATTCATCATCAACCTGAGACAGAATGTCTTTACTTTTCTTTATATTTTTCCAAAAAAGAATTTCCAGCCGTGAAAAACTATCAGGAAGTATAAAACATCTATGAGCAAGGTCTGCTTTACTAGTAACCTTATGGATAAGGAGAATAGAAAATCATCCCCAGTTTTCCATTACGCAAATGAAAAGTTAAGGTCAAAGGAATACAAAAACACAGATTTCAACACTAGCAATTGTATAATTGCCATTTTTATTTCTCCATCAATCAGACTCCACTCTCAAGAAAAGTTTAGAATCACAATGGAAGTTAACAACACAATTCTTTAAAAATCGCTAATTAAATACATACATATTTACATAGGTGTGATGAAATCACTAAGGCACCTCAATCAATTGGCTGCAATAAACTTTGGAAGCTTATACATTTCGTAAGCAAACTCTTCAGTATGTGTGGGGTCAAATTCCAAACCAATGTAATCAATTTCCAATTGAAATGGCCCTTCAGCTTTATCACCAAGTGATATTCCAAAATGAGTCACTCTGTCCAACTGCACAGGTGCTTGCTTGTCTTGTATTCTACCTTTACTACTCAAGAAGAATTTGGAAAATGGAATCTGCAATATGAGATTAAAATAAGGTTTTAAAAGATTGAATGAATGTAATAAGGATGACATAAAACACATTAATCATTTAAAAAGTCACTATAATTATATTAAATCAAGAGGTCTTTTCCATTTTGAAACTAGATGTGTTTTCACTCTACTGAATTAAATACAGCTGAGTTCAATCTAATTGAAAGAGACAAATTTTACAGTAATAAATGCAACTGAAACTTATAATTATACTTCTTTATTTTTGAACTCAGGATATTAATTACATTTAATATGAACTTGAAAAGCATGAGCTCATTGGCAGTAAAATCACATATCACCATAATCTAACAAATCTAAGCCTAAAAGATAAACGGAAGAAAAAATATTAACAGAACTAGGAGTTGAACCCAGCCCTACCATTTTTAGGCAGACATTCTAATCACTGGAATTGTATACCAAATCAATTTAATTCCTTTCTGGGAGAAAACAAGATTATGTACATCAATGATTACAGCATCTGCATGGAAATTAGAAGACCAGGACTTGATTTCCAATTAAATAGATAGAGAGACATTATATCTCAACTTGTTTTTAAGAGCACACACACCTTTACATGCTTAGTTTCTTATAGATGGAAGAGGGATACGTTAATTTTACTCATAAGGACATGCACTACGGAAAAACAGCAACATCAATTTCCAGCTCTGTCAGAATTTTTTCAAGTCTGCTTTTCCTTTGGATATCTTATCCTAATTTTATTTTTCCAGAAGAAAATAATTCTTTGGTTATCAAAAATGAAGGAAAAAGATATTGATGTAGCATTTACCATTTAAATTTTTAGTTTTTTATTGGAAACAAACAGAAAAAACATACCTTTGAAACCTGCCAATATGGACCTCCTCTGGTATATAGTGCATAGTGATAGACATCATTCCAAAAAACGTCAAAATGACCCATTGTTGAGATATTTAATAGGTAAGGTCTTCCATCCCCTCTCACTTTCATAACAAGATGAGTATACATTCTCCAATCATAAAATGAGTCTCTCTTAAAAGATTTCTGTAAAAAGTTTTAGATTTCAAATCTCCTGTAATTAATTTTTCAACCTTTATGTACAGGGGTTTGATAGAATCAAGCAACACAAATTTTTTAATCATTATTTTCTACAAGTGAGGGGACTAGCAGTAGTATTGTATCAATGTCTTTATAATGGAATAATTTATCAAGACTTGGAAATAATGAGAACATTTTATATAATATTCCCAGGGGAAAAAAGGATTTTCCACAGGAAAATTAATAGTAGTTTATTTAACTAATAACCAGGAAAATCAGGCATTAACATTGTAAATTAAATAAAAACATTACAAGAAATGCTGGGAAGAATACAGTAAATGTATAAAATGCAATGCAATACAGTTATCTAAAGCATAAATCTTGACTTTGAACAATACTGTTTCCAAACATCTAGCCAAATCAGATACTGTATGGTCAAATTACAGAAAAACAAATCACAAGCTCTTTCATTGGACAACAAATAATAACATGATATTATATATGAATCATAAAAAAGATTTTTGATAGGAATACTAACACAATTAACAAATAGAATTACTATTACATTTGATTATTAATTATTTCTGCTCCAAAAGACTTAACAATTTTGCATCTTCAAGGATGTTAACTACATTTTTTCAAACATGTTCTATCACAAAAATGGCATGCTGAGCCATCTTCAGCAGCCCCTTGAACTACAACTTCTTTCATTGAAATTAGACATACTATTTGGGTTTTTGTGAAAACCTCAATTTGGTTGGAGGGTAAATAAGCTGAGAAGTTGCTGTTGGTGCAAAACCATACTTTCAGTGGTCAGTAAGGACACAATACAAGGGAAAAGATAAGAGCCAATGTAGAAATGAATTGAGACACTTGTGTAATTCTCCATTCATTTCTACATTGAAAATACGGAATTCCACTAATTATCGCTCAAGAAGTTTGATTTTAAGAGATTCTAATTCAAGCAGCCTCCAGTTAATGGCACAGAATGCCATAGAAAAGTACCATAAAATATATATGTATATAATGTCACAAGAACACAAAATGACAAAATTCAAGAAACAAATAACAGAAAAAGTGGAAATTAAAACAAAAATCAAAGTAGATTCAAAAATAGAAACTATGAACCCCAAGATATGATTACACTAATGAAAAACATGTATTTAAAAACAGAATGGCTTCACCTGAAGTTACCTATTTACAGAAACTTAACGTTTAATACCCTAAAATTATCAGCACAGACTTTAAAAGGAGATAAATATTTAGTCAAGAATTGAATTCTCCCATTCAAACTAGCTTCCTTTAAGGGCCCTAACTTCAATGAAACCACTATTTTACCAAACCATTCTCTTTCACTTGATATTTGATCTCGATTGAAAGCAAAATAAACCTTGAAGTGCTAACTGAAGGTGAAATTCATTATAATACATATCTATCCAAAGTCAGTCCACAAGACAAAACGTGGAAGACTCTTGATATTAATCTACCCTATAGACCCTATAATCAATGGATTATGGAGTAACATCAGAACTACAACGATAAATAGATTAATAAGAAAATGATGAAAATTTTGAATAACTTGATTTAGATTTTAATATTCAGATGCTTTTTCTCATAACTAATTTCATGACCACACAGAACAGCGGGAAACTATGACACTCGAACTAATATGGTATAAATCTACGAGCTCAACATTTGTTGTGAATACAGAAAAAAATAAGTTTCATGGAGAAAAATAATCAGAGACAATAGATCAAGTAGAATTAAACAGACTTAAGATTTTTATGCTGCACTGATTTTTGTAAGAAAGTTTCAAACCTTTCATACAAGTTCTAAAGATAAAGGATTCAACTTTACTGTAAAATCTATAAAAATAAAGACCAAAAACTTACCCTTGCTCTGGCACACCTCATATTGCAATAACCTGCTTTTTTAACTTTCCCATCCTTTGGGACAGCTGTGCATAAATTTCCTCGGAACAAACCTTTCCCGGCAGGGCTAGTGACGAGCTCACAAGTACTGTAGCCTTCGTTATGATCGCTGTCAGCAGTAGTAACCCATTTAGAATTGGAAGTATCTGAGCCAAATTGCCAGAAGATATCCGTTTCTCCTGTGTAACAATAACATTTTTTAATTTTAGAGAAACTATCACATCCGAATATACTCTACGAAAATATCATCATGGATTTAAGATTTATCACGATGCTTTCTATATAATGGTTACAAATCAGCAACCAATCTCGAACAATTACGTTAGCTACAGGGTGCAATTGGACTACATAGTTCCTTACTTAAGGAAGATTTTATGTTATTTAGTATTATAATTACTGGAATATTACACGTACATACCAGGTCTACACAACAACAAAGGATCAAATTCAAATTTCTCTTTCACCTCTTCCTTCCACAACTGGATTTCATTTTTGAGTTCGCTAAGACCTTCACGAATACTTTGAGTGGTTGATTTCCTTTCCTTAGAAACATAACCACCCTTAGGATCGTTTTCCCAGAATGTTTTCGAGCAAGTCGACGAGTGAAATGATTTCTTATATCGGCAATTTAACGTGAAACTAGGGCTCGAAACTATGCACGGAAATGTTTTCGAAACCAATAATGACGGAGCACTGATATTCCTAACAGCTATTAAATATGGATTGCGATAACAGCAAGAATTAATAAACAACGTTTTAATTACAGAGTAGGAAAGAGGGTTTGCCATGATTTCATTTCGAACTTCACTAAAATTTTCCAAGTTTCATTGCAGCCAACATTACTAAATAATTTTGAAATATCTCCGACTGTGCCAACATCATTCTAATTTACGCTCGAACTATCTTTTGGTCTTGCTGTTTGATTTTATAATGAAATACTTTACGAGTAAATACTTAACCGAATCTTATTCTTAATCTAATGAATAAAATCAGACGACAGAGCTTACAATATATTTCGTTATGATTAGAAAACCAATTAAATTGCAAAAATTAAAAGTTTGTATTTCGGTGGAGAATAGAACAACTCCTTTAATTAGAAAAGAATTTCTTTTAGTGTAGAAGCGTTAGTTACTTTCACAAAAGATACAGATATAGCTGGAACAGATTGCATGTCTCAATCCATTCAATTATATCATTTCGATCCGTCATACTTCAGATCGGATCGGAAGAGTGGATTTGTAAATGAAAATGAGATTAAACCAGATTCAACGACGATTCCTAAGATTCGTTCGTGTTATAAGAGTTAAGATTCCTTACTGGTCACAAATTAGATAAAAGATAATGCGAAAAGTTTTAATAAAACATTAGTTAACAACTATTTGCTGATGTTCCTTCTCAGTCGATGTACTTTAAACAATTCTACCTAAATCTTTTACGACTTGATCATTCTTCCCAAACTAACGGTCACATGGAGCAGAAAGAATGTTAATTATGATAATCTCTGAAGAAATCCTGAAGCAGCTTGTCGTAGTAAGCGGCTGATTACTATCGCGGTATCGCTTTACTCGGAATCGTTTCATGCATCGAAAATCTAAACGATCGATGTTTGGCAAATGTGGATAGCACTGCCGTCTGAATGGTCTGAATCATTCTATTATTTATAATTTTTTTACTTCAATATAATAATTTATAGTCTCGTTTTGTGTTCCCGCTCAGAAATATTCCTTAACCAGGAATACTTCCTTTTTGAGCGAAATGTGAGTGTTGTTAACCTACAGCGAAAGAGATCAAGTGTTAATGGGATGTTGAAAAGATACTCTTACAATAATTTATTTATGTTGTTATATATGTTGACATAACTATTTCAAGATCGAAATGTGGAAAATACAATGGTTGAGGCGCTTTTTTAGAAGAAGAATGAAACCAGTTCCTATCGACAGAGCTCAATTATGGGAGAATAGATTCTCCATAGCTTACATGTTTTTCGCATGGAACGCATTTGGAATTGTTTGTTACATGATGTACACAGGCAGGAACGACTGGGCGAAGTACTATGGTGTCAAAGAAGAAATAGACGAGCACTTAACTCCAGGTCTGTTGCATATGTTTCTTTATTATCACCTGAAAACATTTGCAACATGCGGTGAATTCCATGAATTTTACTTTAACGGAAATATATTCCTTACCAACAGCTCAGCAATGGGCGCGGACTTTGAAGAAAGAAAATTCCAAAATAGTGAGAATCTCTGGATTTCATGTGATACCCGATGAAAGAGATGCCGAAGAAGGAAAAAATTAACTTTTCAGTGATGGACAGGTGTTTAGTCATTCATTGGTGAAAATAATTTGTAAATATTAGTTGGAGTGATTGAATAAATATTTTATATGGAAATGTTTTTTAGGAAAACTTTAATTAATCAGGTACAATAATCAACAATATACACGAAAATACATTCTTTGCGTCATAATATTAAAAATATTTTATTCGGTGCACCAAGCAGAACGTTGTATACCAAGTCAACAATTTACTGAAATTTTTAAATATAAAAATCAATCATTTTTTGTTGATGATGTCTCAGTTAATTATGAATCAGGATTTCCTATTTAACTAATTTAAATATTTCACTGGCAAAATAAGATGGCCATGATTTAATAATTGGCCTTGTCTAGCTACATAATAAAAGTATAGGGGGAATGGTTCAATGAAGGAACATTGGATGAAAGAAGTCAGATGCACAGCCTATACACCCAAATCAAGTATAATGAAACCGTTACACCACATGAAACTGCCTTTCATAAAAACTTGATTTGCATTTGAAATCTGAAAGCAAACATCACAGTCTTTACTTTGGGGGAAAGTTATACTTTACCATAAGATCCAATATTCACATTAGAGAGAAATAGCTGCTTCAAGGTAACACTTAAATGAAAACAAACTTATACAAATTCTTAGGTAGTCATTATGTTTAACAGAGTTAAAACCGTCTTCAAGTGAGGAAAAATGGAACTGGGGTGTTATACTTCAGAAAAGGCAATAAGCATACATCATCGTCATTGAAGAATTTTCTAAGTTATGTCTTCATTTAGTGACCTGCTCATGTCATACTTTAGTTTCAACATGCTGAGATAAAGCAGCTTCTTTTAGGATCTCAGGGGGCAACACAGGGTCATCTTGATGCACACTCAACCTCTGATCCATTTCACATAACAATGCAGATCTGAAAGTACATAAAAACGATTTTCTTGAGACTTAAATTTTGTAAAATTGTAATGAGTATATGATTGAACTACAAGTTAATCAGTGGCTTATTTTGAACTTAGACATTCCTCAATGCAAAAAATGTTTTTATAAGATCAGAAATAACATTTTATTAGATCATAAACACCCAAAGAATATCTTGATTTCTTGCATATCTATGATTTCTCGTGGAAACACTGAATTAGAAGTAATGTTATGTAAAGCACTGGGAAATAAAATAACTTATGAGATTTCAAAATGTAATTCTCCTAAAAAAAAAAGTATTTAAGAATTGGATAGTAAAATTCTGTAAAAATACTGCTCACTTAAGACATTTACAATGCATAAAATTTCAAATTTTAAGATCATTAATGCATAATCTAAGTTCAAAGCTGCATACAGAATAAGAAACAGTAGAATTTACATAAATATACAGCAAGATAAATGAGAAAGCATCGATAATGGAAACTTTTTCATAGTTTAGAAAAGAGAAACATGGTTTAAATATAAATTCTCTTTTCTAACATGAAAGTAAGGTATCTCATCTCCATATGATATTATTTTTTCTCCAACATCATGAATATACCACATAAATCTAGGGACCCCATGTATTACTTACAGGAGTATGGCGTGAGCTATTGTGACTTTTGCATAGAAAAAGAAAGATGGCAATAATTGATTTTGACATTCAGCGTGAGTAAAATTGATTTGATAGAACAGTGCATGAATCATCTCCAATCAGGAATAGAAGTTGCCATTAGATTTATGTGGTCTCTTCATGACGTTGAATAAAGTATAGTAAATTAGTCATTATGCTAATAGAAACAAACCTGTATGCCTCATATCGCATGACTATTTCTTCCAGTTCTTGCTTGTATAATCTTTTCAACATGGCATCAAAACAGTCTAATTCAGGCAAACGGAACAATTCCCACCGTAATTTATGGTCAAGATCCTGAGATGCTCTTGAGTATACTGCCAACCAATGAGGAATTTCTGCAAAAATAAAACTAGTTTAAAAAACAAATCACAACTATTTAATTCATTATGCGACATAAATAATTTTCTTGAACCTCTGTTTCATTCATTCATAGAATATGAATATTCTTCTACTCTCCTCAGCAGAAGGAAAGTGTGTAGAAGAGTTTAGATGAGGAATAACAGTGGCAAAGGTAGATTTAATGAAGCTAAGGTAACTGATAACAATAGGCCTTGATAGAGGAATCAGGATAATGTTGGTAAAACTCCTTGATGTGGAGTGTCTTGCGGTACAGATGTGAAATCTGGACTCAGAAAAAGGAAGATAGCAGAATGTTGGAGGTTTTTCTTATATTGGTGCGATCAAGAATGGAAAAGATAATTTCTGTAGTAACAAAAATAAACATTTATAAGGAGTAGTAAGTAAGAGAAGATAAGGTTTTGATAGAAGTAATTACATGAAAATAGAGGAAATGAACGGATACAATAATGAGAGGAAAGATATTGTTAGAGAAAGTAATTAAAGAAAATAATCATAAATTTACTAGGCAAATTTGAGTGTAATTAGACTACTCTTACAATTAACCTTTTCAAGACAACCAAACACATCCATGATGACCACAAAGGAGAAGACAGATGTGAAAATAATGGCATAATAGGTAACATAATTGAGTAGAATAAGTTATCTAGAAATAAAAGAGAGGGCGTTATGAAGGAAATTTTCTGGCACATGAAGCCACAGAGAAATAAAATACTCATATTATCTTGAATCTCTTAGTATCACTTTACTTAACCATTTCTAGCC
This sequence comes from Pachydiplax longipennis, assembly GCA_036926295.1. NCBI lineage: Eukaryota > Metazoa > Arthropoda > Insecta > Odonata > Libellulidae > Pachydiplax > Pachydiplax longipennis. The sequence continues at coordinate 3,066,086 of JAVFKF010000003.1, forward strand.
AGCTAGGTGCACTACAGAAAAACTTTTAAAAATTGTTTAGACTTTCAAAAATTACAGTTTCTTCTCCACTTTGATGGTTAACTTTTCTTAATAATTTCAGTGAATAACATAATTAAAGCCTTTCACAAGATAATCTTTTAACTCTTTTCCTACAAAGTACCCCTGATTTCACAACAAAATATTACACATTCATAAACATAATTAGAATTTCTTTGCAGAAAAATTATCATTTACTTAACTCTTACCCTTATATCAATTTCTACTTATGCCAGCAATATTGTTACTCATTTTATTTTGCTATTAACAATTGATATGAGAGATTGACATGGTATCTGTAAGAGGATATATCATCAAAAATGAAGTAACAGAATGCCTATTATTAATGATGTATTCAAATATTAGAAAAAAATAAGGCGAATCAAAATAGCAACCTGTAATCACTCCGTAAAAATTATGAAAAGAATAGCTCTAATGGTCTCAGCCTCAGTATTTACTCATAGTTTTGAGATGCGTTTGGATCAATATAGAAATGCTTCCCTTCAGATCATGGTAAGCTCACTCTTTTACCTCTCTCATCTACCTCTACTAAATTTCAATAAATAAACTATCCAACGTAACAGAAACTGAGCAGTGGTACTTAAATTTTAGTATGTACACTTACGTATAAGACATTAGGAACCCTTGGAAGCTGGGAAACCTTATAAATAAGTTGCAATGCTTACCTTGATTGAGGTAAGGGTTAGCAGGCACGAGGACACTGTGAGGATGAAAGTGAGTATGACGGGGTGGGGGTGGAGGAGGAAGTAATCCTCTGTGATGTGCCACTTCCAATTGAAGATGTCCCCTCAAATCTGGAGGCTGGTGATAGATATAATGGGGTGCACATGGATGCTCATACTGGGCTTGACGTGTGATGTGACTAGAATAATAAGTGCAAATACTATTTAATAACTCGATATATATAAAAATATAAGCCAAAAAATAATTACACACCCTATTTTATGCAACACTCAGTTTATTTATTAATCAGAAGTTTTACACAAATTTCAAACATAATACATAATTAAATGTTGCCACTCCAGAAAGAATAAGATCTGAAGATTTTAACAGATAAAGCAACAGGTTTGACCAGAGAACACATAATACCTTTCATAAAAATTGAGCACTAAGTTTATTTTCATTGCTTCAAAACTTCAATTATCTTAATATTAAATTTAAAATATTAGGCATATGAATATGAGGTATTCTTATCTTTTAATGGAATTTTAATTAACAATAAGTTTTCCATAATTTTCTAAAATTCAATTAATTTTGAAAAATAATCTGTTTGACAGCCTTCAAGAACTAAAATATACATTGAAAAGTATGCCAAGTCGATGAGTTTAATGCAAGAAGACGTTATTCCTTTGGAGCAGTCTTTTGAAATTGAATTCAAATTTATATAATAAATATTAAATTACCTTGTATTAAAATACCATTTAATTTATAAAAGAAATTTATATTTGAAATAACAATTGATATTCTCCCTTTAATGATGTACATCATTTAATGAACTCTGGTCCCTAGATGTGTCATAAATGATATCTCAGGAAGTTGAAATCCCAAGCATTTTGGATTCCCCAGTCTATTTTCAATAAAATTCAGATAGGTTTACAATTCTTTCATGATGCTACATTTCAGGAAACAGACTTAGGAATATTTTCACCATAAGACAAACATACCCTTAGGATGGATGGAAACCATCAGTAGTAATAAATTAAAATTGTGATAAAAACATAAGTAAAACTCTGACCTAGATATAAAAAAAATATGCACACAGAGAACAATAAGTCTCAAAAGAAAATTCATTTTTCTAAAATGCTATTGCTGCATCAAAAACGATAGAATATCAGTTATTTGGAATACAGAACAAAGATGCATCAACTGAATATATTAATTATAAATTATGTATCTTATATAAAAAGTCAAGGAAACACATTCTATTAAATAAAAGGAAGCCATATTAAAGTAAGAATTAGCAGAAATAAAATTACATTTTGAGGATGCTAAATTGACTTACTTCACATAGTAAATACCATATTCTGGGGATTCGATTCTTTCCCACCCAGTTGGCAGACCCTCCTTTTCCAAAGGATGACTCCAGTGGGTTGTTTTGGTATTGTGATCAATATAATATTTCCTACCACGAAGAGTGTAGTCAACAGACCAGCCAGGAGGAAGAGGAAGTTCATCTTCATCATCCTCTCCATCTCCCTTACCATCATCTACAGCCACAGATCTTCCACTTCCCATACTTCCTCCTGAAAAAATAAGAAAAGGGTTTAAAAACAGGATCACTCTGAAAATCACGGTAGACAGAATCTCATTCAAATACAAAAGTTGTTCACAAGCTGAGGAGCCTTTTCTTTAAGTAATAATCTGAAGAAACTATACCTTATAAACACTCCAAGCCACAAAGAGATTTATAGAGACAATTTATCTGTGACTGATATTATTTCTAATTTACATGGTTTGATTTTCTGCTGCCCTAACAAGATATAGCTCAAATGACTGACTTCAGTTTGTATATCTGTATGATACTTTCTTCATGAAATTGATGAAATGCACTTACTAAAATATTAATGAAAACTATGAATCAAATTATTGCTTTAAAATACAATGATCTTGTGAAATAATAATATATATTAGCTAAAGGTAAAAAGTTTATAGGTCATCATTGAGACTATTCCCAAAGCAGGAGTTGTGACATCTATAAAATAATGATAATTTTTTTTGTTTTTGCTTCTCTTCACATAAATTTTAGGCATCCTTCATTATATCTACTACAGTTAGCAAAATTATAGTATATGTACTGCCTTAAGTTTACTTACTGTCTTAGTTTGTAAAAGGGAAATTATCTAGCACAGTGCAAGAAACAAGGTTCAAGGTTTAGTCAATAGCCTGAAGAAATTATAACAATAAACCAACAAACAACTTCTTCCTACATATTAACAACATGCCCCTGTTAATATTATAGATCAATGATACTGACTGAAATAATTTAATTGGTAGGAAAGAGCTACCAAGGAAACTACTCAAAAAACAATTTGCATATATTTTTACATGTGGGAGAGTAGTAGTAGTATGATTAAAATTACTTCGACAGCTGAGGTCATTTTGCACATGAGCTCCCACCAGGAATTGAACTTGAGACCGCTTTCACCAAAGTCAAATCTGGGAGCCTTACATATGGGGAATACAGAATTAATTAATTGCTACCATTGGTAAGAAATGATTCAGGTCGTGGCAGTCTGCAGAAATGAGATAAATTGTAAATTATAAGAGGAAAAAGAAAAGAATGGTGGATGATATGGGAGTAGATATTAATAAAACTGTTGAAAAGATTTTAGTGGAATGGCCATGCATAAATGATGGAGGGAGAAAGACTCTTAGGAATAAGTCAGGAACAGAAAAAGACTCAAAGGCCACCTAAGAAAGAGATGATATGATGGAATCCAAGAACACGTGGAGAGTACAAAAGAAAATGGATTTAATCAAGCCTCCAGATAGCCAAGTAGGTAGAGCATTAATCTTCAGTGGAAGAGGTCCCAGGATTTGATTCTTGGTGGAAGCCAACATTATTGGTGTTCACCCAGCATTATGATAAATGTGGGTAGCTATTTGATTTAAGAAAAGAAAGAAGTCAATGCAGTAGCATGGGGGTCCATGTTCTGACCATGTATTACTACTGTAATATCTGACTAGCTAGGCCATATCCTTCAATGAGATGACATACGATGGACTTTTTAGTGGATTTAATCTTGGAGGGAGAGTGGTAGGAAGACCAGTAAGAGAAAAAGGACAAAGTTGCTCTAAGCCTCTAGGGCTCCTGAGTACCCAAGTAGGTGGCACACATGCTTTAGGTGAAATTGCATCAGAGATCAATTCCCAGTAGAGGCCCATTTGTAGTAAATGATTATCCCAGATCCAGCTATCTAAGCACTTTTAACAATACTATCACTTCCACTACTCTAAGCATTTACCCAGCAGTAGTTGCAGAAATGAATTCTGAATTAAAAAATGTAGACTTTGAAAACTACAATAATATTGTAAATGGCAAAACAATTCCAAGAAAATATGTATACAAATTTAGACCTTGTGGAGGTGGTTGTTGATGAGTAGCCAATGTCTGGACGGAATAAGGAAGGTTTTGCTGAGGATGTGGAGCATGATGATGCTGTTGAGTATGTAAAGTAATTGGAGTCACCATATGCTGCCCATAAGATATTGGAATCTGAAACAAAAGAGTACAATTTCATTACATTCAGACTAGCTTATGAAAAATCTGCAGTTAAAGTTAAATTAATAAGATTCCTAAAAGAATCTACTCACAAAGAAAAAATACCTAAACCCAACAAAATATTATCTAAAAGAATGCCATTGAAAATATATATACAGACAATTTTTTTATAATCAAGGTTATATGATGTAATTCATTAAGTTAAAATTATTTTAATCAGTTAATGATGACAGCATTGAAATAACTCCACCACTCAGGCTTGCTGATACTGGCATAAGTGCAAGCAAGAACTATCAAAAAAAACTTGCATGCAGTGATGAAATTTACAATTAGTTATTTTCTTACACTATCATATCAAAGATGCATTCCACATAACAAAGAAACAACTATAAGCATTCAAATTATGACACCAACCTCCATAAATGTACTCAGTTCAGATTTCAATAAAATATAGAAAAAAGTGTATCTAAAAACTTCATACAGTTACCATCACACCAAAACTATCTAACATATTTTAATATATTAGCAGTGCTGTGAAATTTCTTCATATCCTTCTATCATTAAATAACAATTGATTAGTTAAGTAAAGCAAAATCAATTTACCAAATTTACATTAGTTTAATATAAGGAAATCAGTTGATACTACAGCAAATTTGCTAATGCTTAAATTATTAATTTCTTTAAGTGATCCGATACTTTTAAAGGCAAAAGAGTAATTTGTAAAGCAAAACTTCATAATAACATGACTACATGCTCATTTCAGATGCTTATTCCTTTGCATTAGTGTGTAATTGTTGCCACTGAACATCAGGGTATCAAAATTTAAGAAGTGAAAAAGATAATCATTTAAAATAGATAGAAAAATAAAATATTTCCCAATGCATTATACTGAGAATTTCCATCTGATGTAAATAATTTCTTTATTGATTGAAACCTTTAAGCCCTCAAAGATGGGGTATGTGCTATGTACCAAGATATCCCTCTAAGTAACCAGCATCAGTATCTCAAAACAACCTTTACTGAGTGAAATTAATAACACTTTCTGATGTTTAGTGCATATTTTAATTACAAAATGACTGAAAATAAATATAACAAATCATATTAAATTGAATGTGGTTGGGAGGTATGATATACCAAAGCTAGCCTATTAAAATGCCAATTCAGGGCATTCAATTGGAACCACCTATTCTTTGAGGGGTTAAATAAACTGCAAAATTGCATATTTATACAAAATTTCATACTCACAGAAATTAGCTGTAATGTCCATAGCTGACTGATTGGAAAAATACCAAGAAATTGCTTGAAATTGTTTGACATTATTTGTACTTAGCCAAGTAACTCGAAAAATTTATAGGTAGGGATAACTTAAACTCAATATTTCACAACAAAGCATTAACTATGATACATGAATCTACAAAGAAAAACAACTGAATATAGAGATGTGAATTAAAGGCCTAAGATAAAAGAAAAAAAAACTAAACCTAAACTACTACCTGTGGATAGGACAAATAATGATAGTCCTCCTGATGATGATATGAAGTTCCATCACCCTGTACAACATATTGGTCCACCTGCTCAGCATAATCAGAGGTTACCCCAGACAAGGGCAAGTATGAAGAGGGACCCATCTAGTGCAATCAAAAACATTTATCTAGCAGCAACGGAGATTTTGCATTCTACAAAATACAGAAACACCTGAAGTCTTCATTTTTCAATGCAACCATATCCATAAAATTTTCTTGCGAATCGAAGTGAAGGTTGAGTTTCATTTCAGATTTTTATGTAATAAAAATGTCAAATAATGACGAAAGACAAGATTTAGAAGAGTGTCTTAATGAAATAAATCAAGAAAAGGAGTCTTCCAAACCAATTTGAAACATATTGTGATGCATCAAACTGTCAAACAATATTACTGTTTGAAAGATGAAATGGTGAAGACAATAAGAAAGTTCATGGAATTATTTACTACTATACCAGAATATGAGATAATGAGGTACATAAATTCATTAATTGAAACATAAGTAAACCTTTTCATGAGCTGAAGGAAAGAAAATTTTTGTGAAGACAGTCTGAGAAGTATACAGAAACAGGTTGAATGTTTGGAATACTTCCATGAGTGCCGAATTTTACTTATCATCCAATGAAGAATAAATCGTTAAAAAGAATTCCACGAATCATGCACTAAAGAAATATTCCAATAAGTTCAATTGTGATACAATCATGACTTTCTCATCAATCAAATATTATCAATCATTGAAATTTCACCATTAACTAACAACCATGGAAGAAAAAATTATTGGATCATACCCCAAACTACAGAAGAGTACATTAGATAATACACGTTGAAGAAAGGAGAAGAAAAGGAAGCTTGAATTCAATCTTAAGATATGCTGATATAATTATAATACTAATGATTCCAAGTCTATCAGGTAGTCAGAAAAGTCACAAGAGACAAATATAGAATGAAAAATTGAACAAGTTAATGGATAGGAAGAGATGAATGTCAGATACAACAGAAAAAGGTCTTTGTATAAGAGGTCAGAAATAAAGCCAATGAATTATATGGAAATGATTGTAATAGATGGAAGAACTCTCTACAGAAGACTACAGAAAAGAAAATGGAAAAAGACTCATTGGATTAAATATTTTATACGTAATAATGGATTAAAGAATCTGAAATGATAACAAATTATACAGGAAATTCTTAGATAGCATAGGTAGGAAAAGGCAAGTTTGGTATATTTGTGCATGTTCATTCTTTAATTCATTTACGAAAGTTCAATTTGTATGTTATCAATCTTCTGCAAAACACAAACATAAAAATATAAGAGTTGGAGAAAATTTGATAGTTTAGAACGATATTGTTTAGGAAATATATAAGAAAGAATTTAATCACAGACGCTTGGCAAAAACCTGCACTTTGAAATTTAATAATGAAAGAAATAAGAACGGCTGTGTTGATAAATGAAAAATATGACAAAATCAGTATTAAAAAATCATTCACTCAAATATTTTATGAATATGAGGAAAACAGTACAAATTTTACTAAAAAGCTGAAAAGTGAAAATAAAACATATTAATAAAAATGTGTTAAGTAACATTCAGAGATAATTCATGAGAGGGAAAAATTTATGGTAGCTCAGTTATGATTTATAGCAGCCAACAAACACTCAAAATATATCACTACAACCTAAAACTCAAATTATAATTCAATACACCAACAAATCAGTTACTTGAAGCAAAGCTGTAAAATGCATTTGTACAGAAAGCTGTAAAAAGGCAAAAATAAAATTTTAAAATGATGCTACAAATGATTTTCTAAAAAGCTGGTGGATATAATATAAATTGGCAAACAAAGAGAATAAAATATAATTGATAAAAGAAAGTTATCAAATATGAATTCATTTATCCCCAACTACCACAGTTTCCCTTGTATAATACAGTTTGTAACAGAACTTATACTTTCTATACAATTCAAATGCCTCAAATTTTACCAATAAAAGAAATAAGCAAAATATTTCTCATTTACATATTCACTTTTTTTATTCACATTTACTAATATTGGTGTATTCAAATATATTACATCATGGTTTGATAGATTCAATCCTAGAAATGAAAGATTTTCTAAAATAATCATTAAAGATGTTGTTAAAAGTAGCTCTCATTATGAATATGGTCCATAAGGATTGAGGTCATAAATGAATGTAACATTAAGAATCAACAGTGGCTCACTCTACACCGCAGCAGAAGAGGATGTGACCAATGGTGACTCACACCAGTATGAACATAATTACCATTGAGTGGCCAAGGTGCCATAAAATCTTTAGTGCTAGAGTTGACCAAGATAATTTTTCACGGAAATTTTAAGAGTGTGTATATGAATTTTAAAGTTCTAATGATGAACATTTGTTAGCCTTACACAAGAGATAAATCTACAAGAATTTTCTCATTTTTCTTATTACCTGCATTCTATCCAAATTATACTCTGATCCTGTGTATTGGTTAATATATGTATGACTCATAGCAGGAACTATACCATTACCATACCCATTATGAACTGACTTAGAGCTTCCCATTGGTTCATTACCAGGACCAGCAGACATACTGGCGAACCTGTGGTAATAAAGTGTGCATAAATATTTGTTTGTAGCTTATGCAAAGAAAAGCAGAATACCACAGTACTTACCTTTGTGCCAGGTCAGGAACAGAACTGCTAGGTGTATATTTTCCTTCATGACCACCTAACGTACTTGGGGTGCCTCTACTGTTTCCAAACTTCTGAACAATACTTGTTGGTTGCTGTACAAGCTGATCCAAAATTTCAGTGATTCACCACAGCATGATAATTAAGAAAACAATTCCAGATTTAAGAAAGAAATGAGAGCACAGAACAGTAAGTCATTCACAAATGCCTTATTTCGACGAATGAGTTTTGAATTGTGCAAGTACTTTTCATCTTACTTTTCGTAATAAATTATTAATATCAAACACAATTTTCCCAAAAATGATGGAAAAAACAGGTATCAAATGGGTTAACTCTTTACAAGTACAAGAGTTAACTCTTGTATATTATATTTTCAGCACTGAACCTTTCCTCAAAACTTTATAATGAATGAAAGTGAAAGACATCACGTTCCTAATAATTAGTTTATAAAAACATTGTCTGAGAACCTTTGATGATAATTTCTTATTTTCGACGGATAATGAAGCACTGTGGGGATTCATACATCCGATTTCACGATTATATTTTACATTTGAAAGCTGTCATATGCAATGAAACGTTGAATTTCCGATGTTTGATTACCGAGAGCTATCACCGGTGTCATTCATCGCATATAATTTTGATCCTGAAATTAATCTGTAGCAAGTGCCACTGAAAACATTGTTATAAGGTCTTGGGAAGTATTCTCGTATGAATAACTTTCATATGACCACATACTGAAGAGAACACTCAGTTTACAATAAGGAAACTTTCCTTACCATGGCTTGCTGATGGTTTTGGTTCCCTCGTCGATGACTTTTCCGCTGAGGTTCTGTCGACCAGACGTTTATTACTGCAAAATTAACATCATGATGTCATCAACCCCAACTCTTAGCGTTTAAATAATAATCTCGGGAAAATTAATCAAGATCTAACTCGGACTAACTTGGCATTTCAGGCGGAGTGTCTTTTTTGACATATTTTCCTACTACTCCCTCCTTGATGGTTCTTAAATCCTTGTTCTTCCGTGATAACATTGGTAATAAATGCTTTTCTTTCGTTCAACAATAATTCTTAGTCAAACAACGAAATCATACAATAGAATTATTTACATTAACTTCGACCATTTTAGATTTACAATGATGCCACAACGCTCAAAAATACATCTACTATGGGAGCAGCAACTCCGAAGACCATCACACGGATTCACGAATCCAGACGAAACATTAAGGAAACTTTCAAACTTTCACAAACTAAAGAATATATTCCGGTCTTATGTCAGCCACATCCTTATAAGACGGCATTCTATGAAATCGGCCTCTGCGCCATGTTTTTCCAAGATACTGAGAATTATGAATATTGAAAGAGTTAACGATAGTACAATTATTAGATAATTAAGAGTAATGATTCGATTTAATTGATATAGAAACATATACAAATATCAAATTTACTATAGTATTTCTATCATTTATAACGTCATACTGAAGCTTTAAATTTAAAACTATTCAAGTGGGACCAAGAACACTGGTGTAAAACTACAAAAAAGATTTATTTAACGAGAGAAATAAATACGGGTATGAAAGAAAAACCCTCTTCTACAGTTAATATAGTTCTTGTACGTAAAGATGATTCTATACGCAAAATATTACAAAGGATTTCAAGTCTTTTAGTGATTCTGATGACATCCATTCCTAAGAGATATTTGGACGTAAAATAATGTTAGAATGAGGTTATAGTTTAGTTAGAAAATAAGCAAAAAATTACATTTATTGGTTTATAAGGGTATAGTAAAAATGTATTTTCTGTCGCATTCGATGCGCAACAGCAAAACTAAAGTGTACCTTTCGTACTCAGAATTTTAAAATGAAACATTCTCCTTGAGCCCCCATCTTAAATACAGAATTGAGACTGGTTATAGTGATATTTATGTATCACTTTAAGGTATTTAATAAGAACATTAAAATATACTATTAACATTTTTATTTGTTTCAATAATAATACAGGTTGAAGGGAACACGCACATTTTAGAAACATTTGCAAAGTGCAGCTTTCCATAAAGTAGGAATAGGAAATTAGTGCAAGGTACATAAGTATCATACAACAAGGGCTTTATTAAGATAACTTCTTCATATTGTCTTTTGCAGTATTGAGGTCGTTGCCATGTAAATTACAGTAATTTGTGAGTATTCATGAACTTCCCATTCAGATTATTTCCGCGAGAAATGCAGCGGACTCAATAAAACTACATCGATTTTCATAATTCATGTATAAATTAATTCACAAAATTCTTCGAAGTAGGATTCCAAGACGCCGTCTTAATAACTGGTATAAATTTAGGCACGGTGTCTTTCAATAACTCCTCAAATGAAATAATTCACCCTCAAGTTGTCTAACTTGCTCACGCAGCAGAAAATGACAAAATAGTTACGGAATAGGTGCGCAGCTCTCTGCATGCCGAGTTTTCTGTTTGAAATTAATATTAATTTGAAAGATGTCAAAAGCTGCCTCTCGACTCAAAGCTCTAAAGAAGAGCGCCGACAAAATAGCTCACGCAAGCAGATTAAGGACCAATATTCCAGCCGGTATGGCTGCCGCTGGTCCTCCTCTTGGTCCTATGCTTGGACAGGTACTGTATTCAAAATTTGCCATTAGTTGAATACTCTTGTAGATACTCAAGTATTTTTTTTTCCATAGAGAGGAATCAATATAGCAGCGTTCTGTAAGGATTTTAATGCTAGAACTGCAGATATAAAAGAAGGCATTCCTCTACCATGTCGAGTTGCAATCGCTTCGGATCGTGGCTACGAGCTTGTCATTCATAAGCCACCTGCTACCTATTTTTTGAAGCAAGCAGCTGGAATCACAAGAGCAGCAATGCAACCCGGTACTAACTCGATTTTCTATTCTGATGATCTAGTTGCATGAATTTTTCTTAATGTTGCACGCTTTTTATATCACGGACTATCGACTTCCTCTGTATGCTCTAAATGGTAATTCATGGGTGTCAATCTTCGAGTAAGATTTGTCGTACCCCAACCGTAGTATAATCTAAATTTCTTCACCTAGGAAGGATATAGTCGAGGTCTCGTAAAGACTCTTCTATTTACACCTTCATAAATGACGTTCCTGAACGCCATACAGTATATATTTAATTTATATTCATTCTGCTTGGTTGTCGCTAAAATTTATGCTTTGATGAACAAATTTACTTTATAAATTGCTCCTATTTTGAAATATTTTAAATTGTAAATCACTTCATAACATATCACTCAAAGTAACAAATTTGACCATTTGTAACAATGATCACTCCCGTAAATTTTCACTTCAATGTACCTGTCGTTAAAATTACTAATAGTCATATTTATGTGCCATCATTCGAAAAAGGGGAAAAGAATACTTAGTTCATAATTCATGAAATTCATTTTTTTTCTGAGAGTATCGAAAATTCTCTATATATTAACCATCCATCCCCTGCTAGGTGTTATATGTAGTTGCCTCTAATCCTTAAGCTAACTCAGTGCTATGTGCTGTCCATATCTATTCCACTTACTTTGCAATTGGACTTTAGTTAAGTGATTGTGGTTACCTTGGATAAGGTTTCTTTCCTAGCTGAAAGTAAATATTTGTCCTCTTACTCCTCTTGTAATTTCTTACATGTTCCACGCCCTTCATGAAGGCTATAAAGTATTAATAAATTATTTTACCTTCATCCAGGTCGAGAAGTAAGTGGTAAGGTGACACTGAAGCATATATATGAAATAGCAAAGATCAAGGCAGAGGATCCTCCACTTGCACTTTATTCTCTACAGCAAGTAGCTCAGATGCTTATAGGTATTGCTCATACATGTGGAATTGAAGTAGTAAAAGAGTTGGACCCAAAAGAATATGAAGAATTCCTCGCAGAAAGGAAAATGGTGGTGGATAAGCAGAAGCAAGAATTGCAAGAAAAGAAGGAAGCTAAACTCCTCAGAGCAGTGTAGTTTCCATTTTGATAGTAAATGTGTTGGACTTTGGTGTAAAAATTATGAATTTATAATTATAGTTAGTCTTTGTACATGTGTATATAAAATAGATAATTTTTTAGCAAATATGTCACATCATCTCTTCTAACTTTTTTTGGTCTTTCCTCATATTTTTTCTCCTTTGCTTCTCAATGTGCTTTTGCAACTTCCCGCTTTTCTTCAGTTTTTCATAACGATCCACCAAAATATTGAGTTTTTGTTCCGCTGGAATAGAATGAGATATTTTGAGCAAAAGTCCCAACTGAAAACCACAGAATACCAAGAAAACATCCAAAAACTTACCTTTGCTCTTAAATTTAGGCAATTTGCCCTGCTTAAGCATTTTGATTTTAGCCTCTCGCTCCTCTCTAAGCCTCTCTTCTTTTTCCTCTTTCATTTTCTCCTCTCTCTCTTGATTTTCCTATTAAAAGTGAATGATAAGAAACATGAATGAACAAAAATAAGGAATATGTCATAAAGAGAGGCTCACTGGAATCTGATTTCTAAAATTCAACTTGCCATTCTTTTGAGGAGATACTTTATGTTCTCCATCTCATCTGGATCATTTTCTTCACGCAACATCTTTTTCAGTTGCTTCTTTTCCTTTTCTCGGATGTCATTTACAAAACGATATGCTGTTTTGAAAGCCTAGAAATACAAATAAAACTTTATAAGACATCTTACGCATTATATGCGTTGTCCCTGTTTTGCACTAGCATATATGTGTGTGATTACAGTGCCCCTCCAACTTTATTAAGCTAATTTAATGAGTTGCAAAATCTTCCTGGCACCTATCATTAAAAAAGTTGAGAAGTATGCCTTTATCTAACTTTATATCATCAAAGATTAAATCAAAAAGTTGTTGGACTCAAGTTGCTGCAGAGTCTTTTCTCCCATAAAGTTACATGAACAAGTTGTTTGTAAAACTCATATCCAACAACTTTTGGCACTAATTTATTATCACTAATTATTCTGACTAGCAATACATAGGTCATAGCAGTAGCATAAGAAAGAGCTCTCAAATGTCTACAGACAAGGACTGACTGCAGATGATAAGCATGTGAGGCATTTGCCTCAAGAAACACTTCTGAACAGGTAAACTATGCTTCTTTTAGTCAGAATGATGTACTTCTACCTCATGAATTCAAACCTCTTAGCAGCACTTAAAGCAACAGAGCTTAGACATCTTGCTTTTCTAGGACAAAATAAATGTTATTAATTTACAAAATAGGTCTCTGCACACCATATTTGACTGAATGAGGAACTTCATATATACATAATACAAAAAGTACAAAATATATAGTAACTTAGTATATTCCATACTTTACATTTCCTATGTAAGAATAAGAGGAAAAAAGCAATGTTGTCAAGACCTATGGGAGAGGATCCATTTAGTTCAATCAATGCAACTTGTGTGCTATATGTTTTCTACTGGAAGATTTTTATAAATTAGTTAAGATTCATAACTAAACTGTACAAAATAAATTATTCAATATATTACAAGAACAATAAAACAACCTCTAGCTACAATTTAAGGGTCAATGATACAAAAAATTATAGACTACATTATTGACTATAACAAAACTCATGGGGAAAAAAAGGCTAAGAAATTAATTTTCACAGCCAGAAAACAAACAACTCATTCATAGATTTGTTTTTATTCCTTGTGTACCTCTCTGTCTGTACGTTGGAGTTGAATTCTTTAGAATTATTTCCTCTCTCTGCAATTAACTCGAGACTTGCTCAAGAGCAAATCCTCGTTATTTTTTGCCTTCTATTTTTTTTCTTAATCACAAAAGAGTAATGCTTCAATGATAATTCATTCAATTACTATTGTTAAATTTATAGATATTATAAATCTAAAAACTGAGGGGACTGTAACATGCATACCTTTTAATGTCTCAGAGATGATTAGAGGAAATCACTGTTTACAAACTTATTATTAATTATCATAATGCAACAGAAAAACACATTAACATTAATGGCAATATATAACACACAAATCTCAGCAAAGTATTCATTATAAAATTCCTCTCGGATAGCATCTTTACCAGAAAAACTGAAATTTAGTACAAATCCACCTATACATGATCACAATTTTTTTCTTCTACTAATTAACTCATCAAATGAGTTGGACTAAAGGAAGCAATTATGCATTACCTTCACAAACAGTAAGGTTAGGGAATACACATATTGAATCATGCATGAAATATCAAACTCTAAATAAAATATCAATCTCACAATACTGAGAAAACTTCACAAAAGGATTTGATAAAGTGTTTGAACTGAATGTTCATAAAATAAAAATAAGTTTTACACATGTAAGCTACAACCCTTAGATGTGGGTATGCATACATATGAATGAGTACTCACCCTTTCATTAAATTTTCCACAAAGACTATCAAATCTTGGATCCCGAAATTGCTGCTTGAACACTGACTGCTTAGGTGCGATTGGAACTGGTACTTTGGATGACATTTCCCTCGGCCTAAATAATAAATATCTTAAAAATAATCCCACAAAAAAGCATTGAGTAAGAAAGCTCCCTCAACAAAAAAGAAGTCACATACCTATTCTTGTTTCTCCTCTTGAAGGTTTTTTCCTTCATTTTATTTTTTCCAAACATCGCTTCATTGTATACTCTGGCTCCCAACTTTTCCTTGAGCCTCTGAAGTTCTTCAAAACTCATCTGCGATAGCTCTTCTCTAATGGCACCCTGAAATACACGAATACTAAATAAAAATGGAATATCTTACAATTTGCACACATTAGTATGCGAAACAATGAATTCGATATAGGGTCGTCATTTTAATTCGATAGTTAAAATTAACAGTTTGTTTTTGAAGGCTGTTAGATGATAAATGAGACAAGTCTTAAGTTGATGATATTCAACTCATTAAAAGAAAAGTCAATTACAACATAAATTAAGCTTGGATTCAGGATATTGTCAAAGATTAATTGAATTCAGCTCAAATAACATGACAACCCTAAATTTTACTCATTCGAGGCAATTATTAGAAACATTTCTTTTCAAAGAGGTCGTTCCCTTACTTGAAAAATAAATACTGGATGCATATGATAATAACTCACCCTTTCATTGTCTTCTTCATGCAAACTAGGATCAGCGTTCATACTTATAAGAATTTTTGCGCTTATGTTTATACTTCAAAGTAGCATGTGAAACCAGCTTGAGTGCTATTTCAATCGAGCGATGCCGATGCATCGAACCTTTTCGAGCGATCGCTGTGAAACAGATCGTTTCTGAAAATCGCGGTCGGTCGTTTATGAGGATTTTGAATCCCGTAGATTGGTAATTTCAAGTTGAAGAAAAAGCGAAATTGTTATACGTATCAAATAATTTAGTATAGATGTGATCGCTAGACCTTTAATAGATTACATCTTATGAAGCAACTTTCTGCTGTAATTCTTCCTGAGTCGAATGTGATTTTAATTCGCTAAAAGTTACAGAAATGTTTTCAGCATTTCGTTGCCGTCGACTATTTAGTAAAAAAGCGATTTCTTAATATTTTCGCATAAATACCTAATGCCTATCGATTAACAGGTATCAGAGCTTGAGTTATGTAAAATCTGAATTATTCTACGACGAACTTATGAATTTAAAAATTTTTAGGCTCAAAGTTATATAGGGTAGATGGAAACTAAGTAATAGAGGTATGATATAGCAATATTTTGCGGTAGTAAGCGTCAGTTTAAACTTTATTATAATCCACTAATTAATGATATTATTGAAGAATTTTCTTTAGTTAATATCCAGGTTCCGTAAATGCCTTTCGCAGAGAATGTTCGCTTAATCAAATATTTCGTATTTACTCGACCAATAATTTATTTCGTGATTTGATAGAATCTGTAGTAAAATTTTGATAACCGTTAGTGTGTTTTTCAACTCAATTCTCAAATTCCATCACCCTGTAAGGTAGTAAAGACTTTTCCGTAAAAATTATGAAATTTATGGATGGCAAGACTGTTTGTTGACTGATTCTCCTTTGTTATTCTGTTCAAATCCCTTTTACCCTATCTTATTTTCCCAAGATTTTTAGCTTATCACTCATGTATGAAATCTATTTGAAATGGATAAACCGCAAATAATATGCCACTTGGAGAAGAACTGCAACTACTCTGTTTTCGATGCTCGTTGGATACCATGCTCAGCGAAATTTGTGACTCTAGGTGGTCATCCTAGAGGCACAGGTGCTTTGCAAGTTTATGAAATCAATGGCACTGACGTAAATCTTGTTCATGAGGTAATTTACTACATTAGTAATTGAATCTTACTTTATTTTATGCGTACTAATCCATATAAATTAAAGGTGGAGAAAGGGAAAGCTTTCAAATGCGGAACATTTGGTGCATCCAATCTTAAAGAAAGACATCTGGCTACTGGAGATTTTGAGGGAAAGTTACAGATATGGTAAATTGTGTATTCCATTGTAGATAGCACTTTTTGAAAACTTAATTTGAGACAAAATAATTTACAGGAATTTGGAAGATTGCTCTACTCCGGTATATTCCGCGAAAGCTCACAATGAAATAATTAATTGTATCGACGGAATTGGTGGTCAAAGTATAAATAGAGGAGCACCTGAAGTGGTAACAGGAAGTAGAGATGGTCTGTAATGTGTGAAAGCTAAAATTTATCCTTATTCTTTCGTTGTATATTTAATTGAATAATACTCAGTCGATGCCCTTTTCTATTCTGTATTAATGAGATACATACTGTATCTCGTTCTAACAATCTGACGATATTCGTTCCTCAAGGCCTAGTCAAAGTTTGGGACCCACGATTAAAAGATGTACCTGTGGCAACAATGGAACCTGCAGAAGGAGAGATGAAGCGAGACTGCTGGAGTGTTTGCTTTGGTAACTGATTTTATTGTATCATTTAAACCAAAATATTTTATTTCAATCTATTCTACGATAAAATTAGAGATTCTTGTCATTGTATATGAGTTCTTAGTTTAAATTATGACACTTTTCATTAAATCGTCAATGCAAGTTGCTAGTTATTTTGGTGAAATATCCTGTCATTAATTATTGTTTGTTTTTGTGGAGAGTGGAAGCTGATTAGCTCATGGCAGAAACAAAACTTTTTTTTAAGAATCCAAGTATGATATTTTATTTGTTGTTATTGATTGTTATTCTATAAATTTTAAAAGTTCAAGGTCAAAACTATTACATGAAAAATGAAATATATAGCCAAATTAACCAAAGAGAAGCATCTTCCTTATAATTTCATTTAGCAAGATTATGAGTCTAGGATAAAAATAATCTCAAATTTCTTTCAATATTTTTTATTGAGATTTGCATCTTCTTGTAGATTTAATGTTCTCTAAAGCTTGTGATTGAGCTATAATTTAATTAAAGTACCAAATAAATCGCCATTGAGAAGCTTTATTCTAATCCAGCTGCTACTTTATTTCCTTGCTAACAATTCTTAGTCCTTTTCCCTTTTATTTCACTTTCTTATCCTTTGGCAAGACTATTGAGGATTTGGAAATTCAAATTATTTGACTAAAACAATACCCATTTTCACCAATTGAATCAATATCTAAGCAGTGATTAAACTCTTAGCTAGACTTTGTGGAGATTATCAAAGCCCATAAAAGATCACATTTTAAGTAATAGTTGTCATAATTTTCCTGAACCTTTAAATGTTGCTCAGAGTGGAAATAACATCCTGAGTTCAGAACAGTGTTAGTACATCATTGCACTCCAGTGAATAGATTTACATCTAAAGTGTTTATTTATCCAACCTGTTACAGGTATGTATCATGAAAGGAAAAGAATTATTCTTAGAAGTGAATTCTTGTACCTATTTAAATAAACGTTTCCTTCATAATCTGATTTGTCTATGTAACAGGGCAAATGAATAATACCTACTCCATTCCTTGAGAACTTATTATCTCTAAATTTATTGATCTAGTTAAACCTTGAATTTAATCTGCTTTTTTAAATGATTTCCATTTTATTTTCAATCTGAATCATGACCATGTTTTTAATTTGTAGTAGAAATTCCTAACAAGACTCATTTGTACTTGACATTTTTAAAATCACTGATATAGTGCTTGTCAACGGTATCCCATATACTGTATGCATAATTTAGTTGTGGTCTTACTAGGTGGACTGATGGACTAGTTTTCTCATTTATCATTTAGACTATTCTCTTGATGAAACCAACTTGCTAAATTCCAAAAGTGTACAATGTGAACATCTCCAAATTTTCATTGAAAATACATTATCAAATCCTTCTTTCTTTGTTTATTTTTGCTGATGCTATGCATCTTATCCATTCTGGTAGCATTCAGTTCACCTGTGTACTTTCTCTGAAGTTTTAATGTCATAGAACAAGTAAAGTAAAATTTTCCACCAGCTCATTTCTCTAACCATTCATAGTTTACATAATTATGAATCCAGCTCATTTGCCAATTGATGAAGCATCCTTGGTTCTGTGACATCTGTAAATAATTCTTTCCTGAGATCTCTTTCCAGTTTACCCTCTGAGTCAAATAGTGGATGAAAGGTTTCACAACACAACACACAATAACAAATCGTTAAAAATTTTTCGTGTTTGATTTTAAAATTTAAGTACATTGTATTGTCTAGTGTGTGACAACTTATTACTATATAAAAATTTTTGTCTTCCACAGGTAATTCGTATAATAACACAGAGAGAACTGTTTGTGCCGGTTATGATAATGGTGATGTTAAATTATTTGACTTACGAAAGTTGAGCCTACTATGGGAATGCAACCTTAAAAATGGGGTAATAGTCCAAATCCAGACCTCATTTGTTTTAAAATATCAAATTAACAATTTATAGATGTTGAGCACATTTGTTTTCCTAAATATTTCAGGTTTGCTGTGTTGAGTTTGACAGAAGAGATATACCTATGAATAAACTTGTTGCAACTACCCTGGAATCCAAATTTTGGCTTTTTGATACACATGTTTCCCATCCTAAGAAGGGTTTTCCGAAACTGATAGAAAAGGTATTAATATACTTCTCAAATTAAAGATGAAATAATACACATTGCTTGCTAATGCTCACTTTTGCTTTGATTCAATTCTGATGATCATGCCAACAACATTTGTATCTTCAGTTTAAAGATCATGGTTATTTCTTTCCCACCACAGTCAGGCTTGAGACGTCTAAGAGTTAGTAGAATTGCATCATATTCTTTTTCTTTTATTATGATAATATTCCTAGATTAATAATAAATATATATTTCCTTTCCTTAATTCTTATTTTAAATCTATCTAAAGGCAAATGGAAACTGTAATCAGCTGTTGTTATTTAGCAAATGAATGGAACGGTACTTAAGAAATCAGCTGAAATATTGATTTGACATCTTAGTAAGAAGTCTAGGAAAATAATGATAGATATAAAAACTTTCCTACAAATTCAGTATGTATTACCACCTGAGTGAGATTTAGGAATATGCTATGATATGCGGGCTGTATTACAGAAGTATTCATAGGCCTGTTAGAACCATTGATCAATGAAAAAAAAACTTATTTGAAACAGGAACATGATTGTGAGTTTTGAAAATAATCTTTATTTTTCTTCACATTAGTCTGCATTGGTTGCAAGGATTAAATCAGTAAAGTACATCTTTGCAATCATTTTGTACTTGTCTAAATTAATGATGAATTATTTTGTAAATGATACATAAAGAAAATAAAAATGATTCAAATATAATCAATAATATATTCTGATAATAAAATAATCTAATAAATTTAATATTTGTCTCATACTGATGTTTCTACTCCTAAATACTTCGTAATATTTTCATGCAGAATCCATTACATTCTGTGCTATGCATGTGGCATTAAAATGTATTTTAGAATACTTTTTTCATAGATATCCCACAATCCCCATTTATATCCCCATTAAAAATTCAGCACTTTCTTTAGGCAGATGATAGTAGATTATGGTCCTATAATAAAGATTTAAAACATGATCCATGTCGAGTCTAAGCAGCTATTTTCTCAGCATGTATTCATCTTTTATCTTTCTTTAAATATTTAAAGTACGATAGATGTGATTGGATAAAAAAATAGTTTTAGCACTATCTTAAAAAATTAATTTGATCGTACATACATTCACATATAAATATTTTTCAGGCTCATGATTCTACTATCTGGGTTTGTAAACACCTACCCCAAAACAGGGAGCTATTTATCACTTGTGGAGGAACAGGATCTTTATGCCTCTGGAAGTAGTAAGTACTAAACATACTCAATACTCTTACTTTGCCATAGCAACATACAGATAATGTCTTGTATGATAGTTAGGTTAAATCATAAGGCGAATCCTGTGTACGTAGGTTCACCAGGAGAATAGTGTAGGAAACAACTCTTATGTTGAAATATTTATAGTGGAAGGGGTTATTTGCTGTAGTAGTTGTGCTGTAGATGCAAAAGAGATGTATTTTTTATGGGAAATGGGAAATCATCTACAGTATTGCCAGAAGAATTCTTTATGACTTGAACTTTTCACTTGTATCCTGATTGAGTCCTTTGTTGAAAATATGGCTCATTGATACGTTGAAGAGTATTCATGTGTTTGAAATGCAAGAGGTTCAATTGGCCAGTCCATTTATTTCTATGAGGGTGTTATGAATTTCTTATTAACTTCAAGGGCCTCCAGATAGTTAAATGGGGAGTGCATTTGCCTTTGGTGGAAGCAATCCCAGATTCAATTTCTAGTGGTGACCAATATTTCTCAGTGTCCACCTGGAATCATGATGAATATAGGTAGCTATCTGAATAAAGAGGTAGTGAGTCTGGTCTTGGAAAGCCAAATACTGTGGCATACAAGTCAATACTGTGGCATACAAGATGATAATGGAAGAAAATCTGAGGAAAGCAGTGCAAACAGTACTCTTGTATGAGGTAAGCAGAACAAAAATACAGTATGGTGAGAAGCAGCCTCAGGGAACACTAAGTAGTCACAGCTATCCAAGACAAAATTAGTTCCTTATTAAATTAAAGTAATCCTTATGAAAGACTAAGAAAAAGTATTTAGATGAACAGAATATTAGGAAGATAGAAGACTTAGAATAAATGAATGGCAGAGTAATTAAAGAGGAAGATAAGGAAGGAGATGTAATTTTCAATGCCAATTTGAAGCTATAGTGAAAGACTGGAGTAGGAAAGGCCTCAGGAATCAGTGACATACCATGAGAATTTATATTTTTGGAAGTGAAGCCCTGAATGAGCAGTGAAACTATTCTGTGATTTTCTCAGAAAGAAAAGAGTACTAATGGATTTTCAAAAGAGCAAGATGGCTTTTATACCTCCCAAAAAGGATAGGATAGACTGATCTGAACAATTTTGCTCCTTTGGCTTGACTGTGTATGCTTAAAAGTTCCCACTGGAATGTTCTATTGTAAAAGAAAAGTTACTCTTGACTTTATATGAATAGTATGATAAAGAATGTGTAAAGATCATCAAACTTTAAATAAATAATAAATACGCACAACTTTCAGTTATTTCAAGTGGAACAGAATGGTAGGGAGCCTGTAAGAAATTGGAGTAAGTTATAATGATATAAGATTGATCTTTTCTTTTTATAAAGAATAAAAAGTAGTTATCAGATAAGGTCTAAGTAACCAAGATCGAAAATGAAGAATTGGGTATTTTAGGAATACTCTCTATCACCATTGGTTTCCAATGTTTTTATTAAGATGGCAATAACTCATTCAGAAAAGAGCAAAATGGTGGGGCATAAATACCTGATAATGAGAAATAATATGCTTGCATGTTAAAAATAATGAGTATGTTATCTCAAGATATAGCAATATTATTGAAAGGAGATGAGAAGTATTTGTCCTTGCTTAAGAAAAGAAGAAACCAGCACAGCCTAAAAATAAGTAATCATAAAACTTAAGTGATGGGTTTTAGCTAAAATAGAAAATATAATATAAGATGATTAAATGAAGGAGGAAGTCTATAAAAAAAACTAAGATAAAAAGTGTTAACCTCTGATTATTGTAACAATTTGCAGAGTTATCACCTACGTGTATTTTCCTTTGCAAATATTAGCTTGTCAGTTATGTTATGGAAAATGTAATTTTTAGTTACACTTTTGAGTATGAATGACACATGAGTATTATCTGTCAAAGTAATCTGAAATATATCAATATTTTTCTAATCTGTCAATCTTTCAACTTGATTCGGAAATACTTTCAGATGTTTTGGATATAAGTGCTTATGAGACTTTGGAATAAAAACATATTGGATGGTGGAGCCCTGTGTATATTAGTGATGTTTGTCTGATTATTGACTTATGTTCCAAAACCTAGTTCATAATTTCTTCTTGTCCTGTTTATTTAATAAAATGGTTCCCAAACTTGACATATAATTATAAATTGTGTGGGGAACTACAGGGAAAAGGAAAGTGAATGAGAGTTAAAAAGGTTCTCTAAGCAAAGTATAGAAATAAATCGTTTACATAAACCTTCAGGAGCATAGCTAAGTATGTTCACTTATATATTCATGGAATATTCCACAAAATGTGGTTTCATTTATTTGTTGGTATGAATTCTTCATGGGAATAATGATCACTTTATTAGTGATTTTGATTTTCTAAGTTTCAGTGGTTGATTATGCCTACCCGTATAGTTTCTGACTTTGTTCTTTTTATCATCTGCTTCTTGTATTTTCTCCTAGGCCATCTTCTGTAACTTCATCAACTCAGTTTTATAAGACTATTGTATGTCCCTCACCCAATAAATCCTTATCAATCCTACACAATAGACTCTTGCTTAAAAGCTATCTATTCATTCTCAATGTCCTACATCTAGTATTGGCCTACTGATAATCACGCAGAAAATATTTCTTCAAAGGAACACCATTCTCATTAAACCCATTCATATTTCAGTAATTTTTTTCCAGTTTTACAAACCAATCATCCAAAATTGTTTCACAATATTAGCCTATTTGCTGCCTTTTCTGATGATTCTGGGGGAGTAATTAATTTGTGAATTTAGAATGCTCTCTAACCCTGTAATGCATGTTAAGCTGATATAAAAATATAATATCTCATTAAAGTCTTTTATTTATCATTATTTAGAACTCAGAAATACATAATAGATTATCAAGTATAATATTTTGTGGTAGAAGACTATGACTACTAAGTAATATTAACTCATTTTGTTACTTAAATAATTGTACAGATAACCCATATCTACTAGTTTATGCTTAGGGTAAAAATTTCATGAGATTGAAGTATTGCTACTGTTGTACTCTTTAAACAAATTTTACTATTGATTTTACTGAACTAGCAAAAATATAAATCTAGAAAATATCTTCCATATGTAAGTGAAAAAGGAAACAAAGCTTTTCTAGAAACCATTTCAAAGGTTTCCATTTTTTTCTATTACCAATGTAAATAGTTTCCATCATATGTAGTGTATTGTAAACTACCATTGTTATAATTTTTTTTCAAGTTCACATGGATAATGTGCATTTTCTTTTTTAAATAAGTATCTTTCTCACAAAGACACAACAGAAGACAAAAACTATGCCTGAATCCTATATATAAATGTTCTACCTCTTGGTAGGTTCATATGCCCCCATATTCCCTATTTAATGCCCTCTCCTTTGATTCATGGTAACTCATCCCATCCCTTAATTCATTTAGAATCTTTTTCTTTGTCTTTCCCTCTGTCTTTTCCCTAGCATTCTTCCCTAGATCACTTTCTTAAGCCTCTTTTCTTAACATTTGACCCACCTATTACCATTGTTAATTTCTAATTAATTCAGTTAACACCCTATTCTCCCCAACCATTTCTAACACCTCATTTGTTTTTCTATCGACCCAGATTACTTTCTCTATTATACACCATACCCACATCTCAAAAGCCTCTAATCATTTAATATCCTCTTTTCTTAACGTCCACGTCTCTAACCCTTACAAAATTACACTCCACATCAGGGATTTTACTAATTGTTTCCTGATTCCTTTATCCCTTCCCTTCATCATCAGTTCCCTTTACTTCATGGATGGTTTTTTCTCTTTTGCTAACCTTTTTCTGTCCTCAGCTGAGTATTTTCCATCCCTAGAAAGAAGCCTGCCTAAGTATGGAAATTGATCTACTTGTTCTATTTTTTTCCCCATACACCCTTATCTTTAACTTAGCTTTCTTTCCCTTGAATAACCTCATTATTTTAGTTTTCCTTACATTTATTTCATCCTGAACTCCTTTGATTTATTACATTTACAAAGCCCTTTCTGAATTACACACAATAGCCTTGTCGTCTGCATATCTTCCTGACTTCTCTACTTCCCCACCAACTTTTACTCCCTTATCTATTTCACCCCAAGCTTCTTTAACCATTTCTTCTGCATATACGTTAAAAAGAGATGGTGACAAAGGACAGCCTTGTCTTAATCCCCTCCTTCACTCTGCTCATTCTGATTTCCCATTAGCAACTCTTACTCTTGCAGTATGATTTAAGTACAAATTTTACACTAAATGCCTATCTTTCCAGTCCAACCCATTTTTCTTTAGTATCACCACCAGTTTTGGTCGTTGGACTTTATCGAAGGCCTTTTCAAAATCAACAAAACATACACAAATGTAATTTTTAAATTCTAAGCTTTTTTCTATGAGTATCCTCATTACTCCATTGCATCCCTTGTTCCTTTCCCTCTCTGAAAACCAAACTGGTCATTTCCGTTATGTTCATTAGTTTTTCCCTCGATTATTCTATTCAGGACCATCAGAATTATTTTTGCCCCGTGAGATAATAAACTGATTGTCCAATAATCCTGTAATTCCAACTCTTTTTCTGTAAATGAATCAGGGTATAGACATATTAAAATCCCCTTACCACTTCTTCATTGTAAAATTTTCTACACAAACTGTAGAAATATTTGTGACCCATTTCCCCCAGGTTTTTAAGAAATTCAACTGGAATCTCTTCCACACCTATGTATTTGTTCCCTTTCATATCACTCAGTGCCCTATCAATTTCACTGTCCAATAATCCGAGTCCAACACATCATCTACTTCTTGGGCACTTTCTAATGTATGTGGGTGGGCTTCATGCCTTTATCACATAATTCTTCGACAAATTTTGTCACTGTCCCCTTATGCTAGCTGCCTCCCTTAAGATTCTTCCCCTGCTATCCTTTACAGTGCCCATTTTATTCATAATTTTATTCCCCATCAATTGTTTCACTTTTCTATATAGGTCGACCCTCCCACTTTCTGCCATCTTCTCTATTTTATTACGCTGTCCCTTCCACCACAATTCTCTTGCTCTATTTGTTTCCTCAGTCTGTTGTTGTTTCTTGGAAAAGGCTCAACACAGAACATGGGCGTAGAATGCCCATGTTCTGTGTTGAGCCTTTTCCATTGCCTTCTTTCCTCCATCTTATTTATCATACCTATCGTCACCCACATCTTCCTAATTTTGTTTTGCTTGACTCTCCCAATGGTTTTTTGGGCATAGATGCTGTTTTTCATCTTTTGCCATCCATCTATGGTAAATTCCCTATCTTTACCATCTAGACTTTACTGACTCTTGAAATTGTCTAGCTTTCCTACCACTGAGGGTTTCTAAGTTCCATTTGGGTGCTGTTTTTACTTGATGAAACTTTTTAAACTTAAGCTCGGTTTTCCTTATTACTAAGTTATGATCGAAGTCTACATCAGCACCTGGGTAGCTTCATGAGTTTTTTTACACCATTTCTAAACCCTATCAGTTTAATACCTATCAGTGTTCCATGGCTTTTTCCATTTGTACTTCCGTCTGTCAAAAGAGAGTGTTGGTTATGCAGAGGTTATTCCTTCTGCAAAAATCTATCAGTTTTTGTCCTCAGTCGTTTCTATTTCCTACACCAAACTCACCCACTTATTCCCCATCTCTGCTTTGCCCAACTACCATATTCCAGTCCCCCATTACAATTAATTCTTTACTACCTTTTACCCTTTCTTGTGTTTTATGAAATGGAGGAAGTAAGTTGGGTCGATAGAAAAATGAATGAGGAGGTGCTAGAGATGGTTGGGGAGAAGAGGGTGATAATTGATGTTATTAGAAATCGACAAAAGAAATGGGTGGGTCAAATATTGAGAGGGATTATTGAGGAAAGCATGTTAGGGAAAAAACTGAGGGGAAGACAAAGACAGAAGTTATTAGAAGAATTAAGGGGTGAGATGAGTTACCCGGAATTGAAGGAAGGGAATTAAATAGGGAATGTGGAGGTATACGAACCTACCAAAAGGTAGAACATATATATATATTACCCTTCCTAAATCCTACTCTATTTATTTGTAACTTTCATCCTCACTGTAATCGCCTGTAGGTAGGTACACTAGTACTATAACAGTTTTTACTGGTTCAGCCTTTATTTCTACTGACATTACCTAATCGCTTATTAGCTCAGTGACTATCATGGTCTTTCCCAATCTCTTATCCAATGCAATCCTCCTCAGGCTACAAATGAACCCAAATAAATGGAATTTATTAAAAGAGCTGTAATTGAATTTTACTGTTTCATTAATTTAATTTTATTGTTTTGTTACTGATATATTGTCTCACTTTTTAGCCATCCTCTATAAAGTTTTAATTAATATTATTTTCAGTAATTATCCATCCAAGAGGGTTGAAAAAGATAGTGATGGATATGATCAAGGAGTCATTGGTAAAGTTGAACTTCTGCAGAATGTCACTATGTCATCACAACCGATATCAAGCTTTGACTGGAGCCCTGATAAACTTGGTCTTGCAGTCTGCACTGGGTTTGACCAAGCTTTCCGAGTCTTAATTGTCACCAAGTTGAACTTGTTCTGAAACATCACATAACTTTCTGCCTGCATACTAACATTGTGTTTGAAACAGGTTTGATTTGATTGGTAAGAAAAATGAAATAATCATCAAATAATATGAAAATAATTTATTAAATAAAAACATGGACTTATCAATATAAAAAACTTACATATGTACACTCAAACACAAAGATCTAGAATTAATATCACAAATTGGTACTTTTCCAATTAAACAATTTTATTGTACACGTCATTGAAAACAAAAATTTAATCAATATGCAACTTCCTTGGGTCAGTGAACCTGGCAGTGAGGATGTAGAATGCAGCTGGTAGTGGTACCAGAGCAATTAAGGATGCATGAAAGACAGGTCTTTGAAGTTGCGTGATGGCAATTATTCCATATGCATGCAAAGCCCAGTGACCCAGAAGAATGACAACGTTTCTAACATCGCAGAAAGTTGTCATGATGAGGGATTTCATAGTCTGAAATAAAGAACGAAAATACATGAAGATATTGTCATAAAAATGTGCTCATTTTGTAATGTTTTATCTGCTAAATAAATGACTCATTTATTTTCAAAATATCCTATAAAATATTGTCTAAATATAGGCTATAAATTTGATCAGAGAAAACTGCACTTATGGAAAAAGGTAAAATTAACATCTGTGTTATATAAACATAATATTAGGAGTATGGAAAACAAAAATAATTCAAATGAACTATCTCTCTCATTAGGAAGATTTTGCACATGTTGCTCCTGATGATGCAGTGAAATTATTTGTAAACGAAAAGAGGTTGGTAAAAAAAGTAGCTAAGAAATATCATTTTACTTTAATATGCTTTCTAAATTGTCATATATTGAACATATCTATTGATAATTGAAATATCTGAACATTCCTTGCCAAAATTATTTAATTTAGGGAAAACGTCATCACATTTATGAGAAAACAAATCAAGAGTGGCAATTATGGACAAGATCACAAATAAAATCCTAATAAAGGATATTTCAGATACCAAGAGCAAAGTTAATAACATTTTTGACTATCAAATAAAGAGATAAATAATGATGGCATAGATCTTGGAAGAATACCAAATGACAGACTGTTAATGATGTTATTGAAAATAATTTCCAAAAAAGTATTTTTCAAATCTGGTAAGAAAACATACTGCAAAACTTCTTCCCCAAATGTTATACAAAAGAGTATTCTCAAAGAACTACTACATGGGTGATAATTCCATTAGGAATTGCAATCCTTTCTAGTAAAATTCCCATTAAAGATAGCTTAAGAGGTAAAAGAGCAGCAGAATGTCACTGCTAAACTCACCTGATCCAGTTTAAATGCAAAGTGGGCAGCATTTGAAAGGACTGAAAGTATTATCACTATATATGGGAAGGAGTAATCTGAAAAGAACGACATAAGACATCATTATTAATGCATTATCAAAGCAATTTTAAAACGTGGCACATTAGAAAACTTACATATGAGACCTCCAAACACTGCCTGTATAAGAGCTAATATTGGAAAAAAATAAAGTGCAGCATAAATTGACATCTTTCCATTTTTTGGAAGGAACCTCCCAGCTAACCAAGGTCTCAATAATAACATTATGATCACCGACAAAGCATAAAAGATGAAAACCATCGTGTACCTGAAATAATTGGAGATTATCACCGCTTTAGAAAAGAAGATCCTTACTGATTAGGTAGGATTTGTCTAAGGAACAAAAGCAAAGAAAGAATTTAAGAAATCGTTATACTTACAGAGGAAAAACAGCTTCTTGCGTGCAGTGAAGAGTTTCATCATAATTTGGATTTGGATTGTGGAATAAAGTATACCAATCAGAAAGATGTTCCGCTTTGCATGACCGAATCGCAAATTCTCCCCTTGGTTCGACTAATAACAAAGTCAAAACTGAGGCAGCTGAGATCTCCAACAGTGCTGACATGTGCAAAATTAAAATTTCTTTGCAGAAACTAGAGAAAAATCACAAAGAGGTATTAGATTAACAAGATTTAAAATGCAGATTTTCCGTAGAGCTTGTCTTAAGGGACAAGAAACTGAAAAAGTAAATTCACTTCATCGCATACCTACGACGCATAGCAGCAGTATCAATGCAAAACCAATGCATAACTAGGGCAACAAGTGCCATAAAACTTAAGTACATCCAGTCATAGAATTGAGGACTGTCATTGCAGAGACGGCATCGCGAAGATTCATCCCTTCGGTATCCCCTAGGACAGGCTCCACAACTACTCCAGTTACCGTTTGGAAGTTCCTGCCGACCACAGTAAAGCCCTGGACATCTCGCCGGAGAAGAGACACTTCCTATCACGAAGTAATTATCAAGTGACGAATGATAAATTAGGTAAATCATTAGTTCTGGATCTATTGTTATTCATGCTTTTAACTACTTCGTCAAGGAATATAAGTACTGTCTTTTACCTCTTTCGTACTCATAAGCCCCTACCCCGTACAGGATTAATACACCAACTATGAAAAGCTTAGTTATCATTGTAAATCACGCAGTTTTTCTTCATTGATGAATGTCTATCAATAACAACAAACATTGAAGCGCGGTCTCGCTTTTCAGATTGCTTTGAGGAACAGGTATGGATATGGTTTCCTTGGTTCCCTTTATGGTAGTTCTCTTTAATGGTACATTTCTCTCTCTATAGATGTTGCAAGTAGTAGGCCGCGGTCGCAGGTATCTTTAGCGCGCCTTTGAATTTGATTTTCTTGAATGTTCATTCGTTTAGGTTATACTGAAGTCTAGTAGCCTCAAAAGATTAGTAACAGAAAAGAAAAGAAATAAAATCTTTCAAAACTAAATTAAGTCAGCAAAAATAAGTTCTTTGAGTCATTTACAGATATACGTAAATAACTGTGAGATCTTAAAATTCGAATCAAAGTAAAATAAATTTGCAAGACTATGGTTATATTCTTCACTTTTAACTTTTTAAGAAAGTAAACCCTCATGTAAGCCTTTCTGCTGCTCTTCATCAATTCACCTCTCAATATCTCCCGTATAAATCATCTTGATCAAAGTGAAACTTCCTAAAAGCAAATTTAAGGATGCGAACGCTTACAGATGAAATCATTGGAATATCTAATATTTCTGGTTTAACTATAATAATTTGAACGAATTTCAAGAATACCGACCAGTAAGTTCATTAAGGTATAATTTACTTTCTCAACTCATTCATATTCACTTAAATCATCCTTTTAACTAAGTATCCCAATATTAAATTGCATTCATATATGTGCAGTATTGATGTATTTCTTAAAGATGAAAAATTAATTATTGACTAAGTGAATTCATTCGCTCTACTCAGTTACATGGATGGCGTGTAATGTAATATTTGTTTGAACTTCAGATGATTTTCCCTTATACATACTTTCATAGTATTACCAGACGTTTGCCTTAAAAATGATATTTTTCATTTAAATACATATTAAACGCCTTTATGATATAACCATTACCGTATTTTATTGCCCTATGTAAAGAGCGGCAGAGTATAAAAAGTAAAGTGTCCATCGATCAAGGTTAGCAGTTTTATGAAGGTGTAGTGTAAAGAATTAAGGATGTGCAATTCAATTTGTTCTCCTTTTTCCAGCGTTACTGGAATTTTTCCATGTACCTCAAAGATAATAATAAATCATAAACTTAGACATTTTCTTCATATTATGTTTAAATTCTTCATTTTATACGTAAATACTGCGCTCAACTTTGTATAAAGAATTAGTCACAAGGAAGAGCTTGTATTAATAAGTATTCGCCTCCAAACTCCAAATTACTCATACATTTTAGCGAAAGTTTTGAGATTATATACAATGATCTCAACCGACTCAACCCTATTTGCTCCCACTAGCTCCATCTTCAGAATTCTCGTTCAAGTAGGTACGACATCAATTTCAACGATTTCAACCTTAATAAAATTATTACACCTGATCTGTAGTAATTATGGCATCGATTTAGCAAAAAATATACAACTTTTTAGAAATTTTTATTTTTAAATCTTTTTCAACCAGTAACTGGTTAAATAGCTAAATACCTGTAAAAATACAAGCACTCTATTGTTCAATACTGCCATCTGTCGCAGTAGAAGGGTAACTAAAATATCAGGTTTGTTGCTTCTCGTGTATTACGAGACTTCCAGACTACCATATATGGCACAATGTTCTACTGACGGTTTGATTTTCTAAAACGATTCATCTTATGGCTACTTTTTTGTTATATTTTAAGTGTAATAGCCATTAGTTGAGTTGATTATAAAACAGTCGAGTTTTGGACGATGTGCTTCAACCATTCCACGAGTGAATTCTCTCATTGGGGCTGTGTGGAAATGTGGAAAGGAGATGGATTTCAGCTGCTGATGGCGGTGAAGATCTTAGTGCATCTTTCTGTTCTTTGCCTGGAAAGTCACTCGGATGCTTGAAATACTATATAAACTTACTGTTGACAGTATATCGTTTACGTAAAGGAATCAACTTCCTAGTGTAGCCG
Source organism: Pachydiplax longipennis (assembly GCA_036926295.1). Lineage (NCBI taxonomy): Eukaryota > Metazoa > Arthropoda > Insecta > Odonata > Libellulidae > Pachydiplax > Pachydiplax longipennis. The sequence continues at coordinate 3,097,872 of JAVFKF010000003.1, forward strand.
ATAATTGGTTGGAACTAACATACGTGCGTGTAACTTGTGTTTCTTCTTAAATCGTAATACCGGTAGACGAAACTTCCTGGGCATTGGTGTTGAACCAGTAGTAATATTACTTTTAGCCAACGTTTCTACATAAGTGATATACAAGTGTGGTTATTGTTTCGGTTTGATTGTTTTAGTTTAAAAGGATTTTCATGATACGCCTATGTCAAGTGATTGTGTGAAGCCTAGTCACCTATCCTCAGAAACTTACTCGATTGAATTTTGTTTTTAAAGTTTTTACGCTGTACCATTGTGCATGAATAGTATGAGATTAGGTCTGTACAGTAATGCGTGAAACACTGCTGCTCAAAGCGAAACTCATTAACCAACGTTAATGAAAGGTGTTACTATTTTATCCTAACATTGAAGATAATCTACCATCATGTCTTCGGGAACCTTTGTGGATCGGATAGACCCATTTGCTAAGCGGTCTTTGAAGAAGAAGCCGAAAAAATCGCAGGGGTCATCTAGATACAGAAATTCTGCCGATGTGGAGTTACAAGTTCTTGCTATGCTTAAAGGTACGATGTTTTTATTTTATAATAATCGTATTTGTATAATTAGGATATTTAATTTCTATTTTCTTTGTAGGTACAGGTGTATGCTAAATAAGTTAACGGTATCCGTATTTCAAGTTCACATAGTCAATACCATTTACTTCTATAGTTTGAATTTAATTACAAATATTACCGTATTACATTTTAATGCTCTGTAGGAATTCCTGGCGAGTTTTTACTTTCCAGTTTCGTGTACATTTTAAATTTGCTGCACTCATGCTACTTTCAAAAGTGAAACAAAGCTTTAATTAATTGAAGAAAACTTCTTCCTTGTTATATTTTATGCGTTAATAAACTTTAATTGACTAATTTAACCGACTAGATTCTTTATACGATTAATATTCTCATTTTCGTTAGGACTGCCGGTTTTAACCCGGTCACGTAATTCAAAATGGCGCTTGCCTTTGCAGCATGAGACGTTTTACACGGACATAGTATTCGCTCCATTCACAGTTCATTCCAATGCTCCATACGTGTTTGTTTAAGTTTGAAAAAATTTAAAATTATCACTAGTAGGGATTTGCGTGTCTTTTAACTAAGTTGATGCTTCTTCGCTATTGGAGTGTCGTTTAACGTCATCGATAGTAATAATGGAAGGCATGTTAGCTGCATCCTCTCGATCCGTTCAGAAACGGTGTGTTATTCTGCTAGTTTTGGTTACAAAACTTTCAAGTATTGGTACCAATATAGATAATTTCCGCCGTTATGCTTTTTCTCCTAGCAAAAACCAAATTCCAATTCAGAGTTAAGTTTCTTTTTATTTTGTATCTTAATTGTTGTAATTCTATCTGTTTTACGTTTCCTAAATTCATGGCTCGTGTTAATCGTAAGCGTTGATAGCTTCTGCGAAAAGAATCATAAATTAAGAAGTTTGTGGGATTTATTGCGGTTCCTCAAACATTGAACTTATAGTTTATCTTATTCAACATCTTCCAGCCATAAGGAAATAGAATGATTATTAAACTATTACTCTGCAGTTGTAATATTTACCCAAATTAAACTTATGCCCTTGACGGATTATTTATATTTTATAAATTTAGAAAGGTTATTGTGGTCTAAAAATCCCCTCCTCTGCTATTCGTTCTATTATCGATTCAGATTTCATCGATTAATATTCTAATGATGCTAAGGAGTATCTTGGGATAGCCAGGTTGCGTAATAAATTGTTTGTTTCTACAAGAAATAAATTGTATCTTCTTAAGGGGAAATTGCTTTAATGTGTGCTCAAATTTGAGGAATTTTTCTCATATTTGGCTTCCTTTTTTATCAAGCGGTAGTTGAAATACAGTGAGAATTGCTTTTTTGTAGATTCCGAAATTAATGGTACTACTTTATGATCAGAACAATCGTTAGTTTAGAATAATCAAGTATTTATTTCAAGGATCATTGTTTAATTTTTATAATAAAACTGTTGCTAGTATGTATATTCAATTATTCAAATATTATTCAGTTGTATGTACCACCCAGGTTCACTTTTAGGTATCGTCAGAAGAAGATTTATATCTCATAGTTTTACTATATTTTTCAGTTTTAAACTAATTCGAAAATTACTACTATTATACATTAAATTAGAAATTGGCGTCTTTGTCATAAGTGAGTTTGATCATAGTAGTAATTAGATACCCAAGTTCCAAAATGAAAGTCTTTTGTTCCGAGTTACAATCAAAACAACTATGTACCGACGGTGAGATAATGATTCAGAATTTAAGCAAGAATGACGCTTTTGAGCTGTGAAATCGGGTGCATATTTTTCTGTCCTGTGGCGTGCGTTTTCACCTAGAATTCACTTGTTCTTTCCCCCACTGCGAGCCGACCATTCCTCACTTCCTCGTTCCGTTAGGCTCTCAACGTTTACAACTTATTTTTATCCTAAAGCTGATTACAAGCATCTGTCAAGAGTGCGTTGCGCGAACCGCGTAACCTCACGAATGTCGTTCGTTCGCCGAGTTACGCCTCAATTTCTCATCCCGTCTCGAATATCGCGGCATTTCAACGCTTCTTCAATCCCGAGTGACACTAATTATCCCGTTTCACGAAAGGCATGCAAAGCCTCGTGGAAATCGGCCGTGACTGCGTTCGGGAGAAACTCGCAGGCGGCGATCTTCGCTACGTGGCCATTCAATGTTCGAAACCATCGCGCTCGGCATTTTGGCCGCTCCAAACACGCCTAATGAATTTGCACTCTTTCCCCATTGCTCTTTGCCATTCTCCGGCCATACCATTGCTTCCCTCCCTCTCTCCTTCCCGCTCTAACAACTTCCTTGGGTGTGGAGGTCCTCAGTCGTCCCGAGCCGTGTGGTTATTGATCCGCCTCCTACCCCTCTTCTTGTTCGCTTACCTCCTACATCTCATCCAATTCCTTGTCATCGGCCTGCAATGCCATTATATTCGAATGCAATAAATTAGCGAAGGGCGTTGGTGTTTGTCCCTCATTGCTATAGCGCACGGGTGCAAGTGATCCCGTTAGTGACCCGGACTTAATCGCGGATTTACCTCTCAAATGTCGGCGTACGCACCGGAGGTTGTTGTGTCGATAGGTCTTTTGAGGGAAAAAGAAATTTCCAAGTTTTCGGTTCGAAGGATCGGCATTCTTTTGGCTTCCGTAATTTACTCTGCAGATTCCTTCGGTATTGTATTTTGGCTATGAATTTCGACTTTTCGAACGGAGTCAAGGTAGATTTTCTTTTACTTTCACGCCCATATTCTTTCAGTCAGGGGATCGTTGTGTTAGTTCGTCCCATATTTTGCTGTTATATGCATTTTAGAATATCGACGAGACACATGCCTTGGGTGTGTTTGGATTAGAAACGTCTTGTGTTAGAATTGTTCTGTTGAAATTGAATTTAACGTTTGGCAACTCCTTAAATTTCTGATTCTGGTTTTATCAGCGCTTTTTGGGAGCTTGTCTCTATGGTTGATGAACGGTATCCTTTGAAACTTTCACGTTCGTCGTCTTTTTTGCTTGCTTCTTGCTACACTTGAGCTGTGCCAAAAGCAACCTTTTCCTCATTCTTTTGTTAGTACTCGTCAGTAGTATTTACAGTCATATGTATTTGATGTATAATGATTTAAACACTCCTCTTAAAGATAACTGCTTTCTGTGAGTTAGGCTAAATGAGTTGCAGATAAAATGCTAATAGTTTGGTTTTGGAACTATTGCAAGAGTATGAAATCGATCGTCTGCTGTGCGGTGTTGAATTTCCATTTGCTTTTTAGTGATTAGATATTCTGTACGAAAAGTTTTTACTTGCTATCGATTCAGGAAGTTCAGTTTGAGAGATGCTCTTACAAGCAATGTAGATATGTCACTTTTCCGGTTAGCGGACTGTAATCAGTGCTTGAATTCATTGAATTGGGTGAGTAGGATCGTCAATAATTTTAACTAAACATCTTTTATATCCTGTTTTGAAATTCTTTTATTGCAAATCGATTTGAGCTTAGATTTGGGAAGAAATCCTCGTATCAGATATGATCACTTTCACTAATGTTTTGATGGGATTGCAATTCTTTTCAATGTCAGAGAAACCAAAATCGTACTTGTACTATTATCAAGCGGTTGTTTCTTCTCTTGTATCTGTGAAGGGAATACTTTTTAGTCACCTTAGAATCATTCATAGGGTTCTTTGAGCATTGAGTTGAGATTATCATCTATAGTGGTAGTTGCTCGGTAAGATAATCGTCACTAACCATGCTTAGCATTTGTAATACGAGTTCTGTTTCTAGATGTTACTCGGCCGTTTTTGGGATGAAAGTATGTTTCGTGTGAATCGCTAAATGAACTCTCATGACGAATGATCTTAGCTCACGTTTCTCTATTGGTGTCGTAATATAAGACAGCTTCACGATGAACGACCTTCCTTGAAAATTACCAAAGTAGTAAAGCTAAGGAGGATGATGAGATGGAAATCTCAGAATCTTCTAGAGCTAAGGTTACATTAACGCGATCTCTAAGGTCAGAAGGGTCCCGTATCACCGGGACTATTTATTGTTTTCCTTTATTCCATCCTTTTTGATTACAAATTGAGAAACTTTGTAATTTAATACAAAGTCTCATTTTGTTACTATGTCATTCCACAAAGTCACGCCTTCGCACATCGATTTTATCTTTTTAGACTCTTAGTTTTTACTTTTTAGCAAGCAACCAAAGTTGTGATCATTGTATGATTACTGAGGATGAGTCGACCTTTAGAAATTTATGTTTTTGTCATTTGATCATTAAAGCGGTCAATATTCTGAATACGTTATCAAATAAGAGTCCAGGTAAAAAGATTTTTTTCGCTTTGGAAATACTATAAAGAGAGAAGGATTATTTTAATTGCACTTCTACAATCGAGAGGAAAGCAAATGTGATAAAGATTTAACTATGTACGAAGGGAAATCACAGCATGATTAGTGAATAAAAGCGATCAAAGATTTTAATCTAGAGGGAAGGAAACAAGCGTAAAATATTCTTCTCGGGTTACATAGAAGTTTTACGACCATTGTCTCAAAATAATGCGCTTGAAAAAGGTACGGCTGCCGGTAGGGCGTTCCGAAGTTCGATGAAGTTCAAGGAAGCTTTGGGGCACAGATTCGAGTGAGAAGTCGGTGGTGGAAATTTTGGCGTTAATTTAGTGATCGAAACTGAATTCAACTGTGGAATGGGGTTGAATGCGCTTATGTCAGTGTAATGGTAAAGCACTTCTAAGATTTACTCTGCATCTAATGCGGTTTACTGAACAATTCAAGATCCAAATGGGTTCCACGACGCATTAATTTTTATTAAATAAGGAATTTCCATTTAGTTTCATTTTCTTGATACAAATCTCACTGTCGCACGAATTGCAGACTACTGTGGATCCTACGTTTGCAACAGGACTAAATCGCTCTTGACTCGTATTGTATTCTAGCAAAAGAAATGCGTCACGGAAATAAAGGAATCTCTTGCAGAATGCTAAAAAAACATTTTCGGTAATATGTGCGTGAAATATGAATTTAATACTCGAAAAGATCGAGACTTAGTGTCCCAAGGCGTGAGAAGCTTGGATGCGAGTGGAAGCGGTCCATGAAAAGAAACTCGTTCCTGATCCGTAAAAAAATTTTAACAAAAGAAAACGCTTTTCTTTTTTTATTCATCCGTTTAATGCTCTGTATTACGACCTTTGTTCCGTGGCACGAAGGCGTTCCACGTGCAATCTCTTGGTGTGCCGCATAATATCCGAGGATGTTTTACAAATTTTGGGTCAGGACGACCTTTACCTCACGGCAGGGGCGGATTTATAGTTAGGCGTAATAGGAGCAGGCTGAGGGTCTTATACATATCTCAATGAGACTTTCTATGAACTTTCCATAACGTACAACGGTCTTTATCAAATTCTTTACGATTTGTTCACGGTTACTTTTATTCGCTTCAGGAAGTCTATGTAGGGTAAGTCTAAATAACAGGTTTATAGCATATATATACTACATAATTAATGTCACTATAATTGTAAATTCTATCTATCATTATCATTTATGGAATTAGTAGTAGTGAAGCAGCTGAGTTTTCTATGGCATGTATATTTATGTATTTATTTAAAAAAGAATCGAATTTTAATTAGAACAACTCATAGTGGGGGCCTCGTTGAGCCTAATGGCCTAAATACCTCGTGTTTTGTCGTTTACTGGAGATTCGTAATGATTATCCTAAAATATTTACTCAACAATAGGTATTTTCTTCTTTTTAATTATAACTTTGGATTGTAGATAGAAAATATCGCCTTTTACTTTTCCGGTATATTTGACGTAAGAGAAAGGGTTTAGAGGCATTTCCTTTCCATATTGCGTTAATTAAATGTTTTTGGTATAGTTTTTATATTTATTAATTTTTTAAATATGCTGCAGAAAACCCAGAGAACGAGTGTGATTCAAACAGCGATATTTTTTACACTATGACTTAGGATCTCCAGCGGTCGCCGTTGGAATCGTTCCCCGTACGCAGAAATCACTGTTATATCAGGAAGTAGGAATCATTCAGGGATTCCTGCACCCTAAATGCAGCCCGTTAGGGTCCACGACGCGTTGGCGTATTGGAGGAGCAAATGATTCCCTTAGAGCGCTCTCATTCATAGGCCAGTATAGAGGAGTGCGTGGGAATGCACCACGGTAAGCTCTCCCAAGCGTAGGAAGGCGTTCGTTACCGTAGGTGACGGCGGGACGCACGTGTAATCGTGCGCGCGCCTGCCTCCGCGGGCATATATGTGTAAGGGGGAACTTATCGCACGAATAATCTTCCGTGCTGCTCACCCACCCGACTCCCTCCGGTACAGCTTTCCTTTTACGTCATGCGTTTCGTCCCTTTTGCACTTCCAATGGCTCAATAACATCGTAGGCAGCGCCACGACTCGACGTGGTTCCTTTTTATCCGTCCACCGTTTTCTCCTCGGCGGCACCTTAGCGCCCTCCTCGCTATTCTAACGGATTGTATAACGTGGACGGTATTTCGGGAAGATAGTGTTGTAGTGCGTTGCTTCGGTTCGAAACTCGCGGTCGTTCTTATGTGTAGGGATGGTTAGGGGTAGCGAGAAAGCAGTTCGATTGTGTTTGGAGAGGAAGCATCGGTTGAGTTTTGGATTTCGGATTGGTTTTTTGATGATTTTTACCTAAAATTAATTTTACCCCTCCTCGGTGTTATTCTGATAATAGTGTTCTGTGTTTTCCTTTGGTTTTTTTATCTGTAATAAAACCTCCAGATTATTTTTGTCAAAATCAATTTTATATCCTTCGTATGAAAACTGGAGGTTGAATAAATCGTGATCAAATTCTAACCCAGCGTTAAATTTACCGGTAATCAGAGCGTAGTTCTTGGAGATTGTACATACTGATTATTTTGCAATTGAAAATTCCGCGATAGATTTAACTCAAGATTATTTTCTTACATAAGATTTTTTTCTCTGTTTGAGTTCAGTATGTAACTGAAAATCGTTGTTTAGTAGGGCGCGAAATTTGAATCTGTATATATGCTGATGGCAAAGATGATCGGGAAGTACTGGCTTCAACAATAATGCGTGACACATCGTGGCCTTTGTTTTTTTCCTAACTGCTAATTGTAACTGTTTCTGTATAATTCTTTCACTGCCAAGTTTTTATTCCATAGAATTGTTTAATAAGTTTTCTTCTAAATTTCGTCATTAAACCTTAAATGGAACCTCTATGAATGGGAATTCGCTTCAGAAAGTGAAGTTCGGACAAGAAATAATCATAATTTTCACTGCATGAATCTCGAAAATATGGAGGTCAGGAAAATATGACCAAAGATCATTCGCTCTTATCAAAAACTACTTCCAAGCGACCGATGATTTCATTATTTACTCTGTACAATCTCAAGTCCAATTCTTCACGACTATTGGTATTTTTTCATTACTTCTTTTGAGAAATTTTCGGTCATGAAGGAAGAGGTTCGGGGCAGTTCTTGGAACTTATTAACCTGTGAAGGTGGTGAATATTTTATTATTTATGTTTATTAAGGGTAATATTTCCACTTATGTAAGGATTTGTAATTTATTTTGTTTCTTTCAGTCTGGCATTATAATTCACTTCAGTTTAGTTTCCATGGGTGGGTTTAACCTGTGCAGATCGGGAAGGACTTGAGGAGAGACCTTTGACGCATGTCCCCCTAAAAAAGGATTCGAAAAGGCTTTGGAATAGTATTATGTTGAAACATTTAACTGGAGCGGTAAAAAATTCTATAAAATGGCAGAAATGTTCCTCAATTGTTAGCCATGTTCTTAGGCTTGTTGATCTCTTCTCAAAGATGTAGATGTGAGACTAAGCTGACTTAAGAAGCTTTTTTCATTAATTCTACCTAATATTTATTTTGTTTTCAGTATTTTGATACTTATCGTACCTCGTCTACGAAAACGAAGTAATTTGTATTATAATGTTAACGAAACGTTGTTTCTCACTAATTAAAAACTTTGAACCTCTTGAGCCAAGATTACCAAAAGACTTAATTTTTTTCAATGAGTCTCATATTCAACGAGTGCAGCCGACTTTTTCATATTAGTTCCTTCATCCTTGACGGATATTTGAATTTAATTAATTATATGAATATATTTTTGTATCTTTAGTTGTGGTCGATGAAATCCCAGTATTCGGGGATTTTAATCCACTCAAAAAGCTTTTCGGCATACCGGGTCGTCAATACCTCTCTGTTCGAAGAATTACTATGAATACTCTTATGCATTGTAAATAGATTGAGGCAAATTCTGTATCGTGATCATATGTAACGTTTATCGAGAATAATTTACAATAGATTGCATACAAAAACATTGTCATCAGGTGTTATTTTGCAGTTCTTCTACCTTGGATATTTCAGCACCTCTAACTGCGAAAGACTGGAACGTGTATTTGTCCCGGTTGTGTCCCGGATTTCTCGTCTGAGACCAGTGATCGCCTACTTCTTTTTGCCTACTGCCCACCTTTGCTCAGTATAATATCTCTACCGCCCACTGGTGTCCCAATAACTTAATCCAGCGCTTATGGAAGTAACCACATCGAGGGGGATTTGTAAAAGGAATAATGTTTATTAGCGAAATACATTCATATAATACAACCAATCATGAATGTTTAAGTTAGTATCTTGAAGCATAATGTAAATTTGATTTTCATATATATTGTCATCTCAAAAATTGCCATAAAAATGTAAATTCAATGTAATAAGGATAATGTATTCGAAACTTTTTACATTGATACGTTGATGTATTAATCCTTTTATTCAAAATCAAGTATGTTATAATAACACTTTTCTGTGAGAAATATTTAAAAAAGAAGAATTAGGAAAGATGAATATTTTGGCATACGTAGGTGTGCAACCTTAAAAACCGAAGGATGATCTAAGTGAAAAAAATTCACGATTTTTTCTCACTTCTTTCAGAGATATTCCCTTTGACATTCTTTGAAAGTGCATGTGAATTCCCTAAAATATGAATTTTCACCCGTCGGCCTCTACTATCGATTTAATCACCCTTAAATTCCACTAAATATTACTGCAGTATTAAAAGGCCCACTAATAGGTTGTCTGGATCAGATTGGTGACCACTGCCCCGAGCATTGTTTATGTCCCGCTAGAATGTTCTCTAATCAATAGGATTTAATGAAATAAATTGTCTGTAAGATTCCGAGCCCCTGTCGCCCTTAAAACTTCTCGGTAAAGATTTTCTGCCTGTATTTCCTTCACGACTCCTTGACTGAGGGAGTGATCGTTGGAGGAAACCGATTAATTGCTCCCAGGTTCTCACTCGGGAATCACGAAAGTGAAATTGGCCATAAAACTGTGGGCGCACACTTCACAAAAATCAGAAATAGTTGTCGGCGTTTCACAAACCGTCAGTTGACGGGCTTCATTAACCGCTCGAGGGCACATCTTAATAAAAAGAGCGGTGTCCTTATTTTCACCGCTTTTGTAAGCGGCGCTCGTAATCCGACACGAGTTTCCCTTTCCTCGAGATTCGAGAAGCTTCGTCTTTGGTTTCACACCCCAACGCCCACATCCGCAACTTCTTAGCGCCACAGTCCGCGTTTTCGCCCTTTTTTCAACTCATTCACGTCGCATGTATCGTATTCGAGTAGACCGTTAAGTGCCTCTCGGGTAATTTGCGATAAAGTGCTTTAAAAGTTTCGTCCGCAGGTTGCAGATGTGTGGTCTGCCATCCACCCCCTTGCTGTTTTCTCCCAAGTTTGCATGTGGAGACTTCCAGCGCTGTAGAAACTTATTTCTGTTTTTCTGAATGACATTCCATCGAATATTGTTTTAATATGTAGCAGTTATGTTTGAAATGAGCTCCAGGTTTTACTTTGTATAGGTTTTCGGTCAACTTTCACAAATAGTAAAATAATTTTAAATCAAAATATTTCACCTAATTAAGCCAAATGGGAACACATTTGTATGCAATGCTTGGAATATTATCCTTGTGAGATAGCAGGGCTGAATATGATTGTTGAAAATGACGTATGTAAAATGTATGACACCACAGTTTGAGGCCCCATGACTATAAATAATAAAGGAAAAGATTGTCTGGTCATACGATATATTTAATGATACAATGTTCATTAGTACTTGTATATTCCTTATTTCTGAGTTTTGTATTATTTTATTCCTATATTATCTAAATTTATATGATTGATCAATTTTTATTGCATTGCGTTTTCTGTAAATTTGAATCTACAACAAATGGATATCCTATGTTTACCTTGGATCTATCACAGTATCACAGATGACCTATTAAGGAACCTGAAAATCTTGCATGATTCATATTTATTACACATATATTTATGCAAATATTGTTGTGGATATTAATGGTTTAAGTTCATCTTATTATTCTGATCGAAAATACTGTAAAGATTGATTGTTCCATTTTAAATAAATTTTATTTTATATTGACGCGTGATATTGACATGAAAATGTCATTATTACAATAATGTTAGCAATATTAAAGAAAAAATCTACCCTAAAAAGAATGACGAGGTCTGTGACTTCCTAGGCCAAAAGTTCATTTCATTTTGCCGCATAATACGATCTGAAACAATGTTATGGATTACAATCTGTAGGGAAATCACCTAGGTGCAAGTCCCATACTCATCAATGTTAACATTTTGAATTAACTGCATTAGTTTTCTGTTAAAAAAGTTTCTCTTAAACATAGCTGCAATTAGGTTAGTTAAAGATATTGAAACGTAGAAATCGAAAGTAGGTTACTTTAGAACTCGAGTAAAACGCTGATGTAAGCTGTAAATGTTTATGTTGAGACACAAAGGGATGTATACATTTAAAAACGCGAGAATGACTGCTTTACGCAATATTCTTTACCGGTTGTGTAGTCCTTTTGTTTCTAAGGTTTTGGTTGGTGCGGAAGTATCAGATAAAATGTGACCCTGAAAAGAAGTTTCTTTCCACTTGGATGGAAAAACGTAGCACCTGCTCTTTGCGAGAGAACGTGAAGATGGGAAGACACACTGAAAGCTTTCGTAATTAACGGCCGTGGGTGTCACCTGTGCATTGCAAGTTTTCAATTAATGTTGTAGTCCTGACCACGAGTAAACTGACGTTCAGAGATTAGAAAAACGTGAGAGGAAAACCGATGGTCCGATACGAAACTATTCGCACAATGTTTTAAACTCGCTCAACTTTTTTCTTCGAAAAAATTACAAATTTACTTTCTAGTGAAATCAAAATTTACAACTCGTTTGTGAGAAATTTCGGATACAGAGTTAAGAAAATAAAAAAAGTCATTTTTATAATCAACTAAAGTATACGCAGGTGATTATCACCCTATGCGACTATAAATTTTTAAAACACGATGACAATTTTCAAGTGAAAAGAAATTTATAAAAAATTGAAAGTTATTGATATATAATATTCAAACGTGAATCTTTTAAGTTTCAGAATATTAATAATCCTAATAATGCACTACGGCATGCACTAAATTTCCTGAAGTTAACTCCTCCATTTCCTCCCATCTTCCAATAACTTTTCCCTTGCATCCAAACTTAAATTATATATTGATGCTCATTCAATCATGTATATTTATTTCCTCCATGTTAACTTTACAAAAAATGTGTGAATTTCTACTTAAAGGCGTAATGAAACAAAGTTTCCTTCCGCTGCGCTACGCTTTTAGAGCGGCCTTGACTACCTCAATGATGATAACTACGACGGAGACGCAGAATGTGACGAAATCGACCACTGAAACATCCGTAGCATTTGTTTTTCACCGATTAATCAATCTCAAACCAAGTTACTCATTATAACAACTGAGAACAACAGTAAATTAAATACACGACCGTCAGTCCCGTATGGAGAAAAATATGAACGTCAGCAATGAAACTAAATTAATTTCTCCGAATCAGATGTAGCCAAAGAATTCCTATGTTAAAAAGATATAATGTTCGAATAAGAATAGATTTCTGTACAAACATTGGGTTACCGTTTACTTTTTGGGCATAATACCCTGCGAACATATAAAAATGATTTCATTATTTTGTCCGAATTTTTCCAGAATCTTGGAAAAATTAAACTGAACGCGAAGATGTCGCATACCTGATATTGATATTTTCTCAGTTCTATAATTATTAATCTCTTAATTTCGTTTTCAAAGTTCCTTAGGAATACATTTTTCAGATCAATTGCTCTAGAATAACATTTTTGCCTTAAAACCATCGATTAAATCCATCCTCACTTGACACCACAGTCTAAAATGACTGTGATAAAAGTTGGTATCAATAGAAATTTGCTTTGGCATCAAAAATAAAAATCAGTTATTAATCAATAGAAATTTCACCGTATAATCTAAACGTGTCGAATTAACGAAACTTGTTTCTCTTCTGATTACTCGAGATATATTATACGCTGAAACTCTCCTTCATTTTTTACTAAGTTCTACAGGAATGACAGTGTTTCAAATGTATGTACTATCATTGTATACTTTTAAAAAAGAAATACTAAAAAATTACCCTTCGTACTCGGCGTACCAAAAATTATGAGAACCCTAGAAAATATTGGTAGGAAAAATACTATGCACCTAATTTTCTCTCATTTATATTCGGTTCCTATGTCTACCACGATATCACCGATGTTATCAGCATTGAATAAATTTTTAACGATAATCATTAAGAGTATCCTTAGATCAGTTGCCTACGAAAACATCTGGTGGCCCTCCCGCTGCAAATAATACTGGGGCCCGAAATTTATACAACAGGGGGTCATAATCTTGGAGATCCCTCTTCATTACGGGCCCTATGATTTCGGCCTTGCCGACTTTCTGTTTAATAAACTCCTCCTAACCTTGAGTTCACATTCCATTTCACCCTCAAATCATACCCACGTTTTCATCTCATTTATCGGATAAACAAACCCGAGAACATGAATTACATCCGACGCTAAAAACGGAGAGAATTACACCCTTTAGGTCCACGAACTCTGAGTAAACGCCGCCTTTCCAATCTCCACAACCTTGGAATCGTTACCGAAATGACCCGTTTGATCACGCCCAACTCCCAGCCGAAGGGACAATGAAACAACACTCGAAAAGGCGAGCCGCGGCGAAATAAAAACCTTCCGGATTCCTCGTAATGAACCATAGACGAGTCACCTTCTGGGTAGTCTAAACACCACCCATTCTATCGATTCCCTTCCTTTGAAAAGGTCGACTCCGCATGCTCCGTCATTCCCACGATTCATTCCATCCTGATTAAAATTCAATATCCTGGAATGCGGCGTGGATGTGACGGCCAAAGAGTGGTGTCGGTGAGCTTATTCGCGTGGGCATATGGACCCAGCATTCCAGTCTCGGCCCACACTGGGCGTGGCATCCTCGGAGGGCGCCACGAACAAACGGCCCAAACGTGGATCTGGCAGCAATACCCATCAATCGATTCGTCACGTTAGCGGGTATTTTTCGCTCCTTACCACGCGAAACCGGCATCGCGGAAACCCGTTGCTTTATACGATGGGTTGGTCTTCTGCCGAGGAAGAGAATCGGAATTTTTGCAAAGATGATGAAATTCTGCGACGGAAATAAAGATTTCGGGTTCGCGAACGAATCATTTTTATATTATCAAATTTTTCTGGTTGATATTTATATTTAATGGAACTTATCGCTACCACACCTAGATGGATGTCTTATTTCTCCTTTTTCTCATGGAAATTAAATTAAAAATCTTCTATCCTTATAGAAGATTTTTAAAAATATATATGCAGAGTTAAAAAAAGGAAAATGCACGATCTGCGAAATTCTAAAAATTCTGACATTGTTTCTTCCGATGTAACAACCACATCCGCTTCCGACGTTTGTTAAGTTAATTGTTTCCCAAGATCTTAGTCATACATCTTTCATTTACTTACCTCGATCTAGTTCTGAAAGAAACTGAAATAAGGATGTTGCTGAACTATGAGATTCATTCTTATCTCTCATCGAAAAGTTCGTAGATAAATTGTACCGCAGTTAGATGGACTTTTTCCAACCATAGTATGTTAGGAAAGCATTTACAAAACATTTCAATCCTCATCTTTCCTATAAAGCATCATTTCCTCTCCAGGACCTTTTCAAGCAGGATTTGGGCCGAATACTTCACAGATAGCAGTTTATAGAAAATTGGTTCCATTACTGACCGAGCGAATCAATTTTCACGCATATTATTAGCCATGTTTACATAGGATTGTAAGTAAAAGGCTAATTCGATCCATGTATTTTCTAAACTTTGAAATAATCACCGCCACATGACCCAGCATCTCATTCCAGGTCGATTGCAGAATAAAAATATAAGCAATCAAGAACATGAAAAAATAAAGGAAAATACGGGCATACCGCCTCAATTCCAAATCACGCCTCTTTTGCTGAGAGATAAATCAAGCAAATCCGCTGTTCTAATGCTATCATTCGGATCATCAACTGTAACATCCAACGATATTTTGGCGCGGGGAGTGTTTCGCACGCCCTCTATGATAATATATTTGAGATTGAAACCATACTTAAAAGTGATAAAAGAGTATTGTTTGATAAAAACGAAATGATAATGATTTCTGACGACACAATCTATCTGTAGAGGATTACTGTGAAACGATATAGCATTGGAAAAAGAAATTCCCACTCTACTAACATCTAAAAATACTGACGTTTTTTCCTCCGATATAAAACCATATCTTCCTCCTATACTTGTTTTTAGTTAATGGTTTGGTAAGAGATAAACATCTGCATTATGATTTACATAATAGAGAGAAAAATTGGCACCGTATTTTCGACTGCTTAACCGTGAATATCGCTCTGAAACGGATACTAGTAGATTTCCTCGTTTTGAGTTTTCTCGAAAATCTGATTACGTTGTTTTGTCACTATCTTTCTGTTCGGGCCAATCCTATAGAAGAGATTAAGCGATCGACGAAAAGGCCACGCAAAATCAGCTCTTTCCAAAGTTAACTTTTTGGTCACAGAGAACGGAATCTCTGATCAAAAGAGACTTTTACATCAGAATTCGAAGTGCGCTTCGTAAGGTAGATTTATAGATACGCGTGGGCCAGACAAAAATACATTCTCTTTCGACGCATCGCGACTAGGAACAAACATTAAACATTTCATGGACTTCTCGTCAGCTGAAAGGTTTCCATATCTTTGATCCTAAAAATTGGATTGGAAAGTTGCTGTCTTCGTTGGCGATAGAGTCGCTTCTTGTCGAGGATCTAGCTTCGAATCTCGAAACTTCTATCTGGCAGTCGTTTGTGTTACAACTGAACCCCATGTCAGTATTTCCAGATTTGTAAACGAGTATAATGAAAAGGGCCGGTACAAGTTGTATTGGCGTCTGTAGCTGTGGATCATTATTCTCTTCAAAATCTTTCACATATAAATATGTTTAATTCGTAAAAGAATCCTAATTTTTCAAGAGGTGATTTTTTTAATTTATAACTATAATATTTTTAAGATAATGCTAATACTCTTATTATAATCATTTTAATATAAAAAAATTAATTTATTATTAGAAAGCGAATGAAACCATACAATATGTGATTAATGCGAATAGTTAACTCAGGAAAGTTTTCACTAGATATTAATTTTTAAAATATTTTACAGGAAAACTTCCGAATGCACATCATATTCACAATGGCTTTCATACTTCTGTTAAAAATGGAACATCAATTTCTAAGATAACTTTTAACCACTTAACATTCGTCTGTATAGCAAGCTTTCCCTGACTGATCGTTTGATAAATGATTTATCAATGAAGACTCGAAGGATTCTGCGTCTTTCCTCGGACTAGCGTCATGCGCCCCCCAAACTGCAGCGTCCGCCCGCCGGTAACCTTCCATCTTAGGAAGGCTGGATTAAAAGAAGCATAAATGACATGATAATAATTTCTTTCGTGGTAACAGGAAGATCCCAAATACACCCACTGTGATGATTATTATCATTGACGAACGTAGGATCACCCCTAAAGCAGAAAATCGGATTAGCCACAGTTCGAATCATGGATCTTGAAGTTGGAACGTAAGCATGTTAAAAATTCCGCTATCGTATTCGGTGTATTGCCTTACATTACAAAGATTCTTACATGAAGCTTAGACTCAGCAGGCTTAAAGTCCCATTATAACGTACCTGCCTTCTTGATAAATTAACGCACTATTTATGTTATCTAACAACTTGTACTTGTTGTACTGTACCCTTGTTCAGTTACTTTCTTTAGCAATCATCGAATTTCATTATCTGAGCCACTTTCTCTAGCAAGCCAAACACCTCTTTTCTCCTATTTACATCAATTCCTCGTTTGTTTTCCTATCATCTAATTAACGTTGTCCATCTTACGCCGAACCCACACCTCAAAAGTCCTTTTCATATTTTTCATATCCCGTTATTTTAGGATCCATGTTTGACACCAGTACAGTAAGAGATACTATACTAAGGTTTTTTCGTGATAACCATAACATGGTCTCCCGTTGTCTACTGCTATCGCTTCGTGAAAGCTTCCATAGACACTGTTATTTTTCCTCCTAGTTCTTTTATGCACCTTCTTTCCCAAGAAAAAAACCCACAAGTAGGAGTCACGTATTTTCTGATGACACGCTTCGATGTTACTTATTCTACTTCACATGTGAAATTCTTTGTATGGGAATGACTGGGAGGATCGGAGAAATTCTAAGTTTCACACCTAAACGCCAAACAACTCAATAATTTTCCTTCGATATAACGAGCGATATCAGAAATGAAAAATATACAAATAGAATGCTTGCACCGATTAAGCGATTACTTCTGCATTAATCCTGAAACATTGAAGATTAAAAATTAAATTTTGAAATTACCGAGAAAAAGTATACGACGTGAAGAGGTCAAGTTTTAAAAAGATGGTATCACATAATTTTTAATAAAATGTATCTGGATAGCGGTGAGAAAACTCAAGGGATCCTACTATTTTTCTCTCTTGGAAGTTGTCTTCATTGAAAGCCTACAAGGATCTCAAACTTTATTAGTTCGAATACTCATCAGGCTGCCTCTCACCGACTTAGCTTTAACAGACCATTCGTCCAGATATTTTTGTTCTGACAGGTAGAATGCACAAGTTTCTTTCAGTGACATCTGATGTAAAGGTGGAGATGTGATATCATACTATCCAAAATTAAAAACCAAACATGGGTCTAATCAAGTGATTGTATAAGCGTCTCTTTTTCCAAATGGTTTTACTTACCATTAATTACTTAAATTAAGGCTACACGTTCATGCTTTCAGGGGAATAAAGAAGTTCAGGAATGATTTGAGAGAGAACGCTTACCATGAATGCACAGTGACCACATCTAGCTTTTTTACCGTTTCATTTTTTATTGTCTCTTTATTAAGATATAACGAGCGGAGACTTTGCTTTATACTCTTGGTTCACTTAGGTCGTGCGGGCGGTGAAGGAACTACTTATAGATATTCTTGATCCTATGATTGAGGAGACGTTTAAGTTACTTCGGAAGTCAAGAGTGTTGTAAAGAAATGGAGAATATTCAAGTAATTAGCAGTGAAACGTTAGTGCTTTTTTCATTAAGGGGTTCGGTTCGAAGACCTGTTTAAACTGTAAGTCCTCACGATTAGCCACGATAAGTCCTGAAGATGGAATGAGGCTTACCACCTAGATGAGGAATGAGGTAATTTACTCTTGCTTTTTACGCTGATCCGGAAAGTTATTAGTGGAAAATGTTCCTTGAATAATACTTTTTATAGCTTCGAATCAGTAGTTCTCCAAATTAAAGCCCCAATTCACCACATTTCGTACTTCAAAAGTTTTCGTATTCTATTCTTCATAAAGCAGTGTGTAAGACTATATTCCATCCTCTACCAAGAGGTATGGAAAAGATTACTCTCTGATGGTATGATCGCAAGAACTACGCGAATTATAAATCTCAAGAATAATGAATTTTGTTGCAACTGAAACGGACGTGTGAAGGCCAGGGCT
The DNA here is from genome assembly GCA_036926295.1 of Pachydiplax longipennis. Lineage (NCBI taxonomy): Eukaryota > Metazoa > Arthropoda > Insecta > Odonata > Libellulidae > Pachydiplax > Pachydiplax longipennis. The sequence continues at coordinate 3,116,405 of JAVFKF010000003.1, forward strand.
TGCTCGTGGTACGTGTCCATCATTAGACGCGTTATTAAGAACTCCGCATTTACAATATCTGCAATGAGACGGAGGAGTGCAGAGCTGTTTCCGATCGGCGGCTGTCGTTGACCCATGCGTGGCGTTGGGTGCCGCTCTCAGACCGCAGGCCGCGATTCCCATCTTCGCTGGCTTTCTATCCAGTGGCTCACATACGTGGCTGAGTGCCCGTCGGGAGGGGTGGCAGAAACCGTGGGCGGAAGTAGGAATGTGGGCCATTCTCCCCTTCCTCCTCAGAACATCTTCCTACCCCGGTGCGCTCCCCTACGTAAGAACGGTTCTCGCTTTGCGTGCTATCGCCTCGCTATATTCGTTACCGTGGCGATTAATCAGGGGAAAGAATTCGGGGCTGCTCGTCGTAATGACGAGGGGTTTTACTGGGATCGCTCCGCTTTGGGACTCTTTGTGAAATGGAATTTTTAGCGGGTGGCCGATATAATTGTTGGTCTTTCCTGCTCCGTTATTTGTCCAAGCCTTGGGTGCTTTTAATGTCACCGATTAAGCGCCCATTTCTAATTTTAACTTTATATTTGATTAATTTTATAGAACAATTGTATTATATACATTTTAATACACAGATTGTGTAAATTAATGATCAAGGAACGTGCAAACAGTCATAATATAATTACGTTATCTCTTGTTAATCATTGAAATTGCATTTATGTGGTTATTTAATTCAAAGTGATAAGGAATTACATTAGTTGAGTCGAGATTATTTAAAAAATAATATTTCTGCGAATCATTCAACCCGAAGACCGGTTGAGCCTCAAAAACTCCATCTTTAGCTATGGAAACCCCTGCAGAAAGAATGAGGCTTACTAGGCAGGATGAGGAGTGAAGTTATTTCCTTTGCTTTCCCCTCTGAGACAGAATTGTGTTAGCAGAAGTGCACATATGTACAGTACCCTATGAGTAATAATTTTCATGGCCTTAATTAAGGTGTCCAAGTGTATCTTGTTCTACAGGATCATTTTAAACCATATTAGTTTTCTTATCACATTCATAATCTACGCTGATATTAAAGTAAATGGAAGATAATTTTTTCTCCATCCTTCTCCAAAAGACATGAAAAATATTTCGTTTTTTCAAGGTATGGTTAGAGGACCACAAACTATGTATGGCAGGAATGTTTGGTTATTTGCTGTGGTAATTTGTGGCAACTTAAGCTAATCTCGCTGTATCTCAATTACACTCAATACACGTCATATTTCATAATGTTCTGTTTCACAGATGAAAAGTTTGGGGCATTATTGGGGCGTCAATTTTTAACATTGTTTGCAATGAGACTTCAGAAATTCATTTTATATGCTGCAGAACCTTCGGAGAGCTAATATGAGACAAAGTAGTCGAGGTTTTTGTGTTATCTAATAACATTAATTATTTACTATGGGTTAGTTATCCTCCTACGCCTCTTACCACCATAATGCAGTATTCTCCACGGTGAAAATTTGTAGGGTTTTGGTCTTCTCATGTCTTATTTTCATTCTTATGTGGTATTCTCTACCTGTAAACTAGGTTTTGGAGAAGATACGGGAGAGGCATTCATTTCTTGCTCTTTCAGGTACTAAAACCTACCCGCAAACTTTAGAGTCGACCCTCTTGATTTAGGGAACGGCTGTGTCCCTACTCCCTTAATTCAAAGGTTTTCTCCCTCCTTTGTTTATTTTATAAACTTGTTTTATTGGAAAGTTGTTCTTGGTGGGGTAAAAGGGTCGATCAGTGTGAAATGCTCTTGTAGAATTTATTCGCTACTTAAATATTTTATTTGCTTGTTTTTACATTAAGTAGCAAAGCATCTTAGATTATTTGGGATATGAACTGATCCTTGATATCAATTTTAAGATAGCAAATTAATCCTCGTAATTTTACTCTCCGATCGGATCCCTAGAAATATTCGTAGTTTGAAATTCGTTTGCATATTAACAAATTAAACCCAAATTCCTTGAATTTACCAATTAACCGCACTGCTTCTCTTAATTTCTCTTTCCTTTTCTTTCTATTAGAAAACTTTCCTGTTCACGCAAATTCAATCACGTAAATAAATTTCATTTTCTCTTTTTTTAGTGATGGAAACCTTTCATTTTTATTTCTATTTTTTAAAACTCATCAAATTTAATTCTAGTAGAATATTTTTCGAATACTCGCATTCTTTGCCATTTCGAAATTTCCGTTAATTATTTACAGCTGAGCGTGACATTATTTTTCCTAAATTTATTTGTTCTCTCGGTTGATGTAAATGAGTCTCGCGGTGTTTTATTTGAAACCTCCTCTTCCATAAACGTGAAACTGACGTGATAATCCCGTTGGCTGCCCAGTAAATGTTTACTGCTTGATTGCGACCGCTATTAGCGTATTGATTTCCTCGAAAATTGCTTTCAGGCTTCATTATGCGCTCAAAAAATAAGAGCCACATATCGAGTTTGGGAACATCATTTGGTATTCCAATTTCTCATCAATGCCGCCTTCCCGCACGATATATTCCCTTGCTCTGCAGATTGCTTCAACGTTCCTGCAGGAGAAGTTCGCTACTATTTTGCATTTTCTCTTCCAGTTGGAGCCTTCTGGAATTGATTGATTATCTCTTCGTTTTCATCCTCGACGTACAGCTTCTGCTTTTCATTTTTCACATCCCAATTCTTATTCGCCGCTTATAATCCATTTTCGCGAAACATTTTATTTTCTCACGCTGTGCTCTGTCATTAATGGTTCATGCCTCAATAATTTCGTTTGTATAGTTTCGTTTAGTTATAAATCAGCTTTACTCATGTTTTAAAAGCATGAATTCTCTCACCATCATGATAGTAACGTATTTCAACGTAGAATATTTCTCTCGAAACTTATTATGCTAGGACGTTTATCATGACGTGAGCGGTCATTTGATCACAATTGCTTAAGTTCCTTATTTACAGGAAGCTTAATTTGAAGTTCTTATATAATATCTCTCAACCTCATCCAAATGAAAGCGCTATTTATATATTTTTATTTTCCAAACAACCACCTTCGAAACTCAGTTTTCTTAACATTCTATGGTTTACTTTATTATAATCGATCTCTCTCTTTATCTTTGCCTTTCTTTGGCCATTTTCGTAGCTTTCTTCCTTCAAGCTCTCTCAAAATCAGTGCATTTCATTTCATAGTGTCAATTCTTTTGCCTAGGCATTATCTGTTAAATCGAAACCCTTCAACGTTTCTTTCTTTTCCCTATAGACCCGGCTTACTTTTTCTACTCACTGCCTAACGTTCCCTCCGTCTGAAATTTGTACAGACATTTCTTTCGATCAGATATCTCAGAATTTTCCCTGCGAGATAGTTCATCGAAATATACCGTGTATTGTACGGTGAAGTATTTTTCGTCTCAAACGGCCAAGGTAGCGCCGCCGAAAAGTTCAGGTCGATGGCTTTTGGAGGCCTAACGGAGGTCAGGCGGGCCGTATAGTTCGGCCGGGTTTAACGCTCGTTATTCATGCATTGCTCCATTTTCACGAGGGCCGACCCATCGATTGCCTTCGAGATATCGATCTTCGAAATCCGAAGAAGTAATCCAGTCCGTCGGAAAAAGGGCCGCCACGCGCACTCTGGCCCGATATAATTAATAATCCGAACATCCTTTCACAATAGGATTACCGAAGCGGAGAGACGAGCTCCCCAGTGCTTATTTTTGCCTCGCGCGTGATTCAGCCGCGACTTTTCCGCCTAGCTCGCTTTTTTTCGCCGCTTTGACGTCACGCCCGCCTGGAGACATCTTCCTTAGAGATGTCTGAGGTGCAAATGAAAGTTCCTCTCAGCGCGGTTCGTTTAGCGCGATCTTTCGGCTAATGGTTTTCGATATCTTCTGGCCGTTGCTCGGTCACAGAACCCCTGCGAGGTTTGAGATCGAAACGTTTATGGATCCATTTTTGTGCTCATGTTTTTACTTATTTGCAGATATGGAAAATGGCGGTGGTTTAAGTATAATTGATATTCAAACGATGAATCCATCACTCCATAAGCGATAATCGACTCTTGCGTCCACTGAAGAACGGAATCACCTCTAAATGAAAAATCTGAACGTTACATCAATTCACTGGGCATACTTAATCATACCTCATGGCATGTCTGTGAACTACTAATTCATGTTTCTCAGTAGAGAGTTAATCCTCGAAAACTCGATTTTTCCGGCTATCGTGAATCGACTTCGCCCATATTTTCATCAATATAATGCTTGAATATTAATTACTGGAAAAAACTGGAAGGAATTATTGACACATTCGTAGCTTGAACCTCGAATATTCGGTATGAAAAGCAAAAACAATTTTCTTAGGCGTATGATGTAGTTTACCTTAAAACTGTTCTCTGTCAGAATGTCAGAGATTAGTTTATTAGGATTGTCGGAGTTTGTTCTGCCGAAAAGCTTAATTTTTGTCATGGCATTTTGTATTTATTATCATTCATTTATTATTACTCAGGAAAACCTTAAGGACGAATGGAAACGAAAATAATTATTTCCGTTTCCATTCGTCGTAGTGGTGAATTCTTCCGTGATTGTTTCCTTGAAATTTGTTTTTTATAGCTGAGAATTTGTCGACCTTGGTGACGGGATGTTTGTCAAGCAAGTTTTCCAACTCCAGGATCTCGGGTTCGAGTCCCGGATAACCGGGATATTTCTGGTTAGAGACCGCAAACATCCAGGTCAGGATGTTTGCGTTCGTTCCAAATTATTTAAACTGATATTGTTGCGGTTTTAAATTTTCATGAAGGAAATTTGGAATTGGTAGATGCACATTATGACATAAATCATCCGTATCTGTTGTGGTCCACTATGAATGCTATTTCAGCATCACAATAAACTTTTCAATATTGATTAATTAGATATTATTTTTATTTTGTGATTTATTCTAAGATGTAGCGAAATTCCTTCTGCGGCCCGCTAAATTTCTATGGTGGCTTTTTGATACAGTAGAGATAAAAGTATGGGCAAGCCTGGTGTAAAGCTTGGAGCACGGCATAAATTTCAGCTACTAATATTCGGAAGCGTGGTCGCTCCGAGAGAATCGGCTTTATCGTTAGAAATTACACGTAGAGGTATAAGGGTAAAAACAGGGCCAGGAACGAAGCGAGAGCTACCTGTAGAGGTCGCTTGTTCAGTGCAAGGGAGGGAAGGAACGGAGAAGGTCGACTTTTAGGCTCGTCAGGGCTTGCGTCATAGCGGTGACGGAGGGCCTCGGGACATTGGTGAGGGGAAGGAAGCTCTCCACTCTCTCACATTCCTCGCTTCTTTCTATTAGCAAGCGGCCACGGTGTCCATTATAAACTCGCTCGTGGTGAGTCCGCGCACATATCTACAAGATCGTTTGAGTGTTAGCGACCTTTTCTCGGATTGTGCTAGCTCGAAATGGTTCCTTGACGTAGGGATTACATAGTCTTTCGCTTCCTACGAACTCAGTTATCGTAGTGTTGATTGACTGCTTTGGAATCGATGCGCAAAGTGTTTGCCGTGTTGAATTGTGGGCAGATGTAACGGAGATGATGATGAGGATGTAATCTGAGGAAGTGCTTTTCGCTTGTAGTCAAAGCGACTGCTCTTTTCGGAAACTTTATTAATCGGCGCTGCTCTCTTTCACAGCATTCATTTGCGTTTCTGTTCGTGCCCCAGATTTTGTACGTTCATCTTCATCTGAACATGCGAAATATAAGATGATGTTGTAATTTCCAATTTTATCCCATGGAGAAAATGTGCAGTAATGAAGGGGATGCGAGTAATCGGTTTGTTAATTCGTCGGTAACGACGTGATCAGAGATCGGCAGTGATGTAACGACGCTTTTGGAAAGTCATGAAAAGATTACGTTAAATTTTCGGAAAAATTTACCACTGAGTAGAGAATCTTCGCGTTTCATAAGTCGATTTGTAAGTGAAATTAAGACACGCCAATTGCGGCGAAGAAAGATTAGCGCTTTCTGCTTTTTACCGATGAGGTTGCGGATTATTGCTCCGCTCATAAATAAGTTAGGAGAAGAAATTGGATTCTAAGGACGCGGAGAATGTAAGCTGTTAAATAAGCCAAGAGTATCCGTAATGAGAGGAAAAACTTGAAAGGTCTTACTTGAGTTAGTGGTTGTACATTTCTGTTTACGCAAATGTGCCATTCATCTGAAGATGAATGTTATTATCCTTGTTGAAATGGGTTAGATTGTGGAGATAATGATGGTCTTTACTTGTGCATTAGAAGGGAATAAAATGACGTAAGATGTCCATCTATTGTGTTTTTATAACAGTGGGATTTTCTTATAGAGATGATTCCCATGACAATTTAAAAAATTCTACTATATGGTAAATATCTAAGCGTATGAAAACCGGGAAAAGGTATTAGATCAGGAAAGGCTTTACAAAAATGTCCATTTTAAAAGAAGTTATGGAATATCCATTCAATGAAATTTAAATTGCAGGTGCAAATGTGTTTATGCTCCTAAATAACAGAGAATGAATGCTCTGCGGAAGAAAATTGATGAGGAATTTGGAATACATCACTCAGAATTTTCCTGTATAGATTAGTAAGTAATGTGTGCCTATAATCTGGAATTCAGGAATTTTCCCGGATCTTTATCACAGCATATGGTGTACCGGAAACGATTTCCGGCGTTATAAAATGTTTAGTCACTTTGATGCACTTAAATTATTTTCAGTTCTAATCATCCGATTGAATTTTATTAAAACTGAGGAGATATCTTGGAAACAATTAATAATTTCTATAAATATTTAAGTTTGGAAATGAATAAATGCTGTATTATTTACGCTTATGCCCCCAGAATATTCTCGGCCCAGTAAATGTTCCGATTTCGCCTCATTACTCTCTGTTTATCCTGTTGGCGATCGTTATTATATTGGCTCTCTTGTTATTAAGCACCGCTGATAGGGTCGCATAATCCTTTGGTTTATCCCTCGGGCAACCAGCGATACCAAACTGGTAATCCACCATTGGAATCGTATTTCCCCGGTTCCTTCCTCGCATTCCTCACAGCATTTCCCGTGCTATTCCTCTGTACGTACTCGCATAGTTGCGCTACATCAAGGGCCCCACCCTCTGGTTCTGGGAATCTTTCATTCATCCCGCCCACCCGCGGGCACCTGCTCACAGATCCCTGAATAGGAGTTAAAAATAGGATCCCTAACGCCCTGGCTACGAGAAAGCATTGGACTCAAGTATCCTTGTTACTCATTACGCGTGGGGTTTTGCAATTTCCGCCCGTAATTTGGCAACGGCGGAAGACAATATTAAGACGGCGACGCCAACAGACGAAAATACAGCGGTATTTTTTTTGTAATACGGCGTCGGTCGGATCTGAGATTTCCCCTCGAGGAGTGCATATCGATCGCAGACGCGTTGCACAACTCTGCCCTTTTTGCGTCTTTGCCATGGTGCAACGGAGGGATTTCCTTCCGTTGAATTGTGGTTGTTGATCTCGATTGTCGAGGTATTTTGGCCCTTGGTGATTCACGCTCGCTTAGGATGTGCAGCTTCCTCGGTGCTGAGGTGAAGATTTTACCACGAAACAGATGTCTGAAAAATTTCCGTTCCTGTCCCGATTAAAGCTTCTGTTATTTAGGTGAATTCTTACAATTAATCCATAAGCATTCGGTAGATCAGAGTTGGGGAACCTAAGGCCTATTCTGGCGTTCAACACAGCCTTTTCTTCACAAGCTATAGTATTGGAAATATTTCGTCCCCATCTCGTCTGCTACGTCAAGTAAATGACCAATGGAAATTTTTCTTTGCATATTAATTTTCAACGTACCATTTGGATGTTGAAATATTTGCAAGAATTCAGCTGTGTGCTGCTTGATCGTTTCCTCCTCTTAATGGTTTCATGTGCGGTCTTTCGATATAGTGAGATTCTCCACCCTTATTCTAGATCAGTGGATCCCAAAATGGGCGGTAACGCCCCCCTGGGGCGCTGGACTAATCTATGGGGCCACTTGATGAAGGAGATTTCGCTCCCCTTGCCATCATTTGTCTTTCTCAATTGAATAATACTGGGTTCTAAACAGCTATGAAACACCGGGAAATTGCCAGTCAGTGATTTAGTGTTTTTTTATCATAGCTGTTTTTATTCTGCTTTTTATCGTCCAGGTTTGGTCTGTTAATTCTTACAGCTGATAGTTGGTAGGGAACCAAGGGGGTGGTAATGAAAAAGCTTGGGTAATACTGTTTTAGGTGTTCAAAATACCTATTCCGATATAAAGCTGAATATCTCAGCTGTGATCGCAATTCAAAGATATGCTATTAAATCACCAATTTCACGTTCTACTTTTGTTTGAAAAAAAATTGAAAAATATTGCAAAAACAATTCAATGATTTTTAGCTCAATTGGGAATTTTTAAATTACGAAAATAGTTCAATTCAAATGTTTTAATTTTCTCTCAGAACGACTTAATTCATATTTTTTACTGATGTCTCGAAGTCGAGAGAAATACTTAATATTGTTTTTGAGTCAAGGGTGGGTCTAGAAACATGCCATGGATTGGTCGATTTAAGACAATTTACTTATGAACTCATGTCCTTTTCAAATTCCAATTCAATGTGATGAATATAGTAAATGTAGAGCGGCCGCAGAAAGATTTCAAAATCTGATTTTAATTAAAACTCTTTGTAGAATGTTACTACAACAAAATCACTTTAGGGGGATCGAACCATCATGAATCCGCTTATGCTTCCATTCTTTTTATGTGGCGTTCTTAAACGTTAAGCCATTAAGTGTATGATATTCTCTTATTATGTATCAAATGAAATTGATATTACATTAATTGCGACCTTGACATTTAGCCATGTTTACAACCTTTAACGGATTATACGCTCACTGTCTTCAGCTTATATTCTTAGCCTCTCAAGGGTTCACGAAAACTAATTATACTTGTCATTTAGACTTGATGTCATCCTGGATTGAATCCATACAAAAATAAGTCCCTGAACTGAAAAGTTCGCCAGACTCCATACAGCACAGGTGACGGCGAGATAGAATGAATCATAGAAACAGAAAATACTAGTTTTCCAATCGGTGACGATACTCCGTCGGTTTTCATGCGGAATTTAAATGGATGCTGTTAGATGATAAGGATACGAAGGGAATGCATTTTAATGTTAATTTAGAAATGTTGAAGAAAGGAATATACTCGACTGAGTTTCAGAAATAATTACAGACACTCAGCTACTAAGTTACCCAGCTTTTAAACAGGTCTGAATTAAAAAAATAAGTTGGTTTTTAAATGGAGAAATTCTTCTACGTATGATGATTTTTATTTTACATTACAGAAATAATAAAAGCATAATACAGGTATGCCTCCACAAATAAAGATCAAAAAACACGACCATTTTCGGCCATCCTAAGGTTCGGCCGAAACCGTTCATGTATTTTATTTTAATTTGGGGAAATTATCAGTCTTATCCGTTTTTGCTTTTTGAAAATATAATAAACTCGTATGGAGATTCTATGTATTTAAGCCTGAACTCATTGAGTTAGATAATCTAACTTAAGAATATGAATGTCTTAGTTCATCGCATAAAGCTGAATTTATCACTCCCTCTTTAGCGGTCAAGCAAATATTTTCCAATGAATGTTTTCCGTAAAAATAGCTTTCCAGCTGTCGTAATTTTCTTTTACTTCCGGGTTCAGTACTTTATCATTTAATTCCATAATTGGTTGCGCAACTTCCGTAGTTGAAGAACTGAACGTACTGAACTGATCGACCTAAAGGTAACATTAAAGTATAATATTACTGACAAAAATGATTGGTCTTCCTTGGATCCCCTTCTATTTCAGTATTAACATTTCCACTTAACCATGGTGATCGTGCTTTGTTGATATTTTTGTGGGATGAGACTTAATTAGTTCATTTCTTACATCTTGCTTAAATCGGCGCATCACGTGAGACGCGCAAGACTTTCTTCTTTCAGACACCGACTGGAAACCTTATAAAAATATTCGTGCATTTACTTACCTTCTTCAGATTCCTCGTTTGCTAATGCAACAAGTGTTACAGCTATTTAAAGCTCGGATGTCAAGGCACGGTGCATGCCATAATCCTCATTTAATAACGTTATATAAATATACGCTTCTCATTGCGGTCGACACTAATACCGAGAGCTTAAAATCTTTAGGTAATTTTGATGAATAAGTTTAGAGAGGAAGAAAATATTTTGTTCGTAGATGCAAATATTTTTGCCCAGAAATTGCTCTCATAAAGAAGCGCATTTGAATCCGAGAAATCCAAACAATTCCGCTGGTGAAGAAGTGTTAATTTTTTGTAGTTAAAACTTATTACTATACGAATGAAAGCGTATTAAATTTGTGCTCAAAGCAAATTATTTTCAGAGAATTCTTCTTCATCTAGCAGTCGTATGCTTTACAATGTTGAAAATTTCAATATCGAATTAATTTATTTTACATCAATGGAAATAAGATTGATTTTATTTGGTCGAATGGTGTACAGAATATCAAGTGCACGTCACTATTTCTAATTATAATTTGTTTAACGTTGAAAGGTAAGAAAATCCCTATTGCACGTCATACAGAAATAATAAATTACAGATCAACAAATGGATGAAGAAAATGGACGACTAATAATTTTCGAAATCCGCATAAAGAGAACGTAATATAAGGAAGGCCGAAATAAAGGTATTTGAATAATGTGTTCTTTACCTGGTCAATTGCGAATCAAAGAACCGATCCATATTATTGGTGGTACTCGGGACCTAGTTGGTCCTCCTCATCATTCTTGCACTTCTTGGATTTTTTCATTCATGTCATGTTACTCGTTGAAAAAGGGAGAAAGGAAGCGTTTCACAGATTATTACTTACTAACCAATACAAATATCTGACTCCCTGTTTCTTACATACAATTCCTTGCAAGTTTCGTATTATTTATTGCTCTATACCCTAACAATTGGAAAAATAAACAAGAAGTTACGGTTGGAATAAAGTCCAATCATACCTCTAAATATCGGTGTCGTAAAAATAAAATTTAACTAATCTCGATCAGATATTTCTACGTAAATGTACAGCGATGTGTATCTGCGGACCGTGAAGTATTTATGGGAACCAAAATCTCATTGAAGGTAAAAGTTTCTATTCTCGTGTTCTATGCTATTGCTTTAAATATTTATTCTTATACCAAAAACTTAAAATGTCGCCATTCTTTTCATCTGAAAACTTTTCTTGCGCAACTTATCGTCCGCATCCGCTGACACTACCACAAAGAGACTTCGCCATTCTTGATGTTTATTCTGATTTAAGTCGTCCTCTAACTCAAGCGCGTGCTTTTCTGGTTGTCACGATGGACCCTCGCAATAATGTCTTTTGTTCACGCTTTTAATTCGCATGCATATTCTTGGGGATCGGAAAATTTTAGACGAGGAAGTTGTTCTAATTTGACATGATCTGAATAGGTCCCGTTTTGCTGTGTCTCTCATTATTATCAAATTCTCTTATTCATCAAAAGCTTGATGATCATGTTATTATTAACTTGCATCTTTTCTGCGTAAGGAAGGAGGCTCTTTTAAACGGTACTATTCTTTTGATAGTTCCTTACCAATAATTATTTATCTATCAATACGAAGAAAGTGTATACTGTTTTTAAATAGGAGTGTGGTCATTAGCACTATACAGATTTGCTGTTTTGTATATAAATCAATGTGAACCTTCTTAAATTTAATTGATGATTTTTATTTGGTAAACAGATAAAGTTGAGTGCAGGAATATAGTTAAATTAGTTTCAATTACATATACTCGTAATCTATGTGAACAAGCGTGCATAATCTCTTCCTTAGCAAATGATTAATCAGTTTAAATACTTTTTGTGCGGAACTGTCATGGATATAGGCTGAAAGGTTTTTAATGTTTCTGTTCGTTAATTTATCCATACCGTTTATGTATAGCAGAAGGAAGTTTAGTGATCTAGGGAATAAGTAAAATATGTACAAGGCATGGCTTCCCTTTGAGAGATGTGCCAGGGACATTCACAGTGGTTGACTATGTGTCAGCACATCGACCCTCACGCCGCCGTATTCAACTTTTTACGATAGCTCGTACCCGTACTTAATCAATTTTTACGCGATACTGGGTCAATATCATAGCCCCCACCGGGAATCGAATCCGGGACCGCCATATATACGACCTTGTTGGTTATTGGGAGGTATAAGTATTTAGAGTCAAACTCGCGGTATGGAAATCATTTCAGTAGCTTCGTTCTAATTATCCCCATAATCGCTATAATTTAACACAATACACCGTCTTCGTTGCTTCTGGAATGAGATTTTTCTTGGGTAATTTCTTTAAATTTCTTCGTGCTTATTTGTATCTTAAGTCTATGCTGTTGTAAATTCGATCATTTCATTCCCTGAGAGAATCTATATCTAAGGATAGTTAGAATTTATATTTTCCTTACCCAAGTTAACACTCGATTCCCTAATCCCCTTTGCCCATAATGTACTTGTTCCAATGCTGCTGATTATTTTACATTAAAATAAAACACAAGAATTCGTTTCTCGCGAAGTTCACCAGTGAAGTAGATTATATTTAGCGTCGCATTGTTACCGTCACACTCCTGCTTCCCTTAAAAACAAAATTTCAGGTTTTTCATTCAGTTTTCTCTTTCTCTGATAAATATTATTTTTTAATACGCCTTTCTTCGCAATACATTGGATTGTTTCTAACGAACGAGCTATCTCGCATAGAAATTGTTCACTATTCATGCAAGGCGAGCTTCTAATTATAGATTTTTCCCTTCCACGCGAGCTTACGTGTGCTACATGCGGACGAACATTCCTTTCTTTTAGTTTTTAAGAGAGATATTTACGACTGAGCAACTTTTCCTTTCTCTGCGTTCACTAAATATGAAATTATACATCGCCATATTCTTTCCCATAAATGTTCTTCTAGCTCATTATTCAAATGATATTTTACTAGTATTGCCATTAATTTCTGACTGAAAACCTTCCTCCCAACGTGTATTTTTTGTAGATTTCTAGATAAGAATTCTAGATAGCGAAAAGTAAATTTTATTAATTTGCTCAAATTATGCTAATTTAATTAATCTGTTGTTTTCCTTTTGAGTCATTTTTCGGTAACGGATTTTGGATACGGTTTTCAAATGAAAATATCAACAAATATAATCTGAATAAATTCCTACAGAAAAGCAAAGGAATATGGGGTTATAAAAGATAGCGAAAAATATATCATACATTTACTTTTGGTTGAGTGTCGTTTATTTCTGTGATGGTATGAAAGTAACTGAGGTTAGAGATATGAAAGAAAGCCTTATCACACCCATTTAAATTGTATGAAAAGTGTTATTCACCTGGTTACCATGCTGCACTTATATTTTACGTTAGTTTTCTCTTTTAGTATTTTGACTCGGGAAGCAAAGGCTAAATTGTATCGCTCCTCATCTTGTCTGGTCTCTCTTCATAACCTGTTGTAGCTAATGTTTCAGTATTATCTGAATATTTTTATTGAATATTAGCGTAGAGTAGATAATCATTGATTTTAATTATTCAGCCAGTTAAATTTTAAGGTTGGATTTTCAGCAACTATTATTTCCAATATACTTCTTGTCTTCCAAACGGATGTATACAGAAATTATACACTAGAAATCAGAATCTGTATTTGCAGACATAAGCTTATATTCGTATTACTCTGGCCGAAATCTATGTAACGTCGAGATAATTTGGTTAGCGCTGAATAGCGTTTTACCAAATCCTTCCAAATCTCGCTGTACTCATATTTGTAAGTTTTCAGTAGGTTTAATTAAATCCGACCTCCAGTCGCTGAATATGCCCGCTGTAAATTTTCCTAAAAGCTTCTTGACGTCATTCCCCCAATGGCTTCAAACCCAGCTCATCTATGCGGGCCTTGACCCTAATCTTTCCGTTGTTGCGACGTTTATCAAATGGCGTCTCTTCGTTTTTACCTCTGTAATCTTACCTTATCCTCTTGGATATGCACACACTATCGCATTCCACGTACTTCTTTATTTTGCTGACATAGGCTCCTTTCTTCCGTTCACTTGGGTGAAAGTGTGCGCGCTCTCATTTTCAGTGAATCTTCTTTTATAACTCACAATCAATGTATTTTCAGTGGTTTCCTTATTTAGCTACTTAAAGACTGAGGTATCAAGGATTATCTAAATCAAATTTATCATTTTATGGCTCAGTATTTCTCTCAGTGTTGATATTTTTATTTCACCCTTGATTTTTATACTCCTACGACGTTGATTATCATTCCACATATGTTTGAAAATTTTTCATCCTGAATTTTCAGGGTATTAGATCTAAATTTTTATTTTTATATCTCACAACAACGATAATATTAGCTTACAGCTGGAAAATAGCTTTAACTAGTAAATTTCAAATTTATTCCTATTAGTGAACCGCTTTTGTTACACGCTTCTCGTTAGTTACGAATTACATTGAAAAAATTATCATGCTTACGTTTAAACAGGTTAAATAAATATTTTTTTAACAGAAATGAAATTTCAGTTAATCTCCTAGCAAACGAACATTGGATCGTGCTACTATATCTTATTGAAAGAAATACTTCTCATATCTCTCTTTTGATAAGAATCAAGCAAAGTGAAACTTCCATTTACATTTTATTCTGTCTGGTTCATTGATGTGAACTTCAGTAAGGCATACTTAAGTATGAATGTTTCCGATGAATGGGATTCATTCCAGCCACTCCTTACGATTGCTTGTTTATTCAGAGGGTCATTTTACTGTACTTACCTATGCTTGTGCCGCCAACAGCATTCTGGCAGAAAGGAAAGGCAAACTACCTCCACCCTAATCTTGCCTCGTTTCCTCTCCTTCATTTTTATTTGCTAAAGGTGGGTTGAGGTTCCTACCGCTTTTCGATCTGAATATTTTTACAGAAAAAGGCATCGATTGCAATTAATTTAAGGAGTTTACTCAGGTTAACATCTCAACTTTTTTTAGTGTAGTTCAGTCATAGCATCAGTTTTATTATCGGTGGGCCCTACATTTGTTTTTAGACAAAACAGGAGAATGGCCTCAATTTAACCAAGAATATACCGTTCCACTAATGATCCTTTGTCAAAAGTTCTCGAGTTACATCACAGGATGAAAGTCGCGTTCATTATAATTCTTTTTTGTTTCGGAACGGGAAGGTCGGATGTTAAAGGAAACGTGAAATGTGTAAAATTTCGCGTCGTGATCTTCCTGTCGTTATTTCCATTGTCTTTGCGAGTTTTTCGTGCGAAGTCGCCCCTGTGTTTAGAGAATCATAATGGCTTGTTGGGGTGAGTCGAGCTTTAGAAGGCACTAATGAAGTTTCCAACCTAACTAATGATAAATCACCTTATGTTTATCGTTTCTCCGATTTGGGAAAATTTATTTAGGATATTTCGGTTGTTCCTGAATCACCACTTCTCATAGTTAAGATATTTTCATAGCATAATTATATCCCTCTTAATTTTAGCTATTTGAAGTTTCGTCTTATAACGTCGATTTTTCTCTAATGTTTTCCCGTTTGCTCAAGGATCATAAAATACTGTCTTATTTTGATGTATCACTCCGTTTTCCACGTTTTATGAAACGTAAGTGATGCTGAGTAATGTAATTAATCTTGTTCGCTCCTCATTGAATGCTATGCAAAGTGCTATTTACAGGATAATTGTACTCGAGCCTCCGCTTAGATCCACTACTGAAGTGAGGAAGGCAAGGAAAACAGCGACTTACTCCTCATCTTGAGTACTAAGCCTCTTTCCTTCTCTATGGCTTTAGCTAACGGTGGAGAGTTCTTACCGTCCTTCTTGCTAATATATTACTTTCTAGTCTTATTTTACTCCTTCGTTTCGCGTTCTCCAAAATGTAGATCGGCTTCATAGTTCATGTTTCATTATGTTACTTTTAACATTTTAACTCCGTGAAACATGGCGGTTTTTCCGTATTTCGAGCCGGTGACTTCATTGATGATAATTGTTCACACCTTTCCTGCTTATAATACTTTTGTGGCTGCTTTTTCTGCTTTCAACTTAAAGGCTTAAAGTGTAAAGCAAATAATCGATTATGTCGTACCCACGATCGAAACCGGTCGTTAAAATAAATTTGTTGAAAATACGATGTATTTTTTCATTTGGTTGTAAATAACCGTATTTGTTAATTGCGTCGCTTATTAATAAACGTAAGGTATCAACAGAGGGAGAAGTTTTTGTATTTATAAAATATTTCGGTTAATGCAAAATCAGCGTTCAATTTCGTTTCCACCAGAACAACATGAAGATTTAAGCAGGTTTTCCGGTTATTCTGTTCCGTTGAGGCGGTCGAAGGAGGTGGAAAGAGGTGGACAGATGAGTCACTGTTCGTGACCCACGCAATGGACTTGCGTCTTCTCAAGTGATTCACCCTTTTGTTATCTAAGATGCACGAAAATTAATGACAGCTCAGTCTTAGCATCTCCCGTCATAATAATAATTTGATGACGATTAAATTGTTGGTTTGATTATGCTTCCGAAGAAATTCGTTACCATCCTCTAGAAATATAGTTACAACTTACAGGGATGAAGGGAATATTTTTACGTTAGCGCTACACAGTGACCTTATGAATGATAATTTTCACAGAACAAAGTTAGGAAAGAACGGGCTAAAGGCATCAAAATTCAGCGTCACTCATGCGTCAGCAGCTTTTATAGCCATGAACAAATCAGAGGCAAAAGAAAAGAAAAATACATTTTTTCTATCATGTACCGAAAGAAAGATGAAAACTATTCCGTTTATCATAGTGTGGTATGTTTCAAGAACTGCCTTCGTATAGTACATGCTAAATTATGTCTGGAATAGAATTGATTGAAAAGAAATGATGCATTGGTTTGTAATCTGATAGAAGATTGCTGTTAGTTCTTCTGAAAGCATTTATAATGCAGCAACAAGTTTTGGGGAAAAAATCGGTACACGTGTGGAATTTTGTAAATTACGAGTGGAATTTGGTTGGTATGGAAGGGAATGAAAAGGAAATCCCTCGTCGCCAACTCATCAAAAAAACAGCGCCCACTCGCCTAACTTTGTTTTAAAAGCTATTGCGGCCGATGTAAAAGTAATCCTTGTTAAATATTAATTTCTCATGGGATTCGAGAGCAGAATTCCCCGCAAAACTGCGTTTCCGGAAAAATGAGAAAGTATGTGTTACAATGCAATGACTCACAGCCGCCAGAATTCAACGTTGAATTAGTCATCAGAATTTTTTATTTTGATTTTTAGCGTATAGCTTGATTACCATTTAATATCATGTCCATAGCCTGCGTAAATAATGAAACACGAAATCTATTAATTGATAATTTCACATTCTAATCGAAATCGTAAAATTTTTTGCCCGTTCTTTTCGTGCTAAGTTTTGTTTTCCTTGGTTTGAAGAACGACAGAACGCTGTGAACATAAGGTGGAATAGAAATATACAAAGGATTTAAATCCTTTGTCTTGAATGCCTGAATTTCTTTTGTACTTTTTCCTAGATTTCTCGCTGTATGAATCTCATTTTAAAGGTTTTGTCAACCTCTTTCTAGGAGTTTACATGATTCAGTATCCATTGATAGTTGATTATTGTTATATATTTGTACAGAACAGTTACATTTTTCGTCTTTAACTCATCGGTGTCCTTAAAAACCAAGATTCGTAGGTGTTTTCTATTGAAATACCATTGTTGATTTTTTCATTTTGAGCCTTGCGATGTTATTCGTTTTTTGTGTGAATTGGCATGAGTCAACCCAAATAACTGTTCGGAATTTTATTCTATTTGTATAGAACGCTTATTTTGTCACATAGTTTCCAATCTTTTCCCGAAGATTTTTATAGTCGCATACTTTTTACTAATTTTTTTTTCTTTCCCAATGATTGCGGAACGACCAAATTTTTATGTGCTTTGTATCTCACTAACTTCTGTTTCGTTGTTACTTAAGAAAAGGATTAGATATAAAATGAAGCTTCGGTTTACTCTAATTTCTAAATTTTCTTTATAGTCATAAAATAACAATTTTTTTGAATTTAAATCGTATTTTTTGTTTTCTTAGGAAGCGTCTTAATTATGTATCGGTTATGCATTTGTATACGCAATTACCATGCGATATACTACTTACGTTGATATAATTTCATAATAATCTGTAACGGCTGTATCTTTCCGGAAATTTTCCATTTTTTAAACTGAATTTGGTGCTTATAGAGGTGCTACATAGAGTTTACCATATTCATTATTTAAAAAGGTACCTCCCTAAGTGCTAAGTGTACTCCATCCTAATCTCACCCAGATAGTCGAAACTGGGTGACCTGGAGATTTCTACTTATCTAGTGGATATTACTTTCTGGATTTGATAGGTTTCCATAAGCCCAACTAGCCATCCGAGCTATCCTGCAGATTCTCGATAGCAATCGTAGTTTATGAAGGCCATATCCAGGTCTAAATAAGCGACTATCAACAGTCGTTCAAGTGTCCCCATTTTTTCAGGCTCATACATCTTCTTTCTGGTGCCTATCGATCCAAACGTATAGGAAAAATTCAGCCTTTCTCCTTTTCTTTGTATATTTGACATCATTTGGCTAGAAACACCAAAAAATTCTAGTAATATTTTAATTTTGATTAAATTCTCCTTAAAGATGCATTTTGGGCGAGCAGAAAGAATAACGGAAGAGTGTCAGTGCAACGCAAATCGTTCAGTCAGTTAGCGAGTGGCTGATGCTATGATTTTATCATGGGTTTCTAAGTTATTAATGACGTTTAGGAAACGTAGCGACAACTATTTTTTTATTTTAGTGACTCATTGTGGTAAAAGATACGTATGTCTGAAAAAATCCATCTAGCCTTAACATGAGTATCATTAGATGATTATCAATTTCGTTTTAAGCTTTCCTATATTTTCTTCCTTTTCTAAAATTACTGAAGTTTGTTTGATTCTCATTAGTTGATGCATGTTAATTTTCGAAATGAATTCCTACTTTAAAATTCCTTTGCCTTTGATGTATCCTTATTGGAGATGTTTGTTAATATTGGCCACCTGTTGTTTCTCGCAATGAAAACAACGCTGAAATTCGTTATTAAAAGTATGAAGTAGTCTCGCCCTTTCACATCCCCGTTTTTATGTTTCTTTTTCATTAATAAAGGGTGTCTTTCATTTTCTCTACCGAAACCCAATAACTGGCCCTTGAAGTCGCATTATTTATAGATTGATAGATACACCAATTATTGGGGAGATTAGACCCGTGATGGCATATCTTTCATCTAATCCCGTGCGTCATTATAATATTTTCAAATATTAATCGGAAGCTAAAGGAAAGAGTACAGTGTGAAAAAGTCTTTGCTACTTAAGTCGATAAAAAACCAAAGTGGTAAGAAAACCGTCGGAGAAGGAAGTTAAGATGATCATCGAATATATCTCAGTTTTTCAATTGTCTTCATTAATTTATCACCTCATCGTTATGTTTGAGATAAATTTAAAGGTATCGTTACGATTATTCCAGATGATATGCAATTTGATGATAGATCGAAGAGAAATTTTCTTCTCTTAGTTTTATTAACATGACGAAAAAGGAAGTTAGGTTAATATTTTTCATGCTGTAATCAATCAGTTAAGGATATGGAATAGTTCTCTAAAACATTTCGATTTCTGAACTATTTCTGTTAAGCGTATCTACAAATCGTAATATATTACACAAATTGAAACTGAATTGTATCGACTTTTTATACTATTACTTTAGAAGAGAAAACTTGCTGCCATTTGGAGAGGCATAATTTTAGTAGCATTTCTTAGATTAGTAATCCTTTTCAGTTACGTGTATCTATCTCAAAGTTTACATTTTCAAAAAGTGGCGATATGTCCTTCTTTTTAAGTCATAGGAAGACAGCCAGCGACGCAGATAATACTTGTATTCGCCTGTATTTTTAGTTGATGACAATTTATAGAAAGTCTTAAGTTTAATTGCTTCATTAAAATGATTTAATTATGTTTATGTTTAAAATTTTTGGGTAGACTAGCTACATTTTGCGAATTTCGTTATACTAATCAAGCTGTAGTATGCGAAATTCTACGAGCTTTTTTGTTAAGAATTTGGGCCCATCAGAATGAGTTGGGGCCGGCAAGGGTCGGGTACGAGTTCTCTGATCGAAATGTAATGAATATTTAAAGTAACAAAATTAAATGATTTTAGGTAAGTTGAATTTCAATTATATTATCATTATCAAGTCTTAAATCGTTGCATTAATGAAAGGTTTAGAATAACTGTGCATATAGTAATTCTGCTTCATGTGCATGAAAGGGGATGTTTTCACAGAAATAGATGAAAAATGTATGCATTGTATGGTTGGGATCGATAGGCGTACGCCTTTTTCGGAGGTTGTAGTTGATAGTCCTCTCGGAGGAAACTACGTCTCTTCGGCCGCGGGTTCGGGATCGATGCTCATCATGGTCGATGGGAGGGCGTGGAGGGAGCGAAGGGCACAAGTTTTCAAGGAGACCAAGCAGAACAGTGGCTTCAGAATGGTCCCAGGTGCTAAAGTCTTACTCAACAACACGTGGCTTTATCTGCATACAAAGGAGTTCTCTTTACGTTTTTTCCATCTGTAAAAAACGTCGCGAAAAGAGATTCGAAATATGCGCCCGTTTTTTTGTGTTTTGTAATGCATCGGGGATGTCAGTTTTTGCGCCACTTATCATCAATGGATAATCTGCTGCGCAACTTTAAACTTACTGATACCGCTGCAGACTGAGATGAAATTTCTCCTTTAAATGTTTCCGGAGTAGGTAGTGGTTTGAAGTATGTCGATATCTTAAGGACGGAAACAGTAAAATTTACGTATTTTTCTCTAAATAGTACCATCCCTAAAGTTCATCATATCATTTAGGTCATCTTTATATTGACGTCGAAAGGTGCTTATTTCGGTGGTTTCGATTAACGAAAACTTAGTGGAATACATTTTTTCTTTTCCTCCTATAAATTTTTTTCAAGAACTTTAATTTGATCGATTCTAAGTTGTTCATACTTTAAATGATTTTTTTCAGTAAAAGGGAAGATTTTCTGAAGCTTCTCTGAAGTAGACGTATTATGTACGTTCGATTTTTTTCACTGTTTTCTCTCTTTTTTAAGTTTCCCAGCGTAATATGTAAAATCCCCCTCCAATTATGCATGTAGCGATTTGATTAAGCGGTTAGGCTTTATTTTCTGCATTTTAAAGCCGTTTCGTTGTCTATAATTTGTTGTATTTTCATGTAGATTTTATATGGATATTATAAAAATATCCCAAAAGACGTCCACACCGTCCTATTTCACTGAAAAATATATTACAGATATTTGCATAGAATATTTACCCTTTTAAGTTCGTTTCCGAGTTTGATCATATATTTGAATCGCTCAATCTCCGTCTTTAGAAATTCAGTATTTGCATGAAAATGAGGGCTTTACTGGTTTTATAATGAGCTAATCCTGTTGAAATTATAATGAAGATTTCACATACTTAAGCCCGAATTCAATGGGTTTTATATCCTCTTGAAATGCCGTATTTGCCACTTAGTGAATGCATAATTTGATCTCCCAGCAATGTTTTGAGAGTAATGGATTTTCTGTATCCGTAGCTGCAGTAATCAGATTTATGGCAAAATCTGGATGATATTAGTATAAACAGGTTCTTACTGACAAAACAATCGCTTTATCTTTTGGGGGTGCGGATTAGGAAGCTTCATACCAAAAGATCGATGAGAACTGAACAACCCAAAATGTTTTGGAATTCTGCTCATTAACAGGGAATTCAAAATCTCTCTTGTTCTGATTTTGTTTTATTGATGGTGATTCTTCCCATTCTAATGTTTCAATTTAAACTCAGTTTCTCCGCACCTCATATCATTATCTCATATTAGAAGCTGTCTAACGTTTTCCCATAGGTAGTCAGGAATCTCAAATTTTGTATCTTTGCTGTCTGCTTTAAGCTGGTAATGGGCCACATTTTTTGGGTACATTCGTGAAATCCTAACGCGCATTTCTCTACATGCTGCTTCGATTTTTCTCCGGGAAAAGGGATGACATTGCGATGCTTTGCAATGAATAACTTCCAGCGGAAGATCGATTTTTCTCTTCGCTTGCTTTCACTTATTATTGTGTCGTTTTCTGTCGTCAGAAGTTTTGGTTTGGGATGTATATGAGAGATGTATTTTGAAAACAAAAACAGGATGTTTCGAACCGGAAAAATCGATGTAAATTTTCCTTAATAACTTTTCGAGTATGTATGCTGAATGTGCTGGTTGTAGAAAATTTGTTGCTATTAGGCTATCCACATAATGATGCGTGATCAATTAAAGAAATTTTAATCATCGTAATATTATTTTAATCCGCGTAAATAAAATCCGATCATCGAAGGGTTGCGCAGGTCTTTCACGTCCCATTCTTAGTGTTTTCCTGCTGTGGAGAATTTTTCTCCGAGTATCTCTAAAGTATATTTTTCATCCACATTTCTTATTATATTTTTCAAGCTCAATGATAAATGTAATTGAACGGAGGAGGGAATATTAAGTCTCAATCTGTATAGTGAATAATAATCTCGAATGAACACTTTATTTGTTTTTTCCACGGAACATCCTGAAATGTCCATTTTGGGAAGTTCTGATAACGAGTAACATAAATGTTCAATTTGGCGTTTGAAGGGGCGAATTTAGGCTGCCAAAGGCCCTATGAGCTCATGGAGGTCCCCTTTATGAATATATGGAGTTGAAATTCGATTTTTCATAAAATACATAAAAATACTTGCTATAGATAACTTAGTTGCTTCACTTAGAAAACAAAATATTGAATTTTAAGTAGTCTTCCTTAACAATATTGTGAATAATGAAAATTTTACATCATATAATAATGTTGATTATACAATATGTTTTATAAATGTTATGTAGACTTACTCTACATTAAGTGTCTTTCCTGATGCGAAGAAGAAGTACCCGTGAATAGATAGTACTGTAAATTTGAAAAGTGTTGTATGACGTAGTTAACAGTTCATAAACAGTCTCATTGAGGCCCCCAGATGGATAAAACCCTCAGCTAACGTCTGTAAAATCCGCCCCTGAACCTTAGCATGATTAGGTTGCAAATATATTTTGGGATGAATCCTGAGCAGAAGTTTAATTCGTTGCCAACGTTGATAAGTTCTGCGAAAAATGGAAATGATCAATCAATTGAGTGGTTAATCTCAACTTTGCAAACTTCTCCGAATGTTTCAGCAGCAGTTAAGTCCTGGAATTGGGAGTTTAAGCGAGAAATTCGTGTTTTTAAAGGGTTTGTCAACAGGAAAGAGTTAGCTACTCCCGGTGAGTAGAGAACTCAACAGAGAAGCGACCGTGCTCGTAACGAGCAAGAAGTTGGCCCAAATGACTCCTGGAAGTAAAGTGGTAAATTCGAGAGAAGTTTAAGTCGAATTGAGGTGTCTGATTGGGGTAGTGTGTGGGCCTGAGTTCTCGGTAGGCTGTCATGGAAGGCACCAAATGCACAATCAGTATGAATGGAAGACTAATGGTATTAAATTGAAGTGATGGAAGGGAGGAAATTGATGAATGGATGTTAAGGCGCTCAGGAAAATCTGGACAGGAGAGTTGTTGGCAGTGCCGGAAGTATGTAAGGGATTGTGAGACTAAAAATGTGGAAGGTTCTGATTCCTCCTATGCCGCTGCCCAAACCGGACTTAGTTTAAAATACAAGGTTTCTATAAAATTGGAGAGCAATTTAAAATCGTTCTAACTTAGTAAGTATATTAGATACAATCCGTGGAATAGATGAGGAAGTTAGGTGAATCTACTTTATTACATATAAAATAGTGAATCTTACCATTCACAATCACTATTAACCGATGGTTTTATTAGGATAATATTTATGTAAGAATCTGAACCTGTAACTAAAAATTTCTATCCTCTTGGGCGTGAAATATGTAAGCATCTTTCTTGTGCTCAGATCTGAATCTTCTTTGAGACTGCATCGGTATTTCAGCTGATCACCTAACACAATTTTCTTTCTGTTGTAGCCGAAATTGATATTTTTAAATAAATCTTATAAGTTTTCTAAAGCAAAGAGTACTAAGGCAAAACAACCAAAAATCTCTAGCTGTAATTTTTCTCTTACTTCTATCACAATTTGCTCACAATACAGTTTTAAATTGACCACCAACTTTCTAGATTCTCCAGTATTCTTGTCAATGTGTTATTTAACTATTTGATGTCTATTTCTAATATTTTTCCAATTGTATGATAGGCTGTTTAGATAGAGAGATTATCATAGACAATTATACATTTTTTGTTTACAATTATATTATTTTATATTTATTATTGATAGCGATTAACTTCTATTTGCTTGTAAGTGAATTCATGTCCTGTTTGAAAGTTACATGCCTCCTTGCGTATTTTTCCCAAATCTATCAAATTCGTATTACCTATTCGTAGTTTATAAATGTTGTCATTAATTTCGTTGAATCTATGAGAAAAATGAACGTCACTGGAGTGTTCAATGTATTATAATTATTAATATATATTATATTCACTCATACGTTTTCTGTTTATGTATGAATTCTTTTTAAACTACAAAAAAATAAGTGAAAAGTGTCATTTAAATGAATATGTGATGTTATTTTGTTTGATATATTTTTAAACGAATGTTTTCTCCTTTACAGGTACCTTTTATGGGATTTGCCCAGCTTTCTTGATCTATAGCCCACCCGTAATGTATGAATACGTAAGTTAAATTCTCAGAGTGATATACATGAAACAAAAGGTAGGCCTTGCCTTTCAGTAAGATTTTAATTCGCATTTAAAATCTTTGGTCTTAACGTGCGAAGATTAAGTTTTGGTGAATACATTCAAGGGAAGAAATATATTACTAATTATTTCCCTAGTAAAAGTAATTCCAAGCTGTCCTTTGATTGCATCCGAAAAGAGTACTAATGAATTGATAACGTATACTGAGACATTGTTTCTTTGATTTTCAATTTCTATATTTGCATTATTTGTATAATTATCACACATTCTGATTTTGCCATAATTTCTAAAACTGAAGTTTTTTTTTGAAATTTTTATTTTATAAGCATTCTCGATCAAGATATAAGCAACTTTGTTCTTTTCAAGTCCGTATAATATAAATTACTCCGTAGTCTTGCTATTTTCAAATTATTTTGTCTTTAGGAACTAGAAATTACTTTTATTCTGTTAATACGAATTTTTTTTTTATAAATTATCATTTTTATGGTATACATAATATGTGTCTTCAAAGCGGGGGTGTCCAACCCACGGGCCGCATGCGGAATTTTATTCAAATACTTTATACCCATCAGCTAATTCTTTCCTGAGAGTTTTGTATAATTTTTGTTTCTTAAGTCTGATAAATAAAAATTGAAAAAGCAAATGATAATTTGAACCTACTCAATAGTGAAATACAGAACTTACTGTAAAGATAATTGAGAGAAAACAATTTAACCAAGCATTTCCAATGTATTATATATCCTTAGGTTTTGATTATCTGCGGCCCACGAAGTCTTTATAGGGTCATTACCTGTGAGGGTAAATGCTTGGTCATTCCTGTTACATATGTATTCTGAGTATTTACTAATGTTGTTCTAATTATTTCTCATCTATGGGGGTTTCTCTTCGTTAAATGCTCTGGTTTATTTAACTGCTCTTAGTTTAAGGATCGGTGTTACCGTTTGAAGTCTTCCTCCATTAGCAAACATATTATCGCCATTGCTTATAAATTAAGTCCTTAATCGAGAAGAGAATCGCTAGGCTTTTAAAAAGTTCATTCCTCAGAAAGGGAAACTGATGATACCACCGCAAGAGTCTTCAGGAAAAGTTTTAGTTGTGTACGTAATTCCGCATTTACGATCGTATATCGCCGTTGATGATAAATGGACTGATCGAGGAAAACTTAGGCCGTCCATAAAGTGGTCCGTGTCAGCAAGATAGGAAATGTCATCACATGGCCGCACATACGGTAATCCATTTGGGGAATGGTTGAGTGATTGGATTGGCTCGTTAGAAGAATTTCTGGACGTTGGCCAGAGCAAGGAGGCATTGAGTGGGAGGGTCGCTTTAGAGGAAACAATGTTCGTCTGAAAAAGGCACGCTGGGATGGAACATCATTGGCTTTAATTGGTCGAACATACAGCTGACCATCGAGTTTTCGCGTAGTGGATCGCCGATGCCGGATTGTTCTTTGGATGATTGGTTTAATGGCTCGCTTCGATTACGGAAGATTGAATAAAAAGTTAGTATCGCGGTAAATCTGTTTAAATCGATTTCGACCCGAAGCAATTACTTCGAATGGGTTTGTCCTCGATAAATGGGACATTACATTTGCAAGATCGACCGCCGAGAAGTGATTTACGTTTTTAGTACGGTGTTTCACCGGAGTAGTTTTCACTCTCTTTTTAATTATTCGATGACATAGATGAAGATTTATCTCGATCAAACGACGGTAAATTTAAAGAATTCACTTTCTGATTTATCGTTGTATAAAATCTTTTTTAGTCTTTTTAGAGCTTTTAGATTTTTTGTGTGTTTCCAGAAGATTCGATTTAATTGCTCGGTTCGTCTTTTTCGAATGTGCGATTATTTCTCAATTTTTACTAGTTACCTCCAAATTATTGATGTTTGGATTAATTCAGTGTACTAAAACTCTCCATGAGTTTCGCAGATTCAAAATCATTGAATTTAGTCGCGCGGAATGGCATATAATCAGCTCGCTACTTATTTAGTATAATTTTATGATGTTCGGTTCGATTCTGGATATATATATTTCTTATATTTACTCCAAATTTTCTCAATTCCATTGAAAGTTTCCCAAATTATTTCTTCCGAAATTGGTATTTTATGAGACTTTTCTTAAAGTTGATTGTATATGGTGAAAATGTCTTGCGAAATCATAAACATTCCATTCCAACGCTTCAAATACTTACTTATCTATTAAATGGTTGTAATAATCCTTTATGTTTATTAATTCATAAACCTGTAAAGTTCGTCATTAATTCAGTGATTTAATTTGTGCGATATCCCTTTCACTTATACCGTTAAATAAATTTAAATCTCCCAGGTTCAAAAAGATTTTTATTGGACACGGATAGGACTACGTGTCACAATATCAATTACGAGGAAACCCTTCGATGGAATATGACGATACTATTTAATGAATTTGAATTATTCCCGCATGGGATAACGTTGTCACCTTTCACGAGAAGGCTTATTATCTGGGCCCCGAAGTCATATTGCGGCGCTTTTGATAACCACGAGAATTGAAGTGTTATTTTCGGATCGGACGTAAATTAATTTCATCAGATTCAATTGGTTCCCGTTGAATGATGTATCGAAATACCAGCGAATAGTGTTTAATGAACCGTGGTGATGTACCAGGGATCGAAAACCTGTGAAATTATCTCGAAGGGAATGTTTTTGTAATGTTAGATTGCTGGTCTGAAATCGAAAATATTTTAGGCTAGTATATTGATGTATCTGGTCATGTCTTTAAAAGTTGAAAATTGGACATCCCATCAGTAAAATAGGCGTAAAAGAATTTTTAGCTTTATTTTGACGGATGTCTTACCTTAGTACGGTTATTATCAAAAGAAACATGGACCATTTTATATTTATAAATGGTTATTTTTAGATAATGAAGCAAAGAACCCATACCTCCTACTAGTGGGAAAATGACCCTTCCTTGAATTTGTAGCCAAAAAGTCAATGATTTAAGAATTTTCGAAGTTTTAAACTTTAAAAGGGGTACTTTCTCAAAGGTTATTGATTTTGCCACTACTACTTAGAAAAAAATAGAAAGGAGGTATTATTAACTGCTTACAGCTTTGACGATTAATTATTAGTTTGTTAGAATCCATCGATAGGAATTTGGATTGTTTTCCTAGTACTGTGACAACGATTTAAAAGAATAAAAATACCTGTACCCTAAACACCGAAACGTACAAACTGATTTCACGTTTTATTTCATAAATACCATAATCTATGCCGGTGGAAATGGTTCATATTTTTATACATATATTTTAGTGATTTACTTACAAATTATTGGTTTCTTAACATAGAAAATTCTCATGAAAATATCTTTTAGCCTTTCTCAGTTCTTGGAACGATGAATTTTAGTACCGGATAAATGAGACTGAATGCGATAATTGCGGTAAATAAGAAAACTTCCAAAAAAAACGTGACTTAAGTTGTGATAGTATAAGGATCGTTGTTGCATAGCTCATAGGATGTAAATTTACCGATATCGCCGTCGTAATTAGTAGTCTTCGGATTAATTCTTAAGAACGTGGAGTAAGCGAATGTGAAATGTGGCAATTATAAGAAGAAGCTGCTGCCTGAATTACGTCGTGAAAAGAATCCCTTGGAAGGAATTAAGTTGCATTAGTCCCCGCCAGAAGCGTTCGTCAGAGCGTGTAACGAATTCTGCTCATATCTTGATGCAAAGAGCCGCTTTCTAAGCAGCGGTGGGGTAATATTTTAACTGCTCGCTCGATGGACGAAAATGAGGATATTGTGGGGAAATTAAGAGACAAGATGCCCCTGCAGCATGTGAGATAGCAATAAAAAGTAGAAGTCGTTAAGTAGCGCGTGATTGCTGATAGAAAGACTTTCTTGAAGAGCTCCTCTCACTTCGAGAGTATTTAATGCGGTTTTCGAAGAAGCTTAGTTGAAAGTAAATAGAAGCAGAAACGAAAAGAGTTTTCAAGTGCTTCCTATAATATTCATGAAATTTACTCTGTAATGTCATCAGGCTTAAGGGTGGTTAAACCCTCATCTTTTAACATTTGCTACAGTTAATTATTTTGGTATGCATGCTCGACTCGGAAACTCAAGAAATAGAGGACAGGAAACTTAAATATTGTGCTTATTATTAGATTTAGACGACTTTTCAAAAAAATACATGTCAACAAGCGGTTTAATTTCTAGATTTATATCTATGTAACAATTATAATGAGTATGAATCTGTCACTTGGTACTCTTGGTTGGATAACCCTCTTTTCAGTTTCTCCGCGAAGTGATTTTTATAGGGTCTTATTCTTTTTCCCCTTACCCTCTTCCAATCCTTGCCTTGAAGTCTGAGTGATCGTAGGAATCAGTACTTTCTTCTTAATATTGCTATGGATATATCTTTGTGTTTATGGGAGCTTCTTACTTAAATTGATCGCCTAGTCCTATTAGTTATATTTCGTGATAATACCGTTTTATTTCTCCTTAGAGGTGACTATTGGTTCCTACAGAATTATGTTTCTCAGGTTTATCCCACCCACCTTCTTACTGGCGTTTCCTGTTGTGGTGGACTTATTCCTTAGTTCGAACTTCGGTTTTTAAAATCACAAAGCGGTGCACTACTGTGCACTTTTTCAAGCTCTTTCTTTTAAAATTTATATCACGAAAGGTCAGATTTATTAATCTCATTATCGACCCAATATAATCATTTCATCATTATTATTTAATAATTGAGCATTTTGTGGGGAAAACAATCGGTCGATGAAAGAAGGACGCTGGTTTGTTTCTGGATATCACAAGCATTATTTCTTGCATTTATTCTCAGATATTCAATGAATTTATAAAACATTAATATCATGATTTGTGTTCAGCGCATTATTTGAGATCTTTTTGCTCATTACGAAGGTGCACTTAGCGCTAGTTCTGAAACGGCAACGCTGCTAGGGAACTCCCTCTTTCCCAAGAAGCGTCTGGGTAGACTTAACTCCCTCTTAGTATCTCCTCTCCGTATCTAATATAGTTACCTACTCAGTCAAGCATTGGCAGCTAACTTCGATCTTTCACGGTGGTGTGATTTTGGTCGAGGCGATGGGTTCATAAGGATTGCTTGGGAGGGCTCGTCTGCAAAGGTCGCTCGCGGCCACCTTCCTTTCGGACTGATTCTGAATTCGACTTGGCCTCACTCCAGTCTCTTTGGCGTTAACACATGCGACGCAAGATTCGAAAGATGGAACGGCCGTTTACTCCTGCGGCCAAAGAATGGATCGCACTTATGTTTGCCACCCAGCGATTTGTTCATTCCCGGAGATTTCTAATTCATGGAGAATTTCTGGGAGATCCTTTTTTATTTGTCGCTAAATACACGACAAAAGCCTTTTATTGTTCCAATAGAAACAAACCGATTATTAATGTATATGCAGATTTTCTCAGCGAGGGACAGTTTCATGTAGTCTTGAGGTAAAATTTGTTACGTTGAAATTTTACTCGGAATTGTTGGTGTTTGAAGAGTCTCATAAACCTAAAAAATATGACTGAAAATAATCAGGTGACCATTCTTTCGAGTTGATGGAAATTACTTGTAGAACATTTTTGTGAAACAATCGAATTATAACTTGTCACTTGTTAAACCATAATTTTAGGTTAGTAGAACATAATTTGATGATTATTTTATATATTTATATCAGATTATGCCGTATACCTAAATATCTTAACGAAAAATGAAATAATTTGAAGTTATACTTAGAATTTATTTGCGGTGCCTCTTCCAGTGCAATTTCGTTAGTTGCGGTAATAATTTTAAAGATATTTTTACAAGAGGAGTAAATTCAACCTTCGTTTCTATTTACTAAATTTCATATGAATAAGACAAGTTCGCACATATTCAAGGAAATGTTAACCTGTCGGGTAGATCGGTGGTGGAAATTCTATTCCGAGCATTTTGTATGGTTTCCGAGAATGAAATATTTGAATTAGCCTGATTTTTTTTGTAGATTTTTATTGCAGAAGATGTTGGCATTATAACAATAACATTCATCAATAAAATAATTATATTAGCGCTTCTATTTCTTCGTAATATGTGTAATTGGGTATACGTATAAATGTCGTTTTATAGTAATAATTGGATTGATACGGAAGTAATTACGGTTATATCTGCATTCTTCTAACTTAATTACTGATGTAATTGTCGTTATTAAGCGAAATATCAGATGGATTAATCGCACAACTGATGAACCATTTACAGTCTTAATAACCTACATTTAATTTACGTCTGGCTTCTTTGAACTGTGTTCTGCGCGATTCTCTGAAACAACGGTGGAGATTTAATCTGAAAAATTCTCGCTCTTCGATACACCCTTGGTAATAGTGCTGAAAGTACATTTGAGATTGGACGCTTAAATGCTTCATAATATTTGAATAATGAATTTGAAGTTAGTAAATTAGAAATCCGACCGTACCATCTTAAACACTCCCTCGGGCCGATGTATAATATTATATATGATAGTAGAAACATTCTTTTGCCTAAAACTTTGATGATTCCCGTCTTAGGGAACCTCTTTGTAATGCAGTTACGGCGTGGAATTTCGGGGTGTTGGCAAATATTTAGTGCCGCATCGATAAAGGCCTTCCACGTGTGGCGAACTGGGTCGAAGGACTAGGTTGCTTCGATCCGCTTAATAGTGTCTTTGAAGTCACGTTCCATGCAGACGAAAGCAAGAGTGGACAAGGAACTATGCGACACCTCCCAATCGCCTACATTTTATTTTTAATATCGATCCATTTTCAGAATATTCGATTTTTTTTATCGATTTATTAATTATATTGTGTATGTTTTAATGTACTTTTTATATGAATTAACGTATTAATTTATATTTTACATTTTACATTGTATATATATTATAAGCTATATATAATAGATACATATGCTATAAAATGTCGACTTTGAAATTGATTGATTTTACAATCGATATCTCAGTGGATGAAATTCTTTGTTTGATTTCACCGATTTATAAATTAGTATTGGAAGGTGCTTTCAACATTCTTACAAACACATTGGTTTAGTCTTTTATGGAGAACAATATAGTAATTATTTAGCAAGTGGTTTAAAAACAAAGATTTTAAAACCATCATAGAGATTGGGAAAGGAAAATATTAACGGGCTTGGAAAACTTCGAAAAGATATGAAAAAATACAGACAAAAGTAAACTTTTCGGTATTCATCGTTTGGTGTAATACTCATTCTCCGTATCTCTCTTCTCTCATTCCTGTTGCTAAATCAGATAACATACGAGACTTTTTCCCCATGTTTTTTGACGATCTACTAAGTTCCCTCCTTCGCATGAAAAGTCTTGCGTCAACAGTTCTGTGGGAAACATCGTCTAGATTCATTTTTGATGCACGTATAACTTTGTGAAACTTCTAATGGAAAATGGATACGTAGAGGTAAAATTGAATTTCATAATTTCATTCCTTGCCTCGGATGGCGACCGCAGTGTTTTTATTGATCCAAAATGCCGAAAACTTCGGTGCTCATCTGAGAGGAAATTAAGTCAGACTCAAAAAGTTTTATTTTTCACTCCAAGAAATCTTCAAGAAAGTTACATTTTTACTCTTCGCCCTCGCTTATTTTTGCCTTATTGCCCCTCAGTTATTTCATCCTTGATTAGTTATCGACTATTAGCTGCTGAATATTTTACGTATGAATGTATAAGATTTCTGCCAGTGTGGCTAGTTTGGAACTTCATGATTCGAGATTCGCCAACTTTCCATACGAACCGCTTATGGTCAACTTTTAGAAAGTCCTTTTTCCGTATCTTTCAGCTTGCATCGCTTAGAAACTTCAATGATTCACTCCAGAGCTCTTGGTTACCCAGAGCAGGTTGTCCCAAATATTTCCTGCTTGCAAGGAAACCAGATGTAATATCTACCGTACAATTTTAAGTAAGGCACCCACTTAAGTGAAATGTTATCCACCGTCTTTAGAAAATTGCTAAAACCAAATGTTTCCTACTGATACTGAAGATTCATTAAATATAGTCTTATTATAATTAATCGTAGTGATTGCTTCAGGGTTCTCCAACATGCGGCCCGCTGAAAGTTAAAAATCAAGAGTATCCGACCATTAGACCGCTTACGGCTCTACTGAATTCCATGCGGCTCAGTAATTTATATACATTCATACCCTATAAGCCGCCTTTTGGCGTTATTTCTTTATGTTAATTTCTATGTAATTTTCTATCCTAAAGAGGAAATTTTGATTGGGATGTACCCAAGGACGCGAAACATTAGATTCGTTTTATTTTCGTTTCAATAAAACAAATCAACTATCACAGATAAAATTTATATCTATAAATGCAACCAAGTACATGTATCATTTGCGGCCTGCAGACATTTAATAGTTTCATACAGCTCACAGGTAAAAGTTTAGACAGTCCTGTTCTAAATCTACGTACCAATAATCTCGATTTTACACGCCGTCATCCACTGAAATTATTCTTGTTGCAGCGAGTAATTTATTTTAGTGCATTGAATTGTTTAGTAATTTGCTCGGTTGGATTGTTTTAACGATTCATTAAGGTATTCGTCCACGTATATGTGTTCGTTGGAGTCTTTAAAATGGAAAATAAAAGGATCGAAATAGTTTTGAAATTAGGACCAAAATAGAATAAAAACCCTTTCCATTCCTTTTTATTGCCACATTGGAATTTTTTAAGGGGCGCATTTCAGAAGCCTCCTCCTTTCCTTTAATAGGAGCGCCAACATTTATTATAACTCAGAGGGTTGTGAAGATGCTGCTGAAATGATCGGTATTAGTTATCAGCAGTCGTGTCAGTCACCAACTTCGGTGGACAGATATCTGGCGTGGTCAAGGTATTTTGGCGCCTACATGAGGGAGGCCCTCGCTGCTAAATTCCTTTACGATCGTTTTATTTGAGATCGTTGCCAACCAATTGAAGGTAACAAGGCTGTGTTTTACGATTAATACTGAAAAGTAACATTTGATATTCTTATAATGAAATTTGTAGGGAGAAAGATTACATTTATCAAATATTTTTCCAGAAAATGAAATGCAATAAAAATGAACAGAGAGACTTTCTACTCCACTTTGCTCTTAATTTTAAAACTCATTTGTTGGTTTAATTGTTTAATTTTTCCCCACATCTTTTATCGTGGATTTTCGCTCGGTAAAGCCTTCTGCAATAGATTGTATATATAATATAGAAATAGAGGATTAATATGGAACTATTAAAATATACAGAAATAGAAAATCGCAACCTTGCTCTGCTAGGCAACTCCCCTTCGAAAACTGACCATTTTCAAGTAAGGATCACTGGATATTCCTAATGAGCTCGTTCCCTTCATTTTTCTGTTGATGCAATAGTAAAGCGGGTGGTTAAACCTTTTATTTGTGCTCAATATTTTTAATTTTCAATGAATGATTAAAAGATTACACTTAATGTATAGAGAATTCGAAAATGTAATTATGGAAGCAGTAAAATTTAATTTCCATAATTAGAAACTATTATTGAATGATTATAAATATTAAATGCATCGATTTTATTCATTTTATTGTGTTATTATTAATTGTTATGGTCAAAACTGGAGTTTGAGGGAAATAAAGATTATGGCAGAGTTAAAATTAATCTTCTGATATCTGGCTTCTACCGTAAGGGAGAGTTGTTGAAAATAAACGGGTAATTGAGGGGTCCCGAGACTTCTCTAGGATAATTGGATAAGATATCACGGTAAGGAAAACCGGAACTCGTGCGAACTCCGTGTTTGATCATTTTTGACATTTCGCCATGAGCGGATAAACCGCATGCAATCGGGGGTTTTCGGAATTGTGTGTAGGTGCAGGAGAGGGTGCAAGGGGTTCGGAAGGAATGGAGTTGGCCGCGTCTTCCTCTCCGCTCTCGCTCGAAGAAGGCCCTCTGCTATTTTTACCCGGTCCGGCCGACGAGGGCCCCGGAGGGGGGAGGCGCGATTCGGGAGCGAGAGAATTCCGACTTCCACCTACTGCCGCATTCTCTTTACTCCCTCCCATCCGTTATCTAAATGAAGAATCGTGATAGGTAATGGCTGTGCCAACAGACGGATTTGAAATCGGCGCTAAGTGAATTCCAGTGGAGATTAAAAAGCCTCTCGCGATCGAGATACACGTAGTCGCTGTGCTCAAATTGCCGATTTCATAATGAGCGAAATATTCGCTACTTTGCGACATTGCCCCGAGCTTAAGTAATTGCTTCCGAGAGTCGAAGCGATTACTTGGTGCTATTGATTAAGACTGGTAATTAGCGTATCTCTATTTCATAGGCTAAAGATTTTGTTTGCTATTTTAAATAATTCAATTGAGATCGATGATATATTGGCAGAGCTACTGTCACAATTGTGCCCTGTAATTGTCGGAGGCCAACACGTTTTTGGATTGTAGACATTTAAAACGATCGCTTGATACGTACTCTGTTTTTCGATTTTGAATATCTTATGATCAGTTTTACCTCGGTTGATAACTATTCTTAGCATATTTATGAGAAATATAAATTGTTGAAATATTTATTGTAAGCTTCTCATATTTTCTTATACTTTCCTTACAAATTGCTGATTTTGCAGGGAAATTTAAATTTACAAGAGAGTGGTGGTACGCCCTTCTAATAATTACAGCATATCTTAGTTACAGCATTAGACCCCTCTGCTGGCTTCCTGAAGCGGGAACCTCTCTAGCTGTATTGGGTACACACGGTAATATTCCATATAGATAGCAAACAATAGCTTATAACAACTCTTAAAAAGAGGTTCGATGCGTAAATAAAATAAATTATGAAAGATGAAGGCTTTAAATATTAAAATACTTTTCTCTTTTGAAAAAAAGGGTAATGTTCTTCCCTAATAGGTTCATTTGAAATCATATACAGAGACGGTTTTGCAATAATGTGCACTAGGCGTTAGCTGATGGTCTCACCATGACGAGGGGCCAAAATTAAAATTTAACTCTTTATTTTACTCCGAAGGATAACTTTTGAGGTTTCAAATTGTTCCTTGAACGTAGGGCCTCTGACTGTTGAAGCTTACATCTAATTATGTATAACGACTCCTTTTTAATTAATCTTTTACTGCATAATTAACTTAACTATGTAAGGCTTACACAAAGACGTAGGAGTTTCAGAATTTAGTCTCCTTAAATTTCTAGGCCCAGATAAAATACCATCAGGGAGGCGGGTCCCTACCGTATTTTCCTCTCTCTCATTCAGTTAGGGCAATGTCTTGTGCTCACATTGAAGAGGAAGAGAATCTGTATCTATAAATGCTCATAATAGAATATGATAATATAATGATTCCTCATGTAAGTTGTCAAAAATGACGCTTCATCTTTCGCTACCAGGATAAAATGGTCGCCTCTTTATTGACCAGTAGAGAGGAAAAAGCTGATAAAGGGGCCAAATACCTTTCAACCATAGAA
Organism: Pachydiplax longipennis; assembly: GCA_036926295.1. Classification (NCBI taxonomy): domain Eukaryota; kingdom Metazoa; phylum Arthropoda; class Insecta; order Odonata; family Libellulidae; genus Pachydiplax; species Pachydiplax longipennis. Next base: position 3,152,638 of record JAVFKF010000003.1, read on the forward strand.
ATGAGTCTTAGAGCGAAACAAATATTCCTCAGATAAAGCAGCGCTCGAATGAAATCGGTAGATATGATAAGGAGGCTGTTTAGAAGTGTTAAGGTCCGAGTCGTCAAATCATTTCAGTCGTCGGTTGCGAAATGGACGCTCTAGGATGGCATTTATCGCTTCAATCACAGCTTTTATTGGTCGGTAATCATCTTTTCATTAAAAGGAAACGAAAATATCAACGAACTGGTATCGGCTGGCTGTATCGGGCCATCGCATAAGATAACATCGTAAGTGAATGCTCTGTCTTCCATCGAATGGAAATGATAAAAAGAGTGCTTGCCTTTGCGAAATGATACCGTTTATTCTTTTTGTGTAATTAATATTTATCTATGGATATGATATCTCTTTTACAGATTTGTCGAGTTTGCCAGTTGACGATAGTAATGATAAATATTATTATAACAGAAAGCCTCCGCGCCAATAAAGGTGATTGTTCATAGCCTTACTTGCAACTACGTTGTTTATCAACACATTTAACACAATACTCTATAAATATAAAGATTTTCGTTATCAATATATATATTATAGAAAATCAGTCTGTGAGATATACCTAACGATGTTTTCTAATGTCTGCTAAAAAACCTCGTTTTTGCTCAAGTAAATGAAGTCCTAATGGGCCAAATGGAACACTTAAAGCGTCTCTTTAAACCTAAAATTGTTCAAAATTTTAATGTTAAATTAATTAAGAATAGTCGGTACTTTTAGTTAAAACTAAACTACAAATGATTATTAGTGTGAAATTAGGAAAAATAATTAAATACCTTGCAATGTGTATCATAGTCTCAGTTTAACATATTAATTACACAAATGGTTAGGATATTGAACCGGAATTAAACTGCTTAATTATCAGTAATTTAGTTATTTGAGGAAGATTCTAAGCAAGAGAAACTACTAGTTCTAACTTCTAAAATTTATTTCACTGATTAAAGAGGCTGGAAATGATTTTTCAAATTTCTGAAAGACATATAGCATTGCAATAATAATGCGGAGTATTACAATATGTATATTTGGAGCGAAAAAAAGTTTGAACCGGTTCTACATTGGCAGAACGAACTGAACCGGAATATAACAAATGTTTGTTTTTTAAATCGATATTTAGTTGAACCAGAACGTAAAATTATGGCCTGATTTGAGTAACACGAATGTACTTTCACTATATATCTAATTCATTTGTGCATGTATTCTTTTCATATTTACCACCCGTATGGTAATATATTGCTGTAGACCCCTTACATTTATGTGCACGTGTTTCGCTACGTTACATTTTACACGTATCTTTTAAAAATCACGGCACCTTAATCGGTTTAACGTTCCAGAGCCCGCAATTCTCTCTGGTCACGTTCGCTTGCGACTGCCTTGCAGACTTGGATATCAGCCATGAGGAGCTTTATCCGTTCCCGAAAAAAATAGCGAAATGAAATTAAGTCGGTGAGAAAGGTATTCGTGTAACGAGGGTGTTACGGAGCTAGCGGAGGTTTGCGTTAAATTCCGTAGAATTCCCGCTGGAAAGGTTTTTGCCTTCTTGGTCCAACCCTTTGCTGATATTTTATGACCGTTCCGCGTCTTTCGAATGTCGTAAAACCGCCAAAGAGATTAAATTTATCATCAGATTTTTTTAAGTCTCCTAAACTTTGAGCAGATAATCCGAAATTTTATTCTATCCGTCTGAAAGTTATCTCGTGCTCTCTTATCCAGCGGGATCTTACAAATGTTAAGTGTTCTTAACCGAGGCATTTTTATCGTACGCCTCCGGATCTCTTTTTCGTTTTCCTTCCTCGATATTTAATTATTCGGCTTGATCATACTTCTCATGGTGACAAAGCAATTTGAATGTTTTCCTTATTTTCTCAATGTCCTTCCTGTCATTTACTACCCAGTCATTTTTCTTATATTTTGTAGATTTCTCATTTTTTATCCCTTCCAGCCAGTTTCCTACCCCTACCGATTCCAGCGTATTTTCTACAATATGCTAATTTGTGCCAATTGCATTTACTCTTTAGTTTTGGTTGATTGTGCTGCTTTCGCGGAACATGTTAAAATAGGTCTGGTATGATGTAGTCTTTTTCGGGTTGCAATAATTTGTTTTTCCAAACTTTATTTAAAAAACCCCTTTGTTTTAAACCCCCCTTTTATCAAAGTAAATAATAAAGGTTGATTTCTTAGCTGCTACATTCCATCCTAATCTCTAGTACTTCTCTCTAGTAATCTCTGAATTGAATTGATTTGATTGATTACATGAAAATTTAACCTCTCTGATAAATACTTTTTTGTTTCTGTTAATAAGAAGTTGTTTTCTAATTAAAGAGTTAAATCATCTGAATTTCAAATCTCTTAATCCCATATGTCTAGCGGTATGGATAAGAACATTACATCTTAAGACGTGCGTAGCAATAAAGGTTCAAATTGTGTTTATAGAAAGTATTTGGATTGCTATCTGGATCAAAAAATAGTTTTCTTCGGTTAACTATTTATGTTTTGCTTGTGTAAGTAAGGAGAAGTATACTATCGTGTCTCTTGGGACTAGCTATTCCACTTTTGCCTCAAAGAGTCGACACTTTTTATTATTCGATTTCATTAATTAATGAAAATATAGCTTTTACTGTCTAGCAGCTGAAGGCAATGGCGAAATTTTACTATGCAATACATTTTATCATTTATCTGTAATTTCCCCTATCAGTGTTTGAGTTAATTTCCAATATCTAACGGAGGTTATCAAAGTACATCTTTCAGTCTCTTAGATAAAATATCATTCATGTCGATGAAGCGTTTAAATTAACATGAATTTAAGTTACTTGTATTACTGTGTTTTAGAAATACAAAATTACGCATCGCGACTAATGATTTTGAAATAATAAACTAAAATAATGAAATTATGAAATAAGCAGAAATTTAAAGCGATCACCTTTCTTTTGTATTCTCACAAGTTGATGTTGTATAAATACCGATGATTGTCACAGTAATAAAATTCTTAAGCTTATTAGTATTCAGTATATCGATGTTTTGTTCATATAAATGGTAAGAATAGTAAACATATTAATATATGATTAATATATAATTATCATAAGTTGTCTCTAGTTTACGAACCCACTGAGAGTTCAATTTGATAGAATTCGAATTAAAATTTTTAATAAAGATTTTTGCTAGTAGGCATTTTAATGTATATGCTTAAAATATTTCTCGAGATACACAGCATGTCTGTATTGCAAAAGATATAATCTAAGAGTTAACCGCGCTTTCACGTCAAAGTTATAGCAGTCGATTTCTCCTACTAAAGGTCATTTTTTAATGTTTAAATAAATTTTCCTCGCAAGAAATGAGTACATATTCTAGATGGTGTTAATTAAGCAAGCTTGAAGTGCAGCGGAAGAAGTGTTTTATTTTTAGCAGCATTCTCCTCTTAGTTACATTTTCAGTTCGATAATCGTTTATTAATAGCTGACCTTGGGTCGCCGTTGGCTTTTACGATTCTTAATTGTGCGTCAACACATGAGAACGCAATGATCCCTCATTGAAATTCAAGATGTGCTCATTAAAAATCCTTGTACCTAAAATATAAACGTAAGAAGGGCCGTGAAAGGGCGTGTGACGCACTCTCTTCTGCGGAATTTTTCATTTCTGCCCCTGATTTTTCTCAATTGGCGGACCCTCCGTAATTAAGACACTTCTCGGCTGTTTACTCGGCTTCTAAAAACGGTGCTTTCTTGGTAATTCGTTCCTCTCAACCAGTAGATTCTCCGTAGCGAAGTGGAATACGTAATTAAATTCCTTTTTTTAGCGTGGTTTGCCATAACCCTAGTTATGTTGTATTTTATACTAACATTTGATATCTTTACCGACTTTTGTGGACTTCAACCGGGTTCTGTACAGTAAACTTGGTTGCTAATGGTGATTTAACTCCGGGACGAAATTTAAAATAATTCCATGGAAAAGGATATGGAAAGTGTATTAGGTATCTTTTATATAATATCCTGGTCTTTTTAGTTTTTGAATCGTTATCCTTAGCAATATGTGTATTTCACTAAAATTTCTTAAATCTTTCGTTGCAATCAATTTCAGTGATTATTACTTATGTCTTAACGATTTGTTCTTTACCATAAACACCACGTAGAACTATCATCTATAACCACATTCCTGGTGCAACGTACTTTCTTTTCGATTTATTTTTTCACGATTCCGACCTCAGTGGAATGGCCCATGTACTAGTTTGCCAAAGTCCTAGGTTCTAGTACCGATTACTTCTGTTTTCCGGGGGTTTTGGTTTAAATTAAATGTAATATCTTGCTTCGGCGCAAATAATTGGATAGGAAAAACGTGAATTTGGTCTGTCCTTGTTTCTAATAATATAATAAATTGAACGCTAAAATATTGTTTCGTTCTCTATATCCGCGCCTTTGGCGGAAGCTATATAGCTGAATAAATAATTAACAATAAATGCAAAAAATGCACTCGAGCCAAGTTTCGTATCTCTTGGTTAAAATTTATATCGATAAAATTTCTATTTCGTTTCAAGTACAAAAATAGGTAATAAAGTCAGTGGAGATGCTTCTGCTTTCGAAAGAAAAAAATTAATTTACATTTGTATGAATTTTTGGAATCATTAATCTAACGGTATTTGATGTCATGTTTCCATTGATAATGCGAAGCTTCAGTTCGGCACTAAGAATATTGCAGATGTAAGGACCTAAAATGTAGTCATAAAAATTTATTACTGCCATCGATTGCTTATATTTCCGTCACTGCTGTGTCAACAGTATCTGTTGGAGGATTATTGGATGAAGAGATGAAGGCGGAGAAAGTTTTATGTGGTCCTTAGGGAGAAATAGGGTTCGATCATATCATCCCTGATCCCTGTTTGTGATGTTTTTCTGTTATTTTTGGCGTTTGTTTTTCCCACAAATCATGCGGCCTTCTGACATTCTAGATAGGGAGGCGGAAAATCGTTGAAACTTACATAACTAGGATTTCCTTTTGATAATTGGCTTGCATTCGTGATATAATGCCATTGGTTATCTTATTGTGCTGCTTTGCCAAACATAGTTGTTTTAATTTGAGATGGATGAATTGCCTAGTACTTATTTTTTATGTGCTTCTTTAGAGGATGAAGGTGAACCACTTCAATTCAACGTGCACTTCTTTGCTTACTTATAGTAACCGTTTCTAAATTATTAACTGAGATTTGTCTAAGGAAGCCTATGAAAAGACTAAGAATGGCGTATCCAATTGGTATTGAGCTGTAGGAGCGATCGACCTTTCCCTAGGAATTTTTGAGATATTTATATAATAATATAATTCTTTATGTGCGCATAGTTTAGAATACAAATAAATAATAAGTACATACTTTCTAATCATTATCGTGATGTAATAGATTTTTTATTGTGTACGTAGGTCTTAAAATTATTTCCAACAAAAAAAGAGACGATTAATCTTTTGTATTCGCCTAATTGGGAAATTTATAACCACATACTTCTTCAGTATATTTTTGTTAACGAAATAGTTATTTGGTATATTCATACCATTGCTTTTTAACTTCATATCAGGTAATGAGGGCTTTATCACAAACAATATATTATTTATTATTAACATTGTGATGTACTAGATAGTTAAATTACTTAATATCGACTGTATTATTTAATTAGATATCACTTCTTTATAATACTTGAATGATAACATTATTTAAATAAACTCAATAATTTCAGGATTAATTGTGTAGAATCACAACTTATAATGAATATTTCTTGGTTAAAAAATAAAAATAATTTTAACGTCATTAAATGTTTAATGCACCCATTTAAAATATTCAGTTTTGCTTTCTGTGCAACATTTTCCTCTAATTCGTATTCATAATGAAGTATCGAAAGTAACGATCATGTGTAAATATAAGTTATGCTTGACACACGCTAACACATGTTTATGGGTTATTAGGACATTAATGCATATTTATAAAAGGTAGACTTGAAGGAAAAGTGCACCGTACAAAGTTGCGCTATTCACGATTTACATATGTCAGCTCGCGCAATTACATATTTGCAAATGATAGATAGGGGAGTGTGATATCTCGCGTGAATCAAAGTATTCCGATCAACTCTGGTTGTCACGTGGTTGGAAACCACCTAAGTTATGACCACCCCATATGCCTTACGTCACGGCCTACGTTCCTAAATATTAAGTGGCTGGAAGTTGTCCTCGTGCTGAGGACGCAACAGGGAGCCGCCGTGTGGAAGGATCCCATTGAGAAACCTCATAGGTACAGAAGAAAGAGACCCACTTCGCGTGCTCTTCCTTTGTGAATCCAACTCTCGCCTTTCTTGCCTGCTCTAGCGTTAGGAAAGTTCATGTGAGATACTTAGCCGCATATCCGATGCAACTCATTCTTTTTAAGTGGGCCACACTTCGATCTTATCCGAGCCTCGCAGATTATTTTTCAGCCGAACAATTTTGCTCGAGTTCTCATCGGGTTTGTCATCGGGATGATGTTCGCTGTTGTTTCGCATCTAGATGAGAAAAAGATCTTGCTGAAGATAACCTATCCCTTTTGAATTATGCATTTTAGATAAGTTGTGACGGCTGTCTAGCGAACAGAAGTTGGTACGTTTTTGTGAGCCTTTCTTGCCTCTTGGATTAGCGTAGGATCTTGTGAAATTTTCCCCGATAAAGCAAGGACTCAGCTATTCGTGGAGAAGGGATACTCTGGAGTATTTTTCTAAATGAAATGATAACCGTGTTCCTACAACCGATTAATTTAAAATATTTTGTTTTTTTATTGATGAAACTGTAACTTATTGAAATCGTTGGCGCTTAAAGTTAATTGACACTTTTACCGAAAGATTGACTAATCGATCGAGGTCCTCGGGTATCTTCAAAATAAAAACTGCCCTTTCCTTTATGGAATACATGGGAAGTTCAGTCCTCTCAGTGTGGCAAGTATGAATTAAGTACTGAATTATATGCGCTATCACTCACAAAGAGTAACGGATTGACTTTATTTAGAGACTTGAACTTTGATACATATATATTCTGTTAATATATTACGCATAATTATTCTGTATTACTAAGTTATTATTTGAAGTAAACACACATCCAATAACGCCTCTCGATATAAATTAGAGAAAGTTTCTTATTATTATAATAATTGAACGACTTCATTTGGGCGAGTCTGACAATGAGACTAACCTACTCTTTGAGATGAAAAGTCTCTTCTTTCATATAATCTTTCTTATAAAATTTAAAAGACATAACTACAAAAAAACTGCACTGAGGAAAAGTACTATGCGGTTGAAAATCAAAGTTGGAGCTTGGGAAAAAAATAACCCAGCAGATATTATTGAGAGGTACTCAGTCTTATAGAGAGGCCCCATATTGATGAGGCCCTCAGATAGCGGCTAGCAATGATGCCAGTCAGCGATTTTGTCGCTACATCTAGCGACTTTTTTCTTTTTCAACTAATCTCTTTCTCCACCTAGCATGTGCTGTTACATACAGCCTCCTCTACTCTTCTTGCTTGTGTTTGAAACAAAATAGCATTAAGTTTACCTGATATAAGATTTGAAGTTCATATTATCTGCTCAATTAATATAATATCTTAATTTATGCAAAGCATAACAATATAAGCAAATATAAGCCATTATAATTTTTGTACTGTTTTTTTTGAGTTAAGAGACTTTACAGGATATATATATATATAGACAATATCGAACATGAATTGGCATAGACAGCTGTTAGTTATGTATTAAACCATTTTTCCTAAGATAATACATCTTAGGAAAAATGATCCAGTGCAGGAAAACACCCACAAAGAAACAGGGTATGAAAAACCTGCGCGAACCTACAGATAGTACATCCTTAAAGACGTAATGGAAAGGTGTATGTAACATTGAAATCACAAAAGCAAATAACATGACTAAAATTTCATAAAATCAAATAAATGAATGGGCTTAACTAAATCATCACTGATGAAGAGAGAACAATAGAAATCACAAAGAAATTAGCATTAAATATACCAAAAAAATATCCAAATATTAAAATCGATCAAGAATGAATAGTAGGATATTCAGTAGCCTAAGTACATGTACCAAATTCATCCCTGCAGTCTGATAAAAATGTAAGTTATCAAAAGATGACGAAGTATTGAGACCCCGTCGTACAAGCTGAAGGTTAAAAAGTTGCCACGAGTGGATCGCTTGGGAAGAACTGGCAAATTACTAAGGAAACATCAATTGGCGCTCGTGCATAGTGACGTTTCCAACAAGAGGAGGGTCGCGCTGCATCGAATATGGCAGCGAAAAAAAGTCGCGTATGGACGAAGACGCAGCTTTTAGATCGCATCGAAGTAGCAAAAGACGCGGGAGACATATTTCTCGAGTCGTTAGCATCAATTTGAGCGTCAAGGCGAGGCTCCTTCGCGCATTCAGCCGGCGTGCCATTTCTCCCTGAGGTCGTGTCGGGGTATTTGGTGTTAGGGCCTTCACCAAACAGCATGACGGTATTGCTCATTAGACGCTCCCACAGTAACGTCAGAGAGTTAGCTTGATGTTGCCGGTGGTGCGGAACCCCATTCGATACCTGATCGTGATCTTCGTGTGGATCGTTACATCACTGATCAATTCCTGTAGCAAGTTTTTTCATTTACAAGCACTGGGACGTGTTTACGCTAGCGATCGTGAGTGCGCCGTTGGAAGATTTCGGAGGCGAGGGAAGCTTTATAAATTCGCCGCTGAGCCAGAATCGGTCGGAATCGGATTTGTCAGAGGTAACTGGAAAGATTTTCCTCGTCTTTTTAGGATATTTGGGGTGATTGTTTCATATTGTCCTTTTTCCACTGCTCAGGGAGATGATGTAGACGTTTCTGCAGCATTCGCTCTGAATCTGAACTTCATCTGATGAGTGGGCGTTATGGAGGATGATTCTTTGACCTTATGCAATTAAGGTTTCATAAATGTCACCTGTCCCAGGGAAAGGAAATCCTCGCTTCGATTTTCTTTCGCCTCAATTCGAGTCGCTTAATAAGTGCGCTTTTGCGACGCTATTTCGTTTTAAATGTAATCCATTTTCTAGTGTTTGTTTTTAGAAAAAACGCATTGAAAAACTCGGCAGTTTTGGTTTAGCAAAGTTGCCGTGATATTTTGTACGATCGGTACAATCATTTAATTACATTCAAGTACATATACAATCTAAAGTTAATAATATAAGATAGAAACCGTTGCTTTCTACGAAAAACCCAAAGGAATAAGGTGGGTGGAAAAGCTTGACTGGTCCGAGACTCGGGCTTTTTCGTCGGTCCCTATTCCCCTTTCATTCTCGGAGTGAATATTTTATGTTTCGGTGAACTTTTCTGCTCAAGTTATATACATGCTTTATAGGCTCCTGATTCACTTGAATGTTATTAAATTCTATTTCACGGAATGAAGTAATTCTCTGCAGTGAGAGTAGTGTTTTTAAGGGGAATGGCATCTCTTATTACGTAAGGCAATGAATCATTTTCTTAGTTGTTTTTTATGGTTAAAAGTTAACTCATAAGTGGTTGAGGAATTGATTATAGAAGTAGAAATAGACTTGGAGGAATTTTGGGTGTATTTTATCTGCATCAAAATTTTTTGCCTCCAGTTTTGTTTTTTTAGGTGTTAATTAGTTTTCTCCTCACGTATTAACGCTTATCCAAAAGATTTACGAATTTTATTAATTATAAAAATACATTGGGTCATGCGCGCGTCAGATACACCTGAATGGTTGCGAAGTATGTGAAGGTTGTCTAATCCTCTTAAGTATTTCTCGGGGAAAGTTATAAGTTATCTTATATTAAAACGACCTTATTCCACTTTCTCCTCTGTTTTCGTTTTCTATGCCAACTCAGAGTTGAACAACTCATTCTTTATTTCTATAACCCTCTTCTCCTATTTCAGTACAGTATTCTTCATTTTGTTCATTTTAGCAGAAGTTTCCTAACAATTACGTGAGGTGGGTTAATCAAAAGGAAAAAGGGTCTAAGAAAACAATTACATTCGTGTAATATGTGACTTCAAGATTATATTAGAAAATTCTGAAAAAAGACGACGGTATGGGTGTAAATAATATTGATATAAATATTGCCGTTTGATTGTTAATTTATATTAATTTTCCGTCATTAAAACTTCACAAACTGTTTCGAAAAACTATGCCGTCATCAGGTATTCTAACGAGAAATTAAATGTATTTTATTTTCCATGCTTGTACCCCTTCTTCGAATATAATATCTTATGATGTATTTCCACGTGTGTCTGTTTAATATTCAATCCGGAGACCTGTTTGTACCTCAACACCATTAACTACCGTAAACCTTGGACAGACAATAAGGCTTACTAGACAAGGTGAGGGGTGAAGTAAGGTGCCCTTGCTTTCTTTTCTGAGCCAGGGTGCTATGAGTGATATATCACAATTTAAATGCTACACGATCACCCTGGAAGTAACACTTTTCAATTTGTAATCATTCAATAAGGAGTTACTAATGAATTTCATTATTCACACAATTCTTATATCCGTGGTTTTCATGTTAGGCATGAACAGGATGGACGCGAAAATAATTGAAAGGCAAGTTTATCTCTATCTCGTAACAAATTCCGAATAAAAGTGTTACAATAATCAAGAAATGAATTTCCAGTTAGCCATCCTTAATAATTTCATTTTCACATTTCAGCACATATGTGATTGAATTGAAAATAGCGTAGAACAATGGCTGTTAATGATAGCCCATATGGAAATAGCATAGTTTTTTTACGAATACTTGTATTTAAACGACCAGTATGTACGTCGGAAAGTATCAATAGTATCGAAGAAGAAATGAAAGGGTAAAGTGTGGTCGCCCTGAGAAAGTTATTCGCGAGTCGTCCTTTGGCATCTGCATTACCGGTATTGGTCATTTGCGAGGAGCAATCAGTCGGAGCGGATTTATAACTCGTTAGCGAGTGTCAAGGCTGCTGATACGAATTTCCGTTCCGGATTGCGTGTGGGTTGCTTATCTGGAAGGTGTGCCATTCATCGAGGATAATTGAAGCGAGTGGTTCTTGGAAATGTGACATGTCTCATCCTCAGCGATCGTAATCATCGCTTTGAATTTCCTCCTAAGGATCGATCATCGGCGTTGACCTCGTCTCACTTGGCTACGAGACTCGTTTTCTGCGAGATTTTGATGAATCCCTTACTTTCAGGAAACCGTACTTCCGTTATTCATTCCTCTAACCAATCATCCGTGTATTTGACAGGTTTAATTAGGATGCCGTTACAATGCATCACGCACCTATTTATTAGCTTTATTATTCATTTATAGTCAGTTCGAGGATTATAAATTTAGCCAGTATCCGGAATTTCAGTGTGTATATGAGACATGGTTTTCTTTCTCAGTTTTGGTTTTCTTTTACTGCAGCTCTTAAATTGTCTCATCTTTATCTGCCTTCTTCCTGCCTGCTTCCCCGTCTTCCAACAAAGAATTCCTTTTATCCAATTTCTTTTGTGATTGTTCCACTGTTGTTCTTTCTTCTTCCTCACTCCTTAATTCATCTGGTTGGTTGATATTTAACATTTTTCCGCCTCATCCACATTGTCAAAGCCTCCATCTTTTTCTCAACACTATCGCCCATGTATCACAACCACGAAGCACATTAACATTCTTCCCATAGGATTTCTGTATTGGTTTCCAAAGTAACTGTCTCGCTTTTTATTTACGAATGTCATCGAGTTCTCTTTTAAAGTTGCATTCGTCAGTAAGCTTCTATTGTGGATAAGTACGGAAAGAAGATATTATGAATCAATTCTAATCACCAACGTATTTTAGAAATGGGATTTTTAATATACTGATTAAATTTTATCATCTGTTAAACACAAATTCACGAAAGTAGTGACCACTTATTTCTGTCCTGAATGATTCTTATCGTATGCTAGATATACGTATTCAAAAATTATATTAACAGGTGAGTGAGGAAATTGTTGCAACCGCCGGAGTGGTAAGAATTCGACATTTTGGGCAAAGATGTACCATGTTCCTAATCGGCTGTTTTATTTTCATGCCAAGCGTTTATATTTTCGTTTCGATCGAAGAATAACTCTTTTTCGATTCTCCCGTCCTCTTCATTGTGCGAGGACGTCAGTTTTCAATTCGCCTGGCGTATGGGATGACCTTAAAAATCCCAAGGGTTAAGTTTCTGACACCATTGGCTGGTATTGATCCTCCTCTGATCGTGACCAGTTCTCGTTCCTCCCCAACACGCAGAATATAAAATTAATTAAAAAACTCCGTAGGGCGAAGATCCATGTCATAATAATGCTGTTGGTAGATGTGAATTAGGCCTTATGTTATTGTATGTTGAGACATTATTTGTATTTTTTACCCCTTTATGTTTGCTATTTTTCGGATATCTGTTCTGCAGAAGGGAATAGAATTTACATAGAATGTATTGAATGTTGTGAAAATGTTTTCGAATAGTGGACCCTCTACTGTTTTGAAGTTAAGCGATGCGCAGCTAATGTATTTTCAAAGTTTCTCGTTGCTGAATTACATACATTTACGTTTCTGTATCGCAAAATTTAACTACTTCTAGTATATTCCAAACAACACTGTCCGAGAGCGAAACTAATTTACTCATGAATTGTTGCTTTTGACGTAAAGTTCTAATGTGATTTATTAATGGACAAAGTTTCAAAACAAAGTTCTCATTGCATGATCTTCAGATATTTCTTTCTGTCTTTCGGATTTCATTTAAGTTCTTGTGACTTATGATAAAAGTGTATCCAATCAGTAATTTTTCTACTCAAGTATTTTTTCCAATCATTTTTTGCATGGGACAGATCTTTCTCATATTAAGAGATCTCAGCTGTATATTAACTTCCACAAACAAATATCAGTATATTACAGTAAATATCAGTAACTTAGTTCATTCGATACTGTATCTCGTTTTATTTTCCTACCTCCATAATTTCAAAAATAGGTTTAGTGTAAGGTGGGACGTTTTTGTCCCAAGATCACCAGTGAGAATTAAATCGTTAAGTTATGGATTGAATATTTAATGTACTCTAATTAAGGTAATTATGTAGGAATTTAGTAATTTGCGGAGTTCCAATTTGTCAAATTCATTTCCGTTGCATAAATTCCCGGAATCCAAATTTTGGCGATATAAAAGGGAAGAAGTAGCTTCAAGTTAATTAAAGTGAAATTTTGCGCATTACATTTTGTGTGTTATTTAACTATTTTGCTCTAATTTCTCTCGTTCGCCGTTTACTCCTACATTTCCTTCTCCTACGTTTCTCACATCCATCCAGTTGGTATCAGTTGAATCTCAAAGATGTCGTATTTTCATGGTTGCGTATAAGTATAAGAAGCGCGTTATTTAATCTTTGATTATTATATCGTTTCATGCGGCGTCATGTACTCTCCGTTTGTTTGGACTATTCATAGTCGCGTACACGTGGCCAGTCACACCCGAGTGGCTGAACCGTAAGATAGCCACTGATGTATTACGTTATTCCAGCTTACATAACCTGGCACTCAGGCAACTAATCTGCGGCCCTTGATTTACATGTTTAAATTCGCTTTTTTCATACAGCTTGGCTCGCTTTAGAGCCTCCATAAGCTTTGCCAGTAGTGTGTGGCATTTACGGAATTGTTTCATAAATATATCATTTATCTATTTCTAGTAATGTTGTGCATTAGGTGTAAGGTATGATTAGCTAGAGTTGAGTCATTTAAATTGTCTCTATTTAAAATAATCGGATGAATTAGTGTCCGCTCTAGTTTAACAAGTCAGCAGGGTGTATGCTGAGCGATCAAAGTGCGTGTGTTTTACCTCATACTGCGAAATTGACTCATCGACAGGTCACCTTTTAGATAGTTTCATTATTTATTTACTTCAGCTGCAGTTATTATGACTGTTTCCAAGAACATTTCTTTATCACTTTCCTCAGTTATCTTGACATTTGAAAGAGCACTAGTTTATCAACAGTGTAGCGAAGATTTTATTATATTTAGCTGCAACATATATGCGAATATGAAATGAAGCTTCATTTTAACCTGTAAGGCCATTTCTCATTTACTCGTTAGCGTTTCAAATATAAAAGCCTCTTATTTCGTTATTATTCTTCGGTGTTCACTAAAAATACGCGTAGTTTTTTTATCGGAGGCACCAAAACCAAGTAGAGATCTCTTTAAATGGAGCGTAACCTTTCGAATTTTTGTGTCCACTAATTTTTTTTTCTGTAGGAGTCGCAAGGAGCTAGTAGCCAAAGATATTCACGTGCGGATGATTGATTTTAGGCTTAACACTTTTTCTTATAGACCTTCTTGGGGGCGTAGTAAAGGTAAGCGAATAGATCAGTCCACGATGGGCCTACCCTTCATAGTTCATGCGCCAGTTGCCATAAATACCCGTGTGTTTTTTTCACTGAAAAGTAAGGTTAAAGAGCAGGGTTCGTATTACAGAAGGGTATAGATTTTCCATGATATTTATTGTGATTTATCAAGAACACAGTCCCAAAAACCTCTCTGCGTCTTATTCGCGGGTTCAATGGTTATGCGGATATATACGGTACTCATTTTTTGTGTAAGATACGCAATTAGAACTTCACTACTGAGCTTCTGATTACGATGTATGCAGTATCTTGAATTCAGTGGTATATTACCTTATGCGTAGAAGTGTATGTATTTGTATCTATTTATGTAATTCTTGTAAGAATTAAATTTTAATCGTTCTCTACATCTAATGCATCGCTTATAATAATTCAAAGCGCAATGGGTTGGTCATCTCTATACTATACTATTGCTGGCTAGAAAAGTGGGAACGGAACATAGTTTCTCAATATCCGGATGTAGCACCCCCTAATAAAATGTTAAAGGACGAACATGGATGGCGTGGGCAGAAGAGAAAGGTCGAAGGTTCACGCCCGTGAACTGTGACCCGCGGATTAAGCAAGTCTCTTTCGGGAGGAAACTAAGCAACTGCATTTACTGATAATTTCTATGGGCTCGAGGTGATACGAGAGTAATTTTAAACTCGCTCTTAATGTCCAAGGTACTTTCGGAAAGTGTCACGAAGCTCTCTTTTTTTCGCAGGTTCTTCGCAGTCAACAGTTTTAAGTAATTAAAATTTTTTACGAGTCCGCCGTCTTTAGATGGCACTCTATGTAAACGTGTCGAAAGGTGTTTACATTTCGTAGTGACGCCTAGAAACAGTTTAGGGAAAGAGTGGCTGGAAAAATGTTGTCGTAATTATTTTTGTGTGAGGGTCGAGGGAGCGGTAATTAATGGAAGCATCATTGAATTCTGTCGTTCTCCGCCGCTAACGAATTTCGTAATTATATCCCTCCTTTTTGCCGGTGATTGTGGGAGGTTGGCTATTATTTCTTTATCTAATGATTTGTGGTATGACAAGTAATGAACTATGAAACTATTTAAGTTAATATTCCTCTAAATTTTAAAACTTAACCGATCCTGGTTTAATCGCCCAGATACCGGTAAAGCTAAGAATTTCGATTATTTAAGTTCTAATTTTCACTCCGGATCGCTGAAAACTTGGAATGTAGGTTCTGAAAGGGACGTGTCAATCCATAAAAATCCACTATTAAAATTGTGCAACTATCCCAAGATAAATGTTAGCTGTTTGATATTTTGTGCTCAAAGAGTTCGGTGCATCGGTGATGAGTCGATTTTATAAAATTTTACGAAATTTTATTATTAAATTATACAATCCAGCTGGACAAAGTTAAAAAAGAGAACGTATTTATTACTCTAGGTATATAGCATATTTTGTTATAAATGATTATTTTTCCTGTTCTTGGGTAGATAACGAGGTCGCTCTAGTGAATATAGCTTGCTGTCCAGCATAGATTGGACAGTCTTGAAATAGCTCTCTATATCCTATTTAATACTGAAGGCATCGGTAAATTGCTGCGAGAAATCCCTCTGAGCGAACTGTCTAGACGAGAGAGGACTCGAATAGCATTGCGACGAGTGTCCTACGATGCAGGACTTTTTCCTGCAATGGAAGGTGTTCTCCTCTTTTTTAATCCACGACGTACTATTGGGAAAGAGAGAGCGCTTGCTTTGAAGTTTTTCACTTGAATTTAGCTTTTTACCGCTAAATGAGCTATAATCATTAAATTATGATGGAAAACTTTTCAGGTAATTAATAGGCAAGCTTATTGCATATTAATTATCTGAAAGCGTACTCTAATTGTTTTTACTTTTATGCAATCTATTCTTGATCAACCCTTGTTCCCATTAATTACTTTTAGTTCATTTTCCCGTTTTGGGTGAGTCGTTTTTCATACAAATTTCAATTTAGCTGATGGTAAGTTTGTCTGATAATTTTGGCCGTGACTCTGGCTTAACTATGTCGTTCGTAAATTTTCGGCTTAGTTATTCTAATGAATAACTTATGCTTTTAAAGAAATTAACATTTAGGTCAGAAATCTCTCGACTTTGAAATACCTGTCTGTAAAGTAAGTCTACCTTTTCATCGGTGGTCACCGTTGTAAAATCTCATGTGCAGCGCATCAAAGGTGAATAGCAAGTAGCGGTACCTTGTTTCCACCCTTTACCCGGTCAAGCGATTCGATTATCGATTAACTACGAGTTGAATTAATCGTCTCTAGCGGTCGTGAAGAGCAGACAGCTTGCGTTATCAGGCTTGCTTTACCGCGAAAACGTCTAGTTAGATCAAGCTCTGATCGAATTGCGAATTTCATCTCTCGATTGCAAATCGCCTCTGTTGATTCGCTGGTGATTTCGCGACCCGAAAAGTCGAGGAACTTACTTTCAGTAGAACATTCCTCGATTATTTTTAAACGAAGGCGGCGAAAAAACGATTAGCAGTGGGAAATGTAGCTTTGGTCTTTGTAGGGTACCGGATGTATCTCGGCGAAAATTTTTTCTTCGTTGAATATTTTTCTAAATCATTATCTGTGGGTTGATTTCTCGAGAGGTACACAAGCCGCATCCCCGTCAACTTCCCGAGTGAATGATTTATTGTTCGGTTGAATCATAATTTTCGCAGGTTCAAACCGCTGTTTACTCTTCGCTATTTATTTTCATTTCCTCTTTTCGAAAACTTTTGAGTCGCAAAGCAATTTTACGATCTAACTTTTTGAGCCACACTCGCCCGTCTGTTTACTCTTCATAACGCTTCTTACTTTTCCCCTTCCCTTGTCGATTTTCTTGAGAATTTGGTCGAGAATCTTGAAGAATGCAACTCATACAGATGTTTACGTTCTAATTTAATCTAAACGGAGATGTTTTTAGAAATTATACTTTTATTTCGGATTTGCATATTTTTCATTCTTATGTAATTCAGGAAAACGTAGATCTAAATGACAGGTAATCTGTTTTTTCTTGGATATTTTCTTAGATAAATTTTGATTCATTAAATTACGAATTTTAAATTACGGAGAAATTACTAAATATTGTTGGAAAAACCGATGGAAAGTACAGGGAATGTCACCTTAAGGTACTGGAAATAGTCTCTAGAATCTGCTGAGCCTCACTTAAGAAAATCACATTTTTGATTAGATTGAAAATTTTCAAGTTTGTTTCAGAATTAATTTTCTAAAATGCAGGGCTCATTATTTTAAAACTATTTTTATAGTTTAGAGGGATTAACAGAAAAATAATACGACTGTTGAAATTTAAAGATTCACTATTCTAGCTTTAACATACGTTGTCGATAATTTTTACTTTAGCAATCTCATCAACTTCTTCATGTTCTTTAGATAAAAGGATCCCGGGAATCTTCCTACTCATTTGATAATCTCTTTGAGTCTTAGGATAATCCTCTCTTCTTACTCTTCTATTTTCCAGATATATTATTACGAAGGCAATTCCCACTGGATATTCTCAAAGGCATCCATAGGCCCCATAAGCGCGGGGCCCTCTCTCCTCTTTCTGCCTCCATTGGCGATATCACTTTTTCTTTCCTGTTCATCTCATAAGTATTGAACCCTTTTTGGGGTTTAGAAAGGTCATCACATCTTCGAATAAGTTGCTAATAAGAAAAGTTGCTAATATTACTGTTAGATTTTAATTAAAGATTAAGAGGTCGACCATTTCTGCTAATCTCAGACTTAGGCCGCCCCCTTTAGCTCGGCCCGAGGGGCTAATCTCTCTTGCTTACTGCCTAATCCAGGATATGGAATAGTAATATTTTTCGTACCGATTTTCGCTCCGGTTCAACGAGAAATCCAAATTTTGGTTCAGTTCTGATTTTAGTCCTCCTTACGTCGAACCAGTTCAAACAGTTATTTTTTCCGTTGAACCGATAAAAATTGGTGTCCTCCTTTAATTAAAAAAATGTCTCCATTTTTATATACGTAGCATTACAATTAATTTTAGAAAAACAACGTAATTGTTGTTACACGTGTTTAGTAGCTTTTCTCTAATTATATTCATGTACGTGTAAATTGTTTGGAACCAAATATCAAGACGGAATCAACAACGGGTTCGGGTTTAAGGATTGTAATTTTTTTCGATTTTTTTCATTCGAAACAACGGTTTTTTTCCTTGCGTTCCGGTTTGATCCCTTGGTTTGAACTCCGCCTAAGGACGTGTGCACACGTCAGCTTCAGGTAAAGACTTAAACTAAGACAAAATTTCTTTTCATCGCTTTTTTTTCAACATTGGTCATCGTGAATGTAGGATATTTAATTTTCACTTGAGAGATCTTCTTTAGACAACCGAGTTCTTCGCGAAGAACACATGGCTCTGCGGTTACGGTCGATGGAAGTTCAAAAGGCATAAAAGGCGAGATCTTCAACTCCGCAGTTTGAATAGCAGCTGTCTGAATTAGCCGCAGACAGGCGAAGATGAATATGCCGTGACCTAAAATCGATAAACCACGGTTCATTCCGAGTTTTTATTGTGGACGCGCGGATAAAGCTCGAAGTGGTAAAATGACTTTCGTTATCAGTCGGACGCCGGGAATACGATGCCCGTCGGGTTTAACGGTAGATTTGGCGAGGATGTATGCAGCCTTCTTATATCGGAAGGTCAAAGTGCTCGTGTTGCCGCGATCTTATTTTACGTTCACAGCTGACGATAAAAGCTGTTGCCGACGGAGAAGCGCCGTTAATCTCGAGCTTATCTTCGTTTCCAATCCTAATTTCACCAATTCCAAGCGATGGAAATCGTTGATAGGCAGATTGATCATTTATGAGGGATTGGAGTGAGATTCATGAATGCTGATGGTTTCAGGCGCAGAATGACTTAGCTTTTAAAATTTTACCGTTCCTTATCTCGGCTCATGGTTTGATTTTTCTGGGATTTCGAAGATCATCATCCAAAATGTTACGTTTTGCATTTTAGGATCAATTAGCAGAAGTCTAGATTTTGTTTAATCTTGTATGTAACCCTAGATCTTACCGAATTCGTCTATATAGTCATCGGCGCAAAAGCTGGTCGGAAGCTTACCCTCCCACCATTAGCTAAAAAGGCTTTCAAGAGGTCTTGAAGTAGCTAGGCAAGGTACATACATTGCTTTTATCACTGAGCCAGAATACTAGGAGCGGAAAAATCCACTAGCACAGCCCTATGGTTACCGTTGTTCACAATCACTCATACCTCATTATTTTTCATATTTTACAGCCATGAACAAGAAAGGGGAGTAGTCTGAAAGATGTATTATTCTGTATCCTGTTCGATAAGATAACTGAAATATTTATTAAGATACGTAATATAACTTCATTTATAGAGGCATGTTTGCAGTAACATCCTACCGAATGTGCCAGATTGAATTTTATCTCTGAATGTTCTGTATTTTAATCATTTACAAGATGAGATACATGATAGGTGATCTCGTATCTCGTATATTCGAAATCAGGTCGAAAGTTTTTTCAATGCAATTACTGCGCGTAAACGAAATGCAAGCTAACTGCGTCATTGGCGTCCTTTTCCCAATCGACACAATTTTCATTTCCATAATATGTATAGTTTCGCGTCTTGTTAGTTCAAAGTAAAACGGAAAGTCACTCTCGCATCTCAAGTTCAGAGTTTACTTAAGGAAACTGCGTTATCCCCCGAGTGAGTGGAAGTACTCTGAGTTAACCGTTTCAGTTGGTAAGTGACTTAACTGAAGTTGAATTACTTTCACGGCATGAATTAGGGTCCAGTGGCTTGTGAATAAGAAGGTACTTATTAGGAATTTCAGGTGAATGTTATACCGGAGCATCCTCAGAAATTCTCTAGTAATACAAGTGGGCTTGATATAGCAATTAAGAGTACTACCCTATACAAAGAAAATTAAAATCATGAGAGTTTTTCTTAATGCATTACTATCCTCAATCAATCGGAGGATTTCTAAGAAATGAAGCGTTATTCACTCGCTGTAATCTTTGGAAATTTTAATTTAATGCACACACTAAGCGAATCACTAAAATATATGAGTACGAAATCTATCTTTTTATGAAATTCCCTTACCATACTGTCATATATATATTTGTAGTCTTTTTAAGGTTAGTTCTGGTATCCAAATCTTTCAGTCTTTTTCTTTCTAAAGACCATCATTATTTGGACATCATTCGTTTAAAACTCTTAAATTGGATTACAAATAGTTTCCGACGCAAAAGTCCTACTAATTTTATTAGGGCACATACATTAAGAAAAGCTCCTCGACCTATTGATCAACTTTGTTTTCTAAAATTTATCATTAATATTTTAATTACTCAGTATTTGATATTACTATTTTTCTGCCCTCTTTTTTGAAAAAAATCAGCTAACTTCATGGAATCTAGGAAAATGAAGCATTAATCCCGTTTTATATTTCGCCCATTTTAGAAGATTTGAAATTAATAAAGACGGATGAAAAGAAAGTTTTTGCTTCGAGAAGAAGAAAGCGAATCCGTATCAGAAGTTCACTTGCGAATGGAACAGGTGTGGGATAGTAGTGAAAATATAATTTTAAAGATACTGTAAAATATTAAAAACAGGACAGTAATTGATTCATGGTCTCGAAGATTACGTCCAGCGAGAAGGAAACAGTGCTACACAAGCGAAATTGCAAATTGCCGTACCGTACTTCAAGGCGATTAGAATAAGAAAAAAATCCCCGCAATTGCAGTCGGAGACCCTATCAATTACTTCGGCCTCCTTAAACTTGTTGAAGTTATCCGACACAAGTTTCTTGCATCGGTGCATGAAATCGGCGACGTTTTGATGACGAAAGCCGCTCTCCCTAATGGATCTGCATGTCGGTTTTTATGGTACGTCGCTCCCTCTCCAACCGATCCTAGCGACTGGTTCTTCTCGTTTGACCGGTCACTTCTCGGGGTTTCGAACTAAGGCTTCCGATTCGATCACCACGCCCTCACTCTTCTTACTTCTATTGCTTCGCGCCATATTTCCACGGAATGTGAAAATCCGGAAAGGGGGACATCGGAAAAATGTATTTCCTCCTTTGGAAATGTACGGGTGGAATGGACGACCGCTTTCTTTGACAGTTGTGGTCAGAAGTGTTCCTGCTACCATATCGTTATGATTGGAATATTTTTCATGTCAGAACGATGTGGATAAAAATTCTTTCATTTAATTTTCTCCTACTTGTTCATGGCTGTGATAATATAAGCTACAGAGTTATGCGCGGTGCCTCAATAATGGTTTTTTTTTCTTGAACACACCTTATCATATGCGATGATAAGTTTTATTCGTTTTGTCTTTATGATTTCCCAACCTTTTTTTCAATCAAAGCATCCTGGCCAGCTGAGGGATGCAAGGGTAAACTACCTAACTCCTCATCTTGCCTAGTAATCCTCACTCCCTCTCCATGGTTTTCAATTCAGGTAATGGTGAAGGGAATGAGGATCCAGCCAGCTAACATTTGATTGTATATATAAGAAATCATTTATTCTTTGAGGTCTATCAGTCGAATCTTACTGTATAACGATGTAAAGGTTACCTCACTGTGTAGGTTCCTGTGCTTTCCCTGAGAACGGTCATTTCAATCCAAAATTCTCAGGTAGTTGAAACAAATTTGGTGCTCTAGATTTAAAATGATGTCACTTTTGTCGAGCAAAGGTAGCTTTTAGCTCGAGAAATATCGCATTCTGCGATTAGAATCTACATTGGTGTAAAATCGAAAAAGTTACTGATATTTTCTTTAGTTATATGGGAACTACAAAAAGAAAAGACTATGAGATTATTTATATGTGATGCTTTATTGCCTTTCAAGGTCTGCGTCCATTGTATTTTATTTGATAACTTACAACTTATAATTTCTTGATAATTAGTGAGCGTCGGTAAACCTACGTAAGTCTTTGCACTTATATTTTCTGTGCCTTTGATGTGTTAGTTGAGTGTTTCGAAACAATTTTGAATGAACCTCTTTTTCCTCTAAAATTGTTAATCTCGGTTTTGTTTTACTTTCCTGCACGCTCCGCATTCGATAACAGTAAATTCGCGCGCTATCTAATTGTGTACTTGATACGAGGGCGTCCAGCCGTAAACCTGTTTGCAGAGAGGCGAGAAAGAGTATGCGGTCGGAAATTTGGGCCATGGGTCGCCCTAGTGATCGACGCTTTTTATAATCGAATAAAAGGCCTAAACCTTAGTAAGTCCTATCTTGAACAAATACCTCGAGCTTCGGTGGGGCCGTTTATCTTTGGAAGGAGGGAGATATTTATCGTATTTCGTAACTTGACAGTTTCGACTGTCCCTTCTCCAGAACGATGGTTTTTTTCACTGCTGCCTTTCCGTACTCAACCAGTCTCTTTTTAATGGATTTTATCTCGCTGTTCTATCGACCCTTTTAATTAATTCGTTCATTTTTATGTAGCGGCTTTAACTAGTTGTTTTTCAGTTTATATCAAATCATGACTTTGATGTGTATACGGTTTCATCAGATTTAGTATTATTCCACAAGAATTTGGTGATTAAATAAATGGAAGACGCATTGCAAAAGAGTGCTTTTGGTTATTTTTGTAATGTAAGAAGGAATGGTTGCGTCGTATCAAACCAAGGTATTATTTTTCATAAGCCTATGAAAGAATTATGTTTTCATATATGTCATGAAATAGTTCTAATTAGAATGTATTTAATGTGACGTACAGTCTTTTGCGAAGGAAACGTTTAAACTCGGTTTTAAGATGGCGGTGGATTTCGAAAGTCAATATTATTGATGAATATGAGCCAATCAGTTTTCCCCGAATCAAAGGCAAGACTAATTTTACCGCAGTTTTTCACCGTAAGATGAAATCTTAATTTAGGAATTACGTTAACTTTTGATGTTTCTTACAGATATTACAATACAACCTCATTATATGAAGCATATGAATCTCCATGTTAACTTTTAAGAAGTTATTTAGTATAGAAAATGAGGAAAATTGTATACTTATGACGATTCCTCCGCACGATTGCGTTTCGATTTCCCTCATTTTATAGAAACTCAGTCTTCCCTCCGTTGTCGTAGACATCCTTCAGTCGTTAAATTAATATACATACAGTTTTAATCTCGTGATAAATTACCGCGTGAATGCGACTGCACAAATCTTTGTTGATACATATTATCTTGGCTGTTAGATAAGCGTAGTATCTGAGAAGGAAAAGGCAACCGGGAAAATAGTGATAAGGCGCTTGACGAATGCGAGGTAAATGACTGGCAAAACTGGAGACACCCAATTGTGGCATTGTCTCTTGAAAAGTATTTTCGAATCTTCAGAAAATGCGTTCAATTCTATATGATTTATTTCTAATTGAATGAAGTATATATATGAAACTTTTGTATGTGGAGAATATCGATATGTACTTGGTGGTATGAAGATTATGTGGTAGTGGTGGTAGTCATTTTCACGCAGTATCATAATTCTTCGTAGGGCAAATTTGGACGTTTTGAGTTCTGCTGCCATTCATCCCTGTCACTAAGCGATCGTTTAGGGAGAGAGGCTGCGAGATCGGGTTTAGGGGTAGAATTGCGTGCACAAGTATCGTCGGTTGAGGTGGAGGGCCCTTGTTTCGCAGCCCTCTCCACTGCACCTTCGTTATAAATATTCTGAAGAGTGAATCCTCTCTGGGCCCTGAGAAGGGGGCGTGGTCGGCCGAATTCGAAGTTGCGTCATAGCAAGGCCGTTCATTCCCATTCATCTTTGGATGGCCTGCGGAGAGAGAGTTGTAACTTGTAGGGAACTGGCAACAGGGGAAGGCAAAAGAGGACGAGGGAGGTGATGCAGGTTAAGTATCTCCTCAGTAAATACACATGAATTGTGGACGTTATCTAGGTTTACCGGAATTTTACTGTCGCAATGCTTGGTGATGAGGAATCGTTCATCCTTTGCATATCCTACATACCGATTTGTCCGACCTGTTGACTTACATTCTCATGCGACAAAGTAATCGCATATTTCGCTTTTAGTGTAATCCTGGGTTTGAGGGGTGGTGTGATATATTAAATTTTGGCTTTAGGTACATATATTATAAGAATAAATTTTAATAAATATTTATACAAATTTATTTAGGTGTATATACATAAAGTAATCGATTCCCTTTACTGTTTATAATCACCCTAAACATACATAATATTATATTGTCATATTAACATAGCATCTTTCAGAAGTATGGTATTTCAATATGGATGTCTGATTATTGTAAGAGGTATCACATCGTTTTCATTTTTTACTTAAGAAGACGTTTCACTTCAACATTTAGGTCGCACCTCGTTCGATCAAGCGATTCGAACAATTGGGCTCTAGCGAAAGGCAGGTTGATTTTTATCTTGTCTCGGTGCGATGAAGGATGTAGCGGTACTTGTTAATGGACCATCGTTTGGAAAATCTCTAGCGGTTATTGAGACTCTGTTGAAGATCGTAAGAGTTAAGAGTAATTATTTCGCAAATATCCTGCTTCATTGTGTGGAACAATGGCGTGCTGATGAATTTGCTTAGCAAGTTTTCCAGAGTAGAGAAAAGAAAAGGTTCATTTAATTTTACAAGCTCGAGCTTCGGGAACCGTTAAAGGTCAATGGAGAAAGGTAACCTTGCTTTAGTTCAAGTTTCTGTGGTTTCAGTTCATCGAATTGCTTATTTCGGTTTATAAAGCTTTTTATAGCACCAAAAATATTCATAAATCGTTAAAGTTGTGCTAGCGTAACTTGTCCGCTCTTTACAGTTCATACAGACTCGGTTACTATGTAATCCAAATCTAGCTGTAAATATTATTCTGACTAACTTCCCATGGGGCTTGGTGATTTCCCCAAATCACCCCTCTCTTTCATTTTCTTTTCTCGTTATTTATTACGTGGAGATTGATAGAAAATATGACGTTCCACGAAGTATCTACGCGTTTCCTAGTCTATTTCCATTGATATTTACGACTCTTTTATCTCTAAAACAATATTCTGGGTATATATCGACAGAACCCTTCATCATTTGGTAGGAAGGTCATAAATTTTAGTGTTTGGTAGTAAAATTCGATCTCTTGCTCAGAGATTGCGGTCTCTTTTCCAGCTTGTTCTGGTAAAACATCGCTGGGAATCGTTGAATATTAGTAAAAAACGTAGCTTATTTACGAACTTTACTACGAATGGATTTTAGAGCATTTTAAATTTGACTACCTTAATTACTTTCTACGTAGAGTAAACATTAATGTGGGCGAAAAATTAGCAATTTTTTCGAAATTTCGATTTCCAAATTCGTTGATGATCTTTGGGTTCCTATTCTCATTCGTTGCAATATATCCTATCCTTTTATTTTACTCGGGAATTCGTGAATTTACTAGATAATTACGACAGTTGTATGTATGTGAAACCGATGTATGGCATCGTGAATGATGAATTTCCTGTAATGTAATTATTATGAATTCGCATATCGCTGTCTACTACTTAATGTAACTTTATTTTAACGCAGCACTTTCAAGCTACTACTTCCGTATAATTTAGATAAATTTCGAATCCGAAGAGTTATGATCCCTGAGAGCGAATAATACCGGTTTCTACTCCTTTAGAAATCTTGTTCGTCCACTTCTTTTATTTGTTAAGGGGACTGAATGAGATCTCCAGCTTTGGATCCAGAGGATTTCCAGTTACGAATTTATGTACGAATGTCACTTCTTGCAGCCCTTTCTCAGCCTTGTAACAAAGGAGTCGAATTTTCTTCCTGTATTTTTTTTCTCGGGAGCTCAAGTACATCGCTCGAACACGCTCTAAAAATTGAATCTCACGTTATCAAAAGGTTCTCGTTCTCGGATTCAAAATTGCTACGTAATAAACTTGTAGAGGAAGTAACATGACAAAAGCTCAACCCCTTTACTTAAAATACTGCAGGAGTCGAGATTTTCCTTTTCACGCACGTGACTGCGGCAAAGTTTGAATGAAGCCAGTGAAACTGCCATATTGATTTCCCCGACAAATATCTTTGGTAGTAAAGAAGTGGATCCAGGATGTAAGCGGGTCGGTTCCCTTTTGAACTCATCGAAACGGAAAGTGATTAAAGAGCTTTGAAGTCATTACGCTTCAGCTGTGCCCGGTCGTAACTCAGTTGAACCGATCCATTGACCCTTCCCCCGGAATCTCGCTAGTCCAGTGACTTTTTATCGAATCGATTGCAGTTGAGTTGTACCCTTTGGTACATAGCCGAAGAGGATGCTCAAAATGGAAATGATTGTGTTCGTCAGATGTGGGATTTTGCGGTGGCCGAAAGTTCATCGGAAAGCTTTAAGATTCCCGACAACGGGGATTCTTTAAAAATTTCGATTCACGGTCTTCCATTGAGGTTGAATAGATAAGTTGCGGTCTTTAAGAGTTCGCGTTCGGCCTTCAATGGCTTTAAGCACGTGGTGTAATCGACTTCGTTCAGCATCTGTGAATGGACGCCGGTGGCGTATTATTGTTCGATTTTCCTGCACCTATACATTAGTGGAATCTGCGCTCGAGGTTGATCTTCGATCTTCTGCTAAAATCCTTTGCAATGTTCCCATAGCTAATCTTGCGCTAATCTGTACGAAAACGGACCTTAATTGTTGGAGTTAAAACCCTCTTTTCAAAATCCTATGGTTACATTCTAACTTTCATCAAGCACGATTTATCGATGGTGTGCGAGATGGATTACGTATATCATATGATTACGTATATTACGATTACGTATATCATACGATACCAATCTCTTTTTGGTGTATGCTCAAGTTGTTTCCCCCAAAGAGTATTCTGTTGCCTCAATACAAACATTTTGAAGAAGTGAGGCCCTCTATAAACTTTTGTGGTTCTTCTTATATTCGCAGTTTCCTCCGCTTAACACGAGTTCAATATACACGAAGTTCGCATTAACACAAATAAATATCCACGAATATAAATTGCTGCACGAATGAGTATCCATTTGTGAACGCATTCGCACTGCACGAATAAATTTCTCACTTTGAGAAGAATTCATATTGTTATCCTATGACAGGATGTATAAGGATTCCCAATGTTCGTTTAAGACAGTTTCGTTTGGCACGAAGAATGTATCTCTCGTTACAAGCGGGGTAACTTGTATAAGAAAATAATACAATTTTTTCCTTAATTTTACTGTGAAGATGAATTTCCCAGATTTTACTCAAGAAATCAACATTTTATATCTATACATAAAAAAGCGTTTAAGATAATGCTGTGTTTAAGTGACCGTAAAGTACGGATTTATCCTGGAGATATTAGGAGAATGAAGCGATCTTTGCATTTATTTTTTTCCTGAGAACACCGCGCAAGTTTTCTGGCTTAGAGCTGTCGTGAATAATTAAGGGGATGAAGACGGATCGAGGAAAACTTCAGGGCGAGAATTCCATCCTCGAGGAGGAAGTTTGGAGCAATTTCGTTTTCAGACGAGCAACAGATATCCGAAGTACGACAATCAGGCACGTAGGAAACGTCCTTACTCGAATGCATAGCGATCGTTGGAGTAACCCTGAACGTTTACCCTTCGGATCCGCCACGGTGTGCCGTAGCGGGCGAGAGAGAGTAAATTTGGGCGAAAGAAAAACCACCCCTTCGTGCTTCCGTGACCACCGGTTGAACAAGACACGGCGCTCAGACAATCGCGTGCGTTGGACCCCCCACCACGATAAGAATATTTTATTTTTAATTTTCAATTCGGGTGCGACATCGCCGCTTCGAGGTAAGCGACCTCATCTGTACAGAGGGAGGTGGAGGTCGGACCGGGAAAAAGATGTCCGAAGGGCACCAACACGGTTGAAGGGCGAGGGAGGATCTGCAAGGAAAGTGGGGAGGGATGCTGGAAGGGGAGGTCGCTTGAGTGGCTTGGTCGATATTTTGGAGGTCGGGCGGGGGGCGCGGAAGGGTAGGTTTGGACGTCGACGACAGACCGGTCGATATACCTTCCCGAATCCCCCTTTCCCTCTCTGCGCCCTTTCTCCATCGTCTCATCTTCCACCCACCACATCTCCTTTTTTCCTTCATTCCCAGCGTGCTTTCATCACGGCGCATTCACTCGGCGTCACGCCCGCCTAATGGATGCCACTCTGTGCGTCTCGGGCTTGCGTCGCGTCTTCGGGCGCTGCTCTCGGAGTTGCGATCGGTTGGCCGACTCGGAGTTGCGTCGTGCCGCGGGGATGTGTCGCATCCCGAGGCGTGTCGTAACGGAGTGCTTTGAGATGAAACGGAGCTGGTCGAGCTAAGGGTTTTAGTTCTGTGGCCTTAGTAGGTTGTGTGGTAGGGTTGCGCTTCGGAGTTGCGTCTCTTGTGGTCCTCTCGGTGTAGTCGCGTCGCATCTTAGGATAGCGTCTTCTCCCAGAAGCGTGCTTCTCCAAGAAACTCGCTCGCTAATGGTAACGGAGCGCGAAATCAAGGGTCTTCTTCTTGCGGTCGAATTAGATGGTTAGAGATCTCTGGCAGGGGTTTTGTTTCGTGCCGGCGAAAGTTTTTAAAGGCTAGAATTTCTTTATTTGACGCCCGCGTTCGAATTACGTCAAACACGAAGGAGTTTCTATTTCGGATCGCTCGAAAGTTGAAAAGGAGTTCGGCTTGGATGGGTGTCAAGTGCGTGACAAATGTTGATTCGGGATGCATATTCGCCTCTTATCGTGTGCCCTCTAATCGCTCTGAGTGTTTACGATCCGCGTTAGCGTCCTCCCAATCGATTTCTTCTTCCATTTGCTCATCCGTCGGAGGCTATCTCTTTTTTCCTTCCAAAGAAAATGATTCTTCGGAATATTCGCCTTCTCGGAAGCCTTTGGGTGTATGTCGATGACGTACGGATTTTTTGTTGGCACGCGTCTTTCGATCATGCGCGTGAAATTTCTCGCCCTACTTAAATCGTCCACGTCAAGGTGTGCGCATGATGAGTATGAGTGAATCGTGTGTCGGATGAGTAATCACTTTCGCTTGTTACTGCTGCTCCATATTGAAATTTGAATAAATTTTTATGAGATTTATAAAATTTTGATTCGACATGACTTTATACATCTCTTAATCCCTGGCAGTTGTTCCCTCCTTAACCCTTTTTGTCTTTCATTTCGTAAATTGAGAGAAGAAATTCATAATGTTTTTCATACATTTGTTAATAAATGAATTGATGATTTGGCTTTTGCGTACAATTTTACGTCTAAATGTCATTCATGAGATTAGTCAAAGGTAAGCACAAATATCATTGCCTTGGCTGGGACTTGGGTCTGGGACCTCAGCTTTGATATTGCAATCACCACCGAGGCCTTCATGTTGAGAGTATTATTAATTTATGATCATTTTACTGGTGTGACGTACGGTCACGATATAACTAAAAATTGACGGTGGTCAATATCTATAAATATTATTCATGTTACAGTTCTAATTACTGTTTTAAAATGATCTCAATTTCCAAACTACTACAAGTAGTTTGACTGCTGTTTAACTGAGAGGACACGAAATAAGTCATCATACTATCTCTGACGAGAAATTTCACTAACTTACACTTTTCGTCTTTATGAAGCATTGCGGTATTTATATGCCTCCGCGGAAAAACAATTCAAAAATCTCTCTGTAAGAAGTAATAAAAACAGGTCATATCTGTGAAGGAAAGTATCGACAAAATAATCTCCTTGGTATTTTTACTGAGTAACTCTCTCGATGGTGATTAAAGGACAAAATATTTGCGAAGGCTGATAATATTAAAATTCTTATATCAATTTTACTTGATGATGAATAATAATTATTACTGAGATAGGATTTGTTCCTTGTAGTGGATTGAGATCATCGCCTGAGATGAATTTTGTCATGACTTTTATCTTTTCCATCTCGATGGATTTTTTTCAATTATATTTTTTGTTGCTCTTGGAGTTATCCTGAGAGTATTAAGAAAAATAAAATGAGAGAGCTATTTAATAATTAAATTTCTTCAAAAGTTGTAAACACCAGTCTCGGGGAAATTTCAAGCACGCATATTAATTTTACGTTAATTGATTTGGAGTGCCGGTGAGAGAGCAAATAATTACACATCGCAAATAATTTAATTTTCTTTAAAAGCTCGGTGCGGTGAATCACTATGGAGTACGGTCGAAACCGGCGATTGTGTAGAAAGAATCTTCACCTCCTTCATTGCGAGGACAATTTCCCATTCTCCTCCGGTATTAGATCCGAAAATAGAAGTTCCTTTGGTGAAAAATCGAGCATTCCTAGCCATTCGTAGTTGTTTCCGCCTGCAGATCGAAACAGGTGGCTTTTGTGGAATCTCGACAGGCGTGATTAAAAAGAGAGATAGCGTTCGGATATTTTGAAGAGCGCATTGTCTCTCTCGCCCCCATTTTCCATTTCCTCTGAGATAAGGATTTTTTCCTCTGAGGACTCTGTGCCCGATTTCGTGTCCGATGAAGGAACTCCGAAGCGGTATAAGCAGCGTAAAATACATAGTGGAAACTTTATCATACGCTTCTCGAATCGATATATTGCTGGTAACTGTTTTACGGAGATGGCTCATCCAGTGACGTCAAACAGCAGGCTGAGGGGAATCAATGTCCAGCGGTTTATAGAAGTTTCCTTAATGCATCTCTTTCCAAGCGCTCATTTAATCGAATATAGCGAGAGGACTTTTTCATCGTTTTTAGCGTTAAAGGAGCTAACTTTCCAAGCTTTTTTCGATAATTTTCTTTCAAGATGGCAGTGATTGATGTGTTTTAAGATCACTTTTTAAGGCCCGTTGACTCTACTTTGCAACAAAAGCTCTAGAAAAAGTTAATCAAAAGAAGGACAGCAATATTCTGAAATGTATTGAAAGGTAATTTAATTTGGATCGTCCATCCAGAAAGTAAATGGGTCACATGATAGGTATTTTTATGAGTCCGTATTTGCGCTGTTGATGACATGCTTAAACCAGCCTGTGTTCGGCCTTAACAAAGTATACGAGGGAACATGGATGTGTCAGGTAATCTTACAATAAATGCTTATTTCTGTGTCATATTTTGAATTTTTAATAAAGAAAAGAAGTGTAAATTTTTCCTAAAGTAAACTATGATTTACGAAAATATAACATGTTACGACAGCGGTATCTAAGTTGCCTGTGGACTAAAAACTGAACATAGGGCATGCCATGTTACTAACAAAACAGTGGTAATGCTGGTTCAGAAGAGCGGGCTTGGGAAATGGTGTCTGATGATGTTTTCGAAGAATGCGGAATATTCTAAGTATATTTTTTCATTTATATTTCTTTCCTATCATAAGGAGAGAGAAACGACGGAAAAAACGATGATCATTGTCTCGAAAGTTGTGCGTATTTAGTGCGAAATTTTAGGAATGATTACATTTTGTATTTCCTTGATGCTGAATGAAGCAAACATAGCTAATGTACTCTTCGGATTACTTTGATCTCTGAATCTAGGTTTTTATTGCCTCTACAGTTTCGGACATTATCGCCTATTTAACTCGGTCATCTCGCTCTGCAAAGGTTTGTTTGGTGTTGTAATTTGCCAAGGCAAGGCTTACCATATCAAAAGAGTCGCGATAGTGTGCCTTTGACATTATGGTTCAGGGTTCTAATAACCTCATCGATTCTGGTCTAAACCGGACATTTTTTAAAGACTATCCATGCATCATATTAATATTTCTGGTCTTTGGTCAAAAGTAACAGAATTGATGTCTCTGAAAAACAACCGGGATTCCTCCTTCCTTCCTAGAGACATCATGTCCAAAGGTTAATGCTGATGAAAGCGATTTATAAGATAAATCTCTCTCGTTTGAACTTCTTACTGCGACAGAACTTGTCATACGTTCTTGTGGTTTGACCTTTCCATTTCGTAAGTACACGTAAGTGAAAGAGACCGCTTTATGTCATGATCTCATATTCGTAATACTTTAAATATAACTTCAGTCTAATTTTAATCAGTTATCTCTAAAGCTCCAAGCAGTTCTTAATCCTTTATTTTTCTCCTTGGGCTGTGATTGATTAATGCTGTGAATAGTTCCACTCGGCATTTCCTGAAACGCGTTTTCATCTTCTCCGTTTTATACTTACCTCGGCATATTTCTACGTTTGATTCATGCAGTCCGGAGATTGAGAATCGTTCGTTATTGTTCGACATCTCTTTCACGGCCACGGTCAATCCCTCAAGAGGTCAACAGCTGCCGTTGCAGCCTCCGTACACCCACGCACGTCGGTCACTCACCCCTGATACGAGATTTGTGCGTTTCTCCTCTTGGATCCATTTCATCTCTTTGACCCAATAGATCCCGCGGAAATCTAGCTATTTTCTAATTTTATCAGCGCGAGTGGAGTGGAGCCAATTCCTACGATTCTTGTTGATGGGTTATATTCTCATAGAGTCCGGCATCCACTTTTACCCAAATTCCTAACCTAACGATTAGGCGTGTTTTAAATTCTCCACCGAGTTTCAACTCCTTTCTTTCCGCCGGGAATTCAGTAATAACGTTTTCATGTTTTCGCCATTGGGACAATTCGTGCGGGACTTCCATCCGAAAGCTTACGACCACTAAATCCCGATATCTTCTCAAATCGATTAGCGTATCAGCTAAAAATCTTCGAGAACCAATACCGAATATTTGAGTGCTTTTAGTTTGGTGGGAACTTGAGACAGATAATGGGAAACTTGCTAAAATCTCCGAATATTAAAGAGTTGGCGTTGTCGATGATTCTGATAGTTTTATAGAGGTAAATGTGTAGATAGCTCGGAAGTATTGGAGGATCGAAACGGGCGTATGCCCCCATTTTAATACATCAAAGAGACACTCTCTCAATGAGACACAAGTACTGAGCGGTTTTAGTTCCGTTCTTATAGACATGTAATAACCTTTCTTTGGATGATTTCTTGAGTCTCTGGCTCATAAAAAGATAATTTAAAATTTTCATATCGGCTTAAGTCTTCTTTTGTCTACATCCAGAATATACATCCTCAAAAATGAGGCCTTCAAGCCCACCTTAAGACGATTTCTGAATGCGCTTCTCAGGCAAACTCTTCCATTATTATACCATTGACTTCAGCAGTAAATCACTTTTTCGTTAACCTTTGAAAGAAAATTACCATTTGTATAGCGTGTTACGACTCGCGGGTTAATGATATAATCCAGTTTCGTTGAAATTAATCTTCCCTCTCAAAGAAGCAGTCTCGCTTTATGAACCACTTTTGTTCTGTCTGAGTGAGCGTAAAATAGAAAAAGTAATCTTTTTCGAATGACACTGAAAACTAGATGCAGACGTTTCATACGTCATATTTACGTCTGTACAAGTTTACATTTCCTAAGGGGTAAACGTGCAGTTTCGTTCAAACTTTAAATTCTCTCGTATAGTTATATATTGTCTGTGAATGTAAGGTCACATCGATTACCGTCTAGTGCTGCTTTCCCGCTCTCGAACTTTCTTACTCCAGCTTCCGAAATTTCGTCTCAGATGTTCTTTTCTTTGACTCTGCATCCAAGTATGTAATCGTTGATGTAGCGAATAGTTGCTTGCAAATGTTTTCGCTCTCTGAGAGGCCTGGTCAAAGAGGCGACCGCAGCCGACTGAAGATCGCTTCCTGCCCGAGAAATGGGTGTGCCCCTTTTCCCCTGACGACCCTTCCCCTTTCTTCCCCTCTCCTTGCGAGATTATTACATCTTACTCGGATAATGCCAAGGAATGCGATATTATTTCCGGCCAAGTGAATGTATTCTAAATTCGACTTATTTTTACCTCTCTACCTCTAGTTACTGTAAATTTAGACGGAACGTTTTCTCCTCTTTGATCGTCTCTTTGCTGCCCTTTGCGGATCAGACGAGCGATAGGATTTTCATTTTGTCCGTCTGACGATGGTGCTATGATAGACGTCACTTGAAAATTTCTTTAACGTTTGAGGCATGTCCACCTTTGTTATTTGCTGTTTACATATCGCTTGCGTTCACAAAAATGGACTATTACATGAAATTGTAAGATATGACAAGTTTAAGGAGTAAATAATGTTCTTATTTTCCACAAATTTCTTTAAAATAAACTACCAGTTTCGGCCTTTCAGCTGAAATTGTCCCTTAAGATTTTTCATTTATTAAATGGAGTACTAAGAAGTCAGTTAAACCCGCATTTATTATAAGTTTAAGGAGAATAATTAATGTTAGCAACATACTCAAATGCTCAATCATATATGTAATATTAAAGATAGATTATAAATAGATTCGAAGGAGTTGTCCCCATGCTAGAGAAGCAACTTTTATAGGACGTGATTAATAGCAATTTTTTCTATCATATAATTACAGCTATTACATTTATGACAAAATTTTAATGGTTGATTTAAGAGCATAAAGGAGTAAATAATAAGGACTGTTTTTTCCAAGTGTGTGTATTCATATGAATGAGGGAAATTATTCCTTCTTAAGCAAGTTTCTAGATTCATTCCTGTTAATTGCATAAATTTCACACTGTGTATAAAATAAAGTGTACGAGTATACATATAATATATACATTTATAAAAGTACTTCAGTTCAGGCATGAGAGAATTCATGAACCGTGCAATATCTCAGCTTTCCCTTGAGCTTGAGTCATCCAAGTCTCAAGATTATGAATGAAACAGCCTATAATATGAGAAGTCAATCACTAATATTTGTATATTAAAGTAAATTATGTTTATAAAAACATTTTTAAATGCAGTACCATATTAAATACAGCTGAATTTTGGTTGCTGATTTAAAAGATAAATTCTGTGTAGCTTGTGGTTTTCAAAGTTTTGAAGCCTTGGCTTCAGTTGTGTAACTTTCGAAGGGTACCCGCTCCCCTTTTTTCATCTACTTTATCTGGAAAACCCTACCAAACATATGTATGCTAGATTTTTTAAGATGATTATTTAGAAGTTAAAATATTTATCTATATTTGTTTAGGTTTATGAGGATAAATTGATAGTAAGTTGCATATTGTTTTTCTTGCAGATGTTCCAACTTCAGAGCAAGAAGAGCTTTTCATCAGGAAGCTCCGCCAATGTTGTGTTGGCTTTGATTTTATGGACCCGGTGGCTGACTTGAAAGGGAAAGAAATAAAAAGGGCTACATTAAATGAGCTTGTTGACTACATCACAGCTGGGCGTGGGGTGCTCACTGAACCTGTCTATCCAGAGGTTATCAAAATGGTAAAGTTGTGCTCCATTTTTTCATTACCTGGTGTATTAAAATTGATTAGATATTTTCTGGATGAGCCTTTTGTGATCTCCAAATTTCTATTTTTTGATTAACTGTGTTGTCAAATTAACTAAAGAGCTTCAATGTTACTTTCAGATAGTAAGGCTCAAGACTTTGAATCCAAATTAGTTTATAGATATATTTGTATGCATATGGTTATGAGTTGCTGGCTAGAAATTATAGTAAAGCTTTTTATACAGTAAGAAAGAGAGGATAAGTTATATACACAAGAGATTAAACCAGGTGATTATTTCTAGCATGCATAGTTATTAACATTTCCCAGGTTACATGGGATTCAGGGACTCACCTTAGCCAATCCCAGAAAATTCCCAGGATTCAGTTATTGTGAATATAAAAAGTAGGATGAAAGTAAATAATATTTTCTTAAATATATACCTATAGCTATTCCTGACTATAGGATGTTGCCTAAATCAATCAACCTATCAAATAAGTGAGTAAATGAAATACATTTATTATGATAATCATAAAATTATTGAAACATTCTAACTGTGAAAGAATTTTAACATTTTGAGACTATTTTAGACCCCAAGATTTATTATTCACCGTTGACATTGTAATAAAAAAACACATTATTTACTCCATGGTTGCTTAAATTTAGGCATAGTTTTATATGTTACACTTTATGACATGCAAAAGGGATATATGTAAAACAAAAAATTGATTCAAAAATAAGTAAAAATTTTTGCAAAAACATTCTAATATTGATAACCTAAACTGGAGGAATATTCATTGAATGTTAGCTGAAATAATTGTAAGGTGAGCTCATTTTGCTGATTTACCATGGCAGGACATAATAATTGTTTTTCTGCAAGAACAAATATATATAATTTAAAGACCAGTAAGTTTATTAAAAATCAGTCTTTCTAGTTATTTATAGAACTACTTTATTCACCTGAAAATGTTAGTGCTGAATCTCAAGTTAAAAGAGTGAGAAAATTCTCAACTATGTCAGCAAAAGAAGATGAATTTTACATTTTTACAAGCTTCTTGTGAATTTGTACAAACAAGACAACTATTTGTGACATGAGTTTACATCTTTGTAACTGGATGAATGAACACCTTGTATAACAATGCTAACTCCTTCGTCTTTTATTCTCAAGCTGCATGCAATGTGTTCATGCTGTTTCATCTTTCTTTGCCCCTACCAGCAATTATTTTTTTCTTTTTTTTGTGTTGTGATTGCCACTGTCTTCTTTTTCTACTTTTTCTATCTGCATTTTGAGGTTCCCTACATTCTCTCCCTCCAAGACATTGTGGTTCAAGAGCTTCAATGAAACTAGGAAAAAATTTCAGTTTCTCTGAAGGTGTGAAGATTCAAATAATCTCAGCATCTAAATTTTTTACTGATTGCATCTATTGTGCAATTTTTTTATTGTAATTTTTATTTTTCTCTTTCATTCTTGGTTTCTTCTTTGACACCAAAGTGTGACAGACAACACTTCATCTCCAAGTCACCTTCATCTGATCATTTTCATCATTTAGCACTAATTAATGATTTAGAGTGACTTCATCTATGAATTCTTTTCAAGTATATCCAGTTTTTAACTGTGAGCTCTAATATTTAGCTTCCAATAATGAATTTAGAATTTTCTTCAAAGTGTTAGAATCATTCTCCCTAGCATACAACTTCATTGAACTTATTTTAGTGTGTAAGAATAATCTTATACATTGTATCATCTGACTAGTATACATCTTTAGGGCATAGATATATTCTTTTTACAAGCTATAGTTCTCTCACATGATTGCTGATAATATCCCATTGTGCTTTTGACTTTTGGTTAGAGTAAGAAAACTATTATGAAATGTGCTCTAGTTGCATCACGTCACCAAAGTCTAAACCTGAGTTTCTTAAAGTATTCACCACTCCTCCATGAAGGGCAGCAGGATAAGGAGAAGATTACAAACTTGAACAATATCACTTTTGTTGACTTTTCTCCATGGCAGGTCACTCTGTGTGATAAAAAATGAGGGCAAACATAGACTAGGCTTCAGAAAGAATTGTACTAATATTCCCCAGCTATATGAATAAATAAACTATTTACAGAAAAGATTAAATGAAAGTGATAAAGGATAAAATATATTTTGTAAATGATATAACATAGTTGTTGGAACAAAAATCTTGTTTTACCATATTAGTATTGGTAGTGATGGCTTTAATTATGATCTTCTCAATACCTGATATATCAGGGCAGGACTTTAAAAGAAATTTAGGTCCTTTTTGATTCTAGATAACATTGTGCTATTGAATTCAAGCCATGTGATGTTTACTCGTCTTAAAATAAGAAGTGTTCATAGAATAACTATCTATCTTTCAGTCTTTTAAAGAATAGATTTTTCTCAGAGTTTACACTATTTGGGTGTGGCTTAAGGAATTTCAATCAATAAATCATTTTTGATTATTTTAAGGGGCACATAAAAAGAATTATATTAAGAATTACTTGTGAAAATTTTCACTTTGCTAAGACTATTATATGCATCAAACCTTTTGATTTTATATCTATAGATTGCATTCACATTTAACTTTTTAAAATTTTACTTATATTCTTATAAGCATAATTAGGCTTTCTTCCTTCACTTTGTGTTTGGTTTTTATTACTGTTATACATCTAGTTTAATTTCTGCTTACTTAAAGATGAAGGCAATGTACTTATCTGTTCCAGTTTATTTTTCTTGAAATCCTTATCATTAATAAAAACAAGCAAAATTAGAATGGTATCACTGTTTGTATTGAACACAATGTAAAATGCAAATTTATGAATTTATCTCATTTTATGCATCTTTTGGTCCTGTAGTTGATAATATAAGATGGATGATTGAATTTTTTCGTTCTCTAATAACTTTTCCATAAATTTTTACTTTGACCTTTTAGTAACTAACATGCAACTCATTTGAAAGTGAAATGTCCTTGCAAGTTATAAAAATGATTCAAACACTCAATTTATCTACTGAGATTCATCCGATGTACATTCGCTGATCCCTTTTACCAAATTATGAAAACATGTAATTTGTTTGAATTCAAATGCTTCTTTGATTCAGATTCATGCAAATTCCAAAAATAAATCAACTAAACTGTAAAATTCAATGATTTTACTACCTGAAGGATACAAACCCTCTGATGATGTCCAATGGTAACTTCATAAAATGAGTAATTATTATATAGAATTTTATCTTATTAGTCAAGGAAATTTTTGATTTTCTTGTGTCACTTTAAGGTTATTTCTTTACTTGTATTCAGATTTTTCTCATATTTAATCCTCATTTTATGTTTGCTGTATTTATATGTATTCAATCCTTATGTTATAATGTTAAGTTCTGTACAATTTAAAGTAGTCTTTCTATATTAGATTCTGTAGTTAATTCTTAGTGATACATTATAGATGGAAATTTTATCAATGAGTAAGTTTTATATTAGCTGACCAAATGGGTGTTAAATCTGTTTTAAATGTTTGTTTTGGCAAGTCTTATCCTTTCGTGGGGGAAGTTTTGTTTAAATGTAAATTTTTACCTTATAATTTTCACACACCAAAGATAAATATAGGAAACCACATTATTTTTTACTTCTTGTCCAAGTAGTTGTTTCTTTTTGGCTTTTGCTGAATTCTTTTATGTGGATAACATTTTCAAGGTTAAGAATTTTTATTCAATCTAAGATAGGTGTATAAATTATCATGATTGTTAAATTAGAGTGCCTGCTTATGCATACTTGATCATCTAGCAATAGTTAAAATTTTAGATAATAGCTAAATCACTAGCTAAGGGATTAAAATCATGTAGCTTATTATTGTGTTTGGTCCATAAATTTTGTAGGCATTTTTGTACTCTCTTATAATACTGGTTTTAAGAAAATGTAGCAAGGTATTGTATGTCTTTTGGAGCAACTAGGAGTTTGTCGAAAAATTGTTCTCCCTCAATGTGAGCTAGGGAATATTATGGTTCCCTTACCTTTTTATAAATGTAAATCAGCATATATTTATGCTTTTTATGCCAATAAATCTGAAGAGAGGGAGAAAAATTTAGAAGAGTAATATATCTTTTCTTCAGTTCGTTCTCTGATATGCAGCACATACTCCAAATAGAACTTCTTGTTGAATTGAACATAATTATAGCAATTTGGAGAGTTAGTGATGGTGAAAAAAAGATTTCAGTGTTTTTGAACTTTTGTGTTTCATTTAAGTGGTTTTATATACTTGACCTCATACACGATTCATGAATTATATATAAACAGACAGAAATAGCTGATTATTAATGCTTAGGCTTTTAAAAAGTCTATGGCTTGTTGAAATGTGGAATATAAATTTTTGTTGTTTGGAAAAATTATCGAAATCAATATATTCCAAAAATATTACAAATTGTGTATATATTGGTAGATATCATAAATTATTGTAATTCCAAAGAGACTATTAGCTGTGAATAATTCATTTCAATAATATGTGAGAATTTTCTAAAGCAATTGTGTTATAATTGCTGACAAATCTTATAATTGATGATCTATCTCAAAAATAATTACAATCAGTAATGTTTTTTCTGCTTTTGTAAGAGATATAAATATAAAAAAATATTATACTCTACATAATCACTGATATAAATTTTCCTCAACGTTCACTGTTAAGAATTGAAGTTAAATGACTCATTAAAATTTTTTTGCTTAAGTTCCTTGATGTTTTTAACTGAATGTAATGTTTATAGAAAGAGCATCAATCAATTAACATCTTTTAAATCAAACTTTATTAAGAATTCTTCTACATTATTTGGCAGTAAAACAGTTTTTATCCATTCTTATATTTCTTCACAGATCTCGGCAAACCTTTTCCGAACACTGCCTCCAAGCGAGAATCCAGATTTTGATCCAGAAGAAGATGATCCAACTTTAGAAGCATCTTGGCCGCATTTGCAGGTATTTATTTTTAAACTGATGTAATCCTATTCAAAGACAAATTTTCTGTGTAAATACGTATTGCTATGATAATTCCTTCAATTACCCTTATAATCTAAGAAGAGGCAAGAAATAATCTTTTTTTAGAGCATCCTATCCCTGCAATGGAATTTATTTCTGGGTAACTGTACTTTTATCATTTTAATTTATCTAATATCAGATCATTCTTA
Source organism: Pachydiplax longipennis (assembly GCA_036926295.1). Taxonomy (NCBI): domain Eukaryota; kingdom Metazoa; phylum Arthropoda; class Insecta; order Odonata; family Libellulidae; genus Pachydiplax; species Pachydiplax longipennis. The sequence continues at coordinate 3,193,335 of JAVFKF010000003.1, forward strand.
AATAAAACGTGGGTCAGTTCCCTTATAATGTACATTTCAGAGGAAAAAGTTAAATAAACAGACATTATTGTCTGTTTATTAAGAATTCTGCTTTTCTCAATAATGAGAAAAGCAGAATTCTGAGTGATGAGAATCATATATGGCTGCTTGCCTCTTCAATGTAGAAGGAGATGCGAGCAAGATATCAAACAAACTTGATTGTATTTTATCACAACCATCACAACTGGTAATAGATAAACTGTGCTTTTGGGGAGAATGTTAAAACTTTTTCTTGTGAGTGCCTTTCTTATATGGCATCAAACGTGGAACATATAGCATACAATTTGGCTGGACAAGATGGAAGGTTTGTATATAAGATGAATATACAGTGGTACCTCGAGTGCCCTAACATACGAGTTTTTTGAGATACGAGCCGTCGAGCGAGCGAAGTTTTGCTTTGAAATACGACCAAAATTTGAGATACGAGGAACGGCCGGCTGCACATGACCCACCAGTTTACTGTGCCTCGTGCGTCTCGCATTATCCCATGCATCCCCCCAGTATACTTGTTTACCTCGCTGTCGAAGCATCTTTGATAAGTTTTTCTAGGGCTTTGTGCTTTTTGTGCAATTAAATACTTTATCACATTGCTTTTTATAACCTTGGGTCCGAAGAAAGTGAGTAGAAAGGTCAATGCTCAGAAGAAGATGATGCCTATTGAATTAAAGCGTGAAATCATAGATTAAATGAGCGAGATGTTCGAGTAGCTGACTTGGCGAGGTAGTACGGGCGTAGTACTTCAACGATATGTACTGTGCTTAAACAGAAGGAGTCAATAAAGGGTATAACGCCAGCTAAGGGCGTTACAATAATTTCTAAGCTCCGGAGCTCTCTCAACAGCTGGGGTGGCATTTTGGGGCCTGGAACGAATTCATTTCAATTAATTTCAATGGGGAAAATTGCTTTGAGATACAAGCAATTTGACATACGAGCAAGGTTACGGAACAAATTAAACTCGTATCTCGAGGTACCACTGTAGAGCTAGCAGTCATAGTTACATGCTATTTTCTCCATCTTTGGGTAGCAAGAAAATTACTATTAGTATTTAGTTGAAAGAGCTATGCTAAGGATGTTTTATATTGAACTTCTATGGATTTTATTCATTAAAATGATAAAATGAGCCATGTAATTCTATTGTGCAATTCATAATATGCTAAGTTGTTAATGAGTTTGTGAAAACTTAAGGCAAAAGCTTACAAATTTTTCAATAAAAAGTGGACACTGTCAATTAATTGAGCATTACTTAAAAATTATTCTGCTGCCACCAAGGGGTTCAGCTAGAGGGATCCCTGTCCATCTTCCAAGATGAGTACTGATCATCAGTTGAAAGGAAAAAACATAATTTGTTTCAAGGATTAAAAGAAGAGGATACTTTATCTTTTGCTGAGTTGTCTAAAATTTCCCTTGATGTAGTTTAATACTGTTATTCAAGAATCAGATTATCATCATTGCATGAAACCAAGAGCTGTTAGCTAGTTGATAAGTTATCCCAGGTATCAAGATGATAAATCAATTACTTAGTCAAACAAAACCATAGAATGTTATGATAAAGTCTAATGTTTTGTATCAGAATACCATCTATATGGCCTTTCCACCATTATTCACTTGTAAAGAAGGATGTGATGTTTTCATATTATGAGAATATTCATTACTTATATATTGTTGCCTAAAACTGATGATTTCACTGCAATCAAATTATTTTAATCGGAGGTGTGTCTTCTTTCAAGGTATTATTTCATGTGAAAGTTTTTTAGTAAGGGAGTTTTAAGTTTGTAAACTGGACATTTTAGTTGTAGTGGTCATTCATCATATGCTGGTTTCTTTCCATTTCAGTTGGTATACGAATTTTTTCTTCGGTTCCTGGAATGCCCTGATTTCCAACCCACCATTGGGAAGCGAGTGATAGACCAAAAATTTGTACTCCAGGTAATTATAAATATATCTTCTGTTATGAATATTAAAAATTTACATATTATACCAGACATTAATGGTCATTTTTGACCTTTTATTCAGTTGATGAGATGTCATTCAAAAATATCTTGCTAATTTTAGTATTGATTCCATGCTCCTAATATTCACTAAATTAAATGATTCATTTTGTGGGGTATGTGTTAATGATTGAGTTGTTTAAATTATTAATAACAATAAGTTATCTATAATGATTTTCACTACCAACATGATAGTAATAATTTGATAGTTCTTATCACAAATAAAGACCCCATTTATTTTTTCATTTTATATATTACCAGGTATTAAAACTATCAGCATTATTTCTTTTCTTTATTTAAATTATCCCTTTTATATATACTATATATATACTTGCACCATGATCATAATATAAGTGGTGCAGCCTTTTAAATTAATAATCATATCTGTTAATAATCTCAGTTATATAATTAATATTTGAAGAATTTGATATATTCTCTAATGTTTATGGTGAATAAATCGAAAATGTCAATTTTTACATTTTTGGAATCGTATTGAACAATTATTTATAATTTATGCAACTTTTATAAAGGTGTAGTTTTGTTGCAATTTCATTCTTTCTATTTACAGCAACTCTGTAATAGCCTCTAAACCTATTTATTTAAGATAAATTAGAGTTAACTTTCCTATTCTCACTTACATGACAGATGGGTTTACAGATGTGTGTTCTATATTTTAGTTGCTGGAGCTGTTTGATAGTGAGGATCCTAGGGAGCGGGACTTCCTGAAAACTGTTCTGCATCGCATATATGGCAAGTTCCTTGGTCTCCGAGCCTTCATACGTAAACAAATCAACAACATCTTTCTCAGGTAATATGATTCAGTATGATGGAATGTCTTTTTCACATCAAAGGTAGAGTGCTGTAAAGCATGCATATCTAAGAATAAAGCTCATTATGAAAGAAGCAATTTAAATGAGGTAAGAAGGTCAGAGAGAAACAGGCTGATAAAGTTTTCAGCTAGAGGGTGTTCTTAGAAAAATAGAGATATTTATTGAGACCTCTGTTGTATATTAGAAATACAGATGAAAATGAGATATTGATAATGTCAATAATACTGAATACAAGCTTTATTGATGGTTCACTACATTGTATATCATCCTTTTTGTAAAATCTGACATCATTTGCTGACTGCTCAGACTCATTATCCCCTGTTTTGAAGAAAATAGAGGTTGGGTGGATCAGAGTGGCTGATACAGTTAGAATGCTGTCAAAAGCCCTATAAGCTCAGTCAGCTTGTGACTATCAGTCACAAGCTGACAGAGCCGACTGAGTATGTACTGACATTATGTACCCTTTCCTCTTCACCGAATTTCTGTGCATTTGGGCTCATACTTCTAGTAGATTATTGTTGTTGTGTTGTTCCTTTCATTCAGTTAATATGGATTTAAATTGTTGGAATTCTTTCTTCAGTGATGGAGATAAAATTTTATTAGCATTTTCATATCATTTTAAAGTTTAAGAATGCCTGTTTGCCAGCATTTAATTTAATTTTTATTTTCCAGGTTTATTTATGAAACAGAGCATTTCAATGGTGTTGGAGAACTATTGGAAATTTTAGGAAGGTAATATATATATAAAACTTTTTTGTAACATAAGACTTTTAATTGTTAAGTAGTATACATTTGACAATATTTTTAATTTAATTAAACTGCACTGGAATATTTTTATGATTGCCGTTAAAATCCTTTGGTAATTACCTCATATTTCAATGAACTAGTATGCAGTGATTCCTGTCAACAATTTTAAAGGCTTTATCCTAATTTGTTGATAAAAATAAATGTCAAATCCTCTCATGGGCATTTTAAATAGAGTATGTTTATTTTTTGTTTTAAAGGAAGATTTCTAAGGTGATTGTGAAAGTTTTCTTTACCAATGCCCTGCATCTGATTTAATTTCAATTACTGTTTTAAGTTTCATTCTCTTAGTAAACATTAATTATACATGATGGTTATTAACTTCCCTGAACTTAGCATCTCTGTAGTCACCATGCTAATGAACTATTTTCTTTGAAGCTATCCCTCTCAAACCATCTACTATTGAGATACCAGATGGTGATAATATTGTGAAAAGGAATTCACTGGTTGTTATTTATTTTTTTAGGATTTTTATTTGTCAGGAGAATATTCCCTTCATTATTGAATTACTGGCAGTTGAGGGTTGATAGTTTTTTATTTAATTTATCTGCCTATGCTGATTGTTGATTTCTTCATGCCACTACCTGTTCATGTTGGTGACAGGAGCTGCCTTCCAATGTATACCTCACGATTTTTCTCAATGCATGCCAAGTTACTTTTTCTTCCTTAGTGAATATAAGGAGATAAACCAATAATGGACTTACGCTCTATTTTCTTATATTTCAACTTTTTCCATCCTCATTTCTTAAAGCACTGATTATTTACTGAATTTGTGACAAAAGAATTCGCAGTGATATTTATCTCACTTCTTGTGTAATGATTTGCTGTTAATTGAAGTATGAAATCATAGATAAAATTTTAAAACTTTACTGTATCCTAATGATTATTTTCCTTTATTGACTTATATTATATATGTACATACTTTTAAAATTCTCGTAAAATTAAACTCACCAGCTCATGATTCATAACTCGTGGTATGTGAAACAATATTTAATTTATGAGTAATTTTTAAATAATATAATTAGTTTTGGGGTTCACAATAGAGCAATATATTTTGCATGATCATCCGAAGATTTATCTTTATTTTTATGTTTTCTCATTATATTTTTAATAATTTTTTTGCAGTATTATTAATGGATTTGCGCTACCCCTGAAGTCAGAGCACAAGCAGTTCCTTGTGAAGGTACTGTTACCTCTGCACAAGGTGAAGTGCCTGTCTCTGTATCACGCACAGCTGGCCTACTGTGTGGTGCAGTTTCTCGAAAAGGATGCTACTCTTACAGAACCTGTCGTCAAAGGGCTTCTCAAATTCTGGCCTAAGACCTGCAGTCAGAAGGAGGTAATGACAATTTGTTCCTTTTCGTTTCTATCCCAACAATATCAAGTCTTTCATCAGAATTTCAGGAGAAGAAATTATTCCAGGAAATAGGGCCATCATCATCATAGAATGCACACCTTATATTCTATATTTTCAGGAGAATTTTCTTGTATTTGTATTTCTTATATGAACATTCTTATACTTTATATTGCTGATACTCTTTACTGTTTGTAAGTTATTGTTAAGTCATTCAAGCAGGTAAATTTCAATGTAATATTAAAAGTTATTGCCATAGAGAACTTACATATTTAAGATATTTGATTTGTAATCACATTTGAGTTCCTATAAAGTAATTTTGAACTACAAGTTAAAACCTATAATGAAATTGATACTGGAAGAATTGACAGTGATTGACACTGGAAGAAACTATGTGTGTTTTATAATGATTTAAATGAAAGAAACAAACATGTTTTCTGTCTGTTTTGAATTATTTGCCTTATTCAATTAATTTTGATTTAATGCTGAAGTTAAACACTATCACAAACTAAGGGATGTTTTTAAGTTATATGTTTTAAGATTGTGTGCAATAATATAATTGTAAAAGTTTATAATTCTCCTTCAAAATTATAAGAAAATCTTTTTATAGTTGTACTTTGCATAAGCTGTATAACTGGAATTGGTCTCAAATCGTTAGATCTAATCACTTTGAGCTTGTTTTTATCTGAAATATTTAACTTTGAATGTCATTATTACAATACTTTCTCAAGTAATGGATTACATTCAGCAATAATTTAAAGTTAGCATTCTTCCTATTATGCCTATTAAGAAGCTAATAAGTGACAAATACTAAACAATTCGTTGATCTCATTGTTTACTATGATGTTATTTTCCATCCGCTAAAATATTTGAGAAAGTATTTCTAAAAACATGCATAGCTTTGATGAATAAACTTTAGTACTCCTGCATTTCAATGTATTGTGCAAAATGCTTATGTTTGAATAATGCCTTACAGGTAATGTTTTTGGGAGAAATTGAGGAAATTTTGGACGTGAGTGAACCATCACAATTCAGGAAGATTCAAGAACCTCTCTTCAGACAAATCTCTAGATGTGTCTCCAGTCCTCATTTCCAGGTTTGTATTGCAGACTCATTTATCAGGATTTAATCTATTTAATTCTGAAATTAAATCATTAATTTGCCTCTGAATTTTTAAATAATAATAAAAGATTCCTAAAAATGTGAGAGTTTAGCATTTTATACAACCAATTAGTTATTTCTACTAAGGGTTAATACTGTCTATTTAGTCTTTCTTTAACTAGATGAAGTGCAAGAAACTCAATATATAATTGAAAGTCACGAACGTCTTGACTTTATTCTGATAATGGTTATCACTTAGGATTACTTATCATTAATTTGGCAATATAGATATTAACAAGCATTATTATGTTGCATTAATGGGTAGTATTAAACAAACCATTTCATAAAACTATGCAGTGGAGAAAAGATATTTAGCAGTTGTATAAAAATTATTTTATACCATTTTTTGCATCAATATTACCAGGAAATGTCTTAAAAGGAGAGTTCAACCCTTTTGAATCTCGAATTTTGATAAAATTTAGTGGTATGATAATACTCAAAATAATATTAATTAATTACCCCATTTTGGCAGTTTGGCAAAGTAAAAGAAAAGTGTTAATGCAATCAATTTTTACATATATATACTTCACTAACGAGAAATAAACAGTGTTAAGAATTAATAAAAGAATACACTGTTGTAAAATGTGATTTGACTGATACGAATCTATATATCTGTTTGGCAAAGTTGATAGATTTTTGCATTTAGTGGTTAGAAATATAGACATTTTTATTTTCACAGCTTTTACTAAACCACTTTATAAGACTAATACAATGCAGCATTGCTGCAAAACCCAGATTGTATTTGTCTTATATAGTGGTTTAGTGAAAGATGTGATAATGAATCTCAATGGAAATCAGACCCAGGTTGCATTTGTCCTATTTGCAAGACAGAACTATTTTCAAGAATGCTTATCTTGTTTGCAATAATTAGAATAACTGATATACCTAATTTAAAGTTCTATAATCATCTCCTAATTATATTTGTGTACTCAAGGATCCACTTCTTTTAATTAAAAAACTGAAATCTTTCTCAGGTCTTTATGTGGTTTTGCTTTGTTGAGCAAAAATTTTCACTGCAATTTTATATTCATGTTTGAATCATTTTCTGTGATAATTTATATGAAGTTACTTTAAAATGATGATAAATACTATTGACATGATTAACTGAAGGAAATAAGGAAGATATAGGTGCCATTACTGTGAAACATTCTCCTACCATGATTATGAATTTATTAAGGTGAAAATGATGAGATATTTTTATATGTGATACTTTTTGTTGATGAGATTTGTAATACTGTATTCTATTGAAAACAGTCAATTCTATTTACATTTGTTCTCTGCTGGCAATTCAAAATTTATAACAATAGGTATAATGCGGATCATCATGAGAAATCAAGTAAATTCATTTTGATAGTGTCTAGGAATATACATTTAATTTTACTGTTGAAAATTTTGCAATGTCTTTTAAGCCATTCTTTGTTAAATATGTGTCTTAAGTCAATGTTTCTGAAAATTCAAATTCACAGGTTGCAGAGCGGGCACTGTACTTCTGGAACAATGAATACATAATGAGCCTCATTGAAGAAAACAACCAAGTTATAATGCCCATTATGTTCCCTGCCTTATATAGAATCAGCAAGGAACACTGGAACCAGACTATAGTGGCCCTGGTTTACAATGTTCTCAAGACCTTTATGGAGATGAACAGTCAATTGTTTGATGAGTTAACTGCTTCATACAAATCGGAACGACAAAGGTGAAGTATTATTTATCTCTAGATGGTATTATTATCGAATATACTCTTGTGTTACCCACCATTTTTGCTTAGTTTGACCTCATATGGTATGAAGATGCTAACCTGCATCAGAAGTCTTGCTTTATAATTTAAATTATTTACTTTGAAATACTCTAAACGGAGAAAGGCTTCAAATGAATTACTATGGAGAGTAATATCATATAACTAACATGTTTCCCTAATGATGGTGCATGATTAACATCCAATGATTATAGTCTGTGATACACTCTTTAAACTGTCTTCATGGTGGGTAATTATTAACCTTATTCTTGTTTTTAAAAAGTGTCCTATACTTTCGAATAACATACTGGAAAATATCTCAATTTTATCATAATCTTTATCTCCATTTTAATTTTAAACTTTAAAAAAGGAGTATATTAGGATTCCACAACTTCTGTTTGAGTTGTGGGAACTCTATAGAAACAGTAAATTTTCTAACTCTAGTATAGTCTACAGTTAATATCAGATTCAAATGAAAGTATTTTATTATGCCAGCAATAAAGTCCACTCCTACCATTCTCTGATATTGCATTGATAATATTTTAATACCTTCCTTAATTCAAGTATTCAATATATCCTTGATGGTAATCAATACAGTAAAATTTGGTTATAAAGTGGGTCTATGGGGATAATTTGAGAACTATTATTACTGCAAACTGCTGAAGAAACAGCGAAAAACCTGTAAAACTAAAATTTACAACTAACTCATTTTCAGAGTACAATAGAAATTGCTGTTTTCATATTTAAATGCACACCCTACTTTGACGGAAGTTACTTTTCTTTTGGTGCAATATCTTATAGGGTTTCTACACTACAAGTAAAAGTTAATCGAAGTTACTTGTAATGATACAAGTAACTTCAGTATCAGCAAATTATATATTTCAAAGCAGGTTTTTATTGCAAAAAACAACCTAAATACCATTCTTATACATTGAATTTCATTACAGAGAGAAGAAAAGAGAGAAAGAAAGGGATGAACTTTGGAAAAAGTTGTCAGAATTGGAGTTGTCCCACAAATCAAAGATGGATGCAAAGAAAACATATTCCAAGTGATATTTCTAAAAGAGTCATAGAACTTTATTTGCTGTTATATTTGTTGTGTGATGAAAGTGAAAGTTGTCAGGACTTGAAGTTCTTACAAATCTTGTCAGTTAATTTGTGAGTGAGGATGACGTTGAGGCCAATTACAAGGAACAAATTCGCAGTAGCTGCTTGGTGCTAGCTAGCAGGGAAATATGGATTCAGAAAGCATCAGGTTGGACCACTCATTGGCATTATACCTCTGAGGGAGGAAGTGGGGCTCTGAATATTGGATGTGGGGGAGGATGGGGGCACCACCATTGTTCACCTGTATTTGTACCTCAATAGCTAATGACGGAGTCAAATATAGGCATCAGTGTGCAATCACCAAGTGCTACTGTTCTGCACAAATTGTTGGCATTTTCACTAATGATTTGTCCCGAGGATTGTAAGTATGCAGACCCCTACATTTCTTAGCTTTGAAATAATTAGGATTTGGAGCATAACTGACTCCTAAATAGTCATTGCTCTTACAAATTAATTGAAGTATATTCAAAATGGAGCATTTTCATTATGTCATGTTATCTGGCTGTAGAGTTTGAAAAAAGAAAGCAAAGGATGGAATATTATTTCAAAACATTTTAAAAGTGATCTTGCTTTGTGCCAAATTGGGTGATTAATGGTGTCTAAAAGTTATTCAGTGCATGAACAAAGTAAATGCATCAGTCGTCCTAACTGCAGTTACTTTGAACCAAAAAAAAATATTAAGGGATGCTTTAAGAAACTCAAATCACTGAACATTAAAGATGTGGTCTGGTGAATAAAATTCTTTGAAGGTACTAATAGCAGCTTCAGTTTTTAGTTAGAAGTGAAAAAAACGTATTGTATGTGAGACTGAATGCAACCCTGCACTCAAAATAGTTAAATGGAAGCTTTTCCTCAGCAAACAAAAGAGTGTTGAAAAAAGCTTAACCCAATTCACTGTCAACCTTATTGTAGATTATTTTGTAGTTACACTTTATGTATCAAATTTTTCCATCTATTTATTTACATATGCCTAAGACGCTGAAAATATTAAGTGAAGCCAACCTTTTTGTTGTCGGGATAATATGTAACACTGAAGTTAAAGGTGGCACTTCAACTTGGAGCTATTGTGGCACTGTGATTTTCCGTTATGTGTGAATGGCTCCCGATTTTTGTTTTTGAATTGATGACCTTTGCTGTAATCCACCTCCCATCCTCCTCTTCATCCCACATCTATTTCCATCCAAAGTTGATGATAGCCTGATGTAGTAGGTGCTCTCTGGTGAATAAAAATTTCCTGAAATTCAGATACTACATACTGCTGATCTGTAGAATACAGTGATATGAACTAAATATCTCTTTTTAACTGCCATCCATAAATAACTATTCCATCAATAAGTTCTTGCGGGCACTGAATTTGTTTGAGTCGGTTTCTTTTTCTCGAAAACAATTTTTTTCTATAAAACCCCATGGGAAAAGGGACATCTTTCTACTGGAAACATTGTGTAGCAGAAGCTGCTCAACTTGTAAAAAAGAGTAAATATGGAATATATTTATATCAAAGGTGAAGTTAATGGCAAATTATGAAGTACTTGCATCTACTTGGAGAATGGTTCATTATAAATGTTTGAGCTATATGTATGTGTGAGTAAATGATTTTTTTTATCAGTGAAAGTATGAGTCTCTTAGAGCAAAGAAATCTTTCTGAAGTTGTTTTGATCATGCTAAGGTGTATATTTCTCTTTTGTATATTAGAATACAGTTTCATTTTTTAGTTAAAAAGATTTAATCCAATTACCGACTGATATAATCAGTGAGTTTTTGAATCGTTTCAATTTGTTTTCTTGCATGCAAGTCTTATTCAGCTAACCCTTTCCCCCTGAAACACGCTGCAGTGTTTTGCATGTAAATATGTGCATTGAACAATTTAATATATTTTTGGCATATCTGCAGCAGATGGTATGCCTTTTATAGAACCTGAAGTACCATAACATTATAGCATGTATCGCATTGAAACCAAATTTAAATAATAAAGAGCTACAATTTGTGCTGGATATAAATCTTATCTTCCAAATAACGTTGGATAAATAATAGAAGTTTTCATTGAAAGTCATCAATCAGTTTTTATGTTAACCCTTATCCCTGGAGATTGTATTGCAGTAGGATGTTCATTCTTGGTCACAGCCTGAGAAACCAAGTGCCCATTCCTCCTGTAATCATACTGGTGTATTTGTCTTGAGAACGTTCATATAAGTTAAAAGAAACTTAAGATTGCATACCTTCCATTTAGTATGGCAATTTATGTTGTGGCAGAATAATACCAGCTAATTTCAATGTTTCATTTCACTTTAATGATGGATAATATGCAGAAATATCCATTTATTAGGCATGTAATTATTTGAATGTTTCTGCTTCATGGTTTTATAATGCATTAATTTTTTGTTATTTTTGTTCTTTATATTTCTGTTCATTATGGATTTTCTGTTATTACTTTGATCTACTATAGTTCATTAGAAAACTTATTGCAAAATTTGGCTTTGGGAGAGAATTTGGTATAAAAGAATTGATATGCTGGTTCATCATAAGTTTGACTCTGAACTAAAATATTATCTTGCAAGAGAAACAAGTTATGAAGTAATAAAGAAATAGTCATTCTGCTAAATAGAGTGATGGCTCATTGAGAAGAGGAATTATTCTCTCAGATAGGAATCTTATGTAGGTTAAAAAAATAAACTTGAGAGTTTTGACAGCTGTTTCAAATTGATGCAAGGATAAAAGGGCAATTAATGTGAAATTCTTTATGCAACTCATGAATTTCATAGCAGGTGGGAAACACGGAGAAGAAAAGATTCTTCCTTGTCTTAATTCCTGGATTTTGCTCAATGTACCTTTTCCATATTATTATTATAACCAATGTCTTTTACCTTCAAACAAATGAAGGGAATTGTGTGGCATGAGTTAGGGTATTAATTCTAAAATTGACTTGTGCAGGAAAATTAAATTCATCATTTTATTGTTCATAAACTATTTTAGCTGTGGAAAGTTTGGATATATCTGGCTAAATACACTACATTTGGTTTTCCGTTTTTATTTCATTGTCTTTAGCATCAAATTCTTCAGGCGGGGATACCTCATGGAATGTATTATTCAGCATTAAGTAGAATTATTAAAAAGAAGTAGGAGGTTAAATAATTTGGGACTAGTAATAAAATTTGCTATTGTATGTTTGTTGGGTTAATACATTTTCCTAGATAATGTGCCCTAAAATTGTGCTTAAACCTAAAAGATTAAGATTTTTAATTTATGTAAGAAATAATTATTTACTTAATTTAAAACTGTTAACACTCAAAACAGCACTAAATGTAGCTGTTTGAAACTTTCATCTCAGACTTGACTATGGATGGAAAAAATACACAAGTTAAGATTCTTAGAAAGTGCCTACTGACTGAAACATTTTTCATATTTCATGCTGATGGTGGCCTTGTATTTCATTTGCTTTTAGTACCTTTCTTATTACTGAGTATAATTATGGGAAATGAATAAGTGGTAAAGGTAAGTTTGCATGCAGGTTCAAAGTGTCAGAAATTTGTTATTCTTTCTGTTGAGTTATGAATCATGTCACTTGATTGCTTGTTTAAATTCCATACAGCTAAATTTAGATTTATGATAAAAAATGTAAAATTGTGTTCTCATTGTTTTCTGAAATTCTGCATAAAAATAATTCCAAAAATACAAAATTTTATCAAGTTATCTTCATGTTAATTACTTGATATTAAATGGCATTCAGTATGTTTGTCAGTTGATACTTCTGTAACTGCACTGATTTGTCATTAAGTAAACAAGTTATGTACAGAAATGTTACCTGAAGAAATTCATACTCATATATGTAGAAGTAAAAGTTACTTGTTGATGAAAACAAGGATACACTTGATCTCTTTTTCTATTACATTCCATTCTTAGATTTTAAAAGCATTCTTTATAGCAGAAGGTTAATCCAATATATTGTCAGGAATAGAAATATTTTCTTCTCAAATTTTGGTCTGACTTTCAAACAGCTTTTCAAAATTTATTATTTTCTTCTGAATGAAGGTAGTGAATGTTGTTAAGTGTACATTGGAAAGGAAAATTCTGGAGCATATTTTTATTGCTTCCTGTTGGATCATCTATACACAGCAATGAGCAAAATTGAATCAGAATATCAATATTGAGTATTAAAAATTAGTTGACCTTGCAAAGGATGTTCTAAATCCATAAGCAAGAATTGCATTTCATCAGATTATTTTATACTAAGATTTCTGGCCCTTTCTGTTTATAATTTCTGAAGTCTTTTTATTCTTTCCTATTGAGATGATACTCTAGAAATTCCAAAGAATATATAGTTGATTTTAATCATCATTAGTTAACTTTTAAGCATGCTTTGTATGCATACACAAAATCTACCTGATAATTTTCATTGGATTGAATTTCTCAAAAACTGTTATTTGAAGGTCTCTAACCTTTCTGTCCAAATAGGTGTTATGATTTTTTTTTAAACTTAAGTGAATTGTCGTACAATTTCAAGCAAGATAATTTAACTAATCTAAAGATGCCCTTTGCCAGGTGTATTTAGCCTTTCAGAAAAGACTTCCTATTAGATGAAGACAGAGAAACTTCTTCAAGTAACTATCAACCTGCCATAGTTTTGATTATTTCCTGGGGTATCCTACATATTTTGATGTGTGTCTAAAAATACTGTGATGTAGGCAAATATTCATTTATTCACCATAAAGGTAATGGGACTGAATTCGATTCTTTCAATGTATGGAAGATAAAAAGGTAAGTCTAAGAATGTCCTTTTGGGTAATTATGATACAGTTATTCTCAATTGCATCTAACAAATTTCAGCAAGGATTGAATATATAACAAATCAAACTTCAAATTTTGCCAATAATTATTAAAGTAAATCAGAGTACAACAACCCAAGAAGAGCTGTAAACTTTCTCATTGTTATCTATGTAGGGTGGCATTTGGTCAACACATTTACTCTACCTCATTGGGTTTTCTCTTCAACATAGAATCTGTAGAATATGAACACATAGCACCCAGAGTTTTTCTTGATGATGCATCAACTTTGTACTCCCACTAGAAATCCAATCCAGGACAACTTTTACCAAAAGACAAAAGCTATCCACTTTGCAGTCCATGGATCATTTGCTATATTGAAAGTGCAAATCTTTTGCATTAAGCCTGATAGATGAGTTTATAAACATGAGATTCTTCCGACTTTTGTTCATTGGAAAAGCTGAAATGTTTATTACTTAGCCCACAGCTTTTTATAGAGCACTGGATATACTAACAACAGATATACGCTTGAATCCCAGATAGGCCCTTTACCTTGTGGTCAATGAATAATAGTGTAAGAACTACGTATGCTTAAAGTAGCATATATATTCATTATGATGCTATATGTTATCGTGAATTCTCTTTTCATCTCTTTCATTGAAGTTTGTTGATGTACATCTCAAAGATATCTTGAGCTGTGGTTTGTCACACCTGCGAATTGTTCTTTTGAGAATGCACAACCTCACCAGTGGTAGTAATAACATATAATAAATACTGAATGTGTAATAATGATAAAATTCTAATGTGCATATATATAATACAAGGATTACCTTTAGCATCTACTAATGTATTGCTCTTCATTGTTGCTCTCCGAAGATATTCCTTAGGCTAGGTTCAAGATTGAAGTAAGTATTTTTAATGTTTTACCTATCTTTTTAGAAATCTTCTGCTATTTTACATATTTTATTGAATTCTTAAATGTTTTGAATAGTAAGTTCAGTTGACAAGTTAAGGTCTTTCTGCTTCTTTTTTTAGGTTTCTTTCCTATTTATAATGATTTCTTGCAACTTTTCTTTAATTCAGAAGTCAATCTGTAATTCAGCTAGCAATCATGGCTTGCATCTTCAAACATGCAATTGTTTAGTGATAACTGCACAAAATAGAATCTAATATTTCTCAAATTTATTAAAAGGAAATTTATTGTAGGTTTCTATATTCATTGAAAATTTTTTCCTTTGAGCTACGAATATGACTTATCCTCATGAATCAAGCACCCTGATTAAACAAACTTCTCAAGAAGGCACCTTTAAATATTTGCCAGAAATTTACAGATTTAGTTTTAGACAAAGCTATATGGGTTTTCAATATAATTTACTTTGTAAAATAGAATGATTTGTTTTGTGCAGGAAAAATGTATTTAACCATTATTTTACAAATTAAATTAATTTTTATCATGTTTTTCTGTACAATATTCGATCCTGAGGATGTTTTGAATCTTAATCCCTTCACAGTTAGTTTCCATAGTTTGGGGAGCAATGAGGCTTACCTCATGATATTACTAAGTCTACAGAGGACTGAAGTTGTTTACCATTACATAGTTTACACCAGACGTACAAAAAGGGTAAGGCTCCTTAGCTATATCAAAAATGATTGTAGCTTAAGATAAATATTTTTTGATTTATAAAGATTACTATTATTTTATAAAATTGCTTTAACTTATCAAGAATGGTTATTTAAGCATAAATATATAGAAAGGTATGTAAAAGAATCAATGGCAAACATCAAGTGTTTTCAACAACAAACTTTTTATAATGTGCCATTAAATGAAAGGTAGATATTTTAAAATTTCTTTTCATGGACCTAGTTTTGAATACTGAATTATATTCAGTTTTCCAATAGTTACTAATTTTTGCTTTAAACTTTCAAATCCCATTTTGGCCTCAGGAAGAAACAAAACAGGCTATATATTAAAATGTTAATCCTCAGCTATCTCTGGTTATGTCAGAAAGTTGCCATATGAAAGCCGAAGTATTTGAAAGACCATCTGTTATCACAACTAACAGTATGGAATAGAGCTTATGCATTTGAGGTTATGTGTCCTGTAACAGGATTTTTAGCTGAGTAAGAAATTTAGAATGATTAGATATTCAATTTTTTGATTGATATTGTTGTTAAGAAGTGTACGAGTGTAGAACTTGTGCATTATAATAACAATTTGCAATATTACAATGATAAGAGTCCACTGCATAACTTGGCGTTAGTAAAGAGAGAGATAAAAGAATAATAGATTCTGCCTTGAGTCTGACAGCTTCTTTTAGATCTCAGGGTTTGGTCAGAACTCAAGGCCAGGTTGTAACTCAAATAAATATCCGCTTTTAGCAATTACCAGAATTTCCAAAAAAACATGCAAATTGGGGAACTCGCCTTGTAATTTTTTCCTGGACCCGCAGTTTCCTCGTCGCCCCTGAATTTATGATATTAATATAAGTTTATAATCAAAACTAATGGAAAGTGAACTTCAATAATCCCGCGAAAAAGGTGAGCGACGAAAGGAGTGCAGTCTGCGAATGACACGGAATGACATAAGCTCGTTTAAAACGTATATTGGTTGTATATATTACTACGAACTTAACTATTTATCATGTATAGCTATTTACATGAAGACATCATTGTTTTTATTGTCACCTTCTAAGATTGAACCTATTAACGTCATTAAGTTGTATAGCAGTAGTCAACACATTCCTGTATACTATCAGCATCGGCTTCATTAATTGCTATGGAATTAGATACTGAAAGTACGAATACATCTCTTGATGATAAAACTGAAGATTATGGTGAAAATCCGACTAGAGATACTCTTGCCGAAGGGTTCATATGTTTACTTAAACCAACGATAGATCAACTAGATGAGAGAGTAAAGGCAACGAGGTACGATTGGTATATTTCGTATTCTTTTTGTAAATGTATTCTATCTATATTCTGTAAAATTGTATTTTAGAATAAGTCAAGCTGAGCTGAGACAACAAATTGACAATGTTGCTGATGAATTGCGAAAAATAGCGGAATATCATCATTCATCGTTGGACTTGGAGGCATATGTACAAAAACTTCTAAGTGCGAAGCGTCGCGTAACTGTGGTCACAAATATTCTGCAGAACGCTCAGGTATACCATATTATCAAACAATGTATACCGAAGAAAATTTCTTTCAATGGCACATTGTAATCATCTGTAATTTAAATAGTTACCCGTTCTATTCCTATTCGATTTCTAGGCAGCACCCGTGACCGTAAATCCGCAATATTTTAATTTATTATTCCTCCTAATTCACTGTTTGATAACTCAACATTCTAAAACATTTCTTTTTCAGGATCGCTTGAACAAAGTACAGCTGCAGATCGAAAAAGACGCTCAGAAACGGCGAACATCAGTTGAACAGGCCGCAAGTAATAAGTCGGCAACAGTTCCTACAGAGAGTAATACAACAGTGCAGTGAAAAAGCAATATAGAAAAACATTCTTAATCTGCATATTAAGGTTTTTTTAAGTACAGCAAGGCCATAAAAGCTTTTCAAGTACATTTGGTGATAACTGAATAGAGATAAAGACTTGGGAAGGAACGTTAATTTTATTTGGTGAATGTCAAACAGGAAAGGATGCCAGGGTACAACTGTAACAACCTCTGTGAGAGCTTCAGGTAAAACAATTTCTACTATATTTTAATTGTCCTTTAATAAATAATTGTTTGCTAATGTTATATGATAAATGGTTATTGGATATAGATTTTTAAATAATGCTATGATAATTATTTCTTTCAGCTTAGCTGTGCTGTTGCAAATCAGCTTAATTTACATGTGATAATTAAGAAAATGTAATTAAATATCTTCTTAAAATTACTATTGTCAGGGGAATTTTTCTCTATAGCTCCAGTGTGAACCTATTCCAAACAAGTGGCCTTTGATATCTTTTGAACCACAAGATGTAAATATTGACTTTGAAATGCCAATTCGATTTTTTACTAATTTCCCTTTTTATTTCGCTTCCCTTGAATTATTCATTGAATCCTTGTCAATGTTGTTCATCTATGTGTCACACAATAGAAAATCTAAAACATAATACAACATAAAATTCCAAATTTCAATGATTGCTGATTCATATTCCCAATCTCCTCTTGGAATCAAACTAACCTTAAACTTCTAACATAAGTATAGAATGTCTTAACTCATTGTAAACTGACTGAATTTGTGGAAGGATTCTATAATCAAATGTTAAAAGACTGATATTTTAGCAAAAATCATCTAATGTTAACAAGTTATGGCCTATACAACAGTCATCATCCTGAAGATGGCTCAATAACTCCAAACTGGCTGATATTAAATTATTACCATGGTTTCCTGGATACTTTATTAGGATCTCCCGAAAACATTGTAGTGGTATATCGATTTTTAATACTTATCATTTCAATTAATTAAACCTTACATATGCATTATATTATTACCATATTTCAAGGATATTGGCAATCTTTGGCAAGGGAATACATTTATTTCATAGCACTCATAAATTATTTTTTAGAGATTTCCTGTGACTTGTTGATTGCGTAAAAACTTACCAGTCACAAGAATGTAAAGATTATCTTATATTACTCTGCAAGACTTAAGTAATAGTCTAGTAGGGACATTATATTTAATTAAAAAGTTGAAATTTATGATCACATTTAAGTAATTGTTGGTTTATTCCTTTCATGGAATTTTCTGATAATTTTAATATCTTTTCCACTTGTTTAGGAGGAATGGTAGAAGATAAATGTATTTACTTTTAGTTTATATTAAATTATTAAATATATTATCAAAATAAATCCTGTTTTACAATAATTACCAGGTACTATTACAGAAAAGGTCAATATTTCACTTTTATGCTATACTTGATGTATAAATCTACATAGTGCAGTCAAGTTGTTTTTGACCTTATAATCTTATATTTGTTTATCCATGGATTCAAAGGGATGAGTAAGACTGAAATTATTCATTGTTATCTGTTAAATCATACCTGAGAATATCTGAGTTTAGAATTTATTTTGAGTGAGAATTGTAATATCAAATATGTAGTTAATCAAGTGGAATCTCTTGAGTTGTATCCCAAAAGAAATTTTAACTGATGGTTTCTGTTGAATTTAAAGGCATCATCTATACAATTACCTGGCTTAAATATTAGAAAAAATTGCTGAATTAACTGAATGAGAAACCATGAGGCTTAAGGTGAACGATTTTTAACGAGATCGACAGCATATAGCTCTTGAAGTTTTGCCATGATTAATCAAACTTGTTCTGATATCTGAATGATAAGTGGCTCTCCTTAGCCTTTAAAAGTTCGTACAGTATATTCTTGCCAAGTTCAGATTTGAAGTAAGTGATATTTCACATGTACATTATCTTAATTATTTCCATTAATTTGTCCAGCACTAGAAATTCATTCACAATGTTATGTTGCAGAGTATTGGCCGCTTTGCCATAACAAAGTACAATTTACATGATATCACCCATGTGTGCTTCAGTCAATTCTATTTGGCACTGCATGCTGAGTGACTGTGGCCAAGTTGTGATCTTTTCACTCATGTGATACATTTGGGCTCCCACATAGTCAAGTAGACATTGTTTTTGACTTTGGAAAAAGTGGTCCTAGATTTTATTCCTGCTGGCTACCCATATGTCCAAAAATACCTCAGCTGCTAATGCAGTTTTTTCAATAATACTAATAGATTATATGTAAGTAATGAAGTGATTTTCATTTATCTTATTGGTACAGAATAGATAAACATGAAACTTTCATGTACACTTTTCACTCAGCATTCATTGTGGGGATCATATGAAAGATAATGAAGTGTGAATTATGCTGAAAAATGAAATTCATCATTGTCACTCATTGTTGAATTCTATGAAAAATGCAACTCATGGGGCCATTATGCTGCACTTCCTTAAGACTTTCTCTTGTAGAATTCTGGCACAATTAGGAAAGGAAAGGCTAACTTACCCACTCCTTATCTTGCCTAGTAAGTCTTATTTAATTTTGAGGGCTTTTCACAGCTTATGTTGGAGGTTTTGAGGTTCAAATGGCCTTCAGGCTGAATATCTTATAGACCAGAAAAGAAATTTCTATTCCCTGGCATTTCTCAGGTTCTAAGGTATCTGTGAAATTATCTGCTGTATTAACATTTTAATATTTAATCAACAGCCTAAAATCTAACATTTTTTCAGAAACTCAGCCTAAGAAGTTATTATAAATAATATTTAATAGGGGTTTTTCTTCTTTGAAGCACCAGACAGAGTTGACTAATAATTATGACTAACACTAACATGAGATATGTAATGAAGTCTACAATGAGAGTTATGTCTCTGCCAAGTGGCATTCACAATGGGAAGAACATAATTAGTTTACCCACTCTCTAGCTGTAAAATTAGGTTTTCCAGAAACTTTGGACCTGATTCTTGTTAATAGCCTAATATTTTTTGTCTGTATTGTGGGGTCAACATTATGGACCCCACCAGAATTCACTTTCACTGAATAAGCTAACCATTTGGCTATCTATATAAATGTATGTATTCCCAATTTAATCTTGCATGTTGTATGAAAAAGCATACTATATATAAAATGGTAACAAGTAATGTATTTATGCAACTAGAGTCCGCATTTTCATGATATTTGTGCAATGAAAACCTTATCATTATCATTATATTCAAAAATTCTTATTTTTAGTGGGACTAGTATTCAATAGAAAAAGTAGGAACTTAATGATAAGTATTTCTGGTATTACTTTGGGAGTAACACTTAATGATACCATATACAACTATAACTTTTTAAGCAGAAATGTTTTTATAAGATTCTAATAACATTTTAAATTTGTACTCTTAGAATTTTGTGCTAACATTGCCCTTGTCAGTGAAGATCCTTTCTAGAGAAAAAGAAAAAAACCGGCTCTTAGGTTTTTAGGCTGGTAAGCTCTGTATTTAAAATGAATTTCTTTGAATAATTTTAATTCAATTTTATCAGTTATTTTCTACAGTAATGTAGCTCTACCTATCAAATTAACAAAAGTTTAATCCTCTGTATGTGGTGCAGAGTCAGTTAGTTCCCATATGATTTAAATGGTCTATATAAGGTTACCAGCTTACTAGAAAGTTAAATCTGCCACAGTGATTGAAATTCTCAGGTATATAAGTTAGTTTCCATTTCATTAGCTTTGAAGTATTAAAATTTGATTTAATTAGCTCTGAAATTACTAAACTAAATTATCAAGACAAAGGGTTGTTCAAATAAAATTATTGATAAAATATTTATTTTGGAATAATATATAAAAATAACATAATCCATCAACTTTAACGTTCCCCGATTAATTCATACATTCATAGCACCTATTTTTCATCATAAAGATTCCTCCAACATGGCTCAAATTAATCACCTTTTGCAGGTACATAAGGAGGCTACTTCGATAAGATTAACAATATTGGAACAAACAATTGAGCAACAAAATAAAAATTTACCACAACTATTTACACAAGTGACATAAGACAAATTCATAGCTCAACAAGCTTACTGCATTCACTGGAAATGCACGTAAACTCATCACCCAGAAGCCTCTCCCAAAGACTTTCCATCCATCATTTTGATAACTCTTTTTGAAGCAATCGTATATCCCCGAATAAGTTGGTGATCTTGTATCATCTGCTTGAATCCTAGATTTCAGTACATCAAGAGGGATAATGCATCCCCAGCTGACTATACCTGAAAGATGCAGAAAGTTTTTAATGACCTCTGAAAAATAGAGCTGAAATATTGTAGAATATTATATACTTAACTATAAAGAAATATTAACTTTTTATTTATTAACTTTCTTTTCTGTTGTTTTTATTTATAGTTTCAATGGAGGTAGATTTGAATAGGGACGAATAACTTAGAATTGTATGTGCTCTATTTTCAGCTGTGTCACAGATAACCTAGGAAGCAAAGATACACAAGTTGCCTCAACTATCTAGTTTGATTGAATATGTAGTACTAACAGGTCACCACCCCACCTCAAGATGTGAAGGAGATTGAATCGTCGAGATTTTTGAGCACTTTTCAGTAAATGAAAATATTGGAGGTATATAAGGTAAATCAAATGTTTAGAATTACTATTGGTAGAATCAACAGAAATCTAAGAATAGATAGGAATCCAGCATCACAAGTGAAGTACAAAGGTAGTCCAATTTTTCTTCATATAAACTTAAATTTCAATCACGTTATTTCCTTTCATCATTAGCATGCTATTTGCCTTGTTTCTTTGCAACATTCTTCATCTTTCTAAGCTTGCAGATGTCTTCTTTCATCTTTGTCAAAAACAAACAGGTATTTGACCATGTGGTGGTTCCCATTTTTAAGTTTCTCCCTGATATTCGACAGTCACCCCTTTTTTTGCGGAGTGTCCTTTTTCCTTGGAAAAGCAAGTAAAAGAAAGGACTGACAGTATTTTGTTAGGTCATGTTGACTGACTTTTTCTTATCAACAATGAATCCTAGGAAACAAGCCTCACTATCCTGTCGGTATGAACATATCCAGAGTCGCAATTTTTCCCCAAACCTGAGTAAAACTCTCATACTGGTTCATTTTTGGTCAATATTAATTCAGTACCCAATTATCAATGATTCAGTACTTCAGTCTGTTTTTCCCTTGTATAATCCATTACAATTGCATCCAGTTTTTTGTTTGCCTGTGACAAATCTAACCTCTGTTACCAAACAAGGAAGGCACCACTGTACCATATCACTTTCTTCATCTCTCTCAATGATTCAGTTCTTTTCTCCTGTAAATATCTAATGGTACTACTGACCATAGTTCCCTCTCATTTTTTCAATCTTTGAGCTGAAAGAAAATTACTGTCAATGCTTAACTTACAGAGCTGAGCAGCAATTACCAAGGAAGAACTGGAATTGCAAAATTTTTGGTTTACCTCATTCAAATGAAGAATTGAACACTTTATTCCCATAAGTAATTCATAATATGCAAACTTACCTATTTGAATTTGTGAAATTTAAAGCTGAAGGTTATCAACTTTTTCATAAAATAGAGGGCTCTTGACAAATAAAATTGGTCGGTTTAAACAATTGGTTTGGACAATTGGTTGGCATTAAAAAAAATAGGGTGGATGAGCTTCAACCCAGCTTAAAGTGAATCCTACTACAGGTTCTAATTGAGTGCTTGTCATTTTCTGATGCACCGGTGATAGGGCAAATAAACTTATCTCAGAGACAGTGCATCAGTAATTTTTGAAATCGTAATGGTTAAGTAGAAATTTAATTTTCTTTTATGCAAAATTACTCCAAGATAGCTTTGGAAATTGTCAAAAATTTAGATGAGGCACAAGTAAATGTGTTTTATAAATTATCATTATATTACCTGCTGTTCCTCCAGAAATTACAGTGGAGAAAAAGTTGAGCTCTGAATGTACATTCCCTCCATGGAAAAAGGATAACATCTTCTCATAGACCAATAGATATAATCCAGATGAGGGAACATCTCTCCATAATGTAATAGTCAGTCCTTTATAGCAACCTTTGAATCCAGTCCTTTTATAGACCCTCTTCACGCAATCTAGTGAGCCACGGTAATCATGTTCATGAGTATTCATAAACTTCATATTATGTCCTGTAAAGAGAACATTTCTGAGATAAGTTTATAAAAGAGGAAAACTCGTACAAAAATGAATTCATTGAAATCAAATGTTGAATATTCTTTAGGAATATCTATTAGTATCATTTCATTATAATGTTAATGTAAGGGGAACACAATGGTAATCATCAAGTAAAAGTATAATAATACAATATAATACTTATATTTAATATTACTTTTATATTTAAATAATATATAAATAGTAATTTAAGAAGAATTCATCAAAAATGATATTAAGACCTTTTATGGATAAACTCTCTGACTCAGATCAATGTATTGACTAAAATTTATTTGCCTTTAAATCTTTCAATTAAAAACTTGAGAACTGAGAGAAAATTTGAGTGTTGAGAGTAGAATATCACATATTCTTTAGAGGTTTACATAATAATGACAGTTCTTCACGTTTATAAACTTATTATCAATGTCATTTTAATTATATATTATGATTCTTATGAATTCTGATCTTGCACCTATACTGGCAACTTGTCTCGCTTAAGAATTCCAAATTTGTCATAAAATTTTAATTCAAGGAATCAAGCAGAATTTTCTGCACGTTTCACATCTAATATACTGACCAGTTTCTGTTTGTAACTTGATTTTAATCAAATCGACTGGGCATGAAATGAATGCTTGGGCCAATCCTCCCACACATCCGCTGAGGTAGACGGCTAATCCATTTTTTTTCATTTGGTTAATATTTTCTTCTGCAGAAAATTCGTCTTTTCGGTTACAAAATAACGACAGAGAGAGTCCATAAACTCCGAAGTACACAGAGTTTAAAACACCAGCCGAAAGAAGGGGAAACATCAATCCTTTGTAGAAAGCGAAAACCTAAAATAATCGAAACCTCCAACCAATTCCTTTCCACAGACAAGGTAATGATTATGAATTTTGTTTGTTTATAACTTACGCCTTCATATTTGAAAGTATACTTCGCAACATTTAGCGCTCCAACAGCTCCCAATGCTTGCTGACGAACTTTAACTGTATCTAATGGATGTCCGATGATCAAACCGCTGACCCCTGAAAATTTCTATGAATTAAAACCGATAGTAAGAATTGTGTTTGACACAACTTAGTTACCAAAGGAAAACACATACCGGCTGCCCATCCAGCTACATACTCGCACCAGACAGACATTGAAAAACGCAACTGGGTACATCAGGGAAGATGGATTTTGAGAATTAACAGTCTTTCAAAGACTACCGCATCTTACTGAAAGAATTCAAGACATTAGAAATTATCTTTAAATGAATTCCACAGAGAATATTTATGTGTACGTAAAATACGTTTACATCGATCGAAGAAATGAAATTAAGAAACCAAAGAAAATAACATTTTGAATTTGAGATCATTTTACATGTTTGGTAAGCAAATACAATGGAAACTTGCCTGATTACAACTAGCTACGTTTACAGAGGTGATAAGAGGATTTAAGAGCACGAACAATGGAATGGAGAACTTCACGACCCCCTTCCTGTATGGGTACGTACTTCTGTCGAGTATCGTATGTCCAGAAGAAAATCTTCACGCAGCTGTGCATAGAATTTTAACATATTTAGAAGACCTTGAGATGTAAACATCGTTTCGAAAACTCATGGATCTGTAGAAGAGATACTAAATGCGCAATGTTTATAAAGCGGTTCAGTGTACCGATGTGAACGTTAGAGTAAAAGCAAAGAAAATGCCTTGGAAATTTTTTCGGTGAGATCAAAAATTGCGCTTTTTTCCACTGAAATTTTTTCGTTCCGATAACTCTCGTAGTAGCACTACGAGCAATTAGGCGTGGACGGCCTTATGTGGAGCATATCGCTCTAACAAAGTTTCAGCCGGTATGGCGACATTTTTTCACTTGAGTAAAAGAGATTGTTGAAAATGAACAATTAAAATGAATGAAAAATTAAATCATTTAATAATCATTAACATCTAATGAGATGTAGCTGGTCCTCGGCGATACAAATTTTATTCAATAAACGTTAATGATAATATTTTACCCGATCTGCCGAATGTACACCCCATTGCTGGTTCAAAATTTGTTTTTAAGATGTTTTCAACTTTGTTAAATTTTATCGTTCGTTGAAGTAATCAGCCAACTCCTCTACTTTTTCCAATCCCATCACGAAGATTCCAATTTCTCTAAAAAGATATTACTTATTCTGAAACTTGAATTATAGTTGTAAGAAGTTAAGTCAAATTATGCTCAAGTGTCCGATTTTTGATCAGTGAAGTTAAAATTCAATATTCCTTAACTACTTTAGGATATAAAGCTTGATTAAATTTTTCTTTATGTCTTTGCAGACAACTTGAGAAATCATTCACATAATAATGTACCTTTCTTCCTCACTTTTAATAACTGACTACAGTTTTAATTTTTGACCTGAGCGAATTTCAGGATGGCGCAGTTCTGCATATCAGACCATGATGCAGACGATAGTAGCAGACAGTTAGCGATTTATTCGGGCCAATCATCTTGTTCATACCTTCATACTTTCGGCGGTCCCGCTTTTTCGGGGTTGAATTGTGTTCGAAGATGCCTCAAGAGAACATTATATATGGACCTCCAGAAATTGTGCTTGAGGATCCTGAGAAGTCATTGGCGGAGTATTTCTTTGAGAGATTATCAGCTGGAGAAAATAAAACGCTACAAGTAAGAATTTTCTCAATTGAATGGTACCAGATTTTTTTCTGAATTTTCGACGTCGTTCTGCATTATTGGTTATTTATTTAAAATTGTATCTGGATTTATTCAAATTCTCTTGAATAAGTTTTCAATTTCAGTTCTGTCAATGAGATGGAACAAGTAGAATGTCGCTCTCCTTTTCAACGTTTCAGATTCATTTAATTCTTAACTTGCATAATCTCTTATAAGAATGGCATGGCGAAAATGATAAGAGGATGAAGTCGTAATTGATGCACAAGTAAAACGAAATGCCTGTACTTCTTATTCATCGGAAAAAAAGGTCCGCAAAACAGCAAATGCAAGGGAAAATTGTATTTCGTCTGATGAATTTTATATTAGTTCATCTAAATTAATAAACCATATTATTGTGGAATTTATTTACCCCCTTTGAAATTTAATTTCAAAGGCTAATGATTAGATTATTAAACCTAGAATGATAAAGGAGCAGTTATTGCTAGTCACTATCAGTTTGCACGGTCTACAATTGATATTAAAAAGTCTGATACCATATGATATAAGATGAGATAACGCTCATTCAAGGTTTCTCAAGAAGTGCGAGGGAAGAATTACGCTCGATATCAAATTGCTTCATGTGATGTAATACAAAATGAAATTTTAATGTTTAATATAAATTAATTTTTATGGGTTTATCAAGATTTTCGGTTTTATAATATAATTGTTCATTTTATATCATCATCTACTTGTTCCAAAAGCATCTTAAAAATTCAATTCTTTAAAAAAATTCTACTTACTCGGAAAATTGAATCATTATAGGAGATAGTCAACTTATGCTTACATTTCGGAGCAGTGAAAGTAAGATTCAAGTAGAATCATAAAGTACACAGCTCTAATTTAATTTATCGATAGGAAAGCTATAGCCACAGAACGTTTTTGGAAGTAATTATAAGAACTATGACCTTGATGTTTATCTTAAAAGATTAAAATCTTACCTTGGGCTTTGCTAGGAATTCCATATGGGTAAGTTCCCATCCCTTCTAGTGAATAGAGAATCTATAGCCTTCTCCGTTGTCAAACCACGTTTGTACACTTTTTTTTTTGGATAAATAGGGTTAACAACCGTCCTACAGCTAGTAGGACAGTCTTACTTTATGGAAAAATGTCCTCTGTCCTACTCATATATCAAGTAGGACGCTTTATGTCCTACTTGGTTACTCATTTCTGCTCTTTCCCAACAGAACTGCCCGTCTCCGTAAGTCCACTTCGGGCCGAAGCGTCTGAAACCGCCAGTAATCGCACATCCCCATCAATGAGTTCGACAGTTATTTTATGTCAATTTGCCAAGCAGTGTAATATATAACAGCCCTTCCAATCAAATAATCAACGTATATTTTCCGACCGTTAAGTATCCTTTTAATTCCAGATACATTTGAAGACCATCATCTTTTTAATTTCTTTCGAAATTATAATTTTCTTAATTCTTATTAAGAATATCCACATGCTTAAATATAATATCTGAAATATCCAACCGAAATTCTGCAAGTGTCCTTCTAAGCCGACATGAGGAGTTGGTAGGGGAGGTT
This sequence comes from Pachydiplax longipennis, assembly GCA_036926295.1. Lineage (NCBI taxonomy): Eukaryota > Metazoa > Arthropoda > Insecta > Odonata > Libellulidae > Pachydiplax > Pachydiplax longipennis. The sequence continues at coordinate 3,221,029 of JAVFKF010000003.1, forward strand.
ATGAACCCTTAACCCGTGCTTTTCTTTGGCCTTCTTATTTGATGATGGATGGTATTAGTAGCGTTTAAAATTTTTCGTAATTTATGGGATACTGTCCTATGAATATCGTAGCTGTGCTCTTACTCACAATTAGATCCCCAGAAGAATTTAAATGACAATTCCAGTTTTCATCACATGGTGTAGATTTATTTTATTAATTTCGTTAATGACAATTCTCTGTATTTTGTAATCATCTTATCAAAAATATATGCAAATTTTAATAGATTGACTAGGAAAAATTCGAATTCATGATATATCTATTAGTAAAATACATTTTCGAGAGTGGCTGATTCTCTTCCAGAATTCGCGAATGAAAACAATTTATTCTTCTGCTTACTTTTAGGTTATAAAATTAAAACGGTTTCGGGTTATATAATGAAAACGATTGATAAATGATAATTTTCAATTCGTTACGTTATTTTTGATATAATTTGTAATATAATGTTCTAGAAAAAAAATTTTTACCTTTTGGAAAACTTATCGCTTCACTAGGAATCACGAGGACCTACACACATATTTACTGCCAAGAAAACATTTCCTCCGTATCGCATTTACTGCAAACAATCTTGTCCTTGAATGGAATTGCGTAATTCCTTACGACAGATAACATGGATTTCGGAAATTACTATATCTTTATTATGATATCAAATAGGTTTTCTACTATCAGTGTATGCGAGTATTACAATTCAAGTAGTACAATTTTCCAAACCAGTCTCACTATTTAGATGGACTTATGAATAGAAATTTTGAGACCGAATAGAAATATTTTTGGATAATCTTTACAAAGACAAAGAGTAAACTTTCTTTGTAAAACGGTTACTTCCTTTTCTTATGCCTGTAGATTCATTTCTGATAACTAAAAATTTTTCCATGGTATTAAACTGTTCTCCAAATCTTGTTTACGTGATTGACGCATTTAATGTTTGATGTCGGGAAGTAAATTTGTGTTATACATATATCCATTGATTTGGTAGATACTTTGATTATCATTGACATGGTATTTATTTTTTTACTCCGTTTCTCTAGTTTCCTCGCAATATCTGAGCTACTCCACTTAATCAGATTCTTTCTTATGAATCTGGTAACTCTGAATTCCTCCAATAAGAAGTCACCCTCCGTGATATCCAACCCCCAAGGATATGTATTACTGCTCTTTTCATTAATTTTTTAGTTAATTTAATAATTTCCGTGAACTTAGCAGAGTGGGTACATTCCACTTACCTATTTTCAACTCATATTTGTGTATTCTGACCATGTTTCCGCAGAATTTATACGCTGGGTTCGACGCCAGATCGGTGCAAAATTCTCCCTTGTAAAAAGTATAATGGAAATTTTAAATCTTTTTTAAAGCATTTCTAAATTCAAAAGTTGTGTAAATTTCGTTTCTTTATCCTTTTTTCCAATCAAATAGACCTTTGAAGGCCCAGCAAGGACAACATTTTCGGAGGATTCGTGTAAATTTATCTTTTATTTGCTTCCACGATTCAACCAACTTTCCTCATATAAATATAAACAATATTATTATTCAGATTCAGAGATCAATATTGTACGCATCTTTGTATTTTAGAATTCATCTCCTCCATTGGAATAACGTAAATCGAGTGAGAAAATAAGTCCAATTCAAGCATCATCTCTTCGTAGCGCTCGTCGTTCTGTCGAATCAAAAGAGATAATTTCGCGCTTGGTCACGGGGGCAAAGTGCAAGGCTCAATGACCATAATCTGAATATAAACAGAATTTTTGAATTTTTTATAAGCAGACTTTATATTACTATGTGATAAGATACCAACTTCCAATTCCAAACTGTTTTTTCATCCAACCTGGGAAGTTAGACTCCATATTCTTCCTGTGAACGAATGAAAAAATTGAGATATTTTATGCAATTGAAAATGAAGGATTAAAAATATGAGATTTTTAGCGCTGTGTTCTATGAATTACGAAATGAAATTAACGTAATTATTGATTCCCTTCCTCTAAGATTCAAATTCATTAATAGTCAAAGATCTCTCTAATATAGAATTTTCAGGTAGTATTTGATTACGCCCAACTAAAACCTTATTACTCCGGAAGAAGTTAAATTCATTAATTTGGCCAACACGATTGCCCAAACTTGTTGATGCGCGTGAATCAAGATCGGTGAAAATTTCGTACGAAAGTATAGTACGCCAACATTCTCTTGGTGAGCGGATAGAGCATAATATACTAAAGTATGTGGATCCCTGTTACGTATTAATTTCTTAAAAAATATCTAGATTTAGAAATTTAGAAAGAGGACTTCAATAAATCATTTATTATATATATATTACATGACTCGAAATATTTAAGGATTTAAGAAATGCAGATCGAACGTGACATCTCTTGGCAATGCTTCCTAATTCGTTGTTAAAATCTTAAAATAATGGTGATATTCGTTCTGTATGATGATGAGTTATGGTAGTAGAACAGTTCACTATTTGTAACTTATTAAAATAGCGCGGGAAGGCATTTTTAAGAGAAAAATAATATCAGCCTGGAATAAACAATGGTTCTGCTACTTCCGAGAAGCTGAGTTACAAAGGCTGAAAACATCACTTATAAAATAATTATGTTATTGTATACGAATGACATTTTCAAAAAATCCAAGCCTGGGAACAGATGAATTGTTTTCCAAAAGATATTATGTAAAATGAGGTTTCTGTATACAAACTTCATATTAGAACAAATTAACTATATAAGTTGAGATATCACTCTGTATCATATTGAAGGCTAGTTTTAATTAATTATGTTCATAACTAGGCTTTACTTTTCACTGTTAATCGAGAGAATATATGGATATTTTAGGTGGATGCTAAGACAGGAAGAAGCCACACTAATCGGGATATCCTTTCATTGAGCCTGAGATTGGCAGAAAACTTGAAATATGGCATTGGAAGAAGAAAGTGGTATATTGGTTGTGGGCATAGTGTTGGTATATTTTCGGAGAACAGTATTGATTACTGTATTCCGCTCTTGGCTACACTATTCGTAGGAGCAGCTGCAGCTCCTCTGAATGTACAGTACTCAAAAGGTTGGTGATTAAAATCTCATCATGTATTCTTTACTTTCCAAAATTGTGTAATTTCTTTCTTTTTGATTAGCTTTCTTTTAGATTCTAATTTTTGTAGTGCTATCCAGTTATAATGATTTCTTTTCTATTATTATAAGTTAATATTCCTTGATAACTGTGAATAAATTAATAAATGTTGTTAACATGAGGATAATTATAAAATAAACATGACTTTACTCATTTGATCAGTTTCATCTAAAATTTTTTTTCTTCTTATTATTGTATTTACCATACAGGAGAAATTAACCATGCTATCAACATATCTAAACCAAAAGTGATATTTGCTTCAAAATCAAAATTGAATGAAATAGTTGCTGTAGCCAGAACTACTGATTTTGTCCAAGCAGTAATTGTGATGGATGAAATAATAAAGGATGAACATCATAGACCAATGAGGAACTCAAACCATGATGATTTCATCATATCCATAAATGAAATGATTTATCCTGAAGAGAAGTTTACTTCACCTCTTCCTTTGGTGAAAAATTTTCCAAAAGTCCACATAAAAGAGCATGTAGCACTTCTTCTGTGTTCCAGTGGAACTACTGGACTACCAAAAGTAGTCATGATAACACAATACAACCTTATATACTGGCTGAATATGGCGTAAGAATTTTTAAATTGGTTACAAGTATTTTCAGAAAATAATTCAGGCTATACTATTTCAGTCTAACATTGAAACCTTTCTCATTTCATTGAGTAAGATACCATTCATAAATAGTACATACTTAGTATAATTTATATACGTGCAATGGAAAGAAAAAATTTTTGTTATTTTACATACTACATGACCTGAAAAGTCCCGAGTCTAACATAGAGATGTCGCCACTAGTAACTTTTTCTGCACATTTCACTTGAGAACCAACCTTAAGATGGCACGGATGGCACTGTATTTAATTTCATGACAATTCATGATAACAAAAGTGAAAAAGTAATTATGTGCAAGATTACTCTAACTCCATTCCCGGTGTAAATAATTAGGGAAATCTCCCAATCTACTTATTACCCCAGAAAGGTCATGAGATACAGATTTTTTGCAGCTTTTGGCATTTGCTTGCTTTTTATTCCATTAAATCTGGGGATAAATTACAGATATAATTCCATGTCGAAAGCTTTGGTAATTGCATTTTTCGATAGTCATCTTTTCAACTAGCCAATTCTTACATTGGGAAAAATTACAAGCATGTGGTAATACTCTGATGATTATTTATCTCGCTCAAAAATGTTTGCTTCTTCTCAAACTACAAATGTAACTTTATAATTCTAATTGAATAAATGGCTTCATTTTATTTAAACTTCATCACTCCCCATCCATTTCACACTTCTTTAGAAGCATGGAGTTTCAATATGATGAGAACTGGACGATTCTTACTTTTCTTCCACCTTTCCATGCAGTAGGAGTTGTGGGATTGCTTCATCCACTTTTCACTGGTGTGAAAACAGTTATCATGTCACAGTTTGAAAAAACTTTGTTCCTTGAATCCATTGAAAAGCATAAGGTATGTATTACCTGTATGTATCATCCATATTATTCTGCTCTTTTAGTTAGCAAAGTAATACTAAAGGACAAAATTATTAATTGAAGGCATGGTAAGTATTTAATAATAATCTCTTTCACTATCTTTTTGCAGGTGTCATTAACATCTATGGTACCTCCATTAGCAGTTATGATGACAAAAGATCCTATTGTGGAAAAATATGATTTATCCAGCATTAGTATGCTTAGAGTGGGTGCAGCACCACTTGGGAAAGAAGTACATCAAAAATTGGAGAATTTAATTAACAAAGCCAGGGCAAGGATTGGTGCTCCTCCCTGTCATGTAATCCAAGTTTATGGCCTAACAGAATCTACAGTTAGTGTTTGTTTTGGCAAAGGTGAAAAATCAAAGCTAGGAAGTATTGGGACTCTTATTGCTGGCCTGAAGTGTAAGGTATATGCATTAATTCATGAGTTTCCTAGGTAAATATAGAATTTCCTAGACTATTTTCTACCTCAACAAATTGGTTACATGCTTTTTCCTAACTTAAGAATACATTGTAGTAATAATGAATAAATTGTCTGTATGTATGTTATATCTATGGTAAATGCATGTTGTAAGAAAACCATCATTACAACAGTTTTATTACGTTTGTTAGATTGTTGATATGGAAACTGGTAAATCAGTGGGAGCCAACAAGAAAGGAGAAATATGGATCCAGGGGCCCACAATAATGAAGGGATATTTAAATGATCCAAAATCTACTTCAGAAGTCATTGACAAAGATGGGTGGCTTCATACAGGAGATGCTGGTTACTATGATGGTGAAGGCCACCTCTATATTGTGGACAGAATAAAGGAAATCATCAAGTACAAAGGATATCAGGTAAATCTATTTATTTCTCTTCTTTGAATGATTGAATCATGAAGATTTTATTACAGTTTTTATTTGTTTATGATTCTTAAGAATGGGGAAAAGTTTGCATAACTTGATAACTAATAAATACAGTCAGGAATATTTTTGGATCTGAATCACTGTTTTGGTGTATAGCTTCATAAACACGTGGTTTAATTTAACATTCATAAACAAAGCACTACATGGGTTTGACCTAAAAATATTTGCTTTTAAAATAAATTTTCATTATCTATAAGATTTCAGTACTGTTTGTAAATTTTTTTGGACTATTCTTCTCTATGGAACGATTAAAAATTTTCTGCTTTTCTAACTTAGATATTATGAAAAAACAATGAATGCCTAATATCACCTGCAATAATGCATCCTCTTTTCAATAGTTTTCTTTTTGGGCAGAAATATCCTTGAAACATGCATTGTATGTGTGCCAAGATATATCATCTGGTTTTTAATAATTATTTCCTTATTGATGCATTGTAAAAGAGCTCAGCATGTCTTAACAGGAATAAGTAAATGAGTTTTAAATTTTTTAGTGCACACATCTGCAGTTTTTAATTAATGATAGTTTTACCTAATGAGTTTCTCTTTGAGTCACATCATTGGGGATTGTCAAGCTATATTTATTCTTATGAGATTAATTCACTCTTTTTCATAGAAGTGAAGCTTGTAGTTAGAAAGGTGTAAAATGTTGGAATAAATCTATTATTCCATGACATCAGTCAGTCTTACTTATGATACTTTTCATATTTGTTCTTTTATGTATTTCTTTAACTACAGGCAGATTCATTCAAACAAATTTCAGAATATTATTGGCAGAATGCTGCTATTTTCAGAGTTTCTTTATGTTTAAGGGTAATTGTTTCAAGTTTGACAATCATATCTCAACTTCAGAATTTTTCATTGGAAAACATTGACTATTAGACATGTTTCCTTTGTAGTCGAGGGGAAATTTTGGTAAAGGAAGGTTTATTATTAATACTGTTTTGATCTTAGTTTTTACAAAGCATATTCAGGATTTGATTACAAAGTTATATTAATTATCCTACTAAGAAATTTTGGTGAAAACATATCTCATTTTGTCATATTTATTCATGAGAATATATAATACATGAGATTATTATTCATACATGATACGTATTTTTTAAATTTCTTCTATGAATTTATAGAGTCAACACTATTGTGGGATAAATATGTAATTCTATCTTTTGATGCTTATTACTTATTAAATCTTCTGACCTATAAAGCACAGCAAAATGCTAGACTGATATTGTTATTTTTCAGGTTCCTCCTGCAGAGTTGGAAGCTATCCTTCACACACATTCAAGTGTTGAAGATGCTGCTGTTGTAGGTATTCCTAATGAAGAAGCTGGAGAAGTACCTATGGCACTAATTGTAAAAAAGCAAGGAAAAGAACTTAGTGAAGCAGAAGTCATCAGATTTGTTGCAGGTGAATATAATGTTTTTTGCAATCGATAAGGCTCATAATTGACTCTAAGTTAAAAACTTGTTTTTTTTCATATTTTGGTAATTGTGACTGGATGATATCAGAATGTTCTATTTAGATTCTAACTTTTCATTATCTCAATGGTCTCATTTAGTCCTTTATGCATACCAACATCATACATCTTTCAAGATACATAGGTTGGAATTGTCCCCCCACTATTTCATATCATTATAGAGCAAGGATAGAAATAGCAATAGCTAAGCTATTGGAAAGAAAAATTTTTAAAAGTTTACTGTATGGAAAGGCTAGGAACTATTCCTGATAGATGCTTTACACATCAGAATTTATATTGTATTGTAGTAAGTACTTCAATGACTAAGGTCATTTTGCATGTGGGCTCCCACTGGTAATCAGTTCTGAGACTACTTTCACCAAAGGTGACATGCTGCCCACGTCAGAAAGAGGTACCAGAGAGCCCCTCTGAATTTATAATCTATATTGCAAATAGAGTTCATCACAGAAGGTTCTCATTTACTAATGAATTTGTTCATGCTATGAACTTTGGGCAAAAATTATTTCATTTTGTAAAATTCCACCTCCTAACCTTGGCTCCATATCCTCCAAAATAATTAAATGAAACAGTCTTTAGACCTTCGACTTGTGGTTTTGGAAAGAAAAGAAATGCCTGGACATGGTGGGGTTGAACCTTCACACATAAGATGCAAGGGGAATTATTTAGCCATAATTTTGGTAAAAATGTGTCTTATATGCTGTCAAATTTGGTGCATAACTTTCAATTTTCCTAAAATATAACTTTTTATAATTATGCCAAAAATATGGTCTATATAAGGCAATTTAATCCCTAAAGAATGTCAAAAAAGCTGAAAATGTAATATTGTTCCTTTATAGGTCAAGTATCACCACAGAAGAGATTGAGAGGTGGAGTCAAGTTTGTACAATCTATTCCAAAAACTCAGAGTGGAAAAATCCTTAGAAGAGTATTGAAAGAAAGCCTGAAATCAAAACTTTAAAGAGTATGACTGATGAATAACTACAAAGAATCCTAATTTTTTAAGAGGATAAATTCAAGAGAGTTGTTGGGTGATGTACAAAATTCTCTGCAATGTATTAGTTTCGTATTGGCAAAAACAATTAAGAGTAGGAAATGCTCAAAGTAGCAATAGCATAAAGAAACTATAATAATTGAATATTAATGTTCAGGATGATTTTTGGTGATTTTATATCTGTATACTACAAAATCATTCACATTAAAGCTAATTTAATCACACTTGAATGCAGGCATTGTTGAATGAAACAAGATTACTTTACTGAGGCATTAAAGCTCATTTTGTTATATTGATAATTATATGAAAAAATACACACAAATTTCTATGATGTTGTATTATTCTTGTTTAATACATTCATTAATAATCAATACATTTAGATTAAACATAACTTAGAATGAAATAGTTTTCTATCAGCTTGGTATTACAGTGACTACATGGCATATTTTTGTAATTAATTTTTTTGTAATATGATAGGTGATGGCAAGTTTCAATAAAATGACAGTGAATAAATCAGCTTGGGGCAGTTGTTATAAACTATAGTCTTGACCATTGGTAATACCTCAGAAAAATCATGCTACAATGATATTCTGGGTATAATCACAAAATTATGCTCTATTGATATCCTGGATATCACATTGCCCTATCATATTAAAAATAACTACCTACTAATTTGGAATTGTTCCTTCATTTACACCCTTATTTTCATTAACAGGATTACACTGCAGCATAAACACTTTATATACCTACATGAAATTTAATAGTAGCATTATTCTAAAATAATCTGGATTTCATGCATTTATTTATTTCTTCAAAATTAACAAATTTACTTTTCCATTTCTTAATTTCTTTTTAAATTAGAAACACAAATACTATATATATATATACACACACACACACACAAAAGTGATTATCCTTTCATTAACTTTTTTGAGTCTTGCTCATTTACATCTCCTTTAATTATTATATAAGTACAGAGAATATAAATAATTGATCTATGTCTCTCTTATAAATTCAATGTTGTTTAAATCTTTTTTGGTTTTTTCTTTCTTTCTTAGCAGACCTAACTGTTGTCATTCTATGTACTGGATGCTATTATGTACTTGATTGACTACCTCCAGCAATCTATCCTTACATAATGACAATAGCCCTAGCTAAAATAAAATAAATATTCCTTGGAGTTCACGACATTTTCTCTACCATATTATACTCAATTAAATCAATTCTATACCATGTTCAAGGGGAGTGATAAATTAAATTTTTGTCAAATATCTTTTCTTCATAATTTTGACCTAAATGCTGACAGGTTAAATATCTATTAACGTCAACTTTAAAATTTTTAAAACTGAATGCTTTTTATGTAACTGTTATAAATTTCCAGTTGAAAAGTCTTTTGCAGCCATCAATACTCCAACAAAAAGAAAGAAATAAGTATGTAATTATTCCCACAGAAAATCGAGTAATCAAGAATGAACACTCCTTAAAATATGCAAGTGAGATGCTGTTATTTAAGCCAAAATAAAAAGGAGATTGTGAAGAAATGATTGTCATTGAAGTTATGGGGAAAGGTAATTGATTGATTTGCTAATTATTTCTATTATCTAGGCATCAGTTCATTTAAGATCCAATTATAAGAATGAATAATCAAACAAACTTAGCGGTATATCACCACAGTTCAACTATTCCATAGCAAAAGCAAGGACAAAAGGTTTGCCTAGCACTAATCAATGTGTAAATAGCTAGGTTGGATACGTAGGAGAACATTTTCTTCTCAATGAGATCAAAAAGAAGGAGAGTAAATTCCAAAGAAAGATAAGCCACATCCCATTTTATGGTAAGTAGTGAATATATTCCTTAATATTCGTGTTGTATATTCAAATCGTTACTAAATTAATCAGTCTTTGATTAAAATATTCTGCTCGAGTTAATTAACTATGTTTTTATCTACTTAATTACCTCTGTGTTCCTTGATTAGGATTGTCAGCTAAAAGGTCTTCTTAACCCGAAGAATTACGTGTATATGTGTATATCGTCTGCGTTCTTGTTTACATCAGGAGACAACTGAAGTACACGGCCGGAAAATGTATTGAAACGCCTTACATGCCCTTTTCACTTCTTTATAATTCCGGAAATTAATTTAAGATTAATAGGATATTAATAGAGTAGTTGAATTTTATCCGCAATATCACTACCCAAACCAGTGAAATTATAATTTCCTTTTTGCCATCATATACTCTATGAATAACATGTTTCACTAACGTATGAATAAAATAGCATTAAAATAATATAAAGTAGCATTAAGTTTAATTAATAAATGCTTCAAAATTTTACATTAAATATTTCATTCTTGTAATATTTACAAGAAAGATTCACGTTTAACGTTAAGGTAAGCACGAAATTCAGAGAAAATTCAGGAATCTAAACGCACTCACTGTGTTGAAGAATTTGAACACTTCTAACATTAAAATACTTTTTCGGTGAAATTGTTTGAATTTTCAGGGATGGCACATATCTTATCTGACTGTATCGAGATACCGCCCCTACTTATGTAGCAGACGTCTGTAGTAGCGATTTATCAGGACAATCGGGGACGATCACCTAATACAGAAGTTTGGCGGTTCTGCTATCTCCGCTGAAGAAAGGTTATACTGCGGCAGAAGATGTCTCAAGACAACATTTTATATGGAGCTCCAGAAGTTAAACTTAAAGATACCGAAAAGTCATTGGCGGAGTATTACTATGAACAATTATCAGCTGGAGAAATTAGAACGCTTCAAGTAAGAAATATTTCAATTGATTGGTATTAAATTTAGTTCTAATTTTACGATTCTTTTCATTTTCGGTTATTTATACCTATGTTTATGTGAATATATTCAAATTCTTTTGAATAAGTTTTCAGTTTCACGTCTGTATATGTAAGAACAAGGAGCAAGTAGGAGGTCGCTCTCCTTTTCTACGTTTCAGATTCGTGTTACGTCAAACTTGAATGACCTCATTAAGTCGTACAAACATGTCAATGAATGAGGTCGTGCAAATCATCCTTCAGAAATTTATATTAGTTATTTAATTCTTGTAATATTTACGTTCAATATTCACAAAAGTAAGTTAAACACTGCATGCTCAAAAGATTCATTTTTCGTGTGCTTGATAAATGCAGTTAAGCATTGGGAGCCTTTATCCGTCTAATATTTAAATTTTGCGTCCTTTCTTATCAGAAAGGCCACTATATATGATAGGAAATCATCGGGCTCTTTTGTTGCATGTAGCCTACTTTGAAATAGTTAACATAAAAAAATTGACAATAAAAATTCATTTACTGAGTATACTTGAAAGAAAACATTTTTAACTTTGTTTTCACATCACTTTTAGTGATTAGCAAGATTAGAAAAAAACATTTTTATAGGAATATTTGCTTAAGGGACTAAAACAATAAACATAGTGACACAATAAAGGTTCCCAGTACACATGGCCTAAAGGCCGCAGGTTCCCCACCTCATGTGTGAATGATAAGAAGAAGATGTCGCAAATAAAATATGTACCAATAAAACAGAACACGTGCGTGTGTAAGTTTATCACCTCTTAGTTGCCGGAAAAAAGGTCTGAAACAGCAAATCCAAAGTAGGATATGAAATTGATTTTGTCTGATTAACGTTATATAGTCTGATAACAATATTTAATATATTTATGTTGTTCGTATAAATTATCCTTACATTTTATCATAGAATTCCGGTATCCTTATGGGCATATTTATTGGTAGCGCTTACGGCAAACCACCCCGGAAAGATAAAAGCGCACTTGTTGCAAGTCATTTCACCAATTTGCAAGGTCGACAACCGTTGTTAAAATATTTGATACCAAAAGGTGAGATAAGGATCGTTCCATTTTTTCCAAAGAAGGAATAATTAGTCTCGGCATTCCAAATTGGTTGCTTCATCATGCTTCATATAATTGTACTGGAAAAGTATTACGGTCGGAATCGCTTTGCCTGATGAATAACACAATATGAGAATTTCAATATTAATAAGTTTTCATGGGTTTCTCTAAGAGCTCGAATTTATACAGAATTGTTCGTTTTAAATCATCATCTACTTTTTCTACATGCATCTTTAAAATTCAATTCTTTAAAAATTCTATTCACACGGAAAATTGAATTATTGTTGTAGGAGGAGAAATCAACCTATGCTCATGTTTATGCAAACGGATCAGTGAAAGTAAGATGCAGGTACCATCATCAAGTGATCAGTCCTATTTCATTAATTTAACTGCTAGAAAAACTTTAGCCACATGGCGTTTATGGCAGTTTGTTAAGTTCTAGACTGGACCTTAATTTTTGATATTACAAAAGATTAAATCTTACCTTGGCCATCGTCTGGAATTCTTTACGAGTAACCTCCAGCCATTATCGAGTGAATGGAGATACTAAAGCGGTACCTTCTTCGTTGCCAACCAACATTTGTACAATTTTTGGGGGATGTCGTTTGAAGGGGAGGGTTTGGATCCTTAACCCCTCCTTTTCTATTGCCGTCCAATTCGATAATGGGAGGTTCTGCTTGTGTTGAAAATATGACGCAGTTTGTGGAATACTGTTGACATTTCATAGTTAATATCTTATCTATGATTTAAGTACGTAAGTTCACTAGAAAATTTAAAATGAAGATTACCGATGTCGGTACATGCTAGAGATAATGCATTTTACTCATTCCGCCAATGACAGTTTTCAGCGTTATCTAATATTTTTAGCAAAAATCTATGCGAATTCTAATAGGTTGACTCGTAAAAATTCGTATTCATGATTTATTGAGTAGCAAAATAATTTTCCGGGAGAGGCGGATTCTCTTCGTCAAGGATTCATGAACGTATAAGTCTTTGTTCTTTAACTTGCTTTCAAGTTGTAAGTACGGTCTTGGGCTAGGTAATGAAAACATTCAAATATTTCAGTTCGTTTCATTATTTAGTATAGCTTTGTAAATCTGCAGTAAAAGAGCAATTATGAACTGATGTCCTTCATCCTCATGAATTCTTTTTGCCTTTTCGAAAACTTATTGCTTGACTTCGAATCGAGTGGACCTATATTAACAGACCAAAATCATGCTTTCCGTATCACCGTCTGCATGCAACTCATCCTTGAATGGAACAATCTCCTCCTTGAATGAAATTGCGTAATTCTTAAAGATTGATAACGGGGATATCGGAAATACTTCTATCACTATTATAAAACTAATTCAATCTTCTATATTCAGTTTAAAGGAGTGTATAATTCAAGAAATACTATTCTCAGAACCAGTATCACTATGTAGATAAGCTTCTGAATGGAAATTATATGAACGGTTAGAATTCTTTTTCAGTAATCTTTATAAAGATTTATTCTTCATTTTACAACGGCTGCTTCCCTATCTTATGTCTGTAAATGTTTTACTTAAAAAGGTAAAATTTTCGGTTGCGCTAAAATGTTCTTTACGCTAAGTACGTAGTTGACGCATCTTTCTCCTAACTTTTAGTAAGTTCATCGGTATCGACAAAGTGATTTCACTGTCGTGGTTAAACTTTCTCGCTGCTTTACGATGCCAGAGAAATCCTTAAATATCAGGGTATAAGTCAGACGGCGGTGTTATTAACTAGAATAACGCTAACGAATGTAAAAGCTTTAATATCACCTTAAAAGTTCCAGCTAATGACTCATATTTTCATTGATATATTATCAGTGAAATTTAAAATATCCAAAAGTAAAACAAATTTTAACTTGTTTCCCAGCGATACGTTAAGAAAAAATATTTACGAATGAATTGGATGGATAAAAACGAAGTGAACAATTTTTAGGAGAAGAAATAAATGAGAAACATGAGAATCGTTTTGAACGGAGAAAAAGATTTAGAAAATGTTGGTAAAATATAATGATTGAGACGCAGAAAATATTTGCGTGGCTTAGAGAAAATAAGAGTATCCATTATAATAAAATATCCATGATAAAATAATTATCGATTAGTATGAAGCAAAAAATGCGCAGGAAAGTATCGAGGACTCTAATGAAAAAAACAGGCAAGTAGCATGTTTTATATGAATGGATTTATATGTATATCAGAAGCAGATTTATAATCAGGCACATTACGCGATATTTGAGGGCCACATTCGTACGGGCGGTCTCAAAAGATCACTGAACATTAAGCTTTTTTATAAATACATTTTGAGTTCACGGTTTGTAATTTCCTTTTCGGGAAAGAACTTCATATTTGTTATTATTTTTAATGGTGTGTATTTCATAATGTCTCTATAGTATGTAATGTATCCATATTTCTCGTAATTGATAAAGATATTGCTTGTATCTGTTCAATATATTGTTTTTTTCTTGCCGCAACGAAGCGACTGAATCTTTTAAGGTTTTTAAATGTTTTATTGTATTCTATGTATTTTCTATCAAAATGTGCAAGTTTAGTCCGATTATTCCTAATGGAGTCCTCGATCTGATCTTTGCGATCTAGGACTCTGAAAGATTAAAATTGTCTTGTTCTGTACCTATCTTTAAATTTAAGTATTTCAACAAAATCTTTATACGATAAAATTTTACTTCGTCATGATAAAGTGATAAGAAAGGTCAGTATACGGAACTGATAACACGTCTCGAGAAGAGAGTATTAAGTTGCCAAAGAAGAGTGATACTGAAGAATAAATAATGGCCATCTCTAATAGCAAACATGCGGAGCTGTCGAAGGAGCGAGGCAGATAAATTCTTTCTATGCAGATGCTATAGTTGAGTAGATACCAAGAGTGTGCTTTGCTTATGGCCTAAGGACCATCCTTGTATGAAGCACGAGGAATATTGCTATTTTGACCAAGGAAAATCTAACGAGTAGAGTATGAGATTGCGTTTAAATTTGGAAATAAAAAAATGTAAAATATACGATTGCAAAGGACACTCACAATACTGAGATTATGCTCATGAGTGAGAAGTTGCAAAATTTAAGTGTGGCTCGATGGCAAAAAGCACAAAGATATGGGAGAATGAAGGCAGAATTACAGCACCTAATAAATTATGGGTCGATGAACCGGTTTCTGGTGCAAGAGATGCGTAAGGCCAGCTATTAACTTCCATTCGGCGAGAAATGGATATCACAAATTTTGAATAATTGAAATTTGTCTAGGGCAGGTATAGGGATATACCTTTAGGTATAGGGGTATACTTTTTTATCGGAAGGTATATGTACAATGTTCATACATACATTCGGCTTTATAAAATCATTTTGCCGCTCTGAATTGACACTTAAATTCAATCAGTTCAGCGTTGAAATTGCACGAAATAAAAGGAAGTAAGCCTAAATAGAGTATATTCCATTTCATTATCACATGAAATAATAAACTACACTAATTAGTAAAATTATTTTAAT
This sequence comes from Pachydiplax longipennis, assembly GCA_036926295.1. Classification (NCBI taxonomy): domain Eukaryota; kingdom Metazoa; phylum Arthropoda; class Insecta; order Odonata; family Libellulidae; genus Pachydiplax; species Pachydiplax longipennis. Next base: position 3,236,431 of record JAVFKF010000003.1, read on the forward strand.
ACGTGCATTTAGAAAAGAAAAAAGTACTTGGTTGTTAACACAGCTGATTTTTTACTACGTTTTCTACTCTAGCGAGTCATGACAGCTCAACCTTATCACTAATCCGGGCAGTGTATTCCAATACATATTTTCCATCGTCAATCCGTATACATTACATAGATGTATTCTCGTGTCAATAGGAAATGATTTTGTTAGACGTTGAAGTTCGAACTTGATAGCTTACAATTTTTTACGGACATCTTCGTTGTGTGGAGTACAAAATCTCAAAGGAGAAAGGAAAGATGAGAAATGAGGAAAGAAAGGAAATGAGAGATGAATAGTGAGGTGCCCGTGGATCTATGCTTAATACTTCGTGAGGGGTAATTTGCGAGTCAAGATAATGACTTTTTGGTGCTAAAATTTTAAATAAGCGCTAATTAAATTATGAGCATTTAGTACAGGATGTCCATATCAGTCCATACATACCGGTTTTCCGTGAGTTGACCCGGATTTAATACTCCTCCCGGTGTCCAGAAAAGTATTTTTGAAAAAATTATTTACCTGGCCTCCTTTACTACCGCTCAAATGATTTTGTTTGAAGTATTTTACTCGACTAATTTATTAAAATTTAACTATTAAATTAATTAAAATTTAACTATTAAATTAATTAAAATTTAACTATTAAATTAATTAAAATTTAACTATTAAATTAATTAAAATTTAACTATTAAATTAATTAAAATTTAACTATTAAATTAATTAAAATTTAACTATTAAATTAATTAAAATTTAACTATTAAATTAATTAAAATTTAACTATTAATTAAAAATTTAACTGGTCTTTTCATACTTGTACGACCATGTCCACTGGCAGTGGTAAAAATGTAAGTGAAGAATTTAAACGTATAGTTAAGGATGGTTTGAAAATTTTTAAAATAAAACTGGTATCCTTGAGGGATGAAGGAAGTGCTAGGGCTGATAAAGAATCAGCTATAAAGAATGTGGAGGAATTTCAGAATTTAGTGGAAGCAGAATTTTATGAGCATAAGTAAATTTTTAACTGCAGTGACACAGTTCTTCTTTGGAAACAGATGTCCTAAAGAACTTTCATAAATAATAATTTCACTAAACATAATAAGTCACTAAACTTAAATAAACAACTAAATTGATCAATACACTGTATCATATTGAAGGCTAGTTTTTTATCGTGTTTACTATATCTTTAGGCTTCTTTTTTTCACTGCTAATCCAGAGGTTATTTTGGCATTTTAGGTGGATGCTAAGACAGGAAAAAGTCACACTAATAGGGATATCCTTTCCTTGAGCCTGAAATTGGCAGAAAGCTTGAAATATGGCATTGGAAGAAGAAAGTGGCATGTTGGTTGTGGACACAGCGTTTGCATATTTTCTGAGAACACTATTGATTACTGTATTCCCCTCTTGGCTACATTTTTTGTGGGAGCAGCTGTAGCCCCTCTGAATGTACAGTACTCAAAAGGTTTGTGATTAAAATCTCATCATGTATTCTTTACTTTCCAAAATTGATTTTAATTTTAATTAAATGGAAGTAGTAAAAATATATGCTTCATGAATAGTTCACATAATAGTTGGATTACTTTCTAGGAATTCATATTCTCTGATTCTAGAAGACAATAAAATAAATCCTCCTTTACATCCATCTATAAACCATGAGAAACAGTATACGTATATCTTATACCTAAGAACCATAATGCTGTGATTAATATACCTTTCCTCTTGAGCCAATTTAAATGATTTCTTCTTTGAACTGAAGGAAACCATAGTTAATGAATAGCCTTAAAGATGATTTCCATATCCAATGGCAAACTGCCCATCTTTGCTATCTAAATTTTTTATGAATTCTGGAGCAATGATCTTCAGCAATTCTCTATCGCGTATGGATCCTTAATTATCCTCATAAAAAGAAAATAAATTTGATAACTCCATGTTTTTAGGTTCACTCAGCCTTTTTTTCCATAGGAATTCATGAGTTAAGTATAACATTTGTCAGTTCATCCTTTGTAGTTTTTTGTAAACACAGGTTATAATCTTCCTAAAGATATATGTAACTAAAGAATAATAACAAAATAAATGTACATAGTTATAACATTCTGACATTGTCATTGACAATATATGATTTTAGTAAAAACAGCTAATACAGCAGTTCTTTCTGTCATGAAAAAGTGAAAATAAGGAGACAATACACCATGCGTTTGTTTACTGACAGTAAAAAGCACTGGTAATTCCACCATAAATAAATACCATTAAATTGCAATTGGGCTTCAAAATTACAAAATATACAGGTACAAATATTTATGAACATAAATAACCATACAATATATTTGTAATTGAATCTTTATTTTTATAATAATGGAGAATATATCTTATACCAAGTTAGTGATTGATTTTATCAGAGAATCTATGTGTAATTTCCTACCGCTTTTCAATCTATAAAGTCATCTACCTTGATATTGGTGAATATATTAATGGATGGTGGATAATGATGAAATAAATCTATGGTTCATTCTATCAATATCTCCAATTAAATATAGATGATCTATTTCATTTTATTATATTTATCTTGCAGGAGAAATTCTTCATTCTATCAACATATCTAAACCAAAAGTGATATTTGCTTCAAAATCAAAATTGAATGAAATAGTCTCGGCAGCCAGAACTACTGATTTTGTCCAAGCAGTAATTGTGATGGATGAAATCATAAAGGACGAACATCATAGACCAATGAGGAGCTCAAACCATGATGATTTCATCATATCCATAAATGATATGATTTATCCTGAGGAGAAGTTTATTTCATCTCTTCCTTTGGAGAAAGATTTTCCAAAAGTCCACATTAGAGAGCATGTAGCACTTCTTCTGTGTTCCAGTGGAACTACTGGACTACCAAAAGTAGTCATGATAACACAATTCAACATCATATACTGGCTGAATATGGTGTAAGGATTTTCAGGCTATACTACTTCAGTCTAACATCAGATCTTTTCTCATTTACTTGAATAAAATGAGACTATTTGAATAAGACTTTTCATAAATAGTACACAAATAGAATAATTTATATAAATGAAATAAAAATATATATTTTTTGGTTGAAGTAATCTATTTGGTCATATTTTTCAATGCAATATATTCTGAAATGAAATGTGAAAATAATAAGAAATTGTTTGAAGTAAGTTTTAGAAAGATATGTCCTTATTCTTTACAATGAAAACTTACACTTTATTTTTTGCATCTGTCTGAATATCTGGCAGTAAATTTTAGAAAAATTAAATGCATAATGTTTGGGTTAATCATTACCTTTAGAAAGATTAAGTTTTAATTTTCTTCTACTTATGTTTACGATTTTAAATTCCAAAATATAAAATATTATGATACCATGAATGTGAAGAGTTTTCAATGCTGTGGAAGAAGCAACTCTCAAGTTTGAATATTTAAGCCAGAACAGAATGTCTTACATCTTTCAAAATTGTAACTGGTTAAACAAGCTTGGGAGACCTTCGTAATTTACTTTTTATCGCAAAATATGCACAATATACAGAATGTTGAAGCTTTGGCTAATAGGAGTGGCAGTTGTTAATTTTCTTCTATTAAGTTTTTTATTTTACATTAAAAATAATGTATTATAATAAACTGTGTGTGTGATGATATCTAATGCTCTTGTAGGAACTGCTAAGTTGAAAACTTTTTGAAGCCTGAATAGGATATCCTAACTCTTCACTAGTTTTAAAATCTGAGGATAAATTTCAGCATATTCTACAGAAGGTTATGGCAAATACAAATAGTGTTAGTATAATGATAATGGTCAATTCAATTTATAATCTCATCACTGAGGAATATTATTCGCATGAGGCCAGACTCCATTGTTTAATAATATTTTTAACTTAAAATTATTTCTACCTGCATCAAATATCAGTATAAGTTTTCTTTTTTCAGTTTGAATGAACAGCTTCATTTTATTTACATTTTTTCTCTCCTTATCTCTTTCATGCTTATTTAGAAGCCAGGAGTTGCAATTAGATCCAAACTGGACAGTTATGAGTCTTCTTCCATTTTTCCATTCATTTGGAGTTACAGGATTGCTTCGATCACTCTTTCGTGGTTTTAGATCAATCGTTATAACACATTTTGAGAAGAAACTGTTTCTTGAAACCATTCAAAAGTATAGAGTATGTATCACCAGTCTGCATCATTTATAATATTCTGCTCTTTTAGTTAGCAAAGTAATACCGAAGGACAAAATTATTAATTGAAAGCATGGTAACAATCTCTTTCACTATCTTTTTGTAGGTGTCATTAACATCTATGGTACCTCCAATAGCAGTTATGATGACGAAAGATCCTAATGTGGAAAAATATGATTTATCCAGCATTAGTTTGCTTGGAGTGGGTGCAGCACCACTTGGGAAAGAAGTGCAACAAAAATTAGAGAATTTAATTAACAAAGGAAGGGCAAGGATTGGTGCTCCTCCCTGTCGTGTAGTCCAAGGTTATGGCCTAACAGAAGCTACAGTTGGTGTTTGTTATGACAAAGGTGAAAAGCCGATACCAGGATGTTGTGGGACTCTTGTTGCTGGCCTGAAGTGTATGGTACGTATATTAATACATGAGTTTCTTTGCTAAATGTAGAATTTGTTATTTCCTATCTCACCAAATTGATTAGATGCATTCTTCTAAATTAAGAATACATTATAATAATCATGAATTAAAGTGATGTATGTTGTAAAGAAACAGCATCTTGGCCAGAACTTGAATTGAGTGGTGAGAAGGAAATCTACAAATGCTACACTTAAAGAGAAAATATATATTACTATATATTACAAAAATCAACACAACAGTAACATATTCTATTGCGCTAGTTAGATTGTTGATTTGGAAACCGGTAAATCAGTGGGAGCCAACAAGAAAGGAGAAATATGGATCCAGGGGCCTACATTAATGAAGGGATATTTAAATGATCCAAAATCTACTTCAGAAGTCATTGACAAAGATGGGTGGCTTCATACAGGAGATGTTGGCTACTATGACGATGAAGGCCGCCTCTATATTGTGGACAGAATAAAGGAAATCATCAAGTACAAAGGATACCAGGTGAAATCAATTTCTCTTCTTTCAGTAATTTTATGAAGACTTTATTCAATCTTTTACTTGTTTCTTCTTAAGAATGCATTAATGGAAGAGTTTGCAATCTGTCAGGATTGTCTTGTTGGATATTAATTATAATTCATACCATATAATAATTAATAAATATCTATTTAATGTATGACTATTCCTCTTATTAGAGACATTAGAGATTTACAAACCAAGCTATGCTTGAATTTTTCATTAAATTTACATTAGAAAATTAGGTACATATTTGTCAGTTTTTAAATTTTATTCTTTGTGCTATATTTCTATGAAACAACACTAAAATTGTCATATTTTTATGACTTAGATAAATTTTTCAAAAATTGAATATGCATGTTCAACTGCAGTAATCTGTCATCTTTGTTTAATTTGTCATTTTCGTTTACTTTTCAAGAAGATATATTGTGAAAGCATATGGTGCATTGTGTAGGTCCAAGTGTATAACATTCAGAATTCTGAACATTTGCATCAGAAGATATTTTAAGTGAATCTCAGATTGCCTTAACAGGAACAAGACCTGTCGTTTCATTATTTAATTGATAAATCATTCTTTTGTAGTCTTGCAGTTATTTTGATGAAGATAGAAGTTTTATAAATACATTTTCATTTTTAATGTTTTTTCAAAGTATAATCAAAGGTAGCCTACCAAAGAAATTTTATTGACATCCCATTTCATTTTCGTTTAAATTGACAAATATTAATGAGAATATATTTTTTGTACATGATACATTCTTTTTTGAATATCTACTATTTGTTTATAAAATCAATATATTTTGTTAGTAAAGAAAAATATCATGTATCACTTGTTACATCTTCTAATATTTATGGCACAGAAATAGGCCTATAGACTGAGGTTGTTATTTTTTTCAGGTTCCTCCTGCAGAGTTGGAAGCTATCCTTCACGCACATCCAAGTGTTGAAGATGTTGCTGTTGTAGGAATCCCTAATGAAGAAGCTGGAGAAGTACCTATGGCACTAATTGTAAAAAAGCAAGGAAAAGAACTTAGTGAAGCAGAAGTCATCAGATTTGTTGCAGGTGAACATAATGTTTTTTGCAATCGATTAGGCTTATTATTAATTGAAATTAATACCTTTTTTTTCTCATATTTTGATAATTGTGACCTAGATGATATCAGAATGTTCTTATTTTGATTCTAACTTTTCATTATCTCAACAAAACTGTTTGTTATTATTTTAGAAATTGATAGTATTTCATGAATCCTTATACCACATGAAGAAAGAAAAACTTATAGGCATATACAAGAACTACTTTTATGCTTCAACTGTTTTATTCTTATTTATTCTTTTATGCACACCAATATCCCGCATCTTTCAAGATACATAGTTTGGAATTGTCCCTCCACTCTCCACTATTTCATATTACTATAGAGCAAGGATAGAGATAGCAATAGCTATCAAAAAGATCTCAGGAAAAATATAATGGTGTTTGCCCTTAATTTTATAGCCTCATATTTAGTCATATTAATAAAAACCCTGGATTGATAGGTATACTGTATAGAACTGGTAGGAACATTTTCTGATTGATGTGCATGATGTTTATTTTAGCCATCAAACTTTATAATCTACATGGCTAATGGAGGTTGTTAAGACCATTATCTTATTGATTTCCTCATGTTAAAAACAGCTAATATGGAAGTTATCATTTTAGAGAAATTATCTTATGAATCCTTGAATTATACCTCTATTATTTCAATCTATTTGCTAATTGGAATTCTTCATGATTATATGTATGAAGATTGTTTCTTTACCCCTTATTTTTACATCTAGTGATCAAGTTGATTTCTAAGATACAATTATTATAAAACCATATTTTACATTGCCAGATCCAAAAGTAAGATAACAAGAGCTCTCATGGTAAGAATTCATTCTGCAGTTTCATGAACTGATACACATTACAAGGCTGATACTGATACACAGTACACCCTGCTTCTCAGCTGAGTCACTCTGATTGTCAAAACACTTTTTCACCGGTAGACAAAGGGATCAATGCTGATATTGAAAAAATTAGGGTCATGACTTTGAATCCACATCTGGATGTCATTCTAAATTCTATGTCTTAGTCTACCAGTGGAACAATTGTCAGGACAAGAAGGATGACTACGTTGAGTAGTTAGTTCTACTTCCTTGTGCTGTGTTTATGAGGCTGCAGAATGAATTCTATCTATGAGATTTCTTGTTACATTACCTTTATATCTGTCCTCATATCAACCTCTCACAGTCATTGTTGGTACTGACCTAAATTTCCAAAGATTTTTGGTGGGGATTTGTACTTCATACTGACACTTATCACTCTCACTTACATCCACACCATTTTGCTTATTTGCAGTTTTTTTATTTCAACTATATGAGAAAGGAAGGTTTAATCTGAAACTGTTGATATAGATGCAAAAATGCATGAACCTGTAGGTGGTGGGGAGATTTGGAAGTCTTGTATGAGGAGTTAACCCACCCTGAGATTACATGTAATAAACATGTCAGAAAATAATTCAACTTGCTTGGCTTAGTTTGGAAAATGTCTTGCAAAAAGATGTAAATTTTATCTACTTATCCATTGCAATACTACATTGTGTAGATAGCTTTAAAAATTCCTTAAGTATGTAAGTATAATAGTTTTAATAGCTTTATAATTCTGATTATATAAAATGAAACAATGTTTTTAGACTGTTTCTCACTACAACGTTATTAGAATGGATTACTGATGATAGTGTGACCCAACATGATAATCTAATGAATAACCTGTGGATGCAATATACTTCTTAGTGTATATTTCAAGTATTAAGTTTCACATGATATCACTGGACTTAATCTAATGCTTGACTTGATTATAATCCTCAATCTACACTCAATTTACCTTAAAAATTATGAATTATTGACAAGTAGTAATTGTGTCATGATTCTTCATGCTGTGAAATATTTGTTTGTATTGTTCATGAGTGAATTCCCTCATTACTAAGCAGTATTTGCATGATAAAATTCAATAAATAAATCAGAAAAGAATTAATACATCTTAGGACCAGTTTATTCTGAAAAATGGGAATACAATGATATTTATGAGAACATTTTGCTAAGAACTTATAATGCAAATCAATTTTCATGTAATAATTGGACTTGATTGCTACAGCAAAATTTGGCTCCATATCCTCTTGAATAAAAACAAACTCAGGCACATGAATCATTCTTTAGACCTCTGACTTGTGGTTTTGGAAGAAAAAAGAAATTTATGCATTTAAGTAACACAATGCATGGAAAAAGACATCCATAGCAATTTTCATTCTTCCCAAAAATAATTTTTTATAACACCACAGAACATAGCTCACATGAGGCAATTCAATCCGTGAAGAATGTGGAATAAGCTGAAAATGAAAAATGTTCTTTACAGATCAAGTATCACCACAGAAGAGATTGAGAGGTGGAGTCAAGTTTGTACAATCTATTCCCAAAACTCAGAGTGGAAAAATCCTTAGAAGAGTATTGAGAGAAAGCCTGAAATCCAAACTTTAAAAGAGTATGACTGATAAATAACTCCAAAGGATCCTGATTTTCAAAGAGGATGAATTCAAGAGAGGTGTTGGGTGATGTACAAAATTCTTGTGTAATGTATTAGTAATGTAATGGCAATAACATCCAAGAGTAGGAAATGCTCAAAGTGAATATAAATTTATAAAGATATTATTATGAAAGTATTGTTTCAGCCATCTTTGGACCAAATAATTTGATATTCATGTACAGCAATATTTTTAGCGATTTTATATTCATAAAATCATTTGATATAAATCTGATTATACTTGAATGATCGTTGTTGAATGCTACAAGATTTATTTGCTAAAAATTTATGCTAATGTTGTTATATTGTTAATTACATGATAAAATACAAGTTTCTAAGCTGTATTGAATTATTCTTATTCAAAAAATCCTTTAGATGTTCCAACTTCCAAAATCTTAACAGATTTTTAATTAAAGTCTTTAGATTAAATACCATTTAAAGTGCAAGAGTTATGCACTTTATTTTAATAAAAATGTGGAATTGTATTACAGTAATATACAATTTTTCGAATGAAAAACACTTGAAATATGGTGCCATAGAGTAAGTGTGTGTACTTACTCATAGGAGATATATGGCCACAATAAAATAACTGTGAATTAAACAACACAGATCTACACACACACACACACAATGAATACTTGTCCTGAGTGTGAGTAAAATATCAGAATTGTTTTGATGTATTGATATCCAAAATCCTGGATTCAATATCAAGTTCCACTATCCTATTATATAGGGCTACCTACTGATTTGGTTTTGTCCTTTTATTTAGGCCTGTAATTTCATCAAGAGAATGATACCATAGCTTAGAACATCTACATCTCCACAAGAAATGTTATAGTATCATGATTTTAAAATTGAATGAATTTCATAGGTATTCCTTCCAACATTTACTATGTTTTACTTTTCTGTTTCCTGATTTCATGCTAATTTTGAATGAGAATACTTAGAATGGTCAATATTTTTTAATAAACTAACTTTTCTGAGTCTTTGTTTATGTCTACTTAAGTCTCTTTAGAAAAAAGGAAATTAATAATAAATTCTTCATTATTTTAATGTTTTTTCCTACTTCTTAAGAGACAGAACCTTCATTGGCAGCATGTATTGAAAGAACAACCTCCAGCAATCTAGACTTTAATGAAGATATTAGCCCAATCTACAGCTAAATGAATAACATTTAGAATACCTCTCTTAGAGAGAGGATCTCTAATTCAATAATTTCTTTGCTAGTTTTATGGTGAGTAATAAATAATATTTTTTGGCAAATCTCTATTCTTCATAACTTTGAACCAATTGCTAGCAACATTAGATATCTATCAGTTAAATTCCAATTTGTTATAATAGTAAAACTGAGTGCCTTTAATGTAGCCTTTCTAAATTTCCAGTTGGAAAAAGTCTTTTAAAAGGCAACATTAATTCTTCAGCCAGTAGAAAAAAATAAGAAACAATTCCCACAGCTACCTGAGTAATCAAAAATAAAGACTCCTTGAGATTGGTACGTGAAATATAGGTACTTAAGCCAGAAAAAGAAAAACTCAGATTGTGAGAAATAATTACAATCATACTTGAAGTTATGGAAAAAGGTAATGGATATATTTGCAAATTATCCCTTATTTAGGCATGATGTCAGGTAAGGCTTAGATATAAGGATAAATGATAAAACAAACTTAGTGGTGAATTTTCTTCCTCAATCCAACCTTTAATAGTAAAGTCAAACATGGAATATTTGCTCAGCTGAGAGAGTATTAATACTTTATGTGTTACAGTAAGTAGCACAATTAACAGAAGAACGCTTTCTCCTTACTAAAGACGAAAAGAAGGATGAGCCACATCCTATTTTATGATGAAGGTATGAATGTATTCCTTGAAATTGGACCTAAACGAGAATTGGTTACTAGTAACAAATTATAAATTTCACTGCAGCATCCAGTGTTTTGATTTTTCAGAATTGGATATATACGAAATTATTCAAGAGTGAAAATTTTGATTTAGTACCAAGACTTGTAAAATGATACAGCAAATATTATTTCAGCCTTTTCCCTCAGATTATACAAAAATATAATTGTACAACATGTTTTCCACAGTATATTAGCGATGTGTTTGCCATATATTGACAAGGGTCGAATATTTTACAAATCAATAAGAAGCAGGATAGAGAAAAAAGCTTTTTCAATCAATAAGGATCAGGATGGAAAAACAGTTCTATAGGAAATAGACTTAAATTATCTAAGAGAAACGTTTTCCGGTCTCTTCATATAAGGAGTTATTTGGATAATTTTTCTTCCCTAAGATGTACGTTTTGAAAGTTAATCACGGCACGATAACAAACACAAAAGTAATGCTGGTAAAGTTTTGCTTTCGATCTTGGAATACATATGGTCAGGTCTGCCATTATTTTAACTGTTCTATAGTAAATATAGGAATTTCAGTGTATGACGCAGATAGGAGATACATAGGGAATTCACATAGTATTACGTATTGTATCGTAACTTAAAAATACACAATATTAGCATAACACATATCAATACATAAACCCCTATTCTCAGTCTCATTCCTCTGTAAACTTCTTATGGTTTTATGAACTAGAACGATTAGAACTTACTCCATCTACTTCAGCGGAAATCGATGAAAATTTGCTACATTCGTTTGCACCCAATTTTCGGTTGTAAGTTGAAAGTATGAAATTTAAATACCGTTAGGTGTATCCGTTGTATCTTTCACACCTGCTTATCCCAATAGCGTATTGGTGGAATTGCAAACAAAGCCATTGCTCTCAAAAGTAAATACAATTGAGAGAGGGCATGGAGAACGAACGATAAGATAAGATAAGTTAAAAAAAAGTATCCTTTGAGTCCCTCTCATGACGTAGCGAGATACTCTCTGTATATTCAAATCGTGTTTACTTTAGCATCGAGCGGTTCAGTTAGAGCGATTTAGAAATTCGACTGTTGGATAAGTTTTAAGATGTCTGAGGAAATCATATTATCTGGACCTCCGGAATTAGAAATCAAAGATCTTCGTAATTGCCTTGGAGAACATTTTGTACAAAGATTATCCTTATTAGGAAATAAAACTTCTCAAGTAAGGAATATTTTGTTGTACTAATTTAATTGAATTAAGTTTCTTTGCGATACTGTCACAGTGTATTATTTTATTGTATTTAATGATTCTACCTATTCTCTTTAAAGTTAAAAGGATTTTCTCCTAGTCTTTACAGTTTCGTAACATCGGTGTTTCGCAATAAGATTATCAGAATATGCTTATTATAAATTTTCTGCGATTCATGCTTATTAAATGAGCTCGTATTTTAAAATTTTCTATTCAATACATAGAGCTTAATGCAACGATTCAAATTATTTACTGGAATAACCCATAGTTTATTTATATTTACTCTTTTCAACTGTTCTCACGTCCTTGGATTTTGAATCTGATTAGCCGTAGAACTTGAATTACTAGTTTTAAAAACATAGGTATTTCGTCGCAGCTTTTAGTGTAAACCCCACAGAGAAATAATTAAACAACTCTACTTTAAATAATATCCTGGTATAATTTATAAAAACAATGTAAATATATTATTTAATTTAACTCACTATAAGACTGTGTATTTCTCTTGGAAAATTTTCCACCCTTGAATCAGATGCTTTACTCAGGTATTGATTTAACACTCTAAAATACAAGATTACTTATCCTGATATAAGAGAAATCATAGAGAAAATAGAGGCATCATTAAATTAATTTTATATTCTGTATAGTTTTCCATAGTAAAACTGATATGTTCCAGCTTGATGTTGCTCGATCCATTATGCTTTGAGTATTTCTCAGAGGTCCCTCCTTCTGCAATCATTCTCCTCTTCAGAGCTCTAATGAAATTTGGGTTCGATTACAGAAGCAGATATCATTAGCTAATGAAAGTTAGGTGCTTATGGCTTATGCTTCAATATTTTTGTACATTTTATTAAGCCATCTTTTTTTAGCATGCTACAGGATAGGCCTTATGGCATAAATTATTCTTTTCAAATCTTTACTTTCTTGATGAAATTTCTGGGATTTATCAATTTAAAAAGACTTTTTATCTCCTGTTAGCAAAGGGGAGCAATCTATTAATTATAAGATTAATGGAATGATTTTTGAGGGGAATATCTATAGAAGTTAAGTAAAATTCTCTCAGAATTTGAATAATTCAATGAACAGTTCTATCTTAGGGCTTAGTTATGAGAGATACTTGAAGTTATTTTTCACACTAAGAATGGGTAGAATGATATCAACTGTTTGTAGGTTACTACTGCAAAGGTGTCATCAGTTTCAGAAGATTATTCCATTCTCACCATTTTATTTACTGATAGTATATGTTGTAAAATATATTCTAAGCTACTGGTTCATTTTCAGGTGGATGCAGTAACAGGGAAAAGCTACACATATAATGAAATACTCTCCCTAAGCCTAAAGTTGGCTGAAGCAATGAGATATGGAGATGCCAAAAAGAAGTGGCATATTGGTTGTGGGAATTATGTTGGAATTTGTTCAGAGAACACAATTGATTTTGCCTTGCCTGTCTTAAGTGCAATTTATTTAGGAGCTGCTGCAGCTCCTATCAACCCTGCATACTCAAAACGTAGGTCTTTAGGCAATGGTTGTAAATTGTTTCCTTTTACCAGCTTTTTCTCAAATATTCCATTTTATTGTAAAGAATCCTCAAAGAAGAATGCTATTAGATAAAAAAGAATCAAATTGAGATGAGAATTTCCTAACTTGAAAGTTTTTTCCATCAAAAGTAATCCTCAATCAACAAAATGAATTAATTGAGTGTTTGAAATTTAAGATATCTTTTTAATTTGTGTTTTCCTTCATTGGGAAGCTAGAATATCTTTAGAGGTTTTTGAAATGTTAGTTTTTATGTATGAGATCTATTTGCTACTAATTCTTGCAACCATATTTAAACTCAATGATTAAAGGGAACCTAAAAGGAAATATCTTAAAGGATATGTATCAGTATATATAAGTATCTTAAAGGAAATATCTTATAGTAAATTTATAGATCCAAGTCAAAGTGAAAAGGCTATGGAATATTATTATGTTTAACTATAGACTTAACTATTTTCAAAATTCAAAATCAGGTCCTTATATAAAAGAATGCAATGAAAATCTGTCATGGAGATGATGTGAAAACATTTTTCATTAAACCAAGTTAAGATAAAAAGTTAGATGAACCATAAGATTTTTAATAACCTGGAATTGCTATTCTCAATAAAATCATTTCTAGTTTTTTATGCTTTATATTTAAAAATTAAATTTATCTTTTTGAGTATTCAGAGTAGAAGTCTGCAGAGGTTCAAATATTTTGTCCTAGCCTGGCGCAGTCCATTCATAAGTGAACTTTAACCTTTCTGCTAATACTATCACATTAACAGCATTACAAATCTCAACCAAGGCTGAAAAATATTCTATCATCTGCTCTGAGCTCATGCCCATTCAGATCACTAATTAAGAAGGAAGAATTTGGTTTTAGGTCTTAATTTGGCCTTCTAGGTTAAGAAGTTATTTAGATTTCAGAATCAGACCTACCTCCTCAGGAACCACCATATTCATAACTTCTTTCCACAACTTTCTTTGCATTTTCAAACAAATTAATTAGCTTTTATTCTGCGGCAATTGTTTTTGTTAGAAATATAATCTCTGAAATCTATTCAGCCATGGTATTCAAATTACTCTGGCTTTCAGCTATAAATAATTAATTGTTAATACTTGGATTTTAATTATATATTCATAAGTGTTTTAGCTCAATAAGTAATTTACTGTGTATTAATTTAAGCTTTTGACCTATTTCCTTAGAAAGGATAATTGTTGTTTATCTAGAAAGTCATGTGATGTAAATGCAAGTAATTAAGTCAGAATATTTTTGATGGATAATATTATGAGTTGATTTTATATATTTTACTTCTATAGGTGAGATAGAACATGCCCTTAACATAAGCAAACCAAAAGTAGTATTTTCTTCAAAGACTAGACTGAATGATGTTATCGAAGTGGCTAGGTCTACTGGATTCGTTCAAGGAGTAATTGTGATGGATGAAATTGGGAAGGCACCATATGGCAGTGAATCAGCTATGTTGGATAAAAATGATGGATATGTGATTTCCATGAATGATTTGATTCATTCTGAATCATTTGTCCCATCCATGCCTTTTGCTATGGACATGCCTAAAGTCCACATGAAAGATCAGGTTGCTCTTTTGATGTGTTCCAGTGGAACAACGGGATTACCTAAAGGAGTAATGCTCACCCAGTTCAACTTACTGGTCACCTTATCACACCAGTAAGTTTTTTGGTTTCCTATACAATACGTAGTTTTTTTTATTTTGCTTGATTTTCAATTTATCCTCGTTTTAAGTTTATTTTAACATTTTGCTTGTTAACCATTTTAAGTTCTTTTAGTTTCCCTAACTGCTAATTAATTTATGTTTCATAATGCCTGAATTATTTTATGAAATGATTCTTTCAATCAGATTAAGGAGTGACCTTGCCATGGATAGCCAAGTATTATTCAAGCCTGATGATGTAACGCTTGGCATTCTTCCTTTCTTCCATGCATTTGGGCTCCTGGTGTTACTTTATTCGCTGTACTTGGGAATGAAAATTGTTGTTATGCCTCGATTTGAAGCTGATAATTACCTTGAGTCCATTCAAAAGCATAAAGTATGATATCTGTTGTTTTATGTTTTTATTCATTAATTTTACTTTATTACAATTTCTTCCCTCTATTTTTATTTAAGTTACTCAATTTTTATTTTCTGCATCATCTGCAATTCTATTATCATTGCAGTTTTTCAAAGGAATTTGCAGGCCTGTTTTTCTGTTTGACATATGCAGTTATTTGGAAAATGTTAAAACATTCTTTCTGAAGTAATTTACTGTTTTTGGTGAAAAATAATGCTCAATCAGAGAAAATGTTAATAAAAATTATTGTGATTAAGAAAAGATGGATCTATAAAACTAAAGGACCATGGAAAAAGTTCATATTGAATCAAACAAATACATTCTTTTTGTATTTTTGGATGTTTAACTTGTTCGCATTCAGGCGAAGTAATGGCAGCTTTTAAAATACAGCCATCAAATGATTCTGCAGAAAAATGTTAATGAGCAAATATTTTGCAATCTATAGGTTTCAATGATACTCACAGTGCCACCATTGGCAGTGTTTTTAGCCAAAGACCCAAGGGTGGCTAAATATGATTTGTCAAGCATTCGTCAGATATGCTGTGGTGCTGCCCCTCTTGGAAAAGACATTCAAGAGGAAGTTGAAAGCATAATCTCTAAGGCCAGAGCAAAGATTGGTGCTCCTCCATGTAATTTGATTCAGGGCTATGGCCTCACTGAAACAACTCTTGCTGTTACCATGTGTCCTAATACAATGAAGAAATATGGTTCCATAGGCATTCTTTCACCAGGAGTTCAGTGCAAGGTGAAGTCTTATGAATTCATTCTTATGACTCATAAATTATGTGGAGTACACTTACAGAGACTCATTGAAAGTGTCCACATCATCATCCTATAATAATAAGTTCAAAATCCTCTTTAAGAGCATGTTTGTGAATGAGATAGCGCAATCAAAGTTTTACAGTGTCTTTGCACCTTAATATTTGTGTAATCATAGATAAATTATTACAAACAAAATAGCTTTTAATGAATATTATTTCATGTAGTGTATTTTAAGAATGCTTTATTGTTGCACTAAGTGTAATTAACTGTTAGTAATTTTCATATTCTTTCTGAGAGAGATTGTTGCTTAAATACAAATACTGAAAGTTAACCTCTTTAAGATTAATTGTTAACTTACTAAACAAGTCAGTTGAATTGACTTTGTATCAAAACTACTATTATTTTCTAAGTTTGTCATAGTTGCCTCATCAAGAAAATATTTGATAATTCATGTTGGTTACATATTTTTTATTACTTTATTTTGGGTAAAGAGTATATATTTATACACTATGCTTAAAAGATAAGTATGTGTATAATTTTGAATTGGGTATTTAATATTTTCAGTGGTATGGCATATACTTATAATACTCAAAACCTACTTTATTATTCCATTTGAATGTGAAATGACTCTTTGCCTTCTGCAGGTTGTGGATCCAGAAACAGGAAAATCATTAGGACCTTACAAAGAAGGCGAGCTTTGGTTCCGAGGATCTATGATTATGAAAGGTTATTTAGGTGATGCAGAAGCCACAGCAACAACTATAGATAGTGAAGGATGGCTTCATACAGGAGATATTGGTTATTATGATTCAGATAGTCATTTTTATATTGTTGATAGACTCAAAGAACTTATCAAGTACAAAGCATATCAGGTGAGTCAAGAGATTTAGAAATATATTTTTTATTATTGATAACAAAATTTTTAGTCACAAAAGTGAAGTTTAAGAACTTTTTTACATTCAATAATGGACTATAAGTATTCTTTGCACACTTAAGTACTTAGATGTCGTGAGTTAGTTTAATTTTTCTTTATAAAGTCACTCTTTGTTATAATCTATAACTCTCCAAAATTTTTAATTCGTCAGTTTGTCTAAATTTTGAAGTGTGAGCATATTATATGTAAAGAATTATTTGAATGACTCCTGTCAATCCTGCAAGGTTTCTTTTTGATAAAGGTTCCTCCAGCTGAATTGGAGGCATTGCTTCTAACTCATCCAGCTATTGAAGATGTGGCTGTCATTGGTATTCCTGATGAATCTGCTGGTGAACTTCCCATGGCAATAGTTGTCAAACGACAAGGGAAGCAGATTACAGAGGCAGAAATTGTGAAATTCATAGCAGGTATTCAAAATAACTCGTTTAAAATTAAATCCATTTACAGTGATGAAAACTAGCTTCCTTGGGAAGTAGAGGGACCCAGTTTTTCAAAATGGCATAATATTTGGAAGGGTTTTCATTTCATTAACTTCCTTACTATCTATTGAATGCTTTTGTAGAATCAAAATTCATCTCCTTTCAATTCAGGTTCCTTCTTAAAATTGTCTATATGTTCTCTTGGAGTACCCTTAGTTATACTAAAAAGCACTGAAAGATGCTCCACAAAATATTATCCATTTTGCTAGCCAGGAATTAATTTGAACTCCTTATTACGACTGTTTGGTTTTCAGAGAGGGAAAGGAATGAAGGATGCAATTGGGGTAATTAGGGTACTTTTAGACTGAAGCTTGGATTTTAAGAAGGATGTATGTGTATATGTCGTTGATTTTGAAAAGGAGTTCAATAGAGTCAAATGGCTAAGACAGATTGATACGTTAAATAAATTTAAGATAAAAAGTAGGCGTTTTTGTGATTAAATTAGACTGCGCAAGTGGCTGATGGAGAACTGGAATGGGCAGAGTGAGAGTGAGGAGTTAGATAAGGCTCTTTTATCAGCATCTCTTTTTAATGTATATTCAGAAGAAATTGTTAAAGAAGTTGAGGATGAAATCGTTAAAGGAGTGAAAGTTGGGGAAGTAGTAAAGGCAGTAAGATATGCTGACAAGGCTATTTTGTGTGATTCAGAAAGAAATTATGAGTTCTAATAATTGCACTAAATGGTATAACAAGGAAGTTTTAAATTTTTGAAAATTAATTTACTCTCTTCCAAATGAGATTTAAATATGAAATTTAGGGATTAATTTGAGGGTCAATGGACTACTACATATGGATATTGTTTCTTAATAGAATCATTGACTCTGGGCAACTCGAAAGTACTCTCATAAAAAATGTACATATTTTTTTTCACTGTTTGCAGGATTCATTTAATTAAAAAATTTAATTTAAAAGAAATAATGGTCCTACAAAATCAGCACAAGTACCAAAATTACAAAAGTGTGACAAGTACCAAGAAATGGATTAAAGATTCTTATTTTGATTATGGAATATTATTTTTGATTCAAATTTGCAAGAATTATGATGACATAGACCAAAATTTGGTGAGATTTTGTGGCTGTTAACAATCTGTTTTGGAAGAGGAGGCAATTTTCTGTGATACACAACTTAGATGAACACATTGCAGGGACAGACTTAGGACCAAGTAGAAGTGTTTCTTAATCATAAGTATTTGAAAAAGGAAACTTATATGTTGCTTTTTTTTATGACAATGGAAGCCAGAATACATAGTTTTTTTTTGGATTCTTTGGAAATACATACAATGTTAGCAATTTCATTGGAAATTTATCCAGCCCCATTGACCTCTCTAGCAGATGATTGGTATTAATAATATGAATATGAAATTTATTAAATATTTAAGCTTGTTGAATTAAAATCGACTGAAAATTCAAGGATTTTGGCTTAAAAGAGCATATACTATGTATACATTCATAAATATATATTATTAAATAAATTTATTTTTAAAGTGGAGTTCACTAGTGTATACATATGTTCCTCAATTTAAACTCATAAACTCGACAATTAATGTCCATAAACTTCATTACGTTATATTTGTCTTTGAGCTTTTATATTTCATTGTCTTTGAGCTTTGTCAAGACATCATCAGCTCATCATTGATGTGGCAAACATATAAGATGTCTCAGCCTAAAACAATTTATGGCATTTTAATCTCTCAGGTATTGATAGTTGGCACTCATTCAATTAAAGGTTCTCCTTCCCTGCTATATAATCTTGCATCCTTTTGTTTGAATTTTATAACCATTTTTGATAATATATCCTAGATTGTATATAGAATTAAAAAGCTGTAAGCTAGGTTTTGTTTAAACAGGCATTGTTATTATAATTATTTGCATGAATATCAATTCAGTGATCAAATTTTAGTTTTTTAGGTTTGAAATAATACTTATTATGCTGAATAAATTATGTCTGAGGTTGATTTTTAAGAATAATGACATATTTAACTGGAAAATATTTTGTGTATTTTCAGAAAATTTTGTAACTAATCAGCATGTTTTTTCAAGAGTTGATAACTCAATACAGTTACAAATGAAATTAGACTTATTATCTCTATGAATAGGCTAATTATGGTAAAACTATTTGAAAATGTGATTAATCATCTAAGTATAATCCAGGTCTCAACTCCAGATTTTCTCATATCTGTTATAGGAACTGCATTTCAATTGCTAGAACTAATCCTTGTGGAAAATTATCATTAATGAATGTTATATTATAATTAATAAATTAACATAGTTTAATTTTAAAGTTTATTCTAAAATCAAATTATGATATAGAAGAATGTACAATTGTGATTAATCCAATTAATACAATTAATTGTGATCAAAGGTTATTAATTGAGATAAATCATGATTTTCAGATCGAGTATCACCACAGAAAAGGTTGCATGGTGGTGTCCGGTTTACAAAATCTATTCCTAAAACTGCAAGTGGTAAGATTTTAAGAAGAGTTATAAGAGAATCATTAAAATCAAAACTTTGAAAATTAAAAATGATGGTATACTCTCTCATAATGACAATTTCCTCCTGATATTAACATAGGTACCTCAAGTGTGTTATTTTTATCTGTGACCAAAGGTTTCTCGTCATTGGATTTGTTGTATTTTTAATTCTTATGTTACCTTTTAACCCAATTTTTGTTTTTCTGGAATTGAAGGAGATCATGCACTTGTCAGTCGATTTGATATTATTTCTTGTTATTTTTCAACATTCATATGTTTTGTTTTATGTTTTATGAAAATGACATAAAAATGGCAATTAAAATATATCTAAGTCAAATATTTCCATTTCATTCATCACCTATGCTAGCCAACAACATTCAAGTATGCTTAATCAATCCTTGGAGAATTTGCACCTTTAATCTGTCAATCTTTTAAGAATGCTCACTGGTTTGCTTGAAGTGATATAGCATTGCATTAAATTAATTACATATAGTTGCATAACCCTTGACTGCTGAATATTTCCTTGACAGTGAAGAAATGCAAGATATCCAGTTGATGTTATGGAAACAGTAAGGCCAGATGACTCAATGAAAGGATACAAATGCCTTGTAGGTCATCATGTTTGGGTACCAGTGGAGGAAGTAGCCTATTTGTGTATCACCATGATCAGCTAAACATTTTGTTTGTCAGAGAAAATTGGTTTAAAACCCTCTAGGATTTGCTTCAGTCCTTATGGAAAGGTAGGTCTAACCTAGCCACTTTACTAAGGATCATTATCAAGGGAACTGCATTTATTGGGTATTTTAAATGAAATACATATGTAATTCGAAGGAAAAGGCTGTAAGTAAATTATCTAAAAGGTACTCCAATGGCATAAATTTCAAAGATAAGATAGAAAAAATAGAACTTACCTAGGGGTGGTTCTCCTAGGTGAGTTCTCTTTTTCCTTTCTTACCTTCAAAATTTACAGCATTGGAGGACCCTTTGGATAAAATAATGAAGTGGCATGTGTAAGGTCATCACTTGGAGCAATTTAAAAAGATGTTCATCTGCAATGGACATATTGGAATATAGTGTTAAACAATCCTAGCTAACTAGGGTTGTCCATCATAAATCTATGTTGTATGGTCAGAAAAGTAGCATTCTTGTCTGTCCTCTGTGAGTGTAGATAACTATGATGAACTAATAAGCAATTCAGTTTGAAAAGTGTATAGGATGGGCTTGAAGCATGGTAATGTTTGGCATTTTATGTTAATACACCTTTCAGGCAGCTTAACTTATCCATTTCTTCTGAAATCAATCCATTTCCTCCTCTCCTTCAAGATCATAATATTTCTGGAACTTCCTAATCCTTAAAACTCTTTAAAGTAGTAGCAGTGGTGTAGTGCTTTATGTTTTCCAATACCCAACTTCTACAAACCACATATTTCAGTTGGTTTCCAATCTAACACACTCACAAATCTGTTACTTTCTATTTGCTGTATCATCATAAATTCAAATTTTATTAAACAATGGAAAAATTTTAAATGAATCTAATCATCCATGAGATTGTATTGGATTTGAAAGTGGAAAATCCATTGGATTTTCCACTTTTGAGGCAGATGCTTTAGCCAATTAAACTACCAGCAAGTACATTTTTATTCCATTAGCTTAATTGGCTAATGAATCTACCTGGCAATTGGAAGAAGTCATGGTTCTGTCAATTATTTTTCATGTCAACATTTTCCTGGGCAACTTTGCTAGGTACATACCTTTACATGCTAAGTCTCCATTACCCTTATCTCAAGGCATGTGGTGATGATTTATAATTTCCTACAACTATCATTGAATCTCTTCTAAAGAATAAGTAATGAAAAACGGCCTTGTAACCTACCTTTTCCATTCTAGTTAAACAAATAAAATATATTGTAGAAGCTCTCACTTCATGGGATTCATAACATGGATGAATAACTAATAATTTTATCAGATTTAAATCATGACAGTTATTACAGTGTAATAAATTCAAGATAAATGCAGATAACCTCAACTATATTTAGGTGCTTCCTTTTACTTCATGATTTACTTACAGACCAAAATCATTTTTCTAACAAAATACTTTGTGTGAAATTTTTACAAAGGTACCATTCACACATAATAGTAATAAAAGATTGTTTCACTTTTTGACAGACAGCCAATTTTCTTGGTTTTTAAATGAAAAAATAGCTTCCAAAAGTATAGTTTACGCTGTAATTAGGCTGCAGTCAAAATTCAGGTTGTCTCAATAGAAGAGAAAAGAGGTTGTGAGTGTTAGAAGAAAGATGATGTAAATTTCTGGTTTACTTGTCCTTTGAGGATAGTATTTAAGTTACCATTTTTGGGATCTGCAAGTTTTAAAATTAGCTATTCTCTCTTAATTGAAAACCTTAAGTCACCTTATTAATATTTACATCATACTAGAAAATTGTACTATATATAGCAAAGGTTAGCTTTAAACAGTAACTTTGGTGATGCATGAAATTTTTTGTGGTATAGGCACTGCTTAAGTCTAGAAATACTTATCTAACATTTCACTTTTATCTTTGGTGGTTTGCTACTAATAGATGACACCTTTAATTTATTTTATATATTTATTTCAGTTTTATTATTTTGCTTTGTAACAAATTTATGATATGAAACTGGCTTAAGATTTCCCATTTTCAAATTAGAGTGACTATGTTCATTCAGCTACAGTTCAATAAATAAGTACATATACAAACAAAATAAAATCAAGAATTGTTCTTCTATCACATGAAACTGAGAAGATGAATTACATAGACCTCTGTTACAAAAGCACACAGTCATTTCTGGTTTAGTGTAGATGTCCATACATCCCACTTGCAACTTATTTCCCTTACTGTCTACTGGTCCTATACATCCCCGCTCTGTTAACCTATATCCATTTCCTTTTATTATCTTGGTAACACAGAAGAAAGCTTTCTTTCTTGTACAGTGAGTGATATACAAAAGTCTTTCATACTTGTGCATTAATTTCCAGTAATCTGGATCACAATTTCTTGCTTTTGAATCTCGTGTGTCTGACTCACACTGATAACATAGAAGTACTTTTCTCTTCTGGGCTAAATTATCTTGTGGTAAAATGTATAAAGTTTTATTGTTGATATCCTGAAAGCCATTACTATGGATCCTTTTCATCAGGAACATAAATATAAAAACATTTGTCCAAAAGCATTGGAAGATCCACATTGTCTAGGAACTTATTAGCTCATTGTGAACAACCTTCTACATCAGAATATCTTACAAACTTTATCTTCCTTGTATTATAATACAGGGAAGATGAACTACAATATACTAGTGCCAGTCTTTCCAAGTTCTGTAGATAATAAGATGATGTTTGAAATAAAGGAAGAATACTGCTGTATTCTCCTTAACATTTTTCAAAATCTCTTCTATTTTCCCTAAGTACTTTATTACTTAGAGTATCTGTGAAATAATGTTGGATTACTATTAACTGCCATCATGAGTATTTTCCAATATTTACTTTTTCAGACTTCTAATAACTGAACATGATTTCTAACAATCCATATTCAATAAATAGTGATATTAAGTGAGAATTTCATCCTTTATAAATGTAATTTTTTGAATTCAGAAGAGGTTATAAAGTTGACTACTAATCAATCCAAAATTTCATATTTTGATTTAACTGTCAAGGCTGTAACATTTAATAATTACTTTTTGTTGGATATCAGGCCAAATATTTTATTTTTAACTTACTCTTAGTGTGTATAACAAAAAGAATTGATTCTACAGATGTAATCTGCAAAATCAGATATTCCTTTAATGTAGAGGTATCCTTAAATAAATAATTCAGTCACGGTATCTAAGGATTTGGATTGCAAACAATAATGCTAGTATATTAAATTGCAAACAAAATTTGTTCGATATTTTGGAATTATTCATTGAAGGAATATTCCCAGAAACACTTTAATGTTTAACGATTTTATTGCGAAGTATGCAAGTATTTCTTCTATTTCTGACATTAATTTCAATCTTTCTACGTCAGCGCTATAATTTAATACTTAATTTTATTGTACATACCTACGGGAAGGTGGTATAAAAAAATTCCCCGATGTATTTTAGCTTGGTTCAAAAGTACATCGCAAAGGGTATTTCTTAAGCGTTTACGGAATGTATATAAATTTTTAAGTACTAATTTTTGTAACATTGTACTCTATTAACTAGGCATCCCATGTTGGCATTTGAACGAATCTCTGTACTAGCCAATCCCGTAGCCAGGTTGTTGGCGCCATTTTAAATAATAAATGATAAATATTATAACGCACTGGCGCAGGTGCTCTATACTTAGCTCTGGGATTCCCGCTCAGCAGGGCTTCTTCGAATGTATGGTAGAGAGAGTTATCTTTCAGAACCTCTGGTGTTCGAGGACCTGCGGAAAATACTGCACTTAGATATGTTTGGTAGCGGTTGAAGTAATCTCCGTAGAACTCCAATTGCTCTTTGTTCATCGCAGCTTTCATTTCTGCTGCATATTCTCCTTGGAGTCCCGCTAGATTGCTGCGCTGCGAAAAAGACCCTACAAGAAAGATGTTTCTTTTATATATATTATCTTATTATATTTGGTTTTGATTACGTTCACTTGAAAAATGAACGAATGATTTTCGATAACGCGTTACGTATAATTTAATTGCTTAAAAGCAGTTTAATAATTCTATCTCTAATATAAGGTAAATTATCAAGCAAAGTTGATGTATGCATGAATTAAAATGTTCAAATTTGCAGATTATGTTAATTAAGAATAAAATAATTATAAGATATACGCATTACGTACCGGGCAAAACTGTAATCACTTGAATTCCATATTTCGCAACCTCTACTCTTAAACCATCAGACCAGGCCTCAATAGCGGCCTTTGTTGCACCGTAAACTGCCAATCCTGGTAGAGTTGCTTCTGCACAATGGCTGCTTACTGTTACAATACGTCCTGGGAGTTCATAGAACAGATTTGTGAGAAGAGAAATTTTTCTTGCAATGAAAAGGACATACATGATAATTTTACATTCAAGTCTTCAAATCATTCCTTACAGTTTGAAACTTTCAATCCTCACGGAACCCATATCCGGCAATATCTCTTGATCTACATATTATTTTGTCAATTATATTAATCGTTATTGATGAAACGGTCAAAGATGTACGAACCCCCTACGTTTATTCTATTTACGTTAGATTTTAATACCAAATCTAGATTATAAAATCTTTTTTTTTAGAGTCATGAAATCTTAATAGGCAATTCATGAAATTTCTACTCACCTTTGCTCTTCCTCAGCTCTGGGCAGAAAGCCTTTGTGACCCTATAGGTTCCCAGAAGGTTGACGTCCGTCTGAAATTTTATGAGTCTCTCCGTTTGCCATTCAAATTCGCCGAAGACCATCACACCTGCATTATTCACCAATGTTCCTAACTCTGGAATGAATAAGGTATGAAGAGTTACACTGGGACCCAGCAGCATAAAATTAAGTGATTTCAAAATTCTTCACTAAGCTTCTCCAATTCTATAGGTATATAGAGAAAGAGTCACAGCTCCAAAACCATCAAAAAGAATTCTGTTTGATGGTTTTGGAGCTGCGACTCTTTCTCTACTTCAACCATCAGCGGTAAGCTGTTATCATATTATCTATAGGTGTATGTTCATTCTTAGGAGATGAACTGATTACATAGAAATCCGTTCATATTAGACTGAATTTCCCTTATAGAATACTAATATACTTAGTACTTATATACTCAATATATTCATATAATAAATTTATATTCATAATTCTGTTTCTTGTTTAAAAATTTATTCTTAAAGATAAGTTCCCTTCTGTCCATATCCCTTTAACTAGATTCGTGGAAAATTTTCCATAACTTATATCTTAAATATATTCAGAATTGTTACTGGAATACTGAATTGTTTTCCGTCTGATGTAAACTCATGTAACTTCACTAAGCACCGATAAATAGAGCTTTCTGACTGATAGTTGTTTAGCCCGAAATTTTTTTCTTAGCCTTCATATATCACTAGGCTTACATACGTCTCGATTTGACTGCGATTGCCCTGATCGTAAGACACAGTCTCGGTCATTTTTTCTATAGCTGGTTAGACGGAAAAACTTGGAGAAATATAATAATGTAAGATACCGAGATTTCAATAAAAGAAATAATTTAAACGGAAATTTTAATACAGTGATGACGCTTTATGCACACAGAATGTCTAAAAAATTAACTCAGGTTGAGTTTTAAGGCAACGTTCCGGTTTCTTATCAATAGACTATGATACTATGCAGACTATCCCTTAGTATTTAGATTGCTATCTTTTTACGGTGTTGAGGTTCTTGCTTTGTCTCTTTGGTCGAATAGCTGTCAACAATAGCCGGTAGACAGACACTCGCAGGTTTTCTTTTGGTACACAATAGTCCGCGCTTACCTAAACCATTCTTCTTGATATGCTTCATAACGATATCTCTGGCGGTAAACACACTGGTTGCATCCGTCACGTCCATCTTGAGGACGTGCAGTCGTTGCGAGTTGGGGCATAGTTCCCTCAGCCTCCTGGCTCCGATTCCGTCTTCGCGAAGGCATGTCGCAAAGACCCAAAGGCCCAAATCGTGGGTCCTCAAGGCGAGCGAAAACCCCAGTCCGGAGTCGCAGCCTGTTATTAGAATTGCCCGCTTCGGATCGTAATTCTCGACAAGACGCCGTCTTCTGTTGGACTCCCAGCTGATCCACAGCCGTCGTCCGACGACTGCCAGCACCGCGACGGCACAGGTAACCAAAGCTTTTTGCCCGTGAGTTCCCCCGACGACGAGACGTTTCAGCGATGAAGTAGTGGCTCCCATATCGCCGGGAGATACTACTCATGCCAATGCTTAGGACTCGGGAAGAAGACACCCGCAGCCGTCGGTCCTGGCGACCTTTGAAGGCGCCCTACCCGTTAGAAATGAGATTCTCTTCATGTATCAATGTGAAAAATAGACATAGGTGTTGTATGGCGACAGAGATTTGGCGTCTCTCGTACTTTAACAGCGCACGACGGGTTAGTCTACTGGTTAGAGGGCGTACTGAAAAGTCCTGTCCTTGAGAAGCCGTCTATCCTTTTCCCGCCCTTCGTCCTACGTTCCGCTCTCTCCCTCTTTCTCCTCTGTTCTCCTCACCCAACTGTTATTCCCACTCCACTGCCACGGGTAGGCGTGATATGGGAAAGCGCTTTCAAGCGCGCCAAAGTTTCAAACATTCACAAGAAATGCAGACGGATAAACATTACTATGGCGATATTTTATCTGAAATCGAAGGGTGGAAATGAAGGCGGAGTCTTGAGAGCTATTCAAGGTTGGAATGTTACGTGAAAGAATGAATGAAGATTTTCCAAGAGACAGTATGATCGTTGTAATAACCTCATGTGTCAGCTTTCAGCCTTAACATATTTTCATTCATCGGACAATAATTCCAAAAAGCACTGTTAAATAGCAATGAAATCGCCATTGAATTTTATCTTGTTTACAAGGAAGAATATTTTATTAAATACTTTGTGATGTGTACTCCCGTTTAGTTTAGTTTTCATACTGTCGACATACTTCGTAAAATTCTCAATGCACTGTGAATGTGGGAGATTTTTTTCCGATTATAGTTCTTAATGACGTCTCAATTTCAGTTTACAAGAAATGTAAAATTTTTCTTTCACCAATTGCTTTTCTTGTTCATTAATTCAACCTATTGAAATTCAAGAATTGAGAACTGAACAACATTTAGAAGTTGAATAACAAGTAAAAATAAATGTGGTTACTTATTATTTTATATTATTTGTGTTGGATGGACTAATCATGTCATACCGTCGCATTTTTTATTCGTGGAACAACTATAGGCGATTTTGAAACCTCAGATCGACAATGTTCCTTTGCTAATCCGTTATTCCACGTACACAGTTAAGGAATATACAAAGAGATTCGCAACTTGGGCAGAAATTACTGATGACACAATAGCGGTGACTCGAAAAGTAGGGGAAGGCATTTGCCCCTTCCAAGGTTACCAAACATTCATCCATATCGCTATATATAGAGTAAGCTGGCAGGAAAACGAATACGGTCGTAAAGGGAGAAAATTTTTATTACATTTCAAAGTACCAAAATCAAATAAAATTTACGTAAAACGTTTTATTCGAGAAACTACGAGAACAATCCCGGAGTCGTCCACTATTACTGAATTTGTTTGGGTTCGAAGAGTTATAATAGACCGGTGACGCTAGCAGTGCTTTTGGCGCTTTCTCTTCTCGAGTCGATCCGACCGAAATTTGGATCTCTAATGAGCTGGAGTTGAGCGTCACAGGCTTTGATTAAAATACCTAATAAGATGGACCGTCCAAATCCTTTGACTGCCTCATAATTCGATACAGGTCGTGTGTTATGTGAATTCGTTTTATTTGAAATATGATACATAAATATTACATAAATTACATAAATATCCGAGAAAAAATTTGCCCTTCATAAATGTAAGAAAATAATTAATAATTCCACTCCTTTGCGTCAAGAAATTTCTTTGGGAAGTCAAGAAATGAATCACGTCACTTGGTTTGAAGCAAAGGAAATATTTTAACCGATCTAATGAAATTAGCTTTTTCCATCGGAGAAACTTGGGATACATGGAAGATAACGCTGACTACAGAGCACTGTATTCTTATCCTAAACAAAAAATGTAAAAACCTGTTCCATTCTGAATTCGGATAACAAAACAGGTCCAAGAAAATTTTGGAAAAGAATTTTCTGTCCTGAAAATGCTTTTTTGTTGTGAGAAGTTAAGCGAATATACATTAAAAGGTGTCGGAGGAAAAATTGAAAATGCTCCGTTCGCTAAAAGTTGCCCTTAATAATGTCATTAATGAATTGTCCAATTCGCTGATGAATTTAAGAATATTATTTCTTAATATCAATCCAAAAAACGCTTCCTTTGCGCGTCTGCGGTGGTCAAGTTACTGGGATGAACGAACTAGAAGCTTCATGATTTCGTAATCGTTGGATTATGAGATGGACACTGACGTAAACAACATTTCCTAGCTCTCGGTGCTTGATACTCCGTTCTCATAGATAACACATTTATTATTCCCCCAGCCTTGCCATCGGCGTTTTCCATCTTTGATTTATCTAATTCTTCATTATCATCAGCAAAAAACTACAAATATCGGTGAAAAATTTTAATTTTATCATAATGATCTTTATCAATAAAAATACGAACATATGCAGTGGAAAATTATTTATTCGCATTTTCAGTGTTTTTCTGATAGTAACGAAGATATTATTTACATGGACTGTTAACGGATATACATTTAAATTCCTTAGAGATAACATGGTACATACTTTTACATTTATTCTCATCTGTTTCTATTCAGTTAAGCCTTCATCGATTGAGTTAATAACGAAAACGGATTATACTTGTGTCCTTGAGTTACTGATCTGTAATGTAAATCATAAGCTAAATTATGTTTATAAAAAAATTAAAATTATTCAGAAAATTTTAATTTCGCATCTATGCAGTGCATACATTTAGAAAAAGTACTAATGGAGTAGTTATGACAGTTTTTATAATCCTACGATTAAAAGAATCTTGAATGTTCATTCAATCCTTTTCAGGTTTGATTTATTAATTACGGCAATGGAATCTCAAATAATAAATAAGAAAATAATCTCCTAATATTTTAATCCATCTTCTTTTCTGTGACAGCGTCCTTCTTTTCTCCTTCATGGATGCAGGATCTCAGACCAGTCGCCTTCAATTTTTTCTCCATATTATTGCCCTCATTGAAGCATGTCTTCTGTCTTCTGCTCTCACGGCGCTTTTGAAAATTCAGCGATGTGAACCATTGGAAACTTCGGTGAAGCCGAGATTCCTCAGCGAAAGCTTCAGTAGGTTCTCCACGAGAATATTCGTTAATATTGCTTTCTGAATCTAATTTAAACATTTCGGTACTAAAAACCTTTTCTTGCGATTCCGAGGACGAAGACGTCAATGGATGTATATCAGCAATTTGAATCTCGCTAGATCCTTCTTCACTGCCCTCATGACTGATTGATGAACTTTGAGTCTCCACTGAGTTTGAAGTCGGCTTCGGATGAGAAAGAGATTCATCTACCGAAGATTCTGTCTTCTCCATCTCGTGGCAGCAAATGTCCGAGGAGACAAGTGGCTTTTCTTCGATCGGACAGGAATGAGGCTCTGGCGGTTCCAGTGGTATTTCGACGAACTCCGAATCGTCTGTTGGCTCGCGTTGATTTTCCAGCGAGGGATTCTCCTCTCCAACGACGTGAATTTCGCACTTGGGGTCCTTTGCCATGGACCGATCTCGCGGCTCCCGTCTCATCTCCTCGATGATATTTTTAATGAGGACTGAGACGCAGTCCAGGCGTATCCAAATGTCAGCTCCGTTTTGTTTCTCGTCATTTGGACCTTTTCTGCTGGACGAAACAGCTCCAAATGGTAAAGGCTTACCACTTTCGTCCACCATTTGCCATAGATGTCTTTTAGCAATGCGACAGCGTTTCCCTGAATCTTTTCCGCTGGCTCTTTTGCTGCGGTTCCTGGTCTCCCCCGACGATTTGCAGGGAGATTCCATGATTTCTTTCTCCACCTTGCAATATTTATCATCTAACTGAATGTGGTGGCCCTTCTCGTTCATAGTCGTCTGCAAGGAATCCAGAGATAAACAAGGGATGTCCAAGAAATGCTTCATGCTCTGACAAACCTCTTGTTCTGTGTCTCTTTCTGTGGCTCCAACACATCGTTTTGGGCTTTTCTTCCATATTTTTTCCCACATCGGTCGCATCCTCTGCTCCTCCAAGGTATCATCTTGTTCTGGTATTAACCAGTCGGACAGCTTTCTTTCCACAGTGCAATTATTCGTGTCCTCGTTTCTCTCGGTACAGAATTCATTTTCCGAGGATACAGAAGCAAATTTTTCTTCCTTTTCCTGCTGATGACATCCTTCGTAATTGCTGCTGGGGGATTTCCATCTGATCCATTTATTGATACGTGGATCATACACGTATACTTCTTGCTCCTGAGATGGACTCGAGGGGCGAGTTGCTTTGGGCGGAGGACACGGGAGTGCCGACATTTTCGATAGGTTTTCCATTTCTCGGGTTGAATACGGCTGCTCTCCTGTGAAATACTCAACTTCTTCTGGGAGCGATTTCAGGAAGTGAGGTTCTCGGAAAGGTCCAGGAATGACTTGTTTCAAGCGATTATTAGCGGATCTATGCCGCATCAACCGCCACTTCCTGCGTGAAAAGTAACCAAATATATAGTAATTTCATTAACCAAAAGCTATTCAGAACCATTAATAACTATTTAAATTTATAAGATGTTAGAGCGATGCCACGAATAGGTTTAAACGATTCTTTATTTGATTACAGCATAGTAAGTTTCCGTTTTGTGACCACAACATCTGACACCGCGAAGCTTTATCGGAAATTCAATTACAAGAATGACTAAGGCTAGTAAAAATTCAATAAACAATACAGTGTAAATTCCTAAGAATGGCATTTAAAAATAATTTGAAAATATATAATTTGGTTGTTACAGAAACCTCTACTAACCTCCACTGTAGAAGTCGATCGCTTTGCTCAATGAAATATTCTTAATAGTATGCCAAAGGTTGAAAATTAATCAGAAATCACGCGTCGAACAAAATGATAGCATCTGCAGCATATAGCTTAGTTTCTATGAGTACAAAATTCGTATAAATATTTACATATCGTCATAGTTACGTTTTATCAATATGGAGAAAATTAATAGTCTATGTTAGAAATAGACGAACTTAATTTTTTTATACTCCAGTGGAGATATGTTTTAGTAATTTTATGAGGGAAATAAAAACTAAGCTAAAATTATTACTCGATGAATATATAGGAATGAGAATAAATACTGTTTTGCTCATCTCTTACTTAATTGTCAAGTGAATTTGTATCTTATCTGGAAAAATATGGAATAAACCGAAATGTTTTATCACAAAGTATATTTATTTGGGCTGTAAAAAGAATTATTAAATAATTAATGAAATTAGATTATTTTAAATCCAAGGATGTAGCATTGATAAAAAGGAAAGTCTTCCTGGAAAAATGAACTTGAAAATACTGTTAGTTATAAATCTAATGCCTTATCTAACACAAGCTACATTATTTTAAAATAAATGCTAGCATTTTCAGTGATCATTCTCAATTGTCAAATATCTGATGATCTTATCACAATGAAAAGTCAATGTCTGATTTTCCTCAAAAATGCAAATAGACTAAACTGATTTAACTATCAGTCAAGACTTTTATTTCATGATGTTATCCTTAAGTTCCCAACTAATGTGCAATGAATATATGTATAATATTAACATTAACTCTTTTGTTAACATATCTCCTTTTAATTATTGCTGTATGAGCATTCATGACATTCATGTGCATCCAAAATAAACCTCAACAAATGCCTATTCAAACTTGATTAAAACTTCAGTAACAGTGCAATTATCACCAAAATATCTTGAGCAATAGTTATTATTTCCTTATTTTACAACACTGATCACCATCAGTCTCTCAAAACAATTATTACAAATTTGCATCACTATATTTGTAAAATAGCGAAGTCGGGTTGATTTGAACATTCTAGTTTAAAACTCTACTTTCTGAATCAATGACTTTGGTTTTTAGCATTAGATTGAATCACTCAAAGTAATCCATATTTAAAATAATTCTGTTTATTATATATTAGTTATTCAATATGTTCATTCATCATAGAAGCACAATATTTTGAGAGCTCACAAATAAATGTATTATTTCCATGGATGATTAACTTATTTGTAGCCAATGCTCTCAGTTTTATCTGTTTAACTTGATAGAAGTGATTTACTATCAAGATATTGAGAAGTTGCATTCTGGCAGTGCTGGGCATTTTTCCTGATCAAGTGCAGATCACATTGTCCCTGATGCTTTGCTTACAATGTTTACAGCATGGAACATAAAGCGTTGCAAAGATTCATAAATAGCTTTATTTTCCTTTCTCTCCTTTGATGTTTTTCCATAAAGTAACACTATTTCTATTGATTATATATTTACAGGCAGTTTGATCCATAGTCTGAGGGAAATTCATCATATGGCATGGGAATCTGTTCCAGACGTAAGGAAGATCAGGTTTTGAGGGGAAAAGGGTGAGAAAGGCATGAAAGGAAAGAAAAAAGGTCCTTGAAGATTGAGAGTGGCCTGATTGAGTAGTCGCTAGGGTACTGTTGGCCCTTGCACCTCCAACCATTTACTCAAACCACTCCATTAGATCTGATGCTAGATCACATTGCTTAGCCAAAAAGTTAACTTTAAAATTTATTATTTTTGTTTTCATTCTTATGCCAATTAAATTAAAATTAATCATGATTTGATTAGGAGTATTTCTTTGTTGAGGTCCTGGAATATTCAAATGAATGCTCTAATATTTCCTTTTTATCCATTATCTTCTTTGAATTATTAACAATCTTCCCCAAGTTATCTTTTTTAGGAAACCTTCTCATTACCCTGGTGATTATTTTGGCAATATTCCATTTTTATCTTTCTTTTGTGTTATTAAAGATTTTCTCAGCTTTAGCAGTCAATCATATTTTCAGTTATTTTAATCTTTGCTCTTTCATCCTGCTAAATGTATTGGTTTTATAGTAGTAGCAACATGTGCAGAAAAATCTTTGTATCAGGAAATTCATAAAAGAATTAGTTACATGACAGCTAGCCTTATAGGAAATAGTAGAGATATAGAAGAAAGATTGAGTTTGGTAATTTTATATTTAGAATGCATGGGATCACCTAACTTTCATAAACAATGAACAATGTAATATTTATTACATACAATCTACGAAAATAAGATAATTCATTATAATAAGATATGCATATCTCATTTTATTAGGAAAAAATCACTTTTTGATTTTATATACAAAAAGGATGTAAGTTCTCAGAAGTTCATTCTTATAGGTTTGTATTCTGAGTTTGACATTCTTAATCTAAAATTATGTGATTTCTTAAACTTAAATTTTACCAGTTTTATCACATTTTTTGGATTTAAACATCTTGCTGGGAAACATTTTCCTACTTATCTTCATCTCCCTCTTATATTGAAGTCAGGAGAGCAATGTATGAAAGTTGGATAGACAATTCCAGTCTTTATCTAATATTATAATCAAAATGTATGTATTATATATATTTAATTATCCGATGTCATTAACTCTCATGAGAATTACACGAAAGATATTTTTATCATTATTTTCAGGTAATTCCAACGAAATAAAAATATAACACCTATTAAGGGATTCATTGGAGGGCAAATGCTCCAAAACATATCGACATTTTTCAAGGAAAGTATCCTCAGTTCAAATCTAGACGACTGAAAACCTCTTCCATAAGAAATGCTTGTAAAATTCATTTTCATCGATTGCAGACTTTTCTTCCCTTTGTTGATTTAAATAAAAAAAAATTTGGTCAGATGAAATCAAGATAAGTTTCGGAAGAAATGAAATTGAATAAAGATTCTTATTATGGTTGTGCAGTATCGCTTTGGATTCTAAATTGCGAGAATTAGGATGATAAAGAAGCAAATTTTGTGGTAAAAAACAACTAGTCTTCCTGATGACTATTGCGATCTTTGAAATCGACTCCATATGAATATTTAGGAAAGATAAGCCCATAGTATTTTTAATTATATAGTATTAGTATTGGTAGTTCTTTGGATCCGTGTGAAACGGGTGGGAGGAGGCATTTATGTTAAGGAAAGCATCAGTAAACTTAAATTTTCAATTAAGGGTGAATACAAACAATGATAATTACGGAACCCATTTGCTTTCAGTAACATTTTGCTTATCTTGGAGTTTATGAACAAAAGTTGTAGAAAATTGACTTCAAGTTTCCCGTTAAAATGGCTATTTTCATTGCTCTACTGTCTCACACGAAGTACGCAACACAAATTTTGATAGTATGTACATGTTTATCAACTAATGCAAACAGAGTTACGTCAGATCTCATGCATGTGTTTTGTGTAGCTTGTAGGCTACATATTAGTTTCTGTCCGCTTTGTTATGTTTTCTTGAGGGAGCAAATGTGTGTTAAAGAGATATGGCAATTACTTGGTAAGTTATCTCTAGGTGTTTTGGTGAGGGATTTTGGTGAATTGAAAGATGTACCGGTAAAATCTGGCTACTGAGTGAATATTATGGTATGTAGGAAATAAATTTATCTATTTACCGCGCAATTCATGCGATGTTAATTTTGATATTATTCTTTCCAGGTAATTAATAATTTAAGCGGTTGAAGAGGAGTACTAAACTTATAGCCTTCAGTTAATACTGTTTGACATACACTTGCAGCCTTAACCCGAAACTTAACTCCGAAAGGTACCGATTTTCCATGAATGGTATTCTTAGGATAGGTATTAATTCACAATTTGGTCACCATAATTACTGTTCAAGTTAATCAGGGTTCAGACAATACTCGTTCTTGTATGTGTATTATAATATATTTCTGGCATATGCTAAGAAGCTAAAGTAGTTGATGAAATTAGTAATGATTGCCAGTATCCTAAAAACAGTAAATAAAAATATTCTGGAAACTATCTTCTAAGTCAATATCTCTTTGCTGGTTTGAACAAATTAGTGTTCCTTAATTTAGAAAATATATTGTGACTTTCTTTCTTCTTTGATATTATGCAGGTTTTTCGCACACCTCTTCTTGCAGGTGTTTTCCTGTGTAATGCATTTTTCCCTATGTAGAAACTTAGGAGTTTATGCTCATAAAGTAGTTCTCTTCTGTTCAAATTTTTCTCTTTTTAATTTTATATGGCAAAAAGTGACATGTAAGAGAAGACTTAATAGTCTCTATCTTGCCTTAATAGTTTTATTATTTTTTTACCTCCATGCATTGTTAAGATTAAAATCTTCCATAGCAGACTTTGCTGTTTTTATTGAAGGTCTCCTAGAGAAGAGCCTTTAGTATATAATTGAATTTGTGGTTTTTTGTCACTCCAGTGTAATAATTATAATACCAAGAACTATGGAGAAATTGAAACATGAATTTGTCATGATAATATCCCCAATATTTTATTCAGCATTGTAATTTTCTCAATGTTGTAAATTTTCAGTTAAATAAATTAATCAGTTTTTAATTAATTAAAGTTTTTTACAAGTAGAGTTTCCATTCCTTGTGTGATGGATATTCATTGTTTTTTATATTTATTTCTTTTAATAGTTAACAATTTGAATTCAATTTATTTTTATTACTATTGAGGTCAATTTTATTTTTTGTATTTCAACAAATTTTAGTTTTCTTAAGATGCCAAGGTTCTCATATTTTTATGAAGAAATCATTAACACTCATTGAGAGGAGAAATATATGGAACTGAGGATACTTTGCATTTAAATTAATTTCACTATGCATTGAAAAATATCCCTGTATTTCATGAAATAAATAGTAAATTCTTATTATCTTATATGGCTGGGATGGCCAAAAGCTCAACTGAGACTGATACCAGAAAATTCTTAACTTTTGAGTAATAAGTATTTTATAATGTATCTATGCTCAACTGGCTGTGGTTATCATACTGGCACTCCAACCCCAAAGTCCTTGATTTGATATGAGGAAGTGGAATAGTATGTGGATGTGCGTCCGAGTTTCTTGATTAGGGTTGGTGGCAGGAAGGGCATCCATTTAGGGATTGGATTTTAAAAAAATATTAATAGGAACAAGTTCTTATCCCAATGGAGTATGCATGTACTACGATCTAAGTACTACATTTACCTATATTATTCTAATTTTATCTTTATTAATCAAACTTAAATATAAAAAAGAAAGAAGTACTTCATGATCCAACATTGAAATTATATTCTTGTTGTAAGGAGTGGATTGTAGTACATATATAGTTCTTTTACTATTGTATCAGGTAGGTTTTGGAACAAATTTGGCAAAATTGTAAAATTTAAAGAACTGTTTGAGGGAACAGATGCAAACCTACTGAATCCCATCTTTGAATCCAAAAAAATGTAAAAATACGTGCTGTAATCATTGCTATTCCTCATCACTAGACATCAAAAATAATCAGCTGATCCTAAAAGTAGTTTAATTTACTTTTAATTACATTTAGAAAATTGTATAATGTGATTATTCTCGAATTAATTTTTTTGAAACATGAACTATGTGTCTCAGAGAATTACTTATTCAACTTCATGTTTTGAATATCCCTTTCTACGGAATACACCTTGATGTGGTTGTTATAGCATGTTTTGAATTTTACCAAAGTCTTCCATTGTGGATTTATCCTTTTGACTGTAATTGTGATCTTATCCCTGATTATATTAAATGATGATGATTCTGTAATGCATATATGATTTTAGTGAACATGATGGAGTCTCTTGTACCTATAGCTGTTGCTAGTATTTTTTAAATATAGTCTAACACTACAAATTACCTTTTTCCATGCAGTGAATCATTTTTATGCAAAGCTTTCAATTATTTTCATTTTTATTATATTCATTATATTAATTGTATATTCTATTATTATACCTGGAAATACTAAATTGTTGCAAGCTTTGATTTAACTTGTTTTACTTAAGTGTCTGGTCATCTTTGATTTTGGATTATCATCAACTGTGGTTTTTATTATAACCATGTGATAATTTTCTTTGTCTGTGTCTGAGGATGTGATTGTGAATACTTATATTTAATTATTAAATATTCTACTAAAGATGCCAACCAGGGGAATCTTTTAATTTAAAATGATATTAGAATTCCATTAAAGGATTCTTTCACCTACATGACAGCTTGTATCTAAAAACCCCTTGGTAGTCTCTTTTTTAAATTAAACTCTTTCATTCAAATCGTTGGTATTTTCCTTCTTATTGTTTTAATTTAGTAATTAGTTTTTTTTCTTTACTTACAGATTCATTTAATAATTTTTGCTGAAACAACCAAAAAGGTGTAGTGATGGACATGCAGGAAATAGTAGGTGATGTAAATTTTATCCATATGGTATTTTCCTATGCAGATGTTATTGCGAAGGATATATTGGCAGAACTTGAAACATATACTCAAGCACTGAACTAAAAAAAAATACTATCAAAATGTTATTAATACTAAGATTTCTAAAGATACAGAAGACTGAAAATCTCAAGTAATCACATTATGAAATTCTGTTTCTTTGTATTATCAATATTTAATAATATTTAATTCCTAAAAAAATGAAGTCGAGAGTTCAATCATAATTTTTAATGTTTACCAACACATTCTTATGTCTTACTACAGTAGAATTTTGTAAATAATTAAATAAATATAGCCTTTGGAATATAAATTGTCAATGAACAATGAACAGTTGCAAATGGTACACCTACTAGCAATTATACAATTTTCCAAATTTCAGTATATTGTTTCTATTTATTGTTACACAAATTACATGTTATATATATATATTCTGAAAGACTTGCATTATAAAGTTAACAACCTAAAAGCATGTCTTATTATTATTTTAATTCACAGCTGACTATTTGTTTACAAAATATGTTTCAGGAATTTATTTTACTTTCATCCTTACTTATTAGTTTCTAAATTAGGCAAGATGTATGGAAATATGGATCTTCTACATAATTTCTGATATCTTAAATGCATTTAATGGAAGTGATAATATGTATGTATGTCATAATAGTTTGAAGAAAATTTGTAAAATCTAGAATGCTTTACCATTTGCTATTAGTGGAACCATGGGGACCAAGTGTTACTTGAGAGTTTAGTACATGCGGACATAGAAGTTCAATCACCCCAGTCTTTTTTTAATTACATCATGTTTGCAAACACTAAGACAAAGAGATATCCAACCATTCTATATGATTTTTGTGTCTCTTTCTAGAACTAGAATATGCAAGTCAAGGGCAACTGGTGACAGAAGGAAGATGCATAAAAGCTGAAACATGTATCTCACATGGCACTCAATACCATATGGTGAAATACAGGGATATGGAATAGGAGAAGAAACATGGTTTGAGGATAGAACAATAAAGCCATGTATACTATTCCCTTGAGGATTGAATTGTAATGAATACTAGATTCCATATTATTCAAACTTTGCATTCTAGGCCATTATAGATTATTTATGATGAATGTATAAACTGTCGGTATTTTAAGGCCAGGAAAATGTATAATAAGTGAGCAATGTACACTCCTTTTAGCTTGTGAAATCTAATAAAAGCTAGTATCTCTGTTATTCAAAAACCTTTGCAACCTAGGCCGCAGAAATTTATTTTTACTGATGTATAAAAACTCAATACTGTAAGGCCAGGACAATGAATCATGAGTGAGCAATATGTATTTACTTTTCCATTGACCTCCTTTAAATAAATTTAATTCGAGGGAAGATATAGGGGCTGATAGGTGGGAAATGGGCAGAGAGGGGGCGGATGGGTGGGAATGGGGTAGAGGGGGCTAGGGATAGGTATGGGGCAGGAGGGAGGGAAGGGGGCTGAGAGGGCTAGGGGTAGGTATGGGGCAGAAGGGAGGGAAAGAGGCTGAGGGGGCTGCTGGGGGCAGGGAAGGGGCGGATGGGTGGGAAAGAGGCAGAGGGGGCTAGGGGTAGGTATGGGGCAGGAGGGAGGGAAGGGGGCAGAGGGGACTAAGGGTAGGTATGGGGCAGAAGGGAGGGCAGGGGGCAGAAGGCAGGGAAGACGTGGGTGGGTGGGAAAGCAGCAGAGGGAGCTAGGGAAGGTATGGAGCAAAAGGAGGTTAGGGGTAGGTATGGGGCAGAAGGGAGGGAAGGGGGCTAGGGGTAGGTATGGGGCAGGGAGGAGGGCAGAGGGGGCTGCGGGGAGAGAAGGGGTGGGTGGGAATTCCCTTGTGATGGAAATGGGCAGTTGGCATATTAGGGATGAGGAGAGGGCAGAGTGAAGAGAAGGGTCTAGTGGAGGGGAAGAGTGATAAGGTGTCTATTTGTAAGTCAGCAAAGTCCAAGCTAAGATTAAGATTCGACAAGGTTTTCGGTAAATTTTGTACGTTAGGTTTTCGTATAATATTTTCGCGTCATTCGTATGATGTGTTTCCTATTATGTCCTTAAAAATATACAAGACGTTCTAAGTGTCATTTCTCATTGTGAACAGAAATTATCATTATAGAGCTGTTAATGTTCTTTTTGAAAATATTTCTTGTTTAATTTCGGAATTCGGATTTGAGCGTGTATATTGCTTTCTCTTATGCTAGGGACAGTACTGATTACTTTTGTGACGATATGATTATCAAAATGTTTCGTAATTTATGGTTTCTGTATCCTATGCTAGTGGTATAAGATGCAGAAAACTGGTTTTCCTCAATTCTTCCGTACCTCACGAATAATTTACTCCTCTTCAAAGTTTTCGAAGAGGAATTGCTTTCGTATCCTAAGACCTCTTACATTTTTTGCAGGATGGAAAGTAACTTGTTAATTATCATTATTTACTAGTTTTTCAATGGACGATTTTTTTGAAGCAAGATATATGAACTATCGCGCTTAAAAATATTGTGCGTATATCATAGTTTAAATTTTGCTTATTTGGTTCCTTACTCGAATTTTATTTTAAAATCGTTCTTTTTATCGGGATTTCTGTCAACAAGCTAGAATATCTTATCTTCTAGCCTCCAACTAGAATAATTTCATTTAATTGCTGAATTTTTTTGTCATCGTTGCTATATTTGAGGCATATTTCTTTGCATCGAATAAGTCACTCGCTGTTATCAAATTCTCTATATTTCTGCCTTCCAGCTCATTAGTTTCTTAAGTTTGAAATATGATATCTTCTTTCTTAAACTTCACATCTAAATGCAACCACGCACTAACCTACTACACCTTGCTATAGTGACTTGCCTGCATCATCATAATGAAATTTTCTCTGTGAATGTTCATATTTGCGAGAATAGTGAGGTTTCGTCACGATCGATGAGTTGATGGCATACGTATGGACTAATTTGTCAGACTTAAATCGAGCAGTATTAATGAATACTTCAATTATAAGTAGCCTCCTGATACCCAAGGGAGCAACGCGTTCGCCTATGGTGTAAGCGGTCCCGGTCTCCTTACTAATGGTATTAATACTACTGGAGTTAATTATACTGCAATTAAATACTAGGCGTTTGTTTTCGTTAAAACCTTCAGGATGGGCTTTTCCATACCTCAAACTTGCAAGACCGTTGGCTCCAGTTTTCATCGATAAACTAGTTTTCTTGCGTATCACGTTTTTTGGGAGGCTAGCTAGTATTTTTAATAATAATTTTGTTGTTAGGAAAGGAAAGGAAATTGCGAACCCAAAATAACTTGAAATCACTTAGACGTTTTAATTTCTTGGATGTTTTTACTACGTAATGTTTTAAATATTTGAAAAGGCCGTATTTTTCTCGAAATTCAATTAAATCAGCATACATTTCAATGAATTTATTGAAATGAATTATCAGTGAATTTCGATTGTCTTTTTTACCCATGGTACCTTCTCCCTTACGCTATATGAGACAAGTTTACCTAAGAGCTCATCCTTTTCTCGAGCCAGTTGTTGAACTGAACTGACTGATTCACGAAGTTTCTAAATTCCTTAGTAACAGCGGCTACGGTGGAGGGCGTACTTCCAGCTGAATTCCGTGAGAAGGCTGAATCGACATTGACTTTAAGGAACATAAATACGTTGCGTGAGATTATTATGAATGAATTCATAAATTAATATAATTAATTCATTATTCTTAATTTCCGTGTTTTAATTAGGCTAATACGCTTAAAGCATCGAGGATCTTAAGATTCAAGTCATTTTAGAGATTATTATCGTGGTTTTTCTAAATAAATCTTCAAATCATTGACAAAGATTACACGAAAATATTCTCTCTAATTGCAGGCAAGTTTGGCTAGGTGTGCAGTTTCGCACAACGCTGGGTGTCTTCCGAACCAAAGATTCTTCGCCCTGCTATCACCACGTGGAATGGATTCAGATTGGAATGCACGTGGTAAGTTATCTTATATTCTCTCATAGTTTCTTGTACTTAAGTTGTTAGCGAAATTTCATCTGTGATTTTTATCCCTGTGATTTAGTTACGGATTTCTGTCGTGTGGCCAGTTACAGCGGATTGTAGTTTCTTTCGCACAACACTGAATTTTTTCCGACTCCTGCCAAAGATTCTTCGTCCTGCTATGCCACACTTCGCCTCATGGAATGGATTCAGATCGGAATGAACGTTGTAAGTTCTCTTTATTTTCTCGTTTCTTGTACTTAAATTTTAAGCGAAATACCTTCTGTCATATTTATCTCTGTGATTTAGTTACGGATTTCTGTCTTGTGGCCTGTTATATACTTAGTGCGAGTTGTACCTTAGGTCTCCTACTTTGACTGAATTGGGAATTTTCCGTGAGTTTGTGCGTGATACGTTCCATTTCTCATATTATACTTCGTTTGAAATAGGGATGAATTCGCACCTTAAGAATCTTGTTAAGCTTCGACTATTCTGCTCAATTCATTACTCTTTCGCAATGCGACGCATTTTCTATGGTCGAATTATACTCATTAGATTTTACATTTTTCGAGAAATCTGGCCATGATAGCATTCAAGCTTTTAGATAAAAACTTGATCACGGTAAAAGCAGAGTGGAAGAACTTACTATAGCTTAGAAGATGCTTTAACGAGCTTAGTTTACAAAGTGCTGCCCGAGAAAGTCATTAATGGTAGCCAAACGCTCTACGTTGACTCTGCTGGGATTGGCTTTTAAGATTATTAGATATTTTTAAGTTAAGTTTTTTAAGTTTGAGGGGTGATCGCATACCTTTTTACTTGCACTTTAGTTTTAATTTGCGTGATAATAGCGTGATTTCATTCCTTGGGTTCGTTTAAAAATATTCGGTTGGATTTAGGATATTTAAATTTGTTTAAAATTTCACCACTACCGATGAAATTTACTAAGCATTAACCCTTTGAATTTATGTTCCCTGCATAATCTCAAACTGGAAATTTAAGTGCGATTTAATTAGGAGTCGATATATTACTTAGAAGATTAATTACTTAGAGAA
The DNA here is from genome assembly GCA_036926295.1 of Pachydiplax longipennis. Classification (NCBI taxonomy): domain Eukaryota; kingdom Metazoa; phylum Arthropoda; class Insecta; order Odonata; family Libellulidae; genus Pachydiplax; species Pachydiplax longipennis. Next base: position 3,279,572 of record JAVFKF010000003.1, read on the forward strand.
CTTAAATTCTGATGTGAATGGTACCGTAAGGTTTGAATAGGTCAGAAGTAGGGGTAGGCCCAATCTTGTCATACCAGAATGGAAATTCTAAACGTAATATAAAATCAAACGTAATTTTCAATTTTTGTCATAAACGATATATTCTACTATGCGAAGGAGTCATCAGCAAAGGGACATTTCATGTTCAGGATTTTTGAGGCTATTAAACGGGTTGCCGGATAAGGATTATGTTCAAAGGAAGGGGTTACCCTGCAGATTCCTAGTTCTTAGTCTTGGAACTTCAATACCGTCATTCTTTCTCCCTTGCGGTTGAATTTCTGAGCATATTTTGTAAAATATTATAATATTTAAATAGCTACCTGCGATATTGGCGTCGAAGTATACTAAATCTCTCGGATTATATCTAAATTTCGCGATTTGATGTACAATGAGAAGAGAGAGTTTGGAAAATGTTGCGTAAATCTTAGACGTATAACTTGGATCTGCACGAGAGCTGTTCTGGTATTATTTTGCGCCTACCAGTGAATACGTAAAATTAATTTATTCAGTAAAATTTATTTTCAACGACTCTCCTGTACTCTCTGCACGATTTCAAACTTCAGCTGCTGTTCTAGTGCTTGCCTTTCTTTCTTTTATCAGAAATCGTGAACTTTAAAATTTTATTGATTCTAACTTAACATTCGTAATTTTTTTTTGAATTTTCGTTTTCTTTAAACTTTTCCACATCTTCAGTATTACATTCCGTTTCAATGAGCGCGGAATTTGAACCCTCGTGGGATTAAAAATTCTTTTACTTAAAATTTCATGAGTTACACAGTCAAAGCTTTTAAATTTCGTCACGCCCGTATACGGAGTTTTAACAATCGGTTCTAATTATCAGTTCAAACTTAAACGAAGTAAGGTCTCAAATTTTCCGAAGGTGTAAAAATAAAAAATCCAAACGCTGACTTTTGCTGGAGAGTCATCGTTTAGAATTTAGTAATTTGGTATTCCATTGGAGGTTGTATTTGTAGTATAACGTCAATTTTACAGTACTTCAATGTAAAGGAAGCCATTCGTGAATAGTTATTACGCTTAATAATTCATGTTAATGAGTAATTTTCACCTACGCTAAGTTTCCAAATTTTTTCATAATAGTTTAAATTATTAATTTTAAAGCTCGTGGAATAAAAACCAATTTTTATTGCCAATGTTACAGTTCGATAAGTTTAGAAGAGTATTTAATCTTTCCAAAAAAGATGGATTTAATCTTGCTATAGAAAATTTTTCTTTAACCTGGAACGATTTTTTGTTATCTTAAAATTTGAGAAATTGCCACCAATTTGTTTGCATCTGGAATTTGTTTTTTCCCTTCAAAATTTAACTTTCTTTTTTAGTATAAAAATATACAGCTTCCTTTCATTGAATACTTTTAACCATAAAAATGAACTTTTCCAATGTAGTTTTCATAGATTTTTTTTCACTGTTGCCAACAGGAGAAAGTAGAAATGAAGACTTAAAGCAACTTCTTTTAAATGTGATTTTATTGCATAATTTCTAAGTGTACATTTATTACAGTGCTGAAAAGAGAGAATTGCAGAGAGGACCTTTTCAAATTCCACTTAAAACCTGTCCCATCCCCAACCCCCAAACGTTCCTGGTATTGGAAGAGCCGGACTGGCCGAACCTATCTCGAAGATTTTGACGTGTCATTTGTTTTCTGCTGTTGCAGCATCCATCTGGACCATTTCTGCCTCCTGTACATGCACTCTCAGTGGGCAGTGCTACTTCAATGGCTGTGCTCAGAATAATTCTAAGTTATTCTGAACACAGCCATTGAGTAGCACACAACACTGGGAGTATAAGTACAGGAGGCAAAAATTATCTGAAAAAAGAATGTATAAAAAAATTGAATAAATAATGTGAAATGAGAAAAACATGTTATTTTTTAACCAAATGAATGACCTTGGGGACTTAGAATAATTTTTCCACTACTAGTAGTGTTTTGCGGGCTGCATACGTTCAAGGCGCAAAGTTGCGCAGTGGGTTGCATATGTTCAAGGCGTTTCCCCTGAAATTTCTGGAAAGTTCTTTGGATTATTTCTCACAATTCTATGGTGGTCTTTTTCAGTAATAATTTTTCGCTAGAAGAATAGTGGAAGAATTAGTGACCAAAGGGTTAAAGAGGTTGAGCAGTAAAAAAAAGTTGAAATTAGAAAGATGTGGGTACAGAGGTAAAGGGTTATTAGTGACCAAAGGGTTAAAGAGGCTGAGCAGTAAAAAAAAGTTGAAATTAGAAAGATGTGAGTACAGAGGTAAAGGGTTATTAGTGACCAAAGGGTTAAAGAGGCTGAGCAGTAAAAAAAAGTTGAAATTAGAAAGATGTGGGTACAGAGGTAAAGGGTTATTAGTGACCAAAGGGTTAAAGAGGCTGAGCAGTAAAAAAAAGTTGAAATTAGAAAGATGTGGGTACAGAGGTAAAGGGTTATTAGTGACCAAAGGGTTAAAGAGGCTGAGCAGTAAAAAAAAAGTTGAAATTAGAAAGATATGAGTAGAGAGGTAAGGGGTTAAAGAGGCTGAACTGCAAAAAAAAGGTGAAATTAGAAAGATGTGGGTCCTGCTAAAGAAATTTTTCTAAAATTGCTAGAAAGAGACCTCTGAATGTAGATTTCACAATGATGTGATAGGACTTTCCTATCAGGAAAGATGCTTGAACATGATGCTTCATACATGAAATAAGCGAGAGAAGCAGTAACTGACTGACTAGTTACAGAGACTTAAATTTTGATGATCAGAAATGCTCAGAGACCAACTCAAAGTGAGGATATTGAGTAATTTTTATGTTCCAAATTGAAGAAAAAGTACTACACAACTTTTGAAGAATTTAGAACTTCTTATTTATTGCTTCTTTACTAAAGCAGAAGTCCACAATCGACTAAGTTATAAGTAATTCAAAGAACAGTATTGTTCCTCTTATAAAGAAATTCTGTGAGCAGATATTTGGCTGATTAGAAAGTGAAATAAAAAGGATGTGCTGTCTAGAGAAATGAGAGACCTACTAACTGTTCATTCTCATAATCTGGTTCTGCAATAGTTGTTGAGGGATTATTTCACAACTGAGATTCTCATATTCAAATCAAAACAAAGAGGAAGCCATTCATATGTTTTAAGAAACTTGGAGGAAGAATTGATGTTTTAGCCTGAAAGCTTGAAAAATTTGCTTTGCTCTTGAAAAACAAACAGAATATTTTGAAAAGTGAGCAGTGAGTTGAACAGAAACTGCAGTGATTTCTTTCTAAGAAAAATTTAACCGTTGTTATGAATGATTAAACTGAAAAAAACATTATCTACAGTTGAAACAGAAAACCATGTTCCTAATGCAAGTGGATCTTTATGTTTTAATACATCCTCTTCACTTATACAATGTCAAATGATATTGTTAGTAGCAAAAAATTAGCTTCAAAGTACAGCTTATACTTGATATTCCCACTATTTACTTCACAATATCACCGACAAAGTATTACTTATCTTCATGATTAAGATCTTTCATACTCTGTAAAAATAATCCCTCCATCAATCCATGGATTAAGGTACTATATTTATATTTCTACACAACCAATGACTGTAACCAAAAATTCTTGAAATTATAAATGAGCAAAATTTTTAGAACTTTTAGTAGAAATACAGCATAAGGAATGCCATCATTGAGGCATAAGATGCAAGAGTCAATGCAACAGAGTTGTTCATGAAAGAGTTCCATTCTAAAAACCAGTTGGTGTAAGGGGAAATGATGCTGAAAAAACTTTTCAAACATGCAAGTATTTTGAGAATCAGAGAATTAGGATTCCAATATTGAAAGAATCAAAAGCAGTAAACATAGTTCTACTATTATTGTAATAGATAAATTTAGGAACCAGTCCAAAAACTGGGAAAATCCAAAGAACCTGTGGGAACCAGCTACTAGGCTTCAATTGCTTCCCTGACACAAATGATGAAACTCATCCTAATAGGTAGTTTGCTGTTATGACCATGTGTAATAATACTTAAAAGTAAAATAAGAAAGTAATGAAACACAATTAAAATTAAATTAGCTTATTTTGTTTGTTGAATTTGTTTAAACTCTTTCTACTCTTTGTTTCATCAATCTGTTCCTAGAAAACCCGGTAGCACATCCTTAGGATTCTGAGCCAAAGAGGTCCTCTAATCTTCACAAAATATGATTCATATTACTTGGAAGTAAATGGAATTAATTTTTTGTCTCATTTTAATTTCAATTTTTTTGTTTGAAACTGTTTTGTGAGCAGAGAGAAGTCAAAGAAGAATGAGAAGATGTTGACATTCATAATAGAAGGTCACATGAGAAGTAGCATTTTATACTAGAATGAATCGAGCTAACTGACAGACTCAAGAAAAATATATATTTGTGATGAGAGAAATGTAAAGTTCAAATACAACATAATTACTACACTTCTTTCCCAAAGTAGTAAAATTAGGAACCTAACCACTCAGGTGTTTAGTGACCATATTTTCTTACTAAAATACAGGATGAATTCTAAAAGAATTTATTAGATTAAGCGTAATGAAGGTAATAATTGTCTGTCACAGACAATGAGAAACTGCAAGAAGAACAAATAGAATAACAAAGAATTTACAAGGAAACATATTTAGGTATTGAGAATGGAAGGCGAGTTATTAATTCTCACTAATTTTGATTTTCTCGTCATAGATATGTGCATATATCTTTCATAAGCTAACTTAAGTCCGTTATCATCGATATAATAATTGTTTTATTTCACAAAAGTTCGTGTTTCATAAACGTCATTTTGCCGTCTCATAAATATAAAGTTTGCTCGTGTGTATATTTCTTTATCACGATCGAGAAGAGGAAAATATTTATTTATAGTATCAATAGATGAAAAACTTTCGGAATGATATCAACAAGTAACTAAAGGAAAATAACGTATTGAATTCCCTTCTCAGGAAAGCCTTGGACGAGCCAGCATGAAATTCCGCGTCTATACAACCGTTCGACAGGCTGGCGTAGTGGGTCGAGGCACCTAGGTGCGACGCTACTGTCTCGGGTTCGAATCCGGTCGCGACCGCTTCCGGGATTAGAGGGCCGCCTACCCCACCGGATGTTTTTTCTTCATCCTAACTTCGGAATAAACGGATTCGAACCCGTACTTTAGTGTTGCGGGTGCCCAAGACCCGCACACCAGCCCTCGAACCCGCTTGGCGCGGGCGGCCAAATCGTTTCTTTCTAATATCTTTCTCGGAGTAATTTTTCGGCTGCAAAAATTCAATTTTTAAATCATTCCAGTTATCCACTTTTAAAATTTGCACTGCTGGGCTCAAAGTTCAGCGAAACAATTTGAATATCCAAGAAATCAACTCACAATAACATGGAAAAATGGGTGTATTTAAAAAATAATTTTCACGGCCTGAGCCCAGCAGTGCAAAGTTCTGAAAGGGATAACGCAGAATGGAATTATCAAAGATTTTATGTCAAAGAAACATTCAACTAACGATGAGGCTAGATATAAAAAAGAGCTATGAGATGGCATTTTCGAATTCAGAACAATTAAAAAGTGACTAAGTTTATGGACGTATTACATTAAACCGCAAAATTTGGAGTTGATGGTAGTGTAAATTATTTTTCAACTTGTGTTAATTCCCAATGAATAAGAAGGCAGTAAATAAAAATTCTTTGCTAAATTCAAGTGATTTCGGTTTACCACTTTCAAAATATTGCACTGCTAGGCTCAAAGCTTAGCGAAACAATTTTAGAATTCAGACAAACAATAAACAATAATTTTGTCTGTATTTTAAAATCATTTTTACGGCTTGCGCCCAGCAGTGCAACGTTCGGAAAGAGAAAACGCAAAAAGGAATAATCAGACATGTAATGACACAATAATTCAACAAGCGCTAACGGTGAGACAAAATGTTAAAACTAGCAATACTTGGTGTATTCGAATTTAGATCAATGAAAAACAGTGACTGACTTTTCGCATGTAATACATAAAACCGAATAGTTTAGAAATGATGGTGGTGTGAACTAATTTTTAAGTTGTCGTTAATTCGTCATGAATGAGAACGCAATGTGGAAATTTCATGAGTGAGTAAGTACACAAATCACAACAGAAAAATTTATGCTCTCTAAAATAAAAATAAGGAATCAGATAAAGATGTGTTCAAGCAAATAGACTATTATTTGAAACAAGAAACCAGGGCACTTGTATTTACATTTACAGGTTCGTTGCAGACTTTTTTCCTTTGGCTAAATTAGTGTCTTATGAATTTGAGGGAAGTACTATATAAGAGGAAATCTGATAGATATTTTGATTCTTAAAGAAGATATATCTATATTCGCTAAGATTAAAATGCAATTTTCATTCAGGAAATGTTTAGTTGTGATCAGCTGATTGCTACCACAGTTCTTCAGAGGCAGATTTAGGTTTGATGTGTCCCTAAGCTATTGAAGGTAATCAGGCCACTTATATGTCCCACTGTCCTTTGTGAGTAACAAATTCTTGCTGTATTTGTGTTCAAATAAGATGAAAAAGATAACAATAGTTCTAAAACCATTCTTAGTTAAGAGTATTCAAGAATGAGACAAGAAGTAAAAATAAAAATAAGGGGAGCATCACCTTGAAAAAGTGGAAGCTAGTGTACCTGACAATAATCTTGAAACAAGGATAAAAATAGAAAGGAAATGCTTACGGTACAAACTAAGAGTTATTTATCAAACAAGAACTGAGGAATAATTTTCTCCAATCTAATGAAACACATGTGCCAAATAGATGACTGTAAAATACTTGTTTTGTAAGAAAGAAGCAGATGGTTGAATAATAAAGAATTTCTAAAATAAATCAACAGAAAAGGAGCTAAAGATTGTCCTGATTGACAAAGCTTCTCATTACATAAGTCAAATTCTGTACCCTATAAGAGGTTTCACTGTTTTCACAACACTTCATATGAAATGCAGCCAAATGAAAGTTAGTAAAGTTATTCTTAAATATAAAATGGAGAAGATACTGGTCTAATTATATGAATAACTTCTGGAGGGGTACACTCAGTAAAATATCTTTTAATATTTCATTACATGATAATAAATGATGTTCAAAAAGAATTGGAATTTTACTTTCTTTAAAAACAAAAGCAAAGAATGACAGCAGTGAATGACATAACTTCATCTGGAATTTTAATGACTATATAAATAATCATATTGAAATATTCATGAATAAAATTGGAAATTAGAAACTTCTAAAACACTAATATATTGATTTTTCTGATAGTTGAGTCTAATTCAAGAACTTTCAAATCAATTCAAGAAATCAAATTTCATGTATGCCAGAAATATAAATGACCAATGACTTCCTACTTCTTTTTGACAGAGCTCATCTCATTTTCCTTACACAATTTTATTTATAAACTCGCCCTATATTTGTTTAAAGAAATGACAGCTATTATTTCTACTTAAAGAGTACCCTTCTCATGGTAATAGCAGTGAATTATTCTAATAAATTGCCCTAACACTGAAATAATAAAAAAATCGCAAACGATGCCGTGTATTAAGCTTCCATGACTCAAACCTCTAGTTTATAAAAGACCTAACTGTTTTTGACACCAAAAAATGTTAAGTTATTACCACTTGATCCTCAATTTCTCAATCAAACACTGCTATATTGCAAATCATCAACGAATTATGTATGGATTAGATGAAATTAACTTTGAGTTGGTCTATCAATTCCTTCATGAAAATATTAAAAGAAAAACGCACTTACCCATGAAGAGGACTGCCTTCCTTCATGGAACCAGTAGACCAGAATACAATCGATACCCTTTAGATCAATTAATCTAGTCTTCTTGTTCACCTCCTACAGCTAGGCACTTCCTTCACGTTGAATGAGATGAGAGGGGTTTCACTACAACATTAAATGAAAAAAAGAATTCGAAAATTAAAAATTTGATAAGAAATTTCTGCCTTCAACACTGACTGATTATACAGCTAGGTAATATCACTGATGAAACCTACAGCTAAAACTTTTCTTTAGCCTTCATTGTCTAGGAATATTACCACTTTAGGAGCAAGTTTAAATATTACAGGATCAAACGCACGTGCGGCAAAGTGAGTGAGAACTTTATAACATTAGTTGATGATAAAGGGCAAACATTGGTTATTTCAAGTATATATATTAAGTATTCACGATGCATAAAAATAATCATATAATGTAATGAGCTAGCAGAAAGAGGTACACCAATTATGGTGCTATAAGAACTCCAAATTTTCAATACAAGACAGAAAAGATAATTAAAAATACGATTAAGTAATTTTAAACAATACTTAATACAACATTGTTCAAGAAAATCATCCTATTGATGTGCATTGGGCCTAAGTTTAACCTGTTTTTCAAAGAGTTTAATAGCACTTCAGATCGTTCAATTTTCTCTCTGCTTTTTCCAAAAGTAGCTAGTTTTTGCATCTCATTATACTTCTCTTGTGTTAAAGTTTCGTGCATATCGTTTCCGTGAATTTTTAAGAGTTTAACCCAGAAATTAGAGCCTACAATTATTGGAAAGAATTGTTGTAAATTGAGAGGAGTTTTTACTAAAAGATATCAAATACAAAAAGAAATATTTACCAACAACATAAACCACTTGCTACTGGGACATCAGTATTTCCCGTCTGACCGCGTAACAGTTGAGTCACGATAAATGAACGGCAGCGGGAAACATAAAGTCAATAATACTCCGTGACTTCCTTTCGTGAGGCTGGTAAACTACATTAAATAAGCTAAAGGTGAATAACGACAAAAGAAGTCTAAACCTTTTTTATTATAATTTCGAATTCTCATCAATAAAAACTAATTTCTTCTTTGGTTCTTATCGAGAGAAGTAATTTAAGGAACTAAAGATTTCTGATGGATATCTGGAGCAGCTTACCTTTTATTTTTGCCGTAATCATATATATTAAATAATGTTATATTTATTTCGAATTATTTAAAAGGAACGAAGAACGTTAAGGTGAATTCAACTTAAAACTTATATTATGCTATGGCTTAAGTTAGCTATTAAGTCATGCCTTTTTCATAAAGTATAGTTTATGAGAAAGGTTATCAAAGGCTATAATCTAGAAGTTGAAGCTGTTCACCATACTCACCATTCAGACCGCACGAGTAAGAGTTGCTAATGGTGAATCGGAATGGGCAGAGTTAGGGAAGGGAATTAGACAAGGCTGTCCTTTATCGCCATCTCTTTTTAACATATATGTAGAAAAAATGGTTAAAGAAGCTTGGAATGAAATAGGTACGGGAGTAAAAGTTAGAGGCAAAGTAGTGAAGTCAGTAAGATATGCAGACGACAAGGCTATTGTGAGCGATTCTGAAAGGAGTTTGCCAATCCCAGTAAATGCACTAAACAACAAAGCAAAGGAGTTTCGGATGAAAATAAATGTAACAAAAACTAAAATAATGCGGTTTTCCAAGGGAAAAAAACTAAGTTAACGATAAGGCTGGATGGGGAAAAACTAGAACAAGTGGATCAATTTCCACACTTGGGCAGCCTTCTTTCTAATTGTAAGGATGGAAGATGCTCAACAGAGATTAGAAAAAGGATAGCGTTAGCGAAAGAAGCTTTCATGAAGCGAAGGGAACTGATGATGAAGGGCCTTGATAAAGGAATCAGGAAAAAATTAGTAAAATTCTAGGAATGGAGTGTAATGTTGTACGGGTGTGAAACGTGGACGTTAAGAAAAGATGATGCTTAAAGATTAGAGGCTTTTGAGATCTGGGCATGGCATAGAATGGAGAGAGTGAGCTGGGTCGATAGAAAAACGAACGAGGAGGTGCTAGAGATGGTTGGGGAGAAGAGGGTGATAACTGATGTTATTAGAAATGGGTGGGTCAAATATTGAGAGGGATTATTGAGGAAAGCATGTTAGGGAAAAAACTGAGGGGAAGACAAAGACAGAAGTTATTAGACTAATTAAGGGGTGGGATGAGTTACCCGGAATTGAAGGAAAGAGAATTAAATGGGAATGTGGGGGTATATGAACCTACCAAAAGGTAGAACACTTATATATATTACCCTTCTTAAAACCTCCTCTATTTATTCGTAAACTGAGTCCATCTTTTTTTCCCTTTCTCTTCTCAAGCAAGTTGAGGCTCGCAATCCTGAAACAGGTATCTGTTGTGAGGGATACTTATCCAAAGAGGTAACTTTTTTTAGTACTAGCTGTACAAAGATGACTCGACATATCGAGTGCCCTGGGTTCTCGATACTCGAACTGGGATTCTTTACATACAGCATGTTTCAATCCACATCAAAGGCACGAGACAAAAGCTTAGTTAAAATTGTTATCATCTTCCTGCGTGTCCTTAACAATTTGTCATACTTTCCTGATATTTTCAGATTTATTATGCCGTTCTCATGTTTTCAACATAGCTGACTTTCACGCCTACTAGCATTCAAAGAAAGATTGACCTTATAACTTAAAAAATCATGTGTATTTTCTTCAAACCTCGCCATCCATGTACGACTTTCTTTCCTAAAAACGATTATAATTTCACCATCGGATCCTATGATGGTCAAAAGTTGGCGAAGCTGATTGGCTTTGAATTTAACGTATCAGTTTATGTAACGTATCTTACATTTCTTTCGGCAAATGATTCGACGCACGAAAACCTCGTGGTACTTGGATTCAGAAAATCAGTCAAAGAGAGATTTAGGTCAGTGTCCGGATTTTTCCACCGCGGAACGGATTCACGTGATAACAGGGGTGGAATTCTTCTCAATCTCCGGAAGATCAAGTTATTCCACTTGGGAGCTTTCGCCTACCACCAGGCATCGAACCCGGTTCGCTATGCATTAGGCAATCCATGAACCCGGTAGCAGGCGTTATTAAATCATTAACGGAAATGGCTTCCCGCATAACACCAAAACGCTGAAGTCCCCTTCCGGCCGATAGAATCCAAATCACCATTTCGTAACAATATTTTAGCAAGATAGAACAAAACATAACGTGTGAAAGATTTTTCCCATGTGTACAGTCGTCTATCTGAAGGAATGAGGCCCATGGGAAACCTTATCTGGACAGAAGCCCCATGGTCATGAGGAACGGCAGATTAGCCAGGTAGGACATGCGCACGATGGGAAAGAACTTGGATGGAGTATTCCAAGGCAATCTCCGCAACAGTTCGGTAGGATAATTCGAGAGAGGCAGAGGGAACTGGTGGGACTCTAATCTTGAAAAACCAAAGGCCAATGAGACGATTAACCCTGGAGTTTTCCCTACCGTAAGATCAGAGGATAAAAGGTTAGTTATACAAAATCTTTTGTAGTATTAGCATTGTGCTACAACTAGGAGTTCTTCTTGGTTAGTATACCTAGATGAAAGATCAAAATTATGATGCTATAAAGGAGAAAACTTAGGTATTAAATGCTATCAAAATGGATGAAAATGTAGGCAAAACTATGTTTTCCTAGTTTCTTTCAAATATGAAAATTTTAACCTATTCGAAAAAAATACATATAAAATTACTTATTAAATCGAAAGCCGTAGCCGAAAGTACGTGTCCGCAATTCTATATTTTAAGAATATCCTTCTTTCATTAATGAGATTATTCGCATTGGATTTCTGCACATAACACGCTTCATTATTTAATTGTTAAGAAAAACTGATATAAAGAAACACATTAAAAAACTTTGGAATCTTTCTTAAGCTCTCAGTTTCTCAAAGTAACTTATTATCAAATAGTAGCTAAATAACACTAATTAGAATGTTTTTTTTAATATTAAAGTATTTCACAAATGATGGATATGAAGTAATAATTTAAATGTTTCTTTGATGTTTTTAATTAACTAAATTCGTAGAATCATAATTAATATAACATGAAAAATAACATTTCAAAGTTTAAGTATACGTTATGCAAGCAATTTTGAACAGCGTAGGAATACCACCTTCAAAAATTTTTCCGGATTCACCGAAGCGAATTAATCTTGCCGATGATTCTCGATGCTTTTGAATTTAAAATATTTACTAAGGTATCCCTTTTGAAGAAAATTTCTATGAAATGGTCGTATTGAATTATTTTTTTAATGTTTCGAGTAGCGAAAGATATAAAATCATAAACTAATCTCGATTATCATATTTTATACGTGAACGAAATGAAATTTTGCGTTTAAGTTTTGTGAAAACTGCACGATTGGAGAAATCCGAAATTGAACACAATCCATGGTTTAATAAACGTCATTGCATCGGAATTATAAGATCGAAATACGCGTCAATTTAAAAATTATTTCAAGAAAAGATTTTCTGTTCTTAAGAGATAATAATTTTAATATTACTTGCAATTTTATGAAAGATAATTTTTCGTCATTGGAATTTTGAGGGCGTATTCAATGCTGAAAATAAAACAGTTATTGTTCTCTCCTTCGCTATCAACTGGATCCGTAACAGTGAGAGATACATAGCAGCTTATGAAGGACTATTTACATAAATTAAGGACATACCAACATTAAGGGAAATAAATAAGCGTAAGGGAACAATTTCTCTTTTTTTTTGAAGGCCTGCCTCTATCGGCCTGGAAAAGTCAAGATTAAACTCAGGAAAACTTCATAGAGTCAACTAAGAAGACCAATCAAAATGTCGGAGGGTGAATCTTCATCTGCTGCACCCGCTGCCGGGACTTCGGAAGAAAAACCCAAAGAGGAGAAAAAGAAGAACAAGAAACTTCTACGTCTTCTCACCGTAATGGCATACCTCTCTACAGTCTCCGGCACAGCCTTCATGTTGTCCCTGTACTATTTATTCTTGTGGACTCCGAAGGTCGCACTCGGCGGAAAAGCTCTGGTACAGGATCCTCCGCCTCCGGGAACCCTCGCTCTGTTCTTCCCCCAAATGGCGCCTGAATTTGCAGCCAGGGTTGCCGCGGAGAATGCTGCTTATCAGTTACCGGGAGCAAAAGAACCCTTGAGCCCTCAAAGGAGAACGGGAGACCGTGAGTTTATTTCTTTCCTTACTTAATTTAGGATAAGGCACTATGTAAGCAGGGGATAATTTGTAATTAAGCGCAATTGGTCCTAGCTGAGAGCCTAGATCCCCTTTCACATTCATTTGGGGGCCTCAATAAGGCTTTATTTATGAAATTTCGATAATTCCTAAAAGAATTTTATATTGAGTAATTCTACATTATATGTTTATAGAATATAGAACACTATTAATGTCACTATATTGTGTTAATTCTATCCATCGTTCGTAATAAGTCAAGGAAATACTACTTATAATTCTGTTTGGTTCATTCTTGCCTTAGTAGAGCAACTTAGTTTTCTATGGCATGTATTTCTCTGCGTTCGATGAAAAAATAAATTAATTTGAACTCTCATCATTCATAGTGGGGGCTTCGATCTGATCTTCGCGCTCAGGGTCTCCGATAGAGTATATCCGTCCCTGTAAAGTAAGTGAAATAAATCGCTTCCAAAATTGCATCGGATGGTTTGGGAAACATACTCGACAATTCACCCACACGCAAGTGCAAGGTAGAATAGACAATTTTTATTATAAAAGGACACTATAGCTTTTTATGGAAAAATATAGGTATATTGCTATAGATTATCATTGATTTTATGTCTCTTCTTCCAAAATATAGGCATAGGCTAGAGTAAATATGGCAAATAGGCTAGGGAAAATATTTTCATTTCACATTCTGAGAAGATAGTAAGCATATGCTTTATTGCGTTCTTTGTATTAAACTTTCAAATTGATGTTATTACTACAAGAACTATCTTAACTTTACACTTTAAGAAGAGCGAGTCAATTTACTTCCATCCCCATTATCTTCTTAATCCTAAATAAGAGCTATCTCTTTATTTCTATGTCTCGGGGTAAAAATACTTCGTACACGAGGAAGAATTTGAAATTTGGAAAAGTAGGGATGGTAAAATTGTATTTTTTTCTCAACATAAACGCAATAGAACAAAAGTGGCGACATACGCTTTACTATGTAGAGCGTATGTTGCCACTTTTTTATGATCTTCTCAAAAAAGTTGGGCATTAGTTGATGGGCAATACATAAGTTCACTGTTAGTCCAGCTACTAGTATTATAACACAACCTTAGGGACAAGGGTTCATATTATATAGGCATTATCTACAGTGTAGACAGACATAGGAACCTCAAGTGGCAGACGCTGCTTCTCTTAGAATGATGCCAGGGGAATCACGAGGAAAGGGCTCTAAGGTTCACACACAGAGTTTTGGAAAATCCTAAAAGGTGAAGCTTGAACATATTCCCGCTTGAGGTTCCTCAGCTTGGATTGCGCTGATTATTATGTATAATTGTACACTAGTAAATAGCAGGTAATAGAGATGATGTATCCTATAGGACGCCTGCAGAGTGCTGTCACAGCCCGGTCAAAGCTTGAACTTTCGCAATTTATTTGAACCAACTCCCGCTATTTTCGACTTAACGCATCACTGGAGCAAATCTATTTGTAATTCAGGAGATTAACCAAACATCACTCTTTTACCCAATAGCTTCTAACAAAGAACGTATCCTATTGAGTATGTAAGTAAATGGTCTTTAGTAAATTAAATCAAATTAGTTTGCAAACTCACTCTTAAAAGTTTTGTATATACAACATACCTTGCATTACAAGAAATATATCACCAAATATACATGAAACTCTCCCTAGGAAATAATTATCCCCAATTATTCAATATTATATATCGAACGTAAGTATAGAATAGGAAACCGCATACGAAGCATGCTACAGATTATATCTATTCAGTTACGTTTCATTGCGTAAGGAGACACTTTTGGTATGACAAATAAATCGTTTTACATAAATTATCTTTAATCCTACAATAATTCATTCTTAAAAAATGCTTCGTCGTAGGCATCGATGAAGATTTGATCTCTTTCTTTTGTTATTCCAATTCCGGAAAAATAACACTTTTAGTGCAATTTTCTTGGCTCGTGGGAATTAAAAATCTTCAATCTTCAAAATCGATGAGAAAATTCTTTCTGTATTTGAATTTATTGGCGTCATTAAGCAGAAGAACGATTTCCATTTCCTGAATCGCTCTTTTTCTGTCAACAAGATTCGTGTAGCGAGCCCCTGATAAAATTTATTGTACTAGTTTTGTAATGCTACATATATTTTGATATTCATGTATTATAATTACCGTGTTATAATCATGAAGATAATGATTTATTATGAAATTGAATAATAAAAAGTTTTTACGGTCTCAACCTCAATAATACAGAACGTTTAGCGTTCATCTTTGAGAAAGAAATAAAAATACCTGTAGTTTCCTTAGAATAATATTTTTATTTTTTCCTCTAAGGCGTTCCATCAAGTTAGGGAAAGTCATATCTATTACAATCATATTTGAGATTAACATAAAAGTATACCTTTGAGTAATTTTTATTCTCAAACGTTGAAATGCAAATACATTGAACTAGAATTTGATGACAATAGTCCGTGGAGCACAATCCATTAATTATCGATTTCAGATCGGTTTTATCGAGTGTCTGATATCTTCCTCTAATGAAACCTTTGAGGTATCTTTTTAATTCCATCGCTAAATGTTGTAATACTTCCGAGTTTCATTTAATACTTTCGGAACACCTTTCTTTACACCAATACTTTCATCCAGTAAACTTTCTGCGGATAGTTAATTGTATATTCCTTTCCAATTTCCATAGGATATTTTATCTTCGATCACTTTTCGTAAAGCTTACTCCTACGTCAATATGTCTGCTCATTTTTTCCTCTTTTTTTAGCTTCTAATATCATAGCTTCTGATCTATTTTGGTAGAGGATGAAATGGCCCATGTCGAACAACCCGGAAAATAAATCTCTCACGATAGATTTTTTACAGACTTTTACCTTACGCTCAGAGAAAGTCAATATTTTTAGTATCAAGGGTATAACGCTCATCCCTTTGCTCATTCGATTTTTCCTAACTTAGACCTCATCGCTAAGATAAGCACGTATCACTCTATGAATCAAATATAATTTTTTTCTTGGTCAAATAAAGCATGATTATAGACTCAAGTTAAGGATAGCCACACGCGATGATTGATTCGAAGCTCATTTTCATAATTAATAAGATTAGAGCTGTTTTCGATTTCATAATCTGTGAAAATAAAGTGCTAAATATGATTTCTACTACTAGTATGATAGATCCTTTCAAACGATGCTTGTGTTCTTACGACGCCAATTATTCATTGAATTTTAAATTTTCCTATAAATTTTGAAAACGCAAGTACATGAATGTACTTTCCTTTTGTATTCATAAAGTAATTCGAATCATGAACAGGTAACGAAATATCTTCCTATAGCCCTTAGTTAAATACTTTAATGATGAAGACAAATAATTCTTCATGACCTAAGAGAATAGAGATGTAAGAAAAAAGATTGTTATCTAGAAATGTGAAGTTATTGTAGAGTGACGATCCATGCGGTATTCAATACGATGCAATGCATTTTATAACGACAGAGGTACTTTGGATAAAATTAAGTCAAAGTCCAGATAAAATCATTACGACGTTATATATCTAATGCAGACGTGGTAGAATTTTGACCCAAAACGGCGTTCACGGTTATCAGAGTTGATATCCGTATGCAAGATTAGCGTCAGCTATTAAAAAATTCATTTCACGGATATACTTTGATATTTTCCAAGGAATCATGATAATTATAGCAACTAGTTACATTATCAAATTACATCGTAAACTAATCTCCTAGATTCCGGTTAGTATAACTTTTGTTTGTTGCTGCTGAAAAAGTCGACATTTTTTCGGCCAGTTCCAATCTTTTTTAAGAGGGAATGCTTTGATTTTTATACGGTAATTTCACGAGCTATAATTCTTCTATTTTAGGGTTGGTCCCCTAAATCTTTCACACCGTAAAGAAGAAAGCATGCACAGCTGACCGTAAAATGATGCCTTAATACTTTCATATCCATCAAAAAAGAGAAAAGATGAAACAACGAAAATATATTCATCAGTAAATATTATTCTCATATACAGTTATGAAACCAAAGTGGTAATCACAAATACCATAGATAATGTTAAATTAATTACGTGATAATCGTAATTAATGGAGAAAATGAGAGTGGAAATGCAACTTGTGTTCCTGATTGACTCATTGACATTGTTTTGAGAGTATTTATTCAATTAAAATAGAACTACTATTTCTGATTATCCTCCAATTATTACAACCATTGTTTATTTCATATAAAAATATAAATGTAAAACAAAATTCGACGATTATAAGTAAAATCAGCTGGTATTTTTATGTTACAGTTCCATTTATTTTATGAAAATTCTAAATAAAAGGGAAATGGATATTCACTTTCTGTAATCTATAAAGAGAAATTATTAAAAATAATTGTAAATACAAATATATTTACAGAATTACATTCAATTTAAGATTGGTATTTAATACATATTGATGTTTTGAGCTAGTAGGGAAACATTTTCATTTAATGCTAAGTCAATGATAAATAAAGACAAAATTCAAAGTACATTGTTCTCGTAATAAATGGAAAAAAGCAAATGGCATTCGAAACGTTGAATAGGAAAATGGAGATGGAGACCAAATTATTATGAAGCTTCAGTTGAACCTAATTTTAATGAATAAAGTTAATTAAAATTTAAAACGAATAAACAATATATTACCACAAAATATACGCTTAATTTATAGCTGTTCTTTGTATAAACAGGGAGCCTCTGGGATAAAATAATGGACAATAAAAATTTGCCTCAACCAGAAATTAGAAATTTTTAGAATCATAGAAAGGTATTTAAACTACGAAGCAGACTATAATTTATTAATAATATCGTTCTTTTAGTAAACTTATAAAATATATTAAATTTTAAACTATTCTTGTATCATGCATAGCTTAGCATGAACACCATATATAGCTTAAAAACTATATGTATAAGAGTAACCTACGAATATAATACATGCATATGAACTGTGCATTGACAATACATTTTGCAAAATTAATTTTCAATGGGGAAAAAGGTGATGTTAAACGAAAATTTTACAGTAATAACGAAAAATTATCAATTATAGTGATGAAAAGGAGAAGCTATCTTGAAGCAACGTATATTTTACGCCGACTTCTCGGAAAAAGATTCTCGATAGATAAAAGACCTGTTGCTCCTCACGGTGATCATAAGTAACTATCGTACTCTAATAATTTAGAGCTCATCCCTTAGAAGTTCCCAATAAGATCAATTTTCAATTACCTCTTCTTTAATAAGGCCCTTCGTGTCTCACCTTTGAGAGTTTTGCAAATTAGGAAATGATGATTAAAAGATGAAAAGTGAGCAGTTGGCGTGACACCCAGACGGTTGATTGGTGTGCTGGATAATGGACATTACGCAATCCTTGTGATGACGGAAAGAGAGTTCTTTCTCTGCCTTTTCCTCGTATCACTCCTCTCTGCGCCACTTCTTTTCCCCTCCTTTTTTACTCCATTATCCTTAATGGGATGGAGAAAAGGGATTCTTGTGTGGGGTTTCTGGTTGGTCGAAACGAAAGGCAAGTGGAGATAGACGGAAGTCTGACGCAAATTCCAAAGAGAAGCTTTATTCGCTTTGGCATGCAACAAATGAGAGATAAAGGGGAAAAGGTTATCAAGAAGGTTGCTCAAAAAATAAAGGATGATTCGTCCTTTAATACCTGGCTATTATATCGCTGATTCGGGAAAAGCAAAGCTCCGTAACTTAGTGAGGCATTTCTTGATGTACTTTTGAAAAACATTTTCATTTAAATTCTATAAGGCTAAACGTTCATCACCAACTCCATCTCGTCCAAATAAAAACCATTCTTGTAAGCCCGTTCGACTTTTATGGAAAAGAAAAACATTTCAGTTCCAAATTTCCATTTCCAAAAGTGAACATCATCGTATCAAGCATTCATCCAACATAATCCACCAAGCCTAGTGAATATGGAACAGTGCTTTCTTAATATGTATATTCATAACACGATGATATGTCTACATGGAAATATTGCCAACGTTCTTTTGAATCCAATTCCAAATTTAGAGAATTTAGAGTAGCGAAATTTTGCACGGATACCTTCATGATTATTTCATAAATGCGGGTTTGAATAATAGTGACCAAAATATAGTGACCAAAATCGCAATATTTTATATGCTCATACATTGGGTAAAAATACTTACGTTTTACATTTCCTTAAGTATCACTCAAGGGAAGTATTTATTGCGGAAATCGCTATACAACAGAAGATTAAAATATATATAGAATGCAGTGAAGGACTTCGCCAAAAGTTAAGCTATAGGGTGAAATGTTACAAGCAAACTCTTCTATTAATTTATGGATTGGTTTATTCAAAAGTTAGATGCTCTTCCTGTATTCATGCCTTCTAAATTCGAAATTATGATAAAATAAAACGAGTCTTTCCATTATGAAAATTAAAATGGAGTTATTTTTCCAAAAATGGCAGCTTAAGATAGTGCGGCCTCTGGCTTGTTCTGAAAAGACTTGAGGAATTATTGGCCTTCTATACTACGCAGTAAAAAAATATTTTCTGCCGTCCAAGTATCCATGTTGGAGGCCACTCTCCCAGAGATGAGGGTTGCTTCGGTTATATAACAAGTTATATTTTATATAAGGCTTCACAAATGGAATATGTGGAATCAATCGCCTCTTATGCGTATTTTTATCGATTTTAGTATGCCTGCAAGAAAGTTGGACTCCCATTTTAAAATCACAAAAAAATCTTAAAATAACTCGTCTGAGTGAAGATTCTAGTTTTAAACGCGTATTTTTTCTTATTATGAATAACGTACGTAAATAGTCAGCGTCTACGCCAGGAAAGTTGCATTTCACACCGATAGGTAATTCTGATATAAAAGTAGATGAATATCAAAGTAAGAGTTTCTGTGAAATCATTTTCATGCTACCAATTCGAAAACAGGCCATAATTCTGATAGCAAATAATGAAATGCTAACTTATATAACTAAATTGTTACAATACTAATTCAAAACAATTTCGTTGAAGATATCTTCGTAATAAAGGTGACCTCGCGCCTGATACGTATGCAGTATAACGTAGATATTTGGAGGTCGGGTGGCTGATGTTGCAGGCGCGAGCTCTACTGGACGATTGGTAGAAGAAATAGTCGAGAAATGACACATCACGGATGTCTGTATTGCCTTAAATTCAGTCCTGAATATACGGTTGATAGATAAAATTGAAATTTTTATATTTGATGGCCACCGAAGGACGATTCTTTGATTCACTACATTTCTTTGTCTACGCGGTTCCATTACCGTAAATGATTGATTTGTATTTGCTAAATAAATTTATATGACAAAAATTAACCAATGGTTCGAGAAAAGCTTGGTATAAAACGCACATCTCCTTCAATAGTTAGCATGTTGGTATTTTCGGATATTTTTCGTTCGGATATTTCTAAAATTATATTATTAAAAATCGGAAAGTCCAACTCCCCATCCACCCTCCCCCACAACATTCGTTGGTTGAAAATCAGAATTATACTGTCGTAGAAAAAATATCGAGAGTATTTTTTGTATCATTAGTAAAACAACAAAAAGTTACGATTCAATTAAACGTTTACCAATTGGTTTCCACGACGGATTTTCCTCAAAAACCTTCCAACTTCTAGTGGTTCCCTGATTAACAATCTGGCGGCATATTAGAAATACACTCTCCAGATTTATTTTGTTTTAGTTAATAACCAGAAGACCGAGAAGAAATATTTATCAATCACGGAATTTTTTGAAGACGGAATTTTGTGAATATGCACTTATCTATTCGCTTCAAGAAAGCACAAAGAAGTTTGATCTGAAACAGCGAACGCGCTAAATTTCTCAGCAAAGAGCAGAAGACTTAAATCTATAAATAGGTACGCATTAAAGAGAGCAGAGCTCTCGAAAAGCAATTTAATGGTGCTGCCACTCGTCCAACGGCGAAGAAGTTCGAATATGCTGACGAATTATGTTCTGTTTGAGCCATTCCTCACTCACGCGATGGATGGGAATTCATTGAAAGGGTGATTGTATTAAAAACAATCCTTTGGAGAATATTACGTAAATCCTTATGAAAGGATTCAAATAATTCTCGAAAAGGCACTTCAGAAACATCCAATCTATCGGATATTTTCCATAGTTTTCAAAACAATAGCAATTGAGGAGCAACCTCACGCATGATGAAATGAAAAACGTATACATTGAATAATCTGACATTTTAGATTTACGTGCCGACGAAGATTATAATTTATATGTAAGTTAGAATAGGTAAAATAGATCGTAAAAGTTTCGTAAAATGTAGAGTTAAGTACTACCGCAATGAATTAAGTTTACATCATATACGTATATTAATATCATTACACCCTAACGGCGAGGTCGGGTCCAATGACTCCTCTTCCGCATAACTTCTGAAGTTATAATATGATAATTTCAAATCATTACATCAAAACCAATTGAAGAATAATAAAGTGAAATCTAGGACATGATATCAATACATACCAAATAAATAAACAAAATATTGGTAATTGATATTAGGGATTAATGAATAGGGATTGCAAAAGCGATATCTTTAACTGTTGATTTCCGACATTTATTGCCTACGCCGAAAAAGTATAGTGACGAAGCATTAAAGAATTAAAAATCAATATTTATGATGCCAATGACCATATCTAGTTAATTTCTGGTGACATCGAATTCACATATCAATTCAAGAAATGATTACAATGTAAAGATTTTTCGAAAATTCGAAATTAAAGAGTACAAGATTTCCTTATTAGCTACTTGATGGGTACATAATACGTATAGATACATAAGTCTGTAAAAACTAATTACGTGACTTTATAAATATCCAGCCCACGTGATTTTCTCTACCGACAGTTAAGAAACAAGTCTTGAAAATCGACTCTGATCAAACGACTGGTATGTATTTCTTTCGTCAAGTTGACTTGAAAGAGCGCCATTGACGGACACCTTTGCGATTCAGCTTGTTTTTAAGTAAGTTCAAAATGTAGCGATGAGAGGGAATACGATGTCATATCTCATGTCTACTATGGAACTCCATCCAAAGTTAATACGACAGTGGGTGCATATCTTTACGTCTCCATTGGGTCGATTTCGCAGTGGAATGAGAGAGAGCAATGCCCTCCACCGACTGACCCTCACCTACATTCACGACGCAGTTCAGATTGATGCTCTTTCAGAAAAAAGACGGTCTACATTTTCGCCATCTCGGAAGAAAAAAGGGCGATCTCTCCCTTTGTTATTTTATTTTGCAACTCTCCTTTCGTTATTTTATTTACCAACTCTCCTTTCAATATTTTTCCTTTGGTAGCATGAAATTCATGAAAGAAAACCTATGACGGTGTCAGCGTAGACAACTCACACGTACTATTTCAATTTAATCTAATAACTACCTGAGCATACATCAGGGTAATTTATGTAAATCTGTCAACTGTTTTCATTTACTTGTTATGGATTCAACCCTAATCATGTCCTCTCACATCGATTTCAAGTTATAGAAGTATATTGAGGTACGAATGTTAAACTAATGGTGAATTTAACTTCATGTTCGTCTCTCAATACTATACAACTATCTCCGCAGATGAAAATAACAATAATTGAAAAATCGCAAGACTGAAGAAAAACTCACAACAAAATTGGTAAACTGTATGATGGAAGGATATTTCGTATCGAATTCTCAATCCCACCGAGAGTATCATTTCATATTTACATCACTTTAAATAGCTCGATTACTAAAAGTGTTCCGGGAAATTTTAGATTAATTTGGAAAGTATGCTTAAAAATTAAATTCCTCATTTTAACCTTGTCCCTATTGTACTGAATGCATTCCATGAATCGAGGTCTTAATAGTCAGGTTAACCAGCCGTCAACAGGACGGTTAACCGATGCGCGTATCGTATTATGTTCCACTCTCATTATGCTGTCGTATTAAAACTGGCATTGAATGAGCTAAAAGACACACATCGATGAAAAAAAGTAACTTTACTTTAATTCTCCAGCAATGGGACTTCGGAAGGTCAGCTAAATCAGGAAGAACACAGCTAGGATTCAGAAATAGCTTCATGCGATGTAATCGAACACGGCAATGTAAAGATCAGCTATTCTCGAATTGCCAAAAGCAATTTTACTAGCTAATTATAATGCTAGTGTTGTTTATTACCTCGTTTACTTTTTTACATTTTAACTAAGCTCGGTTAAGATATATTGATATTCTATTTCGTAGAAGACATGTATGAGGGTTCTCTCCGATATTTTTGTCTACAACAATATTTCAGGATTAAATGTTATGCGCCATTTAAACATATTCAGTTACTACATTCATTTTCTGCTTGGATAATTACTCCTTGCCTGCCTTATTGTTTAAATAGTGTAAGTAGGTCAATATGCAAATTCATACGAGGCAACAAAACGTAGAAAGTTGATGGCAAATTACATTTCTAAAAAAATTACGAACTTTCCAATTAATTTTCTATTGACAGTTCAGCTAAATAAAACCCATTTTCATTGCAAGATACATCAAATCGCAAAATTGAATTTGGGTTCGCTCTTCTGTCGTAACATATTTCACAGCTGTTTGAACAGGATAATCTGAACATCTCATGGAGAGCTACGTTCTAGAAACTTTTGCAAAATGTTACCATGGGCTGAAATAAAGAAATACTCCAGAAATACCAAAATGGTTTATCTGAATCCTGTGTTCGAAACTTAGCATTAGGACTCTTGAATAAATTATTTATACACTACCCGTGGTATTCGTTACGTTTTCACAATTAATAGTAATAATAATAGTTCGGCGTCTTGTTTCATAAAAAAACGAATGTTAAACTGTGACCAAAAACGAAGAGTTATGAAAGGTAAAGGACTTGGTTACAAGTCTATGTCATATTTTATTAGCTGGATTTCCTCTAATTGATTCGGCACCGGATTGATTTCGATGTCAGGTCTTTTTTATATAATTTACTCAACTCGGATCCCGTTAGCCTTAATTCGCAAAAGTCGACGTAAATAACTTAATATTTTGAATACTGAATTAATCAGTAGTGACCGTGAGAAGTTTGAAATTTTCTCAAAGAAACCACTTTGGTTTATTTGACCTGTTTTTTTTTTTCATTTATGCCTACTGTCCATCGCTAGCATAAAAAATATTTTTCCGTTTTTAATTATTCCCCTCTTATTTACGTATTCCCAAACCATAAAAAGAAAGATAATACCATAATCTGATAGTGTGGTCGATTAGCTTAAGTGGAAGATGAAACACTTTTACACTTCACCGAAAAGGAAACATGAGCACCATTCAAGTATCCTGTTGAATGCTCCTTTTATAAGCTGACATAATCTCCTTCAGTGACATCTTTGTCACGCTATTACTTATCGGACAAACAAATTACAAGACATCTATATTGCTGCAAATTTCTCCCCGGTCAAGATAAAATTATGACCTCCAAAGTATGACCCATGCTCTTTGAGATAAGAGATCGTCCTTGAAAGATTTCACTGGATTTGGGATATCTGATATATCTGACACAAAGTATCTCAAGGAGCTGCATACCCTATGTGATACGGTGTCACTGATTCCCTGAAGTGACGTGACGTAAGGACGACTCCTGATATTTATGTGGAAGTAATTAAACTTTCTTTGAAAATCACGAGAGGATTTTGCCCCGATTCATTGATGATAAATGATTCCGATGTTGGCATATGAGAAGGTTTCACCACCGCTGGGCCATAATGGCTCCTAAAATCTTTCGCGGGACCTAATTAATTTATGTACTTCGTAGGGTTTCTTAACGTTAATGAGTCATATAAATTCATTATAACAATTTTTTCATAGCAATGATATTAAAAATATCGCAGTTTTGCATATTTTAAGATAAATTCTAATTGAATTCGCCTTTTCATTCTTCTATTATCAAGCTTTAGACGAGTGAACAAGTAAAGAGAGGTAGACTTTGTATGTTTCACAATTGATACTTGACTTGACAAAGTCCAGCTCTCTTTACTTGTTCAGAACGGCGCTTAACGAAGTACAGAAATCTCAGATCAACTTTTAAATGAGCGTTTCTCAAAGTAGAAGGACTAATCTAGGGAGGCAGTTGGCGAAAAAGAACCTTATATCCTATCATCTGTCTCTCGATTGAATTTTACTAGGCTCTAGACAAAATTGCCATTTAGTGATTTAGTTGATTTTATCATTTCAGTTTTTATTTCTCTTCTAATCATTCTCCAGGTTAGGTCGTACAGATAATAATTTACATAGATGACGGTTGAGGGCGGTTCTATGGAAGCAAAGGGGAGGAGGTGGTACCATGAAAAGGTTTGGTAAAAATTGCTTTATAACATTGTATTTAATAGTATGTACTAGGTCAGTATAACATTTGTGATCCGACGAGTGATCTGGTGCCAATACTTCATTATATCAGACGATAAGAAAGATTTTTTTCTGCAAACAGTTAACAGTGAATTATAGTTCTTTTTCATTACCTCTATGTTTCCTCATTTTTTTGCCTACACTTCTTGTATGGGCGTTTTCCCGCATTATGGGTAAACCTTCAGCTGATGAGATATTTTCCCATAATCCAACTCTTTAATATTCAATAGCATCTAGATCTAGTTTGCAACTGTATGTTTGTTTTATTTATCTATTAATTTGTATATATGTGGTTTTACTAATTGTATACTTTTTATATCCGTGGTTTTATTTAGTACTTATTGGTCTTTTTCTAGATGTAAGTTAATTGTAGACGATCGTTTTTGCTGTGTATATTTTCATATAATAATATTAATAGATAATATTAGATGATAGAAAGGACTTTAAGGAACGACCTCGCCAAAAGAGCAAAATAATAATAATATAGCATGAAGATTGACGGAACTATGATAGTAGAATCAGCTGCAGACTACAATAAGATGAATAATTCCTAATAGTTGCCAGCTTTAAGTAGGCTATGAGCTGCATATGATCAGCCTTCGGCTAAAAAACGCTTCCGGGCTTTTATACGATCGAGGGCAAGTTTCGTCTACCAGGGACAGATTTCAGAGGGATATTCGATACGAAAATCACTCCCACGAGGAATGAATATCGGTCGATGGGTGACCCTTTATCGCAGGGATTGAGAAAAATCCCTTCGGATCCATCACGCGAGACAAGGCGCAATTCCGCACGGAAAAGCAGACCGAAAATTTTACGATCACGGCGCCTAAAAATGGATTCGAAACATCAACTCATTCCCATAGACCTTCCCACTGCCTGGGCTTCGTCTCTGGACCGTATTGATCGAGTGGGGAGTGGCGCCGGAGGGGAAGGAAAAAGGAGAGCCCAACTGAATTCACTGCCTTACTCTCCCGTCCTCTGCACAAGTTTAAGGAGTAGTGAAACAACACTCGCCCATAGTCTCTTCCACAAGGGGAACGTGTTGTGTTTTTCTGGTGGCCGGTGCTTTCTCATCAACGACAAGGGTGTGACTGTTTGTTTTCCGTTGGATCGAAGGTTGAAACGGGGAGTGCTTGTTAATAGGGCCATCGCAGATTGATAGGGCGGAAGTAGATCACCCACTGGTGGAACATCATTTCGCATCCGTGCTTTGTGATGGAATAAAGATGTGGCTTCAGGGTTGAAGACAGCGGGTTTTCGGACATTGCTTTCAGTTTAACTGGAAGGTGAATCAAAACAATCGCAGCCATCTCTAAGGAGACTGTTATGAGAAAGAGACGAAAACCGTTTTCCTCCTAGCCCTTCAACGTAGCACAAGAAACAACGGTGATCTGATAGTATTTAGTGGTGGTATTTAAACTACTCAGTGAGGCCACCGGCGAAAGAACGACTCCACCCTCCTGAAAACAACGTCAGCACAAAAGTTGCACTCTCGAGCGAAGCCCAGGAAGAGAAAGCACGCGGATAAAAATGCACTTCTTCCTCGATTGGAACCCTTTAAGTCGCATGACACTCGCCGCATCCACGTGAATAAAGCAATAAACACCCCGATCGATTTACGTGCATCTCAAAACCGTAGGATTTCGTAAGGACTTGTTCGATCGCTCGAATTAAACGGAACTTGGACGATGAAGAACTCGACACCTTGAATAGAGGGATAAAAGATGAGGGGAATCATATGATGCCTCGTTTCTGCTAGTCGGAAGGAAAGAAAAAAAGTCCTTTGAGGGCGCCGTTGTGCTATCGACGGGTGTCGGAAGCAGTGTGGCAGCCGTGGCGGGATTCCCGCAGTCAATTCGCCGCAACCAGGGAAAGATGAGTTCCCGTTCGGCAGGCGGGGGGCAGGATGGGGACGGGGGCGGGGTCCGGTTCGCAGGAGAGGAGTCTAAAGACCGTCTCTACGAACGGAAACAAAACAAGAAGATCGTGAGGGTGTTGACGGTAATGGCGTACGTGTTCTCCGTCTCTCTGGCGGCCATAATGCTTTCCTTATACTACGTCTTCCTTTGGGATCCGAGATCGAGGCCCCCCGGAATTCCTGCGCACAATGCAACGGCGGTGGCTGCGGCGAGGGAGCAGAAGGGGCCGTGCACCGCGGCGCATTTAGGAGCCTTGGCGGAAGGTATGGGTGGGGACGACACAACCGGTGTTTACCTTAAGTAAACATTCCATTGTAATGGGGGGCAGCATTTGTTTTTAGCGGAGGGTTAACATTTTAACCACGTCGCAAACTACCTGAAGCCCCTCATTCACATTCTCTTTCTTCTTCGTTTTCAATCCTAAGATTGGTTTGCAGCAGCTTTCCATCTTTCACGATCCTGTGCCATTCTCTTTACTTCTTGATATGAACGGCAGCCTAACTCCTTCATCATCTGTCCCAAGTAATCAAATCTAGGTCTGCCTCTCCAATTCTTTCCTTCGATAGCACCCTCCAGTATAGTTCTAACAAACCCTTCATGCCTCAGTATATGTCCCATCCAAATAGTCCTTCTCTTCCTTAACATTCCGAGCAGCCCCAGTCTTCTTCCGATCCTTCGAAGAACCTCTTCGTTCGTCACCATGTCCACCCAAGATATTTTCAACATCCTGCGGTAACACCACATTTCAAAAGCTTCCACTCTTCTTTTTTCTCTCTCTCCAAGTGACCAGGTTTCGCTGCCGTAGAGCATGACGCTCCATACGAAAGTCCTTATCAGGTGTTTTCTTATCTCCAGTTTAATATTGCTAGAGGTGAAGAGCTTGATTTTTCTATTAAAGGCTGTCTTGGCCTGGTTGATCCGGCTCACTACATCCTTCTTACAGTATCCATCTGATGTTATCTTACTTCCCAAATAGGTGAACTCGTCCACTGTTTCTAAAATCTCTCCTCCTAAATCCAGTTCAACTTTCGTGCCATACCTGCTCACTATCATTACCTTTGTTTTACTTTTGTTTAGAGTCATGTTGTACTGGGTGCCAAATATCACTTCCATTTCTTCTAGTGTCTCCCTCAGCTCTTCCTCACTCTCCGCCAGAATTGCTATATCATTTGCAAATCTTATCATATCAATCTTTTCCCCTTGTACTTTCACTCCTGCTCTATTACCTAGTTTTTGTCTTAGCTCATCTATCCCTTTCTGAATGTATACATTAAAAAGAATTGGTGATAAAGAGCACCCCTGTCGTACGCCTTGCCTTATGTTAACCTCCTGTTGGTGTTCTCCACATCTGATTACTGCTTTTTCTTCTTTATAAAGGTTCCATATCACTCTTCTATCTTTATAATTTATACCTGCTTCTTTAAGCGTACTAAACAACTGCCTCCATTCAACTTTGTCGAAAGCCTTTTCGAGGTCTACAAAAGCAATGTAGGTGTCTTTGCCTTTTCGCAGTCTTTTCTCAAGTACTAGCCTTAGGATTAGGAGAGCTTCACGGGTTCCTCTTCCCTTCCTAAATCCGAACTGGTCTTCCGAGAGCCTCAGTTCTATCTTGGACTCTATTCTTTGTAGGATTATATTTGATAATATCTTGGATGCATGAGTGACTAAACTTATAGTCCGATGATGTTCGCATTTCTTTGCTGATGATTTCTTTGGGATTGTGACTATGACACATTTTTTAAAGTCTGTTGGTATTTCTCCAGTCTCATATATTGTATGTACCAGGTTATACAATTCATCCTTAGTATCATCTCCGGCAGCTTTAATCAGTTCAGCTGGAATGCCATCCACTCCAGGAGCTTTCTTGTCTCTCAGTTTTTTTACCGCCAAGTCAAATTCATCCCTTAATATTCCTTCTCCTAATTCATCTCGGTCCACCTCTTCTATTTCCTCTAGCACTTCCTTTACATTTTCGTTTCCTTGATATAGTTTGCCCAGATACTGCTTCCACCTCCCTACTATTTCTTCATCCTCATATAGAATTTGGCCGTGTTCTCCCTGTAAAGCTTTGCTTTTTATCTTATATTCTCCGAAGAATCTCTTGATGGTAGTGTATGCCGTTTCCATCCTTTGATTTTCTATGTGATCATCTACTTCCCTACATCTGTCTTGGAGGAAAGATTCTTTTGCTAACCTCGAGGCTCTATTAATTTTGTTTCTGAGCTCTCTATACATTCTCTGTCCTTCTTTCTTCTTCTATTTCCTCCTCTCTATACATCCTTCACATTCTCAGCAAAGGGTATTTAAGGTTCTGCAAAATTCAGTGGCAGTTGAGTACTGATGAAACGATGTTATTTTTCGACGAAAAGATTTTTCTTTCTAATCCAAGAAAACTCTTATTTCTATTATTTAATGTTTTCATTACAATGAATCGGATAAAAAACGAATATAATCTGAAAAAGTCCACGAAGGATATAAATATAAAGTCATACACTCACTATGTTTGAATTAAATTCATTACAATTAGGAAATCACGAATTTGTTTGATGAATAAACATTAGTTATTTTATTCATAATTATTTCAAAATAATAGTTTCAGTGGCATTCACTCAATTAAGTCGTCTTCTATAAGTTGAATGGCTAAATGAAGTTTTCTAAATTTTTAGTTACACGAACACAAAATGCTGCAAATTGAGAAACCACTTCTACTTCATATAAGTATTCATGAGTGTGTAATTACACACAATGGCCATATTTTACTGAAAGTTTTGCATTTTCTGAAAGTATATGAGCTCTATTAAAAATACCAGCAATTAATATGGTTACACCAAGTTTAAATTTTATTAGGAATATATACGATTAATGATTAAACTTTTTCGAATACTGAATTGAAAAATGTGAGCAATTTACCAATTCAGGGTTATATTTCTGAAGATATGATGAAAATAAAACGTGAAAAGGTTTTATAATTTCACCGATACAAACTTCTTTTGTGGAATGTGAGAGGAAATGAGAAAAAGTCATAGAAAATAAGAAGAAAAAAATACGAGAAGGGGAAATTGATACACCTCTTTCTAATCGATTGCAACCTAGACAACGACACCCAAACTTTTTGCTTCATAGATGATCAAATCCCAAACATGTAGGCTAATTCTTTGAGGACGAGTTTAACACATACATACTCGTGTTTCAATATAGACAACGGTTAGGCTGGTTTAAAACGCTTCCGCTTTAGATGCTATCTCTGCTTAATTCGCAATTTTCTCTCGGTTCCTTTCATACTAAACACAAGTTCAATATACCTCTTAAGACGTTCTGCTGATCGCTCATGAGGCGAATTTTCCCAGACACAGGTGTACTGCAACCCGCTAATCCTCCGCTTCAGTCGATAAACCGAAAATTGTTTACGTTCTTCTTCCCTTAGAGTGAAAACGACTAAATTAAGAAACGAAGAAAGAATAGTTCACGGTCTCTCTCTACATCTACAGGAAATATAAAAAACTAAAGAAGATTCCTTATCGTGTGTAAGATAAATCACATAATCATCATCGCGTATTCGATATGAACATGCATATGGAAAAATCAACCACGTATCTAAAGCTATGTTTTATGGATCAGACATAAAGCTAAAACTGATTGAGATCTGCCTTTACTGTTTTTCTCAAAATTTTAATCCCAGTTTTGAATCATTAAAAGTTTGCATAGTTTATTTTATTATAAAGGTTCTTCAAAATGTTACCAGTAGACCACAAGGTATTACTAACATTATTATTATTCTTACTCTCCTCTTTTCTAAAATTTACCAAAATACACTTATTGACTTGTATCTCTTTGGGAAAATTTTTTTGTGAAAGTGAATGAACAATTGCATTTCTCGAATTCTAACAAAAAGCTCATGAAAGATTCAGCCTTTGGTAATTCAAGTCATACAGGAATATTGAGGAGTATGTTGTCACGCCATGATAACTGACAATTGATGGTTTGTGAAGTAAAGTTGAACTGGAGAAAGTGAAGTCCAGAGACTATGGAACTGTGTCTGAAAATTTCAGTTTGGAATGGCATTACTTTCACCTATTGTGGCAGTTATTTCACTTATACCATTTTAAATATTTAATGATTATTTACCAGAGCAAAATATAGTTTAAGAACTTTAATTTTGGAAGATTTCTGATCAAAGGAAATTCAAAAGCAAACCTCTATTTGACTTCTATAAAAGATGAAAAACTGATACTGGCTATGTAATTCATGTTGACCATTATATGCACTAAAGGTTTCTGAAGAATTCATCATTAGTATTGCATATTTTTATCAGTATTGACTTGAAATTTTGATATATGCCAAGAAAAATAAAGAGTTGGCTATTTTATCTAAGACAGTTTTAAGATTTGAAAGAAATAAATATCAACCCCAACTTTTGTATCCTTGAACATTATCACCAGCTGACTTTACATTCTACAAAAGCTGGCCTCAATCATTTTCAAGGCAGTCATGAAATTCATCAGAAATCACAGATATGTCCCATATTACAAAATTAGCTCCTGGGAGCCCACTGAGAGTAACAGAAAGGATGAGAGCAGTTCAGGAGAATTTTAACTGTTAAACGTCAAGCAAGTCCATATAGGCTAGGAAAAAGCTCAGCTTGGTTCCTAATGTTTCTGTGTGTGTGTGCCAAGTTTGATCTTCTAAACAAATGCACTTTTTGTCATAGGATTGTTTAAGTCCCAAGAATGAATTGTGTTGAAATTGAGGATGATATGACAAATACAGATAGTGTAGACAAATAACATGGATATAGATAGATGGTATAGGTATACAGACTCACAAATACCCAAAGTTAGCACCAACATTTTTAACCCTTGCGCATGCAACCAACTTTGCTATGCAATTTATTTTCAATTCTTTTTCTCTTACTCTTAAATATTTATGTATTTTGATTTGTTTCTGTGACAAATTGATTCAATATTTAGGCATCAAATATCAGTGTTAAAGACACTTTCAAAGCAGATAAACGGCTGCATCTCTTAGAAAAGGAGGCTAAAGCAGGAGTTTTGGGTTGAGAGATGGTAATGAATCATCAATTTTTTATTGAAAAATCACCTGATACTAGGAATTAAATATAGGGTTGGGCTCTCTAATATTTTAATGAGAGACTGAATAAATGTCTTAGTCCAATTTGCATTTTTCATTCATATGGTCATGCTCTAATAGAGAAAGCCGGATGCTTGACTAGCTGACACAGATCATCAGTGTCACTTTCTTTCTGAAAACTAATTTTTGCTGAGAATAATTAATATGTAATGTAGTAGTGGTTCAGTAATATCATTTTCCTAGTGAGTCTTGTAATAAGCCTTATTTTTTGGGTTTTTCCTGATGTTGGTAAGGGTTGCATGACTCATAATAATAGTTGAATATTATTCTCCAAACCTAGCCTGTTTGTATGTAAGGAAGTGACAAATTCTGAATCCTCTAAACAAATTCTGGCAAAGAGAATGTATTTCTGGGAATTTAAATCCAGTGTTACAGGTTAAAGATAAATAATTAAATTCTTTTGATAAAGTTTGTAAGGAAAGCTTTAATGTAATAAGGTTTGTGAGAAAAGACCAGTGATTATTTCAAAGGGTTCTTGTGAATCTCACTGGCTCTTTTCCATGAATTGCACTACATCTTAAACTGGAATGTAAAAGTCTTTCAATTCTATTAATAAAAAATAAAATTCCTCATTAAAAGTTATGTTGTTTGTTTTGCCTCTAGGAAATGTAGGAGAGAGTCAAGTTCAAGCAACCCCACAACTGTCTCTGCCAGCGATAGGAGATGAGATGAGTGGAAAGAAAAGAGAAGCAAGGAGCACCATAATGGAAACAACACAACAGAGTATAACATTGCCTCCACATGGAGGAGGAAATGCTGCTCATTTCCAGGCACAGCCACTACAAACTTCCCCATCGCCTCCTCTGCCTCAAACACACCGGACCAATCCAAAGCCAGGTGAACACCCTCGTCGGACAACGCCACACCCTCATCCTGCAGAAATCGGGGTCCATGCCTAGCTACTCATCTTTTGAGGGGATATCAAGCCATAAGAGGTAAGATCAATTTCTTAAACTCAATCATAATGAGATATTAATTTCTCCTTGCTTAAGAGATTGAAAACACATCACTAGATGGGCCAATGTCTTCTAGGTACCAAAGGAACTGTGGAAGGCAGAGATTACACTTCTTCCTCAGTTCTCTGTGGCCTGGAAGATCTCCCAAAAAACAACCAATTGAGTGTTTTTAATTTCTTAATTCATTAACAATCATGTTCCAATTTCCTTTTCTTATAAAAAATACCAAAATTGTACATTAACTACATTTAATGATTAGGGAATGCATATCAGCCTTATTGCTTAATTCTTACAGAATAGTAGTTTTAGAAGTTTGAGTGAAGTATAATTATTCATAGAAAACTCTATATGACAAGGAATAACTTTGGGACATGAAAATTATCTTTAAGGTATTTCAAAGGCAAAGTTTTGAAACAATGTTTGAACAGCTCCTTGCTACGTAAACAGCTAAGCAACCACATAACAAAATTAATGCATTAGACATTAATACTTTCAATGATGAGTTAGATCAGACATATCAAATGGAGTCCTCTGAGGGCTACATTGGTTACATTTGCACTGTGCTGCACACTATGTTATAGTGTACTGCATATCGTACACTGGTTCACTCGCAAATTGCTGCATGTTTGTCATGCCTGATACAGATGATAGTTGAGCAAAGAGAAACTCAGGATTAGATTCATCATCAAACAGTTGCACCTTGCTGAGAAGATAGGAGTATTATAGCTTGAGTAGTGGTAGAAAGGTCACTCAAGAACATGGAATGGTTATTCCATTCATTCATCCATTAATATGGATTTCCATAATAGCAAGTTTTTTATAACTTTATTTTATTGCATTCTTATTAGATACATTAACATCTTTTGAAGTATAAAAAACTTGGAAGGAAAAGGAGAGACACGGTTGTTTGTAAAACTCTTTGCGAGAGGACTCCAAAACCGTTTGACGGTTTTGGAGTCCTCTCGCAAAGAGTTTTACTAACAACCGTCTCTCTCCTTTTCCTTCCAAGTTTTTTATACTTCAAAAGATCTTAATGTATCTAATAAGAATGCAATAGAGGATTATAGTCCATTCTACCAGAAGCACTAACAGCTGAATGAAAACAATGAAATAATTTTGACTTTGTTTTCATCGTATTAATAGAGTGATATTGTCATTTTCAATATTGATGTTTCACTTTTTCATCAGCATTTACTAAGTGAAACAATTAGAGTGAATAAATTGATTCAGAGTTGTCAATGGATCTTAGTAAATAAAGTAGAGGAAGAATACCTGCATTTCCAAAACATGCCCACTAATTTTCATAAAATACTTGTTCGTTATTCAAGATTAGAATCACTTAAGTTACCACAAACTGACTTTGTTTGTTACATACATCGATAGTAGTATATTAAAATTTGCTTTAAAAGCTGAAGCATATGGGCTCCCAACACTATTTGAACCCAGGACCTCTTCTACCTAAGAGCATTTTACTATCATTGAGTCCAATGTAAATAAAAATCAAGGAATGGATAATGGGTGGTTTTGCCCGTAAGGGCTGCACTCAGGAAATTTCTTGTTCTTCACTTCTTTTACTTCTTATTTAGCTGGACAGATGAGATAAAGTAGACCAATATTATAAGTTAGTTACCATATATACTCTTCATTTGGAAATCTTTAACCATCAATTATAGAAGAATGAAGATGCTTACAATTTAAAATGTCAATAACGATAAAAAGCTTTATATCTTATGATTTGTAACACTGTTGAGAGAGCTTAAAATTAACACCATAACTTCTCAGCAGGGAATATTTCTTCTTCACTCACTCTTGAGAGAGATGGAAAATATATTTTTGAAAAAAAGCAGACTAAGAAATAGTAACTATAAAAGTAGAGTTGTAGTCATAAAATAAATGGAGCATCTGTAAGGTAGAAAGTATTTGAAATATTTTCATATAAGGATACATTTCTCATTTCAAATTATGAAAATGACAATTTTATGACAAAGTAAAATAATGAAGTTGTTTCTTTTATTAAAAGCAAAAGGGATTTATTTAACAGCATATAGAATGAACTAAGTTTAGAACATACTTAAAATAGTGCAATAACATTATTTACATGATAAAAGAGAACTGAAGATTATGAAGAAATGGAAGGAAAACCATCTGGAGAGTCTGGGAATAATAAGCTATGGAGATAAAGGACAGATATTAATAGTTCTGGATAGAGTCACAAGGGCAGGAAATAGTTTAAATTGAATGAATTTTGTCATACTGAATTTAGAATTTAATATTAAGAGTAAGTTTTATTCCAACTTATACTGATTTTCTATAACATGTGGAACTGATTGATTAAATGGATGTAGATTATTTTAAGGAATAAAAGTAAAGAACAGGTACAGAAGAACTAATGTGCCACTATGATCCTACTCCTAAGATTTACCTTCCTTTTTGTTTGCTTGGTTAAAGTATATAATTGAGGAGATGCAAAAAGTAAAATGTATATCACATAATAATGTATTGATTAAGAATACTCTAAAATATTGGCCTCATACTTAAATTTACCTGAATTCTATGTTATACATATAATTTTATCTCTAGTAGTATGCTATACAAACTATTAGTATAAAAATAATATTGAAGTGTTTTCTAATGATTGAATGGTGACCAATCAACTTTTCACCCTTAATAAAAGTGAAATGTGCATAGAGCTACTCCTCTTGGTTTTAATGGTTGATTGGTTTTACTGTTACCATTATAAGATGCATCAGTGATCTCCATTATTCTATATTCTAATGACTGATTGTTCGTTATTTCACAGCTAGAAGAAATGATGTGAGCAAACCTACACCTTCTACATAAGAATCTACTGCCGGCTACAATTTTGTAGCAATACCAAATCAAATTACAAAAGGCGACGGCAGAAATGATGTTTCCAGCTATTTCTGAGATATAAAGGACCACTTCTATAGCTTTAAGAACTAGTTTTTAACTTCTTTAACATGGATGGGATCACATCTTAGACCCTTTTTCATAGCTGAGTCTGGATTGAATCCAAATTTTTAACCAGTTACTGTTACGACAGTTCTACTTCTGTTAATTTAATTCTAGGCAATCAAAAACATTGATATTTGAAGAATGAGTACAACACCATGTATTGTATATAAACAAATATATTTTATTAAACACATTGAAAAACTATACTACTATTGGACATGGAGGATGAGAACATATGTTTTGAACAGGATGCATCAGAAAGTATGGGTCAGTTTGAATCTGGTCTACAATTTTAAGAAATGTTCATACCCAACTTTCATGAGGTACTGAAAGCTGCTGCTTTCCTTCAAACTTCCCAAACTTTCCATTTCCATGATCCTATCCAAGGGAGGGAGCACTTCTTCAGCTGTTTTTCCTGTGAAAGATAAATATCATACTTATAACTCACTGCTACTTAAAAATATGATACCCTAAAAGTTAACACTAACTTACAAGTTAATTCAACAATGTTGAATGAAATGTTTTATACTTTTAAAATAGGAAAAATAAAACTCTATTGTTAAATTTTTCAAACTTTGAGATTCCAAGACAAAGTGTAATTCTGATGCCTCAAGGCTTCATTACTGAATCATTTTCTATGACAAAAACACTAATAGAAATCATTAACATAAAGCAATAGACTTCTGTCTTTCAAAGCTCTCATATTTAAATAAGCATTTCTTGATATATCTAAATTGTTACATAAATAATATGCTTATAAGAATGCTTCATTTTATTCAAGTTATAAATTAGGAAATAAAGTAAAATAACAGTTATATTATTACTGATGATAAAGCCAATACCAAGATATTCAAGAGGAAAAAATTCTAGCTTTATTTCTACTGCGAGGATTTCAATATTGCTATTCAAGAGAAATAAACACCAAAAATTTGTTAAATAAAACCCCTAACAAAGAATATATTTAAATTATTTAATTAAATAACACGATCTCCCAAAATGCAAACAGTGCTGCTTAAACTATTTTAAATGCCAAGTGACTTTTATTTAAATTACCTGTAATGGCAACTATTTTTTATTTTGTCTTACTTTCAACATAAAATGGGCAGATCTTTCTACAAAGCTTTGAGTACAATGTTATTAACTGCTAATGCATTTTTTTGCCTTATAACTTTTACACCATTGACATATATTCTATTAGATGAGTAGCTAATAGAGAAAGAGAGGAAATTTATTGACTATTAATTGTAAATACTCAAATATTTTACGCTCTTACAACATTATCCATGAGAATCTCTTAGAAAGTGATCTGATCTAATTTTCTGTGATCTTTTGTGTCTTGAATCAATTATTATGGAAAGAATTATTACTAAAGATAATAAAGGACTAAATTTTTTTAATGTTTAACTCTACTAGTTTATTGTTTAATTTACAAGTATTCCCTGAACACCATACAAAAAGCATTTGAGCATTCACAGAAATTACGCAAAACTTAGCAGACATAATCAATTCTTCAAAATTGGTGTCACTAATATACGTTTGCTATTGAAATAATTCTTAAAGTACTAAACAATTAAGTAGTCCTTTCTTCTTCAAAATTCACAGGAAATGAGATTGGGAGATGAATTGGAATGGGCAAAAATTACACAAAAAGACCGAGTATCTTTCAGGTAAATACGCGAAACAATATTTTTCTTCCTTGGTCAACATGGATGAAAAACAAAGTCTGTTTCCTAAATTCTTAGCTTGATGCCTGACATCGTGAGCTAGATTGTCATAAGTTGCTCAGAAAAAAGAAAATATAAGCAACAGAAATTATGGATGGTAGAAGAGTGATTTGCAGTGTTGTATGCAGACAAGGTTAGAAATAAAAAGACTAACAAAAGAAATTGGGAGGAAGATATCCTTGCGTTTACAATAAATGAAGAAGAAATGTTGAGAAATAAACGAAAAGCTGAGAGATCCTGTAATTAAGGGAAGGTTGGAGGGTTCAAAAAGAGGAGAAATGCCTAGGCAAAAATGGAAATTATTGGATGTTGGTTTCATTATCTAAACCAAGATGAGGAGGCTACTGGAATATTGGATTGCATGTTAATTTAACCCCAACTCTTGATGAGTTTTTTTACAAAGCATGGAATCAAAATGTCATTTTTATATATATTCTTAATAAGTTAAATGAGGAGAATTAGTAAAATAAAAATTTGTTATGATATTTTTGCCAATCATCATCAGAAAAATTCATCAATATAATGCAGCTTTGACATCTGATATTTATCAATTCTAAGGTTAGTCGAATAAAGAGGGATAGTAAATTTACATATGTTAGTAAGTCTAAATACTTGGACTAACCTGAAATAAAACCTTTAATTTAATAATGTGTAGCAGCATTAAAAGAATACTAGTTAAACAAATGACATCACACAGTATTTCAAAATAGGCTTAATAGAAAAGTAAACACTAGAATCAGGGCATATATATTTGCTTTTGCTCATTACTGTCTTCTCACTCAAATCTCTCTTATGAAGGCAAACCATATTTCAAGGATTACTCTTCTTGGAGAGAGGGGTTTGCTAAGGGAAATGTCTTTTTGAGAGTTAAGTAATCACTTCTATAAATGGTCTATAAGTCTCGGAGGAACCAATACAAGCGAAATAATTTCAAATCTGTTGTATTTTTAGTATTGTTACAACAGCTTAAGGTCATTTTGCTCATGAGTTCCCACCAGGAATTGAACCTGAAAGCACTTGATCGAATCATTTCCATGGCTATCCAAGAACCCTTTCAATTACTTGTTAAGTCAATTCTATCTTATGATTCATGGGTACTTTCCCTCAGGTTTAGGTTACAGATGATTTCCACTGGCATGCTTCCATCAAATGAAAGAAAATATTTAATAGAATAATTAACTTCTTTTTCAAAAATGCAATGCTGATTATCTTGAATCTAAAGAATTCTATGTTACATCCACTTCCCCAGTATATCATTATAGCCAACAACCTCTTTTGACTTTGTCCTCCCATTTTTTATTGTCACCATTTCATTTTGCACCTTTGATTGAAAGCTAACTTGTTTTATATTCTTTCAACAATGGATGAACAAGTTTTCCCATAGAAAGTTACATTACCTTGTAAAGTACTACAAGTATTCCTTCCTTCTATACACATAGCTATGTGTATCATAGGAGAGTAAAATTATTTCTCTGAGTAAAGAGATTACAAATTAAGGACCCGAAAATAGTATCAAATAGTGTAAAAATTGACTTTTGCCAAACAGCGGCTTCTTTGAAGTTTCCAAATTCTAAATCAGATAGTGCCTATGCCCATGTAAATTATCATAGAATACATACATCCAAATTAAACTGTAGGAAACAAATGCGAACCAAAATCTTTTTTGGGATGAATAAACAGATCTTAAAAATCTTTTCCAATGCAAAGTAATTTTTTCTTCACAGTGACATCCCTTTCTGGAATTTGCGGCAAATAATATTTTGCATTAAAATTATTATAATGAGAGGAATGAAAATTTTAGGTAAACAATATTTGTTGACCAATTAAGTCCTTGGTCAGGTTACTGCACTATGCCTTTTAGCATTATCAATGTTAAAAACAAATATTTCAGGAGTATTTGCATTAGATTATAAATCTATTGATTTTCAAGGTTTATCATGAAGACAGTGGTTGGGTAGTGATTGGTCTGATTGGTAAAGAAAAAGCAAACTATCTTGAAAAGTTAATGCATACCAACATTATAGTCCAACTCTAGGTTCCCTTTCAAAAAACTAAGGGGCCTGACAAAAAAGAAAAACTTAAGTTTCCTACTATTGCCAGGTCTCATTTTGGTACTCATTCTGTGGTAATCTCATTTTTGGAGAGTGTATTCTTAAAGACGCTAAACTAATGATTAGCAGGATGCCAGGTATCAGAATAATCACTTCTGTAACAAAAGCCTTAATGGTAATATCACTTTAGAGGAAAAGTTAAAAGATTGCATACATCACAATGTAATAATGATCCTTTACCAGAAAATATGGCAGACATCCAAGGAAGTTGACACACAAATGTATTTTTGAGGTTTTTATAGTTAAGGAAAGCCTGTTACATTGACTGTTTTAAATAGAATATCAGTAAACATCAATGTATAAAAAGTCTATCACAAGTGTAACATTCACAATCGCATTTAAGTTTTTTATGATGCATACATACGTCTTTCAACCAAGGAATGTTTGGTGTCCTTCTTTACAGGAAGTAGAAAACGTTGGTCAAGCATAAGCAAAAACTTATTGGAACTATAAGTTAAAAATATACTTGTCAAGATCATAGCTTGTATATTTCGTTAGTACAGTGGTACCTCGAGATACGAGTGCCCTAACATACGAGTTTTTTGAGATACGAGCCATCGAGCGAGTGAAGTTTTGCTTTGAAATACGAGCAAAATTTGAGATACGAGGAACGGCCGGCTGCACACGACCCAACAGTTTACTGTGCCTCGTGCATCTCGCATTATCCCACGCATCCCCCTAGTATACTCGTTGACCTCGCTGTCGAAGCATCTTTGATAAGTTCTTCTAGGGCTTTGTGCTTTTTGTGCAATTAAATACTTTATCATATTTCTTTTTATAACCTTGGGTCCGAAGAAAGAGAGTGGAAAGGTGAATGCTCAGAAGAAGATGATGTCTATTGAATTAAAGCGTGTAATCATAGAAAAAATGAGCGAGATGTGCGAGTAGCTGACTTGGCGAGGTAGTA
This sequence comes from Pachydiplax longipennis, assembly GCA_036926295.1. Taxonomy (NCBI): domain Eukaryota; kingdom Metazoa; phylum Arthropoda; class Insecta; order Odonata; family Libellulidae; genus Pachydiplax; species Pachydiplax longipennis. The sequence continues at coordinate 3,320,718 of JAVFKF010000003.1, forward strand.
CGGGTGTAGCACTTCAACGATATGTACTGTGCTTAAACAGAAGGGGTCAATAAAGGGTATAACGCCAGCTAAGGGCATTACAATAATTTCTAAGCTCCGGAGCTCTCTCAACAACTGGGGTGGCATTTTGGGGCCTGGAACGAATTAATGGCATTTCAATTAATTTCAATGGGGAAAATTGCCTTGAGATACGAGCAATTTGACATACGAGCAAGGTTACGGAACGAATTAAACTCTTATCTTGAGGTACCACTGTATATGATAACTTGACCACATCAGGACAGTGATCAAATGTTAAGTTACTTTAGTAAGTGAAAGCAAACATTGTAGGGTAACTAACAGCAATACACCATAAATAATACAATGTAATTAAAGAAAAACAATATTTATCTTACCCATGATCAATGCCAACTCAACCAACTTAAAGAACAACTTCCTTTGACAGGTTTTCACAGGAACGCAAGAGTCAACATCTATCCATCTATCCCTTAGAATGGCTTTACTCCATATCATTAACCTGTAAAGAAAAAACCTCTTTTACTAGATAGATTTTTCATAAGTCGGTTGAACCACTTCCTGTGGTTCATCCGACTTATCAAGAAAATTATATCATATTTCACGCGAAAATGTAAAAAACATTACTATTGATAGAAGATATTGTAATTTTTCACAGTATTTATTTCAAAGCATTGAAATAAATTTATGTTAAATGTTGACTTCTTTAATACCATGGCTTTCAACATATTTACATCTCATCATATTGATTTCATTATTAATTTTAAAGTAGGAATAAATAATGAATAAAATTAAATTGTCTCACCATAGATCCTCCCGTTCATTTTCATCTTCAACATATGGAAGTAAGTCCAAAGCTTTTGAAAACTCAGATTCAGTAGCTTCCTCACATTCATCTGCTATGTACAACTGCAAAAAAATGAAATCAGTCATTTATAATTCTGCAACGATTTTTATACTGATCCAAATCAATTTTGTTGCAAAAACAATGATGAGGCATTCAAAATAGAAGGGAAATGTTTCAGAAATGTACACAATTGCACCACTATGCATTATGAGTATAGTAAGAGAGGCCAACATAATGATCACAATGAACCTATCAATCGTTTCACATATAATTAACTACAGAATTATGTAGGTTTTATAAGGTTCAGAAAAAGGCTTAGAAATACTACCATTAACTATTTCAATATTGACATTAACATGTCAACATTTGTTTCTTTAAGACTGCAATAGAACAAGCAGTATCGAAGTTGATTGCAAGTGGTGACAAACATCAGCAATCAAAAATTCAAAACATCTAAATAGTTGCTTGCATTGGAAATTGAGGACGAAAAGAAATTATATATCCTTAAAATCTAATTTTCAGATATGATCTCTACACATATTATACATATTGGGTTACTGCCATGTATTCTGATATTTTGTAACAAACTAATCATCCTAATAATTTTTAGAAAGAGAGAATATAAAGATCAGTATAAATTTTTTTTAGATTATTCTCCAAAATAGAACATCACAAGAGCCAAAATATTAATTACGAGTAAAAGTTGCTTGCATACTGCAAGCTATCCGTTGAATACAGTATCATACCAAGTACTGCCTTTGTTCAAATTTAAAACTTCGCGCCAAAGACCGCCTGGCGACGAACTAAGAACCCGATCGTGAGAGAAGACAGCAAAATAATATTAGATAAGTGCCATCCTTACTTGTTCCAAAGTTTCGATTCAATATCTTATCGGGAAGGTCCCACGCCTCTGTCACCATTCCGGGTTTTATCTTTCCAGCTTATCGGGAAGCCATTTTTAAAAAATCGTCAAAGATTTCCGCAATGCATTTCTTATGGAAGAATTTTGCATCCACCTGGCGTCGAACTCACTGTCATTTGGCTACATTTTTTCCATGAGAAGCATAGAAGACTACCTCAACTTCAACCTCCGAAATTTTGGTTACTCTATCTTAACGATAAGTGCCTCAAAATAATTTTCAAAAATCCGCGCAATGCATTCTTATGGGAAAATTGCGATTTTTGGGAATTTCTGGCATCGAACCCATGATAGCTAGCGTCGAAGTCTGCATTATTCTGGCATCTAGAGTGTAGGGCCAGTACGTCGAAAAAATCTGACGTCGATGGCGCTTGTGGAACATGGTCAGAATTCGTATCCCCTATATCTATATATATATATATCTATATAGGTATATCCGGAGAGTTAGCTATATATAATAGATACAAAAGTTGTGATTCTTATTAAATCAAAAAGTAAATTTTAATGAAGGTAATGCACCAATGAAATTCAATAGAAACGAATATAAAAGTTATTAAAATACCTTAATTATCTCAGATGGAGTAAGGACAGGCATTTTCTCAGGCTCATACCCAAAATTTATCACAGTTGACTCTGGGAGATTTTCCTGATGAGCAATGAGATCAAGTTGACTATCTATCCAGCTCAAAGCAGCTGCTTTATTCTGCTCTGAATTGGAAAATCTAATCATAATGACATCACTAATGCCATCTGTGCATGAAAACAGAGCCAACTTTGCAAGGGAAAGCATGGACTGGAAAAAAATTATCATCAATTAAACACTAATAAATACATATTAATAGAAATACTACAAGTTATGGACATCATTTTTAATGGACTAAGATTAAGAGGTCTAAATGAACCAAAGCATACAATACTTAATACCATGATAATAATTAGAGGACTAAGAAAGGAAACTTTTGAATGATGTAAGCCATAATAGCGCATTTTTTTGTAATGATGAAAGCATTCGATAGAAAATACATCACTGATGTGCAACAGAAATAAGATTTTGGCATTGGAAAAATGTTGTAGCAAATGATAATATACCTTAAGTATAGTTAATTTCTTTGTTAAGAGATAGTTACTTTCTTTGGAACTTATACAAAAATGCAAATTCATTTAAAAACATACAATCATTCTATCAAAATAATTGCTGAAAATTCTTGAAATGTGCAATATCAAATGGTTATTTGTTATTCATAGAGTAACCACAGTAATTTAATTTTTGTGGAAGTAAATTTTCAAGATAGTATGCATTTTCACTAGAGGCTCTCTAACAGCATACTCAAGAGTTTTTGAAACCATTATTTACACCTTAAGACACAGATCAAACAGATTATTTTGGAGATTATTCACAAGCATCACTTAAATTTACAAATGGTTTCAGTGATTTCAATCTAAAATATTAGCCAGGACTAAAATTACAGCAAAATTCTGCATAAGGTACCAAAACTACAATTTTGAATCTATATCACCCACCTTAACATCTGTTTCTTACCTTCTTCTTATCAATGGAATCTTTCTCCTTTGATGCCAAATCTCTGAGAGTTGCTGATGCTCTTGAATAATCTCCATCAAACACATCAAGCATCCAAGATATGGATGGATGATTGGACAAAAACGTGCTAAGTGTTTCTTTCTGGATCTGACTTCGTAATGACTTCTCAATACCTCCCCTAGATAATTGATGGGGAGTCTTCAATGCATTCTCAAGTGGCTTAGCCCATCCCATAAGTGTTGCACCTACACTCCTTGCCCCTCGCCCAGAGTGCTTGAATTTCTCCAACAATTCACCTTGTTTCTGTTCTCTCACATACCAGCCATACAAGAAGTTTGAGAAACCCTGAAAGAATGAGTTTTCCATCAAAGTCATAGATTGAAGGATTGAAAGGCATAGAGAGACTACAAATACAGTTTAAAAAGGTAACTGTGTTATAACCTTGAGGGTTCAGAGAGAAGATTAGAACTGAAATCATCAAATGATCAACACTTATAGTGATATCATTTCATATATTTTAGTCTCATCATGACCAATTCAAAAAGCATCGAAAGTAACAATATTTACAATTCATATGATATGTATGCTTTATGAATTTAAAACCTTAAAGTTCTATATTTGTTAAAATGAGAAAAACTTTGTTACATTTACGGAACTAATGAATACTAATGAGTAAAGATAACATATTCTATGAATCTAATGACCTTGTCTTTTACAAAATTGTATAATAACTGACAAACCTGCTCAGAAAATTTTTCTTGATACTCTTTCAATCTTTCATCATTTCCAGTGGAATCACAAATGAGGACTAAAATCTCAAAGTCACAATATTTTTCAGCAAGAACTGCAGCTCTTTCGTACTCTTTGTCATCAACTGAAAAGAGTAAAATGATGATAAATGAGTAATATGGAAAGAGTAAATGCAATAGTACTCAGAACTTTTCATGAGTAACTTTTCTTAAGAAAACAACATTTGGTAACTGCCATAGATCTTTTATAAACCATTCTAACACTTTTTATAACAAAAATATGCATGCAAAATCATCCTAAATCTTATGTGGCCAATAAATTAACATATATTCAGGTATTTATATATTTAAGTAAAAATAATATACCCTAAACAAAAGGCATACAATTAACATTACAACCATCAACCACAAGAAACATTTAAGTAGGTAAGAAAAGTATTAAGAAAATTAAATGTGTAATACATAAAGCACATGGCAAAGAAACAGATTTGATTTACTACAGCAGAAGTCCATCATAAGGAGAGCAGACAAAAATTGGGGAAGTACCTGTTATAAAGCACTTACTCATTATAGCCAAATACTAAATGTCTGTCATCTTGAAGGGCATTGAGTGCAGCAGAATGGGTAAAAAAGAACTATAGGGTTTTTAATCTTTAGACAGATGCTTCAGAATGTGTAAAAAAAGAACATTCACTTCAAAAATATTATTCCATTGATTCATAAACCATAACCAAAGTGCCTATGTATGGAGGGACAAGTGAAACTCGTGAGAAGTCTCGAATCAAAGCTCCCAGAGGCATTTTGCCAAGGCCGAATTGTGGGAAACAAATGTATGGATTAGGTGACAATAAGTTTCGCATTAATTTTTTCTGCTCTTTGAAGAAATAATGTGCCTCAGATTACCGTTTGCTTACACGACTTTCTCTCTCATGTCAGTTGAGGATTCTATGATATGCCTCCTGAAAGACAAATATATAAATGAGGCACTTTTTGTAGCGATACTTCAGAAATAACCCCATTATAATGGACGTAACTTCCAATCATTTTTGAAGTGGGATAGACAACGGCCAAAAAATCACTCGCTATAGTGCATCTCTCATTATATGCCTTACTCATTATAATGGAGTTTTACTGTAATACATAATACTTACAAAGAGGTTTAATGTACTGATTCCTTTCTACTTCATACTGCTGGAGAAGGGCTGGATACTTGTCTGTAGTTTGAACACTTTCCAAATTGCATTTACATCCATCAAGAATAATATCTGCAAGGTTAACCACCTGATCATACAACTGATTTCGTAGAGACGACTCTCCAACTATTCTTGCACCATTTTTCAATGTAACTGAATGCTGAAATTAAATATGATATTTCATTACCCTATATTTATCTGGTTTTATTCCAATAACATTTAAAAATTTAATAACATCATCCACTATCTTCATCAACTGAGAGAATATAATATGTTGCTCTAACAGAATTATTATCTAAATTTTAAATTGCATAAGATCAAACTAAAATTAGATAAAAAATTTGGAATTTTAGTTGTAAATACCTGCAAAACCAGATAGTCCCTCAGGCCACCCTTTCCTGGAGCAGCAGTCCATGGCAAATACTCCATACCAGGTACAGAAGTAGAAAATGATTTTGCATTCTGCTGCCTGAACTGAACAACATCTTGTAATACTCCCTATTAAAGAAAAGAATGAAATCAATCACAGCTTCCAAATAGATTAATTTACACCATCTACTCCTCAAAATCATTGTAAATACTAAATAAGCAGATAAAACTTTTTTAGCCACTTACACTGGGATATATGTACATACGTCATGGGACAATTTAATAATAAGTTTCAATTTTTTTTAGAATAATATCTTTAGCTAATATGTTCGCACCCCTTAACATCACAAAAATATCTAATACAGGAGTTAATTATAAGCTGTAGTTGATGGTCAAGTTTGATTGTAAGGTCATTGTAGACCGTGCAGCAGTAATCGAGAGAAGGGAAAACAAGTCATAATGGTATTTTTCCAAATATGCACAAGATGTTAACTCAATTTAACTGATATGATACAGAATTTACTTTATTGGAAATAAATGAAACATGATCATTCCAAGTAAATCTTGCGTTCATGATGATTCTGAGATAGCAAACAGTTGTGGAATGTAATTTATGGTCTCAAAAAATTAGAAATTAGCATTCCTGCTAAGATGTTTATAAGCCAAGTGCAATAGATGACTGTATTAACCCCATAAAAATGATAAATGCTGCCTTAACTTATAAGAGATATCATAGCACAAAAAGTTTCTTCACCAAAATTTTATAGTAATTGAGTGTTTATTCATTGAACAACATTTTAATTTCTAATGATAATTTCCTTACCAGAATAATTTTATTTACTCCAACCACAGTTGTAGCTATTTCATCAGGAGATCTGCTACTTTGAGCAATTTCATCAGAATATTTGCTCATCACTTGAATGGCTTCATGTACTCTAAAAACCTGAAATTAAAAAGATTAGATAAAATAGAGATTGGTATTCATTGTATACATGAGAATTAAGGGAAAATATTTCACAAAGTGCTTTCACAGAGGTGAAAACTAAAAGTCTAATTCTCACTGTATTAAACAAATTAACTATACATAATTCGTCATAATTCATTCATTTGAAACATTTCAAATCATACCTCTTGGAAGAACAGGTCCATGTGTGTCAGATTATTAGATATATTTGTTCCACGCTCTGCAAGAACACGCTTGATAATTGTGTCCAATAGCACATTATGCCTGAAAATACAAATAAACAATTTATGCGGAACATCAAGTTTCACAGCATTGAGATACATTACAAATAAATAAGAGAATGTTTTAACTCCCAAAGCCTCTCCCTGGTCTATAAAACTAAGAACCTCACAAAATTAATCCAAATTAACTGACACAATTGGATTCAAAAGTTAAAATGTTGCAACCAAAACAAAATTTTGGGAAATACTTCAAAATAATTATCCAACTTGAGAATAAATTATAAGTTTCTTTAACCTCAATAACTAATGTAAGAGAACTCAATTACAACATGACTTACTCAGTTTGTAGATTTCTCAGGCTGATGGCAGCAACCAACTTTTCTTCATGTTCTGCCAAAACATACGCTGTTGATTGCACCATTCCTCGTACCGTTAAGGCTGAGAGCTTGAATTCAAAAGTGTAAAATTAAAAACAAAGACAAAGTGGAAAATTAGTCAATTAAAAACCATTGTGAAATGAAAGAATAAAACAGGATTGCTAGGATGTTCTACTTATTTGGACTGTAAAACAATTGTTTTAATATTTAATTATTAAAGAAGCTATCATTCATTTATTTACCTTGTCCCATAAATTGACATTTTTGAGGAATTCCATGAACATCCCCAAAACCTTTTGTTTGCTTTGAAGTTGATTAAGTATTTGAAGAGAATTGGTGCTCTTAATGATTGCTAGAATACAGGAATAAACACACTTAATTAGAATTCAGAGCTCATATGCATATTACAAATATTTCATGATTTTTTTAAATATTAGGGAATAAAAAAACTTTCATGACTATATTGATAACTTGTTTTGTAATTATTGATAACTAAGGAATACTCAAAAGCCCTCAAAGTATGTAACTAACCTGGAGATTGCTTGGCATCTGTCCATCTTGGGTCAACTGCAGGGATATCATTGATAATGTCTTTACTAACAGTAACTACCAGCTGATCTATTGGACCATCAACTTCAAACTTTTTGGATTCCCCAACAGTAGCTGATCGTGCCATCACTGATGCTGGGAATAAATCTTGTAAAATGGCTTTACACTGAGCCTAAATAATAAAAACTGATATGTAATCACATGCTCCATACTCAGAAAAGACTTATTTTATAATGCAAAATATTTAACACAATGAGACTATTTTCAGCATTATCATTGACATTTTCAAAAACAAATATTTATAAAATTTAATAATAAATTTATCATGCATTGATACTCATAACTGGTAGAAAAATGGTAATTAGTTTTAATTTATTAAAACATATAGAGAAAACTATATTAAATTACTGATATAATTAAGGAACTTCTGGTCTGTGATTACCTGATCTTTCTGAAGGTGATACAGAAATGCAGCAGTTAATTTTGAACTGCTATCTTTATTTACAGACATATCTTCCAATTCAGCAAGTGAAATATTGATTCCTTCTGAATATTGCTGTACTTGTGACTGATCTGAAATGGTGCTTTCTCCCAGTATTGAGCTGAAAAATTAATACACTCTTGATACTCATCAACCCTTTCCTTATTAATTAGCATCTTATAAAATGGCAAAATAATTCATAACTTTCTAACATAACATAGATATAAGTTGGAGACTTAAGATTAGCATGAACTGGCAAATAGAAATATTTCTTTATCTACTACAGAGCATAATGTGTGTGTAATATTTGTAGAACATACATACCAAAATCAATAAAAATCATCAAAATATGAGAAAATACATGAATAATAGATCTTGATACCTGTAGGTCTTTATCACATCAACTGCTATCTTCCAAATGTTTATACGGATTTACAAGCTTACTCTTTCACACAAAATTGGATTAATAAGAAAATACTGTACAGTGATTAAATTTTTTAAATCCCAAAATGTTGAACTCATACTGCTTTTATTTGCTTTGTGATGTGAAATAAGTACACAGTTACAAGCAGTAATTGTGTACTGCTAAAAACCGCTTCATATTTATCGCTATCCAAATCTCAACATTTTAGTACACAATGATGTAACCTGCACCCTTGAATTGGGCGTACACAATATTGATTGGAAATCCTGAATCCATAGTTGTTGAATATGAGCAACTTCTCTCAACAACTTATAAGATATTAGAATACATAGCAGACCCTCAGGCGAACTTAATTAATTCCTGAAGTCTCTTTGTCATCTGAAATTATTAATTGGTTCCTGAACCCCAAAATATTTTCCATTTAAACTTTTATAGAACAAATTTACAAAAACATTCTTGCACAAAACCATTGGAAATCATTAAATCTAATTGAAATATTAACATAAAACTACATAATAAAATGTACATAAAAACTGAAATTAGTTTTTCTGTTCCTAAGAAGAAGCATTATAAATCCCAGTAAGGGTGGTTGGAGCCAGCAACCCAGTTGGTTACTGGCTCAAATCTGGCCAACAACCTTATATTTGTTGTAACCATAGATGTTCATTACTTGAAACATCCATTGTCATCTCAGAAGTTCTTAGTTTGGAAATTTTGTTCATATATCTATATAATATATCTATACACTTTTATTAATTGTACCTTAACATCTACAATCTTAACATTACACTTAACCTTGACCAAGCAATTTAAGCCTTAATTCTAGATGAGGCCATCTCTTTTAGATGAGGATGGATTGATCAGTGGCTTTTCAAAGGATGTCATGAGATCCCCTCACCATCCAGTCTACTAGCAAGAGTATTACTGTTTTATATAACTGACCAACAAATAAAGTTATGATTAAAACAAATTAAAGTATCTATTCCTACAATAGCTGATTTACTGATATTGAAGGATATCTACATATTTTCAAGTAAATATTGCAAATGTGTTTTCTCTATAATTGATAACAAGATTAAAATGACTATTTTTGATACAAAATATCTGATGATTACCTGTTAAAGGCTTCTGCTGGACCATTGTATGGCAAAATTGAGATCAAACCATGGTTTTTCAGGAAGAACAAAGGGATATTGCTGCATAAGGATCCTCCAAGAACTCTATCATCCGAAGTCATGAATTCTATTCTATCTGGCTCTTCTCCAGAAGAAGCAACTGGAGGACAAGTAAAAAGAAATTGTAAAATTATTTCACATGAACCTAATGCATTCGCTATTTTGAAAGACTTTCAATAAAAATAATTTACTCAATCACAGTATCCAAACATCCCTTGAAAGATGCCATATAATAGAGCGTTTTGAAATTTTCAATAGAAAGCATGAAGGAGCAGCATTAAACAGTCTGAGAAACAATGTACTATTAAAGAGGCAGTTGCATGCCACTTTGTAGAAGATTTAAACCCATGTATATCTTATGTATAAGATATCATTCCTCCTAAAAATCCCTAGATCTCCTTTCTTCAATACGATACTGACGAAAAAACCTAAAGAATACATACATGTACAACCAGTACACACCATGTGCACACATGTACAACCAAAGGTCAATCATCCATGTTGAACAAGAGAAACCATTAGGTGTTGAAGAATGTCAAATGAGATACTTGCCCAACTTTCACAAAGGATTTCAGATATACATCACAATCATACTGTACGGACTACCAGTGTTCCTAATGGAGCCTGGACCAAACTCAGTTGAGTGACCAAATGCTTATGATACACTAACATCCAATAGGAATTCAACCCTTCTATATATCGAGAATTGGATTTAATAAAATATCTCGGGGGTGTACTTTTGTCTTGCTGATATCAAAAAGTACACTGTAATTAAAACCAAATAAAAATTGCATTAAGCTACAAATATGTACACTAATAATAAGCAAAAATTTTAAATTTGTCTTTCTACGTCCACCAAAGTAATAAATTATCAGTCATTTATGGTATCAGTCTCAATATTGAATCCATTTACATTTTGACAAATTCTGAAAATATGTTACTTATTTGTTAAAAAGTTCAACTATCAAAAACGTTATCATGTTTAAACTATATCCTAACAGTAAAGTATGCTATCACTAACTTGGAAAATTAAACCAATGTATTTCATAACATTGTATTTAGAGAAAATATGTTTTTCATATCCCCCTTCCTACAGGTGTTTTCCTTCTATCTTTGAAATTTAATAAGACAAGGGTTAGATGTGAGTAGAGAATTACTGGCCTCAACCTTGCCTGAATAAGATTGCTTTACTGCTATTATGAAATCAACAACTGTTCACTCACCAAAACAATTCATTACATATAATCATCACAAGAATCTTTTGAAGGGTGTAAAAATCAAATTTGTGCTTCTTTCATCACAAACATATACATATTTATCTCAATGAAGCCATGATTAGTAAAACAGTACAGCACTCACCTGACACACAGAGAATACTTTTATAGTTGAACATGACAGCTTCACTACCATGAAGCAAGAAATGGTAATTCCAGGACTTCATTTCCTCTTCCTCATGATAAAAAGACGTGTGTTTAATTGGAATGAAGGATGAGAATTTAACAGGAGTGTTAGGACCATTCGTATAAATTGTCCCTGAAATACAAATACTCAGATGGTTAATATTATTACCAATATGCAAATGTACATATGTTATGAACCTCTTGAAAATATTCCCGATCAACAGACTGCCAGAAATGTTACAATATAAATCATATATTCTTGGTTTCGAGAGACACCTTTTTGGTGTTTATAAGGCTTTCAAAAATCAGGTGTCTTAAATTTGGTGCATCTTAGAATCACAATCTAAAATGCATAGTTGTATATCAGGGAAAAGGAAGAGAAAAAAGTTACTGTAACTATGATAAAACTATGATTCAGTTTTCCCCATGCCATTCAAGATTCCTTTTGTAAGCAATCATTTATCCTAACATCAGTGTTCCACTAGGTTACAATAAAATAAAGTACATGCTTCTTATGGCACCTTGCTTAATAAAAGAATAATTGAAAGACAAGCAATACTATTAAGTAAGAAGCAATCATGTGTACCAGTAATACAGGTACACGTTCCATATAAAAAAGATTCTGCAAGACTACATACCACAGCAAATAGCATGTGTCCTACAATTGTATTACTATCTTTTCCTCTTAAATTACTTCCAAAGCTTGCGTATGTCTTAGACAGAGAAGAATATAGTGTTTTCTGATTAGTATTTTTCTAAAAAAGAAGTAACACTTTGTAACAGAAAAGAGGAATGATCAAAAACATAAGTATGAATACTCACCAAAAGCATAATGCATCAATGGAGAGCAAGCAAGGTTTACAGCAGCAGCTAATACCATGAAACCTCCATCAATAAGGTGCATGTCCAGTAACCAAACTTTACTATCCCCAGCTAAACCAGCTTCTCCTCCCTCAAAATTTAAGTAAAAAAATATCAGTTTACTGCTTTAATAAGTAAAAAGTGCTCATAAAGTTACTGTTATTCTAGTAAAAACAGATCTCGATGACAAAACTGAGTTCAACATAGATTTTCCCATATAATTTCAAATATAAAAAATAGCATATTAATTATTAGCTGTCATTGTCTCATACTACAAGCAGGGAAACATCACACACTATAAAAAGCTCAAAAACTGCTCTATCACTACAGCTATTGATCTTAAAACAGCCACATAACCCCGTTTTTTTAAAGAGGCTTACAGTGAAGGATCCTATGATAAAATAAGGAAGTTTAAGATTAAATTAAGTGTGAGAGAAATTAAAGTTAGAATGTTTGCCAAAGGAGAGAGAGCTAAGTTAAATCAGAGTTGATGATGAGAAACAAAAATGTTGGAAAAGTTCTCCAACTAACAGGTTTTTTCTTCTAAGAATGAATGTTACATAGTTGTAAAAAATTTGATCCAGTTATTTTTAGGAATTTTATTATATTATTTACCTTCCATCAAACCCTTTGGTGAGTGATATATTATTAATATTATAAATGAGAATTGTATTGAATTATTATAGACTAATAACAGTTATAAATGATCAAAGTGGTCAATTTAAGCTCTCTCATTCTTGATAGGGTAATTCACTTGTACACATAGAAACCTTTGCCCAATTTCAATATAAAAATGACATTGCTAAAAAGAAGATCAAGATATAACTAAAGATTACATAGAGGGCTTCCAAGGTATATGGTAATCTGCCCATTTGTTCTTTCAGTCTAGGCCTACATCCCAGTGTGATTTTAACAGTTTAGATAAAATCCAAAGTGCAATTCTAGGGGTTCTTAGTTCAGCATTATGTGGATCAAGCAGACCCAAGGTGTATTGGCACTCCTGGCTGTTAATTATGCATACATCCTTCCTTATACCCAGTTTATAGACATCAATTGTTTAAGAGATTAATTTTATACAAAAAGAAAATGTTTGCATTGAAATGAATTCAAACAATAGTAATTCAGAAGATTCCATTATTATTGTTCTCATTATTATTATTGTAATTGAAAAATTACAAGGAAAGATTAATAGGAAGCAAATGCACCCCAGGTATTGCCATAAACATTATGATTAACTTGTGAAAAACTATCTATATAAAATAAAAAAATAATTCAAGAAAAATACATTCAAAAAATCCTGATATACATCTTTGTGATTGATGCTACACTTCTGTTAAGGATTAAAAAACAATTCTAAGAAAATTTTTAACATGTTTCATCTATGTAGTAAACACAGTAGTTGGGTATTAGTTTCTTTGAGAAGAACATCCATGAAAATCTCTGCACATGACAGAAACCTCAGATTAATTCCAATTCTCAGTTTACTGAGTAACTGCCAACTTGCCTGTGTCTCAGGCTAACTCTGGGTGCAGCTAACCAAGAATATTTCTTTTGATTACTCTCATTGAATTACCCAAGTATAAATTTTCCATTCTATTTCATACTTCATTCCTCAGGAGTGTGCATAGGGTTTTAAAGGTGGACAATTCAGAACAAAAAATTTACTTAGATCTTTCAAAAAGAAATGCTCGAGTATGAGATTTTATACAACCTACATTCATGAAAAGAGTACAGATGCATCTTATAGTATTTAGAAGAACTTTAAACTTACTATTTGTGGAAATCAATGAGGGCACTGAGGTATGAGAAGGAGAACATCACTTACCCAAACAACTTGCTGAAATGCTTCACGTGTTATCCGGTCTAAATCATACTCAGCAATGAGCTGTTCAGATTCTCCAATTTGCCAGTGCTGGATTGAGTGACCAGTTAGGAGATACACTTTCCATTCATCTTCACTCATGGCAGAATTATCTTCTTCATTTGGACTAACAGCAATCACTCGAGATATCCTCTAAAAATTGATAATCACACTTATCAAAAACAACAGAAATAAAGATAAAGAACAAAATATATTAAAGTTGTAACCTACAATATTACTGATAATCTAGTCAAAATTTCCACTTGATCAATACCAAAAAGAATATTTTCATTTACATAAAATGAAATCTTCCAGAACGAATTCTCTTTCAAGAGTTTCATTGATGAGACATTTTAAGCATGTAATAAAATTAAGGTGAAGGAACATTTTTCTGCCTCTTCCTCATAGTTAATTCCTCCAAGTATTTCAATTTTGTCTATGTATTAGAATTTTGACATATATTCAAAGTGGATTTAAAAATTAAAAATATTAATAAATCTTTTTACTGGATGCATGGCACTGATGCTTCAATTTAATTAAAAGATTAAAGGATTAAAGTTTCCACTCAGTGCAAGTCAATTTCTTTTTGAAATAAGAATTTATTTAATTTCTTAGCATATAGTGAAATTCATAAAGTAGGAGCTCAGCTTTACCATTAGTTATAGAAGGCAAATATTGTTAGAACATTTTCATATGTTGCCTGGTTCAAATTTATACTGCAAAATGGTGATATTTTTTCATGGACATGCAAGTTTGGAATGATGCATAAAAAATTATATAAACACAACCACCATCAGTGTTCCACCACTGAATTTCTTCAGGACACTTTAAATTTATATTTATCTTGAAAATTTATGAAAGAAAATTTGAACACATTGAGTTCCACAAATCTCTACTTTCGTGCAATGTTGGCAGCAGAAAGTATATCAAAGAAGTTAATTAGATGGCATCATATGCAGAATCTACTCTTTTAACCAACACAAATTTCAAAACATTTATATCACTTGACATAGGGTTTGAAGAACTGAGTAGATGAGAACCACGCAAGTCAAAAGAGTATGGAAAATGTGTTTCGGGTATAACTCAATCATTGCTCATTTTCATGGAATCAAAGTGGTGAGATGATTTAAGTTAAAGAAAAATTAATGCAACTCAACTTTGTACAAGAGGCCATAACCATTAGTCCACAAAACTTGCAATTCAATTTCGAAGTTTACTCACCACTTCCATTACTTGTGAAGCTGAGATCGAACCAAAAATAAGAGATGACACCCTTCTGCTTATTCCACCAAGCCAACCTTGCGGAGTTTTCAAAGTTCTACAACAGATTGAGTGGCGCCCATCAATTACTTGTGGAACAACCATCACAATTGTTGAAGTAGTTGTTGCCAATAAACATCCATGAGGCCCCAAGTATGTGAGAGAATCACATTCCTGACCCTAAAAAATGATAATACGTAACACATTGATAAAAGGAAAAAAGATGATAAAAGATAATGAACATTCAAATAATTTTTAAGGTCTCCTAAATAATTACTAACAACAATGCTATAATATAATTTTTTGAGAAATTATTACCAGTCAATAATCATATTCAAACTTTTGGTTTCCATATTATACAAATATTAGTGGAAACCAAAATGCTCCATTTAATTTCTTACAATGAATGATATAGCCATGTTCAAAAAAGTAAAGCTTGAGGTAGTCTATTATATTTATAATATAGCCTATGATATACTCTACATCTTTTTTTCACAAACTTTTCTAGCAATTACATGTTTTCATAGCATTACCATGTTTGGAAAAATAATTATGCTAAATCACAGTTTCTCTAGTTGGGTTTTCTTATGAGACAAAATTATATGGTAAATAAAACTTTTCATCAGAGTACAAATGAAATAAAATTTAATCATTCTTTACAGTTATCTCATATTTATCGCATAGTGACATTGATTATAAATACAATTTAGAAGACTTCTCACTTGCTCCTGCCAAAATTTGTATCAAAAGCAATAGGCATCAAAACATTATCATAAGTTTCCCATTCTGGAAAAATTTAAAATTTTTCAGAATGGGAATTAGCATCTAAGGAGCATGGTAAGTGAAGAGGTTGGAAATTAGGAAAGTTCTTTGTATTGCTGTGAAACTAGTTGGTAAAAGCAGAAGAAAAGAAATGATTGGAAGAATTTACATATCATAGTGTTTCAGATTAAAAACTTTCAAAATCAGAGTCACTAAAACATCAAAATTGAAAGGCAAACAGACTCTGATTCTGCAACAACGGTATTGAAGTCTCAGAAAGAAAGCTGACACAGCAAGTTCAAGGAAAAACCTAATAAGAAGTGATTACTAGAACATTTACCTGCAAATCTGCATTGTCCTCCACAGATGTTCCTTCATGAGTTATACTCGGCCAATATCTAACAGTTCCTTCTGGAGTAACGGCTACACATGAAGGTACATGGTTCCCTTCACCAGATATTATGCAAACAAGGTCTGCTTTGTGTGAAAGGTCACTGGGTGGCAAATTTAGTTCCCTACACTGCCCAGTCATTGTCCACCTTCTCCCAGCGCTATCGGGGAAACCTGATGACTGCGATGGCACATGCCGATATTGCCAAACAAACAAACGTCGGCCGGTAACAAGCCAAGCCCAACCACATGGTGAAATGCGAACACTTCCAACAGTACATCCTAAATATGAAAAGAAATGCACTTGATTGACTCAATATAAACCCATATATGCATAATTGAAGTGAATGATTTTTCTCATAATTGAACAAAATTGCTTTCTGTACATTCATACATTTACAATCGCAGGCATTCATGATATAAAACTGTTCGTCTACATACGGTCGGCATAAGTAAGTGCTTCAGTAACTAAAACCGGTAAAGAAACTCCATAGCTTTCCACAATGTGGTGAGGAGTCACAGCAACCACTTTTTGAGACTGAACAGCTCGAGAGCTTGAAGAAAACCGTCTGTTAAAAGAAATTTACAAAGATTATAATACATGTATATAAATATGAGTTATCAAAATGAAAATCGTTATCCTATCAGACATACCCAGCCGACTTCTTAGTGCTAGTTAAAACACTTTTTCTTCTTGAAGATATGGGAGTTCTACCGCTGACTGTAGATAAATTTGATGATTTTGGTGTCATTTTGGCACCGGTCATGCTTGTATTCCATTCCATAGCAATTTGAATTGAAAGCAACGATTCTTGTAGGGCTGTTAAGTGTCACATCCCACACTACATTAAAACTTAAAACTCTGACCAAATTCAATCATGAGCAACTAATATCATGAATAAAACTTTTTAACGGAAATTCCATCACCAAAAGCCGCTAAAAATCGTAAGCACGGTGCTGCCCTCAAATCTCATACAGAGAATCACAATCTTGTAAAGCATCAGTCACGTTATGCGCATCTGTTTCATGGCGGCGTTTATGAAAATATCATACAGTAACAAGTTAATGCGGACCGTAATTCATACTATCAATACATTCTAAAATATTAATCACGTAAACCTTAACAGAAACTAAACTAATATCTACTGCGCAGATGGCTCCTAGGGAACTCAAAGTGATTAAAACGTGAAACGCTAGTATTTGTTTGAGAAGAAACGGAAGAGAGTTCCGAGCATGCCTTGCTTCCGGAAAACAGATTCAAGAGAAAAACATTTCTACAAACGATATGTTTAATTCTGAAGTTATTAAAATTTCTTCTAAGATTCTACTAAGGGAAACACGGGACTGTGAAACAAAGGAAAGGGTTCTTCCAAACACTTAGAACAACACGATTTTCCAACATCATGGCAGTTTGAAAAGAAATAATGTATGCATAAAATTTCCTCTGGGGGAATATATATTTGGAAGGTATCATTCCTATGCCCAAAAAATATCCCCTGCGATAAAACATTTCGGTTTATTGGACGTCATCCATGTGAGATACAAACGATCACCTGCCAATTTTGGCAAAGAATATCAATATCAATTTCGAAGACGCTTCTTCCTCTGGAATGCAATTTCATAGAGAAGAGGAATAGAACATCATCTAACAATACTTAAATCGAACATTTTATTTTCCGCGTAGATGGGCTTCGAGTATATTTTCAAAATTTTATTTGGCGGAATATGCAAGGATTCTGTCCAATGCATTATGATGAAAAGACGTAGTTATTTACTGATTGTTATTTATATAATTCAGCCCAAATCTTAGCTTAATTCTTAAAACAGCCGTTAAATTACTAAAACCTATTTTCTCTAGGTCATAAAATCATTAATTTCATCCCTTTTCCGACGTAAAACAAGATTAATTTCCGCCGTATTGATAAAACGTAACTATGGCGATCTGTAAATATTTACACGAATGTTGTACTGATAGAAACCAAGCTATATGCTGCAATTGCTATCACTGTGCTCGACGTGCGATTTCTGATTAATTTTCAACATTTGGCTTACCGTTGAGAATATTTCATTTAGCAAAGCGATCAACTTCTGCAGTGGAGGTTAGTAGGCGTTTCTGTAACATCCAAATCAAATATTTTCAAATGTCTTTCGTAAGCCATCTTTGGGCATTTGCATCGAATTTTTACTAGCCTTGGCCGCTCTCGTAATTGAATTTCCGATTAAACTCCGCGGTGTCCGGTCACAAAAAAGGAACCTCCCATGCTGTAATCAAAGGAATAATCGTTTAAACACACTCGCGGCATCGCTCTAACATCTTATAAAATTAAATAGTAGCTAACGGTTCTCGATAGCTTTTGGTTACTGAAAAGACTACATATTGGATTCCTTTGCATGTAGGAAGTGGCGGTTGATGTGGCAAAGACCCGCTAATAATCGGTTGAAACAAGTCATTCCTGGACCTTTCCGAGAACCTCACTTGCTGAAATTGCTCCCAGAGGAAGTTCACGGGAGAGCAGCCGTATTCAAGCCGAAAACTCGAGAACCTATCGAAAATGTCCGCACTCCCGTGTCATCCGCCGGAAGCAACTTGCCTCTCGAGTCCATCTCAGGAGCAAGAAGCATACGTGTATGATCCACGTATCAATAAATTCGGATGGAAATCCCCCAGCGAAGAAGGATGTCATCAGCAGGAGAAGGAAGAAATCTTACCTTCCGCATCCTCGGAAAATGAATTCTGTGCCGAGAGAAACGAGCACACGGATAATTGCACTGTCGAAAGAAAGCTGTCCGACTGGTTGATACCAGAACAAGACGATACCTTGGGGGAGCAGAGGATGCGGCCGCTGTGGGAAAAAATATGGAAGAGAAAACCAAAAGGATGTTTTGGAACCACAGGAAGAGACACAGAACAAGAGGTTTGTCAGACCATGAAGCAATTCCTGGACATCCCTTGTTTATCCCTGGATTCCTTGCTGACGACTATGAACGAGAAGGGCCACCACATACAGTTAGATGATAGATATCGCAAGGTGGAGAAAGAAATCAAGGAATCTCCCTGCAAATCGTCGGAGAAGACCAGGAACCGTGGCAAAAGAGCCAGCGGAAAAGTTTCAGCCAAACGCTGTCGCACTGCGAAAAGACATCTATGGCAGATGGTGGACGAAAGTGGTAAGCCTTTACCATTTGGAGCTGTCTCGTCCAGCAGAAAAGGTCCAAATGACGAGAAACCAATCGGAGCAGACATTTGGATACGCCTGGACTGCGTCTCAGTCCTCATTAAAAATATCATCGAGGAGATGAGACGAGATCCTTCCATAGCGAAGGACTCCAAGCGCGAAACACGCGTCGCTGGAGAGGAAAATTCCTCGCCGGAAAATCAACGCGACGATTCGGAGTTGGTGGAAATACTGCTGGAACAGTCACCACCAGAGCCTCATCCGATAGAAGAAAAGCCCCTCGTCTCCTCGGAGACTTGCTGCCACGAGATTGAGAAGACGGTAGATGAGTCTCATCCGGAGCCGACTTCAAACTCCATTGAAGCTCAAAGTTCATCCATCGGTCATGACGGCAGTGGAGAAGGATCTAGCGAGATTCAAATGGCCGATACATTAACGTCTTCGTCCTCAGCATCGCAAGAAAGGGAGGTTCCAAGTGCCGAAATGTGTGAAATGGATTCAGAAAGTTACGAGCCTTCTCATGGCGAACCTGCTGAAGCTCTCGCAAAGGAATCTCCGCATCACCGAATTTTCCCACAATTCACATCGCTCAATTTTCGAAAGCGTCCCGATAGGAGGAGAAGAAAAACGTGCCTCAACGAAGACAAAGATGCGGACGAAAAATCGAAGGCGACTGGTTCGATAACCTGCATCCACGAAGGAGAGGAGAAAAGTTTCTCTGTCGCTGAAAAGAAGATCGATTAAAATATTAGGACATATATTTTACCAATTATTATCGATGGCGCAATTAAGAAATCAATGCTGAAAGAGAATGGATGAACAATCAGGATTGAATATTTCCATTTCGTAGAATTTGATATACTTTCATAATCTTTCGAAGTACTTTTTCTGAATTTATACACTGTCAATCATGAAAAATAAAATTATTATATCATACCCATAAGATATGGTTTTAAATAAGGTCGTTAATATCATCGCCATCTGGAACATGTCGTAATTATATTTAATCCCGCTTAATTTAGAATTCATTTTACATCTACAGTACTAAACGAACAAGCTCAGCGTGAGAAAGCGGTAAGCATGGCGAGCAATGTTTCCCATCGAAGTAAGACTCAGAATTACCATTCCAGATACTCAAGCATCTGCGAATACAGAATAAATTATTCCACGTTGCTTACATGCTTTTACATTGAAAGTGAAAGAGGCGTAACATTTAAATTGCAGGCAATACTTTCTAATATGAATTCCAAAGACGAATTTCGTTGCCGTAAAGGACTTCGCACCCGCGAACCGATTTGAAGTAGATTTTTACTCAACGTCTGACTAATGGTCCTCTCCGTTCATCAAGCTATTCTCATAAGCATGCTACAACGAGGCTGTTATCAATTATTAGCGTTTTCTTAAATTTGTCAGGCCATTCAGTACATCGATATTTTTACTCTACTGAAGGTAGTGCTCTTTTCTTATTAAACGAGGTGCGGAAGCACATTCGTAGGAAGAATGGAGAAGAGAGGAAAGGAGCGCCTTCTCATGATTTCGGCTCAATGATCGGCAAACTTCGGTTCATGGAGCCCATCTTCCGCTCTCCGACACACAAGTCATGACAGACCCCTTGGCGATTCGGTAGACAAAATCTTCTGTCCACTGATTAATTAGCTTATATCACTAAAAATTCATTTATATGTATAGTAGAATGTAAGAAATCTGAGAAATGCGAAAGGAAATACCAATGTAGCTTTTTATTCTTCGCCTTCTTAAATTTCCTTATTTCTAACGAATGACAGAATGATTCTAGTAAGGGAAAAACGGGAATGCAACAAACTGCAAATTAAAATTACAACATTTATCTCGATTTCTCTCGAGACAAGTTCTTCCTCACGTGAGAAACCAAAAAGTTTTAGCCGACGTATAAATTGGACTACACGACGAATTTTTTCTTGAGTTACGTTCCGACTAAATAATTTTTTACTAAGATTTGGTTGCTCTAAAATTAATCTCAGGTAATTTTTATGCATTCAGATGATACAATGAGCAAGTGAAGGAAAAAATCAGCATTTTATATTGGATTGTGAGAGAGGATTGGCAGTTTCAAAAATGTTCACGGGTGAAAACTCGGCAATTCATTCAATTTTCGCTTTTAACTTTGTTGTTCTTGCTATTAGAGCGTAAAGATTTCACTATTGTGTTGATAAAGTTATTTCCAGTCGAATTTCATCAGAAATAAAGTTTGAAACGGTCAATGTAAACTATGAATCTTAATAATACCCGTCCGAATCTGTAGCTCCGCATGAAGGAGACCCGGCGCGCGATGCTTTGCCTTTCTCCCATGAGACTTTCTCCATGACTGGAAGCTTGAAACGGACAACAATTAAGAAGCTCAAACTCTGGAGGTTTGATAACGCCGAAAGCCTATAATCGTCGATATAATTAAGTGAACACGAATAAAGGTGGGTTTATACTATCCGCGCAGACACGGAGCGTATCCGTATCGTTTTCCTTCAGACAAAGACGAGAGTGTTTATACTAACGTAACGCGTACGACAGGGTAAGCGGCGCAGATATGCTCTCGGAGGTTTTCTTTCTCACAATCAGTGGGCGAGAGAGCACAAAAGTGCTTCCGAACAATTTCAGTAACAATAAAAGATGTTTAAACGTTTGTCTTATAAAGATGTGTTTTCTTAAGCCGTTTTATTTGATGAAGACGCAATGCAAGAAAAACGCAATCTACATCGTCGTTTTAGTATGCATAAAAGTTTACAACGAAGAAAAACAGATTTTTTTTAACTTCAATTGGTTTTTATTTGTTCATTTCTCTCGAGATTAGATTCGCACAACTCAAGTCCAGCGACGAAACTGAACGGACTTACTTCATATATTCATAAGACTATTTAATAATTAGAATACGGGGCGTCATGGATCACGTGTTCCGACACGTAGCGTATCAGGCAAAACATTCTTTCGATGAATGTCGGAGAGTCGGCCCGTCGCCGCTCCGTGTCTGTGCGGAAACGCTACGTATAGTATATACATTGCAGTTCAAATCGCCGTGAGAAAGTTTTTCTGAACGGAAACGATACGGATACGCTCCGTGTCTGCGCGGATAGTATAAACCCACCTTAAAGAGGAATGGAAAAGCCTAAAATGAGATTTTATGTTATGTTAGCTTATTTTGGATCGAACTTTTTCATTTGGTAATACTGGTCGAATCACAAAAGACCATATGCTATAAGAAAGATTTTAAAAAGAATTTTAAGTTTTGATTGAGAGATTTACTCTCTCCCTCCCTCCCGTCTACCCCTTCCCTTACCTGCCCCCTACTGTCCCTCTGCCCCAACCTACCCCTATCCCTCCCTCCCCTGCCCCCTACTGTCTCTCTGCCCCAAACTACCCCTATCCCTCCCTCCCCTCTACCCTTTCCCTCACCTGCCCCAACCTACCCCTATCCTTCTCTCCCATCTACCCCTTCCCTTACCTGCCCCCTACTGTCCCTCTGCCCCAACCTACCCCTCCCTCCCCTCTACCCTTCCCTTACCTGCCCCAACCTACCCCTATCTCTCCCTCCTGTCTACCCTTCCCTTACCTGCCCCCTACTGTCCCTCTGCCCCAACCTACCCCTATCCCTCCCTCCCCTCTACCCTTCCCTTACCTGCCCCAACCTACCCCTATCTCTCCCTCCTGTCTACCCTTCCCTTACCTGCCCCCTACTGTCCCTCTGCCCCAACCTACCCCTATCCCTCCCTCCCCTCTACCCTTACCTGCCCCCTACTGTCCCTCTGCCCCAACCTACCCCTATCCCTCCCTCCCCTCTACCCTTTCCCTTACCTGCCCCCTACTGTCCCAACCTACCCCTATCCCTCCCTCCTGTCTACCCTTCCCTTACCTGCCCCCTACCCTAACCTTACTATAACCCCTGCTGCATTATTCTCTTTCCATTTGTGTGCCTCCCCACTTTCTCACCCCACTAGAAAATCATTAACCTACGTTACATCCCTTATATTAGCATATTTTATTTTCTCTACCCCTTTCTTTCTCCTCCCTTCCCTTCCTGTACTAATTAGTTACCCTTCCCCATTATATCCTCTTTATCCCCATAGGTTATTATTATTTGGGTTGTTATTTATTTGGGAATTCAATGGAAAAGGATGATACAGTGATCTATAGGAATACATTTTCCTAGGCTTACAAATCTTTGTGTCTATACAATTAATTCACATTCCTTTTATGGCCTAGGATGCAATTTTATATAAAATACATGATATAATTATATTTATTATTACATAAAATATTAAAATTTTCTTATTTATGCTTATACATTAATCAAAATATAATTATCAATATGGAACAATGATAATGTAGGTTAGGGTAGCAGGGTAATATTTTTATTGTTTTTTACATGAATGCCAAAAATAAAACTTTTTATCATATTGGCTGTACAATTAGTTAAAAAATTTTATATGTATTTACAAACGATAATCATAATAAGTTTTATTTTTTCCATACCTGACAATAATGAATATACATATGAAAACAATGTGTTGGATTCAAGAGAAATCTACACAAATGTTTCATAAATTTTATCACTTTCAATGTTTTTCTCAGTTAGGTCTTCTCCTATTCCATATCCTTGTGTTTTTCATTCCACTGTATTGGATCGCATGAGATATGACGCACAGGCACACCATATGCTTCCTGTGCTCTGATGTTTCTTCCTTCTGTTGACATTTTGCCATTGATTTTCACTTTCAGTGCTATAAGAAAAATTTCAACAAATTGAATTGTTTGATTTTTCTTTTTGTCTTAGAAATTGCTAGCAAAATGTATATCAAAAGAATATAACTGGATTTTATTTTAGATTTTACAAATGATCTTGAAAATATTTTATATGAAATGAGTATTAGACCTTCTATTAAAAACATTTATGATATAAGAAAAGGAAATAAAAGATCAAAAGTTCCATACATCTTGCCTAGTTTAGTAACTGACTTCAAAGAATGTAGACAGGATAAACTCCTGTTACTTATTTTCTGGGAAATGGGCACTAAATTATCTTAATGATTCACTTTTAGTAGTCAACGTTTAAGTGAAAGCCTTCAAGAAAATATAAAATATATAGATGTAACAATTAACTAAAAGTTGGAAATTAGGATTATCATTTATAGCACCTGTACACTTTGCAAGAAACTTATTAGAAATGAATGAGATTATACATAATCTCTATACTCCATGCAATATTTATTTAATATTTAGCAAACTAACACTGCAGTAAGACATAGAATTTGTTGCTATATATTTGAAATTAAACATTACTTAATTTTGATATTATGTAGAAACAATCTATCCATGTGATTTATTGAGAGTGTTTTCCTCTAGATACCTTAGTAGACTTAGTAGACTAGGTTTTGAGAATATTCTATTTTAAGCTTAGTATTTAAAAATATGTTTAAAGTTCTGCCCATATATCCAAACCATTTTTATAAGATAATACCACTCAGTTTACATTTATATCACCTATCATTCCCTGAAGTATGTCCATCACTACTCCTTTTTGGTTGCTACAGCTCAAGTAGATAAATGAATCTGTAAGTGAAGAATAATAACTAATCAGCAAATGAAACCAATAAGAAGGAACATTCTAACAATTTCAAACTATATTACTAACTTGTAACGGAATTATAAAAAAGTATAAGTGTAAAAGTAAAAATGTAAGTAAAAAGTAAGCAAGCCTGATAAAAATCATGTTATCACAAGTCAATATAGGTGATCAATCTTGCCTTGATACAACCACAAATGAGAAATGACTTCCACCCTCATAAACACCTAAATTGACTGCCTTCTCTCATCAGCAGTTTAAATTCAACTTTACTCGACATTCCTTTTTCTAGATAGATTAAACTAAAGATTTAGTTTAGCACAATTAAAATTCCCAGAACTAATTTACTCAGGGAAAAGAAAAACCACCAGTAGTTCTACATGTAACACCGGTTATAACAATCCCCTAACATAGATTTCATTCAATAATTAAAAAAATCCACCATTGGGATCAATTCTAACATGAAAACATCCTCTTATCCAAGGTGTCTAATAAAACCAGTATATTAAATTATTATCTCAAATTTTCTTAATTAAACACAATAATCAGAGTTTCAAAAATGCAAGGATTAAGGGTAAAGCATATTGCATCACAAAGTGTGCTTTCCTTTCTAAGAGAAAAGTTAAAATAGGCAAACAAATTAAGTTATAAAATGTGAAAATCTTATCTAAAGGAAAAAGCCTGTGACAATTGTATTCCGGGAGTAAGAGAGCAATTTGATGGATTAATGCACTCTCTTTGATTATTTGGATGCAAAGAAAAGTGGAAAGGATTTACAGCTCATGTTTATACTTAATACCCAGCTTTCTTTTAAAAAAGTGAATGGGAGAAGTTTACTGATAGTAATGTCAGCTATATGATTCATCTCAGTTAAGGAGATAGGCACGCACAAGATAAGAGCATGTGATATATTGAACAAGACTATGATCATTCAAGGGATGCTTCAGGAGCTGTACAACATAATATTACTTGTATAATTAATCAAGCAAATACATAGTCAAAATTTGGATTATAGACCAGCTAATGTAAACAGTATGTTCCATTGTTTCTCCAGTCTCTTCCCTACAAATACTTTCCAATTGCAACAGATAAGAGTAGAGAAGGCAGGGATCTCTTTTTTGCAAGTTTCTAGAAGCTTTCCATTTTCAATAAGAACTAGAGGGATCTACCAAATCAACTCACCTCTTACCTCAAGAATGAACTTTTTCTAATTTAAATCATGTCAATGACACTACCCAAGAAAATTAATGCTGTTAAGGCCATTAAATAGTTATTAAGGCATTTAAATATTTAATATACAGCTATTCACTTAAAAATTGAACAGTGTAGTTCTTTTTTGACGAATTAAAGTAATTTAAACTTGATATTTCAGAATTCACTGCCTGCTATTTGAAAACACTATCTGAGCCAGAACATCCAAAGATTACTTTTCGAAATCAGTCTTAAATTGGTTCCTTCAATTTATGAATAAACGAGTAAAAGTTGCTTGCATACTGCAAGATAATTGGAGAAAATTTACAATAAGTTCCCCTTACGGGTGTCATCTTCGAAGCTTATCCAGCAAAATTCTTAAAAATTGCCACAATGCAATTTTTATGTGAGAATTTTTCATCCATCTGGCATCGAACTCACGGTCATATGTAACCTTTCTTTCACTGGTTCTATAGAAAACTACATCAAATGCAAACGCTGTGATTTTGAATAGTCTCCTGCATAGAGAATGGCCTCGAAACAATTTTAAAAAATAGCGTAAATGACCACCTGGCATCAAACACAGGACCTGTTCGTGAGAAACAATGGCATGGAAATGTTAGATAAGTGCCACTCTCACGTGTTTTAAAGTTTCAATTCAGTATCTTATCGGGAAGGTCCTAAAATGAGATTCCGTTCTTCCCGCTTGAAATGCATGGTAGAATCGGAACGACGCTCTAGCACCGAACCAAGGACCACTAGAGAAGCAGTGGACGTCATGAAAGAATCTTCTCAAACGCCTCTGCCACCATTCTGGGTTTTATCTTTGAAGCTTAACGGGAAGGCATTTAAAAAAATCATCCAAGATTTCACCAATGCATTTCTTACAGAAGCATTTCAAACCCACCTGGCGTCGAACACACGGTCATTTGGTAACATTATCATCAATCATTCGTACTATAGAAGACTACCTCAACTTCAACCTCCGAGATTTTGGTTGCTCCATCTTACCGATAAGTGCCTCAAAATAATTTTCAAAAATCCGCGCAATGTATTCTTATGGGAAAATTGCGATTTTTGGGTCCTTCTGGTATCGAACCCATGATAGCGCAAAGTCTGAATTATTCTGGTATCTGTATGGTAGGGCCAGTACGTCGTAAAAATTTCATGTCGACGGCACTTGTGGAACATGCTTAGAATTCGTATCCCCTATATATAGGTATATCCGGAAAGTTAGCTATATATAATAGATAGACACACACACACACACCTTACAATCTGCCAAGATATTCCTAGCAATTGCTGGTACTGCATTCCTTTAGACGTTGCTATAGGAACCACCCTAATCAGATCAGGGCTAGGCATATGGGTAGGCATGAGAAAATTCTAGTGTTACCAAGAGGTAATGGAAAATGCAAGGGAGGGAGGTAATTCCAGAATGTAAAAGCCCCTAAATCTTATGCACCACGGACTACACCCTTCGATTTTATTGAAGAGAGCTGTATCTTATGCCCATGTAGTCTCAAACTTGAGGCTATTTTTCAAGGAAGGCACCACATGGAGCAGACTCTTCTTTTCTCCAGTTTTTTTTAACATGATTTTTACCTCTGCTCTCAAAATTTAAGTGAACACTCAAATGATCAACTTTTCGTGCAATTAAAATCCACAAGAGCTGTAAATATTAATTTCCTTGTAATGATAGATTGGTATCAAAGAATATCAAATTATATTAAAGGGCAAGGGGGCATGGATTATTCTCAGTGAATGATATCAGGTTAAATCTTTGTAAAGTAAGTCTAGATCAGGGCACAAGAAATTCTTAACTTTTACCAATTCCTAACAACTCGGGGAATACAGTTATATAAACTTTGAAAGTGTGCATCCCTTACTGAATGCAAAGTGACGTTAATCTGTTATTGCACAGATAATCATTATTAGAAATTCGATGTGTTTAGACATGCAATAACATTACGTGGATAGAGTAACTCATTCTTCACCACACACAAAAGTCATCCACAAATCCTGATTTCAAAACAGTGATATAAAAAGAAAGAATATTCGTGTTAAGACACGTTTTTAAACATTTGTTTGTTTTCAAAAATTTTAAGAAAAGAACCATAGGATATGCAGCAATAGTATATCCTATGGAAAAGAAAAGGTGTAGAATATTTCTTTCACCTACCATTTGCTGGGGATTTTATTTCCTCCAGTAAATCCAAAGGGATGTCCAACTGTATCTGTAATTGGAAAAGAAAAATATAATTGTTTAATGTGTACAGAGTTTAGAAGCAATCCTGAAATTAGTTTTAATGGAGAACATATAATCATCAATTATTAGCAATTTCTAAAGGCAGTTTTCTATAAATTTATACTATTTATTCCAATCAATACTAACAATAAAACCCTAAGAAAGGGAAAGAGACTCATCATGACAGATTATAATTTCATTACTTGAAAAGATTAATGACTGAGAAGTTAGGGCACAAGCCATGTTAAAATAATCTATGCTTTTGTACTTTATCTCATTGGTTTAAAGAAAATTACACTTTAATACTTTCAAAAATTAAATGTAAGCCAGGAAAAGAACAAAAATCATTTCCCAAACCATGGAAATCTTTTGTAGGTATTATATAGGAAATGCAGTAGGCCCACTGTGAAATAATTAAAATTGAAGTAAGAATTATTCCATTTTCATCTTCTACTGCTATGATCAAACCTAGTAATCTAAATCTTACACATTTTTGAAAGAAATGCAATCACTTTGGATCTCAAGGGGAATGGTTTTTCTACAACTCAATAATTTGCACAAATTTTGCTTCATTATATCAGCATTACAGCTTTTTCAAATCAAATATAATATTCCATGAGCAAAATTAGAATCTTTATGAAATTTACCATTTTTTGAAGCTTGCTTCTATTTGCTATACTATTACTTCTATTTTAAATTTAGAAAAGCAATAAGCATATCACAGACAAAAGTGAATTTTATGTACATTTCTTATGACAGCCTTGACTGCTCCGGGGTCCAGAAAAGGACACGACAAATAAAAAGTGTTTACTATTATCTGAACAGGAAAGGCTTTTAACATTAACCAAAGGTTGTAAGCTATGCATCTTTTAGTTCATGCGTTTTAGATGTAAAAATGCATACACAAATACATACACTCACACACACTCATGACTTACTTTAACATAATAGACGATACGCCTGAATTCCGTGTGCATTCTTGCTACTATGGAATGAAAGTGCTCGATTTCAAGTATCTTCTTAGTCCTAATGGGGTAATGTTGTTTACAATTAGAAGATATACCAGAACAAAAACGATATGATATCTCTATCTCTTCAAGTGGTTGAAATTTTAAACACAGCTTCAAGACATTCCTTCCGGAGAGTTACTTATATCGGATAGATAAATATACATACAAATTGCGATTAGTTTACATAATAGCTAATATGCGAACGAATAGAAAACTTGTTCACGAGTAACCGAAACCAATGCGCCGATTGTAAATTATATGAGGAGGTATGACTAATGATAACCAAATATTTACACAAGGTCTGCAATTTCTCAAAATCCTCTATTAACTAGAAAACCAGGTGAAGTAAGAAATTTCTTCTCCGAAAGGTCTTATGCGGAATAAAAATGCTCTTCGTGAGTAGCCTTTTAAGAGGTGGACATTGTACTGTGCTGAGAAAAAGTGATTATCCGCTTACATTAGAAAATGAAATATTTCTCCCATATACTCAAATGCAGTAAACATGGAAATTATTAATATTAAATATTATTTAGATTCCAGAGTTTGATTACGAAAGACACAATGGGAGCCTTGAACTTCAGAAAAAATTAAATGTATATACGAGGTCTGTTCAAAAAGTTCCCGAACTTTTTTCATTGTGCGCCTCCCGTTGGTTATTTTTTAATCTACTTGTAGTCGTTGTATGGGCTAAAGCTTCCCAAATAACCACCTTCAATCACTTTGTCGATATATTTCTTTTTTCATTAGTTACCGATGTTTATGTGAACAGGTGATCGTAGAGTGCGGCGAAAAATCGGATCCGCGGAAATGAGCTCTTTAAAGCAGCAGCGTTCTTCTGTAAAATTCTGCGTGAAACTGGGCGAATTCTTCAAGGAAACTTTTGAGTTCATTACCAAGGCTATTGGTGAGCATGCTATGAAACGTACCGCGTGTTCTGAGTGGTTTGTACGGTTCAAAGATGGGCGGCAATCAGTAGAAGACGACGAGCGTTCCGGAAGACCATCAACGTCCACAGATGACCCCCACATCGAAAAAGTGAACGATATCGTTCGTGCAAATCGACGTTTGACTGTCAGGGAGCTTGTAGAAGAGTGTGGCATCCCGATTGGTTCTACTACGAAATCCTAACTAAAAAATTGAGGATGCATCGAGTGGAGGCGAAATTCGTGCCTAGCCTGATGAGAGCAGACCAGGGGCAACACGAGAATCTCGTGATTTTTAAGCCAAAAATATGACCACTGTGCTTCTCCAACCACCCTATTCACCAGGCCTGGCTCCATGTGACTTTTTTCTATTCCCAAAGCTAAAATCCCCGCACAAAGGAATAAGAAACGCCACCATTCGAGAAATAAAGAAAAATTCGACGGAAGAGCTTATAAACAATCCGAAAAAAGCGTCCCAAGACTGTTTTAAATAGTGAAAATACCATTGGGATAAGTGTATACGTTTGGGTGGGGAGTACCTTTGAGGGAGACTCGGAGCAATAATTTCTAAGTGAATTATTTGTGTTGTAATAAATAAAGTTCGGGAACTTTTTGAACAGACCTCGTACAGCATGAAACGTAGGCTAACTCTTCTAAGAAAAACTCTATCGAGAAAGTCACGGAAGGTCTTACAAAATATCAATCGGCTCTTCAATAGAAATAGAAGGCTTACATTTATAATTAAATGGAAAGTATTTGGAAGATGGCATCTGAGATTATATGCAAGAAGCAAAAAGGAAAATGCATCGACCTGCAGATCCCAGCTTGAAGGCTGCCGGAAGTTTAGCTTGTTTAAACACCGTAGGTGGTCAATCCCAGAAAAATTTAGTCATTATAACTTTTACGAGAGATAGAACCTTTATACTAGGTCCAAGGGCCATGTTGGAATGAAATCGAAACTTCCTATTCAATACCCATAAAACACACTCTTACTTCTAGATAGAAAATTTCAGACTGTAAGATTATGGCCGATCATTAGATATATATATATATATATAATAGAACACTCTGATTTCGAGAAAGATTAAAGATAGATTAGTTGAAGTATGTGTACTTCCTCTACCGTCTTTTTCAAGTCTGCATTCTCAGGTTTCTGTGAATCATCACCGCACTCTTTTCAAAGTAACATTAGTACTGTAGCCTCTTGATACTCCAATCGCTTAATCCATTGGACAAAGAAACACAGTAAAATTTATAAGTAAAACGAATTAAGATTAACATAGAAGAGATTTGGATTCAATTTCCAAATTTAATGATAATATACTTACGAGGAACGATCTGAAGTCATATTAAGAAATTGCATAATTAATATCGTTTATACTCTATCATTTAGGCTGTCATGTTTAATATACAAGTTCAATAAGTTAAATATTTATTGGAGCGTACAGAAGTCATACACTGTCTAAAATATTACCTCAATCAACTTAATTCATCCTTTATTTCGGACGTCAGCAGTGACCTTTGAAATGAGGATGGTATTCTCAAAAGTAACACTACTTGTTTTTCCTATTTTTACGTACCGGGTATCCAGTCTACATATTTAATATAAGCAGTACATTAGAAATCACTTATAACTCACTTTACAAAATTAACCAAATATCATTATAAATATCTGGAACCACAAGACTTAATGAAAATATCATATTTTATTCACAGGAAAGCTTTATTCGCCAAAAACCGACTAGAAAGAAATTTTCTTACGCGAAAAGTATTCTAATTATATGAAGTCACGATAGACGTCTACATGATGAAGGCCGTATCGGTTGAATTTATTTGGATTTAATTCAATTGCAGGTCATGTAAATGTATACTCTTCCCACAAGAACTCAATTAGGTAGCTATTTGCATGGCAACGACAATTACGATTTAATGGATATTAGATTAAATTACAATTTTAATGTATAATCTCAATGTATGAGGTCCAGGTTACGCGAATAATAAACTTCTCAGCTATAAGACTAGTGAATGCTAGATAAATCTCAGCATAAATGAAAATAAAATTAAATATAATAAAAATAGATTCAGAGATAGAGAACAGCACTAGCAAAAGGAATTTCATTGTCATTAACGTCGCTATTCATTAAAAAAATTGATTTTCCTAGCTCCATTTTCCCCTCCCATTAATGATTAGTAATTTAAGGTAACATTAAGGATGCGGCTGTTAATGACATTAATGTTTTTTAAACATATCGTCTTAACTTTACCGTGTATTTCGATGAATAAATTTATTTAAACGATTCGAAAAAGTGTATGTGGAATAGCTACAAGGAAATATATAATACCTGAAATAAATAAAGGGAAAAAAGAAAACGAGTGATATTTAAAGGCACAAAGCTCACCAATAAAGCAAAGGCAAACGTAAAAAAATGAAAATAAAAACGACTTACCGAGTTTGGGCCTCCGAAATCCTTCTACCAGTGATGACGGCACTCAAACCCATTCACTTTCACAAGTCCAGACAAAGAAATAGAGGAAGGAGACATAACACACGTTCTCGAAATCTAAAAGACGGAAAAACTTATTAAGTCACGAATAATACAGCCAAGAGGAACTTCCAAAAATTCAGGTTAAAGAGAGAGTATATTCGCTTTTGATCTCTTACAATTACCGTTGATAGAATCAACTGTTAAAACTTTCGTGATATTGACAGTAGACTGAATTTGAACTCAATCCCATGACTTAATTCCATATCAGATATATATGTACTAAATGTATGAACACAACTATAACGCACATATTCCATTTAGCGAATACCACGAAATACAAAGTCGTAAAAAATCGATTCCTAATACATTGGAATCTAACGTTGTATAAGCAAATAGAAGTATGATTAAGATGCAATCAACTTAAGTTGTAATGAAATTCGGAATCTGAAAATCGAATTTCGATTTCCGTTATAACATGGGTTGACGAAATTTTTCACCGAAATTGAAAATATAATCATGATTTGATTAGGGGTTTTATTTTTAAATTGACCCTTGATGAATTCGAACAAGCATACATACTAATGTCTAAAATATAATCATAAATGAATATTTTAATCACGTTCAGCATGTATGCAGGTGATGCGACAGTAAATTCCGTTATTTAATTTAAATAGCGGAACAGTAAATTCCTGCTAAAAAGCTCGTAAATTAACAATATATCAATGTTAGATTTAATACTGATTAATTAATTCTATATTTTGTAATAAAAAACTTTCAGAATTCATGCTCAAAAGCGACTTAATGTTCAAACCCTATTTAATGAATATGAAAACCAGATCGTTCAGAAAAACAATAATAAATTGGAATCCAAAATTTAAGAGTAAATGGGTTCGAATTCCCTTCCAGAAAGTTCGAACTTGCTCTCCTTTGATTTATCTTCCCATGCAGTCGCTAAAGTAAGACCGGAGTTTTTGAAATTAAAACATGATGAACAACCACCGGAATCGGGAATAAATTAACGGTCACATAATGGAAATTTCTAATACAAACTCAAGATAACGAGTAACTAATATTAAACACAACCGATCTGATCGTGGATATTGTGAAAATTAAATTTTAAGGAAATAATGAAGCGTCGTAAAATTCGTCCATCGAAATTACAAAAAACTAAAGTAATACAACATTAGAATGCACAATTTGCATAGCTTCAACCAGTTTTTGATTAATTTCAATCAACTTACCAAAATTGGAAATTCCTCCATGAAGACTGACGATATCTTGACGGCGGGAAGAATCTTCTCTACCAACATTTGTCGATTATTAAATTCACGAGTGATAAAAATTTAAATAGAAGTTACGGTAAACTTACGAAATTTTTTTCTAAATATTGAATTTTGCATTTTCAGTACTTCAAAAAATTCAAATCTTAACGACTTTTTCTAAAAGAATCGGCTGCAGGACGTCTGCATCCAACGAAGTATCTCCAGGAACTGAATTTTAACCGCCAAAATAATGTTACGTCAAAATAAACTGGCCCCTGATTGGTCGAAACGACGGTTAAACAGTAAATTGTTTTCCTATTGGTCAGTCGAATAATTTTTATATTTTATAAAAAACTTTCCTAGACATGGAATTGAAATTTAATTTATTAAAATAGAATTGAAACATGAATGGAACAATTTCGGGATATTAAAATGTTCATAAAATCGTTTTTTTATACCTCGAGTTGTTTTTGTGACTCCAACGAAGTATGGTTATCCATGAACAAAAGAATGCCAATAGGGATTTACCCATTTAAATATAAATGTTATGTTTTTATCAATAATAAATTATACTAATTACTGAATTGTTTACATTTATTCGTCCTATGTCATTTACCTTCATTGGAAATGTATAAACTGACATTTCGATACCTTACAGACCTTTTTCTTACTCGAGATTTAGTTTAAATTAATATTACTTCAAAATTGCAAATACACGTAATGAAAAGTTAATTAATGTTCTTTTTGTTATCATTAGATGTAGTTCCGTATTTGAAATTACAAAAGCTTTGAAAAGATTAAGTTTCAGAGAGTATACGGAAGAAATGTAGTAATTGTTTTCTTTTCGATCGATTAACTTTTGGTTTCTTAAGCACAAAGATTGTTACCTCGAACTGTTCCTTCACTCCACTGCTATTCTTGTAGGTTTAATGGTAGCGGAGAGAGAAGAATCCCACTTTGCCAAGGCCATTGAATTACGGCCTCCAACTTGGGAACTGATAGATATTGTCTGACATTTTTTCACTGATACACTTTTCAAACGATTCAAAACTCACTGTACGTAAATATACAGTCAACCACTTTCAAGCCACTTGTAGCACATTGTCATATCCACAGATTAGAAACCACCGAAAGCCCTTTCATAACATGAACACGTCGATCTAGAGATCCATTAAGGGAGACAAAAGAGCGACCTAAGAACTACGGAATTCGAGAATTCACATGACAGGAAGTACAAGTTTCGATTGTCAGTAATTCTATATCATAATTCGCTCTCTTTAAGAGCGCAGTTTACTATGATAGTGAATGGCCCATCGCTCTTCTATACTTGTTAAAGAAGAATCCGGTGTTGTTTTGAAATTCAAATGATAGTTTTGATATATGTGCTGAAGAAGTTCTTTATTTAGAACTCAGGATAGTGTTTTCTAGTGTATCTGCGTTGGCAGTTGATATTTTGAGCGAGTGTACTTGTCGATGAATATTCGTGAAAAATAGTTTAC
This sequence comes from Pachydiplax longipennis, assembly GCA_036926295.1. NCBI lineage: Eukaryota > Metazoa > Arthropoda > Insecta > Odonata > Libellulidae > Pachydiplax > Pachydiplax longipennis. Next base: position 3,356,460 of record JAVFKF010000003.1, read on the forward strand.
CAGCGTAAGAAACACAGGATTTCTTCCAATTATAACTTTCGATTTTGCAATGACTATGAGTAAGAATAGTGCTACGAATCGCCTGCAATGTTCTGAGTATCGGCGTATTTTTAGAGGCAAAGGTGATAGGAATTGGTGCCCTGTATGCCAAATTCAAAATAAGTATCTCAAGAATCACCAAATCCTGAAGCAACAATGTATTTAGAATGGATCGACTTCGTTATGGAGGATAATGAAATGGGATTTCTTTGCACATATTACCACTGAACGTCGGTTTCCTAGAATATGTTAGATAGCAGTATTACGGGATTGGATATTCCTGGATGTTCATCATTAATTGACAAGGAGATGTATGGGTAAAGGATTTTTGTATAGATTTATTATAAATATGGCTAATGAGACCACACCTCTTGCATATTATTTGCAAAAGATGTACTTTATTTGGCTCTGTATGCAGCTAGTAATATCCTGGCAAAGCATTCAATTTGTTTGAAAGCTTTGGCTAAGCCAATTTTTATCCAAGCAAGATTTGATAGAAGAGAAAATTGAATACAAATCCCTGAATAAACCTAACATTTATATTCACATACGTTTCTTCTTTCTACAACGTGATTTCTAATACTTTTCATTTTATGGACCATCAATAAAGTCATCAATCTGAAGGCTTGTTATACCCACTCCTCTGTATTTACCATCAAAAAGCTTAGTGGGGATGATACTGACAAGTCAAAGTGAGTTAATATGCCCTCATTTCCTTCCTAAACAGGAATTCAAAGAGTGGAGAAGAAACAAATAACTACAGAAATTATTTTCATGGTATTCAATAAAGAAATTCTAGTTCATAACTCTTGTTTTTTCATACTAAAGCAAATTTCAGTCCAGATGAAAGGATGGAGCATGAAGATACATATTTATTTATGCTGTTTAACATTAACCATAAATATTTAATTCATCAGGAATTGATGCCTGGAGATGCTGACTTGGCTGTAAAATATATTTTCTCAATATAACGAAGCTTATTTCATGGCATTGAATGTCTTCCAGTTTTTTGCAAATATTAGTGTTAGAAGAACCAAACTTAATATATTCTAATATACTCTATAATATTTTATTATGTATAGAGGAGGGATATGTCTTTTGGAATAGAAAAGAGTATGATGCATCTTTCTTTTTCATTTATCTCTGTCTTGTTCATCACATGCTAAAATAAAGGCTACTAATGTGTGAGTGTTGCTTAAGTATGGCCATTATCATGGTGGTCTTTCTTAGAATTGAATTGTATAAAACTGTTATTTTTAAAGTTACTATAAAGCATTATGTGGGTTTTCCTATGGTTGCATTCTGGCTCAGTAAGAAAAGCTAGAGTAGATGACCTCACTCCTTAACTTCCTTGGTAAGCTTCACTCCTCCTCCAGCTATATCGTTAGCGAATGTCAAGGAAGTTAAGTTTCAAAGCAGGAATTAGATTTATTCAGAATATTTAAAGGATACACGAGATATATCAATAATAAGGAATTTTCAATAGAAATAAATTTTCAATCAAATCACATAATCCACTTTCATGATTAAAATATTCATTATACATATGATTGAGTTTAAGTAAAATGTAATATAAATAATGTAATTTATTTGTAGAGAATATTCTAAATATTTACCTTAAGGCCATGATAAGAAATTCATGATAGAATAAAAATTTTATACATTTCTGATAGCCATGAGGTTGTTTTTTAAAAGATTGATAAAATACAGCATTGCAAGCATACATGATTCACTTGAGAGAGCTACCTTAATCCTATACCCATAACATCAAATGAACCTTTAATCATTATGTCTTTAGGTAGGTAATTGATACAGCTAAAAATGTAAAAGTAACTTTTGGAGAGGTAGTATGAATCACAAACATAGATTACTCGCATCAAAAAATCCAATGGTTTAATTTTACAAATGTATGTCTTTTATTTCATCTTATTGCTAAAATTATGAAATCATACAGTTTTAATCTGCTTATTTGCAGTTCTATTTTTTTGTTTGAGGAAAGACTTACCGCTATAGAAATTATAGGAAATGAACATTTGAAATAGAATTTAAATCACAGTTTCCAATCAATTTCCTTGTAAAAATAAAAGAAAATAGAACTTTTTGTACAGCAGACTGTTTTTTTACATAAAGTCTCCGATAAAGTCTGAATTTTATGTGGGGCATAAATAAAATATTTTGAAGTAAGGTTAACTTTCCGCAAAGTTTTGGAATAACAAAATTAAATTGTATTAAAGTAAACTTAAATTTAACATTACACATATCTTTATAGTAAACTTATTTAAATATGAAATGAAACTTTAATTTAATATTTACGAAAGTTTTTCATAAGGTGACAAAAAAGAGAGAATTCGTGTTATCGTTCATTGAAAATTTTACATGAAAAGAATAGCTTAATAAGGTCGGAGCTACGTTGCAAGAAACCAATAGTTAATTGACAGCAACTAAAATAATTGCTAAATTTCTTCTGTGTGGTGTCTGAAAAGCATTTTTTAATTCTTAGTAATTTCGCATAAGCAACTACATATATTAATAAACATTACATATATAGTAATTCTTCTCTGGATGCCACTCTCCGAAATTGTTCCATCTATATTTAAATGCTATTAGAATATTATTAAATTTCAATTCTATGTCTAGGAAAGTTTTTTATAAAACATATGCACCAAAGAAAATAAAGGATTACATTTCGGGTAAAGATTCCCATCATCTTCAAAGAACTTCAATAAAATATTATTTAGAACATATCAGTGGAAATGATTAGGCTCCGATACTCAATTGGTTTGAAGGGAGGAAAATTATGTCTTTCCGAGTGCTCCTTGAAAAACATGAGGTAAGGGAAAACCATGAAGTACACCAATCTTGAAGTGCTGTATTAGATTAGGTTCTTAATAGAAGTGGGAGGCTAATTCAGGTATGCAGAGGATGGTTGGAAAAGCTTGGAGAAGTTGGAGATAATACAGTACAAAGCGAAGAACATTAAACGACGTAGTAATGGGAAAACAGATAAGACAAATAGGTTTTTCTGGAGTCATGAGAATTCTAAAGATAAGCAATATGAATGACTACTCTTCTTGTCGATTATTTGTAGCTCACGTAGCGATACTCCGTCGTCTTAAGGTCACCCTCGACCTACTATACCATGCAGCACATATCATTCACTTTCCGCTCGTTAAAATCACCAGCGGATTATAAATGTTATAGTCTAAAAGATTGGCAATGTGATTTAATTGATCAGATTGTGATCGACATGGAGATTTAAGTTTACCTGTTGCATATTGGGGAAGTGACAAAGATGGACCCGAATCCCAACGATTACTGGTTTAAAAATCATGTAAATTTTCTTTTGTGATAAAGAATAACATTTTGGGGATGTGATAATTTGTATTAATACTTAGAAAATCAAAATTTTGGGAAAGTAGAACAATTGAATTTTCACGTTTAGTCCATTAACATAAGTTATGCGAATAATTGTCGGATTCATTAGAATCATAGGAGAATTTCACACGGATTGCAAACCTGTATCTTCACACTTTGGCAAACCAGAGTTGAAATTGATACTATATTAATATGTCATATTTTTCTTGGCATCTGAAGCATTTTTAGTGCATTTGCTTCAAAATCAGTTTTTCACACAACATTTCAAATTTCAAAAGTTTTCTTCTAAATCATTATTTTCATGAGATTTATTAATTTAAGTGAACATATGAATGACCTTATAATACTTGATGGCAAAGGTGACTGTTCACCCTTTTTAGAATCGGGTTGGATCTGAGGCGAACTTTCTCAATTCCATAACTGATAATTAATCTGGAATTTAATTAATAAATGAATCCCGGAATTGAAGTTTGACGTGCCTTCTTATGAAAAGATGATAGACTAAACTAATTACTAATTGAGAACAAAGTATGAATTTAATAAGGTTTGTTAATGAAAACCATAGGTTATTGATATTGAGTATTATGTTTAGTTAATGTTGTTGTTAAAAAAGCTACCAACTAGCAAAGGTATTAAAGAGATAACAAAGTTGCTTATACACCCTAATTAGCTACACAGAAATCAATGTTTGCAACTGGTAAAGGTAACCTAATGTATAAAGTCAATTAACCATGATGACAGAAACTCACCCACCATGTAACTTGAGCAAAATATCATCTTTGTAAGATATGAAAGAATTTCTCCTAGCTATTATTCTTAAAACTCAAACAGTATACTCCTGACTGGACATATATAATCCCTGAATGACCAGTATACCCGAATCAATCTTTACCTTGAAAATTCATAGGAAAAGGCAGGAAATTTTTTATTGTAATCAACACCTCAGAATAATTACGAATGGAAGTGAAACAGCTCATCTAAATAGTCGGAGACGAAGTTGAAATAGAAAAATAACCATTCCATTTGTGGATGTCCAATTAAATATGTTTCCTAATCTGAGCCTAGAAGGTTTCTTATTTTCTAACCAGTTAACAGATAATATGTTTACATGTTGCTTGAAAAATGAAAGCTAATTGGTGATAAATTCAATTGAAAATTACTAAATTGCATATTGTGAGTACAGAGGGACAATGATGTAATGATATCCATTTTCCTCCCCTGTGTTTTAGAAACCATATTTACCTGTCAATTTATTTCAAAGTTACAAACACATGAGTAATTATTTTATCTGGTTTTCTTCCTAACCGTGATCTCATCAATTTAACAACCTTCTTAGACACCATGGAGAAGGGTTGTTTACAATCGGAAGTTTTCGGATATTTTATCATAATTCTCGCGAATTCCAATCGAAAACTATATTCTATTGTCAAAATTAGATTGTTAATTCAATTTATTTTCTTTTCATTCTTATGTAGCTTTCTTAAGAACATTACCTCCATATTTATTATAATGCTAATAATAATCTTATGAAAAGGCTGTAAATAAAATGAAGCCTGGAAATGGCTAAAAATATATTTCTGTGTATTCCTCACGATAATATTTTCGAGTCGAACTCAGGGAACCCATTTTCAAAAACTATCTATTTGTCCATTAACTCTCGAAAGAATACCTAAATTTTATATTTCTATGTCTTCGGAAAGTGGTTTAAATTAATTTACAAGCATAAAATAAATTCATTCCTAACTGAGACTGACAGACACCGGATAGATGTGCATACATATACATCGGTAATTATTATACGAGATAACTAATGCGGAAACAAATGGAAAAGATGTTCACGAGAAAACGACACGACTATGCCGTGTCGTTATGAGAGAAGTATGATATCCTTATTATCTATAGTCACGATTTACTTGTACATCATGGAGGCTGCATGGGTTGAATTTTTCTGGAGCTAATTACTACATTTCCTGGGTCATGTATGCGTATACTCTTCGCGTATCTACTCTATCGCGTAGATAGGTAAGAAGACTGAATAATACCAATAATAACAACTAAATTAAGATATCACCATATGTATGACAATCAGGTAAACATTAGTAGCTACTCCTCAGCTAAAAGACTATTTGGTCCAAGGCAAATCTAAATATAAACATTCGGAAGATGGATTAGGGAAAACTTAACAGTGGTAACGAAAGTATATATTACTATTGCCAATAACATAGCTATTCATTACAAAGATTAATGCTTTAAATAGCTGTAAACCTACAATAAAATACCAATCTGAACGAATCAGCTTAAACTTCAATTTACTGTATCATAAACGAACTGTCTACCGATAAAACTAGTTCTATTTCTCCTCTACCAAAATCGATATCTTCTTGAAGAAAAAAATTTGGTTGCGGCAGTTCATAACATCAATTTTCTTGATTAATAAATCCTCTTAACTTCACGGGGATATTTATATGAATGCTTCGAACCCGGAGTATGTGGAATAGCAAAGAAAGAAATGATGATCAGTAGACTTGGTCACAAAAAATACAACACATACACACAGAGATATTTAACAGCACAAAGCTGACCAAAAAAACGTTAAAACAAAGTGTAAATCCACAGACTTACCTAGTGTAAACCACGGAAAACCTTCGACCAGGGATGACGGTCCTCAAACACCTTCACTTTCACACACAAGGAACCATCAAACAATTACCGGAACGAGAGATGATTCACTTTGCAGAAATCTGGAAAAGGAAAACAATTATTAAATTAGGTTACAAAAAGATAGCCAAGAGCAACATTCGAATATGCAGGTGAGTAAATTTACTTTTAATCTCTTACGATTAAAGCTTAAGGTATTAACTAGTACACTTTCGTGAAATGAATCTTGGATTCAATTTCGATGACTTAATTCCATACAAAATAGCAAGAAAAACCGACAACGTGATGCGTGAACAGAAATGTAGATATTCCATTCAGTTAATAACTCAAAATTATTTGAAACCATCAATTCAGGTGTATAGGAATCTATCATTGAATCGTAAGTGGTTGCATGGCTAAGATCCAATCGGCTTAAGTTAAAGGAGAAACCAAAGATTTGAGTGAGAATAAAGCATACATATTCCATTCAATGGTTTCAAAATCGTTTACAAAACCGGTTCCAATAAATTTGAATCTAATATTGAATGATTTGTGGGATTTGAAACCCTTTCATTAATTTTTGGTAATATTTCCGATAGGAGATAACAAGTCTGTCGAATTTTGTCGTAAAGGAGCTTGAAATTATTTAAGTATTTGAAGTACAGGAAGTAAAAAAGGAATTATTCTCTCTTCGCCACCGTATGAATCTATAAGATTAGTAGAGGAGTCAAAGAATGGTTCGAAGGGGTAAACCTCATCTTTAAGTTAATTGAAAATATTTCACTTCATAAACGTGAAGTAGGATTAGTTCAGAGACAAATTATAAGTAACTGATAATTAACTGAGAACAACCAAAATATTGACTGAATATCTTTCGTATATCATATGTTTTACTACATTTTCCCTAACTTCGAATCGGCAATTAATGATAAAAAGATTGCATATTAATTTTTCTCAGCGTGACTGCAGATTTTGTAGGAATATTAATTTTGAGAAAATTCTACATGAGGAAGAGATTTGTAATGAAAAGAAATATCGATTTAACATAATCTCAACAGAAGTTAATGACAAAGGACTATCAAGTTTATACAATGTAGTATTTATTTTCATAGATTTTTGATAAAAATATAATATTAAAACTCAATGAGCAAATCCATGGTCACCTTCTTTTGTTTATTGAATATCATAACTCAGAGAGAAGAAAATTATTAGGAATGTACAATAAATAATTTTATGAAAAAGTAAACCTGCCAAAAATTCTGATATTTTATTTTAAATTTCTCATTGAATTAAATAATAATTTATTGTTACCTTATATTGTTATGTTTAAGTCAAGGCTTATCTCGCTGGGATAAGGAGATTATGCAAAGTTTATAGAAATATTGTTTAAGCATTGTTTCTTTTCCAAAAGTGTTCTTAATATAACTAGATTTTAATGATTTATGTTTTAATTAAATGTTGCTTTATATTTACGAATATTTACTACTGACCAATGGGAAGCCAGTTTATTGTTCAACCATATCCATATATGCTGCATATTTAGACCAGAAATGGACTATTATGTTCAGAAATATACAGCGGGTGGAGAGGAAATGGGGAGAGGGTGGGGTGGTTTGGTAGAAGGCAGCTCTATTTTCCTTTAAAACTTAGAAGCTAAAGGTTGTCCAATTTCCATATTGGGGCATAATAAATTTTATCCCAGAACAGGTTTAACTTGTTCTATCATTTACCATTAAGACCCTGCTTCAATCCCAGAAGAGTGAAAGCGTTCTTGTAAGAAATTCATGTAAACTTCAATTTTTTTCAGTTGCAGGTTTTCTTTTATTTGTATGATTAAATAAGAAAGAATCATTGAACAAAATCAATACAGTTACCTAAAAAAAGATAGTTGAATAATGTTTCCCATATCAGTCTTTGAATATCATAAAGAAAGTTAAGTCTGTTGGAATTAAATTTGTAAATCTAATACACACTCTTCAGTTCTACACTAAATTATTTGTGGAATGACATGGGTCAACTAAACAGGATAGAGGGCTTTAATGGATCTAAATTAATTTTAGGCTTCTTAATATACAGTGGGGTAAGAAAAAAATAGAAAGGGAACAGTTCCAGCTCTATATTAAGGTCATTTTCACCCAACAACCTACGGCACACACTCTTGAGGTATACTAAGCTACATTGTCTTGCTGTAATTTCCTGAGGTAGTATATTTGTCCCTTAATTCAATTATTATGAAAATTAGGCTTTGGTCTGCAGGAAAAATTGCACTATTAGCACATCTTAGTCTTTATTCATCAATTTAGCACTATTTTTGGACATATTTGTTATTTTAGAACATCAAATAATAATTATTCCTTATCATGAGCAATTATTACTTGTTATGAACTTTTATTTTTTATTCAAAACATTCCTCCTTAACCTTTTTTCATATTCTAGGGGATTTCTTTTAATTTGTAATTTACTTAAATTTGTCAATATTTAGAAGTTCTAAGAATAGTCACATTGTTCTAAATTAAGTCTTTTCATTCCAAAATTTTGTTCAAAATATCATATATTTTTATTTCTGTTTGATATTCAATAACAATAAAAATAATAAGGATATTTTATTAAGTCTATAAGGCCACAGTTTACATAACATGAAATAAGTAATAAGAAAGTCATTTGAATAAGAAAAAACATAATAATACAAAGTACAACTATAAAACTGAATACAGTTAAAATGAAATAAATACCATAATAATGAAATGATTAGTTAGAAAAATTAGATAAAACTATACTAGTTATATTTGCAATGACATATTTTTCCTTGCCAGTCATTCAAATTTTGAATTTGAAACTAATGCCTTTTAATGTTACCCTTGCAAAGTGAAAGACATTTAGATAATTTAGATTACAGTGAAGACATGAAAAGTTTACATTGCTGCAAGAGTTAATTCTTGCTTGTTGTCACTTAAATAGGACCCAATAGCTACATCAAGAGAATCATATATGATACACATGAATGGTTCACTGACTTCACTCTTTCATAAATTTGATCATTACAACTCATGCAACACCCAATGGTATGCACTCTTGAGGTATGCTGATTTTTTTGCTTATTGTATAAAAAAAATTCCACTATGAAAAAGCAAAAATGTTACAACACTCAAGGTCTCTGTTGCACAAAAACATACCTCTTTGCTATATTCAACCATATTGTTTATTTAGATATGCATCAACTTATTTCTATTATTATTATTAAGATATGTTTTGCATGATAGCCTCCATCATATTATTTATATTTTTATAAATTTTATTTAATTACTATAATTCTATATTCAATAATAATATGCTAGACATATTATTCCGAAACCTTCTTGGAAATAAAATGTTAAAAATAGACCATAATTTTTATCATCATACATTGATAGAAAGTATTTTAAGGACCAAATTTTGCATTTGTAGATAAATTAGTTTTGGGCTCGTATTCTCATGCCTTTTCAAAATATATCTACTATCTAAACACTATCTTCAGCAATTATTGATGCCTACATAATTCCAAGGCTTTGTCATTCTGCCACAAGTATTTTGATGCCTGGGTCATCTTTCTTGGGAGAAAATATATTCATTTGATTTACCAGAAGCATTTCTTGAGAACTAGGAAATTTTTTGAAAGTAATATAGTCACAAATTATCACAAGCTGGGTTGAAATAAATTCAAGAAAAATATCATTCCACAAATTTTCTCACAAGGTAAGGCTCTGTTACATGTGAAATAAACTGCATTTGTAGAAGAACTCATAAGAGAATTTATTACTTACTTGTTAACAGAAGAGCCATTAGCAATTGCAACATCTAAATATGCTCATTTCAGGAAGATTTGTTCCTCTTATACCATTCATCTCATAAAACATTCTCTAAAAAGCTAGTAAAATTATCATTTCTGTTTAGAATAAATGCCTCTTACTCAGCTTGTGTCTGGTATATATACTTAAATTAGCATTGGGAAATTAATCTTAGATTTAAATTCTTCTTTCCCCAACATACAATTTAAGATTGTGATCAGTTTTTCCAAATTATAAATTAACCTGATGCCAGCAAATCTTAGCCATTAGAAACACACAATTGATGGTATTGAAATAAACTCTGCAGATGAAGTTGTGCAACTGACCCAAAGTTATACGAGAAGTGAAAAATTGTGACTTGACTACTTGCTATGTGTACCATCAGAGATGTTACTTAAATCATCTTTTCCTTTTTTCTGTATTCAACTTATATGTATATTAGTCTCAGCTACTCACTGCTCTTCATTCTTCCTATCTATTACTTTCTTCATTGCCTGAATGTGCTGTAGTTTAAAATTATTATTACCCTTCAGATTAGGCAACCAGAATATTCACCGAGGCTATGCTAGTTTGCAGGTCATACAGGGGCAATCAGCTGATGCACGTCAATGACCTTTTCTAAGTGGGTAACATATCTATAGATCTAGCAAATATTTTTGGTTTTGGCTAAAATATTTTTAACAATTAAATTTGTTTACTATGATGTAAATATAATAATTTGCAAATTAAATTTCTTTTTAAATTAAAAATATTCAACACGGAGTTGGTTTGTTGCGATTGCTCTCAGCATTCAGATTTTCTTGTTCCTGGCACTTCCATGATGTTCCTTGTTTTTAATCCAATATTGATTTAAGATTTACCCCAGCCCCATTAAGTAGTTATGCAGCTTAATTAATTACACTGTTAGATAACTGTTTTCTTTACGTCCACCTTTTGAATGATTTACAATCACAACTTTTAAGTTGCATGGAATTTTGGATAATTTAGGAGTAAAACAATTTCTAAAGGGAGAAAAAAAGTAATACTAAAAAAATAAATGCAGGAAAAACTATTTAAGCAAGAAACAAATTAGTGTGAAATACTGACTCCATTCGCTTACATTATAACTTCAATATTGACCTAAAGCTGTTCTTGTGTATGAAATTAACCATCAATTAGTGGAATACACGCAAATTTACTTTAGAGCCTAAAAGTTTGACTGAAGAATACATAATAAGAAAAGCTCTGTAATAATTCTACAGCCTGAAAAATACCCTCTCGTACGCATTAGTTCTCCAATCTAAGGAAAATAAACTCTGCCAGCAGTCAGTTCCAACACTGACTTTCCATTCAGGTGCTCTTTCCCAGTTGAACTATTCAAATATTGTGAGAATGTTGCATACAGATGTGAGGCATGAAATGATGTAAAGCGACTTGGATCCCTAAGGACACAAGGAAATACCATCATTAACTTTTTTAAATCATAACCCCTAAATTTTGATGTCGAGACAGGTAATTCTCAGCACCATAACCTTAAATATTAAAAAGGAAATTTCCTCTGAAGCATTTTTCCTGCATAAATTAGTCAATTTTCTTTTGGCGTTTTTTCAATATATATAATAAATATTCCAATTATGTGCCTGAAATTTTTTACATTATAATGTCAGCAAATATTTTTAACATATATACAAGTACAACCACTGCCAGACCTCTTGGGTATCAGTATTTTTAAAAGTTCTTCATTGAATGATGTTATTTGGCACATATGGACCTCATATTAAATCATTTTGAAAGCGATTCTCCATAATATTACATTAAAGAAATTTGATTTATTATTTCTTGCAGGGAAATAAAATAACTTTCCAAAACTTTTTGCAGATAAATATAAAACAAACTCCCTCATTAATTGAGAGAAAGGAGAACAGCTGCTATGTAAGTTGTACCAAGCAACCAATCTGCATAAACCAAGTTGGTGAAGCAAAAGATGGATGCAAGGCCAAATGAAAATACCAATTGCGATTAAGAATTTGAAGCCATAAGCAATTTAACCTACTTGGGCTCTAATATCTCTTCGAAAAATGATGAGACAATTGAAAGAAAATAAATGAATTGATGCAGCAAAATGCACATTTTTCTCCGAATGGTCAATGATGAAATTTATTTATTTATTTATTTATTATAATTTAGACTACGATTAGGCACGAGGCCAGGTGGTAGCCATAGCCATTTTCTTATACAAGAAAACCAACATTCAATTGAATAAAACAATCATTATCATGGCTGTACTGCCATATAGAAGTGAATCAGAGGCAATGACAGTCAAATCTGTGGAGCTGTTGCATAGATTTGAGATATAAGTTGTAAGAAGTATTAATGGAACTGTAAGCAAAGTAGGAGAATAGTGAATCCGATATAACCACATAATATGTAAACATAGAACCAAGCATATTAATTTATACACACTGGAGAGTACAAGGGTATATCCTAAGGATACCAGGTGAGAGGGCAGCTAAGAGAGAATTCACTTGGTTATGAGAAGGGAAGAGACCAGTGGACAAACCTAGACCTCCATGGGAAGACAATGTCATGCACAAAAACTGCTTTGGTGAGGAATTGGTCAAGATTGGCAGATGACTCCAAATAAATGAGGAAGAAATTTGAGGAGGCCAAAGCCTGATTTGGGATATAGTGCCATCAAAAAAGAAGTTGTTTTATCAAGTACTGGAGTTTTAAATTTTTAATTAAATATAACACATCAATAGAACTAGTTCAGAGAAGAAAGGGTTACAGAATAGGAATATATACATTACATTGACTAAAGAATTTAAAGAATTAAAAGGAAAGAAAGAATTCCAACATACGTACATTAAATTGACATTAACTTATTTATTTGAATTTATTAATGAAATCTGATAATTTAATCATTGTGTCTTTATAACTTGTTTAACATTGATCCAATCATATTGTACATCTTTTAAATGAGTTTTATTACCCCAATTAAAATTAACATTTGCCTAAATTTAAAAACATGGCTTTGGTTAGAAAAAATTTCAGTCTGATATTAATGAGTCAGTGACGCTGTTCCACATGTTCTCTGAGAAAATAATAATACAATTTGAATATTTTAGAAGAATAAAAGTGACAATGCTAAACATGTCTTGAAGCAAAACAAATATGGCCAAAATTACCTTTATTGTTACTTCTTCAGAATATACATGACAAAATATTGTTTTAAATGGGAATAAACCTCTAATGGAATATACAAAGCTAATAACCTGTTAAGTTCTATCATGGAGGGAAAATTAAGAAAATGTAAACATAAGGTACAGTTTATCATAAAAATAATTAAGCTCATTTTTTATTTGAATTTATTTACTAGGGTGAAAATATTGAAATTCAGATCTTAGATCAATGGCATTAATAGTTTACATTTAAAAATACAAATATAGGAGAGGGAATTCAAACTATGCTTAAATTAGAAGATGTGTTCCCTCTTGGGGCTCCCTGATCGCTGTGTGGGCAGCGCATTCGACTTTAATGAAAATGGTCCTGGGTTCAATTCCCAATAGGACCCCATGTGCAAAATGACCTCAGCTGTGGAAGCAGTTTTCACAATACTACTATTACCATTCCCTCTTCTCAAATAATTGTGAATATCTCATTCCTTCTTAGCCACGAGTGCAACGTAGTTATACCAGCATAGTTATTGTGGGATTCACTGCCTGCTGGAGGATTCATGAACCTGCTGTTAATTTCCATCATTTGGTTAGGGATCCCTAATCCAGGGTCTGTGGACTCAGGAATCCTTGAGTATGATATACAATAAAAGACGTTTAAGATGCATTTCAGGGGACCAAGCAAAAACCTCCTCTTAAACAAGATGGAAATTTAACCAAGTGATGTAATTCTGTTGCCTTATATCATATTTTGAGCAAAGGTCTGCTTTTTGCATAATGTGAATATCTTAGTAACTTACTTTTGGTCTCTTTTCACTCTAAACAGTATTTACCAAATAGAAAATTAGAGAAAAATAACAAATATATTTAACAGAAATGGTGAGAGGGATAAATCCTCAATTTCTCCTAAACTATGCTCAATAGCCCATGAAACACTACTTTTACTCTCTGATTTATTTGGTACGTTTTTCAACGTGAGATTAAGATGGAAGGAGACATCACCAAGGAAATTTTTAATCCAAAGTTCTGATTAGACCATGAGACAAAAGTGATAATCTCAGTCTACCTCAGGATTTACATGAAATCCAACTGACAAAGAAGATTGATTTGCTTCTCTATATCATAAATTTTTTCTCACAATTTTCAGTCACAATCATTCAAAGTAAGAATTTCACATTAAAACATCCTAAAGATAAAGTTAATCATAAGAGGATAACACGGATGATGTAAAAAATATTTTGGTCCATCAAACGAGGCAAAAATTTGGTTAATGAGTATTAAATGGGAAGGAGAGAATCTCAAGTAAATATTTTACCTTGTCTTCCATGTGAAAGGGACAGGGACTGTATGAAAATCATGCATTAGGAGTGACAGCATCTTAAGCAGGAGCATCTTAAATGGCTTTTACTGTATTAATTGCAAAAAAACATATATTTGTTGCAATAAATGCAATAAAATTAAAATTTAGTTATTACAAGAAAAGTTTATTAGTTTAAAAAATATATTTCTTAAAATCTCTAATCTCGCTGTTTATTATATTTGTTTCTTAATTATAATTTATAGAATCATTTCAAGGATAAATTTAAAATAAATTTTCTTAATAGTACTTATATATCAAATTACTTGAAATCAAAATAAATGCTCAAAATATAGGTGAAGGGATAAACCCTATCTCCAATAGGGTTTTTGCTTAACCAAACTATTACCTTTAAAACGAACCCTAAGAAATGCTGGATTTTTTTCATAATAAATAATAAAATCAAGTTAAGTTTTTCATATTTGTTAATAATTGAAATAAATTGTATTAAGACAAGATAGCAATATAGAATGAGAAAATTTTATTTTTTAATAATTAAGGATACTAAGATGTTAGAACCTTCCCCACCAATTACCACCCCTACCTCCCCTTGGTTTACCTCCCCTACTTCCCCTCCCCTCCCCTCGGTATAACTCCCCTACTTCCCCTCCCCTCCCCTCGGTATACCTCCCCTACTTCCCCTCCTCTCATTTTACCTCCCCTACCTCCCCTCCCCTCGGTTTACCTCCCCTACTTACCCTCCCCTCATTTTTACCTCCCCTACTTCCCCTCCCCTCATTTTTACCTCCCCTACTTCCCCTCCCCTCATTTTTACCTCCCCTACTTCCCCTCCTCTCGGTTTACCTCCCCTACCTCCCCTCCCCTCCGTTTACCTCCCCTACCTCCCCTCCCCTCCGTTTACCTCCCCTACTTCCCCTCCCCTCCGTTTACCTCCCCTACTTCCACTTACCTTCCTTCCTGAAATAGCCACTTCCCCTCTCCTCCATCTTGAATAATCTCTCCCCCCTCCCAGTCATTTTTTTATTCTTTTTTTTTTCTATTCCTCTGATCTTTCTTTATCAATTTTCATTTTTAACCACCATATATTTAATATTTTTTAAATATTTTTCTTTGTCATCTATTTCTCATCTAACCCCCCTAAATGAGCCAAGGGTTATTTTCCTATCGTTTTATAGAAAACCTATCTAAACCTGTCTAATACCTTAATCCTAATACTATACCTATTTTTGAAACACTCACCTTGTATTGAAGCAATGATATCCTAGCTCTCAATATATTTTGCTTATATTGAGATTCACTTGGTTTTCCTTCCTGGTCCAGTACATTGCAGCCACCAGTTATCTGCATGATGAATTGGTTGCAGTCACGCTGTTTGGCTGGCTTCATTCCATCTTCTTTGGTGTTGCTGGACCATTCTTGACCTCTACTGTTTGGCATGCTCTTCCAACATCGATTCTAAAAATAATTAGATAAACATAAATTGAGCAAATCTTTATGAAGGGGAACAGTGCTAATTTCTATCTATGGTTGATGAAACCATGAACCATTTAGAACTTAATATTATCATTAAGTTAATGAAAATCACAGCCTTCTATATCATTCTTAGAACTGATGAGCCACTGTAAACTCTAAAGGTAGCCAAAAGTATTGCACTATATTGTTTCAAAATTTGCAAGATTCTAAGGAAAAATCGACCTTTGTATCTATCTTTATCTAACTTCCCCCACCCTCTACGCTATAAGTATTTTTTATGCATATTGAATACATTCACTTACATACATTTAGTTCAAATTCTACATGAATGAACACTGAATTTGATGAACCAATAAAAACTCTGAGAAACATGAATTTAACTGCATCCATGGCTGTTATGGCAACAGCTATTATTATATTTTACTAGCCACGCCCATGCACCCTCTGGGTGCAGTTGTTTGGTCTGGAGTTTGTTTTTTTATTGTTATGTAGACATTTTTGTGTAAGATGATTCTTCCTTGGGATTTTTCCTGGGTGCAAGTCTTTTTCCTGCTATGAACATGTACTATCATTCATTTTTAATCATTACTTTCATATGGATTTAAAATCATAGTGTATTCTTATGGAAAAACGCAATACCTTGGTTTCAACAATTGTTTCGATCATCAAGGGGATTGATTGTTTACAGCCTCAAATTTTCACAAAATTTCCGTTTATTTTAACCGAATTCTCACCATTTTGACCCGATAATGATATTTGGCGACCAAAATAAAAATCTTTATTCATTTCTCTTTCTTACGGTGCTTATCTCAATTTTGTAAGCCTATTATTTCTAATTTAATTTCGCAAAAGAAATGTAGCCTGCAACCTATAAAAGTGAGGTTTAGGTGCATTTCTTATGAGAACGGTTTTTCTTGTCTGGGTTTGAACTGGGACCATTCAAGTAAAAGAAAATTTTGCCACATTATAGGGTGCAGCATTCTACATCAAATGCACATTTCAGCATCGCTCTAGCTCTTGGTCATGGTGAGAAACACGCTTTTTTTTAGACAGATAGACAGACACCGTTACTTTTTTAATATATATAGATTTTCTTTATTATCTCAAGAAGTACTCAAGATAAATAAATTTCCTAAAGATTATTTCCATTGACTGAGTAAATTAATGACTCTTGATTTGAAGGGAAATGCCTGTTTATTGAATCAAAGATAATTACAGCCACTTCTTCACATACAAGTAGGTTTGAAATCATCAAGTCATTTATTGAAACTCTGTTATGAGACATTGAGACTGTTTTTGGTATAGACCTAAGAGGGAAAATCTGATATAAATGCTGTAAAATCTAATATAATTGCTACAAAATCTCATTTAAATTACTCAATCATGGTGCTTTATGGCTTGCATAGAATATGTCTCTGGGAATGTATGGCATGTCATTGATTTTCCTTTAAATTTTTCATGGCAAGTAACAGTCAACTAAATCATTTTTCAATGCTCTAAGGTCTTCAATAATTAATTAAATACTCTTAAAATATTCAGCAATTTTACTAAATGCTTCAGCTAAATAATTTACTGGAGATATCTTTGGGCTCTCAATCCTTCAGTTATCACTCTTCCCATTACATTCTTCTTCTAATGCTTCAGCAGCTGAATCAGATTTGTTTTTACATTTGTATGGTAACTGATTTCTAATATGTGAGCAAGCTCCTGTACACTTAAATCCAAAAGAAAATCCTTGCTATCTGAATTTAATTGAAATTTATTGCTATGAGAGTATATCTTTCTTTCTATTTATATACTTATCACTATATTCACTTGTTTCAGTAAATATTTCAAAGCTGCTTGCGATTGTTAGTAATTCATACATTGAATTTATAATTATTTGCACAACCTCAGTAAAAGAAGCCATTAGTTGAATGGTCATTCAAGACTCAAATCTACTATAATATGATAGTTTCCCCCCGAATTATCAATAAAATCAGAACAACCTTATCCTTTTTAAATGTAGTTGTAAAATCTTAAGAAAGAGCAAACGTAGCCATTAACTCACTATTATAGATGTCACACAAAAGAAAGACATTAAAAGAATAAATATCCTACTCAGAAAGTTGCATTTGAAAACTTCAGGATAAGAAACTGATAAGGACTTGTACAGTACTAAAAATGCCTAAGTATTGACAGTTTTGCAAAAACATTTTTAATTTTCTTTAGTTAGAAAAAGAATCCATGCATGAGTAGCGTAGAAATTTTCCAGTGATATATAGTTAAGATAGTAATCACTACATTAAATCCTGAATTTCTAATCTTAACGCAGGAGAAGATATCTTTCATTTTGTAATACTGCTGGAATGTATTCTGTATGGTATATTTCCTATATTTTCAATAACTTATAACTCATTCTATTGAATTCATATCCTTTCAGAGCTATACTCAGAAGATTAAGTTTTGTTATATTAATATCAAGACAATATAGATTTATCAACCTCTCCCAGCCCCCCAATGCTTTCATTCAGAAAAATAAATCAACTCCCTTTAGTGCAATACTTTTCTCTCTTAATGCTGCAGCAATAGCAACAAATTTTTCAAGAAAAGAAGGCTTTCAACCTAGATGAATATTCAAATAAAGCATGACCTACCTGTTGTGGATATGGATTGATGCTAATCTTCTTTCTTTGGTGCCATCCTGGTCCTGGCCCTCTTCTCAATCCCATGGAGGGTGACGCAACTGTGAAGATCCCCTGAAGACCTCCAGTGTAGCCCCTGAAAACAGATTCCATCATCAGTTTCATAATAGTCACAATGAAACATGATTAGTAAAATCTTGCAATTTTA
Source organism: Pachydiplax longipennis (assembly GCA_036926295.1). NCBI lineage: Eukaryota > Metazoa > Arthropoda > Insecta > Odonata > Libellulidae > Pachydiplax > Pachydiplax longipennis. The sequence continues at coordinate 3,375,113 of JAVFKF010000003.1, forward strand.
ATAGTTTACATTTACATTTAAACCCTGCAAACCCCCACTGGCGCATGGTAGGGGTAAGAGACAAAGGTTTCTCCAAGCACCAAAAGTGGCAATGGTCGAGGGCAATTCCTCGGAAAAAGATTATGCTATGCATTGCTTATGCATGATTATGCTATGATTATGCTTATCACCCTGGGCAGCCACCAGTTTTCATAATTTCCTCATGCATATTTCGGAAGCTACGCATTGGACCCCCCATGAACATTGGACCCTAGCTTCCAAAATGCTCCTGAAATCCTGAAAACTGGTGGCCGCCTGAGTGATAATCTTTTTCCAAGGAATTGCCCTCGACGGTTGATACTTTTGGTGCTTGGAGAAACCTTTGTCTCTTAGTCATTGAATGCTGAGTCCCTTGACTGCTGTTGGCTTCTCTAATACTTCACGGAAAAAATGACTAGAAATAACTATTTCCCTGTAACGCTTCATCATTTTGTCTCAAAGATCACATATGCTACTAACTGTTATGACAATATCAAGTACCTCCTCCCTGAGATCTGTAGTGAAAAATTTATTAAAAAGCTTCCCACGGTAATCAAGTCTTCTATCATGAAGCGAATCCCAACTGAGGAATTCTATTATAGCTGAAACACTGCTGTTAAATCTGAAATTTCCCTTAAGAAATCTAGCTACCCTACGTTGAACCATCTCAAGGCTGGAAATTAATCCCACTTCGTGAGGATCCCAAATTGCACAGCAGTACTCAAGGAGGGGTCAAATCAGAGAGAAGTTTGCTATTTCTTTGACTCTCTACGAGCAACCCCTTAGGATTCTACTAGCAGAACTTTGCATCCTATTTGCTTTATCTATTATGTTTTGAATATGCTCTTTGAAGGAAAAACTACTGCTGAGAATAATACCTAGATATTTATGATGCTTCATGAACTGCAACGGATATCCTAAAATATTATAGGGTATGCAGGTAACATTAGTGGAACATGTCAAATTCATAGACATGTACTTTTTTAAGTTCAAATCTAACTGCCATCACTGCACCAACCTGAAATAACTTTCAGATTGTTTTGTAAGCAAACAATGTCATCTGCACTTGCACTCTCTATAAATGACAGTATCATCTGAAAATAGCCTAACCTTACATCGAACATTATCCACTTTATCAATTATATAAATTAGGAACAGAATAGGACCTAATACACTACCCTGCATAACACCGGATGTGACCCAAACCTCATCAGATAAAATTTGATCCAACGCAACTCGCAGCGATCTGTTTCCTAGAAAACATTTTATCCATTCAATAACTTGCTGATTCATCCCATAAGCCATGAATTTGTGGATTATTTTTACATGTGACAATCTATCAAAAGCTTTTCTAAAATCTTAAAATACGGCATCTGTGCAAATACCCTTATCAGCTGCCTTAACTATGTCGTTCACAAAAAGGGCTAATTGGGTATCACATGACCTACCCTATTGAAAACCATGTTGACATTCACTGATTGCCCCCTTATTACCTAGAAAATGAATAATTGAACTGGCAATGATATGTTCAATTATCTTACAAAAAATTGATGTTAAGGATATGGGATCATAGTCTTCAAGGTTTTGAGGAACTTCTTGGGAATTTTTCTTTCTTAGGAATCAAGGTGATAAGTGCTCTTCTCTATGACATTGGCACAACGCCTTCATCCAAAGTTTTCCTATAAAATACGAAAAGAAAGGGAGAAAGCTCATCTGCCAGTGTTGTAATAGCGAGCAATGGTATACCTTCTGGTCCAGGCACTTTCTTCTTGTTAACCTGTCGCAACAGCTTTCCTATTCCATCCACTGACAACTTGATTGGCCCCATCTTTGAATCAACCCTCATGGAAAAATTTTTAATGCCTCCATTGTCTAAAGTATAGCTTTCCTGGTATTGTCAATTAAGTAAGTTTGCTTTACCTACCGAATCACTAACTGTTAGTCCCTTGTCATTAACAAGGCTAAAACGTTGAAGATATGGAAAATTTTGTTAGTTAGTAACGTTGTTGACTTTTGATTTTATTTGTTATACTTTATTAACAGAATATAAGCTACCCATCAACATAATTAAGAAGAGTGTGTGTGTATGTGGATATTTGTATGTTGGTCTAAAACTCAACAACCAAAGGTTGCATGAATTTCAATCTTTATAGAATATTAAATGACCTCCCTTCCAGACAACTGTCTACTTATTATTTATCTTCTGACCACAGGCTAGGCATAGAATTATCATAAGAAATACATAGAAACATTGGACTTATCTGTTGCAAGTTCTATTTTGAAAAATTAAATTAGAAAAATGTGGTATAATCTCAAGAAAAATGTCAAACAAAGGGAAATTAAACTAAAATTCTTATTTGTGCTATAAAGTACTTCTATTTATTCAAAGATGTGAGATTCTTGATGAAATAAATGATATTCTGTGAAATTTTGATATTATTCACATTGATAGCTGTTATGATTGTTGAAAGCAAGCTCATGCTAATGATAATAGATGTGGAATTTACAACCATATAAAAATAGTGCTACAAATTAATGATATTCAATATAAATAGGAGGTAATACTCTAAAATTTTAGCATTTGGAATAACAAGTGTTTGGAAGGAATACTATAGGATGTTTGAGAGTTTTTCTTAATTAGCTTGACTTTTCCAACACCAATTCAATATAAAGGAGCCATATGTGAGATTTTCTTTAAATAAATCTTATAAAATTTTGTAATGTGTATCCTGCAAGCTGTCTATTGGTATATAGCAGCAGGTACATCCATCATTACTCACTCTACTTCACTAATCTTTGTTATCCCTGTGGTGTATAGTATTGTATTTTGAGTAATAAATTAAGTAATTCAACATCTCATTTGTTACAACAGTTACATTGACTATTAACATACTTTAGCTTCTGAGTAAAAGGAGGAATGCTCAACTCATATAGGAATGGATAGCAGGAAGTAATAACAGACAACTTGATGAGAAAAAATGAATGAAATAAATATTGGACTCAGTATTTGCATTTAGATACCATTTGAAGAGAGGAATCGCAAGGGCAAACATTACAACCATTTAGAATTATAGGAGTATAAATCTAACTCTGTCAATGATATTTCAAAACAATGAAAATACTTTCATTTCATCAAACAATTTCATTGAGTAAATCTACATAAGCACCCAATGAGACACCTTTCAGTGTGCGGCAGAGGTTGTAGCATGTAGGTACAATGTAGGTGTAGGTACTATCCTTAATCTACCTCTATCTAATCTGTTACTGCTGTATAACATAGCTGTATGCTGAGTTGATTGTATTTCCACATCTTACTTGTTATCATGGCAATTCATTGTTTTCCTAAGAGTTGACAAAGCTACAATTAATATGTTTCTCAAGCTTTGCTTCCCATTAGGTAGTTAAGCTACAACAATGTAAAGTATGGATTGTTATGTTTGCTTTATGCCCAAGAACCAGAAGTTATAGCTTAAAAACTAGTAGTATATTCAAAGTTAACACTCCACTTTTATTGTTGGTTCCATGCTAGGCAATGCAAAGCTCTCCCAAAAATTGTATTTTAAGTTTATTTAACAATTTACTGACTCTGTTTCTATAGCAAAATAAGTTACAAAGAATCATCATATGAACTTGATACAAGTTTTAGAAGAATCAAAGTTTGTAATCCTCTATATATTATTTTAAAACATGCTTTTTTGGTGATCGGGGCTTTTCTTCCTTATTACTAGACTGATACGTATAAGTGAATGACCGTTTGAAGGAAAAAAGTTGTCAGGTTCCTGCTAAAAATAGTCAAACTAATGAAAAATCCACGATTTGTTAGACAAATTGGATTAATATTTTAATCATTGCATTGCGTCCTGGACGAAAAAAATGCCTGGGTCGCTACATACAGATTAAAATTCTTTACTTAGTTACGAGTATAAACGCATTCTAAAATCGGATAACATTCTCGGTCATGAATTGATTGAAGCAGTGTTAGTAATTAATATTATAGTCTCCATGAACAAAGACCTCGATGTCGTACATAGCAGTTTAATAAGCAAACCGCATTGCATCTTACGAGAGCATAACGACGGCCAAAGAAACACGAACATTGCCGAATATGAAATTTTGTATCACGGTTTTATCGTGTGGTATGTTTGAACAATTTTCCATCATATTACTTCCCGGTAGTTTAAATTTAAGATTGACCATATTACAATTAGATTTTGGAGTATTCATAGAAAAATTAGAGATTTTAATTACGAGTCATGCGATCAAAATAATTAGGTCATTTTCCGAGTAATTCATATCTTAGAGTAAATAATAGGATATCATACCTGCGATTCAAGAAAACTCACCTCTATGGAATACAACTGTAACGAAAGCCCAAGCTTGCATTTCAATTCGCTATGTCCGGAGTACAAAAAGATGCTCAACCAATTTAATAGTATGAGTAGTAGTAGACATTAGAGTAGTATTTTAAAATCTAAGTTTTGTGAATGGGTTAAAATACCATGATTGACTACAATATTTGTGTGAGAGACATTCAAAAAATGCGGGCAATGGGTTTGCTACATTTGCTATACTTTACTTTGCACTTCTTCAATGTATCACAATGTATGGTCTTATGAAAGTGAGACTCGCACCGCAGATGCTTCCCCCTCCCAAATTGGTAACATTTTCTCTCATTCTACGCCGGCAGGACAACAAGCTTTCAACTAATTATTGCTGACTATATATCTTTCAGTAAGTGAATAAACCTGATTCAGTGAATTTATGAGATGAAATTTCACTGCAGACGAGTAGTAGTTATTCATATATTTTGTGTACGAAGAGAAAAAATAGAAAATAAGTAACGTGGATGCAGGAGGTATATTTGTTGCTTTATCTTTGTTATATATGTTAAACACGAAGCCTTAAGTGACACATCACAAAAGGAAGTGGTATTTAGAAAAGAACAGGTTTACCAAAATGTGATGGTGGCAATGTGGTAGTGATGTTTGTATTTTTGTCTAAATTCGTGATGTAAAAATACAAACAAAGTGAATTGAGGTATTCGGTATAGGATAAATTATATGTACCTTATATCAATGACGCATACTATTCGTGATTATAGTGCTAAAAGAAAATTTTTAAAACATTCTATAACATTTACATTCTCACAATCTCTAAGATATTAGGGACTTCATTAGGGTTCAAGTAGTAAGGGATTAGAAAACGCAAGAGTTTGAATTTGCCCATAGATTTTCCTTACTGGATGTGTAGATACCAATACCTATTGCAACTAACGAGGTATGTCAAAACTGACACTGTCATTGAATGGGACGGTGCGATTTTTTTGGTATGTCTTAGTATTTGTGTATTCGTCTGTAGTGATTAGTGTTTGCTACTATAATGTATATCATTGGGGAAATTGAGTATCAGTGTCGTCAGCGAAAGTTTTGCAGGGGGCAACTAGTGTTTCATATTCTTATTGTTGGCCTTAAATTTTAATTACAAACTATGCAAACTATGGAAAGATAAAAAGTTGATAAACAAGATTCCCTTCTTTAGAGATATTATTAACTACTCTCTTACTGCCTTCTTCAGTTTCTCCCTTTGAGAATCAATGGGCACTTCAGCAAGTATCTTATAAAAGTCAGTATTTTTTTCCACACTCTTTGGACATATAATATATCAAAATCAGCTTTTGGCATGAAGTGAGATTTATCAGAAATAAAAACACTAAATTAGCTCAAAAGGATTGTTTTTAAATGATATCAGAATTATGGGGGAGATCTGGGAATCATGATCTGTATGATTCAAGGTAATAGACATAATTTACTATCTACTAGCAGCTTGTACTTGATTGCCATTTCATCTAAAATCTTAAGTTATGTCTCAATAATATCAAAATTGCCTGATGTTGGGAGGCAAAAGGTATTTGCAACATTTTATCCATTTTACTTTTTTTCTCACAATGTACAGTAAAAAAATAAAATTTGAATGGGCTTGCTCTAGCATAAACAGAACAGCCTTGTTAAGATGACTTGCAGGGGACCAAGAGAAAACCATGTCACAAGTGGGATGGTGTTGTAACTGGAATGTGTAATGCTGGTTCCCTTACATGATATTTTTGAAGAATATTCTGCATTTCACAGAAACAGTATGTATTTGCTCATTAATTAAAATAGATGATGTGTATCAAATACCAGAAAGCTTAAACTATTTTCATCAAAGCATCGGAATTGCCTTCTCATTTTTCATTAGTACAATGCTAGTCATTGGGGAATAACATTGGGATATAATGAGGCCTAAAATAAGATGTTTGAAAAACTCCCTGATAGCTGAATATTGATATACAAGTTCATAGATTACATATTGTAAAACATGGTTAAGATGCTTTCAGGGGATAAAATGAAAACTGCATCTCAAGCCACATAATGTTAAATCTGGGTTGTACAATGATGGTTGCACACGATATTTTTGAAGAATAGTCCGTTTCCCACAAAGAGAGCATCTGAGTTGATTAATTTTGGTCATTTTCAGTTTACAATGAATCAGATTTTACTAAATAGACAATTAAGGATGAATAACAATATTTTAAGCATCAATGGTGATAGGGAATCACAATCCCTCCAACACTATGCTCATCAGCCTATAAAGCACAGCACTCTCTTTCTGGTATTATTGATATGTTTACAACTCTAGATTGCAATGAGAGGAAAGCTAAACAAACTTTGAGCCAAATGTTCAGCCTTGAGACAAAATAAATAAATAGGACTCAGTCTACTACTACTGATTGTGGCAGAGAGATTGTTCTGCTCTGAAGTACTTCATTTTTTCTCAGAAAATTAGTCATTCTAGAGAAGAAATTCACAAGGGACTATGAGAAGATGAGGATGGTAATATAAATCATGAAAAACATTTTTGGTCTATCGAATGAGACAAACCATTGGCTAAAGTGGGATGCAATGCATCTGTAGATTGGAGAAGTCCACATTTTAAGGGAGCAGAGTCACAGTTAAACAGTATCTACATCATATGTTTTGAGAGCAATATGAGCGGAGAATCCTGCTTAGGTATTTCAGGGTATAAAAAGGAAGGGAAATGTTCAAGAAAAAAGTAAATCTGGAAGTTGCCACCATTTGTATAAAGAGTCAGGATAAAGAAATAGGAAATCAACAAAGACTTATTCTGAATAAAATAATACTGTCTGTAATGAGCATCAAAAGTATGCCCTTGAGTTAAATAAATTAATAACAATCTAATGATACAGCGTAATTTGAAACTTTTTATAGTGGATACTTGTGATTTGTGAGCATTTAAAATAGGAAAAATTTATCATGAAATATCAACAGCCAAAAATGTTTAAATGTGTAAAATTGAAGTGTCATAGGGTACATCAGACTGAAAATGATATTGTGGGAACTGATAAGTAATATGAAAATGCTAGCTTTTCTATTGAAACAAAATTTATTATATTTCGTCTTAAGGTAGAGAAATATAAGGCTCTTTAAAATTTGAAATAGATATAGTTTCAAGTTCAGATCATTCTAAAATATTAGCATTCTCAAAAATGTACGTATTATTTATTCTCAATTCCTACAGCATTAATTTTGTTAATGAATTTAAACCTGAAATAATAGTTCTACAAAATTGATAACAGGGACCTAAGTGAAGAGAGGGAAATAATTGTAAATGAGTTTTGTAAATCTGATAATCTTATAAAATATTATAATAAATGGTATGCATTTCACACAAGGAATGTGTCATACTAATTTAGAATTGTAACTTTTAAAATATAAAATGAAGCAGATATTACAAGGTAAATAATTAGAGTAGAAAAAGGATGTTCTTAACAGCCATAATGCCATTCACTATCTTACCAAGATTAGACTCAAGAGCCAAAAAAAAACCCAACATGGCAAGCATCAGTTTGTGATATATTAAAGTAGAGAATGATCTGCTTCCGCAGACAAACGATTCCTTATTTAATGCTACTCCAACAGCCTGAACTACTACTACAGCGTGAATCAGTAAGAAATGGTAAGTTTTGTTCTATAAAATAGCTTCAAAGTCACGAGAGTACACAGGATTCTACACCAGACATTGCGAGAGATCGACGATCAACCAAAACTGGCATCGTGATCGACCGGTCGAACGCGATCGACTTGTTGACCACCACTGCTATAGATAATAGAGAATGATCTGGTTTCGCAGATGAACCATTCGTTCTTTAATGCTACTCCAACAGCGTGAACTACGATATTTACCTTGAGCGGGGATGGAAAAGGCTGTCCTCTTCCGTCTTCGGCGCCATCCTGCTCCCGGATCCAGTCCTCTTCTCATCCCGTCGGAGGGCGACGCAACCCGCTTCCTCCAACGAAGACCCGCGGCGAATCCCAGCGTTGCCCCTGAAAAATGACATGCCATACATCAGTTTGTGATATTCTATAGATTATAGGGAACGATCTGCTTTCGAATACGAACGATTCGTTCTTTAATGCTACTCCAACAGCGTGAACTACGATATTTACCTTGAGCGGGGATGGAAGATGCTGTTCTCTTGTCTTCGGCGCCATCCTGGTCCCGGATCCAGTCCTCTTCTCATCCCGTCGGAGGGCGACGCAACCCGCTCCTCCAACGAAGACCCGCGGCGAATCCCAGCGTGGCCCCTGAAAAATGACATGCCAAACATCAGTTTTTGACATTCTATAGATTATAGGGAACGATCTGCTTTCGAATACGAACGATTCGTTCTTTAATGCTACTCCAACAGCGTGAACTAAGATATTTACCTTGAGCGGGGATGGAAGATGCTGTTCTCTTGTCTTCGGCGCCATCCTGGTCCCGGATCCAGTCCTCTTCTCATCCCGTCGGAGGGCGACGCAACCCGCTTCCTCCAGCGAAGACCCGCGGCGAATCCCAGCGAGGCCCCTGAAAAATGACATGCCAAACATCAGTTTGTGATATTCTATAGATTATAGAGAACGATCTGCTTTCGCATACGAACGATTCGTTCTTTAATGCTACTCCAACAGCGTGAACTACGATATTTACCTTGAGCGGGGATGGAAGATGCTGTTCTCTTGTCTTCGGCGCCATCCTGGTCCCGGATCCAGTCCTCTTCTCATCCCGTCGGAGGGCGACGCAACCCGCTCCTCCAACGAAGACCCGCGGCGAATCCCAGCGTGGCCCCTGAAAAATGACATGCCAAATATCAGTTTTTGACATTCTATAGATTATAGGGAACGATCTGCTTTCGAATACGAACGATTCGTTCTTTAATGCTACTCCAACAGCGTGAACTACGATATTTACCTTGAGCGGGGATGGAAGATGCTGTTCTCTTGTCTTCGGCGCCATCCTGGTCCCGGATCCAGTCCTCTTCTCATCCCGTCGGAGGGCGACGCAACCCGCTTCCTCCAACGAAGACCCGCGGCGCATCCCAGCGTTGCCCCTGAAAATGTCATGCCAAACATCAGTCTGTGATATTCTATAGATTATAGAGAACGATCTGCTTTCGCATACGAACGATTCGTTCTTTAATGCTACTCCAACAGCGTGAACTACGATATTTACCTTGAGCGGGGATGGAAGATGCTGTTCTCTTGTCTTCGGCGCCATCCTGGTCCCGGATCCAGTCCTCTTCTCATCCCGTCGGAGGGCGACGCAACCCGCTTCCTCCAACGAAGACCCGCGGCGCATCCCAGCGTTGCCCCTGAAAAATGACATGCCAAACATCAGTCTGTGATATTCTATAGATTATAGAGAACGATCTGCTTTCGCATACGAACGATTCGTTCTTTAATGCTACTCCAACAGCGTGAACTACGATATTTACCTTGAGCGGGGATGGAAGATGCTGTTCTCTTGTCTTCGGCGCCATCCTGGTCCCGGATCCAGTCCTCTTCTCATCCCGTCGGAGGGCGACGCAACCCGCTTCCTCCAACGAAGACCCGCGGCGCATCCCAGCGTGGCCCCTGAAAAATGACATGCCAAACATCAGTCTGTGATATTCTATAGATTATAGAGAACGATCTGCTTTCGCATACGAACGATTCGTTCTTTAATGCTACTCCAACAGCGTGAACTACGATATTTACCTTGAGCGGGGATGGAAGATGCTGTTCTCTTGTCTTCGGCGCCATCCTGGTCCCGGATCCAGTCCTCTTCTCATCCCGTCGGAGGGCGACGCAACCCGCTTCCTCCAACGAAGACCCGCGGCGCATCCCAGCGTTGCCCCTGAAAAATGACATGCCAAACATCAGTCTGTGATATTCTATAGATTATAGAGAACGATCTGCTTTCGCAAACGAACGATTCGTTCTTTAATGCTACTCCAACAGCGTGAACTACCATATTTACCTTGAGCGGGGATGGAAGATGCTGTTCTCTTGTCTTCGGCGCCATCCTGGTCCCGGATCCAGTCCTCTTCTCATCCCGTCGGAGGGCGACGCAACCCGCTTCCTCCAACGAAGACCCGCGGCGCATCCCAGCGTGGCCCCTGAAAAATGACATGCCAAACATCAGTCTGTGATATTCTATAGATTATAGAGAACGATCTGCTTTCGCAAACGAACGATTCGTTCTTTAATGCTACTCCAACAGCGTGAACTACGATATTTACCTTGAGCGGGGATGGAAGATGCTGTTCTCTTGTCTTCGGCGCCATCCTGGTCCCGGATCCAGTCCTCTTCTCATCCTGTCGGAGGGCGACGCAACCCGCTTCCTCCAACGAAGACCCGCGGCGCATCCCAGCGTTGCCCCTGAAAATGTCATGCCAAACATTAGTTTCTGATATTCTATAGATCAGGGATGCAAAACTTTTCTGTATATAAGATCTACTTTTTATCATGAAAGTGTGTCGCGATCGACTTATTGTCATAGGCGTAGTCTAAGGGGGAAGAAGTCGTGTGAAATGCATACTATGTTTATTCACTGTGTTTCAGCATAAGGTGCATTCCAGCGATGTATGGGTAGTTAAGTAAAATATATGTTCAAAACTATTTTTTATTTTTAAATCACGTAATAAGTTTTCGAGACACAGGCTCCTGTAGAAAATAAATTTCCAGACCCAACGTTTGATAGCAGCATTCCGTACATGTGGTACCTAAAAATTCGATTTTCCGACACTTTTTCTAGATAGATTTTTACAAACTTAAAATGCAATTTAATTTTTTATCAACTGCAATGTATAAGTTGTTATACTATTTGTTCGTAAATATAAAATAGTTGTTATAAATATTCACAGTATGGCTGATAATTTGATTCAATATTTCACTTACACGTTTTTTTTTGGGCCAAGAAAATTTATCATGGGAGAATAATATGACTGACTTAGCAGTTGGAGGAGATGCCGTTTGAGGAAACTTCCTCGAATTAAATTAACAATTATATATGCTATGTCCATTACCTCTTTTGTGTTTAATCTCTTACAAGGTAACACTTGCTGGTGAATTATGCAGTGATAGCTCAAATAGGCTGGGAATTCATCTTCAGTTCGACATTGGGCTATTAATCCATTTTTGCAACCTATTATTGCAGCTGCGCTATCCGTTGTTATTGAGACTAATTTGAAAAGTGGTACTTTCAAATGAAAGAGCAAGTATTTAAAGGCTTTGAATATGTCGACACCTCTAGTCCTTTCCTTCAAAGAAATCATACCCAACAATTCTTCTTTAGATGTAAAATCCTTAAAATTCATATGAACGAAAACAAGTAATGGTGCTGTATCACTTATATCTGTCGATTCATCACAATGAATGAAGAAACAAGAACATCTATTGATATAATTAATTAACTGCTCTTTTACATTCCTCTCATCATTTCAATTCGTCGCACCACTGTGTTTCGAGAAAATTGTAGATCTTGAATTGCAGCATCAATTTTACACTTATTCTTAAAATCATTAGAAAGTGAACTAACATTTCCAAAACTATTTCCTTTACAAATTCACCGTCGGAAAATATTTTGCAACTTTGCTAAGAGATAGCTTATTTTGAATGAGGCAGTAGTTACTACTTGTGACTTCAACATTGGCTTTTTAAAAACGCTTTGTTGATATGCTAATAGAGTTTAAGACTTTATGTTTTCTCAGTTCAGAATTTGGTGAATCATCTGTTTGATACTTGTTATGAAAAACAAAAAAATGTCTCTCCAGATTACCCTTCTTAGCAATGGCTACCGAGGTAAGGCATATTAAACAACTACAAGATATCGACGATCGACCAAAATTGGCCTCGCGATCGACCAGTCGATCGCGATCGACTTGTTGGCCACGCCTGCTATAGATAATAGAGAACGATCTGCTTTCGCATACGAACGATTCGTTCTTTAATGCTACTCCAACAGCGTGAACTACGATATTTACCTTGAGCGGGGATGGAAGATGCTGTTCTCTTGTCTTCGGCGCCATCCTGGTCCCGGATCCAGTCCTCTTCTCATCCCGTCGGAGGGCGACGCAACCCGCTTCCTCCAACGAAGACCCGCGTCGCATCCCAGCGTTGCCCCTGAAAAATGACATGCAAAACATCAGTCTGTGATATTCTATAGATTATAGAGAACGATATGCTTTCGCATACGAACGATTCGTTCTTTAATGCTACTCCAACAGCGTGAACTACAATATTTACCTTGAGCGGGGATGGAAGATGCTGTTCTCTTGTCTTCGGCACCATCCTGGTCCCGGATCCAGTCCTCTTCTCATCCCGTCGGAGGGCGACGCAACCCGCTTCCTCCAACGAAGACCCGCGGCGCATCCCAGCATGGCCCCTGAAAAATGACATGCCAAACATCAGTTTGTGATATTCTATAGTTTATAGAGAACGATCTCCTTTCGCATACGAACGATTCGTTCTTTAATGCTACTCCAACAGCGTGAACTACGATATTTACCTTGAGCGGGGATGGAAGATGCTGTTCTCTTGTCTTCGGCACCATCCTGGTCCCGGATCCAGTCCTCTTCTCATCCCGTCGGAGGGCGACGCAACCTGCTTCCTCCAACGAAGACCTGCGGCGCATCCCAGCGTTGCCCCTGAAAAATGACATGCCAAACATCAGTTTCTTACATTCTATAGTTTATAGAGAACGATCTGCTTTCGCATACGAACGATTCGTTCTTTAATGCTACTCCAACAGCGTGAACTACGATATTTACCTTGAGCGGGGATGGAAGATGCTGTTCTCTTGTCTTCGGCACCATCCTGGTCCCGGATCCAGTCCTCTTCTCATCCCGTCGGAGGGTGACGCAACCTGCTTCCTCCAACGAAGACCTGCGGCGCATCCCAGCGTGGCCCCTGAAAATGACATGCCTAACATCAGTTTGAGATATTCATCTTATCTACCTAGCCCTCTCTCTGCAACTCATGTATAAAATAGTAGGGGTTAGCCTTGATGTACTTTAATAAGAAGTTCAAGTAAATAAATACAATGAACAAATAAGTAAAACTCGTGCAAATGTAAATTTTCTTGTTTATGACGATTTTCTGATGTATGGATTTTAACTACAACTATTAGAGTTAGTTACTGAAAGACTTTTATGAGTAATATACTGTAACAAATTAAATAATCAGGCCACATGATGCTCATATATAGTGATACATATTAAGGGTAAGTAATTGTTTGATAATAGATTTAATAATAGATAATAATATAATAGATTTCTTTGTGAATATTCCTTATTGATTAACCTTTCTTATTTTTTTAATTGAAACTTGAAGTAAATATATAAAGATCAATAGATGATGATATTGAAACCTATATCTTGCAATATCAGATTTTTTTCATGAGTTTTTAGCCTTATGTCTCTGTATGTCCACATACCTTGTATATCCATATCCACTCCAGATATCCATGTTGGCTTATTCGTATCCTTTGGAATAAGAGAGCTCTGTAACTTTCTGCATGCCAAACCTTAGGTCCTTATCAATTCTCCAGTTCTGAAAAGATCATGGAAAAACATAAAAATGTTTCCTCTCACTTAAATCCATCAAAGTATTTTATAAAATCTAAAATATGAATTTAATATTATTTTAATTTCCACTAAAACGGAAGAGGATATTTTAAATCATATTACATTTACCTAATTTGAAATATTTGATATTAGCTTGAAATATATTGTAATATTCTCTTATCATTAATATTATAAGATTAAGTATAGTACTATTCATTGTCAGGGATATCTGAGAGAATTTTATCAATATGATTTCCCATTTGAGGAATAAAGATATTAAATATATATTATCATAATTATGTATAAACATAGAACCAATATAAACTCTTTATTCTTCAAGCATCAACTACAAAAAGTTAGCATTGTTATAGATAATATTGAAAATGTTAGCAACTGCAATTCTATAATACTAAACAATATTGATGTGAAATGTTAAGAAGACTCATTCATTTTAGAAGACCTAGTCAAGCTTCACTCTTTATATATGATCAATAATAGATGTAGAATAGAAATATTATAGATAAATATGATAGATGTAAAAATAAATTATTGAAAAATTATAGAGGTAAAGCATTTATTTTATCTTTTTCTTTTGATGAGATTTGAAATTTATCTTCTTAAGGTAGATGTCTGCTATAACAGATATACTAAATAAGATGAAGCTAACCTTTGGAAGAACTGATTCCATATCTCCTTGCCATCTTTCACTTCTTGGAAGAGGCTCTTATTGCTTCTTTCTTTTATCTAAATTGAGATAGAATCAAAGAAATTTTGAATAAATTTTATGGAAATTACATTTCTGTAAGAAACATAAACATCCAAGCACATCATACACTGTTTTGTCATGTAAAAATCAAACAAACTTCAATTCAATTTATCACTAGAGATATAATAACCTATCTAAACCCTAACCTAAAAATAACCCTTGGCTCATTCTATTCCCCCATGATCTATCCTATTTCCTAATCTCTCCCTTCTCTTGTATAATACCCATTCACCTTGACATATTTGCTAAACATATACATATATACATACATACACTAAACATAAATAGACGAGCACAGGCAATAAACACAATTTCAATGCAGGTAAATATATAGTAACAGAATTTACATGTAACAAAATAGAGTGAGAAATTAAAATAAACATATAGTCACAAAAATACATGGCATGCAAAGGATTACTTGGTCCCAAAGGGCCAAAATCACATTAAGCAAAATAAGAGCAAAACAAGCAATGACATGATAGATCAATGTTAGCACTACTGAAAGAAATATTTATGGCATTAAAAGAAAAAATTAATCAATAATTAAATCATAAGATCAAAAGTTGGAATAACTGTAATTGAAATCTATTACTATGGAAGTATTGCTCAAAAGTGTCTTTGTTATCACTATGTTCAAAAAACTGATCCAATGTTACTTTTGGCTCAAGAAGAATTTTTGAAATTAAGGAAAATCTGTAAGATATATTTTTTTATGTAAAGACCTTTTTTAAAGTTATAGATTTTATTATATAGAGTGAATATGCTTGGTCTCTCTTGGAATGACTCTCTCAATCAGCTCCTGGAAAGAAAAAAGAATTAATTAGATAAGGAGATGTTTGAACATTTATGTATGTTAGTTTTTTACAATATCCTTTTTGAGCACTATGATACTTTACCTTCATTTATAAGCAACGTAGTTTCCAAATTGTTTTCCAGATTTTCTCAGTCATTCTCTTAGTAATTGATATATGCTGTCCTTTTCCTTATGGAATGTTGCTCCTGTGAAGTAAAAATGCATTTCATTAGCAGCACACTTCATTCAATAGAATCAGACTTACATTTTGATAATTAAGAGTAAATTTTAAATTCAACTTAATCTTTCAATTCAATCTGAATTGAAGCTACAGTTTCTTAGAAAATCTTTATTTGGAAATTTGGAACATCTGGAAAAGTTGTGATGACCAAATATCTCATTAGGATTCCATTAAAATGAAGTAAATTTAATGAGTGGAATTGGTGATAAATTGAAAAGTTACAGAACAGTAAAATGATAATACTCAACTGGGTATAAAAACTGAGAAAATATCTTATTAAAAACTTTTCATTTGTCTTAAAAATGTTTAATTTAAATCAGGGAATATAACATACCTTTGTAAAGCTGGTTTACATCTTCCATCATATCCTTCACTTTCTGCCAATGTATTCTTGATAGTTGATCAGACTATTTGAAGGCTAGTCTCTCATAACATGGAATAGGAATGGAATTTAATTAGAAAAGTATTTTTAACAACAAAATCCAATATGCATATTTAATTTAGTTACCCTTTTCATCAAACTATTTCAGAAAATATAAAATCAAGGTGTCAAGGTCAAAGGTTCTTTTTGCCATTTATTAAAACATCAAATGAAAAATTATAATTATAAAAGTATAAGGAAGCTATTTTAAAAGTTTGTAGTTCATGGATAATGCAATAAAATTAGCAAACAGTTTAGAGTACCTTTTCACTGAATAAGAAACCTGATTTAATATTCTCCATAATATACTTCAGTGTGTTTCAGGATTGAATTTCTAAAGACTATTGTAAAAGGCAGTGGAAATTGAAAATGAGAGCAATCCCTACAAAGGATAACCTCTGATATTATTTATAAGAAGAATATCAAATTAACTGAAATTATAAGGGGGGAAATGAAGAGAATATAGAGTTATAATATAACCCATTGAAGATACTCCCTCTTAAGACACTATCCTGCTTCATATGCAATTTACTCTCAGTCTCTTTCATATAAATCACATGATGTAGATAGTGACTTCCTGTTCAGAAACAGATTCTTCATATCCCCAGATGCACTGTAACCTGCTTAAGCCAATTGTTCGTGTTATTCAATAGACTCAATTTTTTTTAATCATTTGTGTTGTCCTCTCGTGCTCTACCAATCTCAAGATTAGTTTATTGTGAATTTTTCTTCCAAATGACTGATTTTCTGAGAAATTTGTGAAGCTGAAAAATATTCACCCCTTGTCAGAGCTGATATGAGTTCTAAGATACACTGAAATATTGTTATCACTTTTCCTCAAGGCAGGATGTTTCATTAAAAATTTTCCTAGTGGTGTTTCTTGTGACAAACTCATGTAAACATATTTAAAAAAAAACAGAAAAGAAGTGTTTTGAGGGCTGTTGAGCTTGGTCTCCAGAGATCTGAGCACTCTCACTGCTGCTGTCAAAGAAATTTATTCTTCTGAAATTGTCTATCTGGTAAAGTCTGCTTCATTGTAGAGTTGAAAATGACCAAAATCAAGTAGATAAGACTATTTCTTTGTGTGAAAAGCAGATCATTCTTCATAAATATTATGTAAGGCAAGCAACATTATATAACCTTGTTATGACTCTACTATTCTGTTTAAGACACAGATTTTGCTTAGTCCCCTGAAAAACATATTAACCAGATTTTACTTTATATTAAAAGTCTATCACTGCTTGAAGATACTAGTTCAATTGAGAAGAAAGTTGAAGAGAGTTATTAAAAATAAAATTCCTTGAAAGATAAAGTAGCTAAACTATTTTATGATTTACAGACATGTCATGCCATATGACAAAAAATGGCTAGCAGAGGAAGTTGTAAATGCATGTTAGGTACTTAAAATTGTAAAAATTAATCAAAATATATTGTTAATCTATCAAAAGAATCCTCATCTTCATGACAGTTTCAATGCAAGCTAGTGTGATATCAGTTATAGCAGGATTCAGCCAGTTCACTCATTTGTATGGACCGATTCTCAGAATTTCACTGAGTTTGCTGAATTCATTCCTAAATCTATCTAACATTATACTAAAATTTTGCTCCTGCATTCCTCTCCTTAAAACGAGAGTATAGTTTCAATCTTGGATCATGAAATATTTCATTCCTACTTCATTTTACAGTTCATCTCCTTTATATAGAAATTTTTAAACTAAATTAATGATGGAAAATATATGTATAGTTCTAGCAGCCTAAGGATGAGCCTTTCTGCATGGTGTTCTTATGTACTGGGGCACATCCTTAGAGCAAGAGCACTCTAATACTATACACTGAAGATTATGGTTGCATACTTTCAAGGGTGAGATCCTTTCCTAAACCTTTTCAATCCCACCACTACTTGGCATCTACTATAATGATAACTGCTGTGTATACATTTACTTATCCATTACCAGAAGTTCTCTTATTGAATAGAGATGTATTGAAATAAGAATAGAATAGAAGAATAGAGATGTATTGAAATAAGTCAGAAAAGATTTTTACTGCATTTCCTTAGAAGATTGTAGTAAGAAATTATATATTATAATAATATATGATAAATTAGAGGACCAATTGAATATAAATATGAATTGTCTAATAAATTAAATATTTAAATAAGTTAAATGTTTCTTGCAGGCTTTATTTCTTTTTCATAATTAAATTATAAGTAATTGTCCCAGAAAATCAAGTTTTAAAATATGGTAAAATATAAAGAGCGCATAGATGAAATGTTTGATGAGTTACAAGTAACCGGAAGATCTGGTCATGCACCATAGGATGTGCAGAAGGTGATTCTAACAAGCACCCCTATTTTGTAGCTGAAGAAAGACCCAAAAGGGTGCACATTATTTTTAAATACATATTCTCTTATTGGCTTATAATTTTTATGCAGTGATGTAACATTTTAGACACTTCAGGCAAATAAGGGAATGTTCAATGAGACTGGAGTGTTTTCAATTAATGACTGAATTATAATAAATCAGTAAACCTCTTAGCACTTTTGAAGATACTTTACTTTGTTTAGAAAATGTTGATCAAGAGCAAAAGGTAAGCATTTTCCTCTAAAAAATATTTTCTTGTTATTCATTTTAAATCTGAATAACAAAATTTATAATCCTATCCTCAGACAAAAACCTGGCATTTTTCCATCTATACATAACTGAATAAAAACCAAAGCAAGGAAATGTATGTTTTATTTTGCATTAAAGGATATTATTTTAAATCAAACTCCTTAGCAAGGTATGGCTAGAAATAACTGGATTTCCATTTTTGCTTAAGACCAAGACAAATGTACAGAGCTACAAGAACTATTTAAATCTATATTAATACTTCCAACTAAATCTATAAACTATTCTACCATGCATCTACTTTTCTACTCATGCTATAATGTATACTATAATCATGCAAAGCTAACATTAAGACACACAATAAAAGCATGCAAACAAACAACAAACATGCAAATAAAATAAGAAAAATTTCCAAGGAAATACTATGCATGCACTGACAAAAATGAAAATCCAGTCAAGTAAAATTAACAGCCAGTTACTGTAAAAACACTTGATAAATCATAATTCTTGCTTTGATTTAATCAGCAAAAATAAATTCCTCACATGAAAATTTATCCATACCATAGAAATCATGTATATACTCGTATGCATATATTACTTCTTCCAAAGTTTGAAGAATATTGGTTTGTTCTTCAAATTTGTTGGAAAATCTATTTCCTTTATCATTAATCTAATCATAAAATCATCAAATAAATGAAGAAGCCATCTACTATAAGATTTGCTCAATCAATGAAAAATGTGAAAATAAATGAAAATATGTTGGAAAACATGAATGTATTTATGAAGTAATATTTATGTTTATAACTCATATTTATAATACAAGGTTTGCTTTCCTTTTGCTTCTTATAGGTTTTGAAAGTGTGCTATCTTTCATATTCTCTTATCCCCTGGATTGATTTGATACTGAAGTGAAAATAAACGAATAGAGTCCCTTCTATGATAGAAATAGTTAGGAATATTTGCAAACAATAGTAGCACATGTAGCGGGTATTACTTCATTAAGGATAGATAGAGAAAATTAGAAGAGAGAATTAATAAACAGACTGTGTTCTTTAGATTGAACGATACTTTCACTCATATTTCAGGGAAAGAAAACCTAAACTTCTACACAATGAGTATAACAACGAAACCTCCGGACGATTATCTATAAATGTCCGATAGAAATCCCGTTCCCCTTCCTCCAGACCTGCAGGGAACCAAAATAACTGAAAAACCAGAGTAACCTGCGGCCTTAGTTCACTTTCCGAAATCGATACCCGTGTTTAAATATTTTTTCGCAATCTTTCCAATTCTCGAAGCAAAAATATCCTATTTTAGTTTACTCGAAAAATTAATTGATTTTCTCAAATACAAATTTGATGGCTAACCATTTTAATTCAGGTATGAATGGCTGATTCCTGAAGGCTTAACATGGTGAGGGGATGGATAACATGTTTCCTTAAGTGCCGTCTTCTGATGATAAAATCATATTTTTGAATTAATTCCTGGAATTTCTAGTCCAATGTGATATTCCACGACCAAAATATAAAACTTCATTTAATTTCCTTCATTTTGGTACTTGTCTCGATTTCGTAGGGCGAATGTTTTTCAATTTTATTGTATGTACTAAAGAAAAGAAGTTTGGAATCGAACAAAACGAACCTCTCGTGCATTTATTATGAGAATGTTTTCAAGTCGTCCAGAGTCGATCTCGTGATACATTGGGCAAAAAATGTCGATATATACGATCCCTTTAGACCTCTAACGAAATTATAAGTTTCATGATTCTGCAACAAGTGCGTGAAATTTTCGAAAATCCCTCCTATGTATTTCTTACGAAAGTTACTGACTTCGGATGGATAAATACATGGAGAGCCTGTTATGACGTTTTCAGGGTACCAAGCGAAAACCGTGTCTTAGGCAGGATAGCGTTATAACTGGTTTGCATAATGTTGGTTGCCTGATGTCATATTTTTGAAGAATGGTCTGCTTTTCGTAAAAAGAGAGCGTTTTAGTTACTTAATTTTGGTCATTTTTTTCTCTACAATGAAGCAGTTTTCACCAGATAGACAATTAGGAACGAATTTCCTGACGGCAGCGCCGAGAGAGCATCACAGAATACGATCTCTCCAAGATTACGCTCACAATATATTGTACAATATTTTGGTTTATTTGATATGTTTACAGTTCGACGAAAGGAACTACCTCCAAACGCATTTTTAATCTAAGGTATTGCTTTGATCATAAGGTAAATGTGATAAAGAATATCACATTTTTTCTCAGAATTCGTACCAGTTTCAACAGTTGGATGGAGAATACGATAACTTGTATTATAATATCACAAAAGTACAAATTCCAAAGAAATTCACAAGGAACCATTCTAAAGATAAGGCGAAACATGAGAGGACGACAGAGATGATGCAAGAACACTTGGTGTATCAAATGAGGCGAATGATTGCTAACAGCGGGCAGCAGTGCAACTGGGGACTGGAAAAATCAGCGTCTTATACGGGAAGCAGGGTGTCTCGAACTGTTTATTACCATGTGCCTCGTGTGAAAGGTACAGGGAGGACATAGCGTATTCAGCGGAATAGCAACTTATAGTAAGCGCGAGTTTAATGTATTTTGATGCATATAAATATAAACACAACGGTGATTACTATATAATATCACGTTTACGATTCTCTTTCAATTATATGTATGGAAAATGTAAGCAAATGATTCAAACTGAGAGATATCATTTTATAAATTCAGCCAATTCCAGGATATTTTGTGTATTCTGTTAACTATATATTAAGGTGACTGCCCCATTCTCACGGTCGCAATCTTTCCCTCCCTTTCCACTTCCCCTCCTGTACTTCTCTTTCTGCATTCCTTTCTCTTTGTTATGCAACCTCTACTCCGGTCGGTTTTATTGCGGTAAACAAACGTTATTGAGAATTCACTTTGAATGAGAATATTCAAAGTGAAATGAGTTCCAATTGCCATGAGTTAGCCCTGAAGTAATTTCCCCGGGAATGTAGGCCAACGAATTTGAGTTAAGGTTTCTCGGCAGCGACAAAGTCATCCATAAAATATGTAAATTGATACTATTCGTACCTATATTTTATTTACATTTACCATGAAAGTGAATATAGAAGCTGAGAGTGTATATAAAAGCCGAGCAGATCTTTTTAATGGATAAGAACGGAAAATTCGAACGCGGTCACCAACGGATGTTATCATTTCAGCGAAATCTCGCATCTATTTCATTATGTGATGTTTTTATAGTTTCCTCTATTTTTAATTGAATCTTACACAGGAATACAATGAATCTATGATAAGACTATCCTCAAGTAGGGGAATATCGAATGGATTGCTCCCATTAAAATCTAATAGATATACTTAAACTTTCTATAAGTAAGCGAAAATTATAAGCGGAATTGATTATTAATAGAAGAAGATGCAACAACTGCCATTGATCTAGAATAACATTATTTGCAATGACATTGAACTACATTTGTAGAGTTCAATTTTTATCGCAAGAAGGAAAATTAAAAGGGGGAAAAGCATTCTCTCAAGCTCGACTGATACATAGATACGAATCTCAAGTATACCTAGACAACAGTCGCCTTTGTATGCGTTCATTACCATTCTTCCCGCGAAAAGAAATCGACTAATGATACTTAAATGAAATGCGGAACTTACGAAACCATTCAAAACGAAGCGATTAAGTAATGTTTACCATCAATTAGAAAAACATGTTACTAGAAAAGACTGAACTGTAAAGTACGTACCCCGTCTCCGAGAAAGACACTGCTGACATCCTGAAATTCGCCGGTCCCTCGATTTAATATCTCTTCCAGCCTAGTAGAAAATTATCTGAAACTGTGAGCTAATACTGCCAAAAACGTTTCCTGCCGTTTACGGATTAGTTAACTGATAAGTTAATCAGGGCACTGTAAAGTAAATAAGGCATTTTAAACTCCAATATTAATATAAAATTCATGAATTATTTGTTATTATGAAGTGTCTACTGTAAGATAATGAAAGAGAAATATTGTAAATCTAGATGTTTAAGACTTTTCCAAAGTTCTTACTTTGCCTACGTATCCAAATTCTTGAATCTCCGGCAGAGACAGGTCCTCACGGCTCCGAAGCACAAACAGAAATGAGTCAATTAGAGAAATTTAGCGCCGAAATTTCCCTCCTAACCAGCGATTTTAGGATTGAAAAAGGCGGGAAATGATTTCTGGTATTTTCTAGAAAATTCGCCGAAGACTTTACGAAGCCCCAATAAATTCCATGGATAAATATGAGCGGGAGCGCACAGGTACTGTCTCATTATTTGTAGCTTAATATTTTTTCAAAATTTTATAAGGGCTTTTCGTCCATTCTTTATTTCAGACAAAGGTCCCAAAGAGAAGGCGAATCCGAAACTTTGCAAATTCCTTGAGAACCAGCCATTTTCAGCTATTGAGATTCAAAATAGTACAGATGTTTCTGAAGAATTGGGTAATGAAGACAGGAGCATGGGAAGCTGCAAATTATAACTTAAGTAACTTAACTTTAAGAAAGTAACCTAGCTGAAATATTTTGTGATTTCTTTATAAAGAAATGTGCTGAGCTGTGTTTAATAACATCTTCTTAAGGTACTTGCAGCAAAATGATCATAGTTAAAGATATAATAAGTGACATTGTTCCATTGTCAGACTTAACATCTGATAAGCTGTCCCAGTTTAATTTCTCTTGCTCCAAAGCAATTGAAATGGTTCCTCTTAACTCTGAGTTGATTTGAACTTCTAACTGAAAAGAGATTTGGCTAAATGTTTGATTTAGAGTGGTCTAATATCATTAGAAAAACATGAGGTGCCTTTACTTTATCTCATGAATCTGATTATTTAGTCTATATGAAGGTTGAAAGGTTTCAGTTGCCCTGCCAAATCTAACATTAAATTAATAACAAATCAGCAGAAACAGACTGACAGAAAATGTTATCAGGGTAGCCTACATTCTTATTTACAGATAATCAAATACAGATATATTTACTAAAAATTAAAACCATTCATATACCTTAAGAAGAAGTAAGAATGTTTATATTCCAAAAAGTTCATTCAACTCAACCTATATGTGTGAGAAAGAAGCAAAACAGAAGTCTGATGTAACTAGGTTTCTATTTCATGTGGACAGATGCTTGACCAAGCAAGCTACCTCAGAAAATAATAACTATTACACCAATACACTGTTTTGTATAGTTTTAATTAATAATTCTCTCTAATTTCTCAACATTTAGTAATTGAACTTAAATTGTCCTGAAACTGATCTAAATCAAGTCTTTTCATTCTTGAATTTTTTACATCTACATAAACACTCCTCAAGCTGCTTTTTGGCATGTTGCCAAGGATGTTTGTTTCAAGATATATTTTACTTTAGTTTGATATTTATAGTTTAAGAGCATATTTTTTGTTGCCAACCATTTAAAGTTGAAACTGGAAGCCAATGACTTTGGATGCACCTGTGAAAAAATTAAACATTTGTCTCTTAGATTACAACAAAAAATGTAAAGCTTGCTCTAATGCATGAATTTATTCCTGTTGATGATAAAATTTATTTTAGATTGAAGCTTGATAAATATGTTATGAATTTTTTACATAAATGATAACTACCCCCACCATCCAATTTTATGGCATCATTTCTAGAGGTAATTAATGTTGTTTCCTGTACCATAGAGAGCTTAAGAATTATGAAATCGTGTAAAATTTTGTATAAATTTTTATTAAACTGCTAATAAATTATTTTTCATATTTGTAAATGTAATATAGAGCATGTTAGTTTTATAGAAATGTAAACTATGGTATAATAAATCAGTTGCAACTTAGAATAACAGGTGACACATGTAGATTTTAAAAATTTGTTTTTAAATATATAATTATACAGTTTATTAAAAATGATTGTTTGTTTCATTTCCAAACTCCTATAAAATAGCCAGTTTTTTCCCTTTTACCTACCAGTAAAAGTCATTACTTACAGAGGTACAGATTGAAAAGATTAATGGTCACTCAACTAATAATCTATCAGATTAAACTGTTATACTTTGGGATTTTATTTTTTCTATCAGGGTTCATTTAGTTCTGTTCCTTTGGAACAGTTATAAATTCTCTTAAGATGTAATTCTTGTAGATATTTCTCTTAGAAATTACTGGTAAAGCAAAAAAATCTAGACATGTAACTACAGTTATTAAGTATGCATGAGAGAATTTTCCCTTGGAATCCCCCACATATTATAGAGCCATACCATATAATATAGAGCCATATAGAGATGATTTTTTTCTGGAATCACATTTGCTGAGCAGGTGCAATATTTTATACATCAGTGTCTCATTCTGACTGAAAACAGACACCAAAAGTTAAATGATTTTCCTGTATTTACATGAGTGTATTAAGGAAGATAATATTACTACTCCCTCTACTATTATACCCTCAGTAATATTCTGTAGTACTCCACCGAAACACTGGTAATGATAAGTAGATATGAAGATTTCTGTCTTTCCTAAGGAAAATAATTAGAATGCATGAACCAAACATTGTGTTCTTGACATATAGTTTCCAAAAAACTCCAAATTTCATTATATGATATTAAAAAGGTAAACACAAATTCTCTCAACACCAACCACTTTGCTGGTTTATGAGGTCTAACAATGAAATTTTCCAACAAATTCTTTAGCAAAATGAAGAAAGATGGTTTTTATAAAGTTGAACAGTGCAAAAATTTAGGCTGAAAATTTTCATTCCACTTTAAGAAATCCTTAAGGATAATACTTCATTGCAGGAAAATAAACAACTGTTAAGCAAGAATCAAGAATCTGTTCAGCAAGTCAAAAATCTTTCGTTATTAGCCAATTTTTACATTCAAGGGGAATTAAATACAGAAATTATCAGGGAAAAGATACTACTTTTATTCAAGTTTAAAATGTTTCATTGGGGTTTTAAGCTGACTCAGTTATACAAGTCATGTTTAAGTTGAAGCAAATTTCTACATTAGTAAAACATAAATGAGAGTTAAGTGAAGTATAGTATTACTCATTAGTAGTATTCATCAGTAATAATTCTTATTACTTTTACTAATTGTTTATTTTTATTTGAACAACAGTAAATTCTAAACCTATGTTCCAAACAGTTGCTGGAAAATTTTGCTTTTAACTCAAAAGCAGCATCTGAGATAGTTTTCTCTTAGTAGAAGGCCATCACTGATGGTGTTCAGGACGCATACATTATAAAGAACAAACATGAAAATTTTCTACGAGAATAAAATCCACAGAACTGCGAGTAACTTTGTGGTAATCCATCCCAGGAAGAAAAAAGAGGAACAACTTTTCAGAAAGGAAACTAATTCTGTCTTTAATGTAACTATGAGAACTCTATTGAGCACCTGGCATGTTTCGATGTTTAAGCATCATTTTCAAGTGGCAATGCAAATAGAAGCAATATATACCAAGGCCAGGAGGGGGAGGCACACAGAGAACAATAAGGAGTGAAAGGCAAGATTCTCAGAAAAACATTAGCTCGGTGGAAAACTGGAATACAGAGAAGCAGGAGAGCATGCAAGAGCTGCAGTAAGTAATGGAGAGGAGGAAGGAAAAATATATTCATTGGTAAGGGTATAATTAGGATTAGGTTTTTTTTGAATTATCTCCATTTATTCTAAGATATTCAGCTGAGTCCCTTTGTTTGCTGTGTTGGATTTTAGGTTTAAAATCGGAGAAATGGTCAGCAGATAAAAAACTCCCCCAAAATGCGAATGTCGAGAACCATTTTTGAAACATCTTTCATGTTATTTTGCACTTAAATTAAAACATCTACCACTCTGTCCAATATAAATGCAATCACAATCCAGGCAAGAAAGTTGATAAATGCCCGAATTCAAACACAGGTCTACAACATATTTACCATTACAGAGAAAGTTCTTATTGTAAAAGGCTGGATGTACGCGAATCTTCTTAGGAAAAAGTTTAGCAAGTTTATAAGATAATGGCCCACAGAAGCTTAATTTACACCAGCAAGGAGGATTAGAGGTTATTCTAGTAGAGTAAATCTTTTCTACTGCCAATTTTCAAACTTTATCTTCTAGCATTCGATTAACAGAGTCAGAAGGAAATCTGTTTACCTGTGCTAAATACAAAATAATATTCAATTCTTTCTCAAGGTTTTAAATTATATATTAATTAATATTTTTTGTTGTTACACTATGTATTATAGTTACTTTTCACAAAGTATCAATGTTGGCAAGATTACCGTTTAAAAATATTAATAAATAAATAATTATTAACTAAATAAATATTTATAAAAATATTTTTGAATCTCAAAGTTGAAATTTATACTGAAGTATTATATAATAAAGACCTTTACAGTGTGCAATTTTCATATTTTTATCTGGTCCCCCAACCAAGATACTGGAAGTGGAAATTTGAAAAAAATTCAAAAATGTGTTTTTTAAAGATGAATACTTTTTAAAGGGTAATCTTGCCAACATTGATACTTTGTTAAAAGTAACTATAACATGTAGTGTAACAGCCCAAAAAATGTTAAGGTTGAGAAATTGT
The DNA here is from genome assembly GCA_036926295.1 of Pachydiplax longipennis. Classification (NCBI taxonomy): domain Eukaryota; kingdom Metazoa; phylum Arthropoda; class Insecta; order Odonata; family Libellulidae; genus Pachydiplax; species Pachydiplax longipennis. The sequence goes on from JAVFKF010000003.1 coordinate 3,402,437, forward strand.
TCCTTCTTTGAAAAGTTTCTCGTCAAATGTTGAATTTTGTTCATTTTTGACCAATAACTTTAAGGTGTTAAAAGATGTTTAAGAAATACATATAGTTTAGTACTTATGGTTTTATTTCTTAGACCAGAGTGTACTGAAATCAATGCAGATTATTTCAAAGTCCTAGGGTAACCCATTAGTGAATAATTAAAGAATTTGTAGATACCTGCAAATGTGAAAAACCACATGCGGCCAAGTACAAAAATGGCCACCATCTTCAAACAGTAAACATTAAAAATATTTTTTTAAATACTTTTGAGCTCTCTAAAGTTAAGGGCATCTACACACCAAATATCAATTTTTTCTAAGATGGTCGAGCAACCAATTATTTTTTTTCTGGACCACTGGGTATGGATTGACCCTACTGCTTCCTTCACACACATCTGTAAACTTTTTGTTGGATCAACTGGGAGGTTACTAGCATTTTTGTTTTGAAGAAAAGAGTTGCATTTAGACATATAATCAGATTTGTCTAAGACTACAATTTCCTTTATCAGCTTTTGAAATAATTAGATCATGCTTATCGATAGTGTCCTTCAAATTAAGTAAAGTTTATATCTGAGAATTATTTAAAGCATTAGAAGTCATAGTCAAAGAAATTAAGTTGAAGCAAATATAAACTTTATTTTTAAAATTTGCAGGGAATGCTAATTCGCAATCTACTGCAAGATTTGTTAATTGTTTCACAGAAGGAATAGGTTGAGGCGAGTATTTTAAGTTGTATAGTTACATTACAGACAGAATTAGTTTCCTTTGTGAAAAGTTGTTCCTCTATTTTCTTTCTACTAGAAATACCAAAGAACGGGTAATTTATATATTTCATTTACTAAACGCCTCCAGCATGGAGTTTCTGGTGAAATGCTGAAATATATGTGGAATTAAAATATTGGTTAATGTCCAATTTATTCAATTCTATATCAGATATTCTTTTGTATCTGATGGGAAAAATACTAAATTGAGGTAGAATGCTTATCATACAGCTACAAATTTATTATATGTACCATGGGGATATTTATTCTTAATTACTGATTAAATATTAGATTCGATATGAAGAATTAATATTGTGGTACAATTATTGGCACAAATTGTGTAAGAATTAATATTGGAGCACAGGATGATTTTATACCTTTTAAGAAATGTATAAATCAGGTAATTACTCTGCTAATACTGGAAAATGTATAAATTTGATGAGAAAAGACAATTTTTTGTTTTGGGGTAAGTAATAGTAGATTTGCTGTTTGGATGCAATCTATAGCGTAACATTTCATTTAATGTTGAGCTGATGGTTTTGATGAATTAGTATACTAATCATGTATTTTAATTCATATTAAACATAATGCTAACAAAAATGTTGTCATTGTTAAGATGTACATTCCATCTTATATAATGTTACTGACCCCTTCTAAGCACTAAACCTTGATGTGGTGAAGGGGCTTGCGTGTTCCTATGACCTAGAGAGCTATAACGGCTGGAACTTTGTTCCTGGTAGGGTCACTCATGCCAAAAAGGTCAATAGGTAGGGGCCAGACAAAAAGTGGTCCACGCAGCATCTGTACCCCAGTGGGGCGGACTATATGAATGATGGTGTCATATTAAAAAACTGTTGAGGAAGGCAAGGGGAGACCACCTCGACTATCTATCCTACGATTATAATGTGCCACAATGATACCACACTGGCAAATGATGATGATTGTATAATATGATATTGTCACTGGCAAATACAGGACTCAGCCCTCTAGGGAGAGTGTACTGCCCAGCAGGGATGGTGGTAAGGCCACCCCGGTCGTCATTCCACGAAATCCTTACGAAACAAATAAAGAGAAGATGATGACTAAGGAAACAAGGATAGGGACCTAGAACATCAGAACCATGCTTAGAAAGGGAACTTAGAAATGAAGAGGTCCAATACTAACATTCTGGGGCAATGCAAAGTACAGTGGAAGGATGGGGGAGATTTCTGGGGCGATGATGTAAGAGTTATATTCAGTGGGGGAAATGATAGCCAGTGAGGGGTTGCTATAGTATTGGAAAAAGGAGATGGAATAGCTGTGGTAGCCACTGAGCTAATAAGCGACTGGGTAATGTCTGTAGAAATTTAGGCTGAACCAGTAAACACTGTTATAGTTCAAGTGTACTAGCAATTACAGTGAGGATGAAATCAATTTAGTTTATGAACAAATAGAAGCGGCAATAGGAAGGGTGAAAGGTAATACAAACCTTATTGTAATGGGATACTGGAATGCTGTGGTTGGGCAAGGAAAGATGGGGACGAAGTGGGAGAGTTCAGGCTAGCGAACAGAAACGACAGAAGACAAAAACCAATAGATTTTTGTAGGAGGAAAAGCATCTGGATCACCAACACCCTATTTCAACACCATAAGAGACAGAGGTACACATCGAAAAAGCCGGAAAACACGGAGAGGTACCAAATCCATTACATTTTGGTAAGGAAGAGGTTTAAAAATGGTGCTAAAAACTTGCGAAGTTATCCTGGAGCTGATGTAGACTCAGATCATAACTTATTTATGATGAAAACCGAGCTTGGATTTAAAAAGATCTATCAGGCAAAAACAGCTCTCAAATGGAACTTAGAAGCCCTCAGTGGAAGGAAAGCTAGAGAGTTTCAAGAGTCAGTCAACAGGGCTCTAGAAGATAAGGAAAGGGAACTCACTATAGATGAAGGATGGGAAATGATCAAAACTAGCATTAAAGATAGTGCCCAAAGAACCATCGGGAGGGTCACACAAAGCAAAATTAGGAAACCATGGGTGACGGTTGAAATGATAAATAAAATGGAGGAAAGAAGGAAATGGAAAAGCATTAACACAGAACACGGGCGTAGAATGTACAGGGCCCTAAACAATGAACTGAGGAGGGTAACAAATAAAGCAAGAGAATCGTGGTGGAAAGGCCAGTGTAATGAAATAGAGAAGATGGCTGAAAGTGGGAGGGTTGACCTATTATACAGAAAAGTAAAACAATTAATGGTGATTAAAATTAGTAATAAAATGGCCACTATTAGGGATAACAGGGTAAATGTCTTAAGGGAGCCAGCAAGCATAAGGGGACGATGGAAAGAGTATGTGGAAGAATTGTATTTGAAAGACATGAAGCCTACCCTCATAAAGATTGAGGGCATACAAGAAGTAGAGGAAGATGATCTTGGGCCGAATATTTTAGATAGTAAACTCGATAGGGCACTGCGGGACATGAAGGGGAAGAAAGCAACGGGTGTGGACGAGATTCCTGTAGAATTTCTGAAGAATCTTGGGGGAAAGGGTAAAAAACAATTCTATGATTTATGTAGGAGAATATACGACAAAGGAAAGTGGCCAGAGGATCTTACCAAGGCTATCCTGATTCCGTTACAGAAAAAGAATAATGCCTTAGAATGCCGGGACTACCGAACAATTAGCTTAATATCTCATGCGGCAAAAGTTATTCTTAGGGTCTTGAATAGAAGAATCGAGGGAAAAACTAAAGAATTCATAGGGAATGATCAGTTTGGTTTTCAGAGAGGGAAAGGGACAAGAGATGCAATTGGGGTTATGAGGGTTCTAGTAGAACGAAGCTTAGAATTTAAAAGGGACGTTTGTGCATGTTTTGTTGACTTTGAAAAGGCCTTCGATAGAGTTCAATGGCCAAAACTGATGGTGATACTAAAGAAAGTTGGGTTGGATTGGAATGATAGGCGTTTAGTGCAAAATTTGTATTTAAATCAGACCGCACGAGTAAGAGTTGCTAATGGGGAATCGGAATGGGCAGAGTTAGGGAGGGTAGTAAGACAAGGCTGTCCTTTATCACCATCTCTTTTTAACCTATATGCAGAAGAAATGATCAAAGAAGCTTGGGATGAAATAGATAAGGGAATTAAGGTTGGTGGGGAATTAGTGAAGTCAGTAAGATATGTAGACGATAAAGCTATTGTGTGCGATTCTGAAAGAGGTTTGCAAAACCTAGTAATTGCACTAAACGTTAAAGAAAAGGAGTAGGGATGAAAATAAATGTAAGAAAGACTAAGATTATGAGGTTTTCAAAGGGAAAGAAAGCTAAGTTAACAATAAGGGTGGATGGGGAAAAACTAGAGCAAGTAGACAAATTTCCATACTTGGGCAGCCTTCTTTCTAAGGATGGAAGATGCTCAACAGAGATTAGAAAAAGGATAGCATTAGCAAAAGAAGCTTTCATGAAATGAAGGGAACTGATGACAAAGGGACTTGATAAAGGAATCAGGAAGAGATTGGTAAAATCCTTGGTGTGGAGTGTAATGTTGTATGGGTGTGAAACGTGGAAGTTAAGAAATGAGGATGTCAAAAGATTGGAGGCTTTTGAGATGTGGGTATGGCGTAGAATGGAGAAAGTTAGTTGGGTCGATAGAAAAACGAACGAGGAGGTTCTAGAGATGGTTGGGGAGAAAAGAGTAATGATTGAAGTAATTAAAAATAGACAAAAGAAATGGGTGGGTCAAATATTGAGAGGGGAGAGATTGTTGAAGAAAGCAATCGAGGGAAGAATGCTAGGGAAAAGACAGAGGGGAAGACAAAGACAAAAGTTATTAGACGAATTAAGGGGTGGGATAAGTTTCCAGGAATTGAAGGAGAGGGAATTAAATAGGGAATGTGGGGGCACATGAACCTACCGAAAGGTAGAACACTTTATATATATTCTTTCTCTCTTATGCCTTTTTTAATTATATCTTTTGGTTTTTATCAATGTGAGTTCTTATGATTTTTGTTCCCTATTTAATTTCTTACAACTTTTGTATTGTTTATATTTTAATAATAGACTATTTTCCATGTCCTTAATAGTTTTCATATTCTATACAGAATTATAATATCTTCTTTACTCATATTTATTGAATAGCTTTGTTGTAAAATAAACTCACATTGTAATGATCTCATACATGAGACCTCTCTCTTTGTACATGAGTTGAGTCTACACAGCCTTGCTGTGTAATCACAGCACTTAAAGCCACTTGAATTTAAAGTCACAAAATATTTAGTCACATAATTTGAAATTAATAATTAGTTTGACAAAAATTTCAAAATAAATATATTACTTTAAGAACTGTTCCTGAAACTTAAAATTAATTATCTATTGAAGCAAATGTTTTTAAAAGTGGCCTACAAAGAAGTTTTCATCCAATTATTAAATTTTATAGCCAACCATGGCTTTATCAAATGTATGCTCTATGCATTCTAAGAATGATTGCCCATGGGATAAAACATGGAAGGATACATTAACCTACCCTGCATGAAAATAAGAATTTTTGGTTTCCAGATTTTTGTTTAACACTTTCATAAAATAAAATATATGCCTTTAAAATGCTCACCACCCAGGATTGGAATGGGTCCACTAACTAGTTAAATATGTTATCGATAAGTGAAATGGCCTAAAAAAGGGGCTTTTGGAATCGTAAATATAGAACATTTTGCACAGATTGCTGGATACTACAAGATTAGGAACAATAATAAAAAGTCTCATAAGGGTATATAGTTTGGTAAAATATAATGAAAGAATTTATTGTTAGAATAGTAACAAAACCCAATGATAATATAGAAATAAAAGTTCACATGCTTTCTGAATACTACAGTTATGAAGAGGACATGTATAAAGATATTTCTGAGGTAAAAACTGTATAAAATGAGAAGAAAATTTGATGATTTAAGGCAAGTATAATGCGAGAAAGGGAAAGAATTTTGCTCTGGGCATTCAGATTACAAGAGGGCATACAAATTCTGAGGGAAAATTTATTTGAATTTTTTGTTCAGATTCCTAGTTGTTTGAGTTCTCAATCATTTGGATTCAGAACTCAAACAATGGTAATCTTTCTTTCTTAATTTTGGTCATTTTTCCCTATACAGTGAAACAATTTTAACTAGATATACAAATGAGGAAGAATAACAAATTTTAACAGCAGAGGTGAAAGGGCATCACAGAGCTTGATCTCTCCAAGACTACACAAACAAAACACTGCACTACATTTTGGGTTTATTCAATATTTTTACAACTTATGATTGCAACAGAAAGAAACACTGTCAAGCGAATTTTTAATCCTAGATGCTGCCTTGAGACAAAATGATCTCTATCTCAGAATTTACATCAGCTCTAACAGGGGGATTGAGATTGCTCTGCTTTGCGATATCTTCATTTTATTCTCACAAAATTTCCTAAGGGGAAGTAAGCAAGGAACCATTTTGGAGATGAGAAAAGTTTGAGAGCCAAGATGATGGCAATAAAGATGATGTAAAAAATTTTGGTCTATCAAATGAAGTGAAGTAAAAGCTAAAGTAGATCACACTGAATCTGGACATGGTAAAAATCAGCAACTTCAATGAGAAGCAGAGCATCTTAAGTAGTATTATTACTCTGTTTAGTGTGAAATGGACCGGAAGAATACCATATATTAAGCAGTATACCGGCTTATGCACTGGGTAAAATACATGCAATTGAAAATACTATTGAAATCTGTTTTGAAAATTATTCTCTTATTAAATAGGTAAATATTGTTTTGATCTAATCTGTAACACATAATGCCCCCCATTATATAATAATATAACTTGTGAAAAAACCTCACTATCACCTTACAGATCACCAATGAACAACACAAACAATCTCACTGATTAATACCTTTCATAGCTCCACAATTAATGCAGAATATTTCTCAGTAGCAGATCTCATCACAATAGAAAGATTTTGATGCCTAAAAATTTCACTATAATGCAATGACCATTACTCACACTCTTATATATATTGATCTATGTTATACATATATTGCCTGTTATTCCTAACCTAGAATTCCCATTTTTAGATATTTATGTAAGCCAACCATAAGTCCTTTTGCAGTTTCCAAAAGCTGCCAGCCAAATTCCAGCAGATTGATTTTAATTTTTGGACATTTTAAAATGTATATTCTTAGTTGATATGGGGTGAAGAGATAACTCTAATTAAATCTCCCATTGATTTACCAATGATTCTCTATGAGTAAAGAGAAAAAGCATTGAAAAAATTTATTGGCACGCTTCAGCTACTAGAAAGTTGGCCAAATTCAATATCCATACTTATCATGTATTAATCATTGGAATATTACATTCCAATGATCTGTTAGACACTAATTTACATGATTTTCAGTATTTTAATTTAGTACCCTTCTTGTGTTATGAGGAATCTTAATTTCATTCACATTATGTAAGGATGGCCTATACACAAGTATCATGGTAACTATTAAGCACATATAAATATGATACATAAAAGTTAAATCATACATATTTTGAATCTTACTTATGTTTGGAGAGAATTAATCATCCTTTAGAATTTCGTTAGGGCAATCCTAAACAAAAATTCTAAATCCACCATGAAAGAAAACACATTATTTTCATATTTATGAAACAATTAGCATTTACCTTGTGAAGTTGAGAAGAAAAATCTGGAGAGCCCTGCTGTCCTTGTAGCCTTGGAGGTACCAGGCAAAAAAATATATTGGCAAAAGCTGGCTTTTCTATAACCATTTTGAAGGAACCTCTCTTACAGACTTCTCTACAAAGTATCCAATGTTGTCCACGATTTTATCAACATGCCTTTCAAGACCTATGGTTCCCTGCAAAGCATCAACACAATTAAAAATCTTTTCTCATTCAAGATTAACTGCATATTTTGTTCTTAAATTACATCTAATACACATTTTTATAGCAGACCCTTCTATAGGAGCTATCTTTATAACTTGATGGCCATTACAAATTTATCAAATTATTGTAATATCATTCATATACATAATTATTACTGCATTATATTTAATAATGAAATTAAACAAGCAATTAAATCACTATTCTCAATTAAAAACAATAATTAGAATCATTCATGTAAAATAAAATCTTCTTTATCAACACATCCACAGAAAATTTACAGTAAGCAACACTAAGATATCATGTATAATAATCACTGTTGTGTATATATTTATATCTTTATTTATCCAATGTCAGTAACTCTCATATGAAATACACAGAAGAAATTTTTGAACATTGTTTTCATGAAATGTCCGTTGAGATGGAATTCTGAAATTGAGAGATTTGCTAAAGAATTCAATGGAAATTTAGATATTGATAATGGTTTACCCACAGTATCATGGATTCAACTCTTGATGACTTGAAAACACTCCCACAACAGATTGATATAAGGTTCATTTTGATCGATTGCAGGCTTCTTTCTTTCACAGAATTAAATTAGAAATAATAGTCCTATGCAATTGTGAAAAGAATCAAAAGAAAGAAAACAGAACCTAGAATCTTCTTGTGATTGTTAAGTACCATTTTTGAGTCCTAATGTAATGCAAGGATACCGACGACAATGATGAAAAATTCATGTAATTTTGCAGATATAAACAACCTGTGCCCCTTGAAATTAAGGCAAAGGTTGAACTCAATACCAATAACAAGATATATAAACATAATAATAATAAAACGTCTTTATTCAGGCGAGATTGAGACTGAAAAGTCTCTTCTTACATCTAACCCTTACATAGACCCATATGAAAAGTATGGTGAAAGAGAGCCAACCTTCCAGGGTAAGGAAAGAGTTAGTAAGATTCGGAAATCAAAATTCAGCAGTATTTACAGAACAGTGCAGGAAAAATATTTACAATTAATACAACCTTCTATGATGTAGATACCTTCAAATTGAACGCTGTGAATAAAATTCAAATAATAAATGCCTATGTTCTCAAAATCACGGAAAATTTTGTCAAAATGATTTTGGAGCTAACATTGTAAATTACACATGATATAATTTCAGCAACAAAATAAACAAATATTCATTAGTAGTGTACAAAGAATATTCTGTGGTGTGAGCTCAGGTAATTAATTCCCTTATTTGGCATTAGATTCAATAGAATATTATAGAGCTATTTTATAGGCATCCATTTATGTTTCTGGCTTCAGCCAGCTTCATCATGATTTGTATTTAAAATTGGGAAGAGATAGATGTTATTCTTAAGTATCCTTAAAAATCAAACATATGCAATGATAGTTGTACTTTTTAATAAATTAAATAGAAGTACGTTAGAGAACCATGAAAAATATTCTCCAAGGATAAAATCCTGATCAAAACAAAAAATAATCATTTTACTGAATTCTGATTATTATCCTACAAAATTATAAATGCCTTTCAGTTCTCTCTTTCATTCTTTCACATCAAATAATGCTTTAGTAAATTGTGCGCCTTTATAAAACTGCATATATATATTTAGTCACATTTGATGATTGCATTTTCATCTGCAATTGCATCTCTTGTTTGGGGTTGTATCTGCATTGTGAATAGTAAGAATGCAAAATACTACTCTTTAAAAACCAAGAAAATCTTGATTATCGAAAAAAGTTGCATTTATCATCTCTTTTAAACACAAAAAAGAAGATAGGGTATAATTTTAAGCTCATTAGCCAAACCTTTTACATCAAAATCTATCTGTTGTGACCCTACTTTTGCATTTTAGCTCACTATAGATATGGGAGTTGGATGTAACAGGTTTTTGAATGTAATAGTTATTTGGATGTAATAGAGACCATTTCTTGAGGTGAAAATCTTGCAAGTCTGGCTGAAACTCCATCCACACCAACATCTTCCTGTTTCTCAATTCATACTATACTTTTTCATGAAGTGATCTACTTTGCTTGTACTTTATACATTAATACACTCAACATCAATTCAATAATTTGCTACTTCTCTAGACTCTACTCACTTTACTGTTCTCTATTGGCTGGATAAAGTTTCAGACACAATCCTTACAATCCCTAGTTTCAAACTCATGTGAAACCACATTATCATCATCATCTTAATGCAAATTATCGCCAATGTCTTTACGTGACTAAGGGTATATACATCTAAAAACACAAATTCTGGGGTTTCCATGTGTTAGAATATCAAGCTTCTCGCCTTAGGTTTCCACATGACCCAGAATTTGAGTACATCAACCCGCCTTCCGCACTCCAGGTACTTGTCTCCGATATCGTACTTGAAGTCATAGAACTTGTCCCTCTGGAAAAGATACGAGGCACTCCTGGAGTGGTATTCGGACAGCAGCCCCTGATGTCTTAGAAGAAGGGTAGAGCACTGCTGAGGCACCGCAAGCAGTTTATGAGGGTTCCACGTAGGCAGAATAAATAAGCTATTCATCTACATTTTACACTTCGATGCACGCCAAGGATTACTCACATAGAACAATCCCTTAGATTATTATAACTTCATCGGGAAGAAATAGGATTGATATATTTCACGAAGGATATAACATCACTTGAACACTGAGAAATTCCTTATAGCGTCCTTCGCCAAAGATCAGAGTTCCGAAACATTTTTGAGTATGTTCACATGAACATCTAGAATTCCTAGACTATCGGATCTGAAAGTGTATTTATTTACTATTGGAAGATTTCAACAGTCGGATATGGATGAGGAGTCTAAATTCGTATTAATATATGTTAATTTGCGTATAAACTTTTCGCGGCCATAATTTAGCGGAAAAGATAACCTCATTACGCCTATTGTCACTATGACGGTATGAATAGTATCGATAGTCGCAATTAAAGGTGTCGATATAGTTTGCGGGCCACATAAAAACCTCTTGATAGACGCCGCTCTTGAACCCTTGAACAATATTTCTTTGGGTGATACACGCATAACCCTAGGTAAGGGGTGTAAAGGGGAATGCCTGCGGTCTCTTTGAGCTTTCAATACGGCCTGGTATTAAAGTAAGAATTCAAATAATTTTGTTTTTCTATTATCTGCAACACTTAAGATTTAAAAGGAAATGGCAATATTCCCTACCGGTTCTCTTCGAAGGTTAGTTCGTTTACTTACCAATAAATTCGTCATCGAAGAATTTAAATGAATGCATTACATCACTGAACTCTGCCTGATTTGCTCTCCCGTGTGATCGAACAGTAAATGTGGCATTCCGATAAAGGGTTCACACTCCGGAAATACGAGGTTAGTATTCAACGATAAACGGAATAAATGTTAAATTTTTAAGGCTATATACATAAATTAAAAGCGATTGCTGAGTTTGATTGTCCTACTTTCTGGCATTTTTCCGAAAGTATTAGAGAAGACAACATCAATCAAGGGTAGATAGGGTTTTCGATGTTTTACTACCCATGCCATGCGCCAGTGGCGGTTTGCAGGGTCTCAATGTAATTATAAATGTAGAAAGAATGAACAAGAGAGCAAAGGAGCGCCTCCTGTATGTATCACAAATGACCTACGGAAGAGATGAATGAAATAGTATTTATTTTCATTCCTTCAAATTCGTCGAGTACTAATCTTAACTCAATTCTGAATAGCGCCGTTAAATTACTAAAACCTATTTACTCTGGGTCATAAAATCATAATTTCATCCTTTTTCCGACATTAAAAAAGGTAAATTTCGCCATATTGATAAAACGTAACTAAGGCGATCTGTAAATATTTACACGAACGCTTTACCGATAGAAACTAAGCTATATGCTGCAAATGTGTTCGACGTGCGATTTCTGATTCATTCATGACCCTTCAACCCTTGGCTCACTCTTGAGAATATTTCGAGAATATTTCACTTAGCAAATCGATCGACATCTGCAGTGGAGGTTAGTAGAGGTTTCTGTAACATCCAATTCAAAGATTTTCAAATGTTTTCGTATGCCATCCTTGGGCATTTGCATCGAATTTTTACTAGCCATGGCCGCTCTTGTAATTGTATTTCCGATTAAAGTTTGCGGTGTCTGGTCACAAAAACGGAAACTTCCCAATCTGCAATCGAAGGAAGAATCGCGGCATCGCTCTAACATGTTATAAAATTAAGTAGTACCAAACGGTTCTCAATAGCTTTTGGTTACTGAAAAGACTACTTGTTGGATTCCTTTGCACGTAGGAAATGGCGGTTAATGTGGCATAGACCCGCTAATAATCGGTTGAAACAAGTCATTCCTAGACCTTTCCGAGAACCTCACTTGCTGAAATTGCTCCCAGAGGAAGTTGGGTATTTCACAGGAGAGCAGCTCGAAAACTCGGGAACCTATCGAAAATGTCGGCACTCCCTCCGCCCGAAACATCTTGCCCCTCGAGTCCATCTCAGGAGCAAGAAGCATACGTGTATGATCCACGTATAAATAAATTCGGATGGAAATCCCCCAGCGAAGAAGGATGTCATCGGCAGGAAAAGGAAGAAAAATTTTCTTTCGCATCCTCGGAAAATAAATTCCGTGCCGAGAGAAACGAGGACACGGATAACTGCACTGTCGAAAGAAAGCTGTCCGACTGGTTAATACCAGAACAAGATGATACCTTGGAGGAGCAGAGGATGCGGCCGCTGTGGGAAAAAATATGGAAGAGAAAACCAAAAGGATGTTTTGGAACCACAGGAAGAGACACAGAACAAGAGGTTTGTCAGACCATGAAGCAATTACTGGACATCCCTTGTTTATCCCTGGATTCCTTGCTGACGACTATGAACGAGAAGGGCCACCACATTCAGTTAGATGATAGATATTGCAAGGTGGAGAAAGAAGTCAAGGAATCTCCCTGCAAATCGTCCGGGAAGACCAGGAACCGTGGCAAAAGAACCAGCGGAAAAGTTTCAGGCAAACGCTGTCGCATTGCGAAAAGACATCTATGGCAAATGGTGGACGAAAGTGGTAAGCCTTTACCATTTGGAGCTGTCTCGTCCAGCAGAAAAGGTCCAAATGACGAGAAACCAATCGGAGCAGACATTTGGATACGCCTGGACTGCGTCTCAGTCCTCATTAAAAATATCATCGAGGAGATGAGACGAGATCCGTCCATAGCGAAGGACTCCAAGCGCGAAACACGCGTCGCTGGAGAGGAAAATTCCTCGCCGGAAAATCAACGCGACGATTCGGAGTTGGTGGAAATACTGCTGGAACAGTCACCACCAGAGCCTCATCCGATAGAAGAAAAGCCCCTCGTCTCCTCGGAGACTTGCTGCCACGAGATTGAGAAGACGGAATCTTCGGTAGATGAGTCTCATCCTGAGCCGACTTCAAACTCCATTGAAGCTCAAAGTTCATCCATTGGTCATGACGGCAGTGGAGAAGGATCCAGCGAGATTCAAATGGCCGATACATTAACGTCTTCGTCCTCAGCATCGCAAGAAAGGGAGGTTCCAAGTGCCGAAATGTGTGAAATGGATTCAGAAAGTAACGAGCCTTCTCATGGTGAACCTGCTGAAGCTCTCGCAAAGGAATCTCCGCATCACCGAATTTTCCCACAATTCACATCGCTCAATTTTCGAAAGCGTCCCGATAGGAGGAGAAGAAAAACGTGCCTCAACGAAGACAAAGATGTGGACGAAAAATCGAAGGCGACTGGTTCGAAAACCTGCATCCACGAAGGAGAGGAGAAAAGTTTCTCTGTCGCTGAAAAGAAGATCGATTAAAATATTAGGACATATATTTTACCAATTATTATCGAAGGCGCAATTAAGAAATCAATGCTGAAAGAGAATGGATGAACAATCAGGATTGAATATTTCCATTTCGTAGAATTTGATATACTTTCATAATCTTTCGAAGTACTTTTTCTGAATTTATACACTGTCAATCATGAAAAATAAAATTATTATATCATACCCATAAGATATGGTTTTAAATAAGGTCGTTAATATCATCGCCATCTGGAACATGTCGCAATTATATTTAATCCCGCTTAATTTAGAATTCATTTTACATCTACAGTACTAAACGAACTAGCTCAGCGTGAGAAAGCGGTAAGCATGGCGAGCAATGTTTCCCATCGAAGTAAGACTCAGAATTACCATTCCAGATACTCAAGCATCTGCGAATAAAGAATAAATTATTCCACGTTGCTTACATGCTTTTACATTGAAAGTGCAAGAGGCGTAACATTTAAATTGCTGGCAATACTTTCTAATATGAATTCCAAAGACGAATTTCGTTGCCGTAAGAGATCTCGCACCCGCGAACCGATTTGAAGTAGATTTTTACTCAACGTCTGACTAATGGTCCTCTCCGTTCATCAAGCTATTCTCCAAAAGCATGCTACAGCGAGGCTGTTATCAATTATTAGCGTATTCTAAAATTTGTCATGCCATTCAGTACATCGATACAAACGATCACCTGCCAATTTTGGCAAAGAATATCAATATCAATTTCGAAGACGCTTCTTCCTCTGGAATGCAATTTCATTGAGAACAGGAATAGAACATCATCTCATAATACTTAAATCGAACACTTTATTTTCCGCGCAGATGGGCTTCCACTAATAATTCTCCCTAATAATTCTCTAATCATTCTCCCTGAAAACTTTGGTTTAAAATTTCAGTCTATTAGAATTAGTGTGCGAGTGGTGGTGGAGGCACAATCCATGAAATAGGGTCTAGCTTTCCTGAAGTGCAATCATAAACTCTCTCCTTCCCCCAGTTCGTAGCAGCTCCTTGTTCCTCTATGTCCAATGGGAAATCACTATCAAATTATGGTTCAACGATGAACTATTTTGGAATATATCAGCTATTTCAGATATTAATTGTCCTTTTCGGAAAGAAGAATTAAGAAAGATGATGATTTTGCCTGTAAATTTTATGCCCTAGTATTTACTTATATACAATTATAAATATTTTATTAATTCAGTAACCATTTATTGAAGAGAAACAACTCTCAAACTTACTGATAACATTTTTTGGCGAGAAAAATATTTTTTATTTGTCTTTCGATAAATGGTTGAGGAAAGTGTGACTTAAAATAACATTGTTTTAGTACATTTCATGGGTTTGTTGCTATTAAAGTTACTGAGTTATGAGTTGATACTTTATAATGACATCTTCTTGGGTAGTCCTTATCGAATGCTGCGGCATCCTTTGTTATACGTACGTTTTGTAGCGAAAATCATCATCAATTCACGATCGTCCGTACTATTTGTTTTTGCATTTTACATCTAGCAATTGATTGGAAATTTCTATTTACACTTACATGTAACCTGCGGGATAAAATTAATTTTTAGTCGAATCACTTAAAATAATTAGTTGAGATGTTGATAGTTCTATAGTTTCTTATTTATGATATACCAACCTTGGGAGTTGGCTGGTTGTCTTTGTTAAGACAGAAAAGATATATATATATATATATCGACACCTTTAATTGCGACTATCGATACTATTCATAACATCATAGCCATGATAGCCATTATGCCATCATAGTGACAATCGTGACAATAGTCGCCATGAGGTTATCTTTCCCCCTAAATTATGACCGCGAAAAGCTTATATACAATCTAACATATGTTAATACGAATTTAGACTCCTCATCCCTTCATTTTGTTTATCCATTTCCGAGAGTTACATATAAAATCTTCTGATAATAATTAAATATACTTTCAAATTCGATGTTCATGTGAATGTACTCAAAAATGTTTCGGATCTCTGATCTTTGGCGAAGGACGCAATAAGGAATTTATCAGTGTTCAAGTGTTGTTATATCCTCCGTGAAATATATCAATCCTATTTCTTCCCGATGAAGTTATAATAATCTAAGGGATTGTTCTATGTGAGTAATCCTTGGCGTGCATCGAAGTGTAAAATGTAGATGAATAGCTTATTTATTCTGCCTGCAGAGCTGATTCAGTGACGTGGAACCCTCATAAACTGCTTGCGGTACCTCAGCAGTGCTCGACGCTTCTTCTAACATCATCAGGGGCTGCTGTCCGAATGCCACTCCAGGAGTGTCTCGTATCTTTTCCAGAGGGACAAGTTCTATGACCTCCAGTACGACGCCGGAGACAAGCACCAGCAGTGCGGACGGCGGGCTGATATACTGAAATTCTGGTTCATGTGGAAAACTAAGGCTTGAAACTTTCTATTCTAACATATAGAACCCCAGAATTAGTGTTCTCTTATGTATTAAACCTTATTCATGAAAAGAGAGGGATGAAATGTTGCATTAAGATGATGATTTGGTATCAAATGAAACAAGGGATCGTAAGGATTGTGCATGATGCTTTATCTAACCAATAGAGAACAGTAAAGTAAGTAGTGTATAGAGAAATTACAGATTATTGAAATGTTGCTGAGTGTGTTAATTAATGTATAAAGTGCAAGCAAAGTTGATCTCTTCAAGGAAAAGTATAGCATCAATTGAGAAATAGGAAGGATGCTGGTGTAGATGGAGTTTCAGCCAGACCTTTTCACATCAAGAAATGGTTTCTATTACATCCAAATAACTATTACATCCAACTCCCATGTCTATTATGAACTGAAATGCAAAAGTAGAGCCATAATAGATAGATTTTGATGTGAAAATCTGTGTACAAGTTTGACTGATGAGCTTAAAATTATTCCCTATCTTCTATTTTGAGTTTGAAATAGAATACAAATCCAACTTTTTCGATAATTAAGTTTTTCCCGACTGTTAAAGAGATCTAGTTTGCATTCTTACTATGCATATACAATTCAAAACAAGAGATGTAATTACAGATGAAAATACAACCATTGAATGTGGCTTTATAAATATATTTGCAATTGTGGTGTTCACAATTTACTAAAGCATAAATTGAAGATAAGGAATAAGGCATTTATAATTTTATAGGATGATAATCAGAATTCTGTGGAATGATATTTTTTTAATCAGGAGTTTATCCTTGGAGAATATTTTTTCAGGGTTCCTTAATGTACTTCTATCATCTATAAATAACTAAAATACTGCCTTCAAAAAAGAATGCAACTTCATATAGAAAAAAATTAATTTTGAATCTATATGATAAGTAATAAATTTTAGATAAGTGTCACTTGAATGAAGATTTCAGCACTAATTATTTGGAAATTTTATTTAGAACTAGTGAATTCCCCTGTCAAAAATCATGGAACTAAATTTAACTTAGTTTAAAAGTACAACTATAATTCCATATATCTGATCCTTGAGAATAACATTTATCGCTTTCCAATTTTAAATACAAATCACGATGAAGCTGGCTGAAGCTATAAATGGATGCCTATAAAATAGCTATATAATATTTTATTGAACCTAATGTGAAATTTCTGTGTGAACACCACAGAATCTTCTTTATACATCTGTGCATTACTAATATTTGTTTCTTTTTTTATTAAAATTATATAATGTGTAATTTACACTGTTAGCCTCTAAATTACTTCAACAAACATTATGCATGATTTTGAGAACAAAAGCATTTATTATTTGAATTTTATTCACAGCATACAATATGAAAGTATCCACATCATAGAAGGTTATATTACTTGTAAATATTTTTCCAGTACTGTACTGAAAATGCTGCTTAATTTCGATTTCCGAAGTTCACTAATTCTTTCCTTACCATGAAAGGTTGGCTCTCCTTCCTCATACTTTTCATATAGGTTTTGTTTTCCATATCTTCTTATGTGAGTTGAGTTCAACCATCGCCTTATTTACCAGGGGTATGTGTTATTTACACCTGCAAAATTACACAATATTTTCATCATTTTTGTCCATATTCTTGCATTGTATTAAGACTCAAATATGATAATCCACCACCAAAATAAAATTCTTGGTTCAATTTCCTTTCTTTTGATTCTTATCCTAAGACCATTATTTCTAATTTAATTCTGTGAAAGAAAGAAGCCTGCAATCGATCAAAATGAACCTTATGTCAATCTGTTGTGGGAGTGTTTTCAAGTCATCAAGAGTTGAATCCATAATACTGTGGGCCAACCATTATCAATATCTAAATTTCCATTGAATTCTTTAGCAAATGTCTTAATTTCAGAATTCCATCTCATCGGACGTTTCATGAAATCAATGTTCAAAAGTTTCTTCTATGTATTTATTATGAGAGTTACTAACATAGGATAGATAAAGATAAAAATAAATACACAACAGTGATTACTATACTTGATATCTTGCTGCTGTTTACTGTAAAGAAAAATTGTCTTTAAATGTATTGATATAAAAGATTTTATTTTCCATTAATTATTGTTTTTAATTGGGAATGGAGATTTAACTGCTTATTTCACTTCATTATATACTTATAATACAATAATAATTATGCATATGAATGATAATATAATAATTTAATAAATGTTTAGTGGCCATCAAGTCGTGAAGATAGCCCCTATTGAAGGGTCTGCTATAAAAATGTGTATTAGATATCATTTAAGAAAAAAATATGCAGTTCATCTTGAATGAGAAAATATTTTTAATTGTGTTGATGCTTTGCAGGGAACCATTGGTCTTGAAAGGCATGTTGATAAAATCATGGACAACATTGGATACTTTGTGCAGAGGAAGTCCGTAAGAGAAGTTGCTTCAAAATGGTAATAGAAAAGCCAGCTTTTGCAAATATATGTTTTTGGTTGATACCTCCAAGGCTGCAGGGATTTTTCTTCTCAGCTTCACAAGGTAAATAATAATTGTATTGTAAATATGACAAGAATGTGTTTCCTTTGATAGTGCATTTAGAGTTTTTGTCAAGGATTGCTGTAACTACATCCTTTAAAACTAAATTTTAAAGGACGATTACTTCTATCCAAACATAAGTAAGATTCAAAATATGTATCATTTAACTTTAATTATTTGTATCGAATGTTTTAATGTATCATATTTCTATGTGCTTAATATGTACAGCTAGTTCCAAAAAAAACTTACCACCTAAGCCGCAACCTGCATAACAGGCAGTGAATTTCCTCCAAGCGAGCCTTAAGAAGTGAGAGAGAGAGAGGGAAAACATGGAGGAGATAGTCTGCTTCTGTCCTGGTTCCGCTTGCAGAGTTGAAATGGATTTATTTGCATTATTGATATTGCAAAGATTTATTAGTATCCTTAGTTTGGTGGCATTGGCATAGCAGAATAGTATTATAACAATATGGATGTTGTAATGCAAGAATTCAGTTATTATAAAATGGTTATTACAAATCAGTATATATTCTAGCTTTGCTTCTCGCACCGAGGGAACCGTCGCACACGAGGTCCCGTTATTCCTAGGAAACCGAGGCAAACCCCCTTCCCCTCATAAAATTTGAGTCTGAGATGAAAGGCACAAGCAGGACGAAGGAAATTTTTGCAAAATCTGCCTCTGAGCCGCTCTGAGCTTATGTTTAGGACTGAGATGGGAGGAAGAAAATTTCCGCGCAGTTTGAATCAGTGTCGGACCCAAAATGTATAGACCTCGAATTCGACGCCTTCGCTTGTAAAACTCTGCGGTAATAATGGGTCGTATTTTATATTATAATAGTAGATAATATTATACATCGTTCAAGAGAAGAGTTATTAGCCTTTAAAATTATATACCTAAGGAGTCCATATCGATCACCTGTTTTATCACAGCCTGTGTGAATGCAATCTACAAAAGTAAAGTAAGGTGAACTCATGGCCATATCTAGGCTATTACTTTAAATACATAAAAATCTATAAGTAAATATGTAGTATGAAGTCTTGAGGCATTCTCTGCGTATTTTAGATAAATTTTGTTTCATTTGATAAGCATCAAAATTAAAACTCAATCGGTAAAAAATCAGTAAATTTTATCATCTATGCAGTTGGTATTTTTAATATACCGTCCAAATCAATTGATAGAAAATGTGCTAGGATCGATTTTCCTGAATGAATAAAGATGACGGATACAAGACAACCATCTTTCACGTTAATTTTGAATCTAAAATGAATTTTTTTGGTGTCATTGAAGTGTGAATCGATTAAACGTGATTTCTGCTGTGGAATCCTCTTGAAATGGTTGCAGTCACAAACCATTACATTATTCTTAAACGTTCTTCTCTCGTATTTATCAAGTTCTAAAATACACAAAAAGATAGAGCGAATGAGGTTTTGTCATAATGCTCATTGAATGCTACTGTAAGCTATGAATGTAAAATTTTCAATTAATTTTGAATGCATACAAAACTACTTGCATTGTTTATATTTCAACTGTTTATTATCACGTTTACAATTATTATAATGTAGAAAACGTTAAAAATACGCGAAATAATAGGGACTTAGTGAAATAGTTTTAGGGCCTTTTTACCTGTATTTCCAACCCTGTAAGTATCACACAGGGTTAAGAAGCGCATATGAGGCTCATGTTGAAATTTTTCTCCCCTCGGTTGATGGCTGGCCCTACGTAACTCATATTTTTTCGACAGAATTTTAATGATTGAGATGAATGGGCGGTGGTTTGGTATGAATAGTCTATCTACATATTTATCGCTCGGTGATATTGAAAATATTCCTTCGTATTTAAAATGTATGGCTATGAGAAACTTTTCATCTCTCCACATTCCATGACAAATTTGAAAAGCAAGATAGAGGAGTGATTGGAAGAAGTGGTTAAAGCAATGAATTCACCAGGACTTCAAGAGGGGGACTGTTTTGATAGAGATAGGGAAGTGAGAAACGACGGCAACAGTAATACATACACTCACATGAATTTAACAACCGAAAGTGTAAGAGGTATGTTAATTCCAGATTTTTGGATAAATCACAATAGGTAATGGCATTTCTTGCATTCCTCGTTGACCAATTGGTTACTTTGAGTAGGAGCAACGACCTCTTTTAAAAGTATAACCCACTCACTCACCTTCTCAATTTTCTCATCCAACATATATTTTTTCTGTTTATGACAGCCTCCAGAGAAACTACTCATTTATCCAATTTAAGTAATATATTAGTCAAGAATGGTTAACATTCAAATATACAGGATATAACGCCCATGGCTTATCACACTTTCAGAAATTTCCTTCTGATGCATCAGTAATTCCCAGGATCTCCGAAATTGTATACAATAGCGATGTTCAATGTATCGTAACAATCTTCTAATTCTATAAGAAAGTTCGAGTAGTTTACTAAGCCAGAACCTAAACCATCTTCTTATCAGCAATTTATTTTGGAAAGAGAGTTAGGTTTTTTCAAACCGATAAAAATTGCTAACATTGGTATTACTATCTATGCAAGCCAATGGTTTATTCTAAATCTTACCTAACTTTAGAGATGTGATTTATCTGTAATCGGCGTATAAACTCTAAGTTTCTGCGACACTGAATATGTGGAGTATCTAAAATTCCATATTTACGTTTCAATTCATATTTTAGTGACATGATAATAGAAACTTTAGTCAATGTAGTAAGATCATCTTCAACGCTCTATCTATTTTGTATCATAGATGTTATAAGAGAAGATTTGGTTCTCGTAAGCGTAAGGAATAAATATTAGATGGCATTTCTCTAGTTCATTGTTCATTTCTCAAGTTATTCCAAACTACGAAATTTTTAGCTCAATGAAGGGACGAAATAAAGCATAAAAAACAATTTATATAAATAAAGTAAACAATCATTGACAAAGAGCTTGATTGATATAAATTGACAATAGGCAGCATTACTTATTTTTTCATTTTTTTTGTTAAATTAGTTATTTAGTATAAGCTAATACAGTTTATACCATTCACTTTAAAAGCAGAATATAGAGATACTAATTCTGATATGATGCACCCAAACATTGTCAACTTTGTTATCATTCAGATTTTCTGAAGGTCCTATTTTAACTGGAATGATCTTCCTTGCATTACTATTTAAAAATACTATGAAAAAATTTAAAAAACATCTTCGCAAAGTTCGTAAGGAATTATGATGTGCCTAGGATGAGGGTGTTACGAAGGTCCTTGGAGTGAATGTTGGAGTAATGGATTACATACAGAAACAAGAATATTTTAACAGCTAACGTATGAATCATGAGAATTACAGGAATATTCTCATGTAAGTCCGGTTACCATCCGTTGGTTTCTATTTTTAACGTGTTCTTCCATGACTCCTTTTACCCATCATTCATAATTATTGATAGTTATTTTTCTTTTAATTATTATACATATTATGCACCATTCAAACAATTCGAGTTATATAGCTTACTTGAGGCATTCAGAAACTGAAGCAGCAATCATTAATCATTAGTCTTATTAAACATTAGTCTAGCGTATAGTTCTGAAAATCATTTCAGTAACATTGGAAATCCTGTTGTGGTTGTTTTCACACCTCCTGACATAAGTCATACGGCGGCTCGCGGGGTATTAATGTAAATGTAAATAAACCAGGTGTTAACGTGTAAACCTGCAATATGCAAGTATAGGAAACCTGGAGTTTATATGCAATATGCAAATCAGTCTTAAGGTTCTGATTTGCCATACTAACTGTTGTTTCTTAACCATCTTAAACGGTATTCCTTGCAAGAAGTCCTGAAAGGTCGTCTACCTCAAAAATAGAGTTGAATATCTTCATTCCCTAAGGGAATACCCGCGGCGAAGATTACAAATCGCGGATCCACCATTTCCCACCTTACTTGTGATCAGTCGCCGCCACCATACCCTAACCTTTGATACCTGCTCAGCAGGGGTGCGGTCAGGAATCCTCATTAGCGCTTTCAAATTCGCTACCCCGGATACATGCGACCATCCACAATCTGCCGAAAAGGGGGTTTTTCTTCTCAGAGCGGAGTTCACCTTCACCCATCGGCCGTTTTATGGTTCCTTTGAGAAAATAGACAATACCTTTCGATGGACGCAACAAAAGAAAAAGAAACAACAAAGGAATGAATAGGGGATACTCCTAGGGCCAGGGTGGAGGGAAGGAAAGTTCTCCTTTCTCCATGGAAGAATTAGTAAAACCTCAGACGCGAATTTGTCAGAAACAGCCAAATCTCATCTCAAAATCATAATGCTTCATCTGATACCGTCACCACGAATGCCTGGTGGAAGTAAGAACAGAGTGGCATGTTGATGCATATATACTGAAATTCCTAATGCTCTGTTAATTGTCGTATCAAGCAAATTTTATACTTCTCTGTATTGCAGAATAATTCAACTGTGAAGAAATCGAGTCAAAATTTGCACCACGGGGCAAGAAAGAGATTTAGCATCAGATAAAAGATGGGACAGCATAATTTTGCAAGTAACATGAACTTGATTTAATTAAGGGGATAGTTTTTCTGGGACTGGCAATGAACAATATTTTCGGAAAAATGTTACAAGATGCTGGCGTTAATTTTGTGGTAAATTAATTTTTAATTCGATACGTGAAAAAATTTTGTAGCCCTCAGTATTTAAATTGTGCTACTATTCTAATACCTATGTTATATTTTAAAATATTAAATTAGCAATTTGAATTTTAAACAATTACCTTAGAAAATGATGATAGCTCACCAATAAATATTTTACTTTCTATCATATGATTTGGTGGTATTTAAAATTTTTATAATATTTGATGTAATTATCCGATGTAGTTGATCGTAATTTATTTGGTTTACTTTATTGTAATATGTTTTAGATCTAATTTTCAGAGCTCTCTACCAGGTTGACTTAAAATGATTCTTTCTCGGTGTATTTGTCCAGATAAAGTTTCTTTTCATCTTTGCTTTCCTCAGTAGGTTTCGAAGTTTTTTCATACTCCCCTTCTCGATAGAAATTTTCTGCAACATAAATTAGTTGACATACAGTTGATTGTGTTCTTATTCCTAATTATTCTTTATCTCCTTGCTGAGTTTTCGTTCATCTTTCTATTTGAGTCATAGTCGTGAATTTCCTCTAAATAAATTTAAAAGTTCTTCCTGTAGGCGTCAAGAGCATAAAAAACGTAATAATATAATCCTTTTTAATCTTGCAATGACATAATTTTTCATTGGATAATTGAAGCAGCTAAAGTAAGTTTACCCGATGCCTCCAGAAAAAGGTGAATTACGCAGAAATTTCTGGCCGAAATAAGGAGATCCGATTCTCATTCATTTTTTAATACTATGCTGCTGACATAGTAAAAATTAACACTAAATTTAAACTAGATTTCGTGCTAATAAAGATGGTACAAATACGTTCAACGCATTTCACAACGGTTTAAAAAGGCGCCGTCAGAATGCTCCTCCTTCCAAGAGCCAATAGAATGCGTGGAAAACTCTAGACTCGCTCTCATCGAGCTTCACGTCTGTTATGCGGGTTGCGGCTTAGGTGGTAAGTTTTTTTTTGAACTAGCTGTACATGTTTGGATGGGAAGTAAGGAATCGTATGAAAGTGTGACCTTGGAAATATGAATCAGCTTTTTCACATTCTTGCTCCAAAGGGAAATTAGTTGATTTGAAGTGTAAAGTAATTTAAGAGTGTTACGTTTGAGGTGGTAAAAGATTTTGTCTATGATAATCATAAGGAAAGTCTGCACTTGAGTTATCAGTATTTGCATTTATAGTGTAGCATTTCTACTATACTACACTGCTACTAATATACCATCTCACTTTGTTTTAGTGGTTGATGTATATGCCATAATTTCAGTAATCTCTGAAATCAATGGTGAATTATGGTAATTGATCGAAATTTCACCTCTATTAACAGGGAATGGGGCAACTCGCTGAGGCCGAATCACTGCCACCGAGTCGCCGTGGGGCCAACTGGCCACGGGCTCAACTAGCCGCAAGGACAACTTGCCACAGGCATATTTTAATTACATTTAGAACTACCTGAAATTACTCGTTCTTCGCAAGGGTTTTAATTATACAATATCATAGAAAGAAGAAATCCTTTATTTAGTATTGTGGGCTCAATATGACCTTTTTTGCAAAATTAATTTAAATAATTATATAATAAGCATCTTATTTACTTTTAAGTGGTGATCTACGAAGTAATTCAGCAGTAAATACCAGGTGCAAAATGAAAAATAATATTTGGGAGTTAACATATAACCAGAATTTTGCTATACAATGATATAACAAACCAATTTTGTTGATTTAACCAATGAAGTGCATAACATTTTGGCAGTGTTATGAAATTTACAAAAATAAATGTAAATAATCATACAATTAAAGATCATGGTTTTTAAGTGCCCTTATATTAAGTTATTCATTAGTAAGTACCATGTTAAGAATAAAAATCAGATCATGCATACCAACTGATAATTACATACATATCAAATTTTCATAAAAAGATATCCTTTCCTTGCTGATTTTTATATAATACAGTAAACGTAATTAACCCTTAATTGTTCTATTGGGGTGAACCCAGGTGGTGTATTTCCCTCCTTTAAACAAAAACTAATCAAGATATTTTAACCAAATTTTTGTTTTGTAAATATTTTTACCTTCTTACAGTCATCTGAAAATTTAGTTAATTTTAAACAATTAAAGGTATTCAATTTTTGCTGTTTTACCAGATTTTCAAAATTAAATTTAAATAATTTTTAAACAATATTTCAATACCTTTTAAGTGCCTATACATAAAGTAACTCATTGCTAAGTACCTTTTCCTGTATAAAGAGTTTCCACTTTATTTGATAATAGATAATTAAAACCCTTGCGAAGAACGAGTAATTTCAGGTATTTCCAAAGGTACAGTCCTCCAAGAAAAAATCGAACGGTGTATTCCATGGTGCATAAGATTGAGGGGTTTCAAATTTCAGTCTTTACTCCTTCCACCCGCCTTTCTATTACATTTTGGCAACACCGGAAGAGTCCGAAGCCTTCCCTTCTATCCGACCGTGGGCCTCGCAGCGAGCAGAAGGGAGGAAACAATAGGTTTTATGGTGAGGTCTAGCTAAGCGCACAGTGTACTGGAGTTTCCATGGCGAAGAAAAGATTCCCAAAATGTTTTCGTAAGGACTCAAAAACTTACTGGTGTAGAAGAGACAAGTCCATTTGGATTGAAAATGGACATTTTTCCTCTTTGATAATTTTTGCAGAAAAATTTGGGGATCAAACCTGAATGATATTGATGGGCGTAATTTTGTAAAATGTTTCTCCATATTCGCTCTAAAGATTTCCTCAGTATAATTGCTTTATTTGCTACAAAAGTTATTTGAAAGCATTAACGTATTCTTTAACTATGTTAAAAAACAGTATGTCACTGCATTACTTCCAATTCACAGTAAATGAAAAAGATTTTGATTGATTTGAATATTTATTAACAAGAGGATAACAAAGAATCAGCTGCGGTTCTGTTAGTTACTCGACGATTTGTAACATTGCTACGCCAACAGCTGTGTGCGCCAGATTGGTGGTTGCAGGTATAAACAATGAAATCTTAGGCAATTTTCAAATCCATCATCCTCTTTCTCAAACTAGCATAGAAACTTCTTCATTACATATCTAGTTAACAGAGAGGCTTTTTTATTGCTAATATATTGCTTAATTGCTCAAAACATTTAGAAAGAGATTTGAGGACAGTAGTTTTGTAGCTTTCAATGAACTAAATCATAATATTTCTACATAAACTAGCTGAAGTGTCACATACAAAATAGTCATACAAAACACTCCTTCTCGGGGTCGAAGGGCACCTTAGACACATATGTCCATACTAAGAAAGTTAATGCTGCAATTCACAAAAAAATAGAGACAAAGATTTGTTCGGTCATCTGTAGTTACCATACACCATGTTTTTTTCCGAAACAATTACTTACCTCTAAACAGTGTTTTCGGAAATGTGAAAGTGAAATTTCTGAGAAGATGAATTTCGCCAAAATATACTGAAAATCATTTTGAAAGCTTTCACTAACGGAAGTGAAAGACTTGTGGAAATCTTGTGGAAGACATTAAGAAACACCCGAAATCACGTGTGGGACTAAGGAGAGAAAGATATGCAGATAATACAATAGGTAGGGGGGTAGCTTAGTTAGGTAGCTGGCATAGAAAAGAGGTTCACTGAATTCCGCGTATAGTGAGAGTTATGAATAGGGAGGAAAATGGGTGAATAGAACTGAAGGATCTCGGAAAGAATAGAAAGGTCTAAAGAGATACGAAGTAAACAGCGGGGGATGCGACGGATGCCAGTCGTGAAAGTGCTTTTTAAATCCCCTTCCCTTCCTAGGAAATTCTTCCTTATCGCTCATTTTCTGTATACCACTATTCCAGATCAATAGTATCCTTACCATACGCAGATTGAATATTTTTCTCTGTGTTCCACAGCTCGGATTCTTTCTTTTATTTTCGAGGAATAATCTTCAAAAATGCCTTTTCAATCCAAATAACATGTGACAAAATAAAATCGTTATTATTAATCATATAATATCGAAGCGGAAAGCACTATTCGTTATGATTCAATAAGTGCACTAAACACAGTTGATGCAAGATTTTCAATTAAGAATATGATAACCAGAAAATTCCCTAAAACTTTTGATTCTACATCATTCCATTAGCAATGAAATTTAAAAAAGAATATCATAAATATATATATACGAGTAAAAGTTGCTTGCATACTGCAAGCTAATTGGTACAAATTTAACAATAAGTTCCCCTTAAGGGTGTCATCTTCGAAGCTTATCCAGCAAAATTCTTAAAAATTGCCGCAATACATTTCTTACGTGAGAAATTTTCATCCATGTGGCATCGCACTCACGGTCATATGCAACCTTTCTTCCACTGGTTCGATAGAAAACTACTTCAAACGCAAACGCTGTGATTTTGAATAGTCTCCTGCATTGAGAAAGGCCTCAAAACAGTTTTTTAAAATTTGCGTAAATGACCGCCTGGCGTCGAACACAGGACCCATTTGTGAGAGACAATGGCATACGAATAATAGATAAGCGCCACTCTGACGTGTTTCAAAGTTTCAATTCAGTATCTTATCGGGAAGGTCATAAAATAAGATTCCGTTATTCCCGTTTGAAATGCATGGTAGAATCGGATTGACACTCTTGCATCGAACCAAGGACCACTGCAGAAACGGCGAATAACATGAAAGAATATTCTCAAACGCCTCTGTCACCATTCCGGGTTTTATCTTTCCAGCTTATCGGGAAGGATTTTAAAAAAATCATCCAAGATTTCACCAATGCATTTCTTACGGAAGCATTTCGAACCCACCTGGCGTCGAACACACGGTCATTTGCTAACATTTCTTTCTTTGGTACTATGGAAGACCATCTCATCTGCAAACACTGAGATTTTGATTGCTCTATCGCATCGAGAACGGCCTCAAAATAGATTGCAAATATTCGCGCTAATGACCGCCTAGCGTCGAACTCAGGACCCTTCTGTTAGAGAAAATAGCGAATTAATATTAGGTAAGTGCCATTATGACTTATTCCAAAGTTTCGATTCAATATCTTATCGGGAAGGTCCTAAAATAAAATTCCGTTATTCCCGTTTGAAATACATGGTGGAATCGGAATGACCCTCTTGCATCGAACCAAGGACCACTAGACGAACGGTGAAATTCATGAAAGAATGTTTTCAAACGCCTCCGTCGCCACACCGAGTTTTATCTTTCCAGCTTATCGGGAAGACATTGAAAAAAATTTTCAAAAATTCCAGCAATGCATTTCTTATGGAAGAATTTCGGACCCACCTGGAGTCAAACTCATGGTCATTTGGCAACATTTCTTCCATTCGTAAAATAGAAGACTACCTCAAATTCAACCTCCGAGATTTTGGTTCCTCTATCTTAACGATAAGTGCCTCAAAAAAAATTTCAAAAATCCGCGCAATGCATTCTTATGGGAAAATTGCGATTTTTGGGACATTCTAGTATCGAACCCATGGCACCTAGCATCGATGTCTGCATTATTCTGGCATCTAGAGTGTGGGGCCAGTACGTCGAAAAAATCTGACGTCGACAGCGCTCGTGGAACATGGTCAGAATTCGTATCCCCTATAAATATATATATATATATATATATATATATAGGTATATCCGGAGAGTTAGCTATATATAATAGATATATATTATATATAATACTATATATAGCGTCCGGCTCGCTGTCTGATTTGTTAGGAATTCTACGAGAAAATTTCATGCAATATGGCAGAAAGACTGCTTTGAAATGGAAAGACTACTTATCTCCCCATAATTGACACCAAAAATCCCCTCTCGCACGACAAACAGTTACATATACCTCAATCTCCACACTTTCTTTTCATTATGCATTTAACCCCCCTTGATGAGAAAGGCATTTTCTCCAAAATGCACATTAGGTGTTTCTGAAAACTGGCCGCCGCACCTGGGGTTAATCCTTTTCTTAGGAATTGCGCCCGATGGTTCCCGGCATACAGCGATTGGAGAGTTCTTGAATCTCCCATTCCCCAAAATACTTTTCCTCTTTTACCTTATCCCGACGATTATTAGCGTTTCAATCATGAAAGGAATAATTTCACTCATTTACTGAGGGATAACGATGTCCTAAAGAACATTCTAACCCTTTACCGTTTCGAGTGGTATTACTCTTTCTCTACCACTATAATTTCCGTCTCTAATCAATTCTCTATATTGTTCCATTTTGGATGGATAACTCCGATGAAGTGAAATATATGTGACTGAAACAAGTAGAAGACTGAATGTAATCAATATCGTGATGCTTAAGCTACTTACACCTTATTAATTAAATAAGCTACTAGGTCTTAAATGATAGATTTTCCGAAATTCGTTTCCCGGTATCTTTTCTAAAGTCAGTAACCCTACTACATACATAAAAAACACTGTGTAAAAAGACTGATGCATTGGATATTCGACCTCAAGTTATAGTTAAAAATACAGTATATAAAAATAAGTATGGTTTAAAAGGAAGCATAAAAATAGGGTTATTTGTACTGAACGTTTGAAAACGTTTGAAATCAAATAAATAGTAGTTAAAAGCTACGGTAATTCGTAAACAATTTAAGACCCTAATGAAAATTTTATTTTTAGGCATAGCGGCATTTCGACTGAAATAAGAGCTCTAAATAAAGTCCCAGAGATGTGTTATGATTATGCATATGAAGTGATACATAATGAAGGATAAAATCAACTGTATCTAATGGCAAATGGTTCATGATTTAAATGACTTAAACGAAATAAGCATCAGGAAAAGGAGAGACTGTCGGAAGGGAGTTAAAGTGTTTAAGGGGATTCATCTACAGAACTGGGATAAGAAAAATAAAGTAAAAACATGTATTATCAAAAGAATTTTTCCAAGATTCATTTATGAGATCGCCCATACGGTCTCGATGAGGTAAACCACTTGTGGTTAAAAATAACTTAAATCAAGGCATGAAAAGGTTTGTGTGAGAAAAGCTCGAAGATGAAAATAAATTATTGCGGAAGATATGTTACCAACTTGGATATTTATTGTAATGATTGGGCCAGTCAGAGCGGAGCACTCGAGGGCTTTTAATGCCAAAATAAAAGAGAGGCTTCTGGATAGTCATACTAGCAGCGCGTTCTACTTGGATGAAAGCGGTCCCGGGTTCGATTCCCGGTGGGAGACCATGT
Organism: Pachydiplax longipennis; assembly: GCA_036926295.1. Taxonomy (NCBI): domain Eukaryota; kingdom Metazoa; phylum Arthropoda; class Insecta; order Odonata; family Libellulidae; genus Pachydiplax; species Pachydiplax longipennis. The sequence goes on from JAVFKF010000003.1 coordinate 3,432,647, forward strand.
GCGAAATGACCTCCGCAGTCGAATGCCTTTTAAAAATACAACTCATAAAAGCAAGAAATAATGAACGTTTAGTTATCGATATTACTTGCTTGATTGTGATTTCTTAGGATAATCGTAGCATAAATATTTTACTTCATTTGTTTATGTAAATATGGTCTCAGGAAGCTCATAGTCCTCATGCATTTTACGATTTTGTCTTTTAACTACGACGAACGACATTGTAAAAATGATGGATTCCAACAGATTGAACCTCTATTGCTGCTTTTATCAATTCTGTCGAATTTAACGCGATTTAAATATGACATTTCAGGATTCTCTTCCTGCTATTTGAAAGCCTGAGTCAGGACATCCAAGGGCAATTTGTTCGAATCAGAATCTTAATTCCTTTTCTTCGATTTAACGATTAATATTTTTATATAAATTAGTTGTAGTCCTCAATATTCAAGGGAGCTGGAAATTATGTCAGGGTGGAAAATATTGGTTCTCGTAAAGTATAAAGAGGAATCTGTTTCTAACTTAAGGCCATTGCCCTTTTAAAATATAATTCCTTACGGTCTACCAAAAAATTCCCAGCAATCGCTGTTACTGCTTTCCTTTAGACCTCGCGATAGCAGCCCTCCTCATCGGACGAAGCGTAGGCACATGGGTACGCACCGGCCAAGCCACGGCAAAGGCAAAATTCTAGTGTTGCCAAAATGTAATAGAAGGGCGGGTGGAAGGGGTAAAGAGTGAAATTTGAAACCCCTCAATCTTATGCACCACGGAATACACCGTTTGATTTTTTCTTGGACGACTGTACTTAAAACATGCCCACGGCAAGATGTACCCATGGCAAATTGGGCTTGCGGCGAGTTGTACCCACAGCGAGCTGGCAGTGGCGAGTTGTCATAGACCCCTCCTAACAACCACACCTGAATTTTCTCATCAATAGAAAATCAATCCCATTCAAAACAATCAATCAAAATCCATTATCATCACAGCTGACAGTATCTACTTGGCATGCTTGGAAAATATGGCCATTAAATCATATCGAGAAAAAACCTAACTTACAGAGTGTGACTTATCCTTTGATATATGCTACGGTGTAATTCCTACTCCTCCCACGCAAAAATCTGGTATAAAAATGTAGGAGTGAGTTGAGTAATATTGGGCAGTCAAGCTCTTCTGCTATATTTTATTATGTAAATGATGTAAATCATCCATAGTAAGTATGTAAGCATATATGTATGTATGCTTACGGTTTGCCATCCAGCCTTAGTTGTGACCACGGCTACCTGCTTTTCAAATAGATCTCCTCTCTATGTTCATTCTAACTTCTGTTAGAACAGAAATAGAGTGGTGTGAATTGAAATAGTCTGAGTAAAATTAAAGGAATATTAAATTAGACTGTAATATATGGAAATATTATTTAAATAATATTATGGAAAAATATTTCTTATAAATCTCCTTCTTATTCTCACAATCAGCCTAAATTTGGTTTCTTCCCTGAAGTAGGAAAGACTTACATTCAAAGAAAAAAATTACAAGGGAAATAAAACCCTTATTACATGTCTTCTAAAGTAAACAAATGGAAAATAGAAATGGATTATTGTTATATTTATAGTAACATTGTCTTCGACAATCTTTAAACAAAATATTGGGAATAAGGATTTGTGTCTTAAATAATATATTTTTCTCTATCATATTTAATGTATGATGTAAGCATAGTTAAAACCATTTCACCAAAGATTGCAAGTGACCAATATTTAATATAAGAAATTATTCTTATTTTCATTTTGGAAATTCTAGAAAATAAAATTATCTAAATTGTTTCATGATTTACAGGTTTTAATGGGTGACATCATCATTATAGTAATTGTGATTTTCAAGGCAAGACCTAAAGGTGATTTCCTATGATTTAAGTTAGTATTTTAAGAGTGAGAATTACCTTGTACCAAATTCACATTGATAGTTTGTTTTTAATGTAACTGGATAGTTTAAACTATGAATGTGATTGAATAATCCTGATTCCCTCATTATCTAATGAAGGGAACAATTACTTTCCAACAGTCAGTTTTTTAGCAATGATTTTTCTTTTAAATGCTCATCTACTGTCTCATATTCAGTCCTTGGGTTATTTTTAACCTTCACCCCTTAGACATCAGTTATAGAGTTATACAGTTATATACCTCTTAATTTAAGGTATGAATATACAATAAATTAATCTCTGCTGAGTAAAACCAATTTGCAATTCGGATGGGCAGTAAGGTATGCAGTCGTATGATAGAATTTGTTTACTTCTCAAAAACTTGTATCTTTCTTGTTACTATGTATTTTTTTATCCCTATATTCTACCAAATGAAAAAATTGTCCCTGATCTTATGGTACAGTATTGGTGCAGTAGAGAAATATGTATCTAACATTTTTGTCTCAGTATTTTTAATGGTTATGATAGTATCAAAGCTACTGCGCCATGGGTGATGAAGGATATTGGAATTAATCTTGCTACTCCTTTATCAAATACTGCGAAAATAAATATTTGTTCTCTTATAGTACTGCAATCACAGGAATATTTTCCATTTATAGGATTCGGGCTCAGGGATGAAAGAAATGACAAACTACCTTACTCCTTATCTTACCTCTGCAAAGAATATTGAAGGCTCCGAAAGAGAATAATGATAGGGATAAGAATCTGTATTGTAAAGGTATATGAGAAGGTAGAAATGGATAAGTAATAATATATAAAGATATGGAGTGTTAAGGCAATACAACTCTTGAGTTTTAAAGTTAGCACATCCCCTTAGAGTATAAATCCGTTTCTGTTTCGTCTCTTTCGTGTGTATACCAACTTTTAGGCAAACATTTCAACTTTGGATGCAATGTGAGACTGTTCACTGAAAGTTTTCCATGCATCTTATGGAAAAAATTACTGATTGTGTATAAATTCCAGCGCATTTCTTTAATTAATAAAGATCACGTAATAAATTAATCATTTCCATTGCAGTTTTGCTAGAAAACACTATACTGGTTACTTAAAGCAGTATTTCTGTATTTCGATAATAAATAACTATCTCAGACGATAATTCGCTCTGCCATTGGTATTTTTGTTTTATTCGTCCACGAAAGTCCAACGGGTATTAAGAAGCGCTTCACCGCGTTTTTGGGAAGCGTGGATCATGGTATTGAAAATCATGAGAAACGAAACGTGCTCTTTTCGTCATGTGTTTTAGCTACTTCCGTTCTTCTAAAGTCGCTTAATGGCTCTCTTCGTTACATTTGTTCGTGTGGTGATGGTGACTTTTGTATTCTCCTGTGGAAGTGAAATTGTGCTACGAATTGAGTGGAATTAACTACAGTGGATACAGTGATTACAAAGAGTGATTTGTTTAAAGCAGTAAGAAAAGTGTGTGAATGAGAACAACGCGTATAAGTGTTGATTCTATTACTGTTGACGAGTTTAGAGTCCTTATATTGGCAATTGTAGAATTTTTAACTCCGCCACCATCTAAAAGTGCGAGGATAATAGAGAAGTTCGATAACGTTACCAGTGGTAAGATGTACACCGTCAGTCGAAGATAGAAGAAAGAGATAACTTCTCCTGTCTCTAGTAACGTAGGCTTTACAAGATGCGATGGTAAGTAAGCTATATTCCTGTATTTGAAGGAGATATCGTGCATTTACGTGACGAATCAAAGGGAAAAATTCGATGTGCTTCCTATTAAATTGTAATTTAAACTGGAATGCAGGAAATTAAGAAAGACAGCTGATGTTTGGTGAAGTGTTAAGCGTCTAAATGATCTCACTGTTTTATGGATTCTTTCAGATTAGATGATGTAAGTAAAGTACCGGAAACTCGTTAGTTCATATATATCAATAATCACTCTTGTAACGCCTTTTGCCTCGATCTTTTCGTTTGCATTTTTAGAGTGATTGAATGTTCAAGCCTCATTCCGTTTATAATTCAACCACTGCTGTGATCTTTTCCGTTTATATCATGAAAAAGAATCTCTCTTTTCCCATCATCTCCGCACTTTGTATGCTTTGGTAATTAAGATTTTGAGTTTTTGAAAGAACAGGACACTAAATTCATGGAATCATACTTACATAAATTATTGTCTCAAGATGAGTTTAACGTCATAAGACTTCGTAACTAATAAAGAGGATTGGTGTTTGACTTTAACATAATAATTGTTCTTTTAAATTCGATTGAAAGAGGCATATTAAGTTAACAACTTTAATGAAATATGATCGGTTGCTTTGTTGAATCTTCTTCGTCCCTTTCCTCTATGTAAGGATTGCTGTTACTTTATGATATTAAGCATAATACTATATAAAATAATATTCATTTTTATTAGAGAGAGAGTTTTATTTATTAAATGATGAATTCGTGAAATCGACCATTTATTTGTTACGAAACATACGCTGGAGAGTTATGAAATTACGCTGAGGATAAAAAAAGAAATTGAAAGACATGTTAATCTTAAGAAGAACATTTGAATTTTATTTGGATAATTTTTCAATAATTAAAGGCTTATTTTTTATCGTTATAAATTTATGAAATCTATTTTGATCATTACTGGAATGGAAAATTCCCAGATTTCGAACCACGTGGTGCAATCTGATTGGATGGCAGCCGTGGTCCATCTGGACCAGCCAATCAGATCCCTCCATTTTGTTTATTCCAGTAATTCTCCCGCGTAAAATTTAGTTCTTTTGGCGCTCTTCTGGAGGACGGACCGTTACGATCACGCTGGATCATCTTCTGAGAATCCGTTAAAATTTGAAATTTAGAAATTGTGATACCTTATAAGTGCATTAAATGTTGTTCATCCTTGGAGTTTAATGTAACTATGTACTAATTTTTATTTTTCGCGATTTGAATTTTCTATTAAATTAGGCCAATAACTGCGGGAGGTTAGTGGGCGAGGCAGAGGACTTCGATACGTTGGTAAGTCTCATAAATCATTTTAATCCTACCTAGGATACGAAAATTAGCATTGCTGAGAACGTATAATATTGTGATTTACATTTTGCCAGTATTTATCCGTGAATTTTTATGGCTAATTTTTCGTCCTTTCAATTTCGAAAGGCTTAGTGGTATCATGCAGAGAAATCGATGTCATATCTATTTATGATTATATCTTTGTCTTATAAAAGTCAATGCATCATTTCAACTTAGCACGTATAAGTCTCGCTTAAGGTATTTCCAACTCGTAGCGAAAGAAAGCGTAACGAAGTCTTTATGATTCGACGTTTTATTCGATTCTGAAGCTGGCGTATTTTTAAAAATCTGATATATACTGCTCTTTAAATATTCAGAATATGCCTATTATATTAAAATTATTATGCATTATCGAAGCATCTTAAGTGTTTTTCAGTTAGATTTCCGATACGAGATGATGATTTCATGCATAGTTTTGTAACGGAAATTAAGATTTGATTCAAAATGTCGTTCTCCAACCACTTTTTCTGTCAACGATATTATCCTTTGTTTTATCCCAAATCATTTTCAGCTTAAGCCAGCTACGCTATGGTAAAGCAATATATAGTTTGTCAACTTTTGAATCGATTACGAACGTTTTGGACGCATCATGTATGCGGCCCCGAACCGAATTTCTATATCACACTTTCAAATATATTAGCGTGATTTAATTAGCTGGTAATAAAAGACGACTTTTACGAAGATTTTCGTAAAAACTATCGGCTGTTAACGTAGCGGATATTCGGAATCGGATAATCGTTTCTCCCAACCCATCACTCGTTTACACTACTGGACGGAAAGAGATCATACTCGAAATTTGAGCTTTTAAAATTACGTTTTTCTTTACAATTATGGAAAATATTTTCTGATACTTTACTTTTTATTCAAGTATTCCAATTATTACTATGTCCTTCATGATTTTCCAGGTAAACTTCGAAAAATAGGTTAATATTTCGACGGAAATTTTAACGGTACTCCGATCGTCATCTTTTAATTATAAACTGATCGCTTTTCAAATTCATGTCTATATAATAATATCCTTCTTCAGTCATGGGAGTTAAATTAATATTGTTTAATTTCTTTACCAATTATCTTACTTTATCCTGATTTTAGAACTTCGTCATCTTTTCATGTTATTTTCGAATAAATTTCAGTAAGAGGAACTTAAGACTATTTGCCATGTTAGTGTGAAACTAGAATTGAAACCCTGATTTATCTTAATTATAATATATCAGGCTTTAATTTCAAATATGCCCTGGAATTATTAATAGGGAATCCGATGTTAATTAGCCGTTTGTGATTTGTCGGAAAAAAATTTAAATTTTTAACGGAAGCTTCAACCGATCTCCGATCGTCATTTGTTAATTTTAAACTGAATTTTTTCTTAGAATATGTTTTTTCTGAATTTATTCCAATTATATGTAAATTATTCTATTCTTCTTTAAACATTTCAGTTGAATTTCTTGTTTTTAATTTCTTTTCCATTTTTCTTTAATCTTATTGGGATTGGAAACTCCGATCGTAATCTTTTAATTGGTAGCTGATCGTTTTTTAAATTGACGTCAATAGCATCATATCCTTCTTCAATCATAGGAGTTAAATAAATATTATTCATTTTTTTAACTAATTATCTTAATTTATCCTGTTTAGAAATGCGCAATTTTTTCATCCCATTTTGGAATAAATAACAGTAAGAGGAACTTAAGACTTAAAAATTATTTGCCATGATAGTGTAAAAGGTAGAATTGAAACCCTGATTTATCTTAATTATAATATATATGGCTTTAATTTCTATAAAGGCCTGAAATCATTAATAGGGAATCCGGTTTTAATTAGACGTTTATGATTTGTCGGAAAAAAATTCGAAAATAAGGTTTAAAATTTTAACGGAAAATTTAACGGATCTCCGATGGTCATTTGTAAATTTTAAACTAAATTTTTTCGAATAATATGGATTTTATAAATTTATTCCAATTATATTTACATTCCTGTATCCTTCTATAAATATCAGAATTGAAATTTTTTATCTTTACTATTTTTCTTAAATTTTATTGGGATTGAGGAATTACGTTTCGTCTTCGCTTACGAATTAAACGTTACCTTGTTGGCATTACAGTAGAGTTGAATCCCGAAATTACCTAAATCATATTCTTTCACTGCTTCGTTTGGAATTATGACCACCTATATTTTAAAGGAAATATGATTTTTAACATTTTATAATTTTAAATTTTTAATAAATGCGTATACAAATTTGACTTTCTAAAGTACATTCTGATCATCTGTCCACAAGGTACTCAAGTCGCTTGGAAGGAAAATGACTATTTACATCTTTTCCTTTCATGTTGAAGAAAATTATTTGATATAAAATGTGAAAAATTTAAAGGTCATTCTATAAGATTATATATATATATCTAAACATGAATATTATTTTACTTACCATTTACTTATGACTAAATAGCAAGCAGTAGTTTTTCTAAATAGTGCACTTAAGTATTAAATATAATAATACAAAATAATCCATTAATTTTCAACTTTTAAGATGGATCTGTCCAGTTCCTTGTATGCTAAACATAGAGATATTTTAGGATAAATAAAATGGTGTTATCTTTCATCTTTGAATCATATTCTTTACTTTATGGCTTTTATGCAGTTGGTTATCCATTCTTATTCTTGTTCCCCTAATAATAAGAAACAACTTGTGTTTTCAAAGTACACTTTGCTATGTAGATCATTCAATTCATTCTCTTTTAAGCAGTATTTTTTATGGGTGCCCAACAGGTTATCATACCTAAATAATGCTATATAAACCATTGACTTTGTTCATACACCTGCTTTTGTATTTTGCTGGTTATAAGACTGGATAAGTAACTGGGCTTTTCTTACCTTACAGGTCCCTTCATCACCCATTTCTACAAAACCATCAGAGGAGCTGATCGAGGTAGCTGAAATAAAGTTAAGTGTTTGCAATTCATCTGTTACTTCTTTTCTCTTGTAAATTACTCATTTTAATCTTAAATAGCAGATGCGGTCATCAGAAAACAATGATTACAAATTTAAAACCATGTCGCTGAAAACAGGATAGGGAGAGTGAGTTTGTGGACGAAGAATGGGAGATAATATTTGTGATATATAAATCCATAGCCCGAGAGATCAATTACAACTCATTTATAGCTTAAATATCTCTCTTATTGTCATGTAATAATAAGACAGAGTTATACAAGGGAAAATAATTTTGTGGTATTTTCTATACTTGAATTTACTTTGCATTTGTTAAGCAGTCATGCATTCATAGCACAATTATACAATAATCTAGAAGGTGAAGGAAGCATGGTTTTCAGCACAAGTTAGTTTATCTTTACTGCCTATGCACTTTGAATTTCTCTTTGGTCATTAATTATAACAGCCTTTGCATAGAATTGTGGATTGGCAAGAATTATTTAGGTATTGTAGGAGGCCCCCTTTTAAAACTCACATTAAAAAAATGTCATGTTTTGAATTGTGTACTATTACCTTTCATTGATGCTGATTGATTGCAATTGCCTGTTGAGCAGGAGTTTGACTCTCATTTTTAATTGAAGTTGCCCTTAAATGAAATGGTATTTATTGATATTTCGAGTAGCATGTCGTTAGTATACTGGTAATTTGTATGTTGCCATAGCTTATGAGAGACAATCAGTATAGAATACGAAGAGCTGGTGACATTCACTTTCAAACAAAATTGTTCAATAATGTGGAGTTTTTTATTGCTTATTGGTGGGAAAATTTGATGTGAGGTTGCTTTACACAGTCAGTTTAACATCTGAATTTTTTACTGCTATGGTAATTTAATTCATTTCCAAACATTGCGGGGAGGTTCATTAAGATTTATTAACATGAATGTTAACTGCTGGGTTTTGCAATGTTTGGTGATTTAGGTGTTCGAGCAAAGCCAATGTAAAACATTCCTTTAAAATATAGGTCCCTTGGCAAAATCAAACATTAACTTCCAGCGTTTCATGGTACATTCAATTCTTTATTTGAATTAAGAACTTGCATTCAATGAGGAAGAGAGAGAGCTAAGAAAATTTTGCCTTTCAAGCATTCATTGACCTGAGCAGTTCTTGTGACTTCCAATGAAACATTTGATGCTATACTGAGACTAAGCTTAAGCGGTTCCCTTCCTCACTGTCTCACTTACGGTACTGAATTAAAGTTTGTCAGTAACTCAATTAGTATCAAATTTACAATCGGGTTGCAAATGAAAGTGTTGGATTTCCATCTTTACTTTTTGAGTGTGTGTCGTTCGAGTGTGTGTGTTTGTGGAGTATACTCATGAGTGAATGATTAGTGAACATAGATTAGCAGCTTTTTTCATATTTTGTAGTTACTAACTTGGTTGACTGACTACTACTGACTTGGTGGTGGGTAGGTAGTGTTTCATCATAGTTTTGGGTGTAGTTAGTGGTTCTAGAACTAGAACATTGTGTCAATCTTTGAAAGGTAATGATGGAAATCCAACTTCATGTCTGCATTCTTGGACCCTTAATGAAAATATTTTGTTGTTGCTTAAATTGTTTTAACTTTTCTTGAGAAAGGGCTTGTATTCTTGGATATCAGGAGTTTGTTCCCTTTATATCCTGCACCACCTCTGATGTTTAATATATTTTGTTTCCTCTTAACTGTGCACCCTTGGCATTCCAATGCATCAAAAGGATGCAGACTAGATTTTACTTTCATGTTAGGATACAAATGCTGGCTTTGCACGAAACATGGGTGGTATGATTCTTATTTCTTAGTCAATACAGCACAGTTATATGGTTGGATATTCTTACTGATTCTGTAATAAGAATAACGAATCCTTCAGATGTTCGATTTGATTTTTACCTTATGGGTTCCTGATACATATCATGGAATGCTAAGAAGGGTAAATTGATTATCTGAATAAATAATTGAAACAAATTTTAACATGGATAGTTGATTAACTGATGGTAGTTAAAGGGTATGAACTATTCTGACAGCTTTTTAAGCTTATAATTTTTGTATGTCACCTGCTCTTTGTGTCATCTATAATGTGTAAACTCATCTGATTGCCATTGCTTGAGTTCTGGAATCGAGAAAGTTCTTAGGTTTCCATGGCATATGATTGCCTGGCCAACTTATTGCATACATGTAGAGCAATACACTTATTAAGAATAAATCATTAAATGAGCCTTAGAAATTATAAATCATCAAGTAAACTTCAGTGCAATAGGTATATGTGCATCCCATGTAAGGAATTGATGAAATTCATCTGTCTAAGCTTCATTGTTGTTGAGTTTTGATAAGAAATTTAATTTGGGAGCAAATAGCAGTTAAATTTAGCTCTTTATGTCCTTTTCTCCATATCATAGTTATAAAGTACCTGAAATGATTCCTTTTCAAATGTAGCTGGACCTTGCAGGATTTCATCCTGTAGTTAACATATAAGTAAGAGAGGCATTAAATAAACTATGGGACCAATACATACATTCACAGGCTGATGTATTAAGCTTGGTATTCTGTAATGTTAATTTGTAAATAATGGTGGTATTTGTTTACCTCTTACAGGGAGTAATTAGACCATTTTGCACATAGTAAATTATCATTACTGCCTATGGAGGTATAATTTGACTTGGGTCATTGTTTTTAGACTAATTTGCATAAAATTGTAGGCTTGTGAATATCATAGTAAGATCCCTTGCAAAAAAAGGAACCGTAATGTGTCCTGCTAGTAAATCAGAATTCCCTCAACTTAATATAGCAGCTTAGCACTAATGTCCTAGCAAAGTATAATGCTTCCTGTTTCAAAATAAAAAATTAAAGATTGGTCATTCAATTTTGCCTTTGAATGATTGTGAAATGACTTACTGATTGATTGGGCACTCACGTATGTATGACTGGGAAGTGACTGTGTGTGTAATAAATTCTTGTTCAATATTTTTCAGGTGTAGTACGATAGTGTTGCTCTAGATTTTTCTCAGCTCAGTGGCTTTGGGGTGTATGGGGATTGGGTGCCCAGCTTTATGTATGTTTGGAAGGTAAATGAGTATCCAATCCTATAGCTCTGTTGGCATTCTCAGCAACTGCCCATAAATATCCCTTATTAAGGTCCTTTTATTTTATAACTCTCGAATGTTAAGTCGGTTAGGGAATAACTAAGATTTACTGATCAAGACTTCAAAAGTGCATCATATATGAGTGCATCGTATAGTTCATTTTAGTTAGTTGCTTGTAAGGAATCACTAACAAAAAATTAATCCCAGCAATCCCAATAATTAATTTGCATTGGAATAATGAGGAAATCGAAGTCATTCTTAGTCCCAGTATCTATAAAAGATCGTAGCACATTTTCCATTGGTGATTTGACATGAATGAATCAGTCTTAGAAATTTTTCTTTAGAATTTGATTATTCAAAGATTTTGCAGCTCTTTCCAGGCACCTAATGATAATAAAAGAAAAAGATGATCGAGAGTTACTTTCTTGATTTCTAATGCATTAAATGGGTACCTGAATAAATTTTTGTGTTTCAAATATCTGGATTGTGTGGATAAGGAATACCATGGACTAAATTATTTGCAGCTTTCATCTAGTGGAGAGTATAAAGTGATATATTTTATGTTTGCCTTAACAGTCTCCATACCCCAGTAGTAATACCGTATAAAGCATTAAATTAGCTCATACTCCTATTTTGGCATCTTGTATATTTTTAGACTCGATTAATATGTATGCTTTTCTTTAGCTTACAGGTCCCTTCATCACCCGTTGCTGCAAAACCATTTGAGGAGCTGATGGAGGTAGCTGAAAAAAAGTTAAGTGTTTGCAATTTATCTGTTAGTTCTTTTTTCTTGTAAATTACTCATGATAATTTTATATGAGTAGATGTAGTGATCATGAAACTATGATTAATTGTTTAAAACCTTGTTGCTAAAATCATGATAGGGAGATTGGGTTTGTGGACAGAGAATGGGATATAGGATTTGTAATATATATAAAACCATGGCCCAAGAGATTAATTACTACTCATTATTTGTTTATATATCAGTTTCATTGTCTGGTAATAATTGCAAGGAGCTATGCGGAGCAAAATTATATTTGGTTATTTTCGATATTTTTAATTTCTCATTCTGCATTTGTTATATAGACATGTTTTCATAGCTAAATTATAGACTTAACTGGAAGGAGAAGGAATCCTGATTTTTAGCACAAGTTAGTTTATCATTAATGCCTATGCACTTTGAATTTCTCTTTGGTCATTCATTTTAACAGCACTTACATAGACTTGCAGATTGGCAAGAATTATTTAGGTATTGTAGGATTAAAACTCACATTTAAAATTATACTTCTATGAATTTCAGTAAAACCTCAGCTACGTTTGAGGAAAGAAAGCATATTAATCATGGTGATAGTTCAATTTCATAGTCTCTGTCAGTTCCTCAAGGAAACTTTTCATGCAATTACGAAATATTGGATGCAGTAGCTTTCTTAACTTTTGGATATGAAGCCCCTCTCTTTCATAACCTAAATCAAAGGATTGGATTTTTGATTTTACCCTTGTTTGTATGGTGTGTGAAAGTTTGAATGGAGTGCGCACTCACAAATGGATAACTGTGTGTATGGAATAAACACTGGCGTGATTGGAGGGAGGGGTTGGGTTGGGTTGGGTTGGGGCATTGCCTAGTGTTGATGAGTGTATGTGAATAGGGTAAAATGAAAATCCAATCTTAAAGCTCTACTTACAATCTTTCCATTTGCAATAGATATCACTAAAAAAAACCCTTTTTTATGCTTGGAGGGAGGTAGTGAATAGAATATCTTTGCTTATCATCCTCATGTTCCTTTCTCGTTGTTAAATTCAATCAAAACTATCTGCAGTCATGGTAGAGACTCAATCCTGGGTCTCCTGTATGATAAGCTTGAAAGTGAGGACCAGGATCAATGCATAATAGCATACCACTAATGTTAGTCTAGGACGTTTTAGTGAAAATCTTAAATTTCATATTTTGATAAATTATTTTAATGACTTATAAAAGAATCAGCGCCTGTCAGTGGATTCTCATCTCCTTCCAAATCTGCACAACTGTTATTTCATCGTAAGGAATTTGACACCCAAAGTTTTTGTTGCATGTTTATTTGGTATACTGCATAATTTGAGATCTCTAATATAGACAATTCTTAGAATCACATAATGTCATTTCTCAGAATGAATGGAGCCAGTCAGATAAATTTCATTTCATTGATGTACAAGCATCTGGGGAAACAATTGAATCCTTCTCCCTTTGGACTTTTCTGTAGGAATCTGGCATAGATATGAAATAGTTAATTGGATTTGAAAACCATAATGCACTGTTGAATGATTTTAATATTCTTTGAAATTAACTAAAAACTTGTAGACTGTAAAAACTGTAGACTTTCTGAGGTTGCCTTCCTCAGTGAATAGTAAAATACCATGTACAGAGGTTTTGCATTGTTTAGCAATACCTTCCATTGATGTTGATTGATCCCGATTGCCTGTTGATCAGGAGTTTGACTCTCATTTTTAATTAAAGTTGCCCTGAAGTGAGATCGTATTCTATTGATATATTACGAGTAGTATGTAGTTAATTCCATTACTACGCTGTAATTTGTAATTTGTACCTTGCCAACCCTAATGAGAGAGAATCAGTATAGAATGTGAAGAGCAGGTGACATTCACTTGGCCAACAAAATTTTTCTCAAAATGTGGGAATTTTCATTGCATATTGGTTGGGAAAATTTGATGCGAGGCTACTTTACCCTGTCATTACAGTATATACATTTTTTCCTTCTGTGGGAATAAAATTGAATATCAAAGGTTGTTGGGGTTCCTTAAAATTTATTAACATGAATTTTAACTGTTGGGTTTTGTAATGCTTGGTAATTTACATATTGGAGCAAAGCCAGTGTAAACATTCCTTTAAAATATTGGTTCCCTTTGCAAAAACAAATGTTAACTTCAAGCATTTCATGGTACATTCAATTCCTTAGTTGATTTTAGAACTTGCACTAAATTAGGAGCAGAGAGAGCTTCAGGGATTCCCTTCCTTGCTGTTTAAATTACGGTGGTGAGTTGATGTTTGTCAGAAACTCAATTACTATTGCATTTTTAATCAGACACCAATTGAAAATGTTGGATTTCCATCTTTACTTTTTGAGTGTTTGTTGTTTGAGTGTGTGTGTTTGTGGAGTATACTCCCAAGTGAATGATTAGTGAACATTTATTAGCAGCTGTTTTAATATTTTATATAGTTATTTGCTTGACTAACTATTACTGACTTGGTGGTGGGTAGGTAGTGTTTTATCATAGTTTTGTGTGTAGTTAGATGTTGTAGAACTAGTACATTGTGTGATTCTTTGGAAGGTAATGATGGAAATCCAACTTCATGTCTGCGTTCATGGACCCTTAATGAAAATATTTTTTTGTTGCTTTAATTGCTTAAACTTGTCTTGAGAATCAGAGAGTGATTCAGATCTGTGGTTTCCTCTGACCTTGGCTAGCAAGTCGACTACAATGTGGTAGCTCGTATATATTCTTCGATATCGGGAGTTTCTTCCCCTTGTATCTTGCTCCAATTCTGATGTTTAATAGCTTCTGTTTCCCCATAACTGGTGCACCCTTTGGCATCCCAATGCACCAAAAGTATGCACACTATTATTACTTTCAAGTTAGGATACAAATGCTGGCTTTGCACCAAACTCGGGAGGTATGATTCTCATTTCTTACTAAATACAGCAAGTTAATATGGCAGGATATTCTTGCTGATGATGGAATAAAGAATAACGCAGTCCTTCAGATGTTATAGCAACCAATTTTTTCTTCATGGGTACCTGTTAGTTATCATGAATTGCTAAGAAGGATAAATTCAATATCATAATAAATGATTTTTGAAAATTAAGTTTTAATATTGATGATTAATATCTGATGGTGGTGAAAGGGCCTGAACTATTCAGACAGCTTGTTAAGGTTGTAATTTTTGTATGTCACCTGCTCTTTGTGTCATATATAATATGCAAGCTCAGCAAATATATCCATTGCTTGAGTTCTGGAATTGAGAGAAAGTTCTTAGATTTCCATGGCATTTGCTTGCCTGGCCGATTTATTGTATTCAAGCAGAATAATATACTTAGTCTTTGTTGAAATATTTCTGTTACAATCGAAGTCTTCAATTAGTCTGTTAGTTGTTGATTTTCACAGTTTTCTTTAGATTTTATTGAGGCTCCTTGACGTGACTTTGTTGATAAATTTTTTTTTGAAAGTCAAAATTCCTGATTAATTCAGCTGACTGTGATAATGCTGACTGTTGTCAAGCATTAACACAATTTCGATAGTTCCTTTATAATTCGTTATTTTTTCATGGAATTTCTTTTGCATATTCCTACTTATTGATTTATTTTAGTGATTAGGTATTACTCTTCTCTTTCAGTATCATTTATCAGTGTTTGCTGAAGCAACCAAAAGCTGTACAGATGGACATACTGCAGTATGGTGGAATGGCACAACTCTGTGATATTGAATACAGGAAGAGTCAGCGTTTCAGGATAGAGCAATAACAAAAGCCGATGAATAACTAGATAGTGACCTACCAAAGGATATTAGATGTACATACCTTAATGTAAAAAATTAAAGATGATAAAATTCTCTCAATTTCTGATTCTGGTGTGTATAATTATTACACTCAGGCATTTAAAATATTAAAAATTATGTATGCTTCTCGTGAAGACTTGCTGAAATATATGATTTGTTTAATCAATTTTTGCATATTATGCATCAAAAAGATTTGTCTTGTGGATCTACTAATGCAATTTTAAAAAATTGTATATAATGTATCATTGATAACCTTTGCATCCTAGGCCACAAAAAAATATTGCCAACTGTATAGTCTCTCAAAATTGTAAGGCCAGGAAAATGTATAATCAGTGAGCAATGTATAATCATTTGCCTTTGTATTCCCTTAAATAAAGTTCTCCATATTGGGATGCCTATAATAAATGGGGGGGACTATAAATAGGGGACTTGGAAAAGTAATTGGTCAAGGGGTAAAGAGAGGGAAGGGAAGTGGGAATAGGGAGGCAGTGAGGAAAGGGTAGAGAAGGGGTGTGGGGCAAAAGAAAGACATGGGCTGGGGGAGACAGAGGGGAAGAATTGGGGCAGAGGAAAGGTTAGGGGCAGAAAGGGGTAGTGGGATATTAGGAAGGATGGGCAGAGGTTTGGGTAGGAGCGGCAGAGGGGAAAGGAGGGTAGTGGGAGGGTTGGGGCAGAGGGAGAGGTAGAAGGGGCCAGGGGGAAAGGGGGGCAGTGGGAAGGATGGGGCAGAGGGTAAGGTAGGAGGGGGCAGAGGGGGTAAGTGGGGAGGTGGGAAGGATGGGGCAGAGGGTAAGGTAGGAGGAGGCAGAGGGGGTAAGTGGGGAAGTGGGAAGGATGGGGCAGAGAGAAGGTAGGAGTGGAATGGGGGGCAGTAGGAGGGTTGGGGCAGAGAGGAGGTAGGAGGAGGCAGATGGGGTAAGTGGGGAGGTGGGAAGGATGGGGCAGAGGGTTAGGTAGGAGGAGGCAGAGGGGAAAGGGGGCAGAGGGAGAGGTAAGAGGGGCCGTGGGGAAAGGGGGGCAGTGCGAGGGTTGGGGCAGAGTAGACGTAGGAGGAGGCAGAGAGGGTAAGTGGGGAGATGGGAAGGATGGGGCAGAGGGAGAGGTAGGTGGTGGCAGAGGGGGTAAGGGGGGAGGTGGGAAGGATGGGGCAGAGAGAAGGTAGGAGGGGCAGAGAGAAGGTAGGAGGGGCAGAGAGAAGCTAGGAGGAGCAGAGGTGAAAGTGGGGGCAGTGGGAGGGTTGCGGCTGAGGGTGAGGTAGGAGGAGGCAGAGGGGGTAAGTGGGGAGGTGGGAAGAATGGGGCAGAGTGTTAGGTAGGAGGGGTCGGTGGGAAGGTTGGGCTGGACGCTAAGTAGAGTTGAGTCGCGGAGAATTCGAAAAAGGGACCGGTGGTAGCAGAGATGTGGGAGTCGGAAGGGAAGAGAGTCGAGAATAGGGCAGGGGAGGTGCAGAGTATATGGAGCAGAGAAGATTGGAGGGATGCATTAGCGAAAATAATTTTTGTATCGGTAAATTGCAGGAATGTAACGTCTACTTAGAAGATTTTCTTACAACCGAAATAAATATATATGTCTAATCCATTTATGCTTTATTTCGAAAATTACTCATTTGTATTTAAAGAGTTACTATCGAAAACCCTATTGTATTATTTTCGAAGATTTTTAATGATCATAACCATATCTGAATAAAATTAAGCAAGTAAAATATATCGAAACTTTGAACTCTGCAATAAGTCGGATATATTTATGTTTCGAAGGACTGCTCTTTCCTAACAAAGGTCATCCTCGGGTGTAACACTGTAATAAGTGAGATAAGAATTATAATTGATACGGTTATGTTATTAAGTCATGTTACACTAATTTTTTTAAATATCACAGAATTTTCAGTTTTATTTTAATTTGCATTCATGTCTTTAGTTGCCTATATTTGACATACCTCGAGTAACTCACTCAATGTCATCAAATACTTTTGATTTCTGCATTCTTGCCAATTAGAAACTTAAAGAATAAAGTAAAATAACTTCATTTTTAACGTTCACTCCTAAATGCACCCACTCACAAACAATCCAACTACTTTGGCGTCCATACTATAAGTTGCTTTTTATGATTATGAAATTCTTTCCGTGAATTTATTTATTCGTTTAAAAATTAGGACTTCTTCGCGATCGCCAAGTTGCTGGCATACGTGTAGACATGTAGATTTCAACTTTTATATGATGATAAATAGTTATTTGCGTATAATTAATTAGTGTGCTCCCTAGTATCCAAGGGGGCAGCGTGCTCGCCTTTGGTGAAAGAGTTCCCGGGTTCGATTCCCTATGGGGGCCCATATGTGCGAAACGACCATAGATGTCGAAGCACTTTTAACAATATTACTAGAATCAGACTATAATTAAATACCAGCCTTTCGTTTTCTTAAAATGCTCCAGAATGGACTTCTTCCACACCTCAAACTTGTGGGAATGTTGGCTCTTATTTCCATCGATTTATTAGTTTTTTTGCATATTATGTTGTGTGCGGGGTTTAGCATTTTAATAATAATTATGCTGTAAGGAATTGAAAGTCTAACGATTCTGATGAATGTAACTGAAATGTAATCCCTACGTATTGTGGAAGGGCTATCCCTTTCCATGACTTCGCCAATAGCATCATCTACTTCTAAGCCTGATGTTTATTCTGTACTCAATGCATTATTGATTTCGTCCCTTGATACTCACCAGCGAATGCAAACCAACCTAATTACTGCAATTATAGCATTCAATTTACTATTCACTCAATTATTCACTTCAGTTTATTCGCCTTTCTTCTATCTACTGTATAATCGTAAACTTTAAAATTTTCGTAACCATGTTATTCATCCTAACTTTAAATTCGTAAGGATTTTTGAATTCTTGTTTATGTTAAACTTTTCAAAACCTCCTGTATTCCTTTCCATTTCAACAATTACGTTACTTGAACCCTTATTAGTTTTCCAATCCTTCAATCTAAAATTTAACGAGTTATGTAATTTAAACTTGTAAATTTTGTTTCGCCGGAATACGAAATTTTAAGAATCGGTTGCAGCTATCTGCTGAAACGTCATAAGGTTATAATAACTTCCGAAGGCGAGATTAACCCAATTAGGGGATAGCTAAATATAAGATCTTTATAGTAAAAATCTAAACTTTATAACCTTTGCTAGAGACCATTCAAATTCAATTCAACCATTAAGTCAAAGTTTCAATATTTTAATACAAAGGAAGCTACTGATGAATACTAGTTGCACCTCAAATTATATGATTCGTTTTCAATAGGCAAAGTTTCCAATATTTGGTAGCACTGTTTTAATTACATTTTTTAAAGCTTATGGGATAAAAACTTAATTTTAATTTACTTCAGTATGAAAATTTTAAATTAAATTTCCGAAAATTTTTTTTTATGATTTACCATTCATTTAGTATGAAACTTGATTTTTCACCAACTTAGAAATTTGAAGAAATGACAACGATTCATGGTTGTAAATGAAAATTTTCTTATGTTTTTAAATACAAAATTTAACAGTGATTTGCAGAATTTCATTGAATTTTTCATCCTTTCATTGAATTTTATCAAGTATGAAAGTAAAATCAACTTTTCAAAAGTAGTTTTTGTAATGTAGTGTTCATTCCTCATGGATATTTTTTTCACAGCAGGAGGCGAAATGATTACTTGAAGCTATTCCTTTTACATGTTCCGTTCTGAGACGGTCGATGGCACCCTTCATCTAAATCCCGAAAGTAATCTGGTTGCATCGCATGGCATTTAGGTAAGGATTAATACATTTTACTTCCTAAATTTTATTCAGATATGGATATGATCATTAAAAATCTTCGAAAATAATAAAATAGGGTTTTCGATAGTAACTCTTTAAATACAAATGAGTAATTTTCGAAATAAAGCATAAATGGATTAGACATATATATTTATTTCGGTTGTAAGAAAATCTTCTAAGTAGACGTTACATTCATGCAATTTACCGATAGAGAAATTATTTTAGCTAATGCATCCCTCCACTCTTCTCTGCTCCATATACTCTGCACCTCCCCTGCCCTATTCTCAACTGTCTTCCCTTCCGACTCCCACATCTCTCCTACCATCTGTCCCTTTTTCACTTTATCTTATTCTCCGCGTCTCTCCTCTACTTAGTGTCCAGCCAAATCCTCCAACCGCCCCCTACTACCTAACCTTCTGCCCATCCTTATCACCTCCCCACTTTCCCCTCTGCCTCCTCCTACCTCTTCCTCTGCCCCTCTTTCCCCTACTACCTTCTCTCTGCCCCATCCTACCAACTTACCACCTCTGCAACCTCCTGCCTCTCCCTCTGCCCCAACCCTCCGACTGCCCTGCTTTCGCCTCAGCCGCTCCTACCTTCTCTTTGCCCCATTCTTCCCACCTCCCCACTAACCCCCTCTGCCTCCTTCTACCTCACCCTCAGCCGCAACCCTCCCACGGCCCCACTTTCCCCTCTTCCTCCACCTACCTGACCCTTTGCCCCATCCTTCCCACCTCACCACTTACCCCCTCTGCCTCCTTCTGACTCCTCTCTGCCCAACCCTCCCACTGCCCCAACCCTCCTACTGCCCCCCATTCCCCTCCTACCTTCTCTCTGCCCCATCCTTCCCACCTCACCACTTACCCCCTCTCCCTCCTCCTACCTCCTCTCTGCCCAAACCCTCCCACTGCCCCCCTTTCCCCCTGGCCCCTGCTACCTCTCCCTCTGCCCCAACCCTCCCACTACCCTCCTTTCCCCTCTGCCGCTCCTACCTAAACCTCTGCCCATCCTTCCTAATATCCCACTACCCCTTTCTGCCCCTAACCTTTCCTCTGCTCCAATTCTTCCCCTCTGTCTCCCCCAGCCCATGTCTTTCTTTTGCCCCACACCCCTTCTCTACCCTTTCCTCACTGCCTCCCTATTCCCACTTCCCTTCCCTCTCTTTACCCCTTGACCAATTCCTTTTCCAAGTCCCCTATTTATAGTCCCCCCCATTTATTATAGGCATCCCAATATGGAGAACTTTATTTAAGGGAATACAAAGGCAAATGATTATACATTGCTCACTGATTATACATTTTCCTGGCCTTACAATTTTGAGAGACTATACAGTTGGCAATATTTTTTTGTGGCCTAGGATGCAAAGGTTATCAATGATACATTATATACAATTTTTTAAAATTGCATTAGTAGATCCACAAGACAAATCTTTTTGATGCATAATATGCAAAAATTGATTAAACAAATCATATATTTCAGCAAGTCTTCACGAGAAGCATACATAATTTTTAATATTTTAAATGCCTGAGTGTAATAATTATACACACCAGAATCAGAAATTGAGAGAATTTTATCATCTTTAATTTTTTACATTAAGGTATGTACAGCTAGTTCCAAAAAAAACTTACCACCTAAGCCGCAACCCGCATACCAGACGCGAAGCTCGATGAGAGCGAGTCTAGAGTTTTCCACGCATTCTATTGGCTCTTGGAAGGAAGGCGCCTTTTTAAACCGTTGTGAAACGCGTTGAACGTATTTGTACTGTCTTTATTAGCACGAAATCTACTTTAAATTTAGTGTTAATTTTTACTATGTCAGCAGCATAGTATTAAAAAATGAATGAGAATCGGATCTCCTTATTTCGGCCAGAAATTTCTGCGTAATTCACCTTTTTCTGGAGGCATCGGGTAAACTTACTTTAGCTGCTTCAATTATCCAATGAAAAATTATGTCATTGCAAGATTAAAAAGGATTATATTATTACGTTTTTATGCTCTTGACGCCTACAGGAAGAACTTTTAAATTTATTTAGAGGAAATTCACGACTATGACTCAAATAGAAAGATGAACGAAAACTCAGCAAGGAGATAAAGAATAATTAGGAATAAGAACACAATCAACTGTATGTCAACTAATTTATGTTGCAGAAAAATTCTATCGAGAAGGAGAGTATGAAAAAACTTCGAAACCTACTGAGGAAAGCAAAGATGAAAAGAAACTTTATCTGGACGAATACACCGAGAAAGAATCATTTTAAGTCAACCTGGTAGAGGGCTCTGAAAATTAGACCCAAAACATATTACAATAAAGTAAACCAAATAAATTACGATCAACTACATCAGATAATTACATCAAATATTATAAAAATTTTAAATACCACCAAATCATATGATAGAAAGTAAAATATTTATTGGTGTGCTATCATCATTTTCTAAGGTAATTGTTTAAAATTCAAATTGCTAATTTAATATTTTAGAAAATAACATAGGTATTAGAATAGTAGCACAATTTAAATACTGAGGGCTACAAAATGTTTTCACGTATCGAATTAAAAATTAATATACCACGAAATTAACGCCAGCATCTCGTAACATTTTTCCTAAAATATTGTTCATTGCCAGTCCCAGAAAAACTATCCCTTTAATTAAATCAAGTTCATGTTACTTGCAAAATTACGCTGTCCCAACTTTTATCTGATGCTAAATCTCTTTCTTGCCCCGTGGTGCAAATTTTGACTCGATTTCTTCGCAGTTGAATTATTCTGCAATACACAGAGGTATAAACTTTGCTTGATACGACAATTAACAGAGCATTAGGTATTTCAGTATATATGCATCAACATGTCATTCCGTTCTTACTTCCACCAGGCATTCGTGGTGACGGTATCAGATGAAGCAATATGATTTTGAGATGAGATTTGGCTGTTTCTGACAAATTCGCGTCTGAGGTTTTACTAATTCTTCCATGGAGAAAGGAGAACTTTCCTTTCCTCCACCCTGGCCCTAGGAGTATCCCCTATTCATTCCTTTGTTGTTTCTTTTTCTTTTGTTGCGTCCATCGAAAGGTATTGTCTATTTTCTCAAAGGAACCATAAAACGGCCGATGGGTGAAGGTGAACTCCGCTCTGAGAAGAAAAACCCCCTTTTCGGCAGATTGTGGATGGTCGTATGTATCCGGGGTAGCGAATTTGAAAGCGCTAATGAGGATTCCTGACCGCACCCCTGCTGAGCAGGTATCAAAGGTTAGGGTATGGTGGCGGCGACCGATCACAAGTAAGGTGGGAAATGGTGGATCCGCGATTTGTAATCTTCGCCGCAGGTATTCCCTTAGGGAATGAAGATATTCAACTCTATTTTTGAGGTAGACGACCTTTCAGGACTTCTTGCAAGGAATACACTTTAAGATGGTTAAGAAACAACAGTTAGTATGGCAAATCAAAACCTTAAGACTAATTTGCATATAAACTCCAGGTTTCCTATACTTGCATATTGCAGGTTTACACGTTAACACCTGGTTTATTTACATTTACATTAATACCCCGTGAGCCGCCGTATGACTTATGTCAGGGGGTGTGAAAACAACCACAACAGGATTTCCAAATGGTCCTGAAATGATTTTCAGAACTATACGCTTGACTAATGTTTAATAAGACTAATGATTAATGATTGCTGCTTCGGTTTCTGAATGCCTCAAGTAAGATATATAACCCGAATTATTTGAATGGTGCATAATATGTATAATAATTAAAAGAAAAATCACTATCAATAATTATGAATGATGGGTAAAAGGAGTCATGGAAGAACACGTTAAAAATAGAAACCAACGGATGGTAACCGGAGTTACATGAGAATATTCCTGTAATTCTCATGATTCATACGTTAGCTGTTAAAATATTCTTGGTTCTATATGTAATCCATTATTCCAACATTCACTCCAAGGACCTTCGTAACACCCTCATCCTAGGCACATCATAATTCTCTACGAACTTTGCGAAGATGTTTTTTAAATTTTTCATAGTATTTTTAAATAGTAATGCAAGGAAGATCATTCCAGTTAAAATAGGACCTTCGGAAAATCTGAATGATAACATAAAGTTGACAATGTTTGGGTGCATCATATCAGAATTAGTATCTCTATATTCTGCTTTTAAAGTGAATGGTATAAACTGTATTAGCTTATACTAAATAACTAATTCAACAACAAAAATGAAAAAATAAGTAATGCTGCCTATCGTCAATTTATATCAATCAAGCTCTTCGTCAATGATTGTTTACTTTATTTATATAAATTGTTTTTTATGCTTTATTTCGTCCCTACATTGAGCTAAAAATTTCGTAGTTTGGAATAACTTGAGAAATGAACAATGAACTATAGAAATGCCATCTAATATTTATTCCTTATGCTCACGAGAACCAAATCGTTTCACTTCTCTTATAACATCTATGATACAAAATAGATAGAGCGTTGAAGATGATCTTACTACATCAACTAAAGTTTCTATTATCATGTCACTAAAATATGAATTGAAACGTAAATATGGAATTTTAGATACTCCACATATTCAGTGTCGCAGAAACTTAGAGTTTATACGCCGATTACAGATAAATCACATCTCTAAAGTTAGGTAAGATTTAGAATAAACCATTGGCTTGCATAGATAGTAATACCAATGTTAGCAATTTTTATCGGTTTGAAAAAACCGAACTCTCTTTCCAAAATAAATTGCTGATAAGAAGATGGTTTAGGTTCTGGCTTAGTAAACTACTCGAACTTTCTTATAGAATTAAAAGATTGGTACGATACATTGAACATCGCTATTGCATACAATTTCGGAGATCCTGGGAATTACTGATGCATCAGAAGGAAATTTCTGAAAGTATGATAAGCCATGGGCGTTATATCCTGTATATTTGAATGTTAACCATTCTTGACTAATATATTACTTAAATTGGATAAATGAGTAGTTTCTCTGGAGGCTGTCATAAACGGAAAAAATATATGTTGGATGAGAAAATTGAGAAGGTGAGTGAGTGGGTTATACTTTTAAAAGAGGTCGTTGCTCCTACTCAAAGTAACCAATTGGTCAACGAGGAACGCAAGAAATGCCATTACCTATTGTGATTTATCCAAAAATCTGGAATTAACATACCTCTTACACTTTCGGTTGTTAAATTCATGTGAGTGTATGTATTACTGTTGCCGTCGTTTCTCACTTCCCTATCTCTATCAAAACAGTCCCCCTCTTGAAGTCCTCGTGAATTCATTGCTTTAACCACTTCTTCCAATCACTCCTCTATCTTGCTTTTCAAATTTGTCATGGAATGTGGAGAGATGAAAAGTTTCTCATAGCCATACATTTTAAATACGAAGGAATATTTTCAATATCACCGAGCGATAAATATGTAGATAGACTATTCATACCAAACCACCGCCCATTCATCTCAATCATTAAAATTCTGTCGAAAAAATATGAGAGTTACGTAGGGCCAGCCATCAACCGAGGGGAGAAAAATTTCAACATGAGCCTCATATGCGCTTCTTATCCCCGTGTGATACTTACAGGGTTGGAATTACAGGTAAAGAGGCCCTAAAACTATTTCACTAAGTCCCTATTATTTCGCGTATTTTTAACGTTTTCTACATTATAATAATTGTAAACGTTATAATAAACAATTGAAATATAAATAATGTAGGTAGTTTTGTATGCATTCAAAATTAATTGAAAATTTTACATTCATAGCTTACAGTAGCATTCAATGAGCATTATGACAAAACCTCATTCCCTCTATCTTTTTGTGTATTTTAGAACTTGATAAATACGAGAGAAGAACGTTTAAGAACGTAATGGTTTGTGACTGCAACCATTTCAAGAGGAATCCTCAGAAGAAATCACGTTTATTCGATTCACACTTCAATGACACCAAAAAAAAATCATTTTGGATTCAAAATCAACGTGAAAGATGGTTGTCTCGTATCCGTCATCTTTATTAATTCAGGAAAATCGATCCTAGCACATTTTCTATCAATTGATTTGGACGGTATATTAAAAATACCAACTGCATAGATGATAAAATTTACTGATTTTTTACCGATCGAGTTTTAATTTTGATGCTTATCAAATTAAACAAAATTTATCTAAAATACGCAGAGAATGCCTCAAGACTTCATACTACATCTTTACTTATAGATTTTTTATGTATTTAAAGTAATAGCCTAGATATGGCCATGAGTTTGCCTTACGTTACTTGTGTAGATTGCATTCACACAGGGTGTGATAAAACAGGTGATCGATATGGACTCCTTAGGTATATAATTTTAAAGGCTAATAACTCTTCTCTTGAACGATGTATAATATTATCTACTATTATAATATATAATACGACCCATTATAACCGCAGAGTTTTACAAGCGAAGGCGTCGAATTCGAGGTCTATACATTTTGGGTCCGACACTGATTCAAACTGCGCGGAAATTTTCTTCCTCCCATCTCAGTCCTAACCATAAGCTCAGAGCGGCTCAGAGGCAGATTTTGAGAAAATTTCCTTCGTCTTGCTCGTGCCTTTCGTCTCAGACTCAAATTTTATGAGGGGAAGGGGGTTTGCCTCGGTTTCCTAGGAATAACGGGACCTCGTGTGCGACGCTTCCCTCTGTGCGAGAAGCAAAGCTAGAATATATACTGATTTGTAATAACCATTTTATAATAACTGAATTCTTGCATTACAACATCCATATTGTTATAATACTATTCTGCTACGCCAATGTCACCAAACTAAGGATACTAATAAATATTTGCAATATCAATAATGCAAATAAATCCATTTCAACTCTGCAAGCGGAGCCAGGACAGAAGCAGACTATCTCCTCCATGTTTTCCCTCTCTCTCTTTCTCTCTCACTTCTTAAGGCTCGCTTGCAGGAAACTCACTGCCTGTTATGCGGGTTGCGGCTTAGGTGGTAAGTTTTTTTTGGAACTAGCTGTACATCTAATATCCTTTGGTAGGTCACTATCTAGTTATTCATCGGCTTTTGTTATTGCTCTATCCTGAAACGCTGACTCTTCCTGTATTCAATATCACAGAGTTGTGCCATTCCACCATACTGCAGTATGTCCATCTGTACAGCTTTTGGTTGCTTCAGCAAACACTGATAAATGATACTGAAAGAGAAGAGTAATACCTAATCACTAAAATAAATCAATAAGTAGGAATATGCAAAAGAAATTCCATGAAAAAATAACGAATTATAAAGGAACTATCGAAATTGTGTTAATGCTTGACAACAGTCAGCATTATCACAGTCAGCTGAATTAATCAGGAATTTTGACTTTCAAAAAAAAATTTATCAACAAAGTCACGTCAAGGAGCCTCAATAAAATCTAAAGAAAACTGTGAAAATCAACAACTAACAGACTAATTGAAGACTTCGATTGTAACAGAAATATTTCAACAAAGACTAAGTATATTATTCTGCTTGAATACAATAAATCGGCCAGGCAAGCAAATGCCATGGAAATCTAAGAACTTTCTCTCAATTCCAGAACTCAAGCAATGGATATATTTGCTGAGCTTGCATATTATATATGACACAAAGAGCAGGTGACATACAAAAATTACAACCTTAACAAGCTGTCTGAATAGTTCAGGCCCTTTCACCACCATCAGATATTAATCATCAATATTAAAACTTAATTTTCAAAAATCATTTATTATGATATTGAATTTATCCTTCTTAGCAATTCATGATAACTAACAGGTACCCATGAAGAAAAAATTGGTTGCTATAACATCTGAAGGACTGCGTTATTCTTTATTCCATCATCAGCAAGAATATCCTGCCATATTAACTTGCTGTATTTAGTAAGAAATGAGAATCATACCTCCCGAGTTTGGTGCAAAGCCAGCATTTGTATCCTAACTTGAAAGTAATAATAGTGTGCATACTTTTGGTGCATTGGGATGCCAAAGGGTGCACCAGTTATGGGGAAACAGAAGCTATTAAACATCAGAATTGGAGCAAGATACAAGGGGAAGAAACTCCCGATATCGAAGAATATATACGAGCTACCACATTGTAGTCGACTTGCTAGCCAAGGTCAGAGGAAACCACAGATCTGAATCACTCTCTGATTCTCAAGACAAGTTTAAGCAATTAAAGCAACAAAAAAATATTTTCATTAAGGGTCCATGAACGCAGACATGAAGTTGGATTTCCATCATTACCTTCCAAAGAATCACACAATGTACTAGTTCTACAACATCTAACTACACACAAAACTATGATAAAACACTACCTACCCACCACCAAGTCAGTAATAGTTAGTCAAGCAAATAACTATATAAAATATTAAAACAGCTGCTAATAAATGTTCACTAATCATTCACTTGGGAGTATACTCCACAAACACACACACTCAAACAACAAACACTCAAAAAGTAAAGATGGAAATCCAACATTTTCAATTGGTGTCTGATTAAAAATGCAATAGTAATTGAGTTTCTGACAAACATCAACTCACCACCGTAATTTAAACAGCAAGGAAGGGAATCCCTGAAGCTCTCTCTGCTCCTAATTTAGTGCAAGTTCTAAAATCAACTAAGGAATTGAATGTACCATGAAATGCTTGAAGTTAACATTTGTTTTTGCAAAGGGAACCAATATTTTAAAGGAATGTTTACACTGGCTTTGCTCCAATATGTAAATTACCAAGCATTACAAAACCCAACAGTTAAAATTCATGTTAATAAATTTTAAGGAACCCCAACAACCTTTGATATTCAATTTTATTCCCACAGAAGGAAAAAATGTATATACTGTAATGACAGGGTAAAGTAGCCTCGCATCAAATTTTCCCAACCAATATGCAATGAAAATTCCCACATTTTGAGAAAAATTTTGTTGGCCAAGTGAATGTCACCTGCTCTTCACATTCTATACTGATTCTCTCTCATTAGGGTTGGCAAGGTACAAATTACAAATTACAGCGTAGTAATGGAATTAACTACATACTACTCGTAATATATCAATAGAATACGATCTCACTTCAGGGCAACTTTAATTAAAAATGAGAGTCAAACTCCTGATCAACAGGCAATCGGGATCAATCAACATCAATGGAAGGTATTGCTAAACAATGCAAAACCTCTGTACATGGTATTTTACTATTCACTGAGGAAGGCAACCTCAGAAAGTCTACAGTTTTTACAGTCTACAAGTTTTTAGTTAATTTCAAAGAATATTAAAATCATTCAACAGTGCATTATGGTTTTCAAATCCAATTAACTATTTCATATCTATGCCAGATTCCTACAGAAAAGTCCAAAGGGAGAAGGATTCAATTGTTTCCCCAGATGCTTGTACATCAATGAAATGAAATTTATCTGACTGGCTCCATTCATTCTGAGAAATGACATTATGTGATTCTAAGAATTGTCTATATTAGAGATCTCAAATTATGCAGTATACCAAATAAACATGCAACAAAAACTTTGGGTGTCAAATTCCTTACGATGAAATAACAGTTGTGCAGATTTGGAAGGAGATGAGAATCCACTGACAGGCGCTGATTCTTTTATAAGTCATTAAAATAATTTATCAAAATATGAAATTTAAGATTTTCACTAAAACGTCCTAGACTAACATTAGTGGTATGCTATTATGCATTGATCCTGGTCCTCACTTTCAAGCTTATCATACAGGAGACCCAGGATTGAGTCTCTACCATGACTGCAGATAGTTTTGATTGAATTTAACAACGAGAAAGGAACATGAGGATGATAAGCAAAGATATTCTATTCACTACCTCCCTCCAAGCATAAAAAAGGGTTTTTTTTAGTGATATCTATTGCAAATGGAAAGATTGTAAGTAGAGCTTTAAGATTGGATTTTCATTTTACCCTATTCACATACACTCATCAACACTAGGCAATGCCCCAACCCAACCCAACCCAACCCCTCCCTCCAATCACGCCAGTGTTTATTCCATACACACAGTTATCCATTTGTGAGTGCGCACTCCATTCAAACTTTCACACACCATACAAACAAGGGTAAAATCAAAAATCCAATCCTTTGATTTAGGTTATGAAAGAGAGGGGCTTCATATCCAAAAGTTAAGAAAGCTACTGCATCCAATATTTCGTAATTGCATGAAAAGTTTCCTTGAGGAACTGACAGAGACTATGAAATTGAACTATCACCATGATTAATATGCTTTCTTTCCTCAAACGTAGCTGAGGTTTTACTGAAATTCATAGAAGTATAATTTTAAATGTGAGTTTTAATCCTACAATACCTAAATAATTCTTGCCAATCTGCAAGTCTATGTAAGTGCTGTTAAAATGAATGACCAAAGAGAAATTCAAAGTGCATAGGCATTAATGATAAACTAACTTGTGCTAAAAATCAGGATTCCTTCTCCTTCCAGTTAAGTCTATAATTTAGCTATGAAAACATGTCTATATAACAAATGCAGAATGAGAAATTAAAAATATCGAAAATAACCAAATATAATTTTGCTCCGCATAGCTCCTTGCAATTATTACCAGACAATGAAACTGATATATAAACAAATAATGAGTAGTAATTAATCTCTTGGGCCATGGTTTTATATATATTACAAATCCTATATCCCATTCTCTGTCCACAAACCCAATCTCCCTATCATGATTTTAGCAACAAGGTTTTAAACAATTAATCATAGTTTCATGATCACTACATCTACTCATATAAAATTATCATGAGTAATTTACAAGAAAAAAGAACTAACAGATAAATTGCAAACACTTAACTTTTTTTCAGCTACCTCCATCAGCTCCTCAAATGGTTTTGCAGCAACGGGTGATGAAGGGACCTGTAAGCTAAAGAAAAGCATACATATTAATCGAGTCTAAAAATATACAAGATGCCAAAATAGGAGTATGAGCTAATTTAATGCTTTATACGGTATTACTACTGGGGTATGGAGACTGTTAAGGCAAACATAAAATATATCACTTTATACTCTCCACTAGATGAAAGCTGCAAATAATTTAGTCCATGGTATTCCTTATCCACACAATCCAGATATTTGAAACACAAAAATTTATTCAGGTACCCATTTAATGCATTAGAAATCAAGAAAGTAACTCTCGATCATCTTTTTCTTTTATTATCATTAGGTGCCTGGAAAGAGCTGCAAAATCTTTGAATAATCAAATTCTAAAGAAAAATTTCTAAGACTGATTCATTCATGTCAAATCACCAATGGAAAATGTGCTACGATCTTTTATAGATACTGGGACTAAGAATGACTTCGATTTCCTCATTATTCCAATGCAAATTAATTATTGGGATTGCTGGGATTAATTTTTTGTTAGTGATTCCTTACAAGCAACTAACTAAAATGAACTATACGATGCACTCATATATGATGCACTTTTGAAGTCTTGATCAGTAAATCTTAGTTATTCCCTAACCGACTTAACATTCGAGAGTTATAAAATAAAAGGACCTTAATAAGGGATATTTATGGGCAGTTGCTGAGAATGCCAACAGAGCTATAGGATTGGATACTCATTTACCTTCCAAACATACATAAAGCTGGGCACCCAATCCCCATACACCCCAAAGCCACTGAGCTGAGAAAAATCTAGAGCAACACTATCGTACTACACCTGAAAAATATTGAACAAGAATTTATTACACACACAGTCACTTCCCAGTCATACATACGTGAGTGCCCAATCAATCAGTAAGTCATTTCACAATCATTCAAAGGCAAAATTGAATGACCAATCTTTAATTTTTTATTTTGAAACAGGAAGCATTATACTTTGCTAGGACATTAGTGCTAAGCTGCTATATTAAGTTGAGGGAATTCTGATTTACTAGCAGGACACATTACGGTTCCTTTTTTTGCAAGGGATCTTACTATGATATTCACAAGCCTACAATTTTATGCAAATTAGTCTAAAAACAATGACCCAAGTCAAATTATACCTCCATAGGCAGTAATGATAATTTACTATGTGCAAAATGGTCTAATTACTCCCTGTAAGAGGTAAACAAATACCACCATTATTTACAAATTAACATTACAGAATACCAAGCTTAATACATCAGCCTGTGAATGTATGTATTGGTCCCATAGTTTATTTAATGCCTCTCTTACTTATATGTTAACTACAGGATGAAATCCTGCAAGGTCCAGCTACATTTGAAAAGGAATCATTTCAGGTACTTTATAACTATGATATGGAGAAAAGGACATAAAGAGCTAAATTTAACTGCTATTTGCTCCCAAATTAAATTTCTTATCAAAACTCAACAACAATGAAGCTTAGACAGATGAATTTCATCAATTCCTTACATGGGATGCACATATACCTATTGCACTGAAGTTTACTTGATGATTTATAATTTCTAAGGCTCATTTAATGATTTATTCTTAATAAGTGTATTGCTCTACATGTATGCAATAAGTTGGCCAGGCAATCATATGCCATGGAAACCTAAGAACTTTCTCGATTCCAGAACTCAAGCAATGGCAATCAGATGAGTTTACACATTATAGATGACACAAAGAGCAGGTGACATACAAAAATTATAAGCTTAAAAAGCTGTCAGAATAGTTCATACCCTTTAACTACCATCAGTTAATCAACTATCCATGTTAAAATTTGTTTCAATTATTTATTCAGATAATCAATTTACCCTTCTTAGCATTCCATGATATGTATCAGGAACCCATAAGGTAAAAATCAAATCGAACATCTGAAGGATTCGTTATTCTTATTACAGAATCAGTAAGAATATCCAACCATATAACTGTGCTGTATTGACTAAGAAATAAGAATCATACCACCCATGTTTCGTGCAAAGCCAGCATTTGTATCCTAACATGAAAGTAAAATCTAGTCTGCATCCTTTTGATGCATTGGAATGCCAAGGGTGCACAGTTAAGAGGAAACAAAATATATTAAACATCAGAGGTGGTGCAGGATATAAAGGGAACAAACTCCTGATATCCAAGAATACAAGCCCTTTCTCAAGAAAAGTTAAAACAATTTAAGCAACAACAAAATATTTTCATTAAGGGTCCAAGAATGCAGACATGAAGTTGGATTTCCATCATTACCTTTCAAAGATTGACACAATGTTCTAGTTCTAGAACCACTAACTACACCCAAAACTATGATGAAACACTACCTACCCACCACCAAGTCAGTAGTAGTCAGTCAACCAAGTTAGTAACTACAAAATATGAAAAAAGCTGCTAATCTATGTTCACTAATCATTCACTCATGAGTAT
Organism: Pachydiplax longipennis; assembly: GCA_036926295.1. NCBI lineage: Eukaryota > Metazoa > Arthropoda > Insecta > Odonata > Libellulidae > Pachydiplax > Pachydiplax longipennis. The sequence goes on from JAVFKF010000003.1 coordinate 3,465,279, forward strand.
ACTCCACAAACACACACACTCGAACGACACACACTCAAAAAGTAAAGATGGAAATCCAACACTTTCATTTGCAACCCGATTGTAAATTTGATACTAATTGAGTTACTGACAAACTTTAATTCAGTACCGTAAGTGAGACAGTGAGGAAGGGAACCGCTTAAGCTTAGTCTCAGTATAGCATCAAATGTTTCATTGGAAGTCACAAGAACTGCTCAGGTCAATGAATGCTTGAAAGGCAAAATTTTCTTAGCTCTCTCTCTTCCTCATTGAATGCAAGTTCTTAATTCAAATAAAGAATTGAATGTACCATGAAACGCTGGAAGTTAATGTTTGATTTTGCCAAGGGACCTATATTTTAAAGGAATGTTTTACATTGGCTTTGCTCGAACACCTAAATCACCAAACATTGCAAAACCCAGCAGTTAACATTCATGTTAATAAATCTTAATGAACCTCCCCGCAATGTTTGGAAATGAATTAAATTACCATAGCAGTAAAAAATTCAGATGTTAAACTGACTGTGTAAAGCAACCTCACATCAAATTTTCCCACCAATAAGCAATAAAAAACTCCACATTATTGAACAATTTTGTTTGAAAGTGAATGTCACCAGCTCTTCGTATTCTATACTGATTGTCTCTCATAAGCTATGGCAACATACAAATTACCAGTATACTAACGACATGCTACTCGAAATATCAATAAATACCATTTCATTTAAGGGCAACTTCAATTAAAAATGAGAGTCAAACTCCTGCTCAACAGGCAATTGCAATCAATCAGCATCAATGAAAGGTAATAGTACACAATTCAAAACATGACATTTTTTTAATGTGAGTTTTAAAAGGGGGCCTCCTACAATACCTAAATAATTCTTGCCAATCCACAATTCTATGCAAAGGCTGTTATAATTAATGACCAAAGAGAAATTCAAAGTGCATAGGCAGTAAAGATAAACTAACTTGTGCTGAAAACCATGCTTCCTTCACCTTCTAGATTATTGTATAATTGTGCTATGAATGCATGACTGCTTAACAAATGCAAAGTAAATTCAAGTATAGAAAATACCACAAAATTATTTTCCCTTGTATAACTCTGTCTTATTATTACATGACAATAAGAGAGATATTTAAGCTATAAATGAGTTGTAATTGATCTCTCGGGCTATGGATTTATATATCACAAATATTATCTCCCATTCTTCGTCCACAAACTCACTCTCCCTATCCTGTTTTCAGCGACATGGTTTTAAATTTGTAATCATTGTTTTCTGATGACCGCATCTGCTATTTAAGATTAAAATGAGTAATTTACAAGAGAAAAGAAGTAACAGATGAATTGCAAACACTTAACTTTATTTCAGCTACCTCGATCAGCTCCTCTGATGGTTTTGTAGAAATGGGTGATGAAGGGACCTGTAAGGTAAGAAAAGCCCAGTTACTTATCCAGTCTTATAACCAGCAAAATACAAAAGCAGGTGTATGAACAAAGTCAATGGTTTATATAGCATTATTTAGGTATGATAACCTGTTGGGCACCCATAAAAAATACTGCTTAAAAGAGAATGAATTGAATGATCTACATAGCAAAGTGTACTTTGAAAACACAAGTTGTTTCTTATTATTAGGGGAACAAGAATAAGAATGGATAACCAACTGCATAAAAGCCATAAAGTAAAGAATATGATTCAAAGATGAAAGATAACACCATTTTATTTATCCTAAAATATCTCTATGTTTAGCATACAAGGAACTGGACAGATCCATCTTAAAAGTTGAAAATTAATGGATTATTTTGTATTATTATATTTAATACTTAAGTGCACTATTTAGAAAAACTACTGCTTGCTATTTAGTCATAAGTAAATGGTAAGTAAAATAATATTCATGTTTAGATATATATATATAATCTTATAGAATGACCTTTAAATTTTTCACATTTTATATCAAATAATTTTCTTCAACATGAAAGGAAAAGATGTAAATAGTCATTTTCCTTCCAAGCGACTTGAGTACCTTGTGGACAGATGATCAGAATGTACTTTAGAAAGTCAAATTTGTATACGCATTTATTAAAAATTTAAAATTATAAAATGTTAAAAATCATATTTCCTTTAAAATATAGGTGGTCATAATTCCAAACGAAGCAGTGAAAGAATATGATTTAGGTAATTTCGGGATTCAACTCTACTGTAATGCCAACAAGGTAACGTTTAATTCGTAAGCGAAGACGAAACGTAATTCCTCAATCCCAATAAAATTTAAGAAAAATAGTAAAGATAAAAAATTTCAATTCTGATATTTATAGAAGGATACAGGAATGTAAATATAATTGGAATAAATTTATAAAATCCATATTATTCGAAAAAATTTAGTTTAAAATTTACAAATGACCATCGGAGATCCGTTAAATTTTCCGTTAAAATTTTAAACCTTATTTTCGAATTTTTTTCCGACAAATCATAAACGTCTAATTAAAACCGGATTCCCTATTAATGATTTCAGGCCTTTATAGAAATTAAAGCCATATATATTATAATTAAGATAAATCAGGGTTTCAATTCTACCTTTTACACTATCATGGCAAATAATTTTTAAGTCTTAAGTTCCTCTTACTGTTATTTATTCCAAAATGGGATGAAAAAATTGCGCATTTCTAAACAGGATAAATTAAGATAATTAGTTAAAAAAATGAATAATATTTATTTAACTCCTATGATTGAAGAAGGATATGATGCTATTGACGTCAATTTAAAAAACGATCAGCTACCAATTAAAAGATTACGATCGGAGTTTCCAATCCCAATAAGATTAAAGAAAAATGGAAAAGAAATTAAAAACAAGAAATTCAACTGAAATGTTTAAAGAAGAATAGAATAATTTACATATAATTGGAATAAATTCAGAAAAAACATATTCTAAGAAAAAATTCAGTTTAAAATTAACAAATGACGATCGGAGATCGGTTGAAGCTTCCGTTAAAAATTTAAATTTTTTTCCGACAAATCACAAACGGCTAATTAACATCGGATTCCCTATTAATAATTCCAGGGCATATTTGAAATTAAAGCCTGATATATTATAATTAAGATAAATCAGGGTTTCAATTCTAGTTTCACACTAACATGGCAAATAGTCTTAAGTTCCTCTTACTGAAATTTATTCGAAAATAACATGAAAAGATGACGAAGTTCTAAAATCAGGATAAAGTAAGATAATTGGTAAAGAAATTAAACAATATTAATTTAACTCCCATGACTGAAGAAGGATATTATTATATAGACATGAATTTGAAAAGCGATCAGTTTATAATTAAAAGATGACGATCGGAGTACCGTTAAAATTTCCGTCGAAATATTAACCTATTTTTCGAAGTTTACCTGGAAAATCATGAAGGACATAGTAATAATTGGAATACTTGAATAAAAAGTAAAGTATCAGAAAATATTTTCCATAATTGTAAAGAAAAACGTAATTTTAAAAGCTCAAATTTCGAGTATGATCTCTTTCCGTCCAGTAGTGTCGATTCGATCATCGATTTCTCTGCATGATACCACTAAGCCTTTCGAAATTGAAAGGACGAAAAATTAGCCATAAAAATTCACGGATAAATACTGGCAAAATGTAAATCACAATATTATACGTTCTCAGCAATGCTAATTTTCGTATCCTAGGTAGGATTAAAATGATTTATGAGACTTACCAACGTATCGAAGTCCTCTGCCTCGCCCACTAACTTCCCGCAGTTATTGGCCTAATTTAATAGAAAATTCAAATCGCGAAAAATAAAAATTAGTACATAATTACATTAAACTCCAAGCATGAACAACATTTAATGCACTTATAAGGTATCACAATTTCTAAATTTCAAATTTTAACGGATTCTCAGAAGATGATCCAGCGTGATCGTAACGGTCCGTCCTCCAGAAGAGCGCCAAAAGAACTAAATTTTACGCGGGAGAATTACTGGAATAAACAAAATGGAGGGATCTGATTGGCTGGTCCAGATGGACCACGGCTGCCATCCAATCAGATTGCACCACGTGGTTCGAAATCTGGGAATTTTCCATTCCAGTAATGATCAAAATAGATTTCATAAATTTATAACGATTAAAATAAGCGTTTAATTATTGAAAAATTATCCAAATAAAATTCAAATGTTTTTCGTAAAATTAACATGTCTTTAAATTTCTTTTCTTATGCTCAGCGTAATTTCGTAGCTCTCCAGCGTATGTTTCGTAAGAAATAAATGGTCGATTTCACGATTACATGATTATTAACGTCATTAAATAAATAAAACTCTCTCTCTAATAAAAATGAATATTATTTTAGAAAGTATTATATTAAATATCATAAAGTAACCTTAACAATCCTTACATAGAGGAAAGGGACGAAGAAGATACAACAAAGCAATCAAAGTTGTAAATTGAATATGCCTCTTTCAATCGAATTTAAAAGAACAATTATTATATTAAAGTCAAACACCAATCCTCTTTATTAGTTACGAACTCTTATGACGTTAAACCCATCTTGAGACAATAATTTATGTTAGTATGATTCAATGAATTTAGTGTCCTATTCTTTCAAAAACTCAAAATCTTAATTACCAATGCATACAAAGTGCGAAGATGATGGGAAAAGAGAGATTCTTTTTCATGATATAAACGGAAAAGATCACAGCAGTGGTTGAAGAGTAAACGGAATGAGGCTTGAACATTCAATCACTCTGAAAATGCAAAAGAAAAGATCGAGGCAAAAGACGTTACAAGAGTGATTATTGATAGACATGAACAAAGGGATTTTCGGTACTTTACTTACATCATCTAATCTGAAAGAATCCATAAAAGAGTGAAATCATTTCGACGTTTAACACTTCAACAAACATCAGCTGTCTTGCTTTAACTCCTGCATTCCAGTTTCAATTACAATTAAATCAGAAGCACATCGAATTTTTCCCTTTGATTCGTCACGTAAATGCACGATATCTCATTCATATACAGGAATATAGCTTACTTGCCATCGCATCTTGTAAAGCCTACGTTACTAGACACAGGAGAAGTTATCTCTTTCTTCTATCTTCGACTGATGGTGTACATCTTACAACTAGTAACATTCTCTATTATCCTCGCACTTTTAGATGGTGGCGGAGGGAAAAATTCTACCATTGCCAATATAAGGACTCCAAACTCGTCAACAGTAACTAGAATCAACACTTCATACGTCCTTATCATAAACACACTTTTCACACTGCTTTAAAGAAATCACTCTTTGTAATCACTGTATCCACTGTAGTTAATTCCACTCAATTCGTAGCACAATTTCACTTCCACAGGAAAATACAAAAGTCACCATCACCACACGAACAAATGTAACTAAGAGTGCCATTAAGTGACTTTAGAAGAACGGAAGTAGCAAAATCACATGACGAAAAGAACACGTTTCGTTTCTCATGATTTTCAATACCATGATCCACGCTTTCCAAAAACACAGCGAAGCGCTTCTTAATGCCCTTTGGACTTTCGTGGACGAGTAAAACAAAAATACCAATTGCAGGGCGAATTATCGTCTGTGATAGTTATTTACTATCGAAGTAGAGAAATACTGCTTTAAATATTCAGTATAGTATTTTCTTGCGAAACTGCAATGGAAATGATTCTTTTATTACGTGATCTTCATTAATTAAAGTAATGCGTTGGAGTTTATATAGAACTAATAAGGTTTTCCATAAGATGCGTTAAAAACTTTCAGTGAACAGTGTCATGGTGTTTCCATAGTTGAATAGTTTGCCTGAAAGTAGGAATATTCACGAAAGACACACGAATCTATACTCAAAGACGTGCTTAATTTAAACTCAAGTGTAATTCCAGAGTATTGTCTCAACACTTATGAATCCACTTTTACCTTCTCATTTACATTTACAATACGGATTCTTAGCCCTATCATTATTCCCTATCGGAGTCTTCAATATGCTTTGCAGAGGTAAGATAAGGAGTGAGGTAGTTTGTCATTTCTTTCCTCCCTGAGCCCGAATCCTATAAATGGAAAATATTCCTGTGATTGCAGTACTATTACTAGAGAACAAATATCTATTTACGCAGTATTAGATAAAGGAGGAGCAAGATTAATTCCAATATCCTTCATCATTCATGCCTCAGTAGCTTTGATACTATCATAACCATGAAAAATACTGAGACAGAAATGTTAGATACATATTTCTCTACTGCACCAATACTGTACCATAAGATCAGTGACAATTTTTTCATTTGGTAGAATATAGAGAATAAAAAATTACATAGTAACATAATAGGATACAATTTTTTGAGAAGTAAACAAATTCTATGATGTAACTGCATATCTTACTGCCCATCCGAATTGCAAATTGGTTTTACTCAACAGAGATTAATTTATTGAATATTCATGCCTTTAATTAAGAGGTATTCATGACTTCATTGGATGAAAATGTATTCATTTGTGAAGGACAGTGAGGAAAACGTTGCATTTATTTGCGTTTTCTAGCATTGATGATTGAGTTAAGAGAGATGCTAAATTGATTCTGGCTACTCCTCATCGAATGCTGGGTTTTCATTTTAGGGACTGTGCTGAACTAACTTGGAAATTTTCCACTTAAGCATTCAGCTTCAGCTAAATAAACCAAGCAAAAGTTACCATAATTTGTCATTAGCTTTAGTATTCAAATTCCCTCTACAGCACTTTCTATAGCCGATAACATTAATGAAAGAAAACATAGATGAAAAACTAACCATTGGAAAGTAATTGTTACCTCCATCAAATAAGGGGGGAATTAGGATCAAAACTTAATAATAATCAGGAAAATACTAAATAGTCAATGTAATCGAATGAAATGCAGTTCTCGACCTATCCTTATCTCTAATCCTTGCTTGAATCATAGGAAATCTCCCATAGGTCGGGGAAGATACGAAATTTATACTGACAAAAAGACAGAGGGAATTTTTCCCTCATTACTATTAAATAATATTTCCATTAATTAAATTTTAATGTAATACCGCTCTAATTTTTTGTAAAATATTCCGAGACATTACTTGAACGGAAGCTGAGGTAGAACAAGAGTAGAGCGGCGATCCAGATATGCCGCAGTCATAAGAAAGGTCTTCCAGAGGCTAACTATGATTAAAAATTTCACCGTTGAGAAAAATGCTTTTATGTGCCGTATTTTCCGGAGTATAAGAAGACTTTGTGGCCCAGACAAATCTGCTCAAAAGTCGTGAGTCATCTTATAAGACTGGTGTCGACTTCTATGGTTGGTGATGAAACTTCCGAGGAGGACTGGAGAATCTGCGGTCGCCACTTATGGTGGGGGAGCTGAATAAAGGCCGTGGCTGCATCCCCTCCAGATGGGGCCACCGTATGAAAGCAATCGAATCAAAATTACCGTATTGAAATCAAATACGAATAAAAAAATTACTTTTTGCGCTTTGAAAGGGGTAAGTCTTACAAGACGAGCATTCCCCAAACTCTACGTATTTACTGCAAGTTGGGTCCCCCTTACGTCTTACACGCCGGAAAATACGGAACTTAAAAGCATCTCAACGTTGAAATTTTTAATTATTTGTTTGCTTGCGTACGCATTACGGACGATTTAGGTTTTACTTAGTAAAAAATTGCAGAAGAGCTTGACTGCTCGACATTACCAGACTCTCCCCTACATTTAATGCCGGATTTTTGTATCAGAGGGGTAAGAATTTTACAGCCGTATATACGATATCATGGGGAAACTTTTTTTTTCCTCTATTTCATTTTTTGGCCATATTTTCCGAGCGCTTCACTAGATACTGTCAGTGGTGATAATAACTGAAACCATTGCCAAATGAGACTTTAGAATCGGTTACCTTCACCCCCATATAATATTTAATCGTTATAATATAAAAACATAGCCTGAATCTATTTTTGAATTAATTTAAAAATTAATGGACACGAGAGAGTACTTTCAAGGACTCTGCTCCTGATGGGTTACATCAAATAAGGAAGGATTGAGAAAGAAGGAAGCCCTTGGGAAGAAGAATTAACTTTATTTAAACAAGCTTCACAATGGATTAAATTAAATGATTAGTACTTATAAACTTGTGATATAAATCTTAAACTTTCTGATTTGTGTACCTTCTGTAACATCAGGTATTTATCTTGACTTTGACATATGTATGATATCATATTACAATCGTTCCAACGTTTGTTTACTGTTTAAATTTATAGCAATTTTAAGACTTGTTTTAATAGTTAATGATCACCGTAGATAATGTTTATCTCTTCTGCCCATTTGTAGAGTTAAATACTTTTTTCCTTTTACTGAATTAAAATATTGTTCATTAAAAACGAAATGCATATAGTGATATTTAAATCTTTCATTTCATACTTCTTTATCAATTTTAAACTATATCTAAACCTTTGTAAAGGGCTAGCCTCTTTAATAACCTTTATTCTATAGCCTTCGGATTGGCGAGAAATTAAGAAGCATGGAACTTCTATCAAAGGTTTGCAGGGAGTTTTAAAATTAAAATTGATGTTCAATCAAGAGGCATATTGTAAAGCACTCAATATTGAATGAGTAAAACAAGAGATCAGCTCATCAACCAGGAAATCAAATTGAATAATGAAAAGCAATTCCAAACAGAACAGGTCACCTCTAGTTGGTGTACAATCATCATCAAAAAGGTAAGAAAGTAAGAAGCATGGAATTTCCATCAAAGATATGCAGTGAATTAGAAGATTATAGTAAATGAATATAACTAAGAAACCAATAGAAGGAAAAGATTCAAGTACAAGTAAAGGGATCTATTTGAGGTAAAGGAAATAAGTAAGCACTATGGTAGTTAATACTTAGTGGAGAATTTGAGAGGATAATCAGGTTTGTATTTAAAAAGCTAAAAACCCAAATGATTCACAAATGATGCTGTAACAATGTAATTTGTTCTTCAAACACTGACTGGCACTTCAATCAATTGAGGACACTTACAATTAAAAAGTACTTGTTGCCAGAAGATAGAATTTTAATTATAAGATAAGCAAGGAGAATTCAATATTCCATAAGCTGAAAGTAAATTACAAAAGAAGACAAGACAGCTTTCAAATATTTTGGTCAATTCACCAGATTATAATTGATATTAGGAAAACTGAAATGGCTTGTCCGACTGAAACTGCTTTTTTACAACTCATAATATTGATAAGACTGAGAAGTTGTGCCATTTCTTTGTGATCTAAAGTCATAGATTGCAAAGATACCACAACAGCAGAATGTGCTGGTATTCCGATAGCTTGACTAATTATTTCACAACATTCATTTAAGGTTGTAAACTGTCTAGAAAGCAAACAATTATCCCAAAAGAGATAGAAGAAGTATCTGTCATTTCATTTAAGAGCAATGTAAATTTGCTGTATACAAAGGAATAGGGAAATTAGCGAATTCCAGAGGTTGTTACTAAAATCCAATATTGCCTTCTATCTTATTTAAGTATTTTCTACTTTATTTAAGTACGACGGTAAGATACAAGAAAATAAGATAAATAATGCATTAGATTAGATTAACTGAATCTAGGAAAACAATGTTAACTTTCCGCATCCTCAAACAATTCATTGAATAGATAAAGTCATACGGCTGAGTTTTAAGGATTTTAGTATAATGAGATTTATCATTTTAAAGGTAGGATGCTTTGATGTTAATTCAATTCAGGAAAGAGCTGTTGAAGTATTTTACTCCAAAGAAAGTGATAAACATGAAATAGCAAATCAGTTCCTAATATTCGATAGAAAAATTGAATTTTCTTCTCAGCACTCTTATCACGAAAGATAACTTCAGAAACATATTCTTGATTGGCTGACTTACACAGATTTTAGCTCAGGATGTACTATCCATCAGACAACTTCTGTACTTTCATATGAAAATAAATTATGGTTCTGCTCAACGAAAAGCAGGGGAAGTACCATACAAACAAATGCCAATACCATATATCATATCCAGAAAGAATGTAACTGTATCCAAAGTTCGTTGATTAATTGGCCTCATGCATTAGTTAAGTCACTGGTGGCTGAACGAAAACTGAGAGCTATTCTAATTATAATATTCTCATTTCAACATCATTCACCAGCTTTCTGCCATGCAGAGGTTTAATTCTAAATGTGAGCAAGAAAACACATTCATAGCAAAATCAAGAAAGGGAAATCAACTCACTCTTCTGCTGCCTTATTTTTAAAGCCCAGTTGAATCGTGTCTTATGTCCTGCAGATTGCAGCTGGAGACTATAGGGTTTTTCCCGCTCGGCTTCCATCAAAAGGTCTCTTTCTTGTTCCGGAAATTTATGAGCGTGAGAACCGGGGCTAGATTTAAGCAAAAAGTTTTACTTTAGTGAGAGAATATATGTCGAGTATCATCCTACACATGCAGCTTAACATCTACCTCTGCTTTTCATCGATGTCTTTTGAGAAATCGTAAGAATTTCCGAGAGTGCATTTAAGTTTTCATTGGCAGGGGATTCCGTAAGTAACAAAAAAAGTTGGTTGATGTATAAGCGTCACATTGTTTCTGAAGTTCTGATATGTTTTATATACCTTATCGTTACAAACGGAATTGATCGTTATGCAATTAAGGAATCTTTATATTTTTCATTGAAGAAGTAACATGATTAAATAAAACTCTGGTCAAGGAGCTATCACTAATAAGTATCATGAACTGATATATGCATTCTTCATTGTCTATGGTCTAGTCTACTAATATTTAATGTCTATTTTCTGGCGAAACTCTTTGAATACATTTCGTAAACAGCAAAACACTCCTTTTCGTTTCCTTCGGTTTAACTTATTTTAAAAAGAGAACTATCGTTTTCATTGTTTTCATACTGCGTATTGGAAAGCGCAATGGTGCAATGCGTACTATGAGTGCAAGTATTTAAGACATGAGGTTTAGCAGGGAATATGAAAGCGACTGTCCTATAAATCTCAGGAAATTTTGGATAGTAACTAAGCATAATTTATGAGGGGATATTTGAATTTTGTCGTTAAAGAAAATACAACAGCTCTCAAGCAGGAAGGACGTACCTCACGTACGAAGATTTTGTGAGTGTTTGATAATTAGTTGTAGGGTTGGGAGGTGAGGATCTTCCCTTTAAAAATATGTGTACAATGCGAAACTAGTAGTGGTCTGAAAAGTTTCCGACCCCAGATTTTTCAGAAAGCATGTCGAGAAATGGCGAAATGTCGGAAACTTTTCAGACTACCCATATAAATATATGTGCTACTATTCATTCTTTTCGGTTGGAGATTTGCAAGAATGAATGAAGATATTCTTGATAATCTTTTAGACAAGGTGAATGATATGAAGCAATAACGATAGGGTTTCAATAGCAATAAAATAGCTTCGACGATTTTAGAGTTTTAGAGGGAAGCATATGGCGTGAATAATTCTAATGTATCAGCGTTTTACCTGAGTTAATGTTTTCAAATCCGTTGGTTTTCTTATTGAGTTCTGTGAGATAACTTACCAAACATCTACGCTCATCAGGAACTTTTAAATGACTTAAAGTTAGTATGCAATCAAGTGTCAAGAATGTGCGGATTTCTTGGCTATTTTTCTCCCTTGTGTTAGCAGATACTTCTTTTGTAACACCGACGAATTTTTCGGGGATGCTTTTCATAGCTTGTAAGACTTGAATTAAATTAGATTTTGAATGTAAAAACAAATCTGCTTATCAACAACATCTAAAGTTACTATAAACTTGATTGACTTCAATTCTAACCGATTTCATGTGGGGTGATTCTTTATTTCTCAAATATAACGTGAGTTCGACGTTAGAAGTTAATGAGTTTTCATATTTAAAGTCGGAAATATTTGAAAAGATTGCAATGAAATACGCTTTTGATATATTTTTTTAATAAAATCGAATTGATTAGTTTAATTTCAACGCATTTTCAATTGTGTGTAGCCTATTAAGGTGCTCTATGATATTGTGGATTATGTACAAATCCTGATCCCTTCAAGTTGTTTAAATGATGCTTTAAGAATTAAAGTGATGTAATTAATAATTAGAATTAAGGCAAAGAAAAGACCAATGTTGAGGTACAGATATATTTTTTTAAATTTGAGATATCAAATTATTATTTAGAAACTCTTGGCTCGAACCATTAGAAACAGGATGTTCTTAAAATGAAGTCTGCAGCTAGAAATTGCAGAAATTAAGTAAAATGTCGGAAAGGTTTCATACAATTTGAGTAAAAATAATCAATGATATTGCATTAAATAGTAGAGATGGAGTTTCCACTCACAATCTCACATTTTTGCACAAAGAACTAAATTAAAATTATAGGCATGAGTTTGTTTGCATATAAATTAGACTGCTGTGTAATTTGATCTTATTTCTCTCGTTATAAGTAAAGAAAGTGTTCTGACAAGCATTTTTTTTAACATAAATAGTTGATTGACACTGAGATGAACATTGCCATTATATTGTTTGCTCACTACCTATTGCAGCACATTATTGGGCCACAGCTTTCAGTTGGCATGATGCTCTAAACAATTGCGCTACCATAACAGAGCAATCTCTGTAGTAGTGGGTTATTATAAAGTTTATGATCAGGTACTCATTCCAATAGAGTACACATGCACTGCAATTTATCACATTTCCTTTCCATCAATGTTCTAATATATTATTTCTATAATTAGTCATTAAAACATTAAGATGAAGTATTTCACTATCAAACTTTTAAATCTCACTCTTGTTGCAATGTGCATATTTTATTACCTCTTATTATACCATTCTACTTCTTTTATAACAGCCAGAATTAAGAAGGGGCTCTGCAAAATCACGAAATCCTGAGAACAGGTTTGGAGAATCTAGTGCAGTACAGCTGAATTCCACCATTGAATCGCTCCCTCGAGATCCCTAGACTCCAACAGATCATCCAGCTCTCCTCTCTCTTGGGCTTACTCAATTTGCGTGTGACAGAGCAAGACATTTCCAGATGAATGGGAAAGAGACTGATTCAGGTAATATATAAAGAAGAACGCTTTTGCAGGATGCAACATTGTGCAAAACATTCTGTTGTAATGACTTGACAAATTTATTAATGGATTTCATATGATTATATTTTCTATTTGAACTTAGTATTTATGCATGAAAAGATTACCATGATAAACTACTCTGTTTCTTTATCTGATCTGTAGGACTCTGATGTTACCTGTATTTTATATTTTAAGAATTCATTATCATTGCAATTTCTGCAGTAATGAAGTTCCGCCTGGGGTAATGGGTAATTAAGCCTAACAAAATGTTGCAGTAAAGTTTTTAGCAGTTTTGATCTAGGTCTTCACTAGGGTAAGCATTGGGTGGCAAATATTTTTCTAATGGGCACACAAAATCCATTAGTCATATCACTTGAAGTTAATAAAAAACATCAAAATTGTCTCTTTGAAAATTTGGAGCCAATTGACAGATAGGGAGCAGCTAAAATTTATGCCTTCACTTTTTTATTCTGTTGATGTTTCCATTTCTAGAACCATAATTTATATTTCATATGAAAGTACAGAAGATGGCTGGTACATCATGAGCTAAAATATCGGTTATCTTTCAAGCTAAGAGTGCTGATAAGAAAAATCAATTTGTCTATCCATTATTAGGAACTGATTTGCTATTTGATGTTTATCACTTTCTTTGGAGTAATATCCTTCAACAGCTCTATGAATTGAATAATAATCAAAGGATCGTAAGCTCTTAATGGGAAATCTCATTATACTAAAATCCTTAAAACTCAGCAGTATGGTTTTATTTATTCTTATTATAAATAAGTAATTGTTTGGGGATGCCTAATGTTAACATCTTTTTTCTAGATTTAGTTTATCTAATCTAATTCATCATTATCTTATTCTCTCCTATCTTACCCTCATACAGTTTACAACTTTAAATGAATGTTGTGAAATAATTTAGTCAAGCTATCCTCATATTTATAATCATGTTTTTAAGTGAAGAATCTCATTATACCGAATTCCTTAAAACTCAGCAGTATGGCTTTATTTATTCAATGAATTGTTTGAGTATGCCTAAAGGTAACATTGTTTACCTAGATTTAGCTTATCTAATCTAATGCATGATTTTCTCCTATCTCACCTTCGTACTTTACTTGAAGGCAGTTATGGATGGAACACCCTCTGGAATTTGTTTATTTCCCTAATGCTTTGTACACAGCACATTTTCATTGCTCTTAAACCAAATGACAGATACTTCTTATATCACGTTTGGGATAAATGTTGATTTGTAGACAGTAAACAACCTTTAATGTTGTGGAATAATTAAGTCAAGCTATCCAAATACCAACACATTCTGCTGTTATGGTTTCTTTGCAATCCATGACATTAGATCACAAATAAATGGCATAACTTAAGGCAACTCAGTCTGATCAATATTATGAGTTGTAAAAAAGCTATTTCAGTCTGACAAGCCATTTAAGTTTTCCTAATATCAATGATTATGCTGTGAATTGACCAAAAAATTTGAACGCTGTCTTGTCTTCTTTTGTCATTTACTTTTGGCTCACGGAATATTGAATTCTCCTTGCTATCTTATCATTAAAATTCTATCTTCTGGCAACAAGTACTTTTTAATTTTTAGTGATCTCTATTGATTGAAGTGCCAGTCAGTGTTTGAAGAACAAATTACATTATTACAGAATCACTTGTTATTCCTTTGGGTTTTTCCCTTTTTAAATACAAACTTGATTAGCTGCCCTAATTGTCCACTATGAATACACTACCATAGTGCTTCCTTATTTCCTTCACCTTGAATGGGTCCTTTTACCTGTTATTGAATCCTTTCCATCTGGTTTCTCAATTCTATTCTTTTAGTATAATTTTCCAACTCCCTGCCTAACTTTGCTGGAAATTCCATGCTTCTTACTTTCCTTTCAATATTATGATGATGGTTCACCAACTAAACTAGAGGTGTCCTATTTTGTTTGGAGTTTCTTTTTGTTATTAATTTAAATTCCCTGGTGATGAGCTCTATTCCATCTGTTGTTTTACATATTCGATAGTGAATGCTTATGATATGCTTCTTGACTGAACAGCAATTTTAATCTATAACCTATGGGGACAATAGTTGATAACATAATGACCTGCATGCCTGAGGATCAAACATATAAAGATGTCAATAAAGAATCATAAATTTTGCAATGAAACATAACTTTTAGGTAGAAACCAAGAAAAATATTACATGTATTGGCAACTTCAGAGCTTTAAGAAAGCTTCATTTTAATTACACTTGACATTTTAAAAAAATTCTCTAGGAGAAGTGAAAAGAAGTAGCAGTTGATGGCCTATTTTGAGTGAATTTGGAGTTACATATCCCAATACTTCCAGAATATTATATTACAGATTATGAATGTTTGTTAACCCATTGGGAACGAAGGCTGCTGATCGGGGGCTTAGCCAAGGGTACCTAGGAGTAGAGGATGCCTATGGACAACCTCCACTTAAGGGATTATTTACCATCCTCCTCTGCCACAGACTTCATTGAGAGAGCTCAGATTATGCGTAGCTTCTCAGTGCAGTTTGTGTAACTAAGGAGTGAAGCGGTTTCTGTTTTTCTCACTCTTTTCCTTTGCTTTTCATAGCAGTTGGAAGCGAAATTTTGAATTTATCTCAGTATGATTTCCCCAGGATCTAGTTAATGATTTTTAATAATTGGTTGTATGCATTATACAATCTTAATATTTTCAATCATTAGTGAATGAAAAGCGGCATTTTTTCATTAACATTGGCAGTAGCCAATTTTTAAATCATTGTCTAATTGTTCAATTGGTTGTTATTCACTATAAAGTACCAAAATCTACTAGAAAACAGAAAAATTAGATTCTGTTTCTGACTAAAGTATTAAAATTGCTAGCATATCTCAGTGGGTTTTAGTAAGATTGTTGCATAGAACATGTTTGGATGGAAAGTAAGGAGTTTTATGAAAGTGTGACCTTGGAAAGATGAATTAGCTTTTTCACATTCTTGCTCCAAAGGGAAATTAGTTGATTTGAAGTGTGAAGTAATTTAAGAGTGTTAGGTTTGAGGTGGTAAAAGATTTTGTCTATGATAAGTCTGCACTCGAGTTATCAGTTCTTGCATTTATAGGATAGCATTTCTACTACACTATGCTGCTACTAATATACCATCTCAGTTTGTTTGAGTGGATGATGTATGTGCCATAATTTCAGTAATTTCTGAAATCAATGGTGAATTATGGCAATTTCACCTCTCCTAACAGGGAATGGGGCAACTCGCTGAGGCTGAATCACTGCCGCCGAGTTGCCGCAGGCCCAACTAGCTGAGAGGACAACTTGCCGCAGGCATATTTTAATTATGTTTAGAACTACCTGAAATTACTTGTTCTTTGCAAGAGTTTTAAGTATATATTATCATAGAAAAAGGATATCCTTTAATTAGTCTTGTTGGCTCAATATGACCTTTTTTACAAAACCAATTTAAATAATTATATAATAAGTATCATATTTAATTTTCAAAGGTGATCTATGATGTAATTGAACAGTAAATACCAGGTGCAAAATGAAAAATAATATTTGGGAGCTAACATATAACCAGAATTTTCTTATACAATGATATGACAAACCAATTTTGTTGATTTAACCGATAAAGTGCATTACATTTTAGCAGTGATACCAAATTTACAAATATAAATAATCATATAATTAACAGATCATGGTTTTTAAGTGCCTTTATATCAAGTAATTCATTAGTAAGTACCATGTTAAGAATAAAAATCAGATCATGCATACCAACTGATAATTACATACATATCAACTTTTCATAAAAAGATATGCCTTCCTTCCTGATTTTTACATAATACAGTAAACGTAATTAACCCTTAATTATTCTCTTGGGGTGAATGTGACCCCAGGTGGTGTATTTCCCTCCTTTAAACAAAAACTAATCAAGATATTTTAACCAAATTTTTGTTTTGTAAAGATTATTACCCTTATTACACCTTCTTAGGATCATCTGAAAAGTTAGTTAATTTTAAACAATTATAAGTATGCAATCTTGGCTGTTTTACCAGATTTCCAAAAATAAATTTTAACAATATTTCAATACCTTTAAGTGCCTATGCATAAAGTAGCTCATTGCTACCAGAAAATAATGAACACCATATCTTGCATATATATTGCATCATAGGTTCCTAAGCCTTGGCGATTCAAAGCGCGAAGTGGAATATGCTCTTTTATATAAAAGTCAAAAACTAAAGTTCTGTTCAAGATATTGCATCGAAACAAACTTCAAATGAAAATTACAACATTTATCTCAATTTCTCTTGAGACAAGTTTTTCCTCACGTGAGAAACCAAAAAAATCACAGCAGTGGTTGAATTATAAACAGAATGAAGCTTGAACATTCAATCACTCTAAAAATACAAACGAAAAGATCGAGGCAAAAGACGTTACAAGAGTGATTATCGATAGACATGAACAAACGGGTTTTCGGTACTTTACTTACATAATCTAATGTGAAAGATTCCATAAAACAGTGAAATCATTTAGACGTTTAACACTTCAACAAATATCACCTGTCTTTCTTAATTTCCTACATTTTAGTTTAAATTACAATTAAATAGGAAGCACATCGAATTTTTCCCTTTGATTCGTCACGTAAATGCACGATATCTCCTTCAAATACAGGAATATAGCTTACTTACCATCGCATCTTGTAAAACCTACGTTACTAGACAGCAGAAATTATCTCTTTCTTCTATCTTCAACTGATGGTACAGTCACTTACAAAAAAAGTTACCACTAAAGGATGCAACCCGCTTAACAGACATGAAGCTCGATGAGAGCGAGTCTATGAGCGGCTCTGCCTTTAGCGCGCGTTTCGACTTCCTTCTTACGCATGTTTTGAGGCTTGTTTGACGTTTTATCTTTAAAGACTGGCTAAAATTCATTCATTTGGATGCTGTATAAGCAATATAGTATTATAAAGGAACTCAATTCGGATTTTTCTTAAATCGGCTCAAATCTCACGCGTACTTCACTCTTCTTAAAAAAAATCCGACAAGAAATACTTTAGTTACCCATATTTTCTGCTTATGTATAAATTCTCATCAATGGAGGTTTGGAAAGGACTCCATTATTTTTCTTCATGCTCTACATGCCCGCAGGACGAACTTTTCCGTAATAAAAATCATAAATAATAGGGCTTAAATAAATGATAATTAAGAGAAAATGCAATACTATGAATTATGTCAAAAGAAGGGGAAATTAGAGAAAACGTAATTAGAATAGAAATGGAGTAACAGTGAAAGAATACGTTAACCCTTCAAAATCCGCTTACAGGGATGATCTTGTTTCGCATATGCGTAATAGCGAACACATCGGATGAATAAGACGTTCTATGAGTTATTTCTCTGTTGGCTAATATTTCTAAACGAGATTAGTGAAACCGTATTGAATATATTTTTAATTATTTCGTTGATATTCATTTCATCTCTCCGAATACATATCATTATGACTGAATGGAAGAACGTTAAATGAGTTTTGATACTTGATAAAGAGAGAGAAATGAACGCTATTTTTTCACCCTAAGCAGTCCTATGGGTGCATCGCACCCGGGCAAGTAAGATGCCATGGGTATTATCCATAAATAGGAAAATTACAACTAAAACACCCACAAATTACGTCGATCTATTTAATGCAATATATTTTAATATATATATTTAATCCACTGACGACCAGATTAGAATAAAGCGATAGTGGGTGAGGTGAGGGTGAGCCCTGGTGCTGAAGTTGTTGTTGGTAGTTTTGGTAAAAGTTTTTTCATAGAATTTATGCCCGGAAATACGTGTGGGATTAAGGGGAGAAAGATTAGCAGATAATGGAATGGCTAGGGAGTAGCAGGTAGGCGAAAGGGGTTCACTGAATTCTGCGTATGCTGATCTCGGAAAGAATAGCGAGGTCTAAGGAGTAAGCAGCGGGGGAAGAGATGGGGTCAATGGGATACCAGCCGTGAAGGTCCATTTTATAACATAGTATTTCTAGGAAGTAATCAATGAATATGCATTTTCGAGAACCTTCTCCCAAAAGCATCTGGGTTTTCCACACCTTTTCGTCCATTCTAATCGATGATATCTCAGAAACGCTGAGTTCTTCACTCGAGAGGTGCATTGCTACCAGATTTCACTTATTATAAAGTATATTTTCATGCAAATAAAATAACAAACTTTGTAAATTTCATATAGATATATTAAAGGCAACTAGTTTTGTCTATAAGAAATCATCAGGCACTGAAATATCAAAAATGAGAAAGACCGAGGGCAACGGAGGTGTGGTGGGAAAAAACCGGGAATTATCAACGGAAAAGGGCTGAGGGAATGAGGAAGGAGGGGAGGACTTGTGGAAGAGGTATTCGTTGGTAAGGATTTTGTCCACCCCCCACGCGTCGGGATGGGCATTCATTGCAACGGAGTTTGTACACCCCGCTGAGAGAGTCGCTGGGTCTTCTATCTTTGTGGTAGCCGATGGCTCTCCGTAGATTCCAAGGGACATAGAAAGCTGCTCTCAGGTCATTAGGAAGCATGTGTCCCAATCTATAGGATGAGAGGATATTTGGTTTTCTCCTCAAGAGTTTATCCACCATATCTGGGCTGTATCCATTATTTATAGCAATCTGTTTGATAATTAAAACTTCTTTAGTCTAAAGGGAATTGGCGGGTGACATTGGGATGTGGGTGGATCATACTGTGGAAAGTGGGTAACTTCTGGGAAAAAGGATGGGAGGAATGAGAGGGGATGGTGAGGTCAGAATAGGTGGGTTTTCTGGAGGGAGTTGAGATGATGTCTGACAGACAGACAGAACTAGTTGCCGATTAATTTATTTCTGTGGAATTTACAAAGTGTTTTTTCTTTGCATGATGGCACCATTCCACAAAGTTAGGCCGTGAAATGTCAATTTTAAAAATATATCTTGTTTGTTTACAAACTATTATATGTCGATTTCTTATTCTTTTACTCATAGATATAGATTACTCGTAAATGCCTCTTCTTACCGTGTGACCGAGGTTATAGGACACTGCGGAGTTCTTCCTTATCGCTTAATTTCTGTCTAGCTCTATTCCAAATCATTTTCTAATACACTCCTTGCCATACACGGATTGAATACTTTTCTATGTGCACCACTGCTCGGATTTTTATTTTTAATTTTCAAAGAATAACCTTTGCAAAATTCTTTTTTAATCCAAATAACACTTAACAAGTTATAATCGTTACCATTACTCATTACTCATATGAATATGGTATTAAAACCTAATGAATTATATTGCATTTGCACTGAAGTGGCAAGCATGATTTTTTCTGATTCAATAAATGCACTAATCATAATTGATGCAAGATTTTCATTTTAAATACGTTTACCGGAAAATTCCTTAAAAATATAATTTTCTGTTATTCTACAACATGTTATTACCAATGAAAATTTAAATTATTATATACATATGGATGTCTGCATTATCCTGAAACTCGTTTATACAGCTGATTATCTTCGCAAGTTCCTTTCATCGGGTTTGTTTATATATAGAATCTCAAAGCTTGCCGCATTCCCTTAAAAATTCTACTTACTTTCCGTACCTTGCCCCCTCTTGTCATCGTTCCCCAGGGCAACCCCCGGCTCGCACGATCTCCTTCTGGCTTTGGTCAAATATGTAAGCGATTCTACCAGAGAAGTTCATCCAAGAAGAAGGAAAGAGACTTCTAAAATTTCTGCAGGTCATAAACAGCCCTCAACTTTATTGCTGTTTTCCTCCCCCAGATAAAGGGGGAGGGGGAGAGTCCTTTCCCGTCCTTCACTACCCACTCCATTTTTCCCTGAAATGGTCGGCACGGCTTCGGAGCACGGTCGTGAAAATTTCTGAAAAAGTTTACTCTACCATTCATCCCCTCAGATGTTTATGCAAACACCGATATTATTAAGAGTGTTACAGAATATGATCTCAGTATTTTCAAGATAAGCTTAGTATTAATATCTCCAATAATTCGTTTTAATAACAGTGGATACTCGATGACAATGGCTTTTAATGGATTCATCTTCCAAAAATTGTCCTTGCAACAATTGTGAATTCGCTGGAGGTCATGGTTCACATACTGAACACATTCAGGGAAGCAGACAACTGTAGAATCGAGATATATCTGCAGATCATCAGCGTATAAATGATGTTTACAGAATTTAATATAATTTAATTTTTAATATATATCCGCGTCAACAGAATCGAAGGCTTTACTAAAGTTCGGTAATTCCAATAATTAGTCCATATCCTCAGATGCTTAGGAAGTTTCCTAACGCCTTGTATGAAAATGCAATTGGTAATTTCAATCTGTGATTTATCGCAAGAACTAGCTAGCAAGACGCAACGTGCCCAGAATGCGTCTGTTTGATTTATAATTAACTTGAAAAAGTATGACCATACTTCCGATACGTTTAAGAAAATATCTTGGATTAGACTAGAACATTGTCAAAGAATTCATGTTGTAACGCCAGGTTTCAGGGTCTTGCAAGCAGAAACTGCCGAATATCTCTTTTCTAAATTTTTTAGCTTGGAATATATTCACCATTGCTATACTACATGCAAAAAATCTAAAGTAAAACTATATCTAAAAAACAACTTTAAAATCACCAAATTAATTCATTCCGACCTCCGAATTGCTATAATATTACTCTGCCATGTTAATGTCACTAAAAAATCGCTTTAAATAAGTTATTTTAATAACAATAACGATAACGAATCCTTTCAAACGCTCAACGTGGACCTGTATAGCAGACAATGTCCTCCATCTTTATTTTCGCTCTCTCTCTCTCTCTCTTCTGGAGGCTCGCTCGCCCGAAACGAGGGGTCTATTGGACGAGTTGCCCCTTGGAAGTGGTAACTTTTTTTTGTAAGTGACTGTACATCTTACCACTGGTAGCATTATTTTTTATTAATAATATTTAAAGAGCAGTATATATCAGATTCTTAAAAATACGCCAGCTTCAGAATCGAATAAAACGTCGAATCATAAAGACTTCGTTACGCTTTCTTTCGCTACGAGTTGGAAATACCTTAAGCGAGACTTATACGTGCTAAATTGAAATGATGCATTGACTTTTATAAGACAAAGATATAATCATAAATAGATATGACATCGATTTCTCTGCATGATACCACTAAGCCTTTCGAAATTGAAAGGACGAAAAATTAGCCATAAAAATTCACGGATAAATACTGGCAAAATGTAAATCACAATATTATACGTTCTCAGCAATGCTAATTTTCGTATCCTAGGTAGGATTAAAATGATTTATGAGACTTACCAATGTATCGAAGTCCTCTGCCTCGCCCACTAACCTCCCGCAGTTATTGGCCTAATTTAATAGAAAATTCAAATCGCGAAAAATAAAAATTAGTACATAATTACATTAAACTCCAAGGATGAACAACATTTAATGCACTTATAAGGTATCACAATTTCTAAATTTCAAATTTTAACGGATTCTCAGAAGATGATCCAGCGTGATCGTAACGGTCCGTCCTCCAGAAGAGCGCCAAAAGAACTAAATTTTACGCGGGAGAATTACTGGAATAAACAAAATGGAGGGATCTGATTGGCTGGTCCAGATGGACCACGGCTGCCATCCAATCAGATTGCACCACGTGGTTCGAAATCTGGGAATTTTCCATTCCAGTAATGATCAAAATAGATTTCATAAATTTATAACGATTAAAATAAGCGTTTAATTATTGAAAAATTATCCAAATAAAATTCAAATGTTTTTCGTAAAATTAACATGTCTTTAAATTTCTTTTCTTATGCTCAGCGTAATTTCGTAGCTCTCCAGCGTATGTTTCGTAACAAATAAATGGTCGATTTCACGATTACATGATTATTAACGTCATTAAATAAATAAAACTCTCTCTCTAATAAAAATGAATATTATTTTAGAAAATATTATATTAAATATCATAAAGTAACCTTAACAATCCTTACATAGAGGAAAGGGACGAAGAAGATACAACAAAGCAATCAAAGTTGTAAATTGAATATGCCTCTTTCAATCGAATTTAAAAGAACAATTATTATATTAAAGTCAAACACCAATCCTCTTTATTAGTTACGAACTCTTATGACGTTAAACCCATCTTGAGACAATAATTTATGTTAGTATGATTCAATGAATTTAGTGTCCTATTCTTTCAAAAACTCAAAATCTTAATTACCAATGCATACAAAGTGCGAAGATGATGGGAAAAGAGAGATTCTTTTTCATGATATAAACGGAAAAGATCACAGCAGTGGTTGAAGTATAAACGGAATGAGGCTTGAACATTCAATCACTCTGAAAATGCAAAAGAAAAGATCGAGGCAAAAGACGTTACAAGAGTGATTATTGATAGACATGAACAAAGGGATTTTCGGTACTTTACTTACATCATCTAATCTGAAAGAATCCATAAAAGAGTGAAATCATTTCGACGTTTAACACTTCAACAAACATCAGCTGTCTTGCTTTAACTCCTGCATTCCAGTTTCAATTACAATTAAATCAGAAGCACATCGAATTTTTCCCTTTGATTCGTCACGTAAATGCACGATATCTCATTCATATACAGGAATATAGCTTACTTGCCATCGCATCTTGTAAAGCCTACGTTACTAGACACAGGAGAAGTTATCTCTTTCTTCTATCTTCGACTGATGGTGTACATCTTACAACTAGTAACATTCTCTATTATCCTCGCACTTTTAGATGGTGGCGGAGGGAAAAATTCTACCATTGCCAATATAAGGACTCCAAACTCGTCAACAGTAACTAGAATCAACACTTCATACGTCCTTATCATAAACACACTTTTCACACTGCTTTAAAGAAATCACTCTTTGTAATCACTGTATCCACTGTAGTTAATTCCACTCAATTCGTAGCACAATTTCACTTCCACAGGAAAATACAAAAGTCACCATCACCACACGAACAAATGTAACTAAGAGTGCCATTAAGTGACTTTAGAAGAACGGAAGTAGCAAAATCACATGACGAAAAGAACACGTTTCGTTTCTCATGATTTTCAATACCATGATCCACGCTTTCCAAAAACACAGCGAAGCGCTTCTTAATGCCCTTTGGACTTTCGTGGACGAGTAAAACAAAAATACCAATTGCAGGGCGAATTATCGTCTGTGATAGTTATTTACTATCGAAGTAGAGAAATACTGCTTTAAATATTCAGTATAGTATTTTCTTGCGAAACTGCAATGGAAATGATTCTTTTATTACGTGATCTTCATTAATTAAAGTAATGCGTTGGAGTTTATATAGAACTAATAAGGTTTTCCATAAGATGCGTTAAAAACTTTCAGTGAACAGTGTCATGGTGTTTCCATAGTTGAATAGTTTGCCTGAAAGTAGGAATATTCACGAAAGACACACGAATCTATACTCAAAGACGTGCTTAATTTAAACTCAAGTGTAATTCCAGAGTATTGTCTCAACACTTATGAATCCACTTTTACCTTCTCATTTACATTTACAATACGGATTCTTAGCCCTATCATTATTCCCTATCGGAGTCTTCAATATGCTTTGCAGAGGTAAGATAAGGAGTGAGGTAGTTTGTCATTTCTTTCCTCCCTGAGCCCGAATCCTATAAATGGAAAATATTCCTGTGATTGCAGTACTATTACTAGAGAACAAATATCTATTTACGCAGTATTAGATAAAGGAGGAGCAAGATTAATTCCAATATCCTTCATTCATGCCTCAGTAGCTTTGATACTATCATAACCATGAAAAATACTGAGACAGAAATGTTAGATACATATTTCTCTACTGCACCAATACTGTACCATAAGATCAGTGACAATTTTTTCATTTAGTAGAATATAGAGAATAAAAAATTACATAGTAACATAATAGGATACAATTTTTTGAGAAGTAAACAAATTCTATTATGTAACTGCATATCTTACTGCCCATCCGAATTGCAAATTGGTTTTACTCAACAGAGATTAATTTATTGAATATTCATGCCTTTAATTAAGAGGTATTCATGACTTCATTGGATGAAAATGTATTCATTTGTGAAGGACAGTGAGGAAAACGTTGCATTTATTTGCGTTTTCTAGCATTGATGATTGAGTTAAGAGAGATGCTAAATTGATTCTGGCTACTCCTCATCGAATGCTGGGTTTTCATTTTAGGGACTGTGCTGAACTAACTTGGAAATTTTCCACTTAAGCATTCAGCTTCAGCTAAATAAACCAAGCAAAAGTTACCATAATTTGTCATTAGCTTTAGTATTCAAATTCCCTCTACAGCACTTTCTATAGCCGATAACATTAATGAAAGAAAACATAGATGAAAAACTAACCATTGGAAAGTAATTGTTACCTCCATCAAATAAGGGGGGAATTAGGATCAAAACTTAATAATAATCAGGAAAATACTAAATAGTCAATGTAATCGAATGAAATGCAGTTCTCGACCTATCCTTATCTCTAATCCTTGCTTGAATCATAGGAAATCTCCCATAGGTCGGGGAAGATACGAAATTTATACTGACAAAAAGACAGAGGGAATTTTTCCCTCATTACTATTAAATAATATTTCCATTAATTAAATTTTAATGTAATACCGCTCTAATTTTTTGTAAAATATTCCGAGACATTACTTGAACGGAAGCTGAGGTAGAACAAGAGTAGAGCGGCGATCCAGATATGCCGCAGTCATAAGAAAGGTCTTCCAGAGGCTAACTATGATTAAAAATTTCACCGTTGAGAAAAATGCTTTTATGTGCCGTATTTTCCGGAGTATAAGAAGACTTTGTGGCCCAGACAAATCTGCTCAAAAGTCGTGAGTCATCTTATAAGACTGGTGTCGACTTCTATGGTTGGTGATGAAACTTCCGAGGAGGACTGGAGAATCTGCGGTCGCCACTTATGGTGGGGGAGCTGAATAAAGGCCGTGGCTGCATCCCCTCCAGATGGGGCCACCGTATGAAAGCAATCAAATCAAAATTATCTTATTGAAATCAAATCCAAATTAAAAAAATTTACTTTGTGCGCTTTGGAAGAGGGGTAAGTTTTACAAGACGAGCATTCCCCAAACTCTACTTATTTACTGCATGTTGGGCGATGTCTTACACGCCGGAAAATACGGTACATAAAAGCATGTCAACGCTGAAATTTTTAATCATTTGTTTGCTTGCGTACGCATTACAGACGATTTAGGTTTTACTTAGCAAAAAATTGCAGAAGAGCTTGACTGCTCGATATTACCAGACTCTCCCCTGCATTTTTATGCCGGACATTTGTATCGGAGGAGTAAGAATTTTACAGCCGTATATACGATATCATGGGGAAAATTTTTTTCTCTATTTCATTTTTTGGCCATATTTTCCGAGCGCGTCAGTAGATACTGTCAGCGGTGATAATAACGGAAACCAATTTCAAATGTGTCTTTAGAATCGGTTTCTTTCACCGTCATTTAATATTTAATCATTATGATATAAAAACATAGCCTGAATCTATTTTTGAATTAATTTAAGATAGGTGATGGACACGAAATAGTACTTTCAAGGCCTCTGCTCCTGATGGGTTACATTTAATAAGGAAGGACTGGGAAAGAAGGAAACCCTTTTGAAGAAGAATTAACTTTTTTAAACAAGTTTCACAATGGATTAAATTAAAAGATTAGTACCTATACACTTGTGATATAAATCTTAAACTTTTTAATTTGCATACCTTCTGTAACATCAGGTATTTATCTTGACTTTGGCATGTGTGTGATATCATATTACAATTGTCCCAACGTTTGTTTACTATTTAAATTTATGGCAATTTTAAGAATTGTTTTAATAGTTAATGATCACTGTAAATAATGTTTATCTGTTTATCTCACCTGCCCATTTGTAGAGTTAAATACTTTTTTCCTTTTACTGAATTGAAATATAGTTCTTTAAAAACAAAATGCATCTAGTGATATTTAAATCTTTCATTTTATACTTCTTTATCAATTTTAAACTATATAAAACCTTTGTAAATGGCTAGCCTTGAGTAAAACAAGAGATCAGCTCATCACCCAGGAAATCAAATTGAATAATGAAAAGCAACTCCAAACAAAATTGGTCACCTCTAGTTTAGTTGGAGTACAGTCATCATCAAAAAGGTAAGAAAGTAAGAAGCATAGAATTTCCATCAAAGATATGCAGGGAGTTGGAAGATTATAGTAGATGAATAGAACTAAGAAACCAATAGAAGGAAAAGATTCAGGTACAAGTAAAGGGTGAAGGAAATAAGGAAGCGATATGGTAGTTAATTCTTAGTGGAGAATTTGAGAGAGTAATCAGGTTTATATTTAAAAAGGGAAAAACCCAAAGGACTAACAAGTGATACTGTAACAATGTAATTTGTTCTTTAAACACTGACTGGCACATCAATCAATCGAAGGCACTAACAATTGAAAAGTACTTCTTGCCAGAAGGAAGAATTTTAATGATATGATAAGCAATCAGAATTAAATATTCCTTGAGGCAAAAATAAAGAACAAATATTAATAAGACAGCTTTCTAATATTTAGAATAATATTGATATTAGAAAAACTTAAATGGCTTGTCATACTGAAATTGCTTTAATGAAACTCATAATATTGATCAGACTGAGTTGCCTTAAGTTGTGCCATTTATTTGTGATCTAAAGTCATAGACTGCAAAGAAACCACAATAGCAGAATGTGTTGGTATTTGGATAGCTTGACTCAATTATTCCACAACATTAAAGGTTGTTTACTGTCTACAAATCAATATTTATCCCAAATATGATATAAGAAGTATCTGTCATTTGATTAAAGAGCAATGAAAATGTGCTGTGTACAAAGCAATAGGGAAATTAACAAATTCCAGAGGGTATTACTAAAATCCATAATTGCCTTCAAATAAAGTACGAGGGTAAGATAGGAGAAAATAAGATAAATCACGCATTAGATTAGATAAACTGAATCTAGGAAAAAACAATGTGAACTTTAGGCATCACGAAACAATTCATTGAATAAATAAAGCCATACTTCTGAGTTTTAAGGATTTTAGTATAATGAGATTTATCATTTAAAAGGTAGGATGCTTTGATGATAATTCAATTCAGACAAAAGCTTTTGAAGTATATTACTCAAAAGAAAGTGATAAACTCCAAATAGCAGATCAGTTCCTAATGATGGACAGAAGAATTGACTTTTCTTCTTAGCACTCTTATCATGAAATAAAACTTCAGCAAAATATTCTTGATTGGCTGACTTACAGAGATTTTAGCTCAGGATGTACTAGCCATCTACTGTACTTTCATATGAAATATAAATTGTGATTCTGCTCAACCATAATCAGGGGAAGTACCATACAAACAAATGCCAATACCATATATCATATCAAGAAAGGATGTAACTGTATCCAAAATTCCATGATTAATAGTCACTGGTGGCTGACCGAAAATTGAGAGCTATTCTTATTATAATCTTCTCATTTCAACATCATTCACCAGCTTTCTGCCATGCAGAGGTTGAATTCTAAATGTGAGCAGGAAACACCTTCATAGCAAAATCAAGAAAGGGAAATCAAATCAACTCACTCTTCAGCTGCCTTATTTTTAAAGCCCAGTTGAATCATGTCTTATGTCCTGCAGATTGCAGCTGGAGACTAGAGTGTTTTTCCCGCTCCGCTTCCATTAAAAGGTCTCTTTCTTGTTCCGGAAAATTGTGAGAGTGGGAACCGGGGCTAGATTGAAGCAAAAAGTTTTACTTTAGTGAGAGAATATATGTCGAGTATCATGCTACACATGCAGTTTAACATCTAACTCTGCTTTTAATCTATGTCTTTTGAGAAATCGTAAGAATTTCCGAGAGTGCTTTTAAGTTTTCACTGGCATAGGTTTCCTAAAGTAACAAAACGAGTTGGTTAATGTTAAAGCGTCACATTGTTCCTGAAGTTCTAATATGTTTTATATACCTTATTGTTACAAATGGACTTGATCGTTATGCAATTAAAGACTCTTTATATTTTTCATTAAAGAAGTAACGTGAGTAATTATTAAATAAAACTCGGGTCAAGGAGCTATCACTAATATGTATCATGAACTGATATATGCATTCAATGTCTATGGTCTAGCTTACTAATATTTAATGGCTATTTTCTGGCGAAACTCTTTGAATATATTTCGTGAACAGGAAAACACTCCTTTTCGTTTGCTCGGTTTAACTTATTTTAAAAAGAGAACTATCGTTTTCATTGTTTTCACATTGCCTATTGGAAAGCGCAATGGGTGCAATTATCTAAGACATGAGGTTTAGCAGGGAATATGAAAGCGACTGTCCTATAAATCTCAGGAAATTTTGGACAGTAACTAAGCATAATTTATGAGGGGATATTTGAGTTTTGTCGTAAGAAAATAAAACAGCTCTCAAGCAGGAAGGATGTACCTCACGTACGAAGATTTTGTAAGTGTTTGATAATTAGTTATAGGGTTCGGAGGTGAGGATCTTCCCATTAAAAATATGTATACAATGCGAAACTGGTAGTAGTCTGAAAAGTTTCCGACCCCAGATTTTTCAGAAATCTTCAGAAAACATGTCGAGAAATGGCGAAATGCAATAATTTAAATTGCAATAAAATAGCTTCGACGATTTTAGAGTTTTAAGGGAAGCATATGGCGGGAATAATTCTAATGTGTCTGCGTTTTACCTAAATTAATGGTTTTTAAATCTGTCGGTTTTCTTATTGTATTCTGTACCAAACATCTACGCTCATCAGGAACTTTTGAAATGACTTTAAGTTAGTATGCAATGAAGTGTCAAGAATGTACGGATTTCTTGGCTATTTTTCTCCCTAATGTTAGCAGATACTTCTTTTGTAACACCGACAATATTTTTGAGATGCTTTTTATGGCTAGTAAGACTTGAATAGTCCAAAGTAGATTATGAATGTAAAAACAAATCTGCTTATCAACAACATCTAAAGTTACTATAAACTTGATCGGCTTCAATTCTATAACTGATTTCATTTGGGGTTATTCTTTATTTCCCAAATATTTAAAGTTGGAAAATGTTTGAAAAAGATTGCAATAAAATACGATTTTAATAGTTTTAATAAAATCGGTTTTATGAGTTTGATATCAACGCATTTTTGAATTTTGTGTAGTCTATTAAGGTGAATGATATTGTAAATTATGTACAGTTGGGGAAACAATTATCGCAACACCAATTGGCGTCAGAGCGCGGATTACGCGGGAACTAACTGAAAACACTGTATCGCCGACAATTCGGCAACTCTGAATCAAGCCAGTAAAAACCGGCAATATTCAAACTTTTACGATCACCTTTGCGAAATTTCCTAATATTGGCTTTGCCTCATTGCCTTTATTTTTTGCTATTTGTCATTCAAAGCTAGTCGCGATCAAAATAGTTATCTAGAATGTCATTATAGTACGCTGAGGGATAATGACAAACAAGAGTATTTGATGGTGGAATATCAGACAGTAAATGAACATTTTCCAGTATTATCTTGCTAATTTAAAGGTTAAATACTTAAATACTTTGAATTTTGATGGAAAATAATTCTCGCGAATAAGATTAACCATTTAAGAAAACAAATACAGAAATCACTAGGATATGTCCTATTCTTACACTTGTATTTTCTCTCCAGCAGTGTAGTTTTCCACAGCATAAGATATAAAAAATATCCTTTCGATAAAATCTAATCCGTGTGTTGAGGGAGTTTATTCTTTCTTAGTGCTCCTTAGCAATTAACGTATTGACAGGAATTAGTATCACTATTATTAGCTTTTAGGTGGTGGAAACGGTAATCAACATTTTTCAGCCCCATCAGGCTGTACATGAAAGAGATTATGTAATAATTCGAAATAGGGAATAATATTCACGATTAATTTTAACATATTATGAAAGATAGTTACAGTAAGTTAATCGATGAGGATTAATGCAATCGAAAGTAGCTTCACAATGTCTCTTCAATTGTTCAGAATACGTAAAACAAATTAAAGTAGATGCTTAGACTGAGTGATAAATACTCATTAGCATAATTTTAATTCATATCTGAAAAATGCACGACTCTACTACTATACTGTAGCAAGAATCGTTTACTAGATATGAGTCGGATGAATATGGTCATCATATGCAAAAAG
Organism: Pachydiplax longipennis; assembly: GCA_036926295.1. NCBI lineage: Eukaryota > Metazoa > Arthropoda > Insecta > Odonata > Libellulidae > Pachydiplax > Pachydiplax longipennis. The sequence continues at coordinate 3,496,489 of JAVFKF010000003.1, forward strand.
TTTTTAAGAGACCGGGATTTACTTTTCTTCTTTCTCCATAGCGATGACTAAAATTTTCGCTTCCAATTTGATAGATCTCGCTTTCTCTACGCTTAAATATTTTCCAAGGCTATTTTCATACTTATATTAAGCGTCAAATGCAACTTTTATTCTATACTTTAATAAACTTAGTATCCACTTTACAGACTGTTCTGGAAAATTCCCGCCCCCCTTTCCCTTCACGAGGACCGACCACGTAGTTTTAGTGTCGTTTACTACGTAATTTTGCGGTTTAAATGAGAGCGAATTTACGTAGACAAAGTTCTTTTGTAATTCAACAGTAAGAATAGTTACAAACACCCACGTAAATAGGCAAAATGGTATGCATGAGGTTACTTCGAAAAAAATAGAAACAATTGCAACGGTGAAAAGCTATTTCACTTAAAAAAGGATAAGTTTATTCCAAATTTAGGATTTAATGTGCGGACTGAGAAATCTAATAATAATTGTTGTGAATTCCAAGATCTTTCGTAATTAAAAAGGCGGCATTCTTTAACATTACGACGAGCACATGCGGGAAAATCATACAAGACAAAAGTTAGTTAGGCGAAGATATTGCTTTAAGCGAGACATTTAAAAGATCCAATCATTGCCGTAGGAGGAGATTTTGACATACCGCATCTTAATTGGGATTATGTAAAATCTCTAGCTGCTGCTCCAACACTAGCAGAGAGAAAAAATTTCACAAAAATTAATTCATACTTTTTTCATGCTATAGATAATGTAAATATGATGAAAACTCGAACGACTAGTGCGGGTCAAGGAAACATTTTAGATTAACTATCCACTTCTCTCCGGTAACTACTCTTGATATAGTTAACGATATTTCAGACCATGGTATCATAATGATAGGGATGAAAGTAGTTACGGTTAAATCTCTTTTGCCATAGAGGCAAGTATATTTAATTTGCAAAGCAAATCTTTCAGAGTTGAGGGTTATATTAACGAGTGCAAGTATGATTTTTTACTCTTTGCGGATGTAAATTCAGTAAGTGATAGTTGGATAGAGTTCCTTTGGAAAATCAAAGAAGGTTTAATTAAATACATTTCGACTAAAAGCGTGCGTAAAGAGCCACGGAGGACGAAGACTAAGTTGCGAGCATTGCATATGAAAAAGAGAGTGGTAACTGGCGATTAAGAAAACTCAAAACATGCGGAGATAACCATGAGCTCGAAAACTAAATTACAGAGAAGTGCGAAAGCTAGTTAAGGAAGAAGCGCGAAAAGAATACCAGGAATATAGATCTCGAACCCTGTTAGAATCATTAGGAGCCGATCAGAAAGAATTTTGGTCATACGTGCGTGAGACTCATGGAGGTCAGTTTTCTGTGCCTAGCCTCATAGCGATGGGGGAATTAACGTAAATAAATCGGAAGATAAGGCTGACTTAATTAATCGGCACTATCAGAAATGGTTCAATGTAGAAAATGGCCAAGCTAACGATTTCTTCTTTCGTATCGATTCAGAGATGTGTCCCATAGAGATATAAGTTGATGAAAATGAAAATTTATTGCAACAGATTGATAGGAAAAAGACGCTCGGTACAGAAGGTATTCCCGCTGTTTTCATAAAAACCTTATGAGATGAGCTTTCTCCTCTTCTCAAGAAATTCTATCGGAAAATAATTAATGAGGGTACGGTCCCAATGTTGTGGAAAAAAGCAAACGTCATTCCGGCGCTTAAGAATGACCAGATGATTATAGATCAATTTCATAGACTTTGTTTTTTGCAAAATAATGGAGCATATTATAGCAAGCTTTCTTACAAAAAGGTAGCAATCAATCAGAGTCAGTACAGATTCAATAAAGGTAGACCTTGTGGGAAGCAAATAGCAATTTTAATGAATGACGTATCTAAAGCGTTAGTGCGTTAGCTATCATCCACAAATGTTAATTCCTCACAGTAGGGTTTTCTCAACCTAAAAATACAAAACTACTGCCTTCGCTTGCACTGTATATATTCGTTGTCTATCGACGTGAACCTCTATGAAGTAATACTCACCAATAAGCACGTGAAAAGCTACCATTCGTTAGAACCGGTTTGTGAATGGCGAATTGGTTTCCGAAAACCCGCTGCACTGAAAGAAAAGCCTCATCGTGCTTCGAGAAATCAGGAGTCCCTGTCAAATGCATGTGGTTTTAAAATATAAGCCAAAAGCCACTTCTTTCCAGTGAACGACTGAGCCTCGAATCCTCGGAAGACGAGGTATAGCTGAGGCGCGGAAAGCACATTCTTGACAGACGATAGCGAGAATCAGATCCGAATCCAAGTCAAATGATTTTTTTCATATTGAATTTCATCCCTATGATAAATCTATATACTCAGAAAAGGATTGCATAAATGTATGTAGCAATCATATCTTACTTTCACTCATTTTGCAAATAAGAAAAAATAGCATAAAAACTCATTTAATGGAAGGAACAAGCAGAAATGGAACTGGAACCCTTCTTTTACCGATCAGACACGTCTGGCAATTGCACAACCAATTCTTACATAGTAGTTAGCTACATTTATGATATTTTCCCACAAATTGAAAACTCAATATTAATTTTTTTATTACTAGCTTATATTATTAGGTTGGTAAATCCTCAGCTTATACATTTTATAAAGTCAGAGATCAATAAAATACTTCTCCCTTTTAGAAATTGAGCTTTTTTTCAGATAAACTTCTTAGACTGAAACGATCCCAATAAATAATGACAAATTATTATTATTTGGGAATCTTTTTTCAAACCATCTACTTTTTTCACCTTTTTGCGCCTGTTGTAGTTTTCCCCGGTGGAGAGTATCCCACAAAGACAAACATATGACCTGTATGGACGCGATAGTTTTCCTCACCCAAAAGAATTAATGAACATGATGTGGTATAATGTTTGTTGAAAGGAGGAGCCGGGCCTCTAGGTTAACTACTTTATCCTTTTTGGCCGATAACTGCAGGACTTTAAAAACGTTTTTCAGCTTTTGGTCGAGAAAAGCCTAAACTAAATCGAAGACCTTCACGCAAACGTAAATATTATTGCAGTCGATTTACTAAAGAATCATTTTTTGAACGAAGTGTCAATACGACCATGGAAACGAAAACCTTCTTCGCCTAAAACCTTCTAAATTAACGCTCTTATCATACTTATGTGATGTAGATTCATTTTCTAGGATGTTCTTTACAAATTATAATTAGCAATAACGACCTAGCATTTAATGTAAGGAGCAAGATTGGTTTATTTGCCGAATCGATTTAAGAATAAATAAATGCGTTGCTATGAGTTTCACGGGTTCCAAAAACATTATTCTGGCACAGTACCAAATTTCGGAACATCCAGTAGAGTTAGTGCATGACAACAAATTCATGGAAGTCAGTTTAGCAGTAACTTATCTTTTAATGAATATATTCGAAATGCGATAGAAAGTGAGAATAGAGTGCAAAGATCGTCGATAACTGAGAGAATTTAAGGGAATAATAAGCTATTTCTGTGACACCCATCGAGTGTCAAAGAAATAGCTTATTTTTCTTTTACTCGACCGAGTCTGGAATACTGTTCTGCGGGTTGGAACCGATATTTAGTAGGTTTAGTCTCACAAGGAGACTACACACCGTCGGACGCGATTTAAGTGGTAAGACTCGGTAATTTGATAGATATCGAGTCAAGATTGACGAATCACCCCCAAAGTTGGGTTTTATGAGCGATAGTTTTCACGGAAAATGAACTTAAGGTTTACGAAAAATTGTCAGGTAGGCTATAAAGCTAAGCGTAGCGACCTTCGTCATTCGTCATTTCCCTGGAGAGGCAACACAGCCTAAAGCAGGGGAACTTCTCAATGTAATGTATAATGACCAAAAGACCAATAAACGCTTTTCAATACAACAACTTCGTCATTCGAACGTTTGGCGCAGTGGTATGGTATCCGCTTCCAAAGTCCATTTGGTTGGGTTCGAGCCCTCATGCGGGAAAATTTCTTTTCCCTTTTTTTCTTTTACGTACTCTGTCATAATCTTAATCTATATCTGTTTTCTTCTTTTGGTGGATTTTGAACTTATTTTCCAAAAGTTAGAGTATTTTTCCGCTGTGAGTCACCCGTTTCTTCAAATTATGCGCAAATACTTATGTCCGCATTTATTATCTGAAAACTACAATACTAGAGAGGTAACGCAGAGGACTATTTCAAATCTCTCCTACATCCAGCTGCTCGCTCTAACGGCAACTTTTATTGCAATACCCGACTTACATTTACCAATTCTGAACTCTGAACACATTGGTTTAAATATAGAAGCCGACAACCGTTTGAGTAAAGTAAAGATTTTTATTTCGCGCATTCAGAATTCATTCCTTAATAAAGAAGAAAACAGATATAAGTTAAGATTATGACAGAGTATGTAAAAGAAAAAAAGAGAAAAGAAATTTTCCCGCATGAGGGCTCGAACCCGACCAAAAGGACTTTGGAAGCGGATACCATACCACTGGGCCAAACGTTCGAATGACGAAGTTGTTGTTTTGAAAAGCGTTTATTGGTCTTTTGGTCATTATACATTACATTGAGAAGTTCCCCTGCTTTAGGCTGTGCTGCCTTTCCAGGGAAATGACGAATGACGAAGGTCGCTACGCTTAGCTTTATAGCCTACCTGACAATTTTTCGTAAACTTTAAGTTCATTTTCCGTGAAAACTATCGCTCATAAAACCCAACTTTGGGGGTGATTCGTCAATCTTGACTCGATATCTATCAAATTACCGAGTCTTACCACTTAAATCGCGTCCAACGGTGTGTAGTCTCCTTGTCAGATTTAGAGATGGTCCAGCGTAGAGCTGCTCGTTTCGTTGGAGAAGATTTCAGGTTCGACTGCAGCGTTACGGCTTTACTAGAGTCCCTCGGTTGGAATTCGCTCCAGGTGGGAAGATTTAATAACTGACGGAAGTTCTTCAAAAGCGTCATAGGTTTACAACTTAAAGACGAAGTAAATGAAATTTTAGTACCAGTAACGACCATTGAAAAATCGTTACAGTAATCACAAAAACAGATAATTACTGATAGAGTAGATTAAGTGATGATGGTGTTATTACACCTCCTACCTCACGCATATGGTAGCTTTCGGGATATACATCTAAATCTATATTATCGGTATGGAATCACTGCTGAGAACATTGGAAATTGTGAACTCGCGAATTGACCTTGTTGTAGGCGAACAATGATTAATACAAAAATGTTTAATAAACAAAAGAATGTCAATAGTTCTCAATACTTCTGTTTAAAGTTTAAAAATGAAAAAGATTCACTTGAGCTGTTGGCTGTCCGTCTCTCGACGTGAAGACATCAATGATGTGATAGTAATAACAAGCCTAAGTGAAGCTCCTTGTCTTGCCAAATGACCTGTTTGTTTTTGTGAGTGACGCTTAGGCTTTCGAAAACCCGCTGCACTGGAAGCGAAAGGCTCATCGTGCTTCGAGAAATCAGAAACCCCTGTCAAATAAAGCACTTCTTTCTAGCGACCGACAATTAGAATAACCGGCTCCGAATCCTTCAAACCCAATGATTATTTTCCCATAGTGAATTTTATTCCTCCGATATATATATATATATATATATATATATATATATATATATATATATATATATATATTCATCACAGGGGTGCATAAATATATTTGGCAACCATATGTTACATTCGTTCATTTCTCTAACAAGAGAAGATTAAGTTAAAATGTATATTTAATTTTAGCAAAATTCGAACTCGTTCCCTTCATACTCCAATAAGATTCGTCAAGTAGCTACATAATCAACTCTTAATTAGGAATTGGTTATAATTATGAAATTTTCCAACAAACTAAGAAGTCCATTTTAGCAGTTTATTATTTTATTATGGCAGTATAATACGGCTAATGCAGTCAGACGTTCATAAAATACGTTTCTGTATTAAATAATTGGGTCTTCTATTAGAATTTCCTCACTGACTAAAATACGCTAAAATCATAATATTATTTGGAAATATTTTTTACGAGTGCAATTACATCTAATTTCCTTAGCCCCGTGGTTAGGAAGGAGCTTTGAATTAGGCACAGGATAGTTTCCACTGTAAAGGGGAGGGTCCAGTTCCTTAGTCCAGCTGATAGAATCACGAAAGGGAAAACTACGCGCCTGCAATTCTTTGAAGTGCTCAATATATGGTCAAAAACTTTCCTCGCGAAGCATCGAAAACTGAATGCATTTCTACGTGATATCAAATGACGCAATGGCCGAGGGCACCTATCTCGCTGATGCAAAATGTAAGTCCGATATGGGCGCAAAATATATTCGGTTTTTATGCAATCCTGTTTGTTTTAACTTTGGAATTGGTATTTTTCCTCTCAATTCCGGACATACAAAGATTTCACGTATTCTAGGAAACGAGTTTTATAAATAAATTTCTATTAAGAATTTCCTTCGAGTGCAGGACTAAATTATGGAAAAATTATACTCCATTGACAAAATACAAATTTTACTTTCTGCCAATGTTCCATCTCAGTAATTACTCTGACGACTTAACGATTTCAAATCGCTGAATGAAAAACTTAACACGTGTAATAAAAAATTGCCCTCGGAAAGTCGATCTCAGTAAATGAATATCCAATGTTTGAACTGGACGTATGAAGATTTACATTTACATTAATATACAGTGAGCAGCAGTAAGACGTGTGGCCGTGTGAAAAACCAGACTACCTAGATAACTGTCTTATTAGCGCACCTTAATTTATCCAGAAAAAGAGACTAATACAGTCCATCCGTCTCGCTATAATTTGGTAAAATATATATTTTATACTCCAGATCGAAAATATCGCGTTCTCTAAAGATAAGAATCACGACGTCGCATATTCCCACTCTAACCTAATTCGTCCTTATTTCTACGTTTCAACCGAACATTATTTACAAATAAAGTCCCAATTATCATCCAAATATTTTTGTGCATGTAAGATTGAAATAGTAATTAATATATCTTTAAACTCTCCTTCTATAAATATGATAAATATCTGTGAAAGAGAAATGCCGAGATAAACACGACGAATTCAAGGAGAGATCGCGCGAAGGATTTAAGAAGAGATCGAAGAGGAGAAATTTTGAGTACTTTATAGGCTCCGACTCAAATATTACTGCTTTTCGAGGCTTTTCTCAATGTTGCCAGTCAGTCGTGTTAAGAAGTTTTCCAAGTAGTTTCTGAGTATTCCGACTGAAGCGCTCGCAAAGTGTTGCGATAATTTATTCCCCCACTGTACATATCCTGATCCCTTCAGGTTGTTTAAATGATGCTTTAAGAATTAAAGTGATGTAATCATTAGAATTTAGGCAAAGAAAAGGCCAATTTTGAGGAACAGATATATTTGTTTACATTTGAGAAATCAAATTATTATTTAGAAACTCTTGAATCGATTCATTAGAAACAGGTTTTGTTAAGTACCGTGTTCCTAAAATGAAGTTTGTGGCTATAATTTGCAGAAATTATATAAATGTCTGAAAGGTTTCATACAATTTGAGTAAAAATAATCAATGATATTGCATTAAGAAGTAGAGATGGAGTTTCTACTCACAGTTTCACATTTTTGCACAAAGAACTAAGTTAAAATTATAGCATGAGTTTGTTTGCATATGAATTAGACTGCTGTATAATTTAATCTTATTTTTCTCGTTATAAGTAAAGAAAGTGTTCTAGCTAGTATTTTTTTAACATAAATAGTTTATTGACACTGACATGAACTTTGCCATTATATTGTTTGCTCACCACCTATTGCAGCACATTATTGGGCCACAGCTTTCAGTTGGCATGATGCTGTAAACAATTGCACTACCATAACAGAGCAATCCCTGTTGTAGTGGGTTATTATAAAGTTAAGAATCGGGTATTCATTGCAATAGAGTACAATGCACTGCAATTTATTATATTCCCTTTCCATCAATGTTCTAATTTATTATTTCTATAATTAGTCATTTAAACATTAAGATGAAGTATTTCACTATCAAACTTTTAAATCTCACTCTTGTTGCAATGTGCATATTTTAGTACCTCTTATTAAAACATTCTACTTCTTCTATAACAGCCAGAATTAAGATGGGGCTCTGCAAAATCAAGAAATCCTGAGAACAGGTTTAAAGAATCTAGTGCAGTATAGCTGAATTCCACCATTGAATCGCTCCCTCGAGATCCCTAGACTCCAACAGATCATCCAGCTCTCCTCTCTCTTGGGCTTACTCAATTTGCAAGTGACAGAGCAAGATATTTCCAGATGAATGGGAAAGAGACTGATTCAGGTAATATATAAAGAAGAGCTCTTTTGCAGGAAGCAACATTGTGCAAAACATTCTGTTGTATTGACTTGACAAATTTATTAATGGATTTCATATGGCTATATTTTCTATTAGAACTTTGTATTTATGCATGAAAATATTACCATGACAAACTACTCTGTTTCTTTATCTGATCTGTAGGACTCTGATGTTACCTGTATTTTATATTATAAGAATTCATTATCATTGCAATTTCTGCAGTAATGAAGTTCCTACTGGGATAATGGGTAATTAAGCGTAACAAAATGTTGCAGTAAAGTTTTTAGCAGTTTTGATCTAGGTCTTCACTAGGGTAAGCATTGGGTGGCAAATATTTTTCTAATGGGCACACAAAATCCATTAGTCATAACACTTGAAGTTAATAAAAAAACATCAAAATTGTCTCTTTGAAAATTTGAAGCCAATTGACAGATAGGGGCAGCTAAAATTTATGTCTTCCCAATTTTGATTCTGTTGATGTTTCCATTTCTAGAACCATAATTTATATTTCATATGAAAGTACAGAAGATGGCTAGTACATCCTGAGCTAAAATATCGGTTATCTTTCAAGGTAAGAGTGCTGAGAAGAAAAATTGATTTGTCTATCCATTATTAGGAACTGATTTGCTATTTGATGTTTATCACTTTCTTTGGAGTAATATCCTTTAACAGCTCTCTGAATTGTATTCAATTCAGAGAGCTGTTGAATCATCAAAGCATCGTAAGTTCTTAATGGGAAATCACATTATACTGTAATCCTTAAAACTCAGCAGTATGGCTTTATTTATTCTTATTATAAATAAGTTATTGTTTGGGGATGCCTAATGTTAACATTTTTTTCCTAGATTTAGTTTATCTAATCTAATGCATCATTATCTTATTCTCTCCTATCTTACCCTCATCCAGTTTACAACCTTAAATGAATGTTGTGAAATAATTGAGTCAAGCTATCCAAATACCAACACATTCTGCTGTTGTGGTTTATTTGCAATCCATGACATTAGATCACAAATAAATGGCACAACTTAAGGCAACTCAGTCTGATCAATATTATGAGTTGTAAAAAAGCTATTTCAGTCTGACAAGCCATTTAAGTTTTCCTAATATCAATTATTATGCTGTGAATTGACCGAAATATTTGAAAGCTGTTTTGTCTTCTTTTGTCATTTACTTTCGGCTCACAGAATATTGAATTCTCCTTGCTTATCTTATCATTAAAATTCTATCTTCTGGCAACAAGTACTTTTTAATTTTTAGTGCTCTCTATTGATTGAAGTGTCAGTCAGTGTTTGAAGAACAAATTACTTTGTTACAGCATCACTTGTTAGTCCTTTGGGTTTTTCACTTTTTAAATACAAACCTTATTACTCTCTCAAATTCTCTACTAAGAATTAACTACCATAGTGCTTCCTTATTTCCTTCACCTCAAATTGGTCCCTTAACTTGTAATTGAATCCTTTCCTTCCATCTGGTGTCTCAATTCTATTAATTTAGTATAATTTTCCAACTCCATGCCTAACTTTGCTGGAAATTCCATGCTTCTTACTATCCTTTCAATATTATGATGATGGTTCACCAACTAAACTAGAGGTGTCCTATTTTGTTTGGAGTTTTTTTTGTTATTAATTTAATTTCCATGGTGATGAGCTCTATTCCATCTGTTGTTTTACATATTTGATAGTGAGTGGTTATGATATGCTTCTTGACTGAACAGCAATTTTAATCTATAACCAGTGGGGAAAATAGTTATTAACATAATGACCTACATGCCTGAGGATCAAACATATAAAGATGTCAATAAAGAATCATAATTTTTGCAATGAAACGTAACTTTCAGGTAGAAACAAAGAAAAATATTACATGCATTGGCAACTTCAGAGCTTCAGATTACCATGATAAACAACTCTGTTTCTTTATCTGATCTATAGGACTCTGATGTTACCTGTATTTTTATATTATAAGAATTAATTATCATTGCAATTTTTGCAATAATGAAGTTCCTACTGGGGTAATGGTTAATTAAGCCTAACAAAAAGTTGCAGTAAATTTTTTAGCGGTTTTGATCTAGGTCTTCACTAGGGTAAGCATTGGGTGGCAAATAGTTTTCTAATGGACACACAAAATACATTAGTCAAAATACTTGAAGTTAATACAAAAACCATCAAAATTGTCTCTTTTTTTGAAAATTGGGAGCCAATTGACAGATTCGGGGCAGCTAAAATTTATATCTTCATAATTTTGATTCTGTTGATATTTTCATAGGTCATGGAAAACATACTATCTGGGAAAATACAAAAATAACAGCTGAATCCTTTTTTTGCAATGAAAGCTAGGTGGATTCATGATATTGTTCTTGACTGATGACAAGTGATACCAAAAGCAGGTAAATATAATAAAATAATGGAATTTCATTCTATTCATGTTATGGACCAGTTTCTCTCTACCAGGGTGCCATGAATGTGACTCTTGATATCTAAGGGTAAAATAAACATAATTAGAATATTTTTGAAGTAGTGCATTACCTTTGTGATTTATTTCTGAGGATTATTTCTCTTAGTGTAAGTCCATAATTGAACACTAAAATATTTTATTGTACATATACTCGTATTTGTCTCCTTTTTAAACTTTAATTTGGAATTAAACTATTTTATATATGATTTATGTTGCCAGAATCATAAGTCACCATGTATGTGTGCCATGGGTGACTAAAGGTTGAGAAGCACATCTCTGGAGGAAGATATTGTTAAACGTTTGGTGTAGAAGTATCAGCCATCTTTCCTCTGTGTTTCACACCATATGGTAAATCTGCAGGACATAGGAAACGTTTCAACTGTGCTTTAAAAATAAGGCAGCACAAGAGTGAGTAGATTTGATTTCCTTTCCTTGATTATGCTATGGTATTACCTTGCTCACATTCAGAATTCAAATTGCATAGATAGCTAGTGAACGATGTTGCAATGCGAGAGTTAGAATTGGAAGAGCTCACAGTTTTCAGTCAGCCACTGGTGACTTATCTAATGCTTGGGGTCAATTAATCATAGAACTTTGGATACAGTTACATTCTTTCTGGATATGATATATGGTATTGGCATTTGTTTATATGGTACTTCCTCTGTTTTTGGTTGAGCAGAACCATAATTTATATTTCATATGAAAGTACAGAAGATGGCTAGTACATCATGAGCTAAAATATGTGAAAGTCAGCCAATCAAGAATATTTTTCTACAGTTATCTTTCAAGGTAAGAGGGCTGGGAAGAAAAGTCAATTTGTCTCTCCATTAGTAGGAACTGATTTGCTATTTGATGTTTATTTCTTTTGAGTAACATACTTCAACAGCTCTTTCCTGCATTGAATTATCATCAAAGCATCATATTTTTAAGCGAAAAATCTCATTATACTGAATTCCTAAAAACTCAGTAGTATGGCTTTATTTATTCAATGAATTGTTTGAGGATGCCTAAAGTTAACATTGTTTTCCTAGATTTAGCTTATCTAATCTAATGCATGATTTTCTCCTATCTTACCTTCGTACTTTATTTGAAGGCAGTTATGGATGGAACACCCTCTGGAATTTGTTTATTTCCCTAATGCTTTGTACACAGCACATTTTCATTGCTCTTAAATCAAATGACAGATACTTCTTATATCACATTTGGAATAGATGATGTTGTGGAATAATTAAGTCAAGCTATCCAAATACCAACACATTTTGCTATTGTGGTATCTTTGCAATCTATGACTTCAGATCATAAAGAAATGGCGCAACTTAAGGCAACTCAGTCTTATCAATATTATGAGTTGTAAAAAAGCAATTTCAGTCTGACAAGCCATTTAAGTTTTCCTAATATCAATTATTATGCTGTGAATTGACTGAAATATTTGAAAGCTGTCTTGTCTTTTTTGTCATTTACTTTTGGTTTACGGAATATTGAATTCTCCATGCTTATCTTATAATTAAAAATCTATCTTCTGGCAACAGGTACTTTTCAATTGTTAGTGTTCTCAATCGATTGAAGTGCCAGTCAGTGTTTGAAGAACAAATTACATTGTTACAGCATCACTTGTTAATCCTTTGGGTTTAAATACAAACCTGATTAGCCACCCAAATTCTCCACTATGAATGCACTACCATAGTGCTTCCTTCTCCTTGAATGGGTCCCTTTACATGTAATTGAATCCTTTCTTCCAACTGGTTTCTCAATTCTATTCATTTAGTATAATTTTCCAACTCCCTGCCTAACTGCTGGAAATTCGATGCTTCTTACTTTCCTTTCAATATTATGATGATTGTTCACCAACTAAATTAGAGGTGTCCTATTTTGTTTGGAGTTCCTTTTTGTTATTAATTTAATTTCCCTGGTGATGAGCTCTATTCCATCTGTTGTTTTACATATTCGATAGTGAATGCTTATGATATGCTTCTTGACTGAACAGCAATTTTAATCTATAACCAGTGGGGAAAATAGTTAATAACTTAATGACCTGCATGCCTGAGGATCAAACATATAAAGATGTCAATAAAGAATCATAAATTTTGCAATGAAACGTAACTTTTAGGTAGAAACCAAGAAAAATATTACATGCATTGGCAACTTCAGAGCTTTAGGAAAGCTTCATTTTAATTACACTTGACATTTATAAAAATTCTGTAGCAGAAGTGAAAAGAAGTAGCAGTTTATGGCCTATTTTGAGTGAATTTGGAGTTACATATCCCAATACTTCCAGAATATTATATTAAAGATTATGAATGTTTGTTAACCCATTGGGAGTGGAGGCTGCTGATCTGGTGCTTAGCCAATGGTACCTAGAAGCAGAGGATATCTATGGACAGCCTCCACTTAAGGGATTATTTACCATCCTCCTCTGCCACAGACTTCGTTGAGAGAGCTCAGATTATGCGTAGCTTCTCAGTGCAGTTTGTGTAACTAAGGAGTGAAGCCATTTCTGTTTTTCTCACTCTTTTCCTTTGCTTTTCGTAGCAGTTGGAAGTGAAATTTTGAATTTATCTCAATATCATTTCCCCAGGGTCTAGGTAATCATTTTTAATAATTGGTTGTATGCATTACACAATCTTAGTATTTTAATCATTAGTGAATGATAAATGGCATTTTTCCATTAACATTGGCAGTACCCAATTTTTAAATCATTGTCTAATTGTTCAATTTGTTTGACTTTTTTCTTTGTTGTTATTCACTATTAAGTACCAAAATCTACCAGAAAACAGAAAAATTAGATTCTGTTTCTGACTTAAGTATTAAAATTGCTAGCATATCTCAATGGGTTAAATTGTTTTAGTAAGATTGTTGCATAGTACAGCTAGTTCCAAAAAAAACTTACCACCTAAGCCGCAACCCGCATAACAGGCAGTGAGTTTCCTGCAAGCGAGCCTTAAGAAGTGAGAGAGAGAGAGAGAGGGAAAACATGGAGGAGATAGTCTGCTTCTGTCCTGGCTCCGCCTGCAGAGTTGAAATGGATCTATTTGCATTATTGATATTGCAAAGATTTATTAGTATCCTTAGTTTGGTGGCATTGGCGTAGCAGAATAGTATTATAACAATATGGATGTTGTAATGCAAGAATTCAGTTATTATAAAATGGTTATTACAAATCAGTATATATTCTAGCTTTGCTTCTCGCACCGAGAGAAGCGTCGCACACGAGGTCCCGTTATTCCTAGGAAACCGAGGCAAACCCCCTTCCCCTCATAAAATTTGAGTCTGAGACGAAAGGCACGAGCAAGACGAAGGAAATTTTCTCAAAATCTGCCTCTGAGCCGCTCTGAGCTTATGTTTAGGACTGAGATGGGAGGAAGAAAATTTCCGCGCAGTTTGAATCAGTGTCGGACCCAAAATGTATAGACCTCGAATTCGACGCCTTCGCTTGTAAAACTCTGCGGTAATAATGGGTCGTATTTTATATTATAATAGTAGATAATATTATACATCGTTCAAGAGAAGAGTTATTAGCCTTTAAAATTATATACCTAAGGAGTCCATATCGATCACCTGTTTTATCACAGCCTGTGTGAATGCAATCTACAAAAGTAAAGTAAGGTGAACTCATGGCCATATCTAGGCTATTACTTTAAATACATAAAAATCTATAAGTAAATATGTAGTATGAAGTCTTGAGGCATTCTCTGCGTATTTTAGATAAATTTTGTTTCATTTGATAAGCATCAAAATTTAAACTCGATCGGTAAAAAATCAGTAAATTTTATCATCTATGCAGTTGGTATTTTTAATATACCGTCCAAATCAATTGATAGAAAATGTGCTAGGATCGATTTTCCTGAATTAATAAAGATGACGGATACGAGACAACCATCTTTCACGTTAATTTTGAATCTAAAATGAATTTTTTTGGTGTCATTGAAGTGTGAATCGATTAAACGTGATTTCTGCTGTGGAATCCTCTTGAAATGGTTGCAGTCACAAACCATTACATTATTCTTAAACGTTCTTCTCTCGTATTTATCAAGTTCTAAAATACACAAAAAGATAGAGCGAATGAGGTTTTGTCATAATGCTCATTGAATGCTACTGTAAGCTATGAATGTAAAATTTTCAATTAATTTTGAATGCATACAAAACTACTTGCATTGTTTATATTTCAACTGTTTATTATCACGTTTACAATTATTATAATGTAGAAAACGTTAAAAATACGCGAAATAATAGGGACTTAGTGAAATAGTTTTAGGGCCTTTTTACCTGTATTTCCAACCCTGTAAGTATCACACAGGGTTAAGAAGCACATATGAGGCTCATGTTGAAATTTTTCTCCCCTCGGTTGATGGCTGGCCCTACGTAACTCATATTTTTTCGACAGAATTTTAATGATTGAGATGAATGGGCGGTGGTTTGGTATGAATAGTCTATCTACATATTTATCGCTCGGTGATATTGAAAATATTCCTTCGTATTTAAAATGTATGGCTATGAGAAACTTTTCATCTCTCCACATTCCATGACAAATTTGAAAAGCAAGATAGAGGAGTGATTGGAAGAAGTGGTTAAAGCAATGAATTCACCAGGACTTCAAGAGGGGGACTGTTTTGATAGAGATAGGGAAGTGAGAAACGACGGCAACAGTAATACATACACTCACATGAATTTAACAACCGAAAGTGTAAGAGGTATGTTAATTCCAGATTTTTGGATAAATCACAATAGGTAATGGCATTTCTTGCGTTCCTCGTTGACCAATTGGTTACTTTGAGTAGGAGCAACGACCTCTTTTAAAAGTATAACCCACTCACTCACCTTCTCAATTTTCTCATCCAACATATATTTTTTCTGTTTATGACAGCCTCCAGAGAAACTACTCATTTATCCAATTTAAGTAATATATTAGTCAAGAATGGTTAACATTCAAATATACAGGATATAACGCCCATGGCTTATCATACTTTCAGAAATTTCCTTCTGATGCATCAGTAATTCCCAGCATCTCCGAAATTGTATACAATAGCGATGTTCAATGTATCGTAACAATCTTCTAATTCTATAAGAAAGTTCGAGTAGTTTACTAAGCCAGAACCTAAACCATCTTCTTATCAGCAATTTATTTTGGAAAGAGAGTTCGGTTTTTTCAAACCGATAAAAATTGCTAACATTGGTATTACTATCTATGCAAGCCAATGGTTTATTCTAAATCTTACCTAACTTTAGAGATGTGATTTATCTGTAATCGGCGTATAAACTCTAAGTTTCTGCGACACTGAATATGTGGAGTATCTAAAATTCCATATTTACGTTTCAATTCATATTTTAGTGACATGATAATAGAAACTTTAGTCGATGTAGTAAGATCATCTTCAACGCTCTATCTATTTTGTATCATAGATGTTATAAGAGAAGATTTGGTTCTCGTAAGCGTAAGGAATAAATATTAGATGGCATTTCTCTAGTTCATTGTTCATTTCTCAAGTTATTCCAAACTACGAAATTTTTAGCTCAATGAAGGGACGAAATAAAGCATAAAAAACAATTTATATAAATAAAGTAAACAATCATTGACAAAGAGCTTGATTGATATAAATTGACGATAGGCAGCATTACTTATTTTTTCATTTTTTTTGTTAAATTAGTTATTTAGTATAAGCTAATACAGTTTATACCATTCACTTTAAAAGCAGAATATAGAGATACTAATTCTGATATGATGCACCCAAACATTGTCAACTTTGTTATCATTCAGATTTTCTGAAGGTCCTATTTTAACTGGAATGATCTTCCTTGCATTACTATTTAAAAATACTATGAAAAAATTTAAAAAACATCTTCGCAAAGTTCGTAAGGAATTATGATGTGCCTAGGATGAGGGTGTTACGAAGGTCCTTGGAGTGAATGTTGGAGTAATGGATTACATACAGAAACAAGAATATTTTAACAGCTAACGTATGAATCATGAGAATTACAGGAATATTCTCATGTAAGTCCGGTTACCATCCGTTGGTTTCTATTTTTAACGTGTTCTTCCATGACTCCTTTTACCCATCATTCATAATTATTGATAGTTATTTTTCTTTTAATTATTATACATATTATGCACCATTCAAACAATTCGAGTTATATAGCTTACTTGAGGCATTCAGAAACTGAAGCAGCAATCATTAATCATTAGTCTTATTAAACATTAGTCTAGCGTATAGTTCTGAAAATCATTTCAGTAACATTGGAAATCCTGTTGTGGTTGTTTTCACACCTCCTGACATAAGTCATACGGCGGCTCGCGGGGTATTAATGTAAATGTAAATAAACCAGGTGTTAACGTGTAAACCTGCAATATGCAAGTATAGGAAACCTGGAGTTTATATGCAAATTAGTCTTAAGGTTTTGATTTGCCATACTAACTGTTGTTTCTTAACCATCTTAAAGTGTATTCCTTGCAAGAAGTCCTGAAAGGTCGTCTACCTCAAAAATAGAGTTGAATATCTTCATTCCCTAAGGGAATACCTGCGGCGAAGATTACAAATCGCGGATCCACCATTTCCCACCTTACTTGTGATCAGTCGCCGCCACCATACCCTAACCTTTGATACCTGCTCAGCAGGGGTGCGGTCAGGAATCCTCATTAGCGCTTTCAAATTCGCTACCCCGGATACATGCGACCATCCACAATCTGCCGAAAAGGGGGTTTTTCTTCTCAGAGCGGAGTTCACCTTCACCCATCGGCCGTTTTATGGTTCCTTTGAGAAAATAGACAGTACCTTTCGATGGACGCAACAAAAGAAAAAGAAACAACAAAGGAATGAATAGGGGATACTCCTAGGGCCAGGGTGGTGGGAAGGAAAGTTCTCCTTTCTCCATGGAAGAATTAGTAAAACCTCAGACGCGAATTTGTCAGAAACAGCCAAATCTCATCTCAAAATCATAATGCTTCATCTGATACCGTCACCACGAATGCCTGGTGGAAGTAAGAACAGAGTGGCATGTTGATGCATATATACTGAAATTCCTAATGCTCTGTTAATTGTCGTATCAAGCAAATTTTATACTTCTCTGTATTGCAGAATAATTCAACTGTGAAGAAATCGAGTCAAAATTTGCACCACGGGGCAAGAAAGAGATTTAGCATCAGATAAAAGATGGGACAGCATAATTTTGCAAGTAACATGAACTTGATTTAATTAAAGGGATAGTTTTTCTGGGACTGGCAATGAACAATATTTTCGGAAAAATGTTACAAGATGCTGGCATTAATTTTGTGGTAAATTAATTTTTAATTCGATACGTGAAAAAATTTTGTAGCCCTCAGTATTTAAATTGTGCTACTATTCTAATACCTATGTTATTTTTTAAAATATTAAATTAGCAATTTGAATTTTAAACAATTACCTTAGAAAATGATGATAGCTCACCAATAAATATTTTACTTTCTATCATATGATTTGGTGGTATTTAAAATTTTTATAATATTTGATGTAATTATCCGATGTAGTTGATCGTAATTTATTTGGTTTACTTTATTGTAATATGTTTTAGATCTAATTTTCAGAGCTCTCTACCAGGTTGACTTAAAATGATTCTTTCTCGGTGTATTTGTCCAGATAAAGTTTCTTTTCATCTTTGCTTTCCTCAGTAGGTTTCGAAGTTTTTTCATACTCCCCTTCTCGATAGAAATTTTCTACAACATAAATTAGTTGACATACAGTTGATTGTGTTCTTATTCCTAATTATTCTTTATCTCCTTGCTGAGTTTTCGTTCATCTTTCTATTTGAGTCATAGTCGTGAATTTCCTCTAAATAAATTTAAAAGTTCTTCCTGTAGGCGTCAAGAGCATAAAAAACGTAATAATATAATCCTTTTTAATCTTGCAATGACATAATTTTTCATTGGATAATTGAAGCAGCTAAAGTAAGTTTACCCGATGCCTCCAGAAAAAGGTGAATTACGCAGAAATTTCTGGCCGAAATAAGGAGATCCGATTCTCATTCATTTTTTAATACTATGCTGCTGACATAGTAAAAATTAACACTAAATTTAAACTAGATTTCGTGCTAATAAAGATGGTACAAATACGTTCAACGCATTTCACAACGGTTTAAAAAGGCGCCGTCAGAATGCTCCTCCTTCCAAGAGCCAATAGAATGCGTGGAAAACTCTAGACTCGCTCTCATCGAGCTTCACGTCTGTTATGCGGGTTGCGGCTTAGGTGGTAAGTTTTTTTTGGAACTAGCTGTACATGTTTGGATGGGAAGTAAGGAATCGTATGAAAGTGTGACCTTGGAAATATGAATCAGCTTTTTCACATTCTTGCTCCAAAGGGAAATTAGTTGATTTGAAGTGTAAAGTAATTTAAGAGTGTTACGTTTGAGGTGGTAAAAGATTTTGTCTATGATAATCATAAGGAAAGTCTGCTCTTGAGTTATCAGTATTTGCATTTATAGTGTAGCATTTCTACTATACTACACTGCTACTAATATACCATCTCACTTTGTTTTAGTGGTTGATGTATATGCCATAATTTCAGTAATCTCTGAAATCAATGGTGAATTATGGTAATTGATCGAAATTTCACCTCTATTAACAGGGAATGGGGCAACTCGCTGAGGCCGAATCACTGCCACCGAGTCGCCGTGGGGCCAACTGGCCACGGGCTCAACTAGCCGCAAGGACAACTTGCCACAGGCATATTTTAATTACATTTAGAACTACCTGAAATTACTCGTTCTTCGCAAGGGTTTTAATTATACAATATCATAGAAAGAAGAAATCCTTTATTTAGTATTGTGGGCTCAATATGACCTTTTTTGCAAAATTAATTTAAATAATTATATAATAAGCATCTTATTTACTTTTAAGTGGTGATCTACGAAGTAATTCAGCAGTAAATACCAGGTGCAAAATGAAAAATAATATTTGGGAGTTAACATATAACCAGAATTTTGCTATACAATGATATAACAAACCAATTTTGTTGATTTAACCAATGAAGTGCATAACATTTTGGCAGTGTTATGAAATTTACAAAAATAAATGTAAATAATCATACAATTAAAGATCATGGTTTTTAAGTGCCCTTATATTAAGTTATTCATTAGTAAGTACCATGTTAAGAATAAAAATCAGATCATGCATACCAACTGATAATTACATACATATCAAATTTTCATAAAAAGATATCCTTTCCTTGCTGATTTTTATATAATACAGTAAACTTAATTAACCCTTAATTGTTCTATTGGGGTGAACCCAGGTGGTGTATTTCCCTCCTTTAAACAAAAACTAATCAAGATATTTTAACCAAATTTTTGTTTTGTAAATATTTTTACCTTCTTACAATCATCTGAAAATTTAGTTAATTTTAAACAATTAAAGGTATTCAATTTTTGCTGTTTTACCAGATTTTCAAAATTAAATTTAAATAATTTTTAAACAATATTTCAATACCTTTTAAGTGCCTATACATAAAGTAACTCATTGCTAAGTACCTTTTCCTGTATAAAGAGTTTCCACTTTATTTGATAATAGATAATT
The DNA here is from genome assembly GCA_036926295.1 of Pachydiplax longipennis. NCBI lineage: Eukaryota > Metazoa > Arthropoda > Insecta > Odonata > Libellulidae > Pachydiplax > Pachydiplax longipennis. The sequence goes on from JAVFKF010000003.1 coordinate 3,516,795, forward strand.
AAAACCCTTGCGAAGAACGAGTAATTTCAGGTATTTCCAAAGGTACAGTCCTCCAAGAAAAAATCGAACGGTGTATTCCATGGTGCATAAGATTGAGGGGTTTCAAATTTCAGTCTTTACTCCTTCCACCCGCCTTTCTATTACATTTTGGCAACACCGGAAGAGTCCGAAGCCTTCCCTTCTATCTGACCGTGGGCCTCGCAGCGAGCAGAAGGGAGGAAACAATAGGTTTTATGGTGAGGTCTAGCTAAGCGCACAGTGCACTGGAGTTTCCATGGCCAAGAAAAGATTCCCAAAATGTTTTCGTAAGGACTCAAAAACTTACTGGTGTAGAAGAGACAAGTCCATTTGGATTGAAAATGGACATTTTTCCTCTTTGATAATTTTTGCAGAAAAATTTGGGGATCAAACCTGAATGATATTGATGGGCGTAATTTTGTAAAATGTTTCCCCATATTCGCTCTAAAGATTTCCTCAGTATAATTGCTTTATTTGCTACAAAAGTTATTTGAAAGCATTAACGTATTCTTTAACTATGTTAAAAAACAGTATGTCACTGCATTACTTCCAATTCACAGTAAATGAAAAAAATTTTGATTGATTTGAATATTTATTAACAAGAGGATAACAAAGAATCAGCTGCGGTTCTGTTAGTTACTCGACGATTTGTAACATTGCTACGCCAACAGCTGTGCGCGCCAGATTGGTGGTTGCAGGTATAAACAATGAAATCTTAGGAAATTTTCAAATCCATCATCCTCTTTCTCAAACTAACATAGAAACTTCTTCATTACATATCTAGTTAACAGAGAGGCTTTTTTATTGCTAATATATTGCTTAATTGCTCAAAACATTTAGAAAGAGATTTGAGGACAGTAGTTTTGTAGCTTTCAATGAACTAAATCATAATATTTCTACATAAACTAGCTGAAGTGTCACATACAAAATAGTCATACAAAACACTCCTTCTCCGGGTCGAAGGGCACCTTAGACACATATGTCCATACTAAGAAAGTTAATGCTGCAATTCACAAAAAAATAGAGACAAAGATTTGTTCGGTCATCTGTAGTTACCATACACCATGTTTTTTTCCGAAACAATTACTTACCTCTAAACAGTGTTTTCGGAAATGTGAAAGTGAAATTTCTGAGAAGATGAATTTCGCCAAAATATACTGAAAATCATTTTGAAAGCTTTCACTAACGGAAGTGAAAGACTTGTGGAAATCTTGTGGAAGACATTAAGAAACACCCGAAATCACGTGTGGGACTAAGGAGAGAAAGATATGCAGATAATACAATAGGTAGGGGGGTAGCTTAGTTAGGTAGCTGGCATAGAAAAGAGGTTCACTGAATTCCGCGTATAGTGAGAGTTATGAATAGGGAGGAAAATGGGTGAATAGAACTGAAGGATCTCGGAAAGAATAGAAAGGTCTAAAGAGATACGAAGTAAACAGCGGGGGATGCGACGGATGCCAGTCGTGAAAGTGCTTTTTAAATCCCCTTCCCTTCCTAGGAAATTCTTCCTTATCGCTCATTTTCTGTATACCACTATTCCAGATCAATAGTATCCTTACCATACGCAGATTGAATATTTTTCTCTGTGTTCCACAGCTCGGATTCTTTCTTTTATTTTCGAGGAATAATCTTCAAAAATGCCTTTTCAATCCAAATAACATGTGACAAAATAAAATCGTTATTATTAATCATATAATATCGAAGCGGAAAGCACTATTCGTTATGATTCAATAAGTGCACTAAACACAGTTGATGCAAGATTTTCAATTAAGAATATGATATCCAGAAAATTCCCTAAAACTTTTGATTCTACATCATTCCATTAGCAATGAAATTTAAAAAAGAATATCATAAATATATATATACGAGTAAAAGTTGCTTGCATACTGCAAGCTAATTGGTACAAATTTAACAATAAGTTCCCCTTAAGGGTGTCATCTTCGAAGCTTATCCAGCAAAATTCTTAAAAATTGCCGCAATACATTTCTTACGTGAGAAATTTTCATCCATGTGGCATCGCACTCACGGTCATATGCAACCTTTCTTCCACTGGTTCTATAGAAAACTACTTCAAACGCAAACGCTGTGATTTTGAATAGTCTCCTGCATTGAGAAAGGCCTCAAAACAATTTTTTAAAATTTGCGTAAATGACCGCCTGGCGTCGAACACAGGACCCATTTGTGAGAGACAATGGCATACGAATAATAGATAAGCGCCACTCTGACGTGTTTCAAAGTTTCAATTCAGTATCTTATCGGGAAGGTCATAAAATAAGATTCCGTTATTCCCGTTTGAAATGCATGGTAGAATCGGATTGACACTCTTGCATCGAACCAAGGACCACTGCAGAAACGGCGAATAACATGAAAGAATATTCTCAAACGCCTCTGTCACCATTCCGGGTTTTATCTTTCCAGCTTATCGGGAAGGATTTTTAAAAAATCATCCAAGATTTCACCAATGCATTTCTTACGGAAGCATTTCGAACCCACCTGGCGTCGAACACACGGTCATTTGCTAACATTTCTTTCTTTGGTACTATGGAAGACCATCTCATCTGCAAACACCGAGATTTTGATTGCTCTATCGCATCGAGAACGGCCTCAAAATAGATTGCAAATATTCGCGCTAATGACCGCCTAGCGTCGAACTCAGGACCCTTCTGTTAGAGAAAATAGCGAATTAATATTAGGTAAGTGCCATTATGACTTATTCCAAAGTTTCGATTCAATATCTTATCTGGAAGGTCCTAAAATAAAATTCCGTTATTCCCGTTTGAAATACATGGTGGAATCGGAATGACCCTCTTGCATCGAACCAAGGACCACTAGACGAACGGTGAAATTCATGAAAGAATGTTTTCAAACGCCTCCGTCGCCACACCGAGTTTTATCTTTCCAGCTTATCGGGAAGACATTGAAAAAAATTTTCAAAAATTCCAGCAATGCATTTCTTATGGAAGAATTTCGGACCCACCTGGAGTCAAACTCACGGTCATTTGGCAACATTTCTTCCATTCGTAAAATAGAAGACTACCTCAAATTCAACCTCCGAGATTTTGGTTCCTCTATCTTAACGATAAGTGCCTCAAAAAAAATTTCAAAAATCCGCGCAATGCATTCTTATGGGAAAATTGCGATTTTTGGGACATTCTAGTATCGAACCCATGACACCTAGCATCGATGTCTGCATTATTCTGGCATCTAGAGTGTGGGGCCAGTACGTCGAAAAAATCTGACGTCGACAGCGCTCGTGGAACATGGTCAGAATTCGTATCCCCTATAAATATATATATATATATCTATTATATATAGCTAACTCTCCGGATATACCTATATATATAGATATATATATATATATATATTTATAGGGGATACGAATTCTGACCACGTTCCACAAGCACCATCGACGTCAGATTTTTTCGACGTACTGGCCCTACACTCTAGATGCCAGAATAATGCAGACTTCGACGCTAGCTATCATGGGTTCGATGCCAGAAATTCCCAAAAATCGCAATTTTCCCATAAGAATGCATTGCGCGGATTTTTGAAAATTATTTTGAGGCACTTATCGTTAAGATAGAGTAATCAAAATCTCGGAGGTTGAAGCTGAGGTAGTCTTCTATAATACGAATGGAAGAAATGTTACAAAATGACCGTGAGTTCGACGCCAGGTGGGTGCGAAATTCTTCCATAAGAAATGCATTGCTGAAATCTTTGACGATTTTTTTAAATCCCTTACCGATAAGCTGGAAAGATAAAACCCGGAATGGTGACAAAGGAGTTTGAAAGCATTCTTTCGTGAATTTTACCGTTCGTCTAGTGGTCCTTGGTTCGATGCAAGAGGGTCATTCGGATTCCACCATGCATTTCAAATGGGGAAAACGGAATCTTATTTTAGGGGCTTCCCGATAAGATATTGAACCGAAACATTGGAACTAGTGGTAATGGCACTTATCTAATATTAATTTGCTAATTTCTCTCATGGAAGGGTCCTGAGTTCGATGCTAGGCGGTCTTTTACTTGAACTTTTGCAATCTGTTTTGAGGCCGTTCTCGATGCGATAGAGCAATCAAAATTACGGTGTTTGTAGATGAGATGGTCTTCCATAGTACCAAAGGAAGAAATGTTAGCAAATGACCGTGTGTTCGACGCCAGGTGGGTTCGAAATCCTTCCGTAAGAAATGCATTGGTGAAATCTTGGACGATTTTTTAAAATGCCTTCCTGATAAGCTGGAAAGATAAAACCCGGAATGGTGACAGAGGCGTTTGAGAAGATTCTTTCATGTTATTCGCCGTTTCTGCGGTGGTCCTTGGTTCGATGCAAGAGCGTCATTCCGATTCTACCATGCATTTCAAACAGGAATAACGGAATCTTAATTTAGGACCTTCCCGATAGGATACTGAATTGAAACTTTGAAACACGTCAGAGTAGCACTTCTCTAACATTCATATGCCATTGTCTCTCACGAACGGGTCCTGTGTTCGACGCCAGGCGGTCATTTACGCAAATTTTTTAAAATTGTTTTGAGGTCTTTCTCAATGCAGGAGACTATTCAAAATCACAGCCTTTGCGTTTGAAGTAATTTTCTATAGAACCAGTGGAAGAAAGCTTACATATGACTGTGAGTTCGATGCCAGATGGATGTAAAATTCTCACGTTCGAAATTCATTACGGCAATTTTTAAGAATTTCGCTGGATAAACTTCGAAGATGACATCCGTAAGGGGAGCTCATTGTAAATTTGTACCAATTAGCTTGCAGTATGCAAGCAACTTTTACTCGTATATATATATATCTATTATATATAGCTAACTCTCCGGATATACCTATATATATATATATTTATAGGGGATACGAATTCTGACCATGTTCCACAAGCGCCATCGACGTCAGATTTTTTCGACGTACTGGCCCTACACTCTAGACGCCAGAATAATTCAGACATCGACGCTAGCTATCATAAGTTCGATGCCAGAAATTCCCAAAAATCGCAATTTTCCCATAAGAATGCATTGCGCGGATTTTAAAAAATTATTTTGAGGCACTTATCGGTAAGATAGAGGAACCAAAATCTCGGAGGTTGAAGCTGTGGTAGTCTTCTATGGTTCTTATGGTAGAAATGTTGCCAAATGACCATGACTTCGACTCCAGGTGGGTCCGAAATTCTTCCATAAGAAATGCATTACTGCAATTTTTGTCATTTTTTTTCATTGTCTTCCCGATAACCTGGAAAGATCAAACTCCGTGTGGCGACGGAGGCGTTTGAAAACATTCTTTCATGAATTTCACAATTCGTCTAGTGGTCCTTGGTTCGATGTAAGAGGGTCATTCCGATTCCACCATGCATTTCAAACGGGGAAAACGGAATCTTATTTTAGGACGTTCCCGATAAGATATTGAATCGAAACTTTGGAATAAGTCATAATAGCACTTACCTAATATTAGTTCGCTATTTTCTCTCACAGAAGGGTCCTGAGTTCGACGCTAGGCGGTCTTTTGCGCGAATTTTTGCAATCTGTTTTGAGGCCGTTCTCGATGCGATAGACCAATCAAAATTACGGTGTTTGTAGATGAGATGGTCTTCCATCGTACCAAAGGAAGAAATGTTAGCAAATGACCGTGTGTTCGACGCCAGGTGGGTTCGAAATCCGACCGTAAGAAATGCATTGCTGAAATCTTGGACGATTTTTTTAAATGCCTTCCCGATAAGCTGGAAAGATAAAATCCGGAATGGTGACAGAGGCGTTTGAGAACATTCTTTCATGGCGTCCGCTGTTTCTCTAGTGGTCCTTGGTTCGATGCAAGAGCTTCATTCCGATTCTACCATGCATTTCAAACAGGAAGAACGGAATCTTAATTCAGGACCTTCCCGATAAGGTACTGAATTGAAACTTTGAAACACGTCAGAGTGGCACTTCTCTAACATTCGTATGCCATTGTCTCTCACGAACGGGTCCTGTGTTCGACGCCAGGCGGTCATTTACGCAAATTTTTAAAAATTGTTTTGAGGCCTTTCTCTATGCAGGAGACTATTCAAAACACAGCGTTTGCGTTTGAAGTAGTTTTCTATAGAACCAGTGGAAGAAAGGTTGCAAATGACCGTTAGTTCGATGCCAGATGGATGAAAATGTCTAACGTAAGAAATGTATTGCCGCAATTTTTAAGAATTTTGCTGGATAAGCTTCGAAGATGACACACGTAAGGGGAACTTATTGTAAATTTTTACCAATTAGCTTGCAGTATGCAAGCAACCTTTACTCGTATATATATATAGGTATATCCGGAGAGTTAGCTATATATAATAGATATATATTATATATAATACTATATATAGCGTCCGGCTTGCTGTCTGATTTGTTAGGAATTCTACGAGAAAATTTCATGCAATATGGCAGAAAGACTGCTTTGAAATGGAAAGACTACTTATCTCCCCAAAAGTGACACCAAAAATCCCCTCTCGCACGACAAACAGTTACATATACCTCAATCTCCACACTTTCTTTTCATTATGCATTTAACCCCCCTTGATGAGAAGGCATTTTCTCCAAAATGCACATTAGGTGTTTCTGAAAACTGGCCGCCGCACCTGGGGTTAATCCTTTTCTTAGGAATTGCGCCCGATGGTTCCCGGCATACAGCGATTGGAGAGTTCTTGAATCTCCCATTCCCCAAAATACTTTTCCTCTTTTACCTTATCCCGATGATTATTAGCGTTTCAATCATGAAAGGAATAATTTCACTCATTTACTGAGGGATAACAATATCCTAAAGAACATTCTAACCCTTTACCGTTTCGAGTGGTATTACTCTTTCTCTACCACTATAATTTCCGTCTCTAATCAATTCTCTATATTGTTCCATTTTGGATGGATAACTCCGATGAAGTGAAATATATGTGACTGAAACAAGTAGAAGACTGAATGTAATCAATATCGTGATGCTTAAGCTACTTACACCTTATTAATTAAATAAGCTACTAGGTCTTAAATGATAGATTTTCCGAAATTCGTTTCCCGGTATCTTTTCTAAAGTCAGTAACCCTACTACATACATAAAAAACACTGTGTAAAAAGACTGATGCATTGGATATTCGACCTCAAGTTATAGTTAAAAATACAGTATATAAAAATAAGTATGGTTTAAAAGGAAGCATAAAAATAGGGTTATTTGTACTGAACGTTTGAAAACGTTTGAAATCAAATAAATAGTAGTTAAAAGCTACGGTAATTCGTAAACAATTTAAGACCCTAATGAAAATTTTATTTTTAGGCATAGCGGCATTTCGACTGAAATAAGAGCTCTAAATAAAGTCCCAGAGATGTGTTATGATTATGCATATGAAGTGATACATAATGAAGGATAAAATCAACTGTATCTAATGGCAAATGGTTCATGATTTAAATGACTTAAACGAAATAAGCATCAGGAAAAGGAGAGACTGTCGGAAGGGAGTTAAAGTGTTTAAGGGGATTCATCTACAGAACTGGGATAAGAAAAATAAAGTAAAAACATGTATTATCAAAAGAATTTTTCCAAGATTCATTTATGAGATCGCCCATACAGTCTCGATGAGGTAAACCACTTGTGGTTAAAAATAACTTAAATCAAGGCATGAAAAGGTTTGTGTGAGAAAAGCTCGAAGATGAAAATAAATTATTGCGGAAGATATGTTACCAACTTGGATATTTATTGTAATGATTGGGCCAGTCAGAGCGGAGCACTCGAGGGCTTTTAATGCCAAAATAAAAGAGAGGCTTCTGGATAGTCATACTAGCAGCGCGTTCTACTTGGATGAAAGCGGTCCCGGGTTCGATTCCCGGTGGGAGACCATGTGCGAAATGACCTCCACAGTCGAATGCCTTTTAAAAATACAACTCATAAAAGCGAGAAATAATGAACGTTTAGTTATCGATATTACTTGCTTGATTGTGATTTCTTAGGATAATCGTAGCATAAATATTTTACTTCATTTGTTTATGTAAATATGGTCTCAGGAAGCTCATAGTCCTCATGCATTTTACGATATTGTCTTTTAACTACGACGAACGACATTGTAAAAATGATGGGTTCCAACAGATTGAACCTCTATGGCTGCTTTTATCAATTCTGTCGAATTTAACGCGATTTAAATATGACATTTCAGGATTCTCTTCCTGCTATTTGAAAGCCTGAGTCAGGACATCCAAGGGCAATTTGTTCGAATCAGAATCTTAATTCCTTTTCTTCGATTTAACGATTAATATTTTTATATAAATTAGTTGTAGTCCTCAATATTCAAGGGAGCTGGAAATTATGTCAGGGTGGAAAATATTGGTTCTCGTAAAGTATAAAGAGGAATCTGTTTCTAACTTAAGGCCATTGCCCTTTTAAAATATAATTCCTTACAGTCTACCAAAAAATTCCCAGCAATCGCTGTTACTGCTTTCCTTTAGACCTCGCGATAGCAGCCCTCCTCATCGGACGAAGCGTAGGCACATGGGTACGCACCGGCCAAGCCACGGCAAAGGCAAAATTCCAGTGTTGCCAAAATGTAATAGAAGGGCGGGTGGAAGGGGTAAAGAGTGAAATTTGAAACCCCTCAATCTTATGCACCACGGAATACACCGTTTGATTTTTTCTTGGACGACTGTACTTAAAACATGCCCACGGCAAGATGTACCCATGGCAAGTTGGGCCTGCGGCGAGTTGTACCCACAGCGAGCTGACAGTGGCGAGTTGTCATACACCCCTCCTAACAACCACACCTGAATTTTCTCATCAATAGAAAATCAATCCCATTCAAAACAATCAATCAAAATCCATTATCATCACAGCTGACAGTATCTACTTGGCATGCTTGGAAAATATGGCCATTAAATCATATCGAGAAAAAACCTAACTTACAGAGTGTGACTTATCCTTTGATATATGCTACGGTGTAATTCCTACTCCTCCCACGCAAAAATCTGGTATAAAAATGTAGGAGTGAGTTGAGTAATATTGGGCAGTCAAGCTCTTCTGCTATATTTTATTATGTAAATGATGTAAATCATCCATAGTAAGTGTGTAAGCATATATGTATGTATGCTTACGGTTTGCCATCCAGCCTTAGTTGTGACCACGGCTACCTTCTTTTCAAATAGATCTCCTCTCTATGTTCATTCTAACTTCTGTTAGAACAGAAATAGAGTGGTGTGAATTGAAATAGTCTGAGTAAAATTTAAGGAATATTAAATTAGACTGTAATATATGGAAATATTATTTAAATAATATTATGGAAAAATATTTCTTATAAATCTCCTTCTTATTCTCACAATCAGCCTAAATTTGGTTTCTTCCCTGAAGTAGGAAAGACTTACATTCAAAGAAAAAAATTACAAGGGAAATAAAACCCTTATTACATGTCTTCTAAAGTAAACAAATGGAAAATAGAAATGGATTATTGTTATATTTATAGTAACATTGTCTTCGACAATCTTTAAACAAAATATTGGGAATAAGGATTTGTGTCTTAAATAATATATTTTTCTCTATCATATTTAATGTATGATGTAAGCATAGTTAAAACCATTTCACCAAAGATTGCAAGTGACTGATATTTAATATAAGAAATTATTCTTATTTTCATTTTGGAAATTCTAGAAAATAAAATTATCTAAATTGTTTCATGATTTACAGGTTTTAATGGGTGACATCATCATTATAGTAATTGTGATTTTCAAGGCAAGACCTAAAGGTGATTTCCTATGATTTAAGTTAGTATTTTAAGAGTGAGAATTACCTTGTACCAAATTCACATTGATAGTTTGTTTTTAATGTTACTGGATAGTTTAAACTATGAATGTGATTGAATAATCCTGATTCCCTCATTATCTAATTTAAGGGAACAATTACTTTCCAACAGTCAGTTTTTTAGCAATGATTTTTCTTTTAAATGCTCATCTACTGTCTCATATTCAGTCCTTTGGTTATTTTTAACGTTAACACCTTAGACATCAGTTATAGAGTTATACAGTTATATACCTCTTAATTAAAGGCATGAATATTCAATAAATTAATCTCTGCTGAGAAAACCAATTTGCAATTCGGATGGGCAGTAAGGTATGCAGTCGTATCATAGAATTTGTTTATTTCTCAAAAAATTGTATCTTTTTATGTTACTATGTATTTTTTTATCCCTATATTCTACCAAATGAAAAAATTGTCCCTGATCTTATGGTACAGTATTGGTGCAGTAGAGAAATATGTATCTAACATTTTTGTCTCGGTATTTTTAATGGTTATGATAATATCAAAGCTACTGCGCCATGGGTGATGAAGGATATTGGAATTAATCTTGCTCCTCCTTTATCAAATACTGCGAAAATAAATATTTGTTCTCTTACAGAACTGCAATCACAGGAATATTTTCCATTTATAGGATTCGGGCTCAGGGATGAAAGAAATGACAAACTACCTTACTCCTTATCTTACCTCTGCAAAGAATATTGAAGGCTCCGATAGAGATTAATGATAGGGATAAGAATCTGTATTGTAAAGGTATATGAGAAGGTAGAAATGGATAAGTAATAATATATAAAGATATGGAGTGTTAAGGCAATATAACTCTTGAGTTTTAAAGTTAGCACATCCCCTTAGAGTATAAATCCATTTCTCTTTCGTCTCTTTCGTGTGTATACCAACGTTTAGGCAAACATTTCAACTTTGGACGCAACGTGAGACTGTTCACTGAAAGTTTTCCATGCATCTTATGGAAAAAATTACTGATTGTGTATAAATTCCAGCGCATTTCTTTAATTAATAAAGATCACGTAATAAAAGAATCATTTCCATTGCAGTTTTGCTAGAAAACACTATACTGGTTACTTAAAGCAGTATTTCTGTATTTCTATAATAAATAACTATCTCAGACGATAATTCGCTCTGCCATTGGTATTTTTGTTTTATTCGTCCACGAAAGTCCAACGGGTATTAAGAAGCGCTTCACCTCGTTTTTGGGAAGCGTGGATCATGGTATTGAAAATCATGAGAAACGAAACGTGCTCTTTTCGTCATGTGTTTTAGCTACTTCCGTTCTTCTAAAGTCGCTTAATGGCTCTCTTCGTTACATTTGTTCGTGTGGTGATGGTGACTTTTGTATTCTCCTGTGGAAGTGAAATTGTGCTACGAATTGAGTGGAATTAACTACAGTGGATACAGTGATTACAAAGAGTGATTTGTTTAAAGCAGTTAGAAAAGTGTGCGAATGAGAACAACGCGTATAAGTGTTGATTCTATTACTGTTGACGAGTTTAGAGTCCTTATATTGGCAATTGTAGAATTTTTCCCTCCGCCACCATCTAAAAGTGCGAGGATAATAGAGAAGTTCGATAACGTTACCAGTGGTAAGATGTATACCATCAATCGAAGATAGAAGAAAGAGATAACTTCTCCTGTGTCTAGTAACGTAGGCTTTACCAGATGCGATGGTAAGTAAGCTATATTCCTGTATTTGAATGAGATATCGTGCATTTACGTGACGAATCAAAGGGAAAAATTCGATGTGCTTCCTATTTAATTGTAATTTAAACTGGAATGCAGGAAATTAAGAAAGACAGCTGATGTTTGGTGAAGTGTTAAGCGTCTAAATGATCTCACTGTTTTATGGATTCTTTCAGATTAGATGATGTAAGTAAAGTACCGAAAACCCGTTTGTTCATGTCTATCGATAATCACTCTTGTAACGTCTTTTGCCTCGATCTTTTCGTTTGCATTTTTAGAGTGATTGAATGTTCAAGCCTCATTCCGTTTATAATTCAACCACTGCTGTGATCTTTTCCGTTTATATCATGAAAAAGAATCTCTCTTTTCCCATCATCTCCGCACTTTGTATGCTTTGGTAATTAAGATTTTGATTTTTTGAAAGAACAGGACACTAAATTCATGGAATCATACTAACATAAATTATTGTCTCAAGATGAGTTTAACGTCATAAGACTTCGTAACTAATAAAGAGGATTGGTGTTTGACTTTAATATAATAATTGTTCTTTTAAATTCAATTGAAAGAGGCATATTAAGTTTACAACTTTGAGGAAATATGATCGGTTGCTTTGTTGAATCTTCTTCGTCCCTTTCCTCTAAGTAAGGATTGCTGTTACTTTATGATATTAAGCATAATACTATATAAAATAATATTCATTTTTATTAGAGAGAGAGTTTTATTTATTGAATGATGTACTCGTGAAATCGACCATTGCATTTGTTACGAAACATACGCTGGAGAGTTACGAAATTACGCTGAGGATAAAAAAAGAAATTGAAAGGCATGTTAATCTTACAAAGAACATTTGAATTTTATTTGGATAATTTTTCAATAATTAAAGGCTTATTTTTTATCGTTATAAATTTATGAAATCTATTTTGATCATTGCTGGAATGGAAAATTCCCAGATTTCGAATCACGTGGTGCAATCTCATTGGTTGATAGCCATGGTCCATCTGGACCAGCCAATCAGATCCCTCCATTTTGTTTTTTCCAGTAATTCTCCCGCGTAAAATTTAGTTGTTTTGGCGCTCTTCTGGAGGACGGACCCTTACGATCACGCTGGATCATCTTCTGAGAATCCGTTAAAATTTGAAATTTAAAAATTGTGATACCTTATAAGTGCATTAAATGTTGTCCATGTTTGGAGTTTAATGTAATTATGTACTAATTTTTTATTTTTCGCGATTTGAATCTTCTATCAAATAAGGCCAATAACTGCGGGAGATTATTGGGCGAGGCAGAGGACTTCGATTCGTTGGTAAGTCTCATAAATCATTTTAATCCTACCTAAGATACGAAAATCAGCTTTGCTGTGGACGTTTAATATTGTGATTTACATTTTGCCAGTATTTATCCGTGAATATTTATGGCTAATTTTTCGTCCTTTCAATTTCGAAAGGCTTAGTGGTAACATGGGGAGAGAATTCGATGTCATATCTATTTATGATTATACCTTTATCTTATAAAAGTCACTGCATCATTGCAATTTAGCACGCATAAGTATCGCTTAAGTTATTTCCAACTCGTAGCGAAAGAAAGCGTAACTAAGTCTTTATGCTTCGACGTTTTATTCGATTTTGAGGCTGGAGTGTTTGTAAGAATCTTTAATGATGTATACTGCTCTTTAAATATTCAGAATATGCTAGAATATATTAATATTAGCGTTATCGAAGCATCTTAAGTTTTTTTCAGTTAGTTTCCCCAATTCCCAATACGAGATGATTATTTCATGCATAGTTTTGTAACGGAAATTAAGATTTGATTCAAAATGTCGTTCTCCAACCACTTTTTCTGTCAACGATATTATCCTTTGTTTTATCCCAAATCATTTTCAGCTTAAGCCAGCTACGCTATGGTAAAGCAATATATAGTTTGTCAACTTTTGAATCGATTACGAACGTTTTGGACGCATCATGTATGCGGCCCCGAACCGAATTTCTATATCACACTTTCAAATATATTAGCGTGATTTAATTAGCTGGTAATAAAAGACGACTTTTATGAAGATTTTCGTAAAAACTATCGGCTGTTAACGTAGCGGATATTCGGAATCGGATAATCGTTTCTCCCAAGGCATCACTCGTTTACACTACTGGACGGAAAGAGATCATACTCGAAATTTTAGCTTTTAAAATTACGTTTTTCTTTACAATTATGGAAAATATTTTCTGATACTTTACTTTTTATTCAAGTATTCCAATTATTACTATGTCCTTCATGATTTTCCAGGTAAACTTCGAAAAATAGGTTAATATTTCGACGGAAATTTTAACGGTACTCCGATCGTCATCTTTTAATTATAAACTGATCGCTTTTCAAATTCATGTCTATATAATAATATCCTTCTTCAGTCATGGGAGTTAAATTAATATTGTTTAATTTCTTTACCAATTATCTTACTTTATCCTGATTTTAGAATTTCGTCATCCTTTCATGTTATTTTCGAATAAATTTCAGTAAGAGGAACTTAAGACTATTTGCCATGTTAGTGTGAAACTAGAATTGAAACCCTGATTTATCTTAATTATAATATATCAGGATTTAATTTGAAATATGCCCTGGAATTATTAATAGGGAATCCGATGTTAATTAGCCGTTTGTGATTTGTCGGAAAAAAATTTAAATTTTTAACGGAAGCTTCAACCGATCTCCGATCGTCATTTGTTAATTTTAAACTGAATTTTTTCTTAGAATATGTTTTTTCTGAATTTATTCCAATTATATGTAAATTATTCTATTCTTCTTTAAACATTTCAGTTGAATTTCTTGTTTTTAATTTCTTTTCCATTTTTCTTTAATCTTATTGGGATTGGAAACTCCGATCGTAATCTTTTAATTGGAAACTGATCGTTTTTTTAAATTCACGTCAATAGTATCATATCCTTCTTCAATCATAGGAGTTAAATAAATATTATTCATTTTTTTAACTAATTATCTTAATTTATCCTGTTTAGAAATGCGCAATTTTTTCATCCCATTTTGGAATAAATAACAGTAAGAGGAACTTAAGACTTAAAAATTATTTGCCATGATAGTGTAAAAGGTAGAATTGAAACCCTGATTTATCTTAATTATAATATATATGGCTTTAATTTCTATAAAGGCCTGAAATCATTAATAGGGAATCCGGTTTTAATTAGACGTTTATGGTTTGTCGGAAAAAAATTCGAAAATAAGGTTTAAAATTTTAACGGAAAATTTAACGGATCTCCGATGGTCATTTGTAAATTTTAAACTAAATTTTTTCGAATAATATGGATTTTATAAATTTATTCCAATTATATTTACATTCTTGTATCCTTCTATAAATATCAGAATTGAAATTTTTTATCTTTACTATTTTTCTTAAATTTTATTGGGATTGAGGAATTACGTTTCGTCTTCGCTTACGAATTAAACGTTACCTTGTTGGCATTACAGTAGCGTTGAATCCCGAAATTACCTAAATCATATTCTTTCACTGCTTCGTTTGGAATTATGACCACCTATATTTTAAAGGAAATATGATTTTTAACATTTTATAATTTTAAATTTTTAATAAATGCGTATACAAATTTGACTTTCTAAAGTACATTCTGATCATCTGTCCACAAGGTACTCAAGTCGCTTGGAAGGATAATGACTATTTACATGTTTTCGTTTTATGTTGATGAGAATTATTTGATATAAGGTGTGAAAAATTTAAAGGTTATTCTATAAGGTTATATATATATCTAAACATAAATATTATTTTACTTACCATTTACATATGACTAAATAGCAAGCAGTAGTTTTTCTAAATAGTGCACTTAAGTATTAAATTTAATAATACAAAATAATCCATTAATTTTCAACTTTCAAGATGGATCCGTCCAGTTCCTTGTATGCTAAACATAGAGATATTTTAGGATAAATAAAATGGCAATATCTTTCATCATTGAATCTTATTCTTTACTTTATGGCTTTTAAGCATTTGGTTATACATTCTTATTTTTGTTTGCCTAATAATAAGAAACAACATGTGTTTTCAAAGTACACTTTGCTATGTAGATCATTCAATTCATTCTCTTTTAAGCGGTATTTTTTATGGGTGCCCAACAGGTTATCATACCTAAATAATGCTATATAAACCATTGACTTTGTTCATACACCTGCTTTTGTATTTTGCTGGTTATAAGACTGGATAAGTAACTGGGCTTTTCTTACCTTACAGGTCCCTTCATCACCCATTTCTACAAAACCATCAGAGGAGCTGATCGAGGTAGCTGAAATAAAGTTAAGTGTTTGCAATTCATCTGTTACTTCTTTTCTCTTGTAAATTACTCATTTTAATCTTAAATAGCAGATGCGGTCATCAGAAAACAATGATTACAAATTTAAAACCATGTCGCTGAAAACAGGATAGGGAGAGTGAGTTTGTGGACGGAGAATGGGAGATAATATTTGTGATATATAAATCGATAGCCCGAGAGATCAATTACAACTCATTTATAGCTTAAATATCTCTCTTATTGTCATGTAATAATAAGACAGAGTTATACAAGGGAAAATAATTTTGTGGTATTTTCTATACTTGAATTTACTTTGCATTTGTTAAGCAGTCATGCATTCATAGCACAATTATACAATAATCTAGAAGGTGAAGGAAGCATGGTTTTCAGCACAAGTTAGTTTATCTTTACTGCCTATGCACTTTGAATTTCTCTTTGGTCATTAATTATAACAGCCTTTGCATAGAATTGTGGATTGGCAAGAATTATTTAGGTATTGTAGGAGGCCCCCTTTTATAACTCACATTAAAAAAATGTCATGTTTTGAATTGTGTACTATTACCTTTCATTGATGCTGATTGATTGCAATTGCCTGTTGAGCAGGAGTTTGACTCTCATTTTTAATTGAAGTTGCCCTTAAATGAAATGGTATTTATTGATATTTCGAGTAGCATGTCGTTAGTATACTGGTAATTTGTATGTTGCCATAGCTTATGAGAGACAATCAGTATAGAATACGAAGAGCTGGTGACATTCACTTTCAAACGAAATTGTTCAATAATGTGGGGATTTTTATTGCTTATTGGTGGGAAAATTTGATGTGAGGTTGCTTTACACAGTCAGTTTAACATCTGAATTTTTTACTTCTATGGTAATTTAATTCATTTCCAAACATTGCGGGGAGTTTCATTAAGATTTATTAACATGAATGTTAACTGCTGGGTTTTGCAATGTTTGGTGATTTAGGTGTTCGAGCAAAGCCAATGTAAAACATTCCTTTAAAATATAGGTCCCTTGGCAAAATCAAACATTAACTTCCAGCGTTTCATGGTACATTCAATTCTTTATTTGAATTAAGAACTTGCATTCAATGAGGAAGAGAGAGAGCTAATAAAATTTTGCCTTTCAAGCATTCCTTGACCTGAGCAGTTCTTGTGACTTCCAATGAAACATTTGATGTTATACTGAGACTAAGCGTCAGCGGTTCCCTTCCTCACTGTCTCACTTACGGTACTGAATTAAAGTTTGTCAGTAACTCAATTAGTATCAAATTTACAATCGGGTTGCAAATGAAAGTGTTGGATTTCCATCTTTACTTTTTGAGTGTGTGTCGTTCGAGTGTGTGTGTTTGTGGAGTATACTCATGAGTGAATGATTAGTGAACATAGATTAGCAGCTTTTTTCATATTTTGTAGTTACTAACTTGGTTGACTGACTACTACTGACTTGGTGGTGGGTAGGTAGTGTTTCATCATAGTTTTGGGTGTAGTTAGTGGTTCTAGAACTAGAGCATTGTGTCAATCTTTGGTAGGTATGGAAATCCAACTTCATGTCTGATTTCTTGGACCCTTAATGAAAATATTTTGTTGTTGCTTAAATTGTTTTAACTTTTCTTGAGAAAGGGCTTGTATTCTTGGATATCAGGAGTTTGTTCCCTTTATATCCTGCACCACCTCTGATGTTTAATATATTTCGTTTCCTCTTAACTGTGCACCCTTGGCATTCCAATGCATCAAAAGGATGCAGACTAGATTTTACTTTCATGTTAGGATACAAATGCTGGCTTTGCACGAAACTTGGGTGGTATGATTCTTATTTCTTAGTCAATACAGCACAGTTATATGGTTGGATATTCTTACTGATTCTGTAATAAGAATAACGAATCCTTCAGATGTTCGATTTGATTTTTACCTTATGGGTTCCTGATACATATCATGGAATGCTAAGAAGGGTAAATTGATTATCTGAATAAATAATTGAAACAAATTTTAACATGGATAATTCATTAACTGATGGTAGTTAAAGGGTATGAACTATTCTGACAGCTTTTTAAGCTTATAATTTTTGTATGTCACCTGCTCTTTGTGTCATCTATAATGTGTAAACTCATCTGATTGCCATTGCTTGAGTTCTGGAATCGAGAAAGTTCTTAGGTTTCCATGGCATATGATTGCCTGGCCAATTTATTGCGTACATGTAGAACAATACACTTATTAAGAATAAATCATTAAATGAGCCTTAGAAATTATAAATCATCAAGTAAACTTCAGCGCAATAGGTATATGTGCATCCCATGTAAGGAATTGATGAAATTCATCTGTCTAAGCTTCATTGTTGTTGAGTTTTGATAAGAAATTTAATTTGGGAGCAAATAGCAGTTAAATTTAGCTCTTTATGTCCTTTTCTCCATATCATAGTTATAAAGTACCTGAAATGATTCCTTTTCAAATGTAGCTGGACCTTGCAGGATTTCATCCTGTAGTTAACATATAAGTAAGAGAGGCATTAAATAAACTATGGGACCAATACATACATTCACAGGCTGATGTATTAAGCTTGGTATTCTGTAATGTTAATTTGTAAATAATGGTGGTATTTGTTTACCTCTTACAGGGAGTACTTAGACCATTTTGCACATAGTAAATTATCATTACTGCCTATGGAGGTATAATTTGACTTGGGTCATTGTTTTTAGACTAATTTGCATAAAATTGTAGGCTTGGGAATATCATAGTAAGATCCCTTGCAAAAAAAGGAACCGTAATGTGTCCTGCTAGTAAATCAGAATTCCCTCAACTTAATATAGCAGCTTAGCACTAATGTCCTAGCAAAGTATAATGCTTCCTGTTTCAAAATAAAAAATTAAAGATTGGTCATTCAATTTTGCCTTTGAATGATTGTGAAATGACTTACTGATTGATTGGGCACTCAGGTATGTATGACTGGGAAGTGACTGTGTGTGTAATAAATTCTTGTTCAATATTTTTCAGGTGTAGTACGATAGTGTTGCTCTAGATTTTTCTCAGCTCAGTGGCTTTGGGGTGTATGGGGATTGGGTGCCCAGCTTTATGTATGTTTGGAAGGTAAATGAGTATCCAATCCTATAGCTCTGTTGGCATTCTCAGCAACTGCCCATAAATATCCCTTATTAAGGTCCTTTTATTTTATAACCCTCGAATGTTAAGTCGGTTAGGGAATAACTAAGATTTACTGATCAAGACTTCAAAAGTGCATCATATATGAGTGCATCGTATAGTTCATTTTAGTTAGTTGCTTGTAAGGAATCACTAACAAAAAATTAATCCCAGCAATCCCAATAATTAATTTGCAGTGGAATAATGAGGAAATCGAAGTCATTCTTAGTCCCAGTATCTATAAAAGATCGTAGCACATTTTCCATTGGTGATTTGACATGAATGAATCAGTCTTAGAAATTTTTCTTTAGAATTTGATTATTCAAAGATTTTGCAGCTCTTTCCAGGCACCTAATGATAATAAAAGAAAAAGATGATCGAGAGTTACTTTCTTGATTTCTAATGCATTAAATGGGTACCTGAATAAATTTTTGTGTTTCAAATATCTGGATTGTGTGGATAAGGAATACCATGGACTAAATTATTTGCAGCTTTCATCTAGTGGAGAGTATAAAGTGATATATTTTATGTTTGCCTTAACAGTCTCCATACCCCAGTAGTAATACCGTATAAAGCATTAAATTACCTCATACTCCTATTTTGGCATCTTGTATATTTTTAGACTCGATTAATATGTATGCTTTTCTTTAGCTTGCAGGTCCCTTCATCACCCGTTGCTGCAAAACCATTTGAGGAGCTGATGGAGGTAGCTGAAATAAAGTTAAGTGTTTGCAATTTATCTGTTAGTTCTTTTTTCTTGTAAATTACTCATGATAATTTTATATGAGTAGATGTAGTGGTCATGAAACTATGATTAATTGTTTAAAACCTTCTTGCTAAAATCATGATAGGGAGATTGGATTTGTGGACAGAGAATGGGATATAGGATTTGTAATATATATAAAACCATGGCCCAAGAGATTAATTACTACTCATTATTTGTTTATATATCAGTTTCATTGTCTGGTAATAATTGCAAGGAGCTATGCGGAGCAAAATTATATTTGGTTATTTTCGATACTTTTAATTTCTCATTCTGCATTTGTTATATAGACATGTTTTCATAGCTAAATTATAGACTTAACTGGAAGGAGAAGGAATCCTGATTTTTAGCACAAGTTAGTTTATCATTAATGCCTATGCACTTTGAATTTCTCTTTGGTCATTCATTTTAACAGCACTTACATAGACTTGCAGATTGGCAAGAACTATTTAGGTATTGTAGGAGGCCCCCTATTAAAACTCACATTTAAAATTACACTTCTATGAATTTCAGTAAAACCTCAGCTACGTTTGAGGAAAGAAAGCATATTAATCATGGTGATAGTTCAATTTCATAGTCTCTGTCAGTTCCTCAAGGAAACTTTTCATGCAATTACGAAATATTGGATGCAGTAGCTTTCTTAACTTTTGGATATGAAGCCCCTCTCTTTCATAACCTAAATCAAAGGATTGGATTTTTGATTTTACCCTTGTTTGTATGGTGTGTGAAAGTATGAATGGACAGCGCACTCACAAATGGATAACTGTGTGTATGGAATAAACACTGGCGTGATTGGAGGGTTGGGTTGGGTTGGGTTGGGGCATTGCCTAGTGTTGATGAGTGTATGTGAATAGGGTAAAATGAAAATCCAATCTTAAAGCTCTACTTACAATCTTTCCATTTGCAATAGATATCACTAAAAAAAACCCTTTTTTATGCTTGGAGGGAGGTAGTGAATAGAATATCTTTGCTTATCATCCTCATGTTCCTTTCTCGTTGTTAAATTCAATCAAAACTATCTGTAGTCATGGTAGAGACTCAATCCTGGGTCTCCTGTATGATAAGCTAGAAAGTGAGGACCAGGATCAATGCATAATAGCATACCACTAATGTTAGTCTAGGACGTTTTAGTGAAAATCTTAAATTTCATATTTTGATAAATTATTTTAATGACTTATAAAAGAATCAGCGCCTGTCAGTGGTTTCTCATCTCCTTCCAAATCTGCACAACTGTTATTTCATCGTAAGGAATTTGACACCCAAAGTTTTTGTTGCATGTTTATTTGGTATACTGCATAATTTGAGATCTCTAATATAGACAATTCTTAGAATCACATAATTTCATTTCTCAGAATGAATGGAGCCAGTCAGATAAATTTAATTTCATTGATGTACAAGCATCTGGGGAAACAATTGAATCCTTCTCCCTTTGGACTTTTCTGTAGGAATCTGGCATAGATATAAAATAGTTAATTGGATTTGAAAACCATAATGCACTGTTGAATGATTTTAATATTCTTTGAAATTAACTAAAAACTTGTAGACTGTAAAAACTATAGACTTTCTGAGGTTGCCTTCCTCAGTGAATAGTAAAATACCATGTACAGAGGTTTTGCATTGTTTAGCAATACCTTCCATTGATGTTGATTGATCCCGATTGCCTGTTGATCAGGAGTTTGACTCTCATTTTTAATTAAAGTTGCCCTGAAGTGAGATCGTATTCTATTGATATATTACGAGTAGTATGTAGTTAATTCCATTACTACGCTGTAATTTGTAATTTGTACCTTGCCAACCCTAATGAGAGAGAATCAGTATAGAATGTGAAGAGCTGGTGACATTCACTTGGCCAACAAAATTTTTCACAAAATGTGGGAATTTTCATTGCATATTGGTTGGGAAAATTTGATGCGAGGCTGCTTTACCCAGTCATTACAGTATATACATTTTTTCCTTCTGTGGGAATAAAATTGAATATCAAAGGTTGTTGGGGTTCCTTAAAATTTATTAACATGAATTTTAACTGTTGGGTTTTGTAATGCTTGGTAATTTACATATTGGAGCAAAGCCAGTGTAAACATTCCTTTAAAATATTGGTTCCCTTTGCAAAAACAAATGTTAACTTCAAGCATTTCATGGTACATTCAATTCCTTAGTTGATTTAAGAACTTGCACTAAATTAGGAGCAGAGAGAGCTTCAGGGATTCCCTTCCTTGCTGTTTAAATTACGGTGGTGAGTTGATGTTTGTCAGAAACTCAATTACTATTGCATTTTTAATCAGACACCAATTGAAAATGTTGGATTTCCATCTTTACTTTTTGAGTGTTTGTTGTTTGAGTGTGTGTGTTTGTGGAGTATACTCCCGAGTGAATGATTAGTGAACATTTATTAGCAGCTGTTTTAATATTTTATATAGTTATTTGCTTGACTAACTATTACTGACTTGGTGGTGGGTAGGTAGTGTTTTATCATAGTTTTGTGTGTAGTTAGATGTTGTAGAACTAGTACATTGTGTGATTCTTTGGAAGGTAATGATGGAAATCCAACTTCATGTCTGCGTTCATGGACCCTTAATGAAAATATTTTGTTGTTGCTTTAATTGCTTAAACTTGTCTTGAGAATCAGAGAGTGATTCAGATCTGTGGTTTCCTCTGACCTTGGCTAGCAAGTCGACTACAATGTGGTAGCTCGTATATATTCTTCGATATCGGGAGTTTCTTCCCCTTGTATCTTGCTCCAATTCTGATGTTTAATAGCTTCTGTTTCCCCATAACTGGTGCACCCTTTGGCATCCCAATGCACCAAAAGTATGCACACTATTATTACTTTCAAGTTAGGATACAAATGCTGGCTTTGCACCAAACTCGGGAGGTATGATTCTCATTTCTTACTAAATACAGCAAGTTAATATGGCAGGATATTCTTGCTGATGATGGAATAAAGAATAACGCAGTCCTTCAGATGTTATAGCAACCAATTTTTTCTTCATGGGTACCTGTTAGTTATCATGAATTGCTAAGAAGGATAAATTCAATATCATAATAAATGATTTTTGAAAATTAAGTTTTAATATTGATAATTAATATCTGATGGTGGTGAAAGGGCCTGAACTATTCAGACAGCTTGTTAAGGTTGTAATTTTTGTATGTCACCTGCTCTTTGTGTCATATATAATATGCAAGCTCAGCAAATATATCCATTGCTTGAGTTCTGGAATTGAGAGAAAGTTCTTAGATTTCCATGGCATATGCTTGCCTGGCAGATTTATTGTATTCAAGCCGAATAATATACTTAGTCTTTGTTGAAATATTTCTGTTACAATCGAAGTCTTCAATTAGTCTGTTAGTTGGTGATTTTCACAGTTTTCTTTAGATTTTATTGAGGCTCCTTTGACGTGACTTTGTTGATAAATTTTTTTTGAGAATCAAAATTCCTGATTAATTCAGCTGACTGTGATAATGCTGACTGTTGTCAGGCATTAACACAATTTTTGATAGTTCCTTTATAATTCGTTATTTTTTCATGGAATTTCTTTTGCATATTCCTACTTATTGATTTATTTTAGTGATTAGGTATTACTCTTCTCTTTCAGTATCATTTATCAGTGTTTGCTGAAGCAACCAAAAGCTGTACAGATGGACATACTGCAGTATGGTGGAATGGCACAACTCTGTGATATTGAATACAGGAAGAGTCAGCGTTTCAGGATAGAGCAATAACAAAAGCCGATGAATAACTAGATAGTGACCTACCAAAGGATATTAGATGTACATACCTTAATGTAAAAAATTAAAGATGATAAAATTCTCTCAATTTCTGATTCTGGTGTGTATAATTATTACACTCAGGCATTTAAAATATTAAAAATTATGTATGCTTCTCGTGAAGACTTGCTGAAATATATGATTTGTTTAATCAATTTTTGCATATTATGCATCAAAAAGATTTGTCTTGTGGATCTACTAATGCAATTTTAAAAAATTGTATATAATGTATCATTGATAACCTTTGCATCCTAGGCCACAAAAAAATATTGCCAACTGTATAGTCTCTCAAAATTGTAAGGCCAGGAAAATGTATAATCAGTGAGCAATGTATAATCATTTGCCTTTGTATTCCCTTAAATAAAGTTCTCCATATTGGGATGCCTATAATAAATGGGGGGGACTATAATAAGGGGACTTGGAAAAGGAATTGGTCAAGGGGTAAAGAGAGGGAAGGGAAGTGGGAATAGGGAGGCAGTGAGGAAAGGGTAGAGAAGGGGTGTGGGGCAAAAGAAAGACATGGGCTGGGGGAGACAGAGGGGAAGAATTGGAGCAGAGGAAAGGTTAGGGGCAGAAAGGGGTAGTGGGATATTAGGAAGGATGGGCAGAGGTTTGGGTAGGAGCGGCAGAGGGGAAAGGGGAGTAGTGGGAGGGTTGGGGCAGAGGGAGAGGTAGGAGGTGCCAGGGGGAAAGGGGGGCAGTGGGAGGGTTGGGGCAGAGATGAGGTAGGAGGAGGCAGAGGGGGTAAGTGGGGAGGTGGGAAGGATGGGGCAGAGGGTAAGGTAGGAGGAGGGAGAGGGGGTAAGTGGGGAAGTGGGAAGGATGGGGCACAGAGAAGGTAGGAGTGGAATGGGGGGCAGTAGGAGGGTTGGGGCAGAGAGGAGGTAGGAGGAGGCAGATGGGGTAAGTGGGGAGGTGGGAAGGATGGGGCAGAGGGTTAGGTAGGAGGAGGCAGAGGGGAAAGGGGGCAGAGGGAGAGGTAAGAGGGGCCGTGGGGAAAGGGGGGCAGTGCGAGGGTTGGGGCAGAGTAGACGTAGGAGGAGGCAGAGAGGGTAAGTGGGGAGATGGGAAGGATGGGGCAGAGGGAGAGGTAGGTGGTGGCAGAGGGGGTAAGCGGGGAGGTGGGAAGGATGGGGCAGAGAGAAGGTAGGAGGGGCAGAGAGAAGCTAGGAGGAGCAGAGGGGAAAGTGGGGAGGTGATAAGGATGGGCAGAAGGTTAGGTAGTAGGGGGCGGTTGGAGGATTTGGCTGGACGCTAAGTAGAGGAGAGACGCGGAGAATAAGATAAAGTGAAAAGGGACAGATGGTAGGAGAGATGTGGGAGTCGGAAGGGAAGACAGTTGAGAATAGGGCAGGGGAGGTGCAGAGTATATGGAGCAGAGAAGAGTGGAGGGATGCATTAGCTAAAATAATTTCTCTATCGGTAAATTGCACGAATGTAACGTCTACTTAGAAGATTTTCTTACAACCGAAATAAATGTATATGTCTAATCCATTTATGCTTTATTTCGAAAATTACTCATTTGTATTTAAAGAGTTACTATCGAAAACCCTATTGTATTATTTTCGAAGATTTTTAATGATCATAACCATATCTGAATAAAATTTAGGAAGTAAAATGTATTAATCCTTACCTAAATGCCATGCGATGCAACCAGATTACTTTTGGGATTTAGATGAAGGGTGCCATCGACCGTCTCAGAACGGAACATGTAAAAGGAATTGCTTCAAGTAATCATTTCGCCTCCTGATGTGAAAAAAATATCCATGAGGAATGAACACTACATTACAAAAACTACTTTTGAAAAGTTGATTTTACTTTCATACTTGATAAAATTCAATGAAAGGATGAAAAATTCAATGAAATTCTGCAAATCACTGTTAAATTTTGTATTTAAAAACATAAGAAAATTTTCATTTACAACCATGAATCGTTGTCATTTCTTCAAATTTCTAAGTTGGTGAAAAATCAAGTTTCATACTAAATGAATGGTAAATCATAAAAAAAAAATTTCGGAAATTTAATTTAAAATTTTCATACTGAAGTAAATTAAAATTAAGTTTTTATCCCATAAGCTTTAAAAAATGTAATTAAAACAGTGCTACCAAATATTGGAAACTTTGCCTATTGAAAACGAATCATATAATTTGAGGTGCAACTAGTATTCATCAGTAGCTTCCTTTGTATTAAAATATTGAAACTTTGACTTAATGGTTGAATTGAATTTGAATGGTCTCTAGCAAAGGTTATAAAGTTTAGATTTTTACTATAAAGATCTTATATTTAGCTATCCCCTAATTGGGTTAATCTCGCCTTCGGAAGTTATTATAACCTTATGACGTTTCAGCAGATATCTGCAACCGATTCTTAAAATTTCGTATTCCGGCGAAACAAAATTTACAAGTTTAAATTACATAACTCGTTAAATTTTAGATTGAAGGATTGGAAAACTAATAAGGGTTCAAGTAACGTAATTGTTGAAATGGAAAGGAATACAGGAGGTTTTGAAAAGTTTAACATAAACAAGAATTCAAAAATCCTTACGAATTTAAAGTTAGGATGAATAACATGGTTACGAAAATTTTAAAGTTTACGATTATACAGTAGATAGAAGAAAGGCGAATAAACTGAAGTGAATAATTGAGTGAATAGTAAATTGAATGCTATAATTGCAGTAATTAGGTTGGTTTGCATTCGCTGGTGAGTATCAAGGGACGAAATCAATAATGCATTGAGTACAGAATAAACATCAGGCTTAGAAGTAGATGATGCTATTGGCGAAGTCATGGAAAGGGATAGCCCTTCCACAATACGTAGGGATTACATTTCAGTTACATTCATCAGAATCGTTAGACTTTCAATTCCTTACAGCATAATTATTATTAAAATGCTAAAACCCGCACACAACATAATATGCAAAAAAACTAATAAATCGATGGAAATAAGAGCCAACATTCCCACAAGTTTGAGGTGTGGAAGAAGTCCATTCTGGAGCATTTTAAGAAAACGAAAGGCTGGTATTTAATTATAGTCTGATTCTAGTAATATTGTTAAAAGTGCTTCGACATCTATGGTCGTTTCGCACATATGGGCCCCCATAGGGAATCGAACCCGGGAACTCTTTCACCAAAGGCGAGCACGCTGCCCCCTTGGATACTAGGGAGCACACTAATTAATTATACGCAAATAACTATTTATCATCATATAAAAGTTGAAATCTACATGTCTACACGTATGCCGGCAACTTGGCGATCGCGAAGAAGTCCTAATTTTTAAACGAATAAAAAAATTCACGGAAAGAATTTCATAATCATATAAAGCAACTTATAGTATGGGCGCCAAAGTAGTTGGATTGTTTGTGAGTGGGTGCATTTAGGAGTGAACGTCAAAAATGAAGTTATTTTACTTTATTCTTTAAGTTTCTAATTGGCAAGACTGCAGAAATCAAAAGTATTTGATGACATTGAGTGAGTTACTCGAGGTATGTCAAATATAGGCAACTAAAGACATGAATGCAAATTAAAATAAAACTGAAAATTCTGTGATATTTAAAAAAATTAGTGTAACATGTCTTAATAACATAACCGTATCAATTATAATTCTTATCTCACTTATTACAGTGTTACACCCGAGGATGACCTTTGTTAGGAAAGAGCAGTCCTTCGAAACATAAATATATCCGACTTATTGCAGAGTTCAAAGTTTCGATATATTTTACTTGCTTAATTTTATTCAGATATGGTTATGATAATTAAAAATCTTCGAAAATAATACAATAGGGTTTTCGATAGTAACTCATTAAATATAAATGAGTAATTTTCGAAATAAAGCATAAATGGATTAGACATATATATTTATTTCGGTTGTAAGAAAATCTTCTAAGTAGACGTTACATTCCTGCAATTTACCGATACAAAAATTATTTTAGCTAATGCATCCCTCCAATCTTCTCTGCTCCATATACTCTGCACCTCCCCTGCCCTATTCTCGACTCTCTTCCCTTCCGACTCCCACATCTCTGCTACCATCGGTCCCTTTTTCGAATTCTCCGCGACTCAACTCTACTTAGCGTCCAGCCCAACCTTCCTACCGACCACTCCTACCTAACCCTCTGCCCCATTCTTCCCACCTCCCCACTTACCCCCTCTGCCTCCTTCTACCTCACCCTCAGCCGCAACCCTCCCACTGCCCCCACTTTCACCTCTGCTCCTCCTAGCTTCTCTCTGCCCCATCCTTCCCACCTCCCCCCTTACCCCCTCTGCCTCCTCCTACGTCTACTCTGCCCCAACCCTCGCACTGCCCCCCTTTCCCCACGGCCCCTCTTACCTCTCCCTCTGCCCCCTTTCCCCTCTGCCTCCTCCTACCTAACCCTCTGCCCCATCCTTCCCACCTCCCCACTTACCCCATCTGCCTCCTCCTACCTCCTCTCTGCCCCAACCCTCCTACTGCCCCCCATTCCACTCCTACCTTCTCTGTGCCCCATCCTTCCCACTTCCCCACTTACCCCCTCTCCCTCCTCCTACCTTACCCTCTGCCCCATCCTTCCCACCTCCCCACTTACCCCCTCTGCCTCCTCCTACCTCATCTCTGCCCCAACCCTCCCACTGCCCCCCTTTCCCCCTGGCACCTCCTACCTCTCCCTCTGCCCCAACCCTCCCACTACTCCCCTTTCCCCTCTGCCGCTCCTACCCAAACCTCTGCCCATCCTTCCTAATATCCCACTACCCCTTTCTGCCCCTAACCTTTCCTCTGCTCCAATTCTTCCCCTCTGTCTCCCCCAGCCCATGTCTTTCTTTTGCCCCACACCCCTTCTCTACCCTTTCCTCACTGCCTCCCTATTCCCACTTCCCTTCCCTCTCTTTACCCCTTGACCAATTCCTTTTCCAAGTCCCCTTATTATAGTCCCCCCCATTTATTATAGGCATCCCAATATGGAGAACTTTATTTAAGGGAATACAAAGGCAAATGATTATACATTGCTCACTGATTATACATTTTCCTGGCCTTACAATTTTGAGAGACTATACAGTTGGCAATATTTTTTTGTGGCCTAGGATGCAAAGGTTATCAATGATACATTATATACAATTTTTTAAAATTGCATTAGTAGATCCACAAGACAAATCTTTTTGATGCATAATATGCAAAAATTGATTAAACAAATCATATATTTCAGCAAGTCTTCACGAGAAGCATACATAATTTTTAATATTTTAAATGCCTGAGTGTAATAATTATACACACCAGAATCAGAAATTGAGAGAATTTTATCATCTTTAATTTTTTACATTAAGGTATGTACATCTAATATCCTTTGGTAGGTCACTATCTAGTTATTCATCGGCTTTTGTTATTGCTCTATCCTGAAACGCTGACTCTTCCTGTATTCAATATCACAGAGTTGTGCCATTCCACCATACTGCAGTATGTCCATCTGTACAGCTTTTGGTTGCTTCAGCAAACACTGATAAATGATACTGAAAGAGAAGAGTAATACCTAATCACTAAAATAAATCAATAAGTAGGAATATGCAAAAGAAATTCCATGAAAAAATAACGAATTATAAAGGAACTATCAAAAATTGTGTTAATGCCTGACAACAGTCAGCATTATCACAGTCAGCTGAATTAATCAGGAATTTTGATTCTCAAAAAAAATTTATCAACAAAGTCACGTCAAAGGAGCCTCAATAAAATCTAAAGAAAACTGTGAAAATCACCAACTAACAGACTAATTGAAGACTTCGATTGTAACAGAAATATTTCAACAAAGACTAAGTATATTATTCGGCTTGAATACAATAAATCTGCCAGGCAAGCATATGCCATGGAAATCTAAGAACTTTCTCTCAATTCCAGAACTCAAGCAATGGATATATTTGCTGAGCTTGCATATTATATATGACACAAAGAGCAGGTGACATACAAAAATTACAACCTTAACAAGCTGTCTGAATAGTTCAGGCCCTTTCACCACCATCAGATATTAATTATCAATATTAAAACTTAATTTTCAAAAATCATTTATTATGATATTGAATTTATCCTTCTTAGCAATTCATGATAACTAACAGGTACCCATGAAGAAAAAATTGGTTGCTATAACATCTGAAGGACTGCGTTATTCTTTATTCCATCATCAGCAAGAATATCCTGCCATATTAACTTGCTGTATTTAGTAAGAAATGAGAATCATACCTCCCGAGTTTGGTGCAAAGCCAGCATTTGTATCCTAACTTGAAAGTAATAATAGTGTGCATACTTTTGGTGCATTGGGATGCCAAAGGGTGCACCAGTTATGGGGAAACAGAAGCTATTAAACATCAGAATTGGAGCAAGATACAAGGGGAAGAAACTCCCGATATCGAAGAATATATACGAGCTACCACATTGTAGTCGACTTGCTAGCCAAGGTCAGAGGAAACCACAGATCTGAATCACTCTCTGATTCTCAAGACAAGTTTAAGCAATTAAAGCAACAACAAAATATTTTCATTAAGGGTCCATGAACGCAGACATGAAGTTGGATTTCCATCATTACCTTCCAAAGAATCACACAATGTACTAGTTCTACAACATCTAACTACACACAAAACTATGATAAAACACTACCTACCCACCACCAAGTCAGTAATAGTTAGTCAAGCAAATAACTATATAAAATATTAAAACAGCTGCTAATAAATGTTCACTAATCATTCACTCGGGAGTATACTCCACAAACACACACACTCAAACAACAAACACTCAAAAAGTAAAGATGGAAATCCAACATTTTCAATTGGTGTCTGATTAAAAATGCAATAGTAATTGAGTTTCTGACAAACATCAACTCACCACCGTAATTTAAACAGCAAGGAAGGGAATCCCTGAAGCTCTCTCTGCTCCTAATTTAGTGCAAGTTCTTAAATCAACTAAGGAATTGAATGTACCATGAAATGCTTGAAGTTAACATTTGTTTTTGCAAAGGGAACCAATATTTTAAAGGAATGTTTACACTGGCTTTGCTCCAATATGTAAATTACCAAGCATTACAAAACCCAACAGTTAAAATTCATGTTAATAAATTTTAAGGAACCCCAACAACCTTTGATATTCAATTTTATTCCCACAGAAGGAAAAAATGTATATACTGTAATGACTGGGTAAAGCAGCCTCGCATCAAATTTTCCCAACCAATATGCAATGAAAATTCCCACATTTTGTGAAAAATTTTGTTGGCCAAGTGAATGTCACCAGCTCTTCACATTCTATACTGATTCTCTCTCATTAGGGTTGGCAAGGTACAAATTACAAATTACAGCGTAGTAATGGAATTAACTACATACTACTCGTAATATATCAATAGAATACGATCTCACTTCAGGGCAACTTTAATTAAAAATGAGAGTCAAACTCCTGATCAACAGGCAATCGGGATCAATCAACATCAATGGAAGGTATTGCTAAACAATGCAAAACCTCTGTACATGGTATTTTACTATTCACTGAGGAAGGCAACCTCAGAAAGTCTATAGTTTTTACAGTCTACAAGTTTTTAGTTAATTTCAAAGAATATTAAAATCATTCAACAGTGCATTATGGTTTTCAAATCCAATTAACTATTTTATATCTATGCCAGATTCCTACAGAAAAGTCCAAAGGGAGAAGGATTCAATTGTTTCCCCAGATGCTTGTACATCAATGAAATTAAATTTATCTGACTGGCTCCATTCATTCTGAGAAATGAAATTATGTGATTCTAAGAATTGTCTATATTAGAGATCTCAAATTATGCAGTATACCAAATAAACATGCAACAAAAACTTTGGGTGTCAAATTCCTTACGATGAAATAACAGTTGTGCAGATTTGGAAGGAGATGAGAAACCACTGACAGGCGCTGATTCTTTTATAAGTCATTAAAATAATTTATCAAAATATGAAATTTAAGATTTTCACTAAAACGTCCTAGACTAACATTAGTGGTATGCTATTATGCATTGATCCTGGTCCTCACTTTCTAGCTTATCATACAGGAGACCCAGGATTGAGTCTCTACCATGACTACAGATAGTTTTGATTGAATTTAACAACGAGAAAGGAACATGAGGATGATAAGCAAAGATATTCTATTCACTACCTCCCTCCAAGCATAAAAAAGGGTTTTTTTTAGTGATATCTATTGCAAATGGAAAGATTGTAAGTAGAGCTTTAAGATTGGATTTTCATTTTACCCTATTCACATACACTCATCAACACTAGGCAATGCCCCAACCCAACCCAACCCAACCCTCCAATCACGCCAGTGTTTATTCCATACACACAGTTATCCATTTGTGAGTGCGCTGTCCATTCATACTTTCACACACCATACAAACAAGGGTAAAATCAAAAATCCAATCCTTTGATTTAGGTTATGAAAGAGAGGGGCTTCATATCCAAAAGTTAAGAAAGCTACTGCATCCAATATTTCGTAATTGCATGAAAAGTTTCCTTGAGGAACTGACAGAGACTATGAAATTGAACTATCACCATGATTAATATGCTTTCTTTCCTCAAACGTAGCTGAGGTTTTACTGAAATTCATAGAAGTGTAATTTTAAATGTGAGTTTTAATAGGGGGCCTCCTACAATACCTAAATAGTTCTTGCCAATCTGCAAGTCTATGTAAGTGCTGTTAAAATGAATGACCAAAGAGAAATTCAAAGTGCATAGGCATTAATGATAAACTAACTTGTGCTAAAAATCAGGATTCCTTCTCCTTCCAGTTAAGTCTATAATTTAGCTATGAAAACATGTCTATATAACAAATGCAGAATGAGAAATTAAAAGTATCGAAAATAACCAAATATAATTTTGCTCCGCATAGCTCCTTGCAATTATTACCAGACAATGAAACTGATATATAAACAAATAATGAGTAGTAATTAATCTCTTGGGCCATGGTTTTATATATATTACAAATCCTATATCCCATTCTCTGTCCACAAATCCAATCTCCCTATCATGATTTTAGCAAGAAGGTTTTAAACAATTAATCATAGTTTCATGACCACTACATCTACTCATATAAAATTATCATGAGTAATTTACAAGAAAAAAGAACTAACAGATAAATTGCAAACACTTAACTTTATTTCAGCTACCTCCATCAGCTCCTCAAATGGTTTTGCAGCAACGGGTGATGAAGGGACCTGCAAGCTAAAGAAAAGCATACATATTAATCGAGTCTAAAAATATACAAGATGCCAAAATAGGAGTATGAGGTAATTTAATGCTTTATACGGTATTACTACTGGGGTATGGAGACTGTTAAGGCAAACATAAAATATATCACTTTATACTCTCCACTAGATGAAAGCTGCAAATAATTTAGTCCATGGTATTCCTTATCCACACAATCCAGATATTTGAAACACAAAAATTTATTCAGGTACCCATTTAATGCATTAGAAATCAAGAAAGTAACTCTCGATCATCTTTTTCTTTTATTATCATTAGGTGCCTGGAAAGAGCTGCAAAATCTTTGAATAATCAAATTCTAAAGAAAAATTTCTAAGACTGATTCATTCATGTCAAATCACCAATGGAAAATGTGCTACGATCTTTTATAGATACTGGGACTAAGAATGACTTCGATTTCCTCATTATTCCACTGCAAATTAATTATTGGGATTGCTGGGATTAATTTTTTGTTAGTGATTCCTTACAAGCAACTAACTAAAATGAACTATACGATGCACTCATATATGATGCACTTTTGAAGTCTTGATCAGTAAATCTTAGTTATTCCCTAACCGACTTAACATTCGAGGGTTATAAAATAAAAGGACCTTAATAAGGGATATTTATGGGCAGTTGCTGAGAATGCCAACAGAGCTATAGGATTGGATACTCATTTACCTTCCAAACATACATAAAGCTGGGCACCCAATCCCCATACACCCCAAAGCCACTGAGCTGAGAAAAATCTAGAGCAACACTATCGTACTACACCTGAAAAATATTGAACAAGAATTTATTACACACACAGTCACTTCCCAGTCATACATACGTGAGTGCCCAATCAATCAGTAAGTCATTTCACAATCATTCAAAGGCAAAATTGAATGACCAATCTTTAATTTTTTATTTTGAAACAGGAAGCATTATACTTTGCTAGGACATTAGTGCTAAGCTGCTATATTAAGTTGAGGGAATTCTGATTTACTAGAAGGACACATTACGCTTCCTTTTTTTGCAAGGGATCTTACTATGATATTCACAAGCCTACAATTTTATGCAAATTAGTCTAAAAACAATGACCCAAGTCAAATTATACCTCCATAGGCTGTAATGATAATTTACTATGTGCAAAATGGTCTAATTACAAGGTTATACAGAAGTGAAAAATTGCGACTTGGCCGGGACTCGAACCCGGGTCTCCCGCTTGCCGGGCAGGTATTCTATCCATTAAACTACCGAGCCGCGCAGGTTCACTTCTGTAATCGGGAGCTTATATGGGCAAGGTAATGGTGATCCACTTAGTGGCACCAACCACCACCAGAGGTCCTCGTCGAGGCAGCCACCCAACAAAGCGATATATTTGAGAAACCCTCTCGCGGAATTAACACAACGATGGAAATGTAATTTTTTTACTTAGCACATGAAAATTGTGCGATTAACCCAAGGTTATACAGAAGTGAAAAATTGCGACTTGGCCGGGACTCGAACCCGGGTCTCCCGCTTGCCGGGCAGGTATTCTATCCATTAAACTACCGAGCCGCGCAGGTTCACTTCTGTAATCGGGAGCTTATATGGGCAAGGTAATGGTGCTCCACTTAGTGGCACCAACCACCACCAGATTACAGAAGTGAACCTGCGCGGCTCGGTAGTTTAATGGATAGAATACCTGCCCGGCAAGCGGGAGACCCGGGTTCGAGTCCCGGCCAAGTCGCAATTTTTCACTTCTGTATAACCTTGGGTTAATCGCACAATTTTCATGTGCTAAGTAAAAAAATTACATTTCCATCGTTGTGTTAATTCCGCGAGAGGGTTTCTCAAATATATCGCTTTGTTGGGTGGCTGCCTCGACGAGGACCTCTGGTGGTGGTTGGTGCCACTAAGTGGAGCACCATTACCTTGCCCATATAAGCTCCCGATTACAGAAGTGAACCTGCGCGGCTCGGTAGTTTAATGGATAGAATACCTGCCCGGCAAGCGGGAGACCCGGGTTCGAGTCCCGGCCAAGTCGCAATTTTTCACTTCTGTATAACCTTGGGTTAATCGCACAATTTTCATGTGCTAAGTAAAAAAATTACATTTCCATCGTTGTGGTCTAATTACTCCCTGTAAGAGGTAAACAAATACCACCATTATTTACAAATTAACATTACAGAATACCAAGCTTAATACATCAGCCTGTGAATGTATGTATTGGTCCCATAGTTTATTTAATGCCTCTCTTACTTATATGTTAACTACAGGATGAAATCCTGCAAGGTCCAGCTACATTTGAAAAGGAATCATTTCAGGTACTTTATAACTATGATATGGAGAAAATGACATAAAGAGCTAAATTTAACTGCTATTTGCTCCCAAATTAAATTTCTTATCAAAACTCAACAACAATGAAGCTTAGACAGATGAATTTCATCAATTCCTTACATGGGATGCACATATACCTATTGCGCTGAAGTTTACTTGATGATTTATAATTTCTAAGGCTCATTTAATGATTTATTCTTAATAAGTGTATTGTTCTACATGTACGCAATAAATTGGCCAGGCAATCATATGCCATGGAAACCTAAGAACTTTCTCGATTCCAGAACTCAAGCAATGGCAATCAGATGAGTTTACACATTATAGATGACACAAAGAGCAGGTGACATACAAAAATTATAAGCTTAAAAAGCTGTCAGAATAGTTCATACCCTTTAACTACCATCAGTTAATGAATTATCCATGTTAAAATTTGTTTCAATTATTTATTCAGATAATCAATTTACCCTTCTTAGCATTCCATGATATGTATCAGGAACCCATAAGGTAAAAATCAAATCGAACATCTGAAGGATTCGTTATTCTTATTACAGAATCAGTAAGAATATCCAACCATATAACTGTGCTGTATTGACTAAGAAATAAGAATCATACCACCCAAGTTTCGTGCAAAGCCAGCATTTGTATCCTAACATGAAAGTAAAATCTAGTCTGCATCCTTTTGATGCATTGGAATGCCAAGGGTGCACAGTTAAGAGGAAACAAAATATATTAAACATCAGAGGTGGTGCAGGATATAAAGGGAACAAACTCCTGATATCCAAGAATACAAGCCCTTTCTCAAGAAAAGTTAAAACAATTTAAGCAACAACAAAATATTTTCATTAAGGGTCCAAGAATGCAGACATGAAGTTGGATTTCCATCATTACCTTTCAAAGATTGACACAATGTTCTAGTTCTAGAACCACTAACTACACCCAAAACTATGATGAAACACTACCTACCCATCACCAAGTCAGTAGTAGTCAGTCAACCAAGTTAGTAACTACAAAATATGAAAAAAGCTGCTAATCTATGTTCACTAATCATTCACTCATGAGTATACTCCACAAACACACACACTCGAACGACACACACTCAAAAAGTAAAGATGGAAATCCAACACTTTCATTTGCAACCTGATTGTAAATTTGATACTAATTGAGTTACTGACAAACTTTAATTCAGTACCGTAAGTGAGACAGTGAGGAAGGGAACCGCTGACGCTTAGTCTCAGTATAACATCAAATGTTTCATTGGAAGTCACAAGAACTGCTCAGGTCAAGGAATGCTTGAAAGGCAAAATTTTATTAGCTCTCTCTCTTCCTCATTGAATGCAAGTTCTTAATTCAAATAAAGAATTGAATGTACCATGAAACGCTGGAAGTTAATGTTTGATTTTGCCAAGGGACCTATATTTTAAAGGAATGTTTTACATTGGCTTTGCTCAAACACCTAAATCACCAAACATTGCAAAACCCAGCAGTTAACATTCATGTTAATAAATCTTAATGAAACTCCCCGCAATGTTTGGAAATGAATTAAATTACCATAGAAGTAAAAAATTCAGATGTTAAACTGACTGTGTAAAGCAACCTCACATCAAATTTTCCCACCAATAAGCAATAAAAATCCCCACATTATTGAACAATTTCGTTTGAAAGTGAATGTCACCAGCTCTTCGTATTCTATACTGATTGTCTCTCATAAGCTATGGCAACATACAAATTACCAGTATACTAACGTCATGCTACTCGAAATATCAATAAATACCATTTCATTTAAGGGCAACTTCAATTAAAAATGAGAGTCAAACTCCTGCTCAACAGGCAATTGCAATCAATCAGCATCAATGAAAGGTAATAGTACACAATTCAAAACATGACATTTTTTTAATGTGAGTTATAAAAGGGGGCCTCCTAAAATACCTAAATAATTCTTGCCAATCCACAATTCTATGCAAAGGCTGTTATAATTAATGACCAAAGAGAAATTCAAAGTGCATAGGCAGTAAAGATAAACTAACTTGTGCTGAAAACCATGCTTCCTTCACCTTCTAGATTATTGTATAATTGTGCTATGAATGCATGACTGCTTAACAAATGCAAAGTAAATTCAAGTATAGAAAATACCACAAAATTATTTTCCCTTGTATAACTCTGTCTTATTATTACATGACAATAAGAGAGATATTTAAGCTATAAATGAGTTGTAATTGATCTCTCGGGCTATCGATTTATATATCACAAATATTATCTCCCATTCTCCGTCCACAAACTCACTCTCCCTATCC
Organism: Pachydiplax longipennis; assembly: GCA_036926295.1. Lineage (NCBI taxonomy): Eukaryota > Metazoa > Arthropoda > Insecta > Odonata > Libellulidae > Pachydiplax > Pachydiplax longipennis. The sequence continues at coordinate 3,554,031 of JAVFKF010000003.1, forward strand.
TGTTTTCAGCGACATGGTTTTAAATTTGTAATCATTGTTTTCTGATGACCGCATCTGCTATTTAAGATTAAAATGAGTAATTTACAAGAGAAAAGAAGTAACAGATGAATTGCAAACACTTAACTTTATTTCAGCTACCTCAATCAGCTCCTCTGATGGTTTTGTAGAAATGGGTGATGAAGGGACCTGTAAGGTAAGAAAAGCCCAGTTACTTATCCAGTCTTATAACCAGCAAAATACAAAAGCAGGTGTATGAACAAAGTCAATGGTTTATATAGCATTATTTAGGTATGATAACCTGTTGGGCACCCATAAAAAATACCGCTTAAAAGAGAATGAATTGAATGATCTACATAGCAAAGTGTACTTTGAAAACACAAGTTGTTTCTTATTATTAGGTGAACAAGAATAAGAATGGATAACCAACTGCATAAAAGCCATAAAGTAAAGAATATGATTCAAAGATGAAAGATAACACCATTTTATTTATCCTAAAATATCTCTATGTTTAGCATACAAGGAACTGGACGGATCCATCTTGAAAGTTGAAAATTAATGGATTATTTTGTATTATTAAATTTAATACATCAGTGCACTATTTAGAAAAGCTACTGCTTGCTAGTTAGTCATATGTAAATGGTAAGTAAAATAATATTTATGTTTAGATATATATATAACCTTATAGAATAACCTTTAAATTTTTCACACCTTATATCAAATAATTCTCATCAACATAAAACGAAAACATGTAAATAGTCATTATCCTTCCAAGCGACTTGCGTACCTCACTTGTGGACAGATGATCAGAATGTACTTTAGAAAGTCAAATTTGTATACGCCTTTGTTAAAAATTTAAAATTATAAAATGTTAAAAATCATATTTCCTTTAAAATATTGGCGGTCATAATTCCAAACGAAGCAGTGAAAGAATATGATTTAGGTAATTTCGGGATTCAACGCTACTGTAATGCCAACAAGGTAACGTTTAATTCGTAAGCGAAGACGAAACGTAATTCCTTAATCCCAATAAGATTTAAGAAAAATATTAAAGATAAAAAATTTCAATTCTGATGTTTATAGAAGGATACAAGAATGTAAATATAATTTGAATAAATTCAGAATATACATATTCTAAGAAAAAGTTTAGTTTAAAATCAACAAATGACGATCGATGATCCGTTAAATTTTCCGTTAAAATTTTAAACCTTATTTTCGAAATTTTATCCGACAAATCATAAACGTCTAATTAAAACCGGATTCCCTATTAATGATTTCAGGCCTTTATAGAAATTAAAGCCATATATATTATAATTAAGATAAATCAGGGTTTCAATTCTACCTTTTACACTATCATGGCAAATAATTTTTAAGTCTTAAGTTCCTCTTACTGTTATTTATTCCAAAATGGGATGAAAAAATTGCGCAATCCTAAACAGGATAAATTAAGATAATTAGTTAAAAAAATGAATAATATTTACTTAACTCCTAAGATTGAAGAAGGATATGATGCTATTGACGTGAATTTAAAAAAACGATCAGTTTCCAATTAAAAGATGACGATCGGAGTTTCTAATCCCAATCCCAATAAAATTAAAGAAAAATGGTAAATAAATTAAAAACAAGAAATTCAGCTGAAATGTTTAAAGAAGAATAGAATAATTTACATATAATTAGAATAAATTCAGAAAATAGATATTCTAAGAAAAAATTCAGTTTAAAATTAACAAATGACGATAAGAGATCAGTTGAAGTTTCCGTTTAAAATTTAAATTTTTTTCCGAGAAATCACAAACGGCTAGTTAACATCGGATTCCCTATTAATAATTCCAGGGCATATTTGAAATTAAATCCTGATATATTATAATTAAGATAAATCACGGTTTCAATTCTAGTTTTACACAAACATGGCAAATAATTCTTAAGTTGCTCTTACTGAAATTCATTCGAAAATAACATGAAAAGATGACGAAATTCTAAAAACAGGATAAATTAAGATAATTGTTAAAGAAATTAAACATTATTAATTTAACTCCCATGATTGAAGAAGAATATAATGATATTGACATGAATTTGAAAAACGATCAGTTTATAATTAAAAGTTGACGATCGGAGTACCGTTAAAATATCTGTCGAAATATTCACCTATTTTTCGAAGTTTACCCGGAAAATCGTGAAGGACATAGCTAACATTGAAATACTTAAAAAAAACGTAAAGTATAGAAAATATTTTCCATAATTGAAAAAGAAAAACGTAATTTTAAAAGCTCAAATTTCCAGTATTATATCTTTCCGTCCAGTAGTGTAAACGAGTGATGCCTTGGGAGAAACGATTATCCGATTCCGAATATCCGCTACGTTGAAAGCCGATAGTTTTTACAAAAATCTTAGTAAAAGTCGTCTTTTATTACCAGCTAATTAAATCACGCTAATATCTTTGATAGAGTGAAATACAAATTCGGTTCGGGGCCGCATACATGATGCTTCCAAAACGTTCGTAATCGATTCAAAAGTTGAAAAACTATATATTGCATTACCATAGCGTATCTGGCTTAAGCTGAACATTATTTCGGATAAAACAAAGGAAAATATCGTTGACAGAAAAAACTGGTTGGAGAACGACATTTTGAATTCAAATCTTAATTTCCGTTAGAAAACTATGCATGAAATCATCATCTCGTATCGGAAATCTAACTGAAAAACACTTAAGATGCTTCGATAATGCATAATAATTTTAATATAATAGGCATATCCTGAATATTTAAAGAGCAGTATATATCAGATTCTTAAAAATACGCCAGCTTCAGAATCGAATAAAACGTCGAATCATAAAGACTTCGTTACGCTTTCTTTCGCTACGAGTTGGAAATACCTTAAGCGAGACTTATACGTGCTAAATTGAAATGATGCATTGACTTTTATAAGACAAAGATATAATCATAAATAGATATGACATCGATTTCTCTGCATGATACCACTAAGCCTTTCGAAATTGAAAGGACGAAAAATTAGCCATAAAAATTCACGGATAAATACTGGCAAAATGTAAATCACAATATTATACGTTCTCAGCAATGCTAATTTTCGTATCCTAGGTAGGATTAAAATGATTTATGAGACTTACCAACGTATCGAAGTCCTCTGCCTCGCCCACTAACCTCCCGCAGTTATTGGCCTAATTTAATAGAAAATTCAAATCGCGAAAAATAAAAATTAGTACATAATTACATTAAACTCCAAGCATGAACAACATTTAATGCACTTATAAGGTATCACAATTTCTAAATTTCAAATTTTAACGGATTCTCAGAAGATGATCCAGCGTGATCGTAACGGTCCGTCCTCCAGAAGAGCGCCAAAAGAACTAAATTTTACGCGGGAGAATTACTGGAATAAACAAAATGGAGGGATCTGATTGGCTGGTCCAGATGGACCACGGCTTCCATCCAATCAGATTGCACCACGTGGTTCGAAATCTGGGAATTTTCCATTCCAGTAATGATCAAAATAGATTTCATAAATTTATAACGATTAAAATAAGCGTTTAATTATTGAAAAATTATCCAAATAAAATTCAAATGTTTTTCGTAAAATTAACATGTCTTTAAATTTCTTTTCTTATGCTCAGCGTAATTTCGTAGCTCTCCAGCGTATGTTTCGTAACAAATAAATGGTCGATTTCACGATTACATGATTATTAACGTCATTAAATAAATAAAACTCTCTCTCTAATATAAATGAATATTATTTTAGAAAGTATTATATTAAATATCATAAAGTAACCTTAACAATCCTTACATAGAGGAAAGGGACGAAGAAGATACAACAAAGCAATCAAAGTTGTAAATTGAATATGCCTCTTTCAATCGAATTTAAAAGAACAATTATTATATTAAAGTCAAACACCAATCCTCTTTATTAGTTACGAAGTCTTATGACGTTAAACCCATCTTGAGACAATAATTTATGTTAGTATGATTCAATGAATTTAGTGTCCTATTCTTTCAAAAACTCAAAATCTTTATTACCAATGCATACAAAGTGCGGGGATGATGGGAAATGAGAGATTCTTTTTCATGATATAAACGGAAAAGATCACAGCAGTGGTTGAAGTATAAACGGAATGAGGCTTGAACATTCAATCACTCTAAAAATGCAAAAGAAAAGATCGAGGCAAAAGACGTTACAAGAGTGATTATTGATAGACATGAACAAAGGGATTTTCGGTACTTTACTTACATCATCTAATCTGAAAGAATCCATAAAAGAGTGAAATCATTTCGACGTTTAACACTTCAACAAACATCAGCTGTCTTGCGTTATCTCCTGCATTCCAGTTTCAATTACAATTAAATCAGAAGCACATCGAATTTTTCCCTTTGATTCGTCACGTAAATGCACGATATCTCATTCATATACAGGAATATAGCTTACTTGCCATCGCATCTTGTAAAGCCTACGTTACTAGACACAGGAGAAGTTATCTCTTTCTTCTATCTTCGACTGATGGTGTACATCTTACCACTAGTAACATTCTCTATTATCCTCGCACTTTTAGATGGTGGCGGAGGGAAAAATTCTACCATTGCCAATATAAGGACTCCAAACTCGTCAACAGTAACTAGAATCAACACTTCATACGTCCTTATCATAAACACACTTTTCACACTGCTTTAAAGAAATCACTCTTTGTAATCACTGTATCCACTGTAGTTAATTCCACTCAATTCGTAGCACAATTTCACTTCCACAGGAAAATACAAAAGTCACCATCACCACACGAACAAATGTAACTAAGAGTGCCATTAAGTGACTTTAGAAGAACGGAAGTAGCAAAATCACATGACGAAAAGAACACGTTTCGTTTCTCATGATTTTCAATACCATGATCCACGCTTTCCAAAAACACAGCGAAGCGCTTCTTAATGCCCTTTGGACTTTCGTGGACGAGTAAAACAAAAATACCAATTGCAGGGCGAATTATCGTCTGTGATAGTTATTTACTATCGAAGTAGAGAAATACTGCTTTAAATATTCAGTATAGTATTTTCTTGCGAAACTGCAATGGAAATGATTCTTTTATTACGTGATCTTCATTAATTAAAGTAATGCGTTGGAGTTTATATAGAACTAATAAGGTTTTCCATAAGATGCGTTAAAAACTTTCAGTGAACAGTGTCATGGTGTTTCCATAGTTGAATAGTTTGCCTGAAAGTATGAATATTCACGAAAGACACACGAATCTATACTCAAAGACGTGCTTAATTTAAACTCAAGTGTAATTCCAGAGTATGTCTCAACACTTATGAATCCACTTTTACCTTCTCATTTACATTTACAATACGGATTCTTAGCCCTATCATTATTCCCTATCGGAGTCTTCAATATGCCCTGCAGAGGTAAGATAAGGAGTGAGGTAGTTTGTCATTTCTTTCCTCCCTGAGCCTGAATCCTATAAATGGAAAATATTCCTGTGATTGCAGTACTATAATTAGAGAACAAATATCTATTTACGCAGTATTAGATAAAGGAGGAGCAAGATTAATTCCAATATCCTTCATCATTCATGCCTCAGTAGCTTTGATACTATCATAACCATTAAAAATACTGAGACAAAAATGTTAGATACATATTTCTCTACTGCACCAATACTGTACCATGAGATTAGTCACAATTTTTTCATTTGGTAGAATATAGGGATAAAAAAATACATAGTAACATAATAGGATACAATTTTTTGAGAAGTAAACAAATTCTATGATGTAACTGCATATCTTACTGCCCATCCGAATTGCAAATTGGTTTTACTCAACAGAGATTAATTTATTGAATATTCATGCCTTTAATTAAGAGGTATTCATGACTTCATTGGATGAAAATGTATTCATTTGTGAAGGACAGTGAGGAAAACGTTGCATTTATTTGCGTTTTCTAGCATTGATGATTGAGTTAAGAGAGATGCTAAATTGATTCTGGCCACTCCTCATCGAATGCTGGGTTTTCATTTAGGGACTGTGCTGAACTAACTTGGAAATTTTCCACTTAAGCATTCAGCTTCAGCTAAATAAACCAAACAAAAGTTACCATAATTTGTCATTAGCTTTAGTATTCAAATTCCCTCTACAGCACTTTCTATAGCCGATAACATTAATGAAAGAAAACATAGATGAAAAACTAACCATTGGAAAGTAATTGTTACCTCCATGAAATAAGGGGGGAATTAGGATTAAAACTTAATAATAATCAGGAAAAAACTAAATAGTCAATGTAATTGGATAAAAGGCAGTTCTCAATCTATCCTTATCTCTAATCCTTCCTTGAATCATAGGAAATCTCCCATAGGTCGGGGAAGATAAGAAATTTATACCGAGTATAAAAAAGACGGAGGGAATTTTTCCGTTATTATTATTGAATAATATTTCCATTAATTAAATTTTAATCTATTACCGCTCTAATTTTTTGTAAAATATTCCGAGACATTACTTGAACAGAAGCTGAGGTAGAACAAGAGTAGAGCGGCGATCCAGATAAGCCGCAGTCATATTTGTTAGGTCTTCCAGAGAATAACTATGATTAAAAATTTCACCGTTGAGAAAAATGCTTTTATGTGCCGTATTTTCCGGAGTATAAGAAGACTTCGTGGCCCAGAAAAATCTGCTCATAAGTCGTGAGTCTTCTTATACGCCGGGTGTCGACTTCTATGGTTGGTGAAGAAACTTCCGAGGGGGACTGGAGAATCTGCGGTCGCCGCTTATGGTGGGGTAGCTGAAGAAAGGCCGTGGCCGCATCCCCGCCAGATGGGGCGACCGTATGAAAGCAATCGAATCTAAATTACCTTATTGAAATCAAATACGAATAAAAAAATTACTTTTTGCGCTTTGAAAGGGGTAAGTCTTACAAGACGAGCATTCCCCAAACTCTACGTATTTACTGCAAGTTGGGGGACGTCTTACACGCCGGAAAATACGGAACTTAAAAGCATCTCAACGTTGAAATTTTTAATTATTTGTTTGCTTGCGTACGCATTACGGACGATTTAGGTTTTACTTAGTAAAAAATTGCAGAAGAGCTTGACTGCTCGACATTACCAGACTCTCCCCTACATTTAATGCCGGATTTTTGTATCGGAGGGGTAAGAATTTTACAGCCGTATATACGATATCATGGGGAAACTTTTTTTTTCCTCTATTTCATTTTTTGGCCATATTTTCCGAGCGCTTCACTAGATACTGTCAGTGGTGATAATAACTGAAACCATTGCCAAATGAGACTTTAGAATCGGTTTCCTTCACCCCCATATAATATTTAATCGTTATAATATAAAAACATAGCCTGAATCTATTTTTGAATTAATTTAAAAATTAATGGACACGAGAGAGTACTTTCAAGGACTCTGCTCCTGATGGGTTACATCAAATAAGGAAGGATTGAGAAAGAAGGAAGCCCTTGGGAAGAAGAATTAACTTTATTTAAACAAGCTTCACAATGGATTAAATTAAATGATTAGTACTTATAAACTTGTGATATAAATCTTAAACTTTCTGATTTGTGTACCTTCTGTAACATCAGGTATTTATCTTGACTTTGACATATGTATGATATCATATTACAATCGTCCCAACGTTTGTTCACTGTTTAAATTTACAGCAATTTTAAGACTTGTTTTAATAGTTAATGATCACCGTAGATAATGTTTATCTCTCCTGCCCATTTGTAGAGTTAAATACTTTTTTCCTTTTACTGAATTAAAATATTGTTCATTAAAAACGAAATGCATATAGTGATATCTAAATCTTTCATTTCATACTTCTTTATGAATTTTAAACTATATCTAAACCTTTTTAAAGGGCTAGCCTCTTTAATAACCTTTATTCTATAGCCTTCGGATTGGCGAGAAATTAAGAAGCATGGAACTTCTATCAAAGGTTTGCAGGGAGTTTTAAAATTAAAATTGATGTTCAATCAAGAGGCATATTGTAAAGCACTCAATATTGAATGAGTAAAACAAGAGATCAGTTCATCAACCGGGAAATCAAATTGAATAATGAAAAGCAACTCCAAACAGAACAGGTCACCTCTAGTTGGTGTACAATCATCATCAAAAAGGTAAGAAAGTAAGAAGCATAGAATTTCCATCAAAGATATGCAGGGAATTAGAAGATTATAGTAAATGAATATAACTAAGAAACCAATAGAAGGAAAAGATTCAAGTACAAGTAAAGGGATCTATTTGAGGTAAAGGAAATAAGTAAGCACTATGGTAGTTAATACTTAGTGGAGAATTTGAGAGGATAATCAGGTTTGTATTTTAAAAGCTAAAAACCCAAATGATTCACAAATGATGCTGTAACAATGTAATTTGTTCTTCAAACACTGACTGGCACTTCAATCAATTGAGGACACTTACAATTAAAAAGTACTTGTTGCCAGAAGATAGAATTTTAATTATAAGATAAGCAAGGAGAATTCAATATTCCATAAGCCGAAAGTAAATTACAAAAGAAGACAAGACAGCTTTCAAATATTTTGGTCAATTCACCGGATTATAATTGATATTAGGAAAACTGAAATGGCTTGTCCGACTGAAACTGCTTTTTTACAACTCATAATATTGATAAGACTGAGAAGTTGTGCCATTTCTTTGTGATCTAAAGTCATAGATTGCAAAGATACCACAACAGCAGAATGTGCTGGTATTCCGATAGCTTGACTAATTATTTCACAACATTCATTTAAGGTTGTAAACTGTCTAGAAAGCAAACAATTATCCCAAAAGAGATAGAAGAAGTATCTGTCATTTCATTTAAGAGCAATGTAAAGTTGCTGTATACAAAGGAATAGGGAAATTAGCGAATTCCAGAGGTTGTTACTGAAATCCATAATTGCCTTCTATCTTATTTAAGTATTTTCTACTTTATTTAAGTACGACGGTAAGATACGAGAAAATAAGATAAATTATGTATTAGATTAGATTAACTGAATCTAGGAAAACAATGTTAAATTTCCGCATCCTCAAACAATTCATTGAATAGATAAAGTCATACGGCTGAGTTTTAAGGATTTTAGTATAATGAGATTTATCATTTTAAAGGTAGGATGCTTTGATGTTAATTCAATTCAGGCAAGAGCTGTTGAAGTATTTTACTCCAGAGAAAGTGATAAACATGAAATAGCAAATCAGTTCCTAATATTCGATAGAAAAATTGAATTTTCTTCTCAGCACTCTTATCACGAAAGATAACTTCAGAAACATATTCTTGATTGGCTGACTTACACAGATTTTAGCTCAGGATGTACTATCCATCAGACAACTTCTGTACTTTCATATGAAAATAAATAATGGTTCTGCTCAACCAAAAGCAGGGGAAGTACCATACAAACAAATGCCAATACCATATATCATATCCAGAAAGAATGTAACTGTATCCAAAGTTCGTTGATTAATTGGCCTCATGCATTAGTTAAGTCACTGGTGGCTGAACGAAAACTGAGAGCTATTCTAATTATAATATTCTCATTTCAACATCATTCACCAGCTTTCTGCCATGCAGAGGTTTAATTCTAAATGTGAGCAAGAAAACACATTCATAGCAAAATCAGGAAAGGGAAATCAACTCACTCTTCTGCTGCCTTATTTTTAAAGCCCAGTTGAATCGTGTCTTATGTCCTGCAGATTGCAGCTGGAGACTATAGGGTTTTTCCCGCTCGGCTTCCATTAAAAGGTCTCTTTCTTGTTCCGGAAATTTATGAGCGTGAGAACCGGGGCTAGATTTAAGCAAAAAGTCTTACTTTAATGAGAGAATATATGTCGAGTATCATCCTACACATGCAGCTTAACATCTACCTCTGCTTTTCATCGATGTCTTTTGAGAAATCGTAAGAATTTCCGAGAGTGCATTTAAGTTTTCATTGGCAGGGGATTCCGTAAGTAACAAAAAAAGTTGGTTGATGTATAAGCGTCACATTGTTTCTGAAGTTCTGATATGTTTTATATACCTTATCGTTACAAACGGAATTGATCGTTATGCAATTAAGGAATCTTTATATTTTTCATTGAAGAAGTAACATGATTAAATAAAACTCAGGTCAAGGAGCTATCACTAATAAGTATCATGAACTGATATATGCATTCTTCATTGTCTATGGTCTAGTCTACTAATATTTAATGTCTATTTTCTGGCGAAACTCTTTGAATACATTTCGTAAACAGCAAAACACTCCTTTTCGTTTCCTTCGGTTTAACTTATTTTAAAAAGAGAACTATCGTTTTCATTGTTTTCATACTGCGTATTGGAAAGCGCAATGGTGCAATGCGTACTATGAGTGCAAGTATTTAAGACATGAGGTTTAGCAGGGGATATGAAAGCGACTGTCCTATAAATCTCAGGAAATTTTGGACAGTAACTAAGCATAATTTATGAGGGGATATTTGAATTTTGTCGTTAAAGAAAATAAAACAGCTCTCAAGCAGGAAGGACGTACCTCACGTACGAAGATTTTGTGAGTGTTTGATAATTAGTTGTAGGGTTGGGAGGTGAGGATCTTCCCTTTAAAAATATGTGTACAATGCGAAACTAGTAGTGGTCTGAAAAGTTTCCGACCCCAGATTTTTCAGAAAGCATGTCGAGAAATGGCGAAATGTCGGAAACTTTTCAGACTACCCATATAAATATATGTGCTACTATTCATTCTTTTCGGTTGGAGATTTGCAAGAATGAATGAAGATATTCTTGATAATCTTTTAGACAATGTGAATGATATGAAGCAATAACGATAGGGTTTCAATAGCAATAAAATAGCTTCGACGATTTTAGAGTTTTAGAGGGAAGCATATGGCGTGAATAATTCTAATGTATCAGCGTTTTACCTGAGTTAATGTTTTCAAATCCGTTGGTTTTCTTATTGAGTTCTGTGAGATAACTTACCAAACATCTACGCTCATCAGGAACTTTTAAATGACTTAAAGTTAGTATGCAATCAAGTGTCAAGAATGTGCGGATTTCTTGGCTATTTTTCTCCCTTGTGTTAGCAGATACTTCTTTTGTAACACCGACGAATTTTTCGGGGATGCTTTTCATAGCTTGTAAGACTTGAATTAAATTAGATTTTGAATGTAAAAACAAATCTGCTTATCAACAACATCTAAAGTTACTATAAACTTGATTGACTTCAATTCTAACCGATTTCATGTGGGGAGATTCTTTATTTCTCAAATATAACGTGAGTTCGACGTTAGAAGTTAATGAGTTTTCATATTTAAAGTCGGAAATATTTGAAAAGATTGCAATGAAATACGCTTTTGATATATTTTTTTAATAAAATCGAATTGATTAGTTTAATTTCAACGCATTTTCAATTGTGTGTAGCCTATTAAGGTGCTCTATGATATTGTGGATTATGTACAAATCCTGATCCCTTCAAGTTGTTTAAATGATGCTTTAAGAATTAAAGTGATGTAATTAATAATTAGAATTTAGGCAAAGAAAAGACCAATGTTGAGGTACAGATATATTTTTTTAAATTTGAGATATCAAATTATTATTTAGAAACTCTTGGCTCGAACCCTTAGAAACAGGATGTTCTTAAAATGAAGTCTGCAGCTAGAAATTGCAGAAATGAAGTAAAATGTCGGAAAGGTTTCATACAATTTGAGTAAAAATAATGATATTGCATTAAGTAGTGGAGATGGAGTTTCCACTCACAATCTCACATTTTTGCATAAAGAACTAAATTAAAATTATAGGCATGAGTTTGTTTGCATATAAATTAGACTGCTGTGTAATTTCATCTTATTTCTCTCGTTATAAGTAAAGAAAGTGTTCTGACAAGCATTTTTTTTTCAACATAAATAGTTGATTGACACTGAGATGAATATTGCCATTATATTGTTTGCTCACCACCTATTGCAGCACATTATTGGACCACAGCTTTCAGTTGGCATGATGCGCTAAACAATTGCGCTACCATGACAGAGCAATCTCTGTAGTAGTGGGTTATTATAAAGTTTATGATCAGGTACTCATTCCAATAGAGTACACATGCACTGCAATTTATCACATTTCCTTTCCATCAATGTTCTAATATATTATTTCTATAATTAGTCATTAAAACATTAAGATGAAGTATTTCACTATTAAACTTTTAAATCTCACTCTTGTTGCAATGTGCATATTTTATTACCTCTTATTATACCATTCTACTTCTTTTATAACAGCCAGAATTAAGAAGGGGCTCTGCAAAATCACGAAATCCTGAGAACAGGTTTGCAGAATCTAGTGCAGTACAGTTGAATTCCACCATTGAATCGCTCCCTCGAGATCCCTAGACTCCAACAGATCATCCAGCTCTCCTCTCTCTTGGGCTTACTCAATTTGCGTGTGACAGAGCAAGACATTTCCAGATGAATGGGAAAGAGACTGATTCAGGTAATATATAAAGAAGAACGCTTTTGCAGGATGCAACATTGTGCAAAACATTCTGTTGTAATGACTTGACAAATTTATTAATGGATTTCATATGATTATATTTTCTATTTGAACTTAGTATTTATGCATGAAAAGATTACCATGATAAACTACTCTGTTTCTTTATCTGACCTGTAGGACTGTAATGTTACCTGTATTTGTATATTATAAGAATTAATTATCATTGCAATTTCTGCAATGATGAAGTTCCTCCTGGGGTAATGGGTAATTAATGCTAACAAAATGTTGCAGTAAATTTTTAGCGGTTTTGATCTAGGTCTTCACTAGGGTAAGCATTGGGTGGCAAATAGTTTTCTAATGGACACACAAAATACATTAGTCAAAACACTTGAAGTTAATAAAAAAACCATCAAAATTGTCTCTTTGAAAATTTGGAGCCAATTGACAGATAGGGAGCAGCTAAAATTTATGCCTTCACAATTTTGATTCTGTTGATGTTTCCATTTCTAGAACCATAATTTATATTTCATATGAAAGTACAGAAGATGGCTAGTACATCCTGAGCTAAAATATCAGTTATCTTTCAAGGTAAGAGTGCTGAGAAGAAAAATCAATTTGTCTATCCATTATTAGGAATTGATTTGCTATTTGATGTTTATCATTTTCTTTGGAGTAATATCCTTCAACAGGTCTCTGAATTGAATAATAATCAAAGCATCGTAAGTTCTTAATTGGAAATCTCATTATACTGAAATCCTTAAAACTCAGCAGTATGGTTTTATTTATTCTTATTATAAATAAGTAATTGTTTGGGGATGCCTAATGTTAACATCTTTTTCCTAGATTTAGTTTATCTAATCTAATTCATCATTATCTTATTCTCTCCTATCTTACCCTCATACAGTTTACAACTTTAAATGGATGTTGTGAAATAATTTAGTCAAGCTATCCTCATATTTATAATCATATTTTTAAGTGAAAAATCTCATTATACTGAATTCCTTAAAACTCAGCAGTATGGCTTTATTTATTCAATGAATTGTTGAGGATGCCTAAAGGTAACATTGTTTACCTAGATTTAGCTTATCTAATCTAATACATGATTTTCTCCTATCTTACCTTCGTACTTTATTTGAAGGCAGTTATGGATGGAACACCCTCTGGAATTTGTTTATTTCCCTAATGCTTTGTACACAGCACATTTTCATTGCTCTTAAATCAAATGACAGATACTTCTTATATTACATTTGGGATAAATGTTGATTTGTAGACAGTTAACAACCTTTAATGTTGTGGAATAATTAAGTCAAACTATCAGAATACCAACACATTCTGCTGTTGTGGTTTCTTTGCAATCCATGACATTAGATCACAAATAAATGGCATAACTTAAGGCAACTCAGTCTGATCAAAATTATGAGTTGTAAAAATGCAATTTCAGTCTGACAAGCCATTTAGGTTTTCCTAATATCAATTATTATCCTGTGAATTGACCAAAAAATTTGAACTCTGTCTTGTCTTCTTTTGTCATTTACTTTTGGCTCACGGAATATTGAATTCTCCTTGCTATCTTATCATTAAAATTCTATCTTCTGGCAACAAGTACTTTTTAATTGTTAGTGTTCTCAATTGATTGAAGTGCCAGTCAGCACTTGAAGAACAAATTACATTGTTACTGCATCACTTGTTAATCCTTTGGGTTTTTCCCTTTTTAAATACAAACCTGATTACTTTCTCAAATTCTCCACTAAGAATTAACTACCCTGCTTCACCTTAAATGGTGAAGGAAATAAGGAAGCCTTATCCTGTTACCTGTTATTGAATCCTTTCCATCTGGTTTCTCAGTTCTATTCATTTAGTATAATTTTCCAACTCCTAACTAACTTCCAGCCTAACTTTGCTGGAAATTTCATGCTTCTTACTTTCCTTTCAATATTTTGATGATGGTTCATGACTGGTTGATGAGTTTCTTTTTGTTATTAATTTAATTGCTGGTGATGAGTTCTATTCCATCTGTTGTTTTACATATTCGATAGTGAATGCTTATGATATGCTTCTTGACTGAACAGCAATTTTAATCTATAACCAGTGGGGAAAATAGTTGATAACATAATGACTTGCATGCCTGAGGATCAAACATATAAAGATGTCAATAAAGAATCATAATTTTTACAATGAAACGTAACTTTTAGGTAGAAACCAAGAAAAATATTACATGCATTGGCAACTTCAGAGCTTTAAGAAAGCTTCATTTTAATTACACTTGACATTAAAAAAAATTCTGTTGAAAAGAAGTAGCAGTTTATGGCCTATTTTGAGTGCATTTGGAGTTATATATCCCAATACTTGCAGAATATTATATTACAGATTATGAATGTTTGTTAACCCATTGGGAGTGGAGGCTGCTGATCTGGTGCTTAGCCAATGGTACCTAGAAGCAGAGGATATCTATGGACAGCCTCCACTTAAGGGATTATTTACCATCCTCCTCTGCCACAGACATCGTTGAGAGAGTATGCGTAGCTTCTCAGTGCAGTTTGTGTAACTAAGGAGTGAAGCTATTTCAGTTTTTCTCACTCTTTTCCTTTGCATTTTGTAGCAGTTGTAAGTGAAATTTTGAATTTATGTCAGTATGATTTCCCCAGGATCTAGGTAATGATTTTTAATAATTGGTTGTATGCATTACACAATCTTAATATTTTCAATCATTAGTGAATCAAAAACGGCATTTTTTCATTAACATTGGCAGTAGCCAATTTTTAAATCATTGTCTAACTGTTCAATTTGTTGTTATTCACTATAAAGTACCAAAGTGTACTAGAAAACAGAAAAATTAGATTCTGTTTCTGACTTAAGTATTAAAATTGCTAGCATATCTCAATGGGTTAAATTGTTTTAGTAAGATTGTTGCATAGAATATGTTTGGATGGAAAGTAAGGAGTCGTATGAAAGTGTGACCTTGGAAAGATGAATCAGCTTTTTCACATTCTTGCTCCATAGGGAAATTAGTTGATTTGAAGTGTGAAGTAATTTAAGAGTGTTACGTTTGAGGTGGTAAAAGATTTTGTCTATGATAATCATAAGGAAAGTCTGCACTTGAGTTATCAGTACTTGCATTTATAGTGTAGCATTTCTACTATACTACACTGCTACTAATATACCATCTCACTTTATTTTGGTGGATGATATATATGACATAATTTCAGTAATCTCTGAAATCAATAGTGAATTATGATAATTGATTGAAATTTCACCTCTCTTAACAGGGAATGGGGCAACTCGCTGAGGCCGAATCACTGCCACCGACTTGCCGTGGGGCCATCTCACCATGGGCCCAACTGGCCGCGAGGACAACTTGCAGCAGGTATATTTTAATTACGTTTAGAACTACCTGAAGTTACTCATTCTTCGCAAGAGTTTTAATTATATATTATCATAGAAAAAAGAAATCCTTTAATTAGTCTTGTTGGCTCAATATGACCTTTTTTACAAAACTAATTTAAATAATTATATAATAAGTATCATATTTAATTTTCAGTGGTGATCTATGAAGTAATTGAACAGTAAATACCAGGTGCAAAATGAAAAATAATATTTGGGAGCTAACATATAACCAGAATTTTGCTATACAATGATATGACAAACCAATTTTGTTGATTTAACCGATAAAGTGCATTACATTTTAGCAGTGATACCAAATTTACAAAAATAAATGTAGATAATCATATAATTAATAGATCATGGTTTTTAAGTGCCTTTATATTAAGTAATTCATTAGTAAGTACCATGTTAAGAATAAAAATCATATCATGCATACCAACGGATAATTACATACATATCAACTTTTTATAAAAAGATCCCTTCCTTCCTGATTTTTACATAATACAGTAAATGTAATTAACCCTTAATTATTCTCTTGGGGTGAATGTGACCCCAGGTGGTGTATTTCCCTCCTTTAACCCTTTCGAGACGGCCACATTCTCTTAAAATCGTCTCCTGGACACGGAAGCATTTTTCGACTAATATGTTGGCAGGTATAGAATTGAACCCTTCTGAGTCCTAAGCGCGGTTCCTTCCTCGGCAACCGCAATCGAGGGAATACTGTCACATTCCCTTACACAGCATGGGGCCGCGGCTACCTAAATGTTATTGCTGACGTTTTGCCAAATAGTTATTTTAGCAGTAATTGTCAATATTAATTTGGAAATTAAAATCTTGTATCTTGCCGACTATGTACAACTTTCAAACGAAATTTTACCGTTAATATTAAGCTATTTAGTATACTATTATAGTGGCAATGATGTAGCATAGTTTTTATATTATAATATCCTAATTACCTTAATATTAACGGTAGAATTTCGTTTAAAAGTTGTACATAGTCAGCAAAGATCAACATTTCAATATCCAAATCAATATTGACAATTACTACTAAAAGAAAATCTTTCGCAAAACTGTTGCAATAACATTTCATTTTCTCCGGCACCATGCAGTAAAAAGGGTTATAAACGACCCCGGGGGCTGAGTTTCCTCTTTGTGGTGCAGAAGGAAAGGTCAGAAATCCCCCAGAAAAGGGTCAGAAGGGTAAGTTTATAATATCCTAATCCTCTGAAACTGCATCCACGCGCGATTTATACCTGCGTTGTCTATACACGACAGCCGTCTTTCTGCGTAGGAAAAATGCCGTCGTCTGTAGCCGACAACAGTCTCGAAAGGGTTAAACAAAAACTAATCAAGATATTTTAACCAAATTTTTGTTTTGTAAAGATTATTACCCTTATTACACCTTCTTAGGATCATCTGAAAAGTTAATTAATTTTAAACAATTATAAGTATGCAGTCTTGGCTGTTTTACCAGATTTCCAAAAATAAATTTTAACAATATTTCAATACCTTTTAAGTGCCTATGCATAAAGTAGCTCATTGCTACCAGAAAATAATGAACACCATATCTTGCATATATATTGCATCATAGGTTCCGAAGCCTTGGCGATTCGAAGCGCGAAGTGGAATATGCTCTTTGATATAAAAGTCAAAAACTAAAGTTCTGTTCAAGATATTGCATCGAAACAAACTTCAAATGAAAATTACAACATTTATCTCAATTTCTCTTGAGACAAGTTTTTCCTCACGTGAGAAACCAAAAAAATCACAGCAGTGGTTGAATTATAAACAGAATGAAGCTTGAACATTCAATCACTCTAAAAATGCAAACGAAAAGATCGAGGCAAAAGACGTTACAAGAGTGATTATCGATAGACATGAACAAACGGGTTTTCGGTACTTTACTTACATCATCTACTCTGAAAGAATCCATAAAACAGTGAAATCATTTAGACGTTTAACACTTCAACAAACATCACCTGTCTTTCTTAATTTCCTACATTCTAGTTTAAATTACAATTAAATAGGAAGCACATCGAATTTTTCCCTTTGATTCGTCACGTAAATGCACGATATCTCCTTCAAATACAGGAATATAGCTTACTTACCATCGCATCTTGTAAAGCTTACGTTATGAGACACAGCAGAAATTATCTCTTTCTTCTATCTTCAACTGATGGTACAGTCACTTACAAAAAAAAGTTACCACTAAAGGATGCAACCCACTTAACAGACATGAAGCTCGATGAGAGCGAGTCTATGAGCGGCTCTGCCTTTAGCGCTTGTTTCGACTTCCTTCTTACGCATGTTTTGAGGCTTGTTTGACGTTTTATCTTTAAAGACTGGCTAAAATTCATTCATTTGGATGCTGTATAAGCAATATAGTATTATAAGGGAACTCAATTTGGATTTTTCTTAAATCGGCTCAAATCTCACGCGTACTTCACTCTTCTTAAAAAAAATCCAACAAGAAATACTTTAGTTACCCATATTTTCTTCTTATGTATAAATTCTCATCAATGGAGGTTTGGAAAGGACTCCATTATTTTTCTTCATGCTCTACATGCCCGCAGGACGAACTTTTCCGTAAAAAAATCATAAATAATAGGGCTTAAATAAATGATAATTAAGAGAAAATGCAATACTATGAACTATGTCAAAAGAAGGGGAAATTAGAGAAAACGTAATTAGAATAGAAATGGAGTAACAGTGAAAGAATACGTTAACCCTTCAAAATCTGCTTACAGGGATGATCTTGTTTCGCATATGCGTAATAGCGAACACATTGGATGAATAAGACGTTCTATGCGTTATTTCTCTGTTGGCTAATATTTCTAAACGAGATTAGTGAAACCGTATTGAATATATTTTTAATTATTTCGTTGATATTCATTTCATCTCTCCGAATACATATCATTATGACTGAATGGAAGGACCTTAAATGAGTTTCGATACTTGATAAAGAGAGGGAAATGAACGCTATTTTTTCACCCTAAGCCGTCCTATGGGTGCATCGCACCCGGGCAAGTAGGATGCCATGGGTATTATCCATAAATAGGAAAATTACAACTAAAACACCCACAAATTACGTCAATCTATTTAATGCAATATATTTTAATATATATATTTAATCCACTGACGACCAGATTACAATAAAGCGATAGTGGGTGAGGTGAGGGTGAGCCCTGGCGCTGAAGTTGTTGGTGGTAGTTTTGGTAAAAGTTTTTTCGTAGAATTTATGCCCGGAATCACGTGTGGGAGAAAGGGGAGAAAGATTAGCAGATAATGGAATGGCTAGGGAGTAGCAGGTAGGCGAAAGGGGTTCACTGTATTCTGCGTATGCTGATCTCGGAAAGAATAGCGAGGTCTAAGGAGTAAGCAGCGGGGGAAGAGATGGGTCAATGGGATACCAGCCGTGAAGGTCCATTTTAGAACGTAGTATTTCTAGGAAGTAATCAATGAATATGCATTTTTGAGAACCTTCTCCCAAAAGCATCTGGGTTTTCCACACCTTTTTGTCCATTCTAATCGATGATATCTCAGAAACGCTGAGTTCTTCACTCGAGAGGTGCATTGCTACCACATTTCACTTATTATAAAGTATATTTTCATGCAAATAAAATAACAAACTTTGTAAATTTCATATAGATATATTAAAGGCAACTAGTTTCGTCTATAAGAAATCATCAGGCACTGAAATATCGAAAATGAGAAAGACCGAGGGCAACGGAGGTGTGGTGGGAAAAAACCGGGAATTATCAACGGAAAAGGGCTGAGGGAATGAGGAAGGAGGGGAGGACTTGTGGAAGAGGTATTCGTTGGTAAGGATTTTGTCCACCCCCCACGCGTCGGGATGGGCATTCATTGCAACGGAGTTCGTACACCCCGCTGAGAGAGTCGCTGGGTCTTCTATCTTTGTGGTAGCCGATGGCTCTCCGTAGATTCCAAGGGACATAGAAAGCTGCTCTCAGGTCATTAGGAAGCATGTGTCCCAATCTATAGGATGAGAGGATATTTGGTTTTCTCCTCAAGAGTTTATCCACCATATCTGGGCTGTATCCATTATTTATAGCAATCTGTTTGATAATTAAAACTTCTTTAGTCTAAAGGGAATTGGCGGGTGACATTGGGATGTGGGTGGATCATACTGTGGAAAGTGGGTAACTTCTGGGAAAAAGGATGGGAGGAATGAGAGGGGATGGTGAGGTCAGAATAGGTGGGTTTTCTGGAGGGAGTTGAGATGATGTCTGACAGACAGACAGAACTAGTTGCCGATTAATTTATTTCTGTGGAATTTACAAAGTGTTTTTTCTTTGCATGATGGCACCATTCCACAAAGTTAGGCCGTGAAATGTCAATTTTAAAAATATATCTTGTTTGTTTACAAACTATTATATGTCGATTTCTTATTCTTTTACTCATAGATATAGATTACTCGTAAATGCCTCTTCTTACCGTGTGACCGAGGTTATAGGACACTGCGGAGTTCTTCCTTATCGCTTAATTTCTGTCTAGCTCTATTCCAAATCATTTTCTAATACACTCCTTGCCATACACGGATTGAATACTTTTCTATGTGCACCACTGCTCGGATTTTTATTTTTAATTTTCAAAGAATAACCTTTGCAAAATTCTTTTTTAATCCAAATAACACTTAACAAGTTATAATCGTTACCATTACTCATATGAATATGAATATGGTATTAAAACCTAATGAATTATATTGCATTTGCACTGAAGTGGCAAGCATGATTTTTTCCGATTCAATAAATGCACTAATCATAATTGATGCAAGATTTTCATTTTAAATACGTTTACCAGAAAATTCCTTAAAAATATAATTTTCTGTTATTCTACAACATGTTATTACCAATGAAAATTTAAATTATTATATACATATGGATGTCTGCATTATCCTGAGACTCGTTTATACAGCTGATTATCTTCGCAAGTTCCTTTCATCGGGTTTGTTTATATATAGAATCTCAAAGCTTGCCGCATTCCCTTAAAAATTCTACTTACTTTCCGTACCTTGCCCCCTCTTGTCATCGTTCCCCAGGGCAACCCCCGGCTCGCACGATCTCCTTCTGGCTTTGGTCAAATATGTAAGCGATTCTACCAGAGAAGTTCATCCAAGAAGAAGGAAAGAGACTTCTAAAATTTCTGCAGGTCATAAACAGCCCTCAACTTTATTGCTGTTTTCCTCCCCCAGATAAAGGGGGAGGGGGAGAGTCCTTTCCCGTCCTTCACTACCCACTCCATTTTTCCCTGAAATGGTCGGCAGGGCTTCGGAGCACGGTCGTGAAAATTTCTGAAAAAGTTTACTCTACCATTCATCCCCTCAGATGTTTATGCAAACACCGATATTATTAAGAGTGTTACAGAATATAATCTCAGTATTTTCAAGATAAGCTTTGTATTAATATCTCCAATAATTCGTTTTAATAACAGTGGATACTCGATGACAATGGCTTTTAATGGATTCATCTTCCGAAAATTGTCCTTGCAACAATTGTGAATTCGCTGGAGGTCATGGTTCACATGCTGAACACATTCAGGGAAGCAGACAACTGTAGAATCGAGATATATCTGCAGATCATCAGCGTATAAATGATGTTTACAGAATTTAATATAATTTAATTTTTAATATATATCCGCGTCAACAGAATCGAAGGCTTTACTAAAGTTCGATAATTCCAATAATTAGTCCATATCCTCAGATGCTTAAGAAGTTTCCTAACGCCTTGTATTAAAATGCAATTGGTAATTTGAATCTGTGATTTATCGCAAGAACTAGCTAGCAAGATGCAACGTGCCCAGAATGCGTCTGTTTGATTTATAATTAACTTGAAAAAGTATGACCATACTTCCGATACGTTTAAGAAAATATCTTGGATTAGACTAGAACATTGTCAAAGAATTCATGTTGTAACGCCAGGTTTCAGGGTCTTGCAAGCAGAAACTGCAGAATATCTCTTTTCTAAATTTTTTAGCTTGGAATATATTCACGATTGCTATACTACATGCAAAAAATCTAAAGTAAAACTATATCTAAAAAACAACTTTAAAATCACCAAATTAATTCATTCCGACCTCCGAATCGCTATAATATTACTCTGCCATGTTAATGTCACTAAAAATCGTTTTAAATAAGTTATTTTAATAACAATAACGATAACGAATCCTTTCAAATGCTCAACGTGGACCTGCATAGCAGACAACATCCTCCATCTTTATTTTCGCTCTCTCTCTCTCTCTCTCTCTCTCTCTCTCTTCTGGAGGCTCGCTCGCCCGAAACGAGGGGTCTATTGGACGAGTTGCCCCTTGGAAGTGGTAACTTTTTTTTGTAAGTGACTGTACATCTTACCACTGGTAGCATTATAGAACTCTATTATCCTCGCACTTTTAGATGGTGGCGGAGGGAAAAATTTTACCATTGCCAATATAAGGACTCCAATACGGCCCTATCATTTTTCTATATCAGAGTCTTCAATATTCTTTGCAGAGGTAAGATAAGGAGTGAGGTAGTTTGTCATTTCTTACCTCCCTGAGCCGAATCCTATGAATGGAAAATATTCCTGTGATTGCAGTACTATAATTAGAGAACAAATATCTATTTACGCAGTATTTGATAAAGGAGGAGCAAGATTAATTCCAATATCCTTCATCATTCATGCCTCAGTAGCTTTGATACTATCATAACCATTAAAAATACTGAGACAAAAATGTTAGATACATATTTCTCTACTGCACCAATACTGTACCATGAGATTAGTCACAATTTTTTCATTTGGTAGAATATAGGGATAAAAAAATACATAGTAACATAAAAGTATACAATTTTTTGAGAAGTAAACAAATTCTTTGATATGACTGCATACCTTACTGCCCATCCGAATTGCAAATCGGTTTTACTCAGCAGAGATTAATTTATTGAATATTCATGCTTTAAATTAAGAGGTATTCATGACTAGATTGGATGAAAAAGTATTGATTTGTGAAGGACAGTGAGGAACACGTTGCATTTATATGTGTTTTCTTGTATTGATAATAGAGTTAAGAGTGATGCTAAATTGATTCTGGCCACTTCTCATCGAATGCTGGGTTTTCATTTACGGACTGTGCTGAACTAACTTGGAAATTTTCCACTTAAGCATTCAGCTTCAGCTAAATAAACCAAACAAAAGTTACCATTACTTGTCATGTAGCTAGAGTATTCAAATTCTCTCTTCAGCACTTTCTATAGCTGATGACATTAATGAAAGAAAACATAGATGAAAAACTTACCATTGGAAAGTAATTGTTACCTCCATCAGATAAGGAGGGAATTAGGATTAAAACTTAATAATAATCAGGAAAAAACTAAATAGTCAATGTAATTGGATGAAAGGCAGTTCTCAATCTATCCTTATCTCTAATCCTTCCTTGAATCATAGGAAATCTCCCATAGGTCGGGGAGGATACGAAATTTGTACTGAGTATAAAAACACAGAGGGAATTTTTCCCTTATCATTATTAAATAATATTTCCATTAATTAAGTTTTAATGTAATACCACTCTAATTTTTTGTAAAATATTCCGAGGCATTACTTGAACAGAAGCTGAGGTAGAACAAGAGTACAGTGGCAATCTAGATAAGCCGCAGTCATAATAAAGGTCTTCCAGAGGCTAACTATGATTAAAAATTTCATCGTTGAGAAAAATGCTTTTATGTGCCATATTTTCCAGAGTATAAGAAGACTTCATAGCCCAGACAAATCTGCTCAAAAGTCGTGAGTCATCTTATAAGACTGGTGTCGACTTCCAGGGTTGGTGATGAAACTTCCGAGGGGGACTGGAGAATCTGCGGTCGCCGCTTATGGTGGGGGAGCTGAATAAAGGCCGTGGCTGCATCTCCTCCAGATGGGGCGACCGTATGAAAGCAATCAAATCAAAATTATCTTATTGAAATCAAATCCAAATTAAAAAAAATTTACTTTGTGCGCTTTGGAAGAGGGGTAAGTTTTACAAGACAAGCATTCCCCAAACTCTACGTATTTACTGCAAGTTGGGGGACGTCTTACACGCCGGAAAATACGGAACTTAAAAGCATCTCAACGTTGAAATTTTTAATCATTTGTTTGCTTGCGTACGCATTACAGACGATTTAGGTTTTACTTAGCAAAAAATTGCAGAAGAGCTTTACTGCTCGACATTACCAGACTCTCCCCTACATTTTTATGCCGGATTTTTGTATCGGAGGGGTAAGAATTTTACAGCCGTATATACGATATCATGGGGAAACTTTTTTTTCTTCCATATTTCATTTTTTGGCCATATTTTCGGAGCGCGTCAGTAGATGTAATCAGCAGCGATAATAACAGAAACCAATTTCAAATGAGACTTTAGAATTGGTTTCCTTCACTGTCATTTAATATTTAATCATTATAATATAAAAACATAGCCTGAATCTATTTTTGAATTAATTTAAGATACGTGATGGACACGAAAGAGTACTTTCAAGGCCTCTGCTCCTGATGGGTTACAATGAATAAGGTAGGATTGGGAAAGAAGGAAGCCCTTGGGAAGAAGAATTAACTTTATTTATATAAGCTTCACAATGGATTAAATTAAATGATTAGTACTTATACACTTGTGATATAAATCTTAAACTTTTTAATTTGCGTACCTACTGTAACATCAGGTATTTATCTTGACTTTGGCATACGTATGATATCATATTACATTTGTCCCAACGTTTGTTTACTATTTAAATTTATGGCAATTTTAAGAATTGTTTTAATAGTTAATGATCACCGTAAATAATGTTTATCTGTTTATCTCACCTGCCCATTTGTAGAGTTAAATACTTTTTCCTTTAACTTATTTGAAATATAGTTCTTTAAAACGAAATGCATCTAGTGATATTTAAATCTTTCATTTTATACTTCTTTATCAATTTTAAACTATATAAAACCTTTGTAAATGGCTAGCCTTGAGTAAAACAAGAGATCAGCTCATCAACCGGGAAATCAAATTGAATAATGAAAAGCAACTCCAAACAAAATTGGTCACCTCTAGTTTAGTTGGAGTACAGTCATCATCAAAAAGGTAAGAAAGTAAGAAGCATAGAATTTCCATCAAAGATATGCAGGGAGTTGGAAGATTATAGTAGATGAATAGAACTAAGAAACCAATAGAAGGAAAAGATTCAAGTACAAGTAAAGGGTGAAGGAAATAAGGAAGCACTATGGTAGTTAATTCTTAGTGGAGAATTTGAGAGAGTAATAAGGTTTATATTTAAAAAGGGAAAAACCCAAAGGACTAACAAGTGATGGTGTAACAATGTAATTTGTTCTTCAAACACTGACTGGCACTTCAATCAATCGAAGGCACTAACAATTTAAAAGTACTTCTTACCGGAAGGAAGAATGTTAATGATATGATAAGCATGGAGAATTCAATATTCCGTGAGCCAAAAGTAAATGACAAAAAAAGACAAGACAGCTTTCAAATATTTAGGATAAGATTGATATTAGTAAAAGTTAAATGGCTTGTCAGACTGAAATTGCTTTAATGAAACTCATAATTTTGATAAGACTGAGTTGCCTTAAGTTGTGCCATTTATTTGTGATCTAAAGTCATAGACTGCAAAGAAACTACAATAGCAGAATGTGTAGGTATTTGGATAGCTTGACTCAATTATTCCACAACATTGAAGGTTGTTTACAAAGCAACATTTATCCGAAATGTAATATAAGAAGTATCTGTCATTTCATTTAAGAGCAATGAAAATGTGCTGTATAGCATTAGGGAAATTAACAAATTCCAGAGGGTATTACTAAAATCCATAATTGCCTTCAAATAAAGTACGAGGGTAAGATAGGAGAAAATAAGATAAATCACACATTAGATTAGATAAACTGAATCTAGGAAAAAAACAATATTCACTTTAGGCATCCCGAAACAATTCATTGAATAAATAAAGCCATACTTCTGAGTTTTAAGGATTTTAGTATAATGAGATTTATCATTTAAAAGTTAGGATGCTTTGATGATACTTCAATTCAGACAAAATCTGTTGAAGTATATTACTCAAAAGAAAGGGATAAACTCCAAATAGCAGATCAGTTCCTAATTATGGACAGAAGAATTGACTTTTCTTCTTAGCACTTATCATGAAATAAAACTGCAGAAAAATATTCTTGATTGGCTGACTTACACAGATTTTTAGCTCAGGATGTACTAGCCATCAGACGACTTCTGTACTTGCATATGAAAATAAATTACGGTTCTGCTCAACCAAAAGCAGGGGAAATACGATAAAAAGAAATCACAATACCATATATCATATCAAGAAAGAATGTAATTGTATCAAAAGTTCCATGATTAATTGGCCTCATGCATTAGATAACTCACAGGTGGCTGACCGAAAACTGTGAGCTATTCTTGTTATAATCTTCTCAATTCAACATCATTCACCAGCTTTCTGCCATGCAGAGGTTGAATTCTAAATGTGAGCAAGAAAACACCTTCATAGCAAAATCAAGAAAGGGAAATCAAATCAACTCACTCTTCAGCTGCCTTATTTTTAAAGCCCAGTTGAATCATGTCTTATGTCCTGCAGATTGCAGCTGGAGACTATAGCGTTTTTCCCACTCTGCTTCCATTAAAAGGTCTCTTTCTTGTTCCGGAAAATTGTGCGAGTGGGAACCGGGGCTAGATTGAAGCAAAAAGTTCTACTTAAGTGAGAGAATATATGTCGAGTATCATGCTACACATGTAGTTTAACATCTAACTCTGCTTTTAATCGATGTCTTTTGAGAAATCGTAATAATTTCCGAGAGTGCTTTTAAGTTTTCACTGGCATAGGTTTCCGAAAATAACAAAACGAGTTGGTTAATGTTAAAGCGTCACATTGTTCCTGAAGTTCTAATATGTTTTATATACCTTATGGTTAGAAATGGACTTGATCGTTTTGCAATTAAAGAATCTTTATATTTTTCATTAAAGAAGTAACGTAAGTAATTATTAAATAAAACTCAGGTGAAGGAGCTATCACTAATATGTATCATGAACTGATATATGCATTCAATGTCTATGGTCTAGCTTACTAATATTTAATGGCTATTTTCTGGCGAAACTCTTTGAATATATTTCGTGAACAGCAAAACATTCCTTTTCGTTTGCCTCGGTTTAACTTATTTTAAAAAGCGAACTATCGTTTTCATTGTTTTCACATTGCCTATTGGAAAGCGCAATGGTGCAATTATCTAAGACATGAGGTTTAGCAGGGAATATGAAAGCGACTGTCCTATAAATCTCAGGAAATTTTGGACAGTAACTAAGCATAATTTATGAGGGGATATTTGAGTTTTGTCGTAAGAAAATAAAACAGCTCTCAAGCAGGAAGGACGTACCTCACGTACGAAGATTTTGTAAGTGTTTGATAATTAGTTGTAGGGTTGGGAGGTGAGGATCTTCCCATTAAAAATATGTATACAATGCGAAACTAGTGGTAGTCTGAAAAGCTTCCAACCCCAGATTTTTCAGAAATCTTCAGAAAACATGTCAAGAAATGCCGAAATGCAATAATTTAAATTGCAATAAAATAGCCTCGACCATTTTAGAGTTTTAAAGGAAGTATATGGCGGGAATAATTCTAATGTGTCTGCGTTTTACCTGAAAAGAATGTTTTTAAATCCGTCGGTTTTCTTATTGTGTTCTGTGAGATAACTTATAGGCTAACTTATGGCTAGTAAGACTTGAATAGTCTAAAGTAGATTATGAATTAAAAAACAAATCTGCTTATCAACAACATCTAAATTTACTATAAACTTGAATGACTTCAATTCCATAACCGATTTCATGCAGGATGATTCTTTATTTCCCAAATATAACCTAAGTTCGGCGTTAGAAGTTAATGAGTTTTTCATATTTAAAGTTGGAAAATGTTTGAAAAAGATTGCAATAAAATATGCTTTTAATAGTTTATAATAAAATCGGTTTGATGAGTTTGATATCAACGCATTTTTGAATTTTGTGAAGTAAGTTAAGGTGAATGATATTGTGAAGTATGTATATATCCTGATCCCTTCAGGTTGTTTAAATGATGCTTTAAGAATTAAAGTGATGTAATCATTAGAATTTAGGCAAAGAAAAGGCCAATTTTGAGGAACATATATATTTGTTTACATTTGAGAAATTAAATTATTATCTAGAAACTCTTGACTCGAATCATTGGAAACAGGTTTTATTAAGTACCATGTTCCTAAAATGAAGTTTGTGGCTGTAAATTGCAGAAATTATATAAAATGTCTGAAAGGTTTCATACAATTTGAGTAAAAATAATCAATGATATTGCATTAAGAAGTAGAGATGGAGTTTCTTTTCACAGTCCACATTTTTGCGGAAAGAACTAAGTTAAAAATATAGCATGAGTTTTTTTTGCACATGTATTAGACTGCTGTGTAATTTCATCTTATTTTTCTCGTTATAAGTAAAGAAAGTGTTCTGACAAGCATTTTTTTCAACATAAATAGTTGATTGACACTGAGATGAACATTGCCATTATATTGTTTGCTCACTACCTATTGCAGCACATTATTGGGCCACAGCTTTCAGTTGGCATGATGCTCTAAACAATTGCGCTACCATAACAGAGCAATCTCTGTAGTAGTGGGTTATTATAAAGTTAAGGATCAGGTACTCATTCCAATAGAGTACACATGCACTGCAATTTATCACATTCCCTTTCCATCAATGTTCTAATTTATTATTTCTTTAATTAGTCATTTAAACATTAAGATGAAGTATTTCATTATTAAACTTTTAAATCTCACTCTTGTTGCAATGTGCATATTTTAGTACCTCTTATTATACCATTCTACTTCTTTTATAACAGCCAGAATTAAGAAAAGGCTCTGCAAAATCAAGAAATCCTGAGAACAGGTTTGCAGAATCTAGTGCAGTACAGCTGAATTCCACCATTGAATCGCTCCCTCGAGATCCCTAGCCACCAACACATCATCCAGCTCTCCTCTCTCTTGGGCTTACTCAATTTGCAAGTGACAGAGCAAGACATTTCTAGATGAATGGGAAAGAGACTGACTATTGAAACTGAAAGAGACTATTCAGGTAATATATGAAGAAGAGCTCTTTTGCAGGAAGCAACATTGTGCAAAACATTCTGTTTTAATGACTTGACAAATTTATTAATGGATTTCATATGGCTATATTTTCCATTTGAGCTTTGTATTTATGCATGAAAAGATTACCATGATAAACTACTCTGTTTCTTTATCTGATCTGAAGGACTGTGATGTTACCTGTATTTGTATATTATAAGAATTAATTATCATTGCAATTTCTGCAATGATAAAGTTCCTCCTGGGGTAATGGGTAATTAAGCCTAACAAAAAGTTGCAGTAAATTTTTTAGTGGTTTTGATCTAGGTGTTCACTAGGGTAAGCATTGGGTGGCAAATAGTTTTTGTAATGGACACATAAAATACATTAGTCAAAACACACGAATTTAATACAAAAACCATCAAAGTTGTCTCTTTTTTTGAAAATTTGGAGCCTATTGACAGATACAGGGCAGCTAAAATTTATGTCTTCATAATTTTGATTCTGTTGATATTTTCATAGGTCATGGAAAACTTACTATCTGGGAAAATACAAAAATAACAGCTGAATCCTTTTTTTTGCAATGAAAGCTAGTTGGATTCATGATATTGTTTTTGACTGATGACAAGTGATACCAAAAGCAGGTAAATATCATCAAATAATGGAATTTCATTCTAATCATGTTATGGACCAGTTTCTCCCTACCAGGGTGCCATGAATGTGACTCTTGATATCTAAGGGTAAAATAAACATAATTAGAATATTTTTGAAGTAGTGCATTACCTTTGTGATTTATTTCTGAGGATTATTTCTCTTAGTGTAAGTCCATAATTGAACACTAAAATATTTTATTGTACATATACTCATATTTGTCTCCTTTTTAAACTTTAATTTGGAATTAAACTATTTTATATATGATTTATGTTGCCAGAATCATAAGTCACCATGTATGTGTGCCATGGGTGACTAAAGGTTGAGAAGCACATCTCTGGAGGAAGATATTGTTAAACGTTTGGCGTAGAAGTATCAGCCATCTTTCCTCTGTGTTTCACACCATATGGTAAATCTTCAGGACATAGGAAACATTTCAACTGTGCTTTACAAATATGGCAGCACAAGAGTGAGTAGATTTGATTTCCTTGCCTTGATTATGCTATGGTATTACCTTGCACACATTCAGAATTCAAATTGCATAGATAGCTAGTGAACGATGTTGCAATGCGAGAGTTAGAATTGGAAGAGCTCACAGTTTTCAGTCAGCCACTGGTGACTTATCTAATGCTTGGGGTCAATTAATCATAGAACTTTGGATACAGTTACATTCATTTTTCACATAATATATGGTATTTGCATTTGTTTGTATGGTACTTTGCCTTATTTTGGCTGAACAGAACCATAATTTATATTTCATATGAAAGTACAGAAGATGGCTAATAAATCCTGAGCTAAAATATGTATAAGTCAGCCAATCAAGAATATTTTTCTACAGTTATCTTTCAAGGTAAGAGGGCTGGAAAGAAAAGTCAATTTGTCTATCCATTAGTAGGAACTGATTTGCTATTTGATGTTTATTTCTTTTGAGTAACATACTTCAACAGCTCTTGCCTGAATTGAATTATCATCAAAGCATCATATTTTTAAGCGAAAAATCTCATTATACTGAATTCCTTAAAACTCAGTAGTATGGCTTTATTTATTCAATGAATTGTTTGAGGATGCCTAAAGTTAACATTGTTTTCCTAGATTTAGCTTATCTAATCTAATGCATGATTTTCTCCTATCTTACCTTCATAATTTAATTGAAGGCAGTTATGGATAGAACACCCTCTGGAATTTATTTCCCTAATGCTTTGTACACAGCACATTTTCATTGCTCTTAAATGAAATGACAGATACTTCTTATATCACATTTGGAATAGATGATGTTGTGGAATAATTAAGTCAAGCTATCCAAATACCAACACATTTTGCTATTGTGGTATCTTTGCAATCTATGACTTCAGATCATAAAGAAATGGCGCAACTTAAGGCAACTCAGTCTTATCAATATTATGAGTTGTAAAAAAGCAATTTCAGTCTGACAAGCCATTTAAGTTTTCCTAATATCAATTATTATGCTGTGAATTGACTGAAATATTTGAAAGCTGTCTTGTCTTTTTTGTCATTTACTTTTGGTTTACGGAATATTGAATTCTCCATGCTTATCTTATAATTAAAAATCTATCTTCTGGCAACAGGTACTTTTCAATTGTTAGTGTTCTCAATCGATTGAAGTGCCAGTCAGTGTTTGAAGAACAAATTACATTGTTACAGCATCACTTGTTAATCCTTTGGGTTTAAATACAAACCTGATTAGCCACCCAAATTCTCCACTATGAATGCACTACCATAGTGCTTCCTTCTCCTTGAATGGGTCCCTTTACATGTAATTGAATCCTTTCTTCCAACTGGTTTCTCAATTCTATTCATTTAGTATAATTTTCCAACTCCCTGCCTAACTGCTGGAAATTCGATGCTTCTTACTTTCCTTTCAATATTATGATGATTGTTCACCAACTAAATTAGAGGTGTCCTATTTTGTTTGGAGTTCCTTTTTGTTATTAATTTAATTTCCCTGGTGATGAGCTCTATTCCATCTGTTGTTTTACATATTTGATAGTGAGTGCTTATGATATGCTTCTTGACTGAACAGCAATTTTAATCTATAACCAGTGGGGAAAGTAGTTATAACTTAATGACCTGCATGCCTGAGGATCAAACATATGAAGATGTCAATAAAGAATCATAATTTTTTGCAATGAAACGTAACTTTCAGGTGGAAACCAAGATAAATATTACATGCATTGGCAACTTCAGGGCTTTAGGAAAGCTTCATTTTAATTACACTTGACATTTAAAAAAATTCTGTTGAAAAGAAGTAGCAGTTTATGGCCTATTTTGAGTGCATTTGGAGTTATATATCCCAATACTTGCAGAATATTATATTACAGATTATGAATGTTTGTTAACCCATTGGGAGTGGAGGCTGCTGATCTGGTGCTTAGCCAATGGTACCTAGAAGCAGAGGATATCTATGGACAGCCTCCACTTAAAGGATTATTTACCATCCTCCTCTGCCACAGACATCGTTGAGAGAGTATGCGTAGCTTCTCAGTGCAGTTTGTGTAACTAAGGAGTGAAGCCATTTCTGTTTTTCTCACTCTTTTCCTTTGCTTTTCGTAGCAGTTGGAAGTGAAATTTTGAATTTATCTCAATATCATTTCCCCAGGGTCTAGGTAATGATTTTTAATAATTGGTTGTATGCATTACACAATCTTAGTATTTTAATCATTAGTGAATGATAAATGGCATTTTTCCATTAACATTGGCAGTACCCAATTTTTAAATCATTGTCTAATTGTTCAATTTGTTTGACTTTTTTCTTTGTTGTTATTCACTATTAAGTACCAAAATCTACCAGAAAACAGAAAAATTAGATTTCTGACTTAAGTATTAAAATTGCTAGCATATCTCAATGGGTTAAATTGTTTTAGTAAGATTGTTGCATAGTACAGTGGGGGAATAAATTATCGCAACACTTTGCGAGCGCTTCAGTCGGAATACTCAGAAACTACTTGGAAAACTACTTAACACGACTGACTGGCAACATTGAGAAAAGCCTCGAAAAGCGGTAATATTTGAGTCCGAGCCTATAAAGTACTCAAAATTTCTCTCTTTCGATCTCTTCTTAAATCCTTCGCGCGATCTCTCCTTGAATTCGTCGTGTTTATCTCGGCATTTCTCTTTCACAGATATTTATCATATTTATAGAAGGAGAGTTTAAAGATATATTACTTACTATTTCAATCTTACATCCACAAAAATATTTGGATAATAATTGGGACTTTATTTGTAAATAATGTTCGGTTGAAACGTAGAAATAAGAACGAATTAGGTTAGAGTGGGAAAACGCAACGTCGTGATTCTTATCTTTAGCGAACGCGATATTTTCGATCTGGAGAGTAAAATATATATTTTACCAAATTATAGAGAGAACAGATGGACTCTATTAGTCTCTTTTTCTGGATAAATTAAGGTGCGCTAATAAGACAGTTATCTAGGTAGTTTGGTTTTTCACACGGCCTCACGTCTTACTGCTGCTCACTGTATATTAATGTAAATGTTAATCTTCCTACGTCCAGTTCAAACATTGGATATTCATTTACTGAGATCGACTTTCCGAGGGCAATTTTTTATTACACGTCTTAAGTTTTTCATTCAATGATTTGAAATCGTTAAGTCGTCAGAGTAATTACTGAGATGGCACATTGGCACAAAGTAAAATTTGTATTTTGTCAATGGAGTATAATTTTTCCATAATTTAGTCCTGCACTCGAAGGAAATTCTCAATAGAAATTTATTTACACCATTCGTTTCCTAGAATACGTGAAATCTTTGTATGTCCGGAATTGAGAGGAAAAATACCAATTCCAAAGTTAAAACAAACAGGATTGCATAAAAACCGAATATATTTTGCGCATATATCGGACTTTTCTTACATTTTGCATCAGCAAGATCGGTGCCCTCGGTCATTGCGTCATTTGTTTTCTAGTAGAAATGCATTCAGTTTTCGATGCTTCGCGAGGAAAGTCTTTGACCATATATTGAGCACTTCAAAGAATTGCAGGCGCGTAGCTTTCCCTTTCGTGCTTCTATCAGCTGGACTAAGGACCCTCCTGTTTACAGTCACCCAGTGGAAACTATCCTGTGCCTAATTCAAAGCTCCTTCCTAACCACGGGGCTAAGGAAATTAGATGTTATTGCACTCGTAAAAAATATTCCCAAATAATATTATGATTTTAGCGTATTTTAGTCAGTGAGGACATTCTAACAGACGACCCAATTATTTAATATAGAAACGTATTTTATGAACGTCTGACTGCATTAGCCGTATTATACTGCCATAATAAAATAATAAACTGCTAAAATGGACTTCTCAGTTTGTTGGAAAATGTCATAATTATAACCCATTCCTAATTAAGAGTTCATTATGTAGCTGCTTGACGCATCTTATTGGAGTATGAAGGGCACGAGTTCGAATTCCGCTCAAATTAAATATGCATGTCAACTTAATCTTCTCTTGTTAGAGAAATGAACGAATGTAACATATGGTTGCCAAATATATTTATGCACCCCTGTGATTAATATATATATCTATTATATATAGCTAACTCTCCGGATATACCTATATAGATATATAGATATCTATTATATATAGCTAACTCTCCGGATATACCTATATATATATATATATATATATATATATAGATATAGGGGATACGAATTCTGACCATGTTCCACAAGGCACTTTTGAGGCACTTATCGTTAAGATACAGTAACCAAAATTTCGGAGGTTGAAGTTGAGGTAGTCTTCTATGCTTCTCATGGAAAAAATGTAGCCAAATGACAGTGAGTTCGACGCCAGGTGGATGCAAAATTCTTCCATAAGAAGTGCATTGCGGAAATCTTTTTAAATGCCTCCCGATAAGCTGAAAAGATAAGACCCAGAATGGTGACAGAGGCGTGGGACCATCCCGATAAGATATTGAATCGAAACTTTGGAACAAGTAAGGATGGCATTATCTAATATTATTTTGCTGTCTTCTCTCACGATCGGGTTCTTAGTTTGTCGCCAGGCGGTCTTTGGCGCGAAGTTTTAAATTTGAACTGAGGCAGTACTTGGTATGATACTGTATTCAACGGATAGCTTGCAGTATGCAAGCAACTTTTACTCGTATATATATATATATATATATATATACGAGTAAAAGTTGCTTGCATACTGCAAGCTAATTGGTGAAAATTTACAATAAGTTTCCCTTACGGGTATCATTTTCGAAGCTTATCCAGCAAAAATCTTTAAAATCGCCGCAATGCATTTCGAACATGAGAAATTTTCATCCATGTGGCATCGAACTCACGGTCATATGCAACCTTTCTTCCACTGGTTCTATAGAAAACTACTTCAAACGCAAACGCTGTGATTTTGAATAATCTCCTGCATAGAGAAAGGCCTCAAAACAATTTTAAAAAATTTGCGTAAATGACCGCCTGGCGTCGAACACAGGACCCATTTGTGAGAGACAATGGCATACGAATAATAGATAAGCGCCACTCTGACGTGTTTCAAAGTTTCAATTCAGTATCTTATCGGGAAGGACATAAAATAAGTTTCCGTTCTTCCCGTTTGAAATGCATGGTAGAATCGGAATGACGCTCTTGCATCGAACCAAGGACCACTAGAGAAACAGCGGACGTCATGAAAGAATGTTCCAAACGCCTCTGTCACCATTCCGGGTTTTATCTTTCTAGCTTATCAGGAAGGCATTTAAAAAAAATCGTCTGAGATTTCACCAATGCATTTCTTACGGAAGTATTTAGAACCCACCTGGCATCGAACACAGGGTCATTTGGTAACATTTCTTCCTTTAATACTATGGAAAACCATTTCATCTAAAAACAACGTGATTTTGATTGCTCTATCGCATCGAGAACGGTCTCAAAACAGATTGTAAAAATTCGCGCAAATGACCACCTAGCGTCGAACTCAGGACCCTTCTGTGAGAGAAAATAGTGAATTAATATTAGGTAAGTGCTATTATGACTTATTCCAAAGTTTCGATTCAATATCTTATCGGGAACGTCCTAAAATAAGATTCCGTTTTCCCCGTTTGAAATGCATGGTGGAATCGGAATGACCCTCTTGCATCGAACCAAGGACCACTAGACTAACTGTGAAATTCATGAAAGAATGTTTTCAAACGCCTCCGTCGCCACACGGAGTTTGATCTTTCCAGGTTATCGGGAAGGCATTTGAAAAAAAATGACAAAAATTGCAGCAATGCATTTCTTATGGAAGAATTTCGGACCCACCTGGAGTCGAAGTCACAGTCATTTGGCAACATTTCTACCATAAGAACCATAGAAGACTACCTCAGCTTCAACCTCCGAGATTTTGGTTCCTCTATCTTACCGATAAGTGCATCAAAATAATTTTTTAAAATCCACGCAATGCATTCTTATGGGAAAATTGCGATTTTTGGGACATTCTAGTATCGAACCCATGACACCTAGCATCGATGTCTGCATTATTCTGGCATCTAGAGTGTGGGGCCAGTATGTCGAAAAAATCTGACGTCGACGGCGCTCGTGGAACATGGTCAGAATTCGTATCCCCTATATATATATAGGTATATCCGGAGAGTTAGCTATATATAATAGATATAGGTATAGGGGATACGAATTCTGACCATGTTCCACAAGCGCCATCGATGTCAGATTTTTTCGACGTACTGGCCCTACACTCTAGATGCCAGAATAATGCAGACATCGACGCTAGCTATCATGGGTTCGATACCAGAAATTCCCAAAAATCGCAATTTTCCCATAAGAATGCATTGCGCGGATTTTTGAAAATTATTTTGAGGCACTTATCGCTAAGATAGAGGAACCAAAATTTCGGAGGTTGAAGTTGAGGTAGTCTTCTATATTACGAATGAAAGAAATGTTACAAAAAGACCGTGAGTTCAACGCCAGGTGGATGCAAAATTCTTCCATAAGAAATGCATTGCGGAAATCTATGACGATTTTTTTAAATGCCTTCCCGATAAGCTGGAAAGATAAAACCCGGAATGGTGACAGAGGCGTGGGACCTTCCCGATAAGATATTGAATCGAAACTTTGGAACAAGTAAGGATGGCACTTATCTAATATTATTTTGCTGTCTTCTCTCACGATCGGGTTCTTAGTTTGTCGCCAGGCGGTCTTTGGCGCGAAGTTTTAAATTTGAACTGAGGCAGTACTTGGTATGATACTGTATTCAACGGATAGCTTGCAGTATGCAAGCAACTTTGCAGTATGCAAGCAAAAGTTGCTTGCATAATTCAAGCTAATTGGTAAAAATTTACAATAAGTTCCGATTCCACCATGCATTTCAAACGGGGAAAACGGAATCTTATTTTAGGACCTTCCCGATAAGATATTGGAACGAAACTTTGGAACAAGTCATAATGGCACTTATCTAATATTAATTCTCTATTTTTTCTCACAGAAGGGTCCTGAGTTCGACGCTAGGCGGTCATTTGCGCGAATTTTTACAATCTGTTTTGAGACCGTTCTCGATGCGATAGAGCAATCAAAATCACGTTGTTTTTAGATGAAATGGTTTTCCATAGTATTAAAGGAAGAAATGTTACCAAATGACCCTGTGTTCGATGCCAGGTGGGTTCTAAATACTTCCGTAAGAAATGCATTGGTGAAATCTCAGACGATTTTTTTTAAATGCCTTCCTGATAAGCTAGAAAGATAAAACCCGGAATGGTGACAGAGGCGTTTGGAACATTCTTTCATGACGTCCGCTGTTTCTCTAGTGGTCCTTGGTTCGATGCAAGAGCGTCATTCCGATTCTACCATGCATTTCAAACGGGAAGAACGGAAACTTATTTTATGTCCTTCCCGATAAGATACTGAATTGAAACTTTGAAACACGTCAGAGTGGCGCTTATCTATTATTCGTATGCCATTGTCTCTCACAAATGGGTCCTGTGTTCGACGCCAGGCGGTCATTTACGCAAATTTTTTAAAATTGTTTTGAGGCCTTTCTCTATGCAGGAGATTATTCAAAATCACAGCGTTTGCGTTTGAAGTAGTTTTCTATAGAACCAGTGGAAGAAAGGTTGCATATGACCGTGAGTTTGATGCCACATGGATGAAAATTTCTCACGTAAGAAATGTATTGCGGCAATTTTTAAGAATTTTGCTGGATAAGCTTCGAAGATGACACCCGTAAGGGGAGGTTATTGTTAAATTTGTACCAATTAGCTTGCAGTATGCAAGCAACTTTTACTCATATATATATAAGCTATATATAATAGATATATCTATTATATATAGCTAACTCTCCGGATATACCTATATAGATATAGGGGATACGAATTCTGACCATGTTCCACGAGTGCCGTCGACTTCAGATTTTTTCGATGTATTGGCCCTACACTCTAGAAGCCAGAGTAATTCAGACATCGACGCTAGCTATCATGGGTTCGATACCAGAAAGTCCCAAAAATTGCAATTTTCCCATAAGAATGCATTGTGCGGATTTTTGAAAAATTTTTTGAAGCACTTATCAGTAAGATAGTGGAACCAAAATCTCGGAGGTTGAAGTTGAGGTAGTCTTCTATATTACGAATGAAAGAAATGTTACAAAAAGACCGTGAGTTCGACGCCAGGTGGATGCAAAATTCTTCCATAAGAAATGAATTGGTGAAATTTTGGACGATTTTTTTAAATGCCTTCCCGATAAGCTTCAAAGATAAAACCCGGAACAGAGGCGTTTGAGAAGATTCTTTCATGACGTCCACTGCTTCTCTAGTGGTCCTTGGTTCAATGCTAGAGCGTCATTCCGATTCTACCATGCATTTCAAACGGGAAGAACAGAATCTTAATTTAGGACCTTCCCGATAAGATACTGAATTGAAACTTTGAAACACGTGGGAGTGGCACTTATCGAATACTTCCATGCCATTGTCTCTCACAAACGGGTCCTGCGTTCGACGCCAGGCGGTCATTTACACTAATTTTTAAAAAATTGTTTTGAGGCCTTTCTCTATGCAGGGCTTTCTGATTTCTCGAAGCACGATGAACTTTTCGCTTCCAGTGCAGCGGGTTTTCGAAAGCCTATGTGTCACTCACAAAAACAAACTGGTCATTTGGCAAGGCAAGGAGCTTCACTCAGGCTTGTTATTACTATCACATCATTGATGTCTTCACGTCGAGAGACGGACAGCCAACAGCTCAAGTGAATCTTTTTCATTTTTAAACTTTAAACAGAAGTATTGAGAACTATTGACATTCTTTTGTTTATTAATCATTGTTGTATTAATCATTGTTCGCCTACAACAAGGTCAATTCGCGAGTTCACAATTTCCAATGTTCTCAGCGGTGATTCCATACCGATAATATAGATTTAGATGTATATCCCGAAAGCTACCATATGCGTGAGGTAGGAGGTGTAATAACACCATCATCACTTATTCTACTCTATTAGTAATTATCTGTCTTTGTGATTACTGTAACGATTTTTCAATGGTCGTTACTGGTACTAAAATTTCATTTACTTCGTCTTTAAGTTGTAAACCGAAGAAGCTTTTGAAGAGCTTCAGTCAGTTATTAAATCTTCTCACCTGGAGCGAATTCCAACCGAGGGACTCTAGTAAAGCCGTAACGCTGCAGTCGAACCTGAAATCTTCTCCAGCGAAACGAGCAACTCTACGCTGGACCATCTCTAAATCTGAGACTAAACCTACTAAATATCGGTTCCAAACCACAGAACAGTATTCCAGACTCGGTCGAGTAAAAGAAAAATAAGCTATTTCTTTGAAACGCGATGGGTGTAACAGAAATAGCTTATTATTCCCTTAAATTCTCTCAGCTATCTACGATCTTTGCACTCTATTCTCACTTCCTCTTGCATTTCGAATATATTCATTAAAAGATAAGTTACTGCTAAACTGACTTCCATGTATTTGTTGTCATGCACTAACTCTACTGGATGTTCCGAAATTTGGTACTGTGCCAGAATAACGTTTTTGGAACCCGTGAAACTCATAGCAACGCATTTATTTATTTTTAAATCGATTCGGCAAATAAACCAATCTTGCTCCTTACATTAAATGCTAGGTTGTTAATGCTAATTATAATTTGTAAAGAACATTCTAGAAAATGAATCTACATTACATAAGTATGATAAGAGCGTTAATTTAGAAGGTTTTAGGCGAAGAAGGTTTTCGTTTCCATGGTCATATTGACACTTCGTTCAAAAAATGATTCTTTAGCAAATCGACTGCAATAATATTTAGGTTTGCGTGGTCTTCGATTTAGTTTAGGCTTTTCTCAACCAAAAGCTGAAAAACGTTTTTAAGTCCCGCAGTTATCGGCCAAAAAGGATAAAGTAGTTAACCTAGAGGCCCGGCTCCTCCTTTCAACAAACATTATACCACATCATGTTCATTAATTCTTTTGGGTGAGGAAAACTATCGAGTCCATACAGGTCATATCTTTGTCTTTGTGGGATACTCTCCGCCGGGGAAAACTACAACAGGCGCGAAAAGGTGAAAAAAGTAGATGGTTTGAAAAAAGATTCCCAAATAATAATAATTTGTCATTATTTATTGGGATCGTTTCAGTCTAAGAAGTTTATCTGAAAAAAAGCTCAATTTCTAAAAGGGAGAAGTATTTTATTGATCTCTGACTTTATAAAATGTATAAGCCGAGGATTTACTGACCTAATAATATAAGCTAGTAATAAAAAATTAATATTGCGTTTTCAATTTGTGGGAAAATATCATAAATGTAGCTAACTACTATGTAAGAATTGGTTGTGCAATTGCCAGACGTGTCTGATCGGTAAAAGAAGGGTTCCAGTTCCATTTCCGCTTGTTCCTTCCATTAAATGAGTTTTTGTGCTATTTTTTTAATTTGCAAAATGAGCAAATGTAAGATATGATTGCTATATACCATAATGTAATTCTTTTCTGAGTATATAGATTTTTCATAGGGATGAAATTCAATACGAAAAAAATCATTTGGCTTGAAGGATTCGGATCTGACTCTCGCTATCGTCTGTCAAGAATGTGCTTTCAGCACCTCAGCTAATACCTCGTCTTCCAAGGATTCGAGGCTCAGTCGTTCACTGGAAAGAAGTGGCTTTTGGCTTATATTTTAAAACCACATGCATTTGACAGGGAATTCTGATTTCTCGAAGCACGATGAGGCTTTTCTTTCAGTGCAGCGGGTTTTCGGAAACCCATTCGCCATTCACAAACCGGTTCTAACAAATGGTAGCTTTTCACGTGCATATTGGTGAGTATTACTTCATAGAGGTTCACGTCGATAGACAACGAATATATACAGTGCGAGCAAAGACAGTAGTTTTGTATTTTTAGGTTGAGAAAATCCTACTGTGAGGAATTAACGTTTGTGGATGATAGCTAACGCACTAACGCTTTAGATACGTCATTCATAAAAATTGCTAGTTGCGTCCCACAAGGTCTACCTTTATTGAATCTGTACTGAATCTGATTGATTGCTACCTTTTTGTAAGAAAGTGCAAAATAAAGCTTGCTATAATATGCTCCATTATTTTGCAAAAAAACAAAGTCTATGAAATTGATCTATAATCATCTGGTCACTCTTAAGCGCCGGAATGACGTTTGCTTTTTTCCACGACATTGGGACTGTACCCTCATTAATTATTTTCCGATAGAATTTCTTGAGAAGAGGAGAAACCTCATCTCATAAGGTTTTTATGAAAACAGCGGGAATACCTTCTGTACCGAGCATCTTTTTCCTATGAATCTGTTGCATCAAATTTTCATTTTCATCAACTTATATCTCTATGGGACACATCTCTGAATCAATACGAAAGAAGAAATCGTTAGCTTGGCCATTTTCTACATTGAACCATTTCTGATAGTGCCGATTAATTAAGTCAGCCTTATCTTCCGATTTATTTACGTTAATTCCCTCATCGCTATGAGGCTAGGCACAGAAAACTGACCTCCACGAGTCTCACGCAAGTATGACCAAAATTCTCTCTGATCACCTCCTAATGATTCTAACAGGGTTTGAGATCTATATTCCTGGTCTTCTTTTCGCGCTTCTTCCTTAACTAGCTTTCGCACTTCTCTATAATTTTGTCTTCGAGCTCATGGTTATCTCCGCATGTTTTGAGTTTTCTCAATCGCCAGTGCATGACTCTCTTCTTTCTATACAATGCTCGCAAGTTAGTCTTCGTCCTCCGTGGCTCTTTACGCACGATTTTAGTCGAAATGTATTTAATTAAACCTTCTTTGATTTTCCGGAGGAACTCTATCCAACTATCACTTACTGAATTTACACCCACAAAGAGTAAAAAAACATCCTTGAACTCGTTAATATAACGCTTAACTTGTTTCTGAAAGATTTGCTTTGCAAATTAAATATACTTGCCTCTATGGCTAAAGAGATTTAACTGTAACTACTTTCATCCCTATCATTATGATAACATGGTCTGAAATATCGTTAACTATATCAAGAGTAGTTACGGGAGAGAAGTGGATAGTTAATATAAAATGTTTCCTTGACCCGCACGAGTCGTTCGAGTTTTCATCATATTTACATTATCTATAGCAGGGGTGACCAACAAGTCGAGAGGCCAATTTCGGTCAATCGTCGATCTTTCGCAAAATCTGGGGTAGAAAGACTCATTATTATTATCTTTGTCAGGATATACACCTGATTATGATTCCTTGGTTAGAGACATGCAAACTCAGTCTTCCCATTAATGTTAAGGGAACAAAGTAAATTCTAAATCTGTATTTATCTGTGGCTACTTTGAATTAAAAAAATATTGTGAATAATTATCCATGTTCTTTTAATTCCCCTGGACGTGAGTTTTTTGGCCCTTTAAATAATTATTGTTGATGTTTTTTACGTATATCTATATTTCAGTACGACGTGTACTTAGCGAGCTATTGATAAATTAGCAAAAAGTAAGTCATATTATTCTCTCATAATAAATTTTCTTGGCCCAAAAAAAAACGAGAAAGTGAAATATTGTAATCAAAGCCAGCCATACTGTGCATTTTTATAACAACTTTTTATATTTACGAACAAATAGTACAACAACTTATACATTGCAGTTGATAAAAAAATTAAATTGCATTTTAAGTTAGTAAAAATCTATCTCGAAAAAGTGTCAGAAAATTGATTTTTTTAGATATCGCATGTACTGAATGCTGCTATCAAAAGTTGGGTCTGGAAATTTATTTTCTTCAGGAGCCTGTATCTCGAAAACTTAATAAGTGATTTAAAAATAAAAGATAGTTTTGAACATATATTTAACTTATCTACCCATACCTCGCTGGAATGCACCTTATGCTGAAACACAGTGAATTAACATAGTATGCATTTCACACCCCTTCTTCCCCCTTAGACTATGCCATTCACAATAAGTTGATCGCGACACACTTTTAAGATAAAAAGTAGATCTTATATACAGAAAAGTTGGGCACCCCTGATCTAT
The DNA here is from genome assembly GCA_036926295.1 of Pachydiplax longipennis. Lineage (NCBI taxonomy): Eukaryota > Metazoa > Arthropoda > Insecta > Odonata > Libellulidae > Pachydiplax > Pachydiplax longipennis. The sequence continues at coordinate 3,597,041 of JAVFKF010000003.1, forward strand.
AGTATGCTACAAAAAAGTATGAATTAATTTTTGCGAAATTTTTTCTCTCTGCTAGTGTTGGAGCTGCAGCTAGAGATTTTAGATAATCCCAATTAAGATGCGTTCTGTCAAAATCTCCTCCTACGGCAATGATTGGATCTTTTAATTGTCTCGCTTAAAGCAATATCTTTGCCTAACTAACTTTTGTATGATTTTCCCGCATGTGCTCATCGTAATGTTAAAGAATACCACCTTTAGTACATAAGCTCTTGGAATTCATGACAATTATTATTAGATCTCTCAGTTTGCACATTAAATTTGGGCCTAAATTTGGAATAACCTTGTCCTTTTTTTAGTGAAATTGCTTTTCACCGTTGCAATTGTTTCTATTTTTTGAAACTAACCTCATGCATACCCTTTTGCCTATTTACGTGGGTGTTTGTAACTATTGTTACTTTTGAATTACAAAAGAACTTTGTCTACGTAAATTCGCCCTCATTTAAACCGCTAAATTACGTAGTAAATGACACTAAAACTACGTGGTTGGTCCTCGTGAAGGGAAAGGGGGGCGGGAATTTTCCGGAACAGTCCGTAAAGTGGATACTAAGTTTATTAAAGTATAGAATAAAAGTTGCGTTTGACGCTTAATATAAGAATGAAAATAGCCTTGGAAAATATTTAAGCGTAGAGAAAGCGAGATCTATCAAATTGGAAACGAAAATTTTAGTCATCGCTATGGAGAAATAAGAAAAGTAAATCCCGGTCTCTTTAAAACTTTTTGCATGTGAAGATCATATTCATTCGACTCATATCTAGTAAACGATTCATACTACAGTATAGTAGTTGAATCGTGCATTTTTCAGATATGAATTAAAATTATGACAATGAGTAATTATCACTCATCTACTTTCATTTGTTTTAAGTATTGTTAACGATTGAGACACTATGAAGCTACCTTCAATTACATTAATTTTCATCACGTAATTTATTGTAACTATCTTTTCTAATATGCTGAAATTAATCATGAATATCATTCCCTATTACGAATTATTACATAATCTCTTTTACATACAGCCTGATGGAGCTGAAAAATGTTGATTACCGTTTCCACCACCTAAAAGCTAATAATAGTGATACTAATTCCTGTCAATACGTTAATTGCTGAGGAGCACTGAGAAAGAATAAACTCCTTCAACACACGGATTAGATTAGATTTTATCGAAAGGATATTTGTTATACCTTATGCCGTCGAAAACTACACTGCTGGAGAAAAAATACAAATGTAAGAATACGACATATCCTAGTTATTTTTGTATTTGTTTTCTAAATGGTTAATATTATTCGCGAGAATTATTTTCCATCAAAATTCAAAGTATTAAAGTATTTAACCATTAAATTTGCAAGATAATACCGCAAAATCTTCATTTATTGTCTGATATTCCGCCATCAAATACTCTTGTTTGTCATTATCCCTCAGCGTACTATAATGACATTCTAGATAACTACTTTGATTGCGACAAGCTTTGAACGACAAGTAGCAAAAAAATAAAGGCATTGAGGCAAAGCCAATATTAGGAAATTTCGCAAAGGTGATCGTAAAAGTTTGAATATTGCGGTTTTTACTGGCTCGATTCAGAGTTGCCAAATTGTCGGCGGTAGAGTGTTTTCAGTTAGTTCCCGCGTAATCCGCACTCTGACGCCGATTGGTGTTGCGATAATTGTTTCCCCCACTGTACATATAGCGTAATGCTGAAAAAATTATATACCGATGATTTTAGTGGTCAATTTTCTAATCATGCTATTAAAACATCAAATGTAATTATGTAAAATTAATTTCAAATTATTTTCTCATTATAGATATGGAGATCGTGAAAAGCAAAAGGGGATAAAATAGTACTGAACGGATTCATTTACTGACTGGATAGAAGACATAATGAAATGTGCAGTTGGCGCTGTTCCTTTAAAAAATGTAAAGCACGATTGTCAACACCTTTGAATTATCACGATGGTGAATATACAGAGAAGGGAGATCACTGCCATTCACAGGATGAAGAAAAGGCAGAGATTACCATCACTATAGACAATATGGTTGATTCTTCCTTAACTTTGAACGAACCCCCAAGAAAATTGTTAAGCATGATATGGGGGGCTTAAGTTCTGCAGCTGCTTTGGAGGTGAGCATTGCTGCAGTTAGAAGGCATATACAAAGGAAGCGAAAACGCGATGAAAATTTACTCAAGATTCCGATGTCGGTGGAAGAAATCTATATTCCGCATTCCATGAGAGTCACGTCCGAAGGAAAAGATTTCCTTCTTTATGACAGCGGGCCACAAGACAGTAACAGACTGTTTGTCTTTGGTACGGCTCAAAGTTTAAACTGGTTGCTAGAGAAGGATCACTGGTTTTGCGATGGAACCTTCAAAGTGGCACCGGAACTTTTTTATCAATTATATACTGTACACATTCGTTTTAACAAAACTGTTATACCGGCCATTTATGTTTTGATGAGAAGGAAAGATTACAGCACGTATGAACAGATATTTTCCTTCCTGAAAAAGATTTAGCCAAAACTGAATCCATCATCGATTATGACGGACTTAGAAGTTTCCGCCGTGAAGGCGGTTAAATCGGTGTTTCCTCTTGCGGAGGTTTCAGGTTTTTTTTTCATTTAGGGCAGAGTGTATTCAGAAAACTTCAAAACCTTAACTTAGCAGCGAAATATAGGGCAGATGAAAATTTTAAAAAAACCGTGAAAATGATGGTAAGTTTCTTCCCGTAAACGAAGTTGTCGATGGTTTCGACCAACTCCGCGAGCATCCAGATTAAGAGGCATCGCTTATGGATGACATTTTCACACACATACATATGTGACTTTCTTTGGGAAGTTAAAATGCTTCCATCTTCTCCATTTCACCAACTGGTCTCAGTCGGAGTGACTTCTTCTCTTCCTGGGGGGTGGTTTTGTGCCTTCATATTAATTTAAGGGAGTACGTGCTCTTACTACTGTGGCTTCTGCCGCATGTAATCTCTCCATTTTTCTTTCCTTGGGAGGGAGGGGGATGGTTCCCGGTCTTCCAGTAGAGGAAACGGGACGTCTGAAAAAGTCCCATGGCTGGGGAGAGTCGTCGGCTAGTTCCCTCAGGTGGGCTTGTGAGAGATCTGGAAGACGGGTGAAGAACTCCTTCACTCGCTCTTTGGCAACGTCCATGATCGGCTCCATGTTGCACTGGAAGTAGGTGAGGTCGTTATGAAAGGTCCACCCATGCGCAAGCATTGTGCATAGGATGGACCGCTCTACTTTGCTCAGGATGTATGCCCCCTTAGCTGAAATCAGGCCACTCCATGCTGTTGAGGCATAGAGGATGGCACTTCTTATGATCACCTCGTAGGTGGTCTTTTTGATAGACAAGGGGATAGAGGGAGACCGAAGTATTGGGAGCAGAGCTCGCCTTTTTGCTCGTGCGCAGGCAGCAACCCTCTGTGCATGGGAGACAAAGCTGAGTTGCCTGTCAAGGTTTACTCCCAGATAGACTGCTGTGGTCTTCCATGGGACTTCTTCAGCAATTACCAGGATCGGATCTGGGTCATCCGCGGGATTTTGGAGCAAGAAGAGGATGGTGTGCGTTTTTGAGGCGTTGATGCCCAAGCGCCAAGTCTCGTACCATTCTAGGAGCTTGTATACTGCTTGCTGGAGATATTTTGCTGCTAAGCGAGTCTTTAGAGACCTCGCTAGCAATGCAGCATTGTCCGCATAGAAGGCCATGATTATGTTGTATCTGTGATTGGTGGGGGTGTCTGCACAAAAGAGGTTGAAGAGCATTGGTCCCCAGATACTCCCTTGTGGCACGCCAGCCCGGATTTGGCGATCTCTTGAGCTGGTTCTGCGGTGCTTGACGTAAAAGGATCATACTTGGAGGTAGGACTCGATAACTCTCGTCATCCAGGGTGGAAACTGCCAACGATGGAGTTTGTGAATAAGACTGTCATGCCACATCTTGTCAAAGGCCTTGGCGATGTCGAAAAAGACTGCCGCCACGTGGCCATGGATGTTTATTTGCCCAGAGATGAACTGCAAAACTCTAAGCAGTTGATGCGTGGTGGCATGCTCTCGTCGGAAACTGAACTGTTCTCTCGGCATTATCTATTTTCCCTCGATCAGCTGAAGGATGTGGTGTAGCAGAGTCCTCTCTATTACTTTCCCTAGTCCGTCTAGCAAAGAGATGGGCCGAAAGTTTCCAGGAGAGGTTGGAGTTTTGCCGCTCTTGAGCACTGGAATGATTTTGGCACATTTCCATGGTGTGGGAAAATGGCCGATGCGGATGACGGTATTGATGATGGCAACGATCCACATGATTGCCACGGACGGCAGGCGCCTTAGGACCTCATTTTCCATACCGTCTGGTCCTGGTGATTTTCTTTTATTAAGGCGTCTCAGTGTCACCTCAACATCTTCATGACTCACTGTTGGAGGATCGATCAGTTCGGGCGACTGGTGACCCTCAGGTAAAGGCAGAGGATCTGGACCGGGTTTGGGAGAAAATGCAGCTTCAAAGTAGCCAGCGAGAGCATCTGCAGAGATTTTGGTGTTTCCAGAGGTTGGGTCATATAGGTGCGTTTTGGAGGATGGGGGAAAGAAAGGCACGAGTGGATCACCAAAGCGAGCCGTCAGTGACCCGTACTTGCGCCAATTTGGTCTGCCATAGATGTTGCTTCCACTCTGCAATGGTGTTGCAGATTTCCCTCTCCATGGCACGGAAATCTTTCCGCAGGGCCGGATCACCGATGCATGTGCATTTCCTCCGCAGCCTGTTTTTTCGCGGATTGCAGCTACTACCTTGATCGGTAGCTTGAGTATATGCGCCAGGTAGTGTGGCTTTCTCGGGATGGTAGCATCTGCAGTTTTGCTGATACTGCGAAGCAGAGTTTCAGCCGCTTCATCTAGCTCTGCTTGGGTGTTGAGTTTTTCTGGCGGTGGTGGCAGTCGGCCCCGTAGGTCGGCATTGAAAGCTTCCCAATCAGCCTTCACGAGATTTCTCCTGGTAGCGAGAGATATCCTAAGAGGTGTGGAACCAAAGAAGGCATCAACAGGAAAGTGATCACTCTCCAGGGCAGGAACCGTGAAGAGAGCCTTAGGAGGGGAGAAAGCGCTAAACATGAATATGTCAAGCACTTCTCCTCTGCCGCTTGTAGAATACCTGGTCGGTTCTCTCGGGCCAATGATGTGGACTGCATTTGCTGCAGCCCAGTGCCTCAAGTTTCTTCCCGAGGGGTTTGTGTTCAGTGATCCCCAGTCTGGATTCTTGGCGTTCAGATCACCGGCCAAGATTGTAGGAGAGCTTGGAACCAGGATTTCTCCAAAGGAGTCTTGTTGGAATTTTATCCTAGGGGGTAGGTAGCATGATGTAATTTGTACATCCCCTAGGTAGGTAGAGATGATAGCTGACGTGGTTTTTAACTCATGAAGAGAAGGCACCTGGGGAGCCACGGGGCTAGAGATTATATTCTCGGCAACCAGGACAGCAGTTCCCCCTGCGCTGGTGACATTTTGCCTGGTCTTTCAAGCCTGTCTGTCCGGTAGATGATGTATCCAGGTGTCCTCCATCTGTCTTTAGGACGAATATGCGTTTCCTGTATCAGCGCTGCATCAATGTGATGAGCAGCAAGGAAGTGGAGCAGCTGAGGTGTCTTTCTGAGGATGACGCCACCAGCATTCCAGGTCATGATGCTGAGACACTTCTTTGTTTGATTATCAGGGGCCATGGCGATTTGAAATTTCCTGCAATATGATGGAAAATTCTTGGAAGTGACTGGTGATGGTAGATTGTAGGTGATCCATCATCTTCTCCATCGCAGTCAGGATCATCGCCGTAGGGGTGGAGGGACTCTCAGATGTGGTAGGCAACTCTGTTGTGGCCTGCTGCTGTCCTCGCTCCGACGCCACAACGTCCTGTTCAGGCCTGTTTGCAGCAGATCTTTGTTGCAGAAGCGGGGGGAAATCAAGGTCCAGAACTTTCCTTGGATGGGAGGGTCTGACCTGTGAGGGGATGAAGGACCAGGTCATTCCTCCCCAGGCATTTTGTTTGCTGAGCGTTGGAAGAGGCTTCGGAATCTGAGGAGGCCGAGGGAGCGGTTCCTGCTCCAGAGAAGATGGAGGGGGAGCCCTCCTGGCCTTCTTTGCCTGCCATACTGGACACTTCCTGGACATGGCAGGGTGCTCACCACCGTAGTTGCAGCAGGTGATTGGTGTGTCCAATGCCTTCTGACATTCCTGTCCATGGTGAGGTCCCGCACAGCGCCAGCATCATGGAGCAGAGTAGCAGTGCGCTGAGGAGTGGCCGAACTGATTGCACCTGTAGCACATCTGTGGGTCTGTGTGCTTGTAGGGACGGATTGACACCTGGCAGTAAGAGAGGGCAGTCAGGCTGCAGATATCAGCGGGCTGCCACATTTGTGTTGAGAGGATTGCTGCGACGAAAAGAGGGAGCTTGACACCTCCACGAGCGAGCAGTTGATGCACCTTCTTGACTGGGATGTCTAGTGCATCAAGGATTTCCTTGGGACTTGCTTCTGCAGATAGACCCCTGATGAGGTATTAATGGAGTTGCTCCTCCCTGCCACTCCATGTAGAGAAAGAGATGCCCTTCTCAAGGAGGAATACTTTGGCCTTAGCATGATGGGTCTTATGACTTAAAAATAATTCTGCAGTTGTCTTCCTTTTTGGCCTCTGAGGAAGATTCTGTTGGTCCCTGGCGTTGGATTGTGAAGTCTGTTTTTCCCAGCGTCCTCTGCAGGTCCTTCGCAAACGAGCGGATATCTAGGATCCCATACGTTTGTAAGGGTGGAGGCTTGGGTGGGGCTGGAAGGGTGGACGGCTCTTTGCTTTGCCCCTTTGGGCCTAGCGGATAATTCTGACGTTGCGGTGCTGTGCCCTTCCTCTCGCCTGTCAGAGGGGACGATAGGTGCGAAACGATTTCTCTGTGGTGTCGGGAGAATTCAGCAGGTTCCTGCGTTAAATCCACATAGTACCTCCTTCTGGATTTGACGACCGTGAAACCATCTTCATGGATGGTGTCCATTGATTCTGCCGTTCTTTTCTGCTGAGGGAAGTTTTGAGTTAGGGCCGCAGAAGTTACCTGCAAAAGCTTATCCTGACAGAAGGCAGTCCATTTCTCAGGAGACATTAACTGTCATAGGACGTTCAAACCCTCCAGGATGTTGTTGGCTGCAGCCTCTGGGTCCGGGTAGTGAGGCGAGTTTTCAATGATGGGAGGAACCTGGTCGCTGTCTTGTGGGTCCTCCATGTCGGATGGCATGTTGAGAGATGGTCGATGACTGGTATTTATGGTGATTTACGGTCTGCCACCTCCGAGAGTAGCGGCACGTTGTTTTTCAACCAGTAGTCGCGGAGACAACCCAGCCAAGGCTTGACACATACTGTTGAAAAATGAAACTATTCTCGATGCAATGAGAGATTTAAGAGACTTTCAGAATTCAGAGCTGAGGCAGATCTTCCTCGAGTGTCTGACCTGACCATTGACCTGACGAGACGACATTTTCGATTATTTCAAAGACACCTATATAGGACGGCCTGATCGCCGTGGAAATCGTTGGCAAGCGATCTTTCCCATAGATGTGTGGAACGTGATTATAAGGGTGGGTGAAGGTCTACTGCGAACAAATAATGTGATAGAAGGGTGGCACCACGCATTTCAGGGATCGATTCAAGGGTGCCATCCAACCTTTTGGAAGTTTCTGGTAGCCCTAAAAACAGAAGAGGGCTATCAGTGAAGCATCTACCAATCAATTTTAGGTGGGATGGACCTTAGAAAACCAAAAACAATTTATGCAAAACAGAATGAAAGATTTGTAAATCTGATACAGACATCTTTATCAGTGCCATGGATCTTTTGTTTATTTGTGCTAATTTTGCCTACGTTAGAGGGTTGTCAACTTTTTTCTATTATAATCAATTTCTATACTATCCTTTCAACATTCTGGTCATAACTTACGATGGATCTTATGTTTGTTTTGTATATCTTCAACACATTTTTTTAATGGAAATTTTTCAGTTATAGTACATGTAAAATTGCGAAAGTTTCTAGGCTAAAAATTTAACTCTGACTTTTCTTCACATGTACTTTTTAATTAATTGTGAATTACACTGAAATTCTGAAAATGCTGAAAATTTGCATAGTATTATTTAAATAATAAATAATATTTTTTGATGAAAAAACTATGCAAAATAATATAAAAGTTATTACCAGCTCCAAATTTTTTTGCTTTTTAGTGCTCCACGGATAGAATAATCTGAAAAATTCAATCCTTTCTGATTATTGTACCCTTATAACATTTTGACCTTGTAATGCTGTGGGAAACACATAATAAAATTTTTATTTAAATCTTATTTACTTGCAACAAATTTTCCTTTCATAGGGGATTTATCGCAGTAAATAACTTTGAGTTTAATCATGCATGGCTGAAATATTGTTAACATTGGTGAAATTTCTATTTCTCTGTTTAATGAATATCTTCAATAAGCATTCACTGTGAAAGATGACCGATTGACTGCTACAGTTTGAAAGCTATAAGTGATTGCCTGAATTGTTTTCTTTTGATTTTTCAGTAAAAATTTTGCTTTTACTCGCTCAAGTTGTAATTGCTCTCTCTCTCCAAGACTCTCTGGATAGACTTAACAATTTTTTTTTCTTAAAGTTAAGAATCATTCTCAAAACTAAATATAAAATAACAAATAATAAAATATAACTAAATATATTACCGATTAAGTATCACAAATTAAATTACTTTAAGATTGTATAAATGTGGAAGTAAATTACTAGAAGATTGGAATATTTTAGTTAAGAAGTTAAATATTTCAGTTAAAATAAATAAAATTCACAGTTTCAGGCGTTGTCTTGTGGAAATATTCCATAATTAGTAAGAAAACTTTTGTACTTTTTCCACAAATTAATTTTATTATAAACAAAACACTGTAAAGCACACACGACTAGTTTCGGAGATTGATCTCCATCATCAAGTGACTTCGCAAAACCGTTAAGCATTATATAAACAATGGACAGAGAGGTGAGTCAGGGGGGAGGGGACGGAACTGGAGGTAGAGCAACATTGTCAGTGGATGATAGAATGCATGCAGATATTATTTAAGGCAATTTTTCTTTGTTTGCGAATTAAAAGTTTGTCGACTATGTTATGGTGATATCCATTTTTGGAGAATCAAATAGTGAAGATGTAAAAAAAAATGGGTAAAATTAACTTTTTTAAACAGGCTTTCGGAAAAAATCAGCAACATCTTGCCCAAAGAAAGGTGAAGACCTTCATTCAAATCACGGTTCAATTTACAAAAACTACTTTGTTATGGTAAGGATAAATATCACCCTTTGAAAAAATCCGGAATTAACAAGCTTAAATGCAATAACTGTGACGGGGTATATTTGGGTCAAACGAGGAGAAATTTCGCCATAAGAGCCAATGAACATAAAAGATGTTTCTTGAACAAGTCCTCCCAATCTCACTTCGCTAAACACCTGCTGGAATTCAACCATTCTTCTGACTTTGTACCCAAAATTCTTCACTATACAGATAAAAACCAACGGCTTAATTTCTTAGAGCAGTTTGAGATAATTTCCCATATAAATTCCAAAAAATGTAATGTGGTTAATGAGCACCTCTTCCCTTCCCATTCCCCATTAATTCGATGCATTCTATCATCCACTGACAATGTTGCTCTACCTCCAGTTCCGTCCCCTCCCCCCTGACTCACCTCTCTGTCCATTGTTTATATAATGCTTAACGGTTTTGCGAAGTCACTTGATGATGGAGATCAATCTCCGAAACTAGTCATGTGTGCTTTACAGTCTTTTGTTTATAATAAAATTAATTTGTGGAAAAAGTACAAAAGTTTTCTTACTAATTATTTCAGTTAACTTTGCAGTTTAATCAGTAATCGGTAAGAAAAGGTACCACTCGGCATCAAAAATTGATATTATCTTCCTTATATTCGTTCAATCACTAACTCCTGAGAAGGAGACGCGCTCAGTTGTGGGGTCACGATGCAAACATTGATGCTTGGTGTATTACTCTGTGCTCACTATTATAGATAATGCCTAAATATTGGATGCTTTGCATTTGGAGATTGATTTGCGGGATTTCCTTCTAACTAGCACAGTCATACAGACACTGAATAATGAATGTTGGGTGACTCGCAGTATATCGATTCATAATAATTGCCTCAATTTTCTTTCTCCTGACATCTTTTAGATTTAAGCAATAACCACTAAAGATAATCACATTAAAGATACTTGTTCAAGCTTGACTTGAGGGTTATAGTTAAATAGTAAACAGACTGTTTTAAATTTCTTCTATGCCACAAAATGGAAATTACAGTTATGGTGTGTGCAATCTAAGTTAATTGCTTACAGAAAGAGAAAAACTACTAGTGAATTTACTTTTTAAAAGATTCTTAGTATACTGGGAGTCATTTGGATTGTTCAAAAGCATGAACGCATGAAAGTGTATCTTCCTTTTAGCAGATAAACCATAACTCCTGTATCTGACAAAAATGGCCTCGCACAAAGAACGAAATAAAGTTTCTGAATGTCATATAGTTTGAATAATCATGTACGAAATTAATTTTTTCTAGTTCAGTCATGAAATGAAATATTTGCAAAACTCATAATCAATGTGTTGAATACGAAAATTTTGTAAAAGAAAATTTCAACTATAACTAGAATCCTTCCTGAATTTGTTAATATTAGCACAATTTGCTGAGCACAATCTCTACCACTTCTAATGCAAAACCATATACACACACTTTACTATGCATTTCTTTGTAATTTCTTGCTATTTAAATATGATCATCATAAGGCCGAGAACCCTTAAATTAGCACTTCTATCTGAAACGATGAGCATTGCTTTGTATGTAATTATATTATAATTATTTATCCATTTCCAGTAGCTCCCTTGAAATATGCTTGAGGTAACTCAAAACAATAATTCACTGCACTTCTCTCATAAAGATAAAGGTTATCATATGTATTTTATTAATAAGAGAGCATAGTTGACTATGAAAATTAATCATTAGTAGTATAGATTTATCTTCTCTGTATGACTCAAAAATGCTTCCATAATAAAACCATTTCAAGATTGCTTTCATCTCTTGCAGGCTTCATTTCTTTTTCAAAATTAAATTAGGATTGATGACCACAGAAAATCAAAATAACTTAATTAAGATAACTATCCAAAGAAGATAAACTTAAGTGACATTTTATTGCGGTTGTGGACTATCACTTTAATATAATGAGAATTATGGTGAAAGGGATGAAATTTTGTGGCTGTTAACAACCTGGATTTCCGTCGCAATTTTTACACCATTATACATCTACAAGAATAAATTTAAATTTAAAACACGCATAGAGTCGATGGTAAGAAGAATCTCTTTGAATAGTTGGAAATAGTAAAGTTATCAACAAATTGTAGAAAAACTCGTAAGACTAGATGAAAGTGTTTCTTAACCAGCCAGCTTCTCAAAAGGGTAGCTATAAGTTGCTTTGTAACATTGAAACGGGTGAGGAACATAAATATATTTATCTTTAAATCAGATGAAAAGAAAAAGGTCGCAAGAGATTAAAAAGAATTTGGTAGATATTTTTAGAAATGAGGTAAACAAATGGAATATATTGCAAAATGTTCATTTAATTTTAAGAGGTATTCGAAACCTTGGATTTTCTCTATCTATGAGACTGCTTTAGCCAAATAAGCTATCCGGCCAGAAAATTTTCTCATACCGTTCTGAGAACTTTATAGGCAAGGGTAAATGAGGTATCCTCTGGCTATGCGTTACCGTCCACGGCAACGACAATATCTTTGCTCATAAGTGATCACACTCAGGACTTAACGTAGTAGCAAAACTAAATTCATAGACATATTTTGTAGAACTCATTCAGATCATGTTTCGTATTTTTAAATTTGTTTCGATATCGTAGTCTGGTATTTTGTTGATCCACATGGCCTCTCTTACCCTAAAATTTTTCACTGCAAATCCTAATTTAGCCCAGAGAAACTTATTTTACACTTCTTACATTTTACCTTACGTTTTTCGCCCTGTCCGACTTTTATGAATGAGCAAATGTAAATCTCCGCTCGATCCGGTACCCAGAAATTCCACAGTGATTCCATCTCCCCCCCCCCTCGCCTTAAACCCGCCACTGTTTTCCATCTAACCTGCAAATGATGCAGCGCGAGCAGGTATTTTTGTGCAGTGTTAGTCTGATGGAGCAGCGATAAAATTTGCTGACATACATTTGCAAGTGACTATACACAACCTGGGATTTTGTGGACGAATTTAATATTAGTGATTTAATGTACAGAATTTAATGTACTTATCAGATGCAAATGATGATGACGGCATTAATTCTCTCTCAATGTTCATAAGGCATCAGGTGTCATCTTTCAAACAATAAAAATTCTGAAAATTCTTCCCAAATCTAAATCTTCAAATATTCAATTCCTGCTTCACGATGCGTTACTTCCCTTCCTGCTAAAATAAAACATCTTTTCAATTCCCAAACAAAGCTCCTGTCCAACTTCGATATTTGATGCAGCACTTCAATAAATCACTCACGATAAACAGACTGTGTTAATCATTTAGTGCTATCATTCCCAACATTCCTGTTTATTCCCATTTAAAAAATATCACCTCAATTAATGTTATTCAAAACCACATTTTTGGGAACTAAAGATAAAAATAAATTTCCTATACCAGTAATCCAGTTTTTATGGGAATATCGTCGTCTAGAATCGAGTAATTACGCTTCCGCCAAACATTAGAGTTTTCTCTTTCCTTTTGTCTCCAGAGTTCCACTTCCTACTAACATTGACATTAATCTTGGGAGTGTGAGAATATGAAAAACCAACACTTAAATCTGGTTATCCCTGGTTTATTAAAGAAATGATATATCTCCTTGAACATGAAAAGATTGCAACGCAACATAACGAACCCTCAACACTTACTGTTATCATCGTGCAATCATGTATTTCATGATTAAAAATTCCAATCAATGTTATTGGTTTATCCTCGTTAAGCAATATGCAATTCATTTTTAATATGTACGAAATATTATTTACTTTTAGAATATTGGTGGAATTAATTAGCTTTAGATGCTAAATTGAGGAACCGTGCTTTTGAATGGAGGATGGGGAGTTAGGCTGAGGCAATTTACTTCATACGGCATTGCTAGTTTACTTTTAAGATGTGTAACTTGAATAACACCTCTTTTATTCGAATAGTTCCAGCACAACTAGTCTCAACGTTTCGGTCTGCCCCAGCCTTCCGTACTAAATGTATATATTTTGCCCGTTAAAATCACCGGTGGATGATGATAGTTTTGATTCATATAGATGGTGATTTGAAATGTAAGCTTAATTTTATTTGTTCTATATTGCGGAAGTAGGAGTAGGAGATCCGATTCAATAATTGTCTGCATGTTGAAAATCGCGTGTTGCACCGCTATGATCATGTTAAATTTTGATTTCCCAAAATACGGATGCTCTTCTTGATAATATTTTAACTGAAGCTTGCTTTCAATAGCATTAATCTTAGAGCGATGAGAGGGAGTGAAAAAGAGGAATATCCTGACTTATTCGCCTCCTGAATTTCCCAATAAAATTTCTCCTCCTCGTGAGTTACTACTCCAATTGCTAAGATAATACACTCCCTTTTGCTCGCTCTTTGATTCAAATGAAGGCACAATGGAAATTGAATTGTCTTAATTCCTATTAGATAAGTTTCAGAATACGATGTAGCATCAGATAACGTACACACGTGTAATGACGTGTATCGGTGTTAGCTGATGATCTCATCATACTCTCACACTCATAATAAAAACCACCCTCCCTCAGTGTACCTCTTCTCCCCTCCCTTTTTATCCTCTTTATTCCCAAAGGTTGATATTTATTAGGGGAATGTCTTGGAAAAGGATTGCACAGCTATAATTGAGTACAAATTCTCCTGGCCTTGCATATTTGAATGTCTATACATTAATCAAAGTTTCTTATGGCCTAGGATGGAATCTTTCAAATCTAAAATGCTATTAGTATCTTTCACAATAGATAAGTATTACAATAACTTATTTATGCTAATACATAGATCAAAATACACATTTCATCTAGGATACGTAAGTATAATTTAAAAATGTAACAATATAATAAGATTTTACATCAAAGACAAAAATAATACTGTAACAGTATGTCTAGTAACTATAATTATAGTTAACTATAAAAAAATATTCAACCCTTGACTATAGAGATATCAATAGAATTGTAATATGCGTCATTTCCTTTTATCATCAGTGAGGTTTTCCCAGCATCCTTCTATTCCGTCGCCATCTAGGTCTTCATGTCCTTTGCTATATGCTCCATCCATTAACCCGTCTCTTCACCTTCTCCCTAAGACTGCAATCTACTGATTGAGATGTGAACACCATGTGTTACATCCTTTATGCTTGAGTCTTCTGTAGCCAGTTGCCCCACCATCTCTCCTATCAGTTATTGGGAAAGACATACAGATCAAATGAAATTATTTGAATTGGTTATTCATCGAAGAGTTGAAGCAGAGGATAACCTGACGTACCCTTATTTCTACGCTTTAGATGATGGTTTCAGAGCAATTTACAATCTAATGCTTTGAAAAGACGCAAGTGAAGGATAGTAAAATCATTCATCATCTAGAACTTGTAAGCCTCTATAATTATTATAACACCAGTAAATTAATCTTATCTAATAGTGATTATTTATCCGATGTTGGTAGCTCACATGAGAAATACATGGGAGGAACATTAGTTTCATGCACTTCCTGACGTGATAGGATTGTAATTTACGAAAGTCATTAAAGGTACCTCGCTGCACACTATATGCTACTTCAACTTTCCCGCATAATTCCAATATTTTGGCAGAAGAATTCAAATTCGAACCGGTTTGCTCAAGTGTACGCAAGATGTCCCTCATCTTGCCGCAAGATAGGCCGCTGGATATTGACATAATTTTCTGAAGAAGCTATGGGAAAAACATCTAATTTGTTTAACAATTAGACGAATGTCCTCCATCCGCAACGATCCTTTGCGCGGAAACTTAGTTGCGTCCTGAATTAAGGGCTACTGCTGAATCATGGATTTACCTCCCCCACCAGATATTTCAGGAGCCGCACTGGCGTTGTCGCGTTTTGGTCAGCGAAGGATCTGGCACAACCAGAAAAGAAAAGAAAGTGAGATCAAAGAAAAGAAAAGAATAATTAGTTCTTTCTGGGTGTTTGGCGGGTGATGCTGCCCGACCGGCTACAGAATTTTTAAATTTTAAAATGCCACCGCTAGCAGCGGAAGATAGATTTTTTGATACCGACATATATTACTCTGGTAGAGACTGAGAATTACTTCATCGCGGCATATCGATCACCTTCTGACAGGGATTGATTACGATAATACCTAAAGGAGGACTTAAGTGTTCCAGAAAATATATTTCAACTGTGTAGTAAACGTGACGAAGTCAACAGCTTACACATGCATATAAATGTTCTTCTTCCCTAAACATAGTCTATCATATCCCCTTTCGTATTAGTAATTCCTTAAATACCGAGTAAATTATCTTAAGGCTTCAGTGGGCGATGGAGAAATTATACTGCTCGAATGTGCGCGGTAAGGAAAGAAAATTTTGCGACGGCTTAAATGAAACACGCCGAATTGCGTCGGCATACTCAGAATAATATTGGAAAATGCTGTAATATGTACAAAATATTACTGGAATGATTGGTAAGAGTGCTGCCGTTAATACTTGTTAATTAAGATCTACATATAAGTTATCAGTAGTAAAAAATGAAAAATATAGTCAAATTTAGAATTTATAGTGTAAAGTATACTCTGTTTAGCCAAAGCGTTTATGAAAATTGTTTTGAGTACATTGTTGTCGGGTATTATTAGTATCATTCGTAGAGGTATCTTGAGTATTTATTTGTATTGAGCAGTTTTTTTGGGTTAATTATGAACGCCAACGAACGAATGTCTCTTACTTTGTTTATGGGAATTGAATTGTTTAGAGATTTAGCATTCTACCCTCGGGTAGGCACCAGAGATTAGGATTATGAATGGATACGCTTGAATATTACCTACTTCCGAGCGTAATTCAGTAAACGTCGCATGTTTCAATCGGCTGACGCTTGCAATTTTTAATGGAATCAACCATTCCCAAAGCGGGTAGTTCTAAGGTTGGCACTCCATTCTTCCTTTGACATATTTGACAATCCGTTCTTTTTTCAAAGAAAATTATGAAAGATGTACCTCGAGTTACGTCCGTGTAATATACAGAAATCGTTTACCCTAATATGACCACCGTAGAAGCAGTCTCATGTATTGGAATAATAATCTATGGCGTGTTTGCGACAAGAGAACAAGATGTATTGGGACGGAAACCTCGCGCAATATTATCACATGTCATGACCTCTCTGTTACACTTCCTGTTCTCGACCGAGTATAAATCAATATTTCATGAAGTCAATCGAAATATTAAATTTTTAAATATAAATTGCGCACGAGTAAAGTAGGATAACAATTCTGATGCAATAGATAAGTACATAGTAATAAGAATTGCACGAATAAGGAATCTACCATCGGGCATTCTTCTGAGCCGTAATAATTTTAATTAAAGACATTCATTACGTTCTTAAGTGACTAACCACCAGACCCTTTTAGAATTTAGACCCACAAACTACGAATATAATTTCCTCGACTATAATGTTTCAAAAAATAACATTGCAGAAATAATGACAATGCGGAAGATTTATTATAGGTTTCGGAGCGTACGTGATTACAAGAATATAATATTAATATCCTTTCGGTTATAATCTTTAATGTTACGATAACTTTTTTGCCAGAAAATTAATACCTTTGGAGTGCATTGAAATTTCCTCAATTTATGAATTTCCAAGCTTATTCGGATCCCAAGGGTAATATTTATCGTCTATGTCAGATACTCGCCCCTTCACCTAACAAGTTAACGCTTCGTCAACTGCCTGCACACTCTTAGGTATTTCAACCTTGCCGCAATATTCCAACTATTTGGCCGAACATTACGATGCCGCGATGAAGTAATTCTCAGTCTCTACCAGAGTAATATATGTCGGTATCAAAAAATCTATCTTCCGCTGCTAGCGGTGGCATTTTAAAATTTAAAAATTCTGTAGCCGGTCGGGCAGCATCACCTGCCAAACACCCAGAAAGAACTAATTATTCCTTTCTTTTCTTTGATTTCACTTTCTTTTCTTTTCTGGTTCTGCCAGATCCTTCACTGACCAAAACGCGACAACGCCAGTGCGGCACCTGAAAAACCTGGTGGGGGTTGTAAATCCGTGATTCAGAAGTAGCCCTTAATTCAGGACGCAACTAAGTTTCCGCGCAAAGGATCGTTGCGGATGGAGGACATTCGTCTAATTGTTAAACAAATTAGATGTTTTTCCCATAGCTTCTTCAGAAAATTATGTCAAAATCCAGCGGCCTATCTCGCGGCAATATGAGGGACATCTTGCGTACACTTGAGCAAACCGGTTCGAATTTAAATTCTTCCTCCAAAATATTGGAATTCTGCGGGAAAGTTGAAATAGCATATAGTGTGCAGCGAGGTACCTTTAATGACTTTCGTAAATTACAATCCTATCTCGTCAGGAAGTGCATGAAACTAATGTTCCTCCCATGTGAGCAACTAACATCGGATAAATAAATATACACATAACGGTGATTATTAGAAATGATTAATTTACTGGTGTTATAATAATTATAGATGCTTACAAATTCTAGATGATGAATGATTTTACGATCCTTGACTTGCGCCCGTAGATTTCTGCTTTCAGTTATAGGTATGAAGGAGGAATATGCCATATCATAGTGAATCGAAAAGAAAACCTATCATTTTAAATTTAAAATGTCAACTCCTCCATAAAGTCGCCTTTGGGGCAACTATGCAGCCCAGAAACAACTTTTATTTAGTTATTAATACTCCAACTCTCGTAATTTTCGCGAAATACGGCGAACATGGATTATTTTGAAGGGTCAATACTTATGATCATAGTAAGAAATTTGGATCTTTCAGTAGTTGATATGGATCGAATTTATCATATGTATTCATTAAAGCTCCAAATATTCTTGAATATTCCGAAAAATTTTCAATTAATTGTTTAATACAGTAGAAAATTTCGCGTGCTTGGAAGATGTAACACTTCATCTCATATGGTGCGCAGCCATAGGATAGTTTGTGAGATATGGGCTACAAAACTCTGTTATAGGACGGCTCTTGAGCCATAAGACATCTGTGCAAACGTAGTGGCTCTTCAATTTTGGGAATTCAGGATTAGAGTTCTTATTTATTTTGTCTTCGGTTTCTCGGAGTATAGAAGTGGAGTGGCGTCGTAACTTATCGAACGTTGTTGTGGAGATTTTTCCCAATTGGTTTATTTTTAAGTTCGTGCGATCATCGTCTCCAAAGAGAAAATAAGTCTAAAAGATGCAAGCTGTGAAGTAAACAGTTTTGGATGGAGGACATTTGTCTAATTGTTAAACAAATTAGATGTTTTTCCCATAGCTCATCCACAAACTTGTTTTAATAACAGGCGGCCGAGAAGGCGGCGTCAGGAGAGACATCTTGGGCGCGCTTGCCCATACTGATACCAGTTTTAAATGTTCGGCCAAATAGTTGGAATATTGCGGCAAGGTTGAAATACCTAAGAGTGTGCAGGCAGTTGACGAAACGTTATCTTGTTAGGTGAGGGGGCGAGTATCTGACATAGACGATAAATATTACCCTTGGGATCCGAATAAGTTTGGAAATTCATAAATTGAGGAAATTTCAATGCACTCCAAAGGTATTAATTTTCTGGCAAAAAAGTTATCGTAATATTAAAGATTATAACCGAAGGGATATTAATATTATATTCTTGTAATCGCGTACGCTCCGAAACCTATAATAAATTTTCCGCATTGTCATTACTTCTGCAACTGAGGGTTTGAGAGAAAAACATCTAATTTGTTTAACAATTAGACAAATGTCCTCCATCCGCAACGATCCTTTGCGCGGAAACTTAGTTGCGTCCTGAATTAAGGGTTACTGCTGAATCACGGATTTACCTCCCCCACCAGATAATTCAGGAGCCGCACTGGCGTTGTCGCGTTTTGGTCAGTGAAGGATCTGACACAACCGGAAAAGAAAAGAAAGTGAAATCAAAGAAAAGAAAAGAACAATTAGTTCTTTCTAGGTGTTTGGCAGGTGATGCTGCCCGACGGGCTACAGAATTTTTAAAATTGCCCTCGCTGACAGTGAGAGATGGATATTTTGATAATAGTAAACATCGCTTTGGTAGAGCTTGAGAAATTCTTCATAGCAGGAAATCCTACACCCTGTGACTGGGATTGCTAAAGATAATACCTAAAGGACCACTTAGGTAATGGCAGGGTAGAATGCTTATTTGAGGTAACGATAGGTGAATTCTTAATAGGTTCACTAGTAAGTCAGATGACGGAATTTGTAAAACTATGATGGTACGAACATAAGTAAGCCATCACTAGACTACCGGCATTCTTTCTCTTATAAAAGCACTTTAGACCAAACGTAGGTGTCGATTGTTTCACAAGTAAGACCGTTTGGCACCAATAGAACCTACGGGGAATCGATTTTGGGAGGGCTTTGACGAATGTTGACTAACATACGATACGCTTATTTGACGTAAGGGATTGAACACGCTAACATCATGCTAATCATCCTGCTAGCCAATCGAGTAAAGTACGTTGTAAACTCCGGGAGAAGAAATATCGCCAAAGATTTGCATCGTCTCCGGAAAAACTTCCAACACCGTTTATACTTCCGAAGTTACGTATTACACTCACAAGGAGAGACTCTCACTTTTCTCAGGGGATTTTGATGAAAAGTGTGTCGGCGTTCGTCTGAATGGGCCTTAGTTTCGCTGCAATAAATAATTGAAAATTGATAAACGGAGTATAGGCAACCCCGCAATACACACCCATGCTAGCCGAGTATGCATGAAAGAACGCGATGTTCTCTGGTACATTTGTCATTAAATTTTTCTTTTCGATCGTTAAATTCTTTCCTTGATACTTAATATTGACCTATTAATAATAATAAATAGTATGCTCAATTTGTAATCCCGTTAAGTAACCTTCGTAGGCGATATTTTTCAATTTAAGGTAGTTAATCCTAAGAACGTAAAAGGAGCTTGCATTCAAGTAGTTTGGGATTTCACAACCATAAATAGCGATTGCTTTCTAAAATGTCTAATCTCTGTCAGAAGGTGTTCGATATCCCGCGATGAAGTAATACTCAGTCTCTACCAGAGTAATATATAGTGGTATCAAAAAATCTATCTTCCGCTGCTAGCGGTGGCATTTTAAAATTTAAAAATTCTGTAGCCGGTCGGGCAGCATCACCTGCCAAACACCCAGAAAGAACTAATTATTCTTTTCTTTTCTTTGATCTCACTTTCTTTTCTTTTCTGGTTGTGCCAGATCCTTCGCTGACCAAAACGCGACAACGCCAGTGCGGCTCCTGAAATATCTGGTGGGGGAGGTAAATCCGTGATTCATCAGTAGCCCTTAATTCAGGACGCAACTAAGCTTCCGCGCAAAGGATCGTTGCGGATGGAGGACATTCGTCTAATTGTTAAACAAATTAGATGTTTTTCCCATAGCTTCTTCAGAAAATTATGTCAAAATCCAGCGGCCTATCTTGCGGCAAGAGGAGGGACATCTTGCGTACACTTGAGCAAACCGGTTCGAATTTGAATTCTTCCGCCAAAATATTGGAATTCTGCGGGAAAGTTGGAGTAGCATATAGTGTGCAGCGAGGTACCTTTAATGACTTCCGTAAATTACAATCCTATCACGTCAGGAAGTGCATGAAACTAATGTTCCTCCCATCTATTTCTCATGTGAGCAACTAACATCGGATAAATAAATATACACATAACGGTGATTATTAGATAAGATTAATTTACTGGTGTTATAATAATTATAGAGGCTTACAAATTCTAGATGATGAATTATTTTACGATCCTTGACTTGCGCCCGTAGATGCCTGTTTTCAGTTATAGGTATGAAGGAGGAATATGCCATATCATAGTGAATCGAAAAGAAAACCTATCATTTTAATTTTAAAATGTCAACACTTCCATAAAGTCCCCTTTGGGGCAACTATGCAGCCCAGAAACAACTTTTATTTAGTTATTAATACTCCAACTTTCGTAATTTTCGCGAAATACGGCGAACATGGATTATTTTGAAGGGTCAATACTCATAGTAAGAAATTTGGATCTTTCAGTAGTTGATATGGATCGAATTTATCATATGTATTCATTAAAGCTCCGAATATTCTTGAATATTCCGAAAAATTTTCAATTAATTGTTTAATACAGTAGAAAATTTCGCGTGCTTGGAAGATGTAACACTTCATCTCATATGGTGCGCAGCCATAGGATAGTTTGTGAGATATGGGCTACAAAACTCTGTTATAGGACGGCTCTTGAGCCATAAGACCTCTAAGCAAACGTAGTGGCTCTTCAATTTTGGGAATTCAGGATTAGAGTTCTTATTTATTTTGTCTTCGGATTCTCGGAGTATAGAAGTGGAGTGGCGTCGTTACTTATCGAACGTTGTTGTGGAGATTTTTCCCAATTGGTTTATTTTTAAGTTTGTGCGATCATCGTCTCCAAGGAGAAAATAAGTCTAAAAGATGCAAGCTGTGAAGTAAACAGTGTACGATATTACCTATTTCAGCAAGTCTCTCGAAGTGTTATCGAATTCTGCGAAGAGGCAGTAAATTAAATTCAAAATAATCATTAGAGAAGGAAAGATGCACACTGAGGCACATTCTTAATTTAATTGCTCGACGAGAAACTGAAAAGGTTACACAGCCATATAATTATGCGATATACTTGATTTACTTGTGATGAGTATGGCCTTTTGCCCTGCTAAAAGGATGTTTAGTTTAATGAGATATTTATTTCCAACCAAAAATTCACAACTTTGTGTAAATATATTCAGTATGAGTGCGTTGTAAGGAAATACTAATAAAATTGTTCTTGTCGCCGTTGTAAATGAGAACATTCAAGATATCTAATACTTTCTGTAAAGCAAAATTCACAACATTGTGTAAATATATTCAGTATGAATGCGTTGTAAGGAAATACTAATAAAATTGTTCTTGTCGCCGTTGTAAATGAGAACATTCAAGATATCTAATACTTTCTGTAAAGCAGTTCAGTTTGCAATTCCAATAATCTCTGATTCTTCAAGCTTTACTATTTTATCATTTTATTTTCAATTTCCTTTTAGAAAGTTTTTTTAAGATGTGTTAAACTGCTAAACGCCTGCCATCAATCCATTATTAAACTTTGAAACACCGACTTTCGAGATATTCACATGGTATTTATAACTTTGATCTTTTGCAAACCGAAAATATTGCGTATAAATACCGTCCTTTTCTTAAACATTACTTTAGGAAGTTTTTAATGCGGTTTCTCTTAACACATCAAGTAGACAATTCAAATTTGGCGTGGGAATCGCGATGCGAGTAGACTGAGAGTGCGTTTGGCAACAGCGTTCGCCGTAAGGAAAACACTGTCAACTTAATGTGGAACGGCCTATATTACTATTAATATATGGAAGCAGCTTGATATTTATTAGGGGAATGTCTTGGAAAAGGATTGCACAGCTATAATTGAGTACAAATTCTCCTGGCCTTGCATATTTGAATGTCTATACATTAATCAAAGTTTCTTATGGCCTAGGATGGAATCTTTCAAATCTTAAATGCTATTAGTATCTTTCACAATAGATTAGTATTACAATAAGTTATTTATGCTTATTCACAGATCAAAATACATATTTCATCTAGGATACGTAAGTAAAATTTTTACAATGTAACAATATAATAAGATTTTACATCAAAGACAAACATAATACTGTAAGAGCATGTCTAGTAACTATAATTATAGTTAACTATAAAAAAGATTCAACCCTTGACTATAGAGATATCAATAGAATTGTAATATGCGTCATTTCTTTTTATCTTCAGTGAGGTTTTCCCAGCATCCTTCTATTCTTTCGCCATCTACTTCTTCATGTCATTTGGTAATTGCTCCATCCTTTAACCCCAACACTTCACCTTCTCCCTGAGACTGGAATCTACTGCTTGAGATGTGTACACCATGTGTTGCATCCTTTATGCTTGAGTCTTCTGTAGCCAGATGCTCCTCCATCTCTCCTTTTAGTTGAATGAAATGAAATTATTTGAATTGGTTATTCATTGAAGAGTTGAAGTAGAGGATAACTTGACGTAACCTTTATTTCTACGCTTTAGATGATGGTTTCAGAGCAATTTACAATCTAATGCTTTGAAAGGACGCAAGTCAAGGATCGTAAAATAATTCATCATCTAGAATTTGTAAGCCTCTATAATTATTATAACACCAGTAAATTAATCTTATCTAATAATCACCGTTATGTGTATATTTATTTATCCGATGTTAGTTGCTCAGATGAGAAATACATGGGAGGAACATTAGTTTCATGCACTTCCTGACGTGATAGGATTGTAATTTACGGAAGTCATTAAAGGTACCACGCTGCACACTATATGCTACTTCAACTTTCCCGCAGAATTCCAATATTTTGGCTGAAGAATTCAAATTCGAACCGGTTTGCTCAAGTGTACGCAAGATGTCCCTCCTCTTGCCGCAAGATAGGCCGCTGGATTTTGACATAATTTTCTGAAGAAGCTATGGGAAAAACATCTAATTTGTTTAACAATTAGACGAATGTCCTCCATCCGCAACGATCCTTTGCGCGGAAACTTAGTTGCGTCCTGAATTAAGGGTTACTGCTGAATCACGGATTTACCTCCCCCACCAGATAATTCAGGAGCCGCACTGGCGTTGTCGCGTTTTGGTCAGTGAAGGATCTGGCACAACCAGAAAAGAAAAGAAAGTGAAATCAAAGAAAAGAAAAGAATAATTAGTTCTTTCTGGGTGTTTGGCAGGTGATGCTGTCCGACCGGCTACAGAATTTTTAAAATGCCGCCGCTAGCAGCGGAAGATAGATTTTTTGATACCGACATATATTACTCTAGTAGAGACTGAGAATTACTTCATCGAGGCATATCGATCACCTTCTGACAGAGATTGATTACGATAATATCTAAAGGAGGACTTAAGTGTTCCAGAAAATATATTTCAACTGTGTAGTAAACGTGACGAAGTCATCAGCTTACACATGCATATTTGTTGTATTAAGTAAATGTTTTTCTTCCTTAAACATATTCTTTCATATCCCCTTTCGTATTAGCAATTCCTTAAATACCGAGTAAATTATCTTAGGGCTTCAGTGGGCGATGGAGAAATTATACTGCTCGAATTTGCGCGGTAAGGAAAGAAAATTTTGGGACGGCTTAATTGAAACACGCGGGATTTCGTCGGCAACCTCAGAATAATATTGGAAAATGCTGTAATATGTACAAAATATTACTGGAATGATTGGTAAGAGTGCTGCCGTTAGTAATCTAATACTTGTTAATTTGATCTACATATAAGTTATCAGTAATAAAAAAAAGATATAGTCAAATTTAGAATTTATAGTGTAAAGTATACTCTGTTTAGCCAAGTCGTTCATGAAAATTGTTTTGAGTAAATTGTTGTCGGGTATTAGTAGTATTATTTGTACCTCTTGAGTATTTATTAGTATTGGCGGTTTTTGAGGGCTAATTATGAAGGCCAACGAACAAATGTCTCTTGCTTTGTTTATGGGAATTGAATTGCTTAGAGATTTAGCATTCTCCCCTCGGGTAGGCACCAGAGATTAGGATTATGAATGGATATGCTTGAATGTCACCTACTTCCGAGCGTAATTCAGTAAACTTCGCATGTTTCAATCGGCTGAAGCTTGCAATTTTTAATGGAATCAACCATTCCCAAAGCGGGTACTTCTAAGGTTGTCCTTCCATTCTTCCTTTGACATATTTCACTAGCCGTTCTTTTTTTAAGGAAAATTATGAAAGATGTACCTCGAATTACGTCCATGTAATAAACAGAAATCTTTTACCCTAATATGACAACCGTAGAAGCAGTCTCATGTATTGGAATAATAATATATGGCGTGTTTGCGACAAGAGAACAAGATGTATTGGGACGAAAACCTCGCGCAATATTATCACATGCCATTCTCTGTTACACTTCCTGTTCTCGACCGAGTATAAATCTATATTTCATGAAGTCATACGAAATATTAAATTTTTAAATATAAATTGCGCACGAGTAAAGTAGGACAACAATTCTGATGCAATAGATAAGTACATAGTAATAAGAATTGCACGAATCAGGAATCTACCATCGGGCATTCTTCTGAGCCGTAGTAATTTTAATTAAAGACATTCATCACGTTCTTAAGTGACTAACCACGAGACCCTTTTTGAATTTCGTCCAACAAAATGCGAATATAATTTCCTCGACATAATGTTTCAAAAAATAACATTGCAGAAATAATAACAATGCGGAAGATTTATTATAGGTTTCGGAGCGTACGTGATTACAAGAATATAATATTAATATCCCTTCAGTTATAATCTTTAATGTTACGATAACTTTTTTGCCAGAAAGTTAATACCTTTGGAGTGCATTGAAATTTCCTCAATTTATGAATTTCCGAACTTATTCGGATCTCAAGGGTAATATTTATCGTCTATATCAGATACTCGCCCCCTCACCTAACAAGATAACGTTTCGTCAACTGCATGCACACTCTTAGGTATTTCAACCTTGCCGCAATATTCCAACTATTTGGCCGAACATTTAAAACTGGTATCAGTACGGGCAAGCGCGCGCAAGATGTCTCTCCTGACGCCGCCTTCTCGGCCGCCTGTTATTAAAACAAGATTGTGGATGATATGTGGGATAAACATCTAATTTGTTTAACAATTAGACAAATGTCCTCCATCCAAAACTGTTTACTTCACAGCTTGCATCTTTTAGACTTATTTTCTCTTTGGAGACGATGATCGCACAAACTTAAAAATAAACCAATTGGGAAAAATCTCCACAACAACGTTCGATAAGTTACGACGCCACTCCACTTCTATACTCCGAGAATCCGAAGACAAAATAAATAAGAACTCTAATCCTGAATTCCCAAAATTGAAGAGCCACTACGTTTGCTCAGATGTCTTATGGCTCAAGAGCCGTCCTATAACAGAGTTTTGTAGCCCATATCTCACAAACTATCCTATGGCTGCGCACCATATGAGATGAAGTGTTACATCTTCCTAGCACGCGAAATTTTCTGCTGTATTAAACAATTAATTGAAATTTTTTCGGAATATTAAAGAATATTCGGAGCTTTAATGTAATCATATGATATGATAAATTCGATCCATATCAATTATTGAAAAATCCAAATTTCTTACTATGATCATAAGTATTGACCCTTCAAAATAATCCATGTTCGCCGTATTTCGCGAAAATTACGAGAGTTGGAGTGTTAATAACTACATAAAAGTTGTGTCTGAGCTGCATAGTTGCCCGAAAGGCAACTTTATGGAAGTGTTGACATTTTAAAATTAAAATGATAGGTTTTCTTTTCGATTCACTATGATATGGCATATTCCTCCTTCATACCTATAACTGAAAGCAGGCATCTACGGGCGCAAGTCAAGGATCGTAAAATAATTCATCATCTAGAATTTGTAAGCCTCTATAATTATTATTACACCAGTAAATTAATCTTATCTAATAATCACCGTTATGTGTATATTTATTTATCCGATGTTAGTTTCTCACATCAGAAATACATGGGAGGAACATTAGTTTCATGCACTTCCTGACGTGATAGGATTGTAATATACGGAAGTCATTAAAGGTACCTCGCTGCACACTATATGCTACTTCAACTTTCCCGCAGAATGCCAATATTTTGGCGGAAGAATTCAAATTCGAACCGGTTTGCTCAAGTGTACGCAAGATGTCCCTCCCCTTGCCGCAAGATAGGCCGCTGTATTTTGACATTATTTTCTGAAGAAGCTATGGGACAAACATCTAATTTGTTTAACAATTAGACGAATGTCCTTCATCCGCAACGATCCTTTGCGCGAAAACTTAGTTGCGTCCTGAATTAAGGGCTACTGCTGAATCACATATTTACCTCCCCCACCAGATAATTCAGGAGCCGCACTGGCGTTGTCGCGTTTTGGTCAGGGAAGGATCTGGCACAACCAGAAAAGAAAAGAAAGTGAAATCAAAGAAAAGAAAAGAATAATTAGTTCTTTCTGGGTGTTTGGCAGGTGATGCTGCCCGACCGGCTACAGAATTTTTAAATTTTCAAATGCCACCGCTAGCAGCGGAAGATAGATTTTTTGATACCACTATATATTACTCTGGTAGAGACGTAGAATTACTTCATCGCGGCATATCGATCACCTTCTGACAGAGATTGATTACGATATTACCTAAAGGAGGACTTAAGTGTTCCAGAAAATATACATTTCAACTGTGTAGTAAACGTAACGAAGTAAACAGCTTACACATGCATATAAATGTTCTTCTTCCCTAAACATAGTCTATCATATCCCCTTTCGTATTAGTAATTCCTTAAATACCGAGTGAATTATCTTAGGGCTTCAGTGGGCGATGGAGAAATTATACTGCTCGAATGTGCGCGGTAAGGAAAGAAAATTTTGCGACGGCTTAATTGAATCACGTAATTGGAAGACGTTGAACTTACGTATTTCACTCACAAGGAGAGACTCTCACTTTTCTCCGGGGATTTTGATGAAATTTTTTGCAGTGGTGCAGTAAGTAGAGTAATGAAATAGTGTGATGGCGTTGGTCTGAGTGGGCCTTAGTTTCGCTGCAATAAATACGAGGGCCGTTCAAAAAGTTCCCGAACTTTATTAATTACAGCTCAAATACTTCACTTACAAATTATTGCTCCGGGTCTCCTTCAAAGTACTCCCCACCCCAAAGTATACACTTATCCAAATGGTATTTCCACTATTTAAAACAGTCTTGGGACGCTTCTTTCGGATTGTTCATAAGCTCCTCCGTCGAATTTTTCTTTATTTCTCGAATGGTGGCAAATCTTTTTCCATTGAGCGGGGTTTTTACCTTAGGAAATAGGAAAATGTCACATGGAGCCAGACTTGGTGAATAGGGTGGTTGAAGAAGCACAGTGGTCTTGTTTTTGGCTAAAAAGTCACGAGTTGCTCGTGTTGCTCCTGGTCTGCTGTCATCAGGCGAGGCATGAATTTGTCCTCGACTCGGTGTATCCTCAATTTTTTAGTTAGGATTTCGTAGCAGAACCAATCGGGATGCCACGCTCTTATGCAGCTCCCTGACAGTCAAACATCAATTTGCACGAACGAGATCGTTCACTTTTTCGATGTGGGGGTCATCTGTGGACGTTGATTGTCTTCCGGAGCGCTCGTCGTCTTCCTCTGATTGCCACCCGTCTTTGAACCGTATAAACCACTCATAACACGCAGTACGTTTTATAGCATGCTCACCAATAGTCTTGGTAATCAACTCGAAAGTTTCCGTGAAAGATTTGTCCAGTTTCACGCAGAAATTTACAAAGGACGCTGCTCCTTCAAAGAGCTCATTTCCGCGGACCCGATTTTTCGCCGCACTCTACGATCATCTGTTCACATAAGCATCCGTAACTAATGAGCAAATCAAGATATCGACAAAGTGATTGAAGGTGGTTATTTGGGAAGCTTTCGCGGATACAACGCTTACAGGCAGATTAAAAAATAACCAACTGGAGGAACACTATAAAAAAAGTTCGGGAATTTTTAAAACAGACCTCGTAATTGAAAATTGATAAACGGAGTATAGGCAACCCCGCAATACAGTCCATGCTAGTCGAGTATGCATGGAAGAATGCGATGTTCTCTGGTATATTTGTCATTAAATTTTTCTTTTCGTTCGTTAAATTCTTTCCTTGATACTTTTTAATTGACTTATTAATAATAATAAATAGTATGCTCAATTTGTAATCCCGTAAAGTAACCTTCGTAAGCGATATTTTTCCATTTAAGGTAGTTAATGACTATCCTAAGAACGTAAAAGGAGTTTGCATTCAAGTAATTTGGGATTTCACAACCATAAATAGCCATTGCTTTCTAAAATTTCTAATCTCTGTCAGAAGGTGTTCGATATCCCGCGATGAAGTAATTCTCAGTCTCTACCAGAGTAATATATAGTGGTATCAAAAAATCTATCTTCCGCTGCTAGCGGTGGCATTTTAAAATTTAAAAATTCTTCAGTCTCTACCAGCGTAATATATGTCGGTATCAAAAAATCTATCTTCCGCTGCTAGCGGTGGCATTTTAAAATTTAAAAATTCTGTAGCCTGTCGGGCAGCATCACCTGCCAAACACCCAGAAAGAAGTAATCATTCTTTTCTTTTCTTTGATTTCACTTTCTTTTCTTTTCTGGTTGTGCCAGATCCTTCACTGACCAAAACGCGACAACGCCAGTGCGGCTCCTGAATTATCTGGTGGGGGAGGTAAATCCGTGTTTCAGCAGTAGCCCTTAATTCAGGACGCAACTAAGTTTCCGCGCAAAGGATCGTTGCGGATGGAGGACATTCGTCTAATCGTTAAACAAATTAGGTGTTTTTCTCATAGCTTCTTCAGAAAATTATGTCAAAATCCAGTGGCCTATCTTGCGGCAAGATGAGGGACATCTTGCGTACACTTGAGCAAACCGGTTCGAATTTGAATTCTTCCGCCGAAATATTGGAATACTGCGGGAAAGTTGAAGTAGCATATATAGTGTGCAGCGAGGTACCTGTAATGACTTCCGTAAATTACAATCCTATCACGTCAGGAAGTGCATGAAACTAATGTTCCTCCAATGTATTTCTCATGTGAGCAACTAACATCGGATAAATAAATATACACATAACGGTGATTATTAGATAAGATTAATTTACTGGTGTAATAATAATTATAGAGGCTTACAAATTCTAGATGATGAATGATTTTACGATCCTTGACTTGCGCCCGTAGATGCCTGTTTTCAGTTATAGGTATGAAGGAGGAATATGCCATATCATAGTGAATCGAAAAGAAAACCTAGCATTTTAATTTTAAAATGTCAACACTTCCATAAAGTCGCCTTTCGGGCAACTATGCAGCCCAGAAACAACTTTTATTTAGTTATTAATACTCCAACTCTCGTCATTTTCGCGAAATACGGCGAACATGGATTATTTTGAAGCGTCAATACTTATAATCAAAGTAAGAAATTTGAATCTTTCAGTAATTGATATGGATCGAATTTATCATATCATATGTATTCATTAAAGCTCCGAATATTCTTTAATATTCCGAAAAATTTTCAATGAATTGTTTAAGACAGCAGAAAATTTCGCGTGCTTGGAAGATGTAACACTTCATCTCATATGGTGCGCAGCCATAGGATAGTTTGTGAGATATGGGCTACAAAACTCTGTTATAGGAC
Source organism: Pachydiplax longipennis (assembly GCA_036926295.1). Lineage (NCBI taxonomy): Eukaryota > Metazoa > Arthropoda > Insecta > Odonata > Libellulidae > Pachydiplax > Pachydiplax longipennis. The sequence continues at coordinate 3,627,588 of JAVFKF010000003.1, forward strand.
GGCTCTTGAGCCATAAGACCTCTAAGCAAACGTAGTGGCTCTTTAATATTGGGAATTCAGGATTAGAGTTCTTATTTATTTTGTCTTCGGATTCTCGGAGTATAGAAGTGCAGTGGCGTCGTAACTTATCGAACGTTGTTGTGGAGATTTTTCCCAATTGGTTTATTTTTAAGTTTGTGCGATCATCGTGTCCAAAGAGAAAATAAGTCTAAAAGATGCAAGCTGTGAAGTAAACAGTGTACGATATTACCTATTTCAGCATGTCTCTCGAAATGCTATCGAATTCTGCGAAGAGGCCGCAAACTGAATTCAAAATAATCATTGGAGAAGGAAAGATGCAAACTGAGGTACAGTCTTGATTTAATTGCTCGACGAGAAACTAAAAAGGTTACACAGCCATATAATTATGCGATATACTTGATTTACTTGTGATGAGTATGGCCTTTTGCCCTGCTAAAAGGATTTTTAGTTTAATGAGATATTTATTTCCAACCAAAAATTCACAACTTTGTGTAAATATATTCAGTATGAATGCGTTGTAAGGAAATACAAATAAAATTGTTCTTGTCGCCGTTGTAAACGAGAACATTCAAGATATCTAATACTTTCTTTAACGCAGTTTGCAATTCCAATAATCTCTGATTCTTCAAGCTTTACCATTTTATCATTTTATTTTCATTTTCCTTTTAGAAAGTTTTTTAAGATGTGTTAAACTGCTAAACGCCTGCCATCAATCCATTATTATACTTTGAAATACCGACTTTCGAGATATTCACATGGTATTTATAACTTTGATCTTTTGCAAACCGAAAATATTGCGTATAAATACCGTCCTTTTCTTAAACATTACTTTAGGAACTTTTTAGTGCGCTTTATCTTAACACATCAAGTAGACAATCCAAATTTGGCGCGGGAATCGGGATGCGAGTAGACTGACAGTGCGTTTGCCAACAGCGTTAGCCGTAAGGACAACACTGTCAACTTAATGTGGAACGGCCTATAATACTATTAATATATGGAAGCAGCTTGATATATATTAGGGGAATGCCTTGGAAAAGGATTGCACAGTTATCATTCAGTACAAATTCTACTGGCCTTGCATATTTGAATGTCTATACATTAATCAAAGTTTCTTATGGCCTAGGATGGAATCTTTCAAATCTTAAATACTATTAGTATCTTTCACAATATATTAGTATTACAATAACTTATTTATGCTCTTACATAGATCAGAATACATATTTCATCTAGGATACGTTTGTAAAATTTTTACAATGTAACAATATAATAAGATTTTACATCAAAGACAAACATAATACTGTAACAGTATGTCTAGTAACTGTAATTATAGTTAACAATAAAAAAGATTCAACCCTTGACTATAGAGATCTCAATAGAATTGTAATGTGCGTCATTTCTTTTTATCTTCAGTCAGGTTTTCCAGCATCCTTCTATTCTTTCGCCATCTACTTCTTCATGTCCTTTGGTATATGCTCCATCCTTTAACCCCGACGCTTCACCTTCTCCCTAAGACTGCAATCTACTGCTTGAGATGTGTACACCATGTGTTGCATCCTTTATGCTTGAGTCTTCAGTAGCCAGATGCCCCTCCATCTTTTCTTTCAGTTATAGGTAAAGACATACAGATCAAATGAAATTATTTGAATTGGTTATTCATTGAAGAGTCGAAGCAGAGGATAACTTGACGTAACCTTTATTTCTACGCTTTAGATGATGGTTTCAGAGCAATTTACAATCTAATGCTTTGAAAAGACGCAAGTCAAGGATCGTAAAATCATTCATCATCTAGAATTTGTAAGCCTCTATAATTATTATAACACCAGTAAATTAAGCTTATCTAATAATCACCGTTATGTGTATATTTATTTATCCGATGTTAGTTGCTCACATGAGAAATACATGGGAGGAACATTAGTTTCATGCACTTCCTGACGTGATAGGATTGTAATTTACGGAAGTCATTACAGGTACCTCGCTGCACACTATATATGCTACTTCAACTTTCCCGCAGTATTCCAATATTTCGGCGGAAGAATTCAAATTCGAACCGGTTTGCTCAAGTGTACGCAAGATGTCCCTCATCTTGCCGCAAGATAGGCCGCTGGATTTTGACATAATTTTCTGAAGAAGCTATGAGAAAAACACCTAATTTGTTTAACGATTAGACGAATGTCCTCCATCCGCAACGATCCTTTGCGCGGAAACTTAGTTGCGTCCTGAATTAAGGGCTACTGCTGAATCACGGATTTACCTCCCCCACCAGATTTTTCAGGAGCCGCACTGGCGTTGTCGCGTTTTGGTCAGGGAAGGATCTGGCACAACCAGAAAAGAAAAGAAAGTGAAATCAAAGAAAAGAAAAGAATAATTAGTTCTTTCTGTGTGTTCGGCAGGTGATGCTGCCCGACCGGCTACAGAATTTTTAAATTTTAAAATGCCACCGCTAGCAGCGGAAGATAGATTTTTTGATACCGACATATATTACTCTGGTAGAGACTGAGAATTACATCATCGCGGCATATCGATCACCTTCTGACAGAGATTGATTACGATAATACCTAAAGGAGGACTTAAGTGTTCCAGAAAATATATATTTCAACTGTGTAGTAAACGTGACGAAGTCAACAGCTTACACATGCATATAAATGTTCTTCTTCCCTAAACATAGTCTATCATATCCCCTTTCGTATTAGTAATTCCTTAAATACCGAGTGAATTATCTTAGGGCTGCAGTGGGCGATGGAGAAATTATACTGCTCGAATGTGCGCGGTAAGGAAAGAAACTTTGCGACGGCTTAGATGAAACACGCCGAATTGCGTCGGCATACTCAGAATAATATTGGAAAATGCTGTAATATGTACAAAATATTACTGGAATGATTGGTAAGAGTGCTGCCGTTAATACTTGTTAATTAAGATCTACGCATAAGTTATCAGTAGTAAAAAATGAAAAATATAGTCAAATTTAGAATTTATAGTGTAATGTATACTCTGTTTAGCCAAAGCGATTATGAAAATTGTTTTGAGTACATTGTTGTCGGGTATTATTAGTATTATTTGTACCTCTTGAGTATTTATTTGTATTGGGCGGTTTTTTTGGGTTAATTATGAACGCCAACGAACAAATGTCTCTTGCTTTGTTTATGGGAATTGAATTGTTTAGAGATTTAGCATTCTCCCCTCGGGTAGGCACCAGAGATTAGGATTATTAAAGGATATGCTTGAATATTACCTACTTCCGAGCGTAATTCAGTAAACGTCGCATGTTTCAATCGGCTGACGCTTGCAATTTTTAATGGAATCAACCATTCCCAAAGCGGGTAGTTCTAAGGTTGGCACTCCATTCTTCCTTCGACATATTTGACAATCCGTTCTTTGTTCAAGGAAAATTATGAAAGATGTACAGCTAGTTCCAAAAAAAACTTACCATCTAAGCCGCAACCCTCATAACAGACGTGAAGCTCTATGAGAGCGAGTATAGTGTTTTCCACGCATTCTATTGGCTCTTGGAAGGAAGAGCACAATGACGGCGCCTTTTTAAATCCTTGGGAAAAGCGTCGCTTTTGTATCGCTATTATTAACACGAATAATAGTTAAAATTTAGTGTCGCCTTTTACTTTATTAGCAGTATAGTATTAAAATATGAATGAAACTTGGATTTTATTTTATTACGGCCTAAAATTTATGCGTAGTTCACTCTTTTTTTTATTTTATTTTTTATTAATTTTAAATCGCTATTTAATATTTTAGAAATAAGATGATTATTACATCCTCCAGAAAAGAATTTATTTTAAAAATTTAATATTTCGATTGACTTCATGAAATATTGATTTATACTCGGTCGAGAACAGGAAGTGTAACAGAGAGGTCATGACATGTGATAATATTGCGCGAGGTTTCCGTCCCAATACATCTTGTTCTCTCGTCGCAAACACGCCATAGATTATTATTCCAATACATGAGACTGCTTCTACGGTGGTCATATTAGGGTAAACGATTTCTGTATATTACACGGACGTAATTCGAGGTACATCTTTCATAATTTTCTTTGAAAAAAGAACGGATTGTCAAATATATCAGGAAGAATGGAGTGCCAACCTTAGAATTACCCGCTTTGGGAATGGTTGATTCCATTAAAAATTGCAAGCGTCAGCCGATTGAAACATGCGACGTTTACTGAATTACGCTCAAAAGTGGGTAACATTCAAGCGTATGCATTCATAATCCTAATCTCTGGTGCCTACCCAAGGGGAGAATGCTAAATCTCTAAACAATTCAATTCCCATAAACAAAGCAAGAGACATTCGTTCGTTGGCGTTCATAATTAACCCTAAAAAACCGCCCAATACAAATAAATACTCAAGAGGTACAAATAATACTAATAATACCCGACAACAATGTACTCAAAACAATTTTCATAAACGCTTTGGCTAAACAGAGTATACTTTACACTATAAATTCTAAATTTGACTATATTTTTCATTTTCTACTACTGATAACTTATGCGTAGATCTTAATTAACAAGTATTAACGGCAGCACTCTTACCAATCATTCCAGTAATATTTTGTACATATTACAGCATTTTCCAATATTATTCTGAGTATGCCGACGCAATTCGGCGTGTTTCATTTAAGCCGTCGCAAAATTTTCTTTCCTTACCGCGCACATTCGAGCAGTATAATTTCTCCATCGCCCACTGAAGCCCTAAGATAATTCACTCGGTATTTAAGGAATTACTAATACGAAAGGGGATATGATAGACTATGTTTAGGGAAGAAGAACATTTATATGCATGTGTAAGCTGTTGACTTCGTCACGTTTACTACACAGTTGAAATATATATTTTCTGGAACACTTAAGTCCTCCTTTAGGTATTATCGTAATCAATCTCTGTCAGAAGGTGATCGATATGCCGCGATGAAGTAATTCTCAGTCTCTACCAGAGTAATATATGTCGGTATCAAAAAATCTATCTTCCGCTGCTAGCGGTGGCATTTTAAAATTTAAAAATTCTGTAGCCGGTCGGGCAGCATCACCTGCCAAACACCCAGAAAGAACTAATTGTTCCTTTCTTTTCTTTGATTTCACTTTCTTTTCTTTTCAGGTTGTGGCAGATCCTTCGCTAACCAAAACGCGACAACGCCAGTGCGGCTCCTGAAAAATCTGGTGGGGGAGGTAAATCCGTGATTCAGCAGTAGCCCTTAATTCAGGACGCAACTAAGTTTCCGCGCAAAGGATCGTTGCGGATGGAGGACATTCGTCTAATCGTTAAACAAATTAGATGTTTTTCTCATAGCTTCTTCAGAAAATTATGTCAAAATCCAGCGGCCTATCTTGCGGCAAGATGAGGGACATCTTGCGTACACTTGAGCAAACCGGTTCGAATTTGAATTCTTCCGCCAAAATTTTGGAATTTTTCGGGAAAGTTGAAGTAGCATATATAGTGTGCAGCGAGGTACCTGTACTGACTTCCGTAAATTACAATCCTATCACGTCAGGAAGTGCATGAAACTAATGTTCCTCCCATGTATTTCTCATGTGAGCAACTAACATCGGATAAATAAATATACACATAACGGTGATTATTAGATAAGATTAATTTACTGGTGTTATAATAATTATAGAGGCTTACAAATTCTAGATGATGAATGATTTTACGATCCTTGACTTGCGCCCGTAGATGCCTGTTTTCAGTTATAGGTATGAAGGAGGAATATGCCATATCATAGTGAATCGAAAAGAAAACCTAGCATTTTAATTTTAAAATGTCAACACTTCCATAAAGTCGCCTTTCGGGCAACTATGCAGCCCAGAAACAACTTTTATTTAGTTATTAATACTCCAACTCTCGTCATTTTCGCGAAATACGGCGAACATGGATTATTTTGAAGGGTCAATACTTATGATCATAGTAAGAAATTTGGATCTTTCAGTAGTTGATATGGATCGAATTTATCATATGTATTCATTAAAGCTCCAAATATTCTTGAACATTCCGAAAAATTTTTGAATTAATTGTTTAATACAGTAGAAAATTTCGCGTGCTTGGAAGATGTAACACTTCATCTCATATGGTGCGCAGCCATAGGATAGTTTGTGAGATATGGGCTACAAAACTCTGTTATAGGACGGCTCTTGAGCCATAAGACATCTGTGCAAACGTAGTGGCTCTTCAATTTTGGGAATTCAGGATTAGAGTTCTTATTTATTTTGTCTTCGGATTCTCGGAGTATAGAAGTGGAGTGGCGTCGTAACTTATGGAATGTTGTTGTGGAGATTTTTCCCAATTGGTTTATTTTTAAGTTCGTGCGATCATCGTCTCCAAAGGGAAAATAAGTCTAAAAGAGGCAAGCTGTGAAGTAACCAGTTTACGATTTTCCCTTTTTCAGCAAGTCTCTCGAAGTGTTATCGAATTCTGCGAAGAGGCAGTAAATTGAATTCAAAATAATCATTAGAGAAGGAATGATGCACACTGAGGCACATTCTTAATTTAAATGCTCTACGAGAAACTAAAAAGGTTACACAGCCATATAATTATGCGATATACTTGATTTACTTGTGGTGAGCATGGCCTTTTGCCCTGCAAAAAAGGGTTTTTAGTTTAATGAGATATTTATTTCCAACCAAAAATCCATTATTATACTTTGAAATACCGATTTTCGAGATATTCACATGGTATTTATAACTTTGATCTTTTGCAAACCGAAAATATTCCGCATAAATACCGTCCTTTTCTTTAACATTACTTAGGAAGTTTTTAATGCGCTTTCTCTTGACACATCAAGTGGGCAATTCAAATTTGGCGCGGGAATAGCGAGGCGAGTAGACTGACAGTGCGTTTGGCAACAGCGTTCGCCGTAAGGACAACACTGTAATTCATATTTTTCTCAGCATACGGCGATTTCTCAGTTAAATTTTGCGAAATAGAACGAATTTCTGGAATTGAGAAGGCACGATGGAAAATCTTGATTTCTTATCATTCCGAATCGAAAATCTCTCAGCAATTGCTAATATCTATACGATTTACGAACCAGGGATGTAAAGCGGTTTACCTAAGTAATATACTCTATGATTTGTACTAGCATAACCGGTATTGGTATGAGCATAGAGACGGATTATTATAAATATTACGACTTTTGTGAATGAGCGAGTTGAAGTCATCCTTCGATCCAGTACCCAGAAATTCTATTGTGATTCCATCTTCCCCTCCCTCTTCTTAAATCCAAACATTTTCGCCCACTGCTTTACATATACAATCATAACTATCTATACAATGGCAGCAGAAAAGTGCAGTCGTAGTATTGCTAAAAGTGCTTCGTCATCTGAGGTCTCTTCGCACGTGGGTCTCCACCGGGAATCGAATCCGAAACCGGTTTCACTGAAGTCGAACCCGCTGCCCACATGGCTATCCGTGAGTCCGAATTTTAAGTGCGCTAGAGTTTAGAGTTAGTCTGATAGAGCAGCGGTAGACCATCCATACAGTTTTCTGCATTCGACTGTGATAAATTACCTGGTTATTTGAGGAAGTTTTTAATACTAGCAATTTAATATAGAAATCATCTACCGATAATAATGACGGTATGAATTCCTTCAATGTTCAAAAGGCACCAGGCGTCATCGTTTTGCCAATAAAGATTCTGAAAATTCTTACCAAATTCAAACCATTAAATATGTATATATTCAATTCCTGCTTCAAGATTTATGACCTTCCCTCCTCCTCAAAACATGGGATAAAATGTTTGAATTCTCAAACAAAATTTCCGTCCAAAGTGGATATCTGATTCAGCACTTCCATATATCTCTCACGATAAATGGAATGTGTTAAGTGCTAACAGCCAAAATTTCCTTTACCCTTCATCTAATTTCAAAATATGTTGCCTCAACTTAATACCGGAGGAACATTATTTAACAGAACATTTTCGAAACTGTGAATAATAAATTTTCTGTACCAATAATCCGTCTTTTATTCGCTAAGAATATAGTGATTTTGCTACCGTCAAACGCGAGAGACTTCCTTTCCATTTTTCTCTAATGTTTCCCTTAGCACTGAGGTTATCGTTTTCACTCCTAAGTGTAATGATATGAAAAACCAACGCTTTAACCAAAGTTATCACTGGTTTGTTAGGGAAATGATTTACATATAAACCGGAACCACCGTCCACAATGCATTACATCCTACTAGTGATCGCAATCATATGACATAGCGTGAAAACATGAGTGAGACATTCGAATTCCCAGCCTAAGGATTTACTTAAGATGTACTGACCGTGTATCTCAGGGCGATACAAAAGTTAATTCCAATTTACAATGAATCCAGAAGGAATGAAGATAGGTTTAATCAAATTCTATCTCGAATTCTGACTTCTCATCGATGATTTTATTCCTGCATCAGATGATTTGATGTGACACGTCATAATCATGTTTCAACTAACATCGTATTTTTAAGCCAAGACCTTGATACTTCGAATTCTATCTATAAAAGGGGAAATTTTTTCCGTTTGAACTCGTGGATCTATAGGAAATTCTTAGCAATGACTTTATTCAGGAGTATGAGTTTCCGAAAAACATACATCTTTGTAAAAAATACCCTTCAGTCTTTCGACGAGTACTCTCCGCCTTGGGATTATTCTAACGACAGCTGGCCATAAAATTCCAAACGTGAAAATGACATCCGCAGTTGCCTTAAGGTATGACAGCCTACCCTGTGTCGTTACCCCCATCCATTTATCTGCCCTTTATCTTTTAGTTTGAAGGTTAAATTGAAATTAATCCTTAGAAATTAAAAAAAAATAATTAAAATTTGTATGACTTGAGGAAGCTGTGCATCTGAATCTGAATTCTCAAACTTCTTGAAATTCGCTTTTCTTTCCTAAAGTGGAAGTACGTGTTATAATAGACGTATAGGCCATCTGCGAAATTTTCTTAACATCGCATTTGATCCCTCTTAAGTAGTACGCTCAAAATGAACGCCATCGCAGAATTGTATAATTAATCCCTCATGCTGTTAGGCCCTACGTATCTTTTCTATTTTTTGTTCATTTTTATTACAATTAAGGATTTTCACGCGGAATCACGTATGTGGAATAAATCCGAGAATTTCCCAAAAATCCAATGCATTTCCCTCGAGAATCTTGGGTATAGCCCATCTGAGTTTTCACAAACGAACTTTTTTTTAACAGTTTGCAAAGGAGAATCGTTCTAGCAGATGAATCAATTTTGTCTCCCCCGCAAAGATATGAGAGATGAATGAAGATAATACGAAAATGATGTCTCCCACTTGTTCTAAGAAACTATCTAATGCCGCGCTCCAGGATGGATATTTTTTATATGCTTATTTCCTAAACTGGTGTCATGCTATTGAATGAGCACTAGGAATGCCGTGTGACATAAATTGGCTGTCTTTCCTCTCCTCTCCCCCACTCTCTATTTAAAAACACTCCCCGAAAATTCACATCGGAGGCATACCTTTCGGCGCTATGTTCTAAATGAAATTTATTTTATAAAATGACATTTTAAAAGATTTACTGGAGATGTTTAGGCCAATTCTAAATATATACGAACTGCTAATAAAGTTTGCTCAAACATGAGACTGTACGTTTTCCCTCTAAAATTTCTAGGTGGTAACGGATAATCATTAGTAACTATCTTTCCAATTTCATTAAATTAAAGAAAGGTGATGAATTCTTCCAAAAGTGACATGAAATTCTCCCTAATTCTGAAATTCCATTTTTAATCCATAATTGTAATACAAATGAACGAACAAGAAATGGGAAATTAACGTAGGGACTAAATTAATGAGGTATTAATCATGACGAAAAATATTTCTATTAAAATCAACTACGTGTCCTATCGCATTTTACAGAAGAAGTGAGTTTTAAGATGCAAAGGAAGATATGAAGACATTCTGATATTACGAATAGATATTAGGGAATGAATTTTATAGATACCATCCTTATTTTTTGCAATCCTTCTTCCCGAAAAGTAAAATTGATATTTGAACTTATTCTTAATTAGAAAAGAATTTATCGTTTCAGCATAGTTTGGAAATGATTTCCCATTTGACGTTGCAAAGAGCAGGTATGACTTGAGGGAAGGAGAGGGTCGTTGGATTCCTCTCAGGAAGGAAGACCCTTCTTCGCGGATTGAGGCATGATTACCACTCGCACACTTTTTCTGAGCTATAGATATTTTGACTGAAGGTTGAGGTATCTTGACTTTTGAAAGAATGGAAGTAAGAAGTAAGTTAGGAGAAAAGAATTTCCGGATTTTTACATCCTAACGTCATACACTCTGAAAAAGAATCGAGTAGATAACAACATTCATAATATTAATTTGTTGTGCACATTTTGACCATAATTCGTAGTTATTGATTTGTTTTGATATCTGGTCCTGATATATTATCGACTCATTTTGCCACTCTCTCCAAACATTTTCCCTTCAACATCTAATTAAGCCCAGAGAAAAGAGTTATCTTCTTGCACCTCATCATACATTTAGATTATTTCGTCAATGTATAGATCGAGAGTTTTTATGATTCGTTCGGGAATGAACCAGGACACTGTATTCAAAATCTTCATATCTAATAAATTCATGCACAAATATTTATTAATATACATTTATAAATATTTCATTGAAGCCATAACAGCTAACCGAAAAGCCTTAAATTAGCTCTGCTAGCGACAATGACATTCTGTTAGTGCATTTATATATTTATTTATCCATTTATTAATTTCCATTCCTCCATTGAATTATGCATTGAACAAACTAGGAGAGGTTCTCAAGTGCAATGCCGACTTTGAGACAAGACCTGTTTAGCGTAACTGAGAAATTAAAAAATAAATTTTTGTCCTTAGTGTTTCTCTCCTTGTTTCTTCCCAATAGCTTTCTCAATCCTTCCCTATGTTGAATCATTACCTCCTTCATTTAAAAATACTTAAGCTGAAAATGGTCGAGCGGTTATGGTATCTGCTATATTTTGTAAACTTTCCCTAGCTTATTCTCAGTGATTCGAATCCAACTATAGAGTTTTTTTATTTTCAATCTCGATTTAAAATAAATCAAGAAGGAAAATAGATAGAATGAGTCAATTGGGATTTCTAGTCGATGAGTAAGATATTTGAGATGGCTACATCCTCGCTCCAGCTATCATTGTATTATTTAGCTGTTGCCGTGTTGCATCGAAACCAAACATTTTTCACATAAATTTCTTGCATAAATTTCTTTTCAAATATTTCCCAAGCGTATTGTCAGTGATTCTAATTCTATATTCTGAAGCTATAGTAACATTAAACATCCGATCGAACTCGCCTTCAGAATGAAATCTGCAGTTTTTATAATTTCTCCTAAATCACACTCAAAAATATTCGGTGGTTTAATGCACGCTATTTAAAACTGTGAAAATATGTTTCGGAATTTCAGGTGTATGATTTAAATGTCAAACAGATGAAAACTTTCAATACTGTTGCTTCTTTTCCCGGAGTCCTTAATATATCGTCCACAATTTATTGAATTAAGATGAATAAATTGTGAGATTTCAAAGCTATCTTTCATTGGCCGTTTTTCTTCCATGAGTGGAACATCTTATATAATATTCGCCGACGTGTGTATATTTATTTATCCGGTATTAGTAACTAACGTAAGAAATACATACATGAAGAAATATTGGGACAATTATTTCACACACCTCCCGAAGAGATAGAAGTATAATATTTGAAGATTTATTATTCAGTTACCAAACACTTGTCGACATTCTTCTACCAACTGTATCGTTGGTTCGACTCTGGACGACTCAAAATTGCTCTCACGTAAAATGAACGTGAAGTTCATTTTGATCGATTGCAGACTTGTTTTCTCTTGCAGAATCAAATTAGAAGTAATGATTCCACCATATAGACAAGTAGATAAATGTAGATATACGCATAATTGAATATGATAAATCTCCGATTAATTCATTTAAGAAGTAGGGGAGGGGGTATTACTTTTTTGAAATAAACAAGCCGTGGCCACTCATTAAAAATGAGTCGAAATGAGAACTGAAGTAAAAGTTATATGCATTTAAGGGTACGGAATATACGAAAATTATAAAATTATTGTGAAAACTACACATCTATGTAATTTTGCACCGATAAAATAAACAACCGCGTAACCAAGTTAAGAATTGCCTCATTAAAAATGGCTATGGAAACTTCTGAGAAAACCTGAACTTAATTTTCCGAAAAAAATTTCTCGAACCAGGGTGGATAAACTTTTGGAATATTTTTTGGAAATTTTTGAACTTTGGACCAGACACACTAACCACTCGGCCATTCTGATGATGACAAATTGAAGGATTATAATTGTAGAAAAAGATTGATTAATATCACTGCTGAAGGCCAGATAATGTCAGATAATATTACAGATGCATTTTAATTAATCGACATTTTGAGGGGTCCTTTGAAATTCATCAGATGTATGCGATAATAGTAGTACATTTTGCTAAAAATTGAATTAATTTTCGTAATTTTTGAAGGAGGAATTCAGTAGTTGTGATATAAGTACCGAAACAGAAATATTAAGTAACTGAAATAAGTTTGGAAACAGTGACTTGGGTATAAAAAGGAGCTAGAATTTATTGCAAAGTATGGTCAACATATCCTTAGGTAAACGAATTTGGAAATCCTTTCCCTCGTTCCTTACTCCTTACTTCCACAGTTGCGTAACGACTTTCTATTGATTATCTTGTTATTTCCATTGATTCCTTCATTTCCATTGTGTCAGTCCTGTTCTTATGTATCCCCTCCGTCGTTTCTCCTGCAAATTACCAAGGTGCAATGCCTGAGGTCACCTCCCCCATGCACTGCACGCTCCCAAAGTCAAAATTCCGCACCCCGAGTCTAACGCATCGAATAAGTGTACGAGTGGTGGTGGGGTCTAAATCCTCGGAGAAGACCTCCCTCAACAGCTACCATCAAACCATTCCTCCCCCATTTCATACCTGCTCTTTGCCTCTCTACACCGAAAGGGAAATCGTTTCCAAATTATGGTGAAACGAATTATTTTTTTTACATAAAAGCGATTTCAGATATCAATTTTCCTTTACGAGGATAAGAATTGCTTTCGGTGGCCAATGATGAACAGATGAGGATTCTAACAGCCTCCAAGGAGTTGAATTTAACGGCATAAGATACAGATTCTTTTTAATCTCATTAATTTTCTTTCTCAGATCATTCGACGGGTAAATTTGAAATAGCTCAAGTCCTAGCAATCGATTGATAGCTTAACAACTATTATGAGAATGTTTGACCTCTTTTCCTCGATATGCCGATATATGACGGGTATCAGGGAATCCCATTCCGAAAATAGTAATGTCGTTGAAAGTTGTGGATAAATGCATTTTTCGTTGCTTGAAAAAACGTATATTATTTTTATAAATCAGTCAATAGACTTCGATGAAAACAATCTTCTATTTCAGCCAAAGAGGCGTGAAATTCTCTACGCTTTCCCTGCTTTGTGACAAGGCGTAGACAATCTGACTAATCCTAAAGGGGTTGAAATAAAGATTAGAGGAACTTATAATTTCGATCCCAAACAATTACATTTTAATACTTTATTAACTGCCTATTGATACTTTGTTGTTTTCGTCTCCAGCACTTCTTATAGTTCCGAGCATTTTGAAAAGCTATCAACTCATTTCAAAGAAATCATACTTACAAGTAGAAAAGGAAGTGTTTTTCAATCAGGCTGAACTGCCAGAAAAGTTAAAGAAAACCAGAATCTCGCCCAAACCATCATCATATGTTTTAGACATTGCCTTAGTGCTTCTAAACTTTCGCTTTAAGGTAAACATCTCTTAATTCCTTTAAAAATCGACCATTCTGGTACCACTCCACGAAGGGGTGAGCCGAAGAATTTCTTTGATGAATTTCTTAAAGTTCAATTATTCTCTTAAAATATTAAATCTTCCCTGTGTACCTTTTTATATACAGTAGCTTTCTTCTATTAATGAACTTTGTGACAGAGGCTTACAGTTTGATTTCATTGACATAGAAGAGAATTTCCGTTAACTCGCATTAAGTCATATATTGACATTAAGTCTTAGAGTATGAATGTAGTATTCGATAAAATATTGGGTTCCCGGATAGCCGCCTGGGCAGAGCGTTCGACTTCAATGAAAGCGGTCCCGGGAACCCGGTGGGAGCCCACGTGCGAAATGACCTCAGCTGTCGAAGCACTTTTCACAATACTACTTAGGATAAAAAAACTCGGTAGATTAATGCATGCAACTTAAATCAGTAAAAATATGGTTCGGAATTTCCTGGTGAATGTTTTAAGTGTCAAACGTCTGAAAACTTTTTCTCAATACTGTTGCTCCCTTTCTTTGATCTGTCTTTCCAAGTTATTTACATAAAGATTAATACTAGTAACGATGGAATAACTTCAATATAAGTACCGAAAGATAAATATTGAGTATCTGAAATAAGATGGGAATAATAGTAACCGGTGATTAAAGGGGCAATTGAGTATAGTAAAGTGCGGTCAATTCATTGATTAGGAAACCTTTTCTCCATTCCTTACTACTTACATCCACAGTTACGACTTTCTATGAATTCCTCGAGTCTTTCATGAAGGTTTGTGAGGTTGTTCCTATGTACCCCCCTTGCAAAATACCGGGGCACAATGCCTGAGGTCACCTCCCCATGCACTGCAAGCTCCTAAGAGTCAAAATTCCCCAATCCCGAGTCAAAATCTAACTCATCGAGTAAGTGTGCAAGTGGAGCTTCAATCCGCGGAGAAGGCCTCATCGAACAGCTACTATCTACCCTCTCCTCCCCCATTTCATACCTGCTCCTTGCCCCTCTGCGTCGGAAGAGAAATCGTTTCTCTAATTATGGTGAGACGATGAACTATTTTAACTAATAAAAGAGCAATTTCAGTTATCGAATGTCCATTTTGGGGAGGATAATAGAAAAGATGAGAATCATGTCTATAAGATTTACATCCATTGATGTCATAGCTTTACGATTACGATTTACGCATGTTCCTTCAATCCTCTGAACACTATTTCTGTTTAAAATTGTACATATTTTGGTAAGTTATTTGGACGAATTTATTCCATTTTATATATTAAAGAAGAAAAATCGATGCAGGTAATCTTTATATTTGGGCTCCCAGATAGCTAGTGCTTTCGATTTTGGCGTGGCACTTTTATATTTACTATAGTGTCAGTCGAGCATATGCGCAAAGCTCTTCCTTGTTTTGCGATGAGACGTTAGTAATTCTGAGAGAGCTGAAATTAAGATGAGAGGTGTTTAAATTTTCAATCCCAAAGCTTTTGATTTCATGAATTATTATTCGGCCAGAATATTATTGTTTGACTTCATAATTTGTATCAATTCATACCGATGATTAATGATAACGCGTTTCAAACAGAATAATCTGTGGGTCGGCAATTCCTAATTATCTGTGCTCAGCTAATGTTAATCGGTGAATAGAGATTTTTATTTAACTTACAAAGAGACGGCAGAGTCAAGTAATGAGGGGAATTCGATTGCTTCTGAAAATCATTGGTGGTAGGATGCAAGGGAAAAGTAGAGGAGATATCTTTGTGATCCTTCATCAGTTAATCATTCTATTTTAATATATTTACCTTTCTTTTCTGTGCTTAGGGAAGCATAGCACTTGTCTTTCGACGAAATACAAGTGTTAATCCCAATTTAAAATAAATCCACAAGGAGCGAAGATAGATTTAATAAAATTCCGAATGGGATTCAGATTTATCGTGAAGGATTTTATTTCAACAACATCTGATTTGATGTTACATTTCTTAATTACGCTCCAACTAGAATCGCTTTTTTAAGTTATTACGTTCTGCTTCATGTGATGCTTCTTGTGCTTTCTCCAATAGGGGAATTTTTCCAATATCACCTATGTTGATAGCTCTGGAAGGACTTCTCTCAGCAATGTCTTATGTTGGCCGTATGAGTTTGCGAAAAACAAACTTCCATCAAAAATACCGTTCTGTTTATCGAACGGTATTCGCCGTATTGGAATCGGCAGCAATTAACAATTGTCCTTTTCGTGAAGAAGAATCACAGAAGAATGACCGAGAACCCCTTAAACTAGCCCTGTAAGCGACAATTATAATCTCTGCTGTGTATTAATTAATACAATTATTTATCCATTGTCATTATCTCCCTTGGAATAATGCATGAAATTAACAAGTAGAGGGACTCATGTGCATGGCGATTTTGAAACGAGATCTGTTTAGCGTAAGAGAAAATTGAATATAAAAATTACTCCTTTTGTACTTTGTGGCATCCACTTGTTTACTTATTCAACCGCTTTGTTGAATCATTATCTCCTTCTTTAAAGTCTGAGAAACATTAATGTGGCCGAGCGGTTAGAGTGTCAAGTTTTCAAGATACTCTTCATAGGTTCAAATCCCGTTTACAGAAAATTTTTTAAATTATTCAGTCCGATTGAAAGAAAAATGAAGAAGAGAAGTAGTTAAAATAACTCAATTGGGATTTCTCGTCGATGAGTAAAATACTTGAGAGGGTCACATCATCGTATTTTTTAGGCATTTCCGTTGTGCACCTAAACTCTCGCTCGAAGAATTTCTCGCATAAATAACCTAGATTCTGAATCTATAATTACTAGAAATCGGCAGTTTCATAATTTTTCTAAAAAACACACTTATCCTTTATCTGCGTAGCTTTAATCCACTGTAAAATTCTCGTATTAATGCACTTCGCGACTGTAGCTTACAGTTCGATTTAATTGAAATTAAAGAAAATTGCCGTTTGCTCCCAATTTACTCATCTGTTTTTGAATTAAGCATTTGATAAAATTATTCGGTAGATTAATGTATGTAACAATATGATTCAGAATTTCTTGGTGAATTCTTTAAATGTCAAATATCTGAAATTTTCTTCTTAATACCGTTGCTTCCTTACTTTAATATATCTTTCAAAGCTTATTGCATAAGAATTAATACTAGTAACGATGGATATAGGTACCGAATTAACTGGAATGAGATGGGAATAAAAGAAACCGGTGATGAAAGGGATAATCGAGCATAACGAAGTGGCCAATACATCGATTAGATGAAAGAATTAGGAAACCTTTTCCCCATTCCTAACTTCTTACATCCTCAGTTTACAAACGACTTCCTATTGATTAGGTTGTTTGCTCCATTTAGTCTTTCATTTCCATTGAGTAATTGACGTTCCTATGTACCCCCTCCGTCGTTTCTCTTGCAAAATACCAGGGCACGAGGCCTGAGGTCACCTCCACCATGATTGCACTCTCCTAAAAGTCAAAAGTTCCTTTTCCAACGTCAAAATCTAACGCTTCGAATGAGTGTGCGAGTGGTGGTGTTGCCTCTATCCGCGGAGAAGGGCCTCCCTCAACAGCTACCAACAACCCTCTCCTCCCCCATTTCATACCTGCTCCTTCCCTTCTAGGTCGAAATGGAAATCGTATCCAAATTATGGTAATACGATGAACTATTTTAACTAATATTAGAGCAATCTCAGATATCAATTGTCCATTTTGGGAAGAACAATAGCAAAAAATGAGAATTGTGTCAATAAATTTATACATTGATTAATAAAGTAATAATACATACATTGATGTCATAACTTTATGCTGCAAGAAAAACTTTTCTGCTACCATATCCTAATGATTGAAATGCTTTTCTTTTTCTTTCGGTACAGGAATGTGTAGGAAAGAGTAGTGGTTGAATAAGGGGGAGATGTGCCATTGTTATACATTTCCTCGGTAAATTTCATGTGATGTGAGTTACTGGTTTAAGTAAGTTACAGAGGTTTAAGTAATGACTAATAATGGCAATAATCTTGGCTAGTATTTATCAATTTGTACAGAAAGAAGTATTCATAGACTGATTGGGCTGAATTGACTTGCTCCATCGCGATGCATCCAAATCAATAGCATTCTGACTCGGAGAGTAAAGTAAGGGCTTACTTCTCATTTAGCCTCACTTCAAAAGTTTTCGGTGGCAAATATCGGAGGGGATGAGAAGCAAACCAGCCTCCGGATGTATGTATAAAAATATATAAATAAATATTTGGTCATGAATTTGATTGACACAATTCCCATTTTTTGTAATTTTTCTTCCCGAAAAGGACAATTAAAATAAATCCACAATGGGCAATCCACAATCCACAAGTTAAGTTAAATAAAATTCCGAGTGGCATTTGGTGGTGATTTCATTTCTACAACAGATGATTTGACAACTGCGTAACCAAGTTAAGAATTACTTCATTAAAAGAAGCAAGCTTTGGAAACTACTTAGCAAACCTGAACTTATATTCCGAAAAAAATATTTCCCGAAGCAGGATTTGAACCATAGAGGATAAACTTTTGGAGTATACTTTAGAAATATTGGAACTTGGACCACACACTATAACCACTCGGCCATTCTAATGATGACGAATGATGATGTTTTTCTCCGTTATTGTACTTAATCAGACACTTCCTTCAATCATAACCTCCTACTATTAAGGTCGCTTTAGCACGAAAATGTTCGAGCGGTTAGAGAGTCTTAGGGGAATTCACTAGTAATAATATAAGTACCAGAACAGAAATTTTAGGCGATTGAAATAAGATTGGAATCATAGGGAATTGTGACTAAAATGGGCAATCGAGCATTGCAAAGTGTGGCCAAATCATCGATTAGGTGAATAATTTGGAAACCTTTTCACCATTTCTTACATCCACAGTCTCATAACGACTTTCCATTGATTATCTTGTTGTTTCCTTTGAGTCTTACGTTTCCATTGAGTCATTCACGTTCATATGCACCCCCTCCATCGTTTCTCTTACAAAATATCAGGGCACAAGGCATGAATGAACCTCTCACATGACTGCACGCTCCTAATAGTCAAATGTCCCTTTTCCGTCGTCAAAATCTAATGCTTCTCATGGGTTTGCGACTGGGGACTCTATCCTCGGAGAGGGCCTCCCTAACTTAACAGCTACCGTCAACTTTCTCCTTCCTCATACCTGTTCCTTGCCCCTCTGCGTTTCCTAATGATGGTGAGACTGTTTTAACTAGTATAACAGCAATTTAAGATATCTACAGTTTCTATCCGGGAGTATAATTGAAAAGAATGATGTCATAAATTTCAGCTACCAGAAAAAAAGTTGTTTTTTGTTTCTTCTACCATATACATGATGGTTGAAAAACATTATTTTCCCTTTCGGTTTATGATGGCGGAGAAAAGAAAGGTGGTGGAAAAAAAGTGAAAGTGTGACTTTCATGTATATTGGCTCAGTAAATTTCATGCGATACTATGTAATCTACTGAGTATACCTCGGTACAGCAGACTTCATTTTCATTCTGAGCGAATAAAGTAAGGGATTACTCCTCATCTTGCCAAGCTCACTTCAAATTCTCACCTCATATTTTGATAACTATCCTTCTTTAACTGCACGTCGGGCGAACTAATTCTGTGCCGCTTAAGTCTGATATGCTGAAAAACCATGTATGAGATGCAAAGAATGAACCTTCTTTAATATTTTCACCTTTCCTCTCAAATTAAACAACCAATTCTAAATACACGTATTACTTGTTTGATTCAGAATAGTTTAATTCCTGGCAATTCTTCGATATACTAAACAACTTAACTGCGGGAGGTAAAAGTCTTGACCTCGTATCTTTCCCTTCATTTGACGGTTAACGCGTTTCCTAATCCTCTCAAAACTATTACTGTTCAATTTGTTCATAAATTGCGCTCGTCTTTTTTGGACAAATTCGTTCTATTTAATAAATCAATAAAGTAAAATCGATGCAGTTCACCTTATGTTTGGGCTCTCGCATAGTCCAACGCTTTCGACATTGGCGAGCTATCGAGCCACTTCTGTGTTTACTCTACAATCATAAATTTCAGTCAAAGTGATACGCGAAGCCCTCCTAGTATTCCCTGTTTTCCGATAAGATGTAATGACAATGTTACTCATCCTGAGAGGGTTGAAAAAAATGATGAGAGTTATTTAATTTTTCAATCCAAGATCTTTAGATTTTATCAGCTTAGTTTCGGCTAGTAAATACTTTTTAGACCTCGTCATTTGTAAGGAAATCAATGTTTATTGATAACGCGTTCAAATTGAATTAGTTGTGAGTCGGCATTTTCTAATTATCTGTACTCAGCTGACGTTAGTTGGAGAAGAGAGATTGTTTTATTTATTTAACGAAGCAACGGCAGAGGAAAAGGATGAGTCAAATAATGCGAGAATTCGAATGCTACTGAAAATTACTGGTGGTAGGATGCAAGGGAAAAAAGATAGGAGATTTCTTTGTGATCCTTCATCAGTAACCCGTTTTTGATATTTTTACCTTTCATTCGGCTGAGTAAAGAAGCATAGAACTTGTATTTCGGGGCAATGGAACTGATAATCCCAATTTAAAATAAATCCATAAGGAGAGAAGATAGGTTTAATAAAATTCTGAGTGAAATTCAGATTAATAGTGGAAGATTTTATTTCTGCGAAAAATGATTCCATGTGACTAATGCCATAATCATGTTTCAACTAACATCGTATTTTTAAGTCATTGCCTTGATGCTTCGAATGCTTTCTCTGAAAGAGGGAATTTACCCAAATGACCTTATGTCGATAGTTCTGAAAGGACATCATCTTAGTAATGTGTTCATTCGAGAGTATGGTTCAGAGAAAAAAAAAACTTCCATCAAAAATGCCGTTCGGTTTGTCGAATGGTATTCGTCGCCTTGTCATCGCCGGCAAATATCAATTGTCCCTTTCGGGAAGAAGAATTTAAAATAAAATGAGAATTTTGACGATCAAATTCATGACTAAATATTCATTTATATATATTAATAAATATTTCCAAGAAGAACTACAAAACCGAGAACCCTTAAACTTTCAAGCGGCACTGATAATCTCTGTGTATGTAATTATAAATTAATCTTTCCATTGCCAGTATCTCCCTTGAATTATGCATGGAATTTACAAGGAGAGGGACTAATGTGGATGGCGATTTTGAGACGAGACCTGAATAGCGTGACAGAGAATTGAATATAAAAATTACTGTTTTTGCCCTTTGTGTTCCATATTACTTGTCTGCTTATTCAGCCACTTCCTTGAATCATTATCTCCTTCTTTAAGGTCTGGGTAATATCAATGTGGCCGAGCGGTTAGTGTGTATAGTTTCCAAGCTTATTCTCGTAGGTTCAAATGCCGTTTAAGGAAAACTTTTTACATTGTTCGTTCCAACTGAAAATAAATCTTGAAGGAAAGTAGTTATAATGCATTGATTGGGGTTTCTCGTCGATGAGAAAAAGACTTGAGAGGGCAAATCCTCGCTCCAACTATTATCGTATTTTTTTAGCAGTTGCCTTGGTGCGTCTAAACATTCGGTAAAACGTAGAATGTCTTGCATAAATATCTGATTTCTATATCTATAGTTACTAGAAATCTACTGTTTCAATCATTCTCTAAAAAAGACACTTTAACTTTTACTTTTATCCACTGTAACTTTCTTGTATGAATGAACTTCGCGACGGAGGCTCACAATTCAATTCATTGATAAAAAGGAGAATTGCCTCTTACTAACATCTTTACTCATCGAGTATCGAAATTAATAGTTACTAACTCAATGCTTTTGCTTCCTTTCCCACGGTCTTCATTATTTAGTAATAGTGACCGATGATTAAAGAAGATGCAATCGAGCATTTCAAAGTGTGGCCAAAACATTGATTAGATGGAATAATTTGGAAACCTTTTCTGCATTCCTTACTTCATGCATCCATAGTTTCTAAACAACTTTCTATGAATCATATTCAAGAGTCTTTCGTGAAGGGATGTGAGGTCGTTCATGTCTTAATTAACTGTTTATTTATGTCTTAATTCGGGATTATGAGTTCGCTGAAAGCCTTGCTAGTGGCAATGACGTTCTATGTATGCATTTATATATTTATTAGTATATTTATTTATCTATTGTAAGTAGCCCCATTAAAGTATACGTTGAACTAACAAGGAGAGATTCTCATGTAGAATGCCGATTTTAAGACAAGACCTGTATGACTGAACTGAGGAATGGGAAAATAACTGTTTTTTCCTTTAGTGTTTCTCTCCGTTAGTTAAACTCTATTAAACAAGCTTTGGAAACTTCTTAGCAAACCTAAACTTAATTTTCCGAAAAAAAAATTTCCCGGAAGAGAATTCGAACCACAGAGATAAAATTTTGGATTGTTCTTTGGATATTTTGAAACGTTGGACCAGACACTCTAACCACTCGGCCATTCCGATGATGACGAATGGAAAGATTATAATTATAGAGAAGGATTGATTAATTTCACTGCTGAAGGCCAGATAATGTCAGATAATATGACAGATGCATTTTAATTAATCTTTGACATTTTGAGGTTTTTTTTAAATACATCAGATGCATGCGATTATATTACTACATTTTTCTATAAATTAAATTAATTTTCGTCATTTTGAAGGAGGAATTCAGTAGTTGTGATATAAGTACCAAAACAGAAATTTAGGCAACTGAAATAAGTTAGGTCTTATGTAAAAAAAGGGCTAGCAATTATTGCAAAGTGAGGCCAACACATCCTTAGAGAAAAGAATTTGGAAATCGTTTCCCTCGTTCCTTACTCCTTACTTCCACAGTGTCATAACGACTTTCCATTGATCATATTGTTTCCATTGAGTCATTTATGTTCATATGTATCCCCTCCGTCGTTTCCCTTTGGAAAACACCAGGGCATAAGTCCTGAGGTCACCTCTCCCATGCACTGCACGCTCCCAAAGTCAAAATTCCCCAACCCCACGTCAAAATCTAACGCAACGAATGACTGTGGCAGAGGCCTCTATCCGCGAGGAAGGCCTTCCTCAACAGTGACCGTCTACCCTCTCCTCCCCCATTTCGTACCTGCTCCTTTGTCATATCTCTACGTCGAAAGAGAAATCGTTCTCTAATGATGGTGAGACGATGAAGTATTTTAACTAAAATAACAGCAATTTCAAATATCAGTTATCCTTTTCGGGAGGAATAATAGCAAAAAATGAGAATTGTGAAAATAAAATTTACATCCATTGACGTAATGACTTTCAGCTGCCAGAAAAAGATTTAGTTCTGTTTCTGTTACCAAATCCTGATGAGTGAAACACTTTTTTTTCTATTTCAGTACAGGAATGTGTAGGAAAGAGAAGTGCTGGAAAAGAGGGAAATTGTGACGTATACATTCCCTCGGTAAATTTCATGCGATACTATGAAAGTGAATGAGGTTTAAGTAATTCTTAATAATGGAAAAAATCTTGGCTAGTCTTTATCAATTGGTGCGGAAAGAATTATTTATAGACTGATTGGGCTGGACTCGTGGGTTCGCTCCATCGGTAACATTCTGACTCAGCGAATAGAGTAAGGGCTTACCTTTATCCTCATTTTGTCTCACTTCAAAAGCTTTCGGTGCCCAATGTCGGAGGGGATGTGAATCTAACCAACCTCCGACAGAAAAAAGTCGCAATGATCCTTTTTTAACATCTTATCTTACCTTTCATCTTACCAATAATATCTTAACTTTCTTCTGAAATTATAAAACGGTAAAATTGGTTATAAATAGTTTAATTCTTGGAAATTTTTCATATGCTTAACAACTTAACTGCGAGAGGTATCTTGACCTCGTATCCTTCCCTTCATTTGACGGCTAACGCGTGTCCCAATCCTCTAAACACCATTCCTGTTTAAAATTGTTCATAACTTGAGCCCACATTATTTGGACGAATTAGTTCTAGTGAGCCCACATTATTTGGACGAATTAGTAATTATAAATTAAAGAAGAAAATTCTATGAAGAAAACCTTATATTTAGGCTGCCAGTTAGCCAAAACTTTCGATCTTGGCGAGCTCTCGAGGCACTTTAATATATACCATACAGTCATATATTTTAGTCGAAGAGATGCGCGAAGTCCTATTAGTTTTCCCTGTTTTCCAAGAAAGCGTTGAGACATCTAAGAAATCTAAAATTAAAATGAGAGGTATTTCATTTTTCAATCCCCAATCTTGTAATTTGTGATAATATCAAGGTATGTTGATAACTCGTTTTAAATTAAATTAGCTGTAGGTTTTAAGTCAGTATCTCCTAATTTTGTTTACCCTGCTGGATATGGTCGGGGAAGAGAGATTTATTTATTGAATTAAGAAAGCGATGGCAAAGGAAAAGTAGGAATCAAATTATAAGAGGAAATCCATTCCTCTAAGTATTTGACTCCTACTTTCTTATCTCTTATTAAAAATACGAGAAAAAAGTATATCAAGAGAAATATTATTAGATTAACAGATTCTCCGGTGGGATGGGGATAAGGTAAACTGACGAACCATAAAAGTGGAGGAATCAAGGGCTTCCGCTTAGCCATTTGGGCAGCACGCTTCACTTTGTTGAAAACGGTTCCGTGTTCGATCTCTGGAGGAAATCCACGCGCAACGAATGTCAGCACAGAGTTGTCATGATTAGTTCTTCATTTATTTATTCCCAAACGTTTAATTTCCATTTTCCGTTCATTTTTATTACCATTATGGATTCTCGCGCGGGATTTTCCAAGTGGGGCCATTCGATCGATGCGATGAGAGAATCTGGAAATTCTTTTCTCCTAACTTACTTCTTACATCCATTCTTTCATAACGACTTCCCATCGATTATCTCCTTTCATACAGGAGTGTGTATATCCTTGAGCCTTTCATGCAAGAGTTTCAGGTTGTTATCTACCCCTTCGTCATTTCTCCTGCAAAAACCTAGGCACGTGGCCTGAGACTCCCTCCCCCATGCACTGCAAACTTCTGAAAGTCAAAATTTCTATCTATTAGAATAAGTATGCGATTGTGGTGTCTCAATCCTCGAAAAAGAGTCTTCTTTCCTGAAAGGAATACATCAACCCTCCCAGTTGTTATCTGCTGTACGTTGAATGGGAAATCATTCTCAAATTATGCCCGAGCAAAGAACTGTATTCTAATTTTACAGCGATTTCAAATATCGATTGTCCTTTTCTGGAAGAAGAATTGCAAAAAAATGAGAATTATGTCTGTAAAATTCATGCCCAAGTATTTATTTCTGTATATTTATAAATGTTTTATTGAAGTACGAATGTTTCTGCTGCCATCTCTTGATGAGAGCAATATTTCTTATTCGTCTTTCGGCAAAGGGTAGAGGAAAGTATGACTTAAATAAACATTGATTCGATATAGTTTATTGCCTTGATGCTATGAGAGTTACCGAGTGTTGAATGATACTTAACAATAGCAGTAAATTTCTTGTCGAGTTGTTTTCGAATGGTGCGGCAAGAGTTATTCATAGAGTGATTGGGCTGCACTTATGTGGACTAACTCCTCCGGTATCGTTCTAGCTCAGCGAGGAAAGCAATGGTTAACCACTTCTCATCTTGTGTAGTAAGCCTCACTTCAAAATCTTTTTGGTAGCCAATGATGAATGGAATGGGGATCTAATCTGCCTTCGGGCAGTTGACAAATGTCCTTTTTTGACATTATATATTTGCTGACTTTCAACTAAGCGACGGTTGAATTAATTCTATATAACTCAAGTCTTAGCAATTCTTCGATGTGCTTAACAACTAAGTATGCGAATCAAAATTGTTGACCTCCTTTACAACATATGCGGAAATTTGACGAGTAACTTGTCGTCGCATCCTCTCAATATTATTGCTGTTCATAGTTGGGCTTAAATGCAGCTTATATTGCATGAAAGAATTAATCCGTTTTTATAAACCAATGCAGAGAAATCGATGAACATCAATCTTATATCGTAGTCAAAGAGAGGTGCTAAACCCTCCTAGCTTCCCCTGTTCTGCGATGAAACATTAAGGCAATTTAACTGATAGTGAGAGAGCTGAAATTAAGATGAGAGGAATATATTATTTCGATTCTATATCTAATTCCTTATCCTTCCATGAAGCTATCAGCAAATTGCATGAAAAAATTACGATCTAGTGGAAATGTTTCCTAATCATTTTGATTTTCATCGTTGCAGTTATATTTTTCTTGGACACAATGAAGCAAGTAAGGAACATTAAATATATCTAGCTGGAGAAAATGAAAAGGATTTGGGATATTTAAGAGAATTTTTTTATCCCGTTATAGAAACTTGTAGGCAAGGGCATATGTGATTCCGCCTGGCTATGCGGCATCGCTCACGGCCACGACCTCAAGGTGGCCATACAATGAGGTGTTAAGGAGAGTATTCCATTATTCTGTCATTGTGCATATCGAGAGTTTATATAATACGATGAGGAATGTACAATACCATTTCCTGGGCTAGGACGTTGCGAAATTATAAATCTTCATTACAGCTGTAGATAAATTAGCAAATATTGAAAACTGAAAGAGAATAACTTAAAGGTGATTTTTTAATTTTAATATCTGAGATTTTCTATCATACTAAAAAACAGGAAAAGCTCAAACACTTTGAAATTTTTCAAGGGAATTCTGACTTTCAATTCGTAATTGAAATGCTCAGTATTTCGCAATTCCAAAAGAGAAGATATCTCAGGAATTGAGATTAGTCATCATAGCCCTCATCAGTGAACCGTTTATACAACTTCATGTATAAAAAAATCAGATGGGCTGAAACCTAGATTCTCCGATGGGCTGAAACCTAGATACACGATCACGTTTAGGTCAAATCCAAATTAGTAATACATATGAACGAACTTAGGGAGTAAATAAATAAGAAATTAATCATGACGATTCTGCGATGAAGTTCACTTTTAGCGCATCTGTTATATTAAGAATATTTCGCGGATGTCTATGCTTCTAAAATCTACTATGCGTCCTTCCGCATTACATGAAAGAAGTGAATTTCAAGATGCAAAGAAAGGTTTTAAGAGGTCTTGATTTGTAACCACGATCAATGGAAGGGTGTAATGCATTATGCACGGGGGTCTCGGTTTATGTATAAATCATTTCCCCTAATAAATCAGTGATACTCAGTTTAAAGTGTTCGTTTTTTATATTCTAATTTTCACAAGTGAAAAGCATAAAGTAAAACTTTGTAGAGAACTCTCCTGTGTGACGTAATCGAAACTATTCTCTTCGATGCTCATCTATGCGTGAGAACCGTAATTGTTGACTTTCTTTGCGTTATACGCCGAAATTTGACGGGTAACGTGTGATCACATAATTTTGCTGTTCGAAATTGTGCAGAACTGGAGCTTGCATTCCATGAGCGAATTAATTCCAGTTTTATAAACCAACGCAGAGAAATTGATATCCATCAAGCGTATGTTGTAGTCAAAGAGAAGTGAAAATCCTCGTTTTCGCTGTAATGCGACGAGACGTACTGACTGATTAACTGATTCTCTATCTCTATCTATCTGTCTCTCTATCTATCTGAAAGATGAGAGGAATTTGTTACTTCGATCTTAAATCTTCGATTTTTTCACTATATTTTCTGCAAATAATTTTTTTGACTTAGTAATTTGTAAGAAAATTGATGGTTATTGTTAAGGCGTTTGAAATTGAATTAGTCGTAAGTAATAATTTGGCTTTTCATACGAATCCCTACCCTGCTTATGATGGTCGAGGTGGATTAAACCATAAGAGGAATGGGATTGCTGTTTTTTATAATCCACCGCCGTTAATATTCAAGGGAAAAGTAGGATGGGGAAAAGATAGTGGAGAATACAAAGAAGTTATATATTACAAAGGGTGGGACAAATTAGTGTGGAGGAAAGAATAAGACAATTGAATGGCTTATGACAAGTTGTTACTATCAGTGATTACTTATGATCAATAATCTCAGTTTTGATACTTATATTTGTTTAAGATTTTCGCAAAAGAAGTTAAAGCTGCTAAAATATTTGAAACATTTGTCTCAAGAAAACTCTTCCATCCCCTTCAATTTCAAATAAATCCAAGTACGACAAAATACGTCTTGAGTCCAAGAAAAAGGAGACATTTCATCAAAATAACCGTGAAGTGTGAGATTAGAACTCGTGGTAGTCATACTTCTTTTAGTTCAATTGCTGCGAAATGAGTAGTGTCATTGGTCATTAGACTTTCTTGTGGTTTCATTAGATTTTATAGTACAGGTAGAGGGGTTCCCTTCTTCTGTTCCTCCTAAACTATTGGAGGGGTAACTCTCAAAGAGGAGAACTTTGAGGAAGGGGGTGAATAAATCATCATCTCCCTTCTTACCCTTCCATCTTTCATTCCCCTCTTTTCCGCATATAAAAGGCCTGCATTTTGGGTACCGCTCGTCAATCAGCGTCTGGAGTTCAACTAGGAAGAATTCTCGAGGAAGATCTGCTCGGCTCTGAAGTTCGCCGGAATTCTGCTAGAAGCTGATCAGTTACGACTTTGCACTGTGCACCAGCGAACTTCTACGTTCTCTGCGCTTTCGAGACTTCTTCAAAATCTACGCTGGAAACATTGCAGAACTTCGGGATCGCTAGGAAAGAGAAGTTAACCACAGGAGCAACCCAGGAGGAAGAACATTCAGCAAATGTAAGTTTGCATTATTTTTCACTATTTTTGCAAGTTTGAGATTCATTTGCTGGTGTAGTTCTGCCTGTCGTGAAGGATAACTTTCGCGAAATTTAAAGTTAGAACATTAATTTGGAAATTTAACATTTGAAATTCATTATAAAATTTCGTAGATTCGGTGATTCTGGAAAATCCTCCGCAGTGTTTAGTGTTTCGCGGAAGTTTTTAGTTTCGAATACTTTGCGAAGATCTAATACTGTTTCTTTACTTGTGCCTTATCACAACCTAGAATAATTAAATTTGTAAAACCATAGCTAATTTCTGCTGTTAGTTTAAATGATTATAATTATCGCACAGTCTTCTGCGGGTTTGCTGTTTAGTGCCTTTCATTCGGAATCTGTTTTCTATACCTTTTATCCAACTTACAAAAGCCTCTGAATCCTTGATAAATAATTGTAATATAGCTGTACTGTAAATCTTGGCCTTCGAAATTTCGCTGCACAAAGAGTTCGTTAGTTTGCTTAAATCTTTAATTAGATTGTCCTGTGCTGCAATTATTTCGAGAAACTGTATTAAATTGCTAAACTTTCTAGTAATGAATCCACTTCCTTTGCCTTAGCTTCAGGTGAACTTTATCACCACATTAAAATGTTTATTTTTCCGAAAAAGTAATTGGCCAAATATTCTTTATAAACAAACGTAATACTGCACCGTCGCGACGGTCCGACGACGCGTCGGAACGACTCGCCCTCTGCAATTCTTCATTAAGTGTCTGCTTTTGTCAAAACTTGTTAAACTCAACTTCCATTATGAACTTAGTTGTCCGGTTGTATTAATTGTAGATGATTGGTTACTTTTAGAATTTCTTCGTGAGTTTTTCGGTTGATACAACATTATCTTGGTTTGTCTAATTCTACTAAGTTTTTGTTTTCGGGATGCAAGACAACTTATTTTCAAGCAGCAAGGTAAAGTGCGTGTGTTGAATTAAATTACTTTCGATTAAAATTGTGTTTTTGAGCAAAGTCGGGAAGTTCTGATATTTTTTCCGTTGTATCCTTGTTCGTAGGGAGGGGAGTGTATGAGGGGAGGAAAAGAATAAAACTTCATGCTGATTAGAAGATATTACTGTAGAATTTAGCGGAGATGTACACTTCAACAGCAAGCTGAAGAAATCGAGCATCCAACAGAGTTGAGAAGCGCCGTAAGTTCAGTGTAATTAGTGTATCTATTTTTTTTCTAGTTTTTTCTTTTTTCTTTTGGGATAACTTATTTCGTTCATTCCAGGTGGAAAATACCGTTGACAGTTCATATTTCTGAGGCAATGAAAACCTGGCGTGGTGACCCGCAGGGTGAAGTTTCAAGATGTATTGTGAAAAATCTAATATCTGGAACATCTCTACGAAGGATTCCAAATTGGTATTAGTTTTGTATTAGCATGTAAGGTGACATCTAAATTTGAGCAAATTTCTATTCTAAAAAATTGATAGTCTAAGTTCTCAATTTCTTTATCGTATGGATGCTAATAGAATCTCTTTTTAGGATGTGGTGAATTCCTGCGAACGGAACATGCAGAAACTTGCCGATATTCATTCAACCCTTCAAGTCTTGTCTGATGCGAGCTATCATCTATTCTTCCTGCTGAATCATCAGATTCGTCGTGCATCAGGGGAACTTCACGAGATTCGTCGTGCATCAGGGGAACTTCAAGAGATTCGACTTGCATCAGGGGAACTTCAAGAGATTCGACTTGCATCAGGGAACTTCTTGAGATTCGACTTGCATCAGGGAACTTCTTGAGATTCGACTTGCATCAGGGGAACTTCTTGAGATTCGACTTGCATCAGGGGAACTTCGGACATCTTCTGCGCTGCAGCCATCGCGGAACCTCTACTCAGGACCACTACGGCTGAGGCACAATGGCAGCATCCCCGCGAAGATTCGGCAAAGGTAAGTGCGATTTCTTTAATTGTTCCAGTCGGCGATTCTTTTTTCCGAAACAGCGGTGCCGGTGGAGAGCTTTCGGAAAACATCCTTTCTTTCAGTTGGAGTGCTTGTCCAATTTAGGCATCTGTATTATAGGTGATGCCGTCCTGCGATTTTTAGTGTCCTGATCTCTGGGTTTAGCTAGGTTGCGTAGTACAATAGTGCCTGTCGGCTTTTTTCTTAATTGCCATATTTAATTCGTGTTACTATTGCCGAAGGAATTGAAGTGGTAAACGCAGCATAGTCGGTGGTTTTTTGTTGTGCTTCAAGTATCGGCGTTATTTTCAAAATGTGATCTTTTAAAAGGAAAAATTTCTTAGGTTTTGGCCGGAATAAACTCCTTAGTTTTAATTAAATAATTTATTCGCTGAAAGAGTTCAATTTATACCAGGCATTTATCGAAAGCTAGGCTGTTCTGTATCAGTGGATATAAACGGGGAAACTAATTTTTCAGTCCGGTTGAATTTATTTTCGAATAGCGGCTCTTGCATTAGAAGTATTCCACTTTCTTAATATCTCCGTTATTTACATTGAAATTTCTTCATTCTCTCGCGATAAAGTAGTCTTTTCGTCATCTCCTTTCCATTCCTGTTCCCATCAGTCTTTCATCTTATATTACAGTACCATTTATTTAGATTCGTTCAATTGGTTGCGTTATTACGTAAGCGGATTTGTTTCTTTAGAGCAGGACTTCATTCTTATTAAAGCCATTTTGATCCTCAATCCTTGCAGCAACTAGATTTTTGCATCGTTAGGAAACCTTGCTGTGCAAGATTTTGTAATTATCCCATCCATCTTAAATACTACTTGGATTTATTCGGTTACTCTTCTCGTCATCTGAATCTCGTCCTTGCATTCATTTTGTAGCATCTTCATTATTCTTTTGTTAGTATCGCTCTTTTCTTGATCATCTCATTTAGATTCTCAATTTTTAGCTTTGTCTCCTGTTCAGATATGGTTGTTTCCATCTGTTAGATTCTGTACTAAGCTATTTTATTCTATTTCTATTTAATCATTTTAAAGGTTATTCTTTCCCTTACTCCTTGCAGAAATTTAATTTCTTTGAATTTCGAGAGACCTTGTTTCATGATATTATTTTGTAATTTTCCCCTATCGTAAATGTGACTCGTTCAGTTACTCTTCTTGTTATTTGCATTCTCTAACCTTTATTTCTCTCCGTGTAGAAATAGTATCGCTCTTTTATTTATAATCTTGATTGGATTTTAAATTTTTAACTTCTACTGATACAAATTTACTTGTATGATAATCTTTCGATTGCCAGTATTCTGTTAGGGTTTTCTCATTTGATATATAATTAATCCTTCCTAAATTCGCAATCTTGAAAAATAATTTCTTAGGTTTTAGCCGGAGTAAAGTACAGAAAATTTATCCGCGGAAAAAGTGTAAAGCGTGTAATTCTTATATTTAATTAAAAGTTTAATCTATACCAGAAATTATAAGGGAATTACCAGTGGATAGGAACGGGAAACAATTTTTTCAGTCCAGTTGAATTTCTTTGCGAACAGCGGATCCTGCATTGGAAGTATTCCAGTTAGTTTTCTTTAAATGCGAATAACGGAGATATTGAAATTTTTCCTTGTCTCGATAGTCTTTTCGCCATCTCCTTTCCATTCTTGTTCCCTTAAGTCTTCTCTTAGTCTTATTTTCCAGTACTATTTATGTAGATTTGTTCCATTGATTACACATACTATGCAAGCAGATTTCTTATTTCTTTGGAGCCGAATTTAATTTAATTTTGCTCCCCACTCCTTGCAGCAATTAGATTTTTGCGTCGTTTGGAAATGTTGTTACACGGGATTTGTAATGGTCTCATCCATCTTAAATGCTACTCCAGATTTATTCGGCTACTCTTCTCTTAATTTGCATCTCGTTATTGCATTCCATATTTTGTAGAATCTTCATTATTCTTTAGACAGTGTAGCTCTTTCCTTGATCATCTCTTTTAGATTAAAATTTTTAGCTTTATCTCCTGTTCGGATATAGTTGTTTCTTTCTCTACTCTGCTCTAAAACTATTTTAATTATTTTAAAGGTCCTTTTCCATACTCCGTCCAGAAATTTAATTTCTTCGAATTTTGAGAAACCTTATTTCATGATATTTTTTTCCCCCTATTGTAAATATTACTAATTCAATTACGTTAGGTATTTTCATTCCATTACTTTATTTTCTCTTCCAGTGTATAGCATCCTCTTTTTCTTTATGATCTCTCTTAGATTCTCAATTTTTAACTTTTTCTCTTTATCATACGATATATGAATGTATGAGAAGCTTTCAATGTTAGTTTCATTCTGCTAGGGCTTTCTCGCAATTTTAAAATTGCTCCTTGCCAAATTAACAATCAGATTAATTTAGAAGAGTTGGGCTTTCCCCCCTCTCCCATGTTGTAATCCTTTCATGAATTTTCTCTTGCAATGATTTAACTTCTTGCATTTCTCAAGAACACTATGTAAGGTGTTGGGATTATTCAAGTTTTCGGAAGTTCTTTTCCGAATTGCCTTTAGGAAATTTTTTTTTCTTTTGATTAACACACCTGCATTCAGTTCTTTTTCAACTGTTATAATTAGGGTAATGACTTGTCATTAAAGAACCTTCTATTAATCTTCTCATTATACTTTCTCCGTATTCCTGAGTATCTTAATGCTTATCATACTTCCAGGCTTCTTGTTTCTCTTTAGTATTCTTTTCTATATTTTGACATGTTTCATAAAATGTCCTTTGCTACCTCCAGGACAATAGTAATATATTAGTGTAATGCCTAAGCTTACTTCTAATTGAATTTCACCCTTATAGGCAATCTGTGCTTGCAGCCCCATTCCTTGACTTAGATATTTGATAGGTCTTTATGTTACTCTCATAGATCTTGTAGAAAAGTTTCCGAAGAGATGCGAGACTTAGCATTTTTATCAGTTTTACCTTTTTAAATTTGTCAGGAAGTATTGTGCTTGATATTACAGTAAACTTATTTTCTGAATTCCAAAACAGGTTTCAACAAAGTTTCAGGTTAGATTGGAGACCTTTTTATTTTATGCAAAGCTAACTTAGAATGGCCTTTCATAGGAGTGCAAGTTCTAAAACTGTTTGATAGGAAACTAGGAAATGGTAGTAAACTACCGCAATCAGGACATCTTATAGGGTTTCTTACCGTTTCATCATCTTTGTATAGTTGGTCCTTCCAAAACTTAATTTTGCCATGTATCTTTGAGAATTTTTGGTTTACAGGACATATGAATTGATTCTGCACCTATTGGCCCAATTTGAGATGTTTGTGTATATCTTTCAAGCATTTCTTTCAATAAAATTTACTTGTCAATAGGTGCACTTATTTGGATTTGGAAGGATGAAATGTGTGTAGTGAATTCTAATTTCTAGGTATGTGAATACTTATAAAATATTTTTTTGCTGTGAAACTTGGTTTCAAGAATGTATAATGTGAAAGGATTGTGAAGTGTTTTGTATTTAATAATGTGAAATTTTTTCGTTCAATAAAATACTTCAAAATAAAAATTTTTTTCTTTGGAAAATACTATTACCACAACCTGTGTAAACTGTCCCATGCATCAAAGAGTTTTTTTTCTTCTAAGATCAGGAACATCTGCAATCCAGCTTCTTTTGCGAGTGATGAATTATTTGTGCATTTTGGTCCTTTGTATCGATTTGAATTTGATTATTTACTTGTTTTTCTTTTCTTTGTCTCTCAATTTTATTTGTGGATATATTTAACTTGTTTCATTAAAGGGTTGTTAATCTTTGCTTAGTATCTTTTTGATTTCCAATTTTTAAATTGTTTATTCAATGTTCAGATGTATGTTTTATAGCTTATTGAATTTGTCAATTTTAATTCTCAAAGTTCATTTGATTTTTTTTTTTTTTAAATTTTCTTGTTAAACTTTAAAGCATTGATTTGAATTTCTCATGTTCCATTTTTGATAGTTAAGAAAAATTGAAATATGAATATTAAGTTTTTTGAAAACTATTTTTGTTTTTGAATCTGTTGATTACTAGTAAATACTAGGTAATTTTCATTGAAGATTTTCACATATAAGATGGTGTTAATCTTTCAAATTTCTTTATTTTCATTCTATTTTAAAATTTTTATATGCTCTCCTGATTCCAAATATTTAGGCTTGTGTATTGGTCTCAATTCTTGTTAAAAGTTAATAAATGTAACAATTTAAGATTTTTTTCCTATGTTTTGTATTTGTAAACCAAACTGTGAGAAATGTAAACTGCTATGTGAAACAAATTTATGTAATTTTGTTTGTAAAAATGAAATTTAAAAAAATGTAAAGTGAAACAGTGAATAAAAATTTTTACCAAATAATTGTGTGGATTTAAATCGTTCACGGAAAAAGAAGGCTTATCAGGGCGGAGACTATCTCGAAAGTCTTTAGGTTGACTGTTCGAGATAGAAAAGTTTTTCAAGGTCTTAGGATTTTTCCAGGGATTTTCATCTGCATGCAGGAGTTGCGTCTTGCAGGAGTCCAGCATCTTGGAAAATTTTCAAAGTCCAACTTGAGAACACTGCATAATATTCTAAGTCTAGAACAGAAGTCTTACTCAAGACTTCTGTTTTGGACTTGGAATATTATGCCGTGTTCTCAAGTTGGACTTCGAAAATTTTCCAAGATGCTGGACTTGAACTTCTGCATGCTGAAATAAAACATTGTACATTTGGATAAATACTTTATTACAACATTTATGCATTAGTCACTTCAATTACAACAAAATACAATTTAAAACTTCCAAGTAAGTGGAAATATTCTGTCCAAAACACTTATTTCTATCAGAAGCAAGTGTTTTTGGACTTGGAATATTTCACCATGCCCTCAAGTTGGACTTGGAGATATATTTCAAGTTGTTGGACTTGAACGTATATGCCTTTATCAATTCAATTACAAAGAAATAAAATTTTAAACTTGGCCTAAAAATAAAAAATTACATTCATTTGCATACATAATGATGTTGAAATAAACTATTTTAGGAAAATATTTTACTACTTTACAACAATCAACTAATGGATAAAAAGAATTATATTTTAAACTTTAAATGCAAACTTCAATTTTGCTTCAAAATAAAATTGCCATTCACTGTTGCATAAAGATATTGAAATGAAATTCCAATTAAAACAAATCAATGATGAATAGAAATTTTATAATAAGAATTCAAATACCTTTTCAAACTTCATATGCAAAACTTCAAAAACCAGCATGTTTCTACATGGAAAGTTGGCTGCCTTGTAACTTAGGTCTGCTAAAAGTTGATACTTCACAGATAAGTACTTTGTCTTTCACAATGCTGCACTTGCATAGTTTCTATCAGTCCTGTACATGAAAAAATGTAACATGTTAAAACTCCACAATTATAATAAACACTTAGAAATTACTTACCCTCGGTAATGAGATTAGAGATGAATGGAACATCTAAAGACCCAGCATATAATTTACTCTAAGAAATGATGGATATAAATTTTAACATAGCACATTAAGTTGTGCGACTAAGCCCAAGGTTACCCAAGAATCAGCTAAGAATTAGGAAGAATCAATTAAAAGAATTAAGAAACAGCTAAGCATTTAGGATTCTCGTCTTTCTATGCAAATAGAATGTAATTTAAACAAACTATATCTCTGAGACATTTCTATTACTTTTACTATCAAAACTCATGAATTCACTCTACACACACAATCCAATCTTGTCAGTGAATGCATTACTAAAATGAAAGCTTTTAATTACATTATCAATTGCTTTTTTCTTGTTGCCTCTTCAGCGGACTCTTTTGTAATAGTCTTAAATCTTAACTATGGCTGAAGTTGTAGAACAACTATTAGGTTAAAATATTTTGCATTGATATGAAAGAAAACCATCATCATTCCTCCTATGCTAATGTAGGAACTAACTACAATAATCAAAATTACTTTTCAGGTTCAATTATAGACCAAGCAGCAATAATATGTTAATACACACTGGCTACACTAATAAAAGGTCTGAGCAAATGAAGAGTATTAACAACCCACTTACAAATGCATCTGAGAAAAAATCTTTCCTTTTGAAAAAGTTGCAAATGTTTACCAATCTTAAGAACAGCTTTTGATGGTCAAAATTTAAAGCAGCAACTATATCCTAATATTTCAAATGCTAAAAGACTGTAATTTAATTAAAATCTTGAATTTAAATTCAATCTCACTCTGCACTCAACTATAAAAATTTCTATGCATTCACAGTCTCATATCACTTGGCTTGAAACCCATTTATGGTCAACTACACGCAAGATCACCAGCTAGCTTTGAGCAAGTATCACAGTAACTAATATTATTACTAATTTGATATTAATTAACATCAACTTCTTTATTCAATAACTTAACATACAAAGGTAAATAGCAAAACAAATTAACAACAATATATATAAATACATCAAGTATGAAAAATAAAATTAAGGTCAAAATTTGTTTACATCTACATAAATACCCTGCAAGCCACCTTTTGGCATGTTTCAGGAGGTTTAAATATGATTTGCAGTGATTGTCTGAGTAAAAGATGTAATTTCCTTAAATTTTAAATTCAAGCTTTCACTAATTAATCAATTAATTCAATAATTAAGATGTCATTCATCTCTCGTCATTTATGTGGATTCTATAATTGAGCCCATTTAACAGGATGAATTTTAGACATGCAGTTTTTTGGAGTATTACTAATATTTGAATGCAACTGCTTAATAAATTGACATACACACAGTAGTGAAAGAGAAAAAAAGAATAATTATCACATAATGCAAATAATACGTGAATAGATAGTTCCAAAATTTAGGATCGCTAAATAAATTTTTCCAGCTAAAAGGAACATACTGAACTCCATAAGGTATAATGAAATATGTATTACAGCCTACAAAACCTTTATAAGAAAAAAAACTATTGAATTGAATAATAATCATTATCTACAAATGTTAATTATTCAATGTACTATTGATGATTCATTTCTTTGCAGTTTCAGTTACATAAATCTTATTCCTTAAACAATCACTTGCACTCATGAAAACTTTTGCATTCTGAATAAAATCATCTTCCTATAATATGCACAACATAAACAGGAAATAAAAATATTCTAGGAAAAAGAAAATAATAAAATTAACGCATAAAAATAATCTTTTTCACAAAACTAAAATACTTGGCCATCTAAAGTGCAAACACTTTTATTACAGAATATGTGACTTTTAATTTTGTGGTAAAAAAACAAAAAAACTTAAAAATATTCAAGAAATAAAAATTCAAAATGAAAGAAAACCTCATTCTTCTAGAGCTCAATTGCCCAGAACACTTTTTTAATAGCTATGTAGCAATGAACATCAAGGGCAAGTATGTACCAAGAAAATTTAAACTTTAATAAACAAAGATGAAAGTGTTTATGACTTTGATGAAATGTATGGAATGTAATGTTTAATTGGGAAAAATTTGACAAGTGGTGATGATAACACAGAATTTGCATCATCATCTGTAAGCTAAAAGTATTAGATGTTCTCAAGACCATTCATTTCTGAAGTCCCCAAATCTATTAGCTTCATCAACTACACTCATAGGAAATTTTGCCTATAGGAAATTCATTTCAAGACCATGCTCCTCAAATTGCTTACAAAATACACAATAGTTAAAAGACATGTCTTAGAAATTCAGCTAATTGTAAATTCACATAAGAATGCAATGAAATCATCATTCTAAAGTACACATTCTATGTGAACAGAATTTAAAGTATTCTGAAATAAATAAAGTCAACTAATGTTATGTAAATGCATCCAAATATCCTGATCCCAAACGTGTACATTTATAAACAAATTTGATGAAATGGTCTTGAATTTTAAAATTAAAATATCAATAAATAACAATTACAACACAAGTAATACTGGAAAATAGTTATAGCACAATTGTCGAATTGAGAGTTCTCAATGCAAAAAAATCTCTTGCTTTTAGGACTCAATCGGCCTACCATTTGTTGAAATGCTTTTATAATGGCTCTGCAATGCAAAGTGAGATAATATTCAAGAAAATATTTGAAAAATTGAGGACAGAAGTTTAAAGAAACTATAAAGATAAAATTAAAGATATTCAGCTAAATATTACATGAAAAGAAGAAAACATGCCTAGAGATCTTTGAGGCTAACTAATTCAGAGTTTCCAATGTCACTTATTTCTCCAAAACCTCAGTTGATCATATCTGGGTACGAACAAAGGATTTTTTGCTTCCATGGAATAATTCCAATTTCCTACCTTAAAGGAAATTTCTTTTAATTTTCTTATACCTGTTCATTAAACAATATAATCCAGAATCAAGGACTCAAAAGTAAAATTCAGAATAAGACTTAAAAGGAAATAGTTCATTGAAACAACTAAGAAAAAGTACACACAGCTTTCAAAACAGACATGCTAAGGAAAAGATCTGCCAAGAATGCAGTTGAAATTTAAAAGAAAGTGATTTATCAAAAACTGACCAAAGATAAAATATACCATGCATTCAAACATTATGAGTAAGACTGCATTGCATATCTGAGTGCATGGTCTCTCTGAGTAAAAACTTCTAAGTTCCCAAGGTCATTTGCTTCGCTAAAGTTTCCCTTAATAAAAATTTCCCGTAAAAATCCAATAATGCCATACAGAGTAAAATGATAAAACAATCTCCCCCATCCAAAAATATTTTCACAACTGAAAAATATCTAATTATAAGACGCCTTTAATTTGTCAAGAAGTAGATGTAAATGAAATGCGACTATTTCTAACATTTGGATGAAACTCCTTAATAAATTGACACAATACCATTGTTGAGGGGGAAAAAGAATAATCATTGCATTATACATTCACTGTATGAAAAGATAATAGTTTCAAGATGGACAGTGAAATAAAATTTAATCCAAAGAAAATTCTGAACTCCAAAAAGGCATAGGAAAGAATGTATTACAGCCTACAAAACATAATAAGAGAAGAAACTATTGAAAACGATCTACAAGCATTAATTATTCAATGCTCTAGTGATGATTCATTTCTTTCCAGTTTCAGTTACATTAGTCCTATTGCTTAAACAATCACTTGTGATCATGAAAAATTTTGCATTCAGAGGCTAACACAGATATATTGTGCTTTGCACTGTTCATAAAATGCATGATGAATAAAAATAATAATTGTTTTTCGAAAAGTAAGTCATTAAAAAGTCGCCAATTTCAATACAAAAGAGAATTGTTGTAAAAATGGGTAATTTGTCTAAAACATACAAAATGTATAGAAGTAATAAAAGTATATTGGAATGAATAAAAGAATAAATTCAACCTACAGAATAATCTTTTTCATGAAAGTAAAATAAATTAGCAGAAGATTAATCAATACCTAGAAAACCAAAATGTAGACACCTGTGTTACAGAATGAATGGACTTAATTTTTGAAGCTAAAAACAGAAAATCATAAAAAATTAAAGAAATAAAAATTCATTATGAATGAAAACCTCTTTCATCTAGAACTCTATTGGCCCAGAATATTTTCCTAATAGCTCTGTAGAAATGAACATGAATGGCTAGTTATTGGGAAATTCAAGAAAGTGAAAATTAAATTTTCACAAACAAAAATGAAAAAAATCAAGTCTATGATGAAATACATAGAAAGTAATATTTAATTGGAAAAAATGTTGCAAATAGTGAAGAAAATAAGAATATGAATAATCTAAAAGCTTAATGCACTCTTTTAATGTTCCCAAGGTCATTCGTTTCTTAAGCGTTTTGTCAACTTAAATATATCAACTTCTTTCACTAATTGCTTTCACAGGAAAGGAAATGAAAAAAAACAAAATTTTTTGGCGTAAGGAAATTAATATTAAGATCCTGCCTTTCAAATTGTTTATAAAATAAAATTTTAAAAAATGCAGCTAATTATAGTTTTTTTAAAAGTATTCTAACATAAATAAATGAAGTTAACAAATGATACATAAACGCATCTAAGAATCCTGATCACAAACACAAGGAATTATAAGGAAAATTGATTAAATGGGCTTGAATTTCAAAATTAAAACACCAACAGGTAACAGTAATTGAGTATGTAATACTTAAGTAAGAGATCCAAATGCAAAAATAACTCTCTTTTCTGGAATACAATTGGACCACAATTTGTTCAAACAATTTTCTAATAGCTCCATAATGTCAAAATATAAATTAGAATAAGACTTAAAAGGAAACAGTATACTGAAAGAACAAAGAAAAAGTACACACAACTTTAAAAAAAACATGCCTAAGAAAAGATCTGCCAAGAACACAGACAAAATTTCGAAACAGGTGATTTATCTAAAATTGCCCAGAGATAAAAAATTCAATGCATTCAAAATAATGAGTTAAAAAAATCCCATGAATGTCTGCGTGCAAACTGTCTAAGTTCCCAAGGTCATCTGCTTTGATAAAGTTTCCCTCGTGAAATTCCCTTTAATAATTAATTTCTTTGGCCCGCTTGTTCTATTTGAAGTTTACTACCCATTTTTTTCCCTCTCCCTAACATCTTTTGCCATGAAAAAAGCTGAAGAGCTTTAGCTGAACTTCATTCACTTCATCTGCCTCACATAATTGAAATGCAAGAAACTGTTCAAAATAAAATTTTTAATTTAATGTAGAAATTCAAAGAATTTTAATGAATGCTTTGAGAAATGGATGATGTTTATGAAAATTTACCAAATACATGCTAAGATAGCGGTTCAAAGACAAAAAAAGGTGAAGTATAATCAGCCTGCAATTAATGGATGTGATTAGGTAAAGTCATAATCAATGACTGTAAATTAGAATGGAGAAAAACAGCAGAATTAAATTCTGTTGACAACAAAACAACAACATACTAATCTTTGATAAGAAAAACAAGAGTTCAATGGTATTAAATAGAAAAAGGAAAATATGATGAAAAAACTCAAACGTGAAGTTCAATCAGAGAGAGATCAGTGAGATTTTATGTATTAAGCGATATTTTCATAGCAAATAATAGATTATGCAAATAAGATGACATTAGCTTGAATAGGAAACTGAACCACTGAAGTTGAACAAAAAATTTCAGGAAATCCTGGATCATACAGAACTAGCACTTTCCTACCAAAGACAGAATTATGAGTGAAATACAATAATCTACAGAAGAAATCAAATTTAAAATTAAGATAATCTACCAATATGGCCAAATATATTGAATTTTCAAGAGAGCAGGAGCAGAAGGGCATCACTATAAGATTCTAAGCCATAGCAGTGTGGAATAATGAGGATGATAAAATGAATCACTATATATCTAAGAATTGATACCCTCCAACATTAAGAAATAATGCTTTTACGAAAAAAATGAGACGAGTAAGTCAAAGGTGCAACAGGAAGAGAGAAAATTGCTGCCACTAACGTTATTCTGAAAGAAAAAACTGATTCATAGAAGGTGCAATTTCCATAATACATTTCACAAAGGGTGTAAAGTGGAATTTGTTCAAAAAATTGTTTACTTACGCCCATCCAGGGCTTAAAGAAGAGCTTCTTATGCCGCCGGCTGGACCTCAAGATGAACCATGCTTGCTTGCTTTTACTGCATCACTGGGTCGTCCTAATTCCATGTTACCAATGCTGGTTATCCCGAAAGCATTTCATTTCATCCAAAAAATATCTTACTATTGACACATAAGTGACTGAGATGAACACAGGACAGACAAAGGCTTGACGAAACCGAAATTATCGATTTCTGCACAATTCTCTCTCTCCGAAAGAGTAACGTACTAGGATGGCCATGGGACACACCAGATTCCTTTGACACGTGGATTCACTGCGAAACAATCATTACACATTAATAATAATTAAGGGCAAAAGTCTTTTGAGTAAACTTAAGTATATATAATTAATTACCAAAAATTTGACATGTGTTAACTGGATTTAATGGAGTCGAATGAACAGATTTATCGCATCTATCACCTTGATTGAATCTGTACAATTTACTTGGCATCGTCTGTTGAGCGCTTAATTCGATAAATAAAAATCTACTGAACGAAACAACGAATTCAAAAGTCAAAAATTCAAAATAAGCCATAGAAATAAGAAGCACATGTCATGGTCAGATAATGAAAGGTACACGCAAGGTATCCCGTTGATTCAACGGTTCTTATCATTTCAGCAATTATTCTTCGACAATGATTATTTTACAAAGAGCGGAAAGTTTAAACATGAATACACCTAAGAGTAATTCTCAAAATAAAAAATATTTCAATTATAAAATATGGAACTCATGACATTAGAGAGAGTGCATACCTTCCACGACCGAACTCTACCAGTTGTCACATGATTCTGACATAAAACGCGCCATCGCGCACTCTGAATGAGACAGTAGAGCAACGATAATTTTTTTATAGTGGGAAATACGAAAGTTACCTTTCTACGACCTTTATATACACGGAGAAGAATACACGAAGAAAGACTCCCAGATTTACAAGGAGACACTTAGAAATGAGCAATAAATTTTAGCATTTCTGCCTCCCATTTTTCTCAACTAAGCTCATCTTTCGGTTCAAATACCAATTTAATGGGTTTTTCAACTTTATGCAAAGTATAGTTTAACATCAGCGGTCCTATATAAATTATATTCCATACTTATCTTCAGATATTTTAAAATATTGGGATGCTATCAGCTAATTTCTTTTATTTCTTTACTTTTATTTTACAGAAATATCTCCAATCATCCAAATTGTTTCTCTTGATGGAGACTAGAAATCAGAATCCACCGTAACTTACCCACTAGTATAGATCCATTTCGTATCGCTACATCTGACGGCCTGCCCGATGTTTGCCATTCATGTTGTACACTGTCAATAATTATTCGTGTGAAAAAGCATTGCGAGATTATCCGTCATTTAGCTAATAATAACTTGCATGTATGATAACTCGTATAAGTTATCCAAAAAAAGAAATAAGATTTATGAGCATGAAAACTTCGCGAAAATCTACTATTAATTTTTGCTGGCTTTTCTCGATTTACGTGATTCGTAGTATAAGGTTTATCGCAGCGGCCTACGGCCACCTCCGTGGCTGCAGTTGCCACGGCTAGTAACGCTCTCGGATATAAAAATCAAAAACTAAAGTTCTATTCAAGACATAGTCCCAAAACAAATGATAAATGGAAATTTTAACATTCATCTCACTTTCTCTAGCGACAAGTTCTTTTCACGGGAAGAACAAGAAAGATTTTGTTGACCTATAAATTGGGCCGCACATTTAAAATTTTCTATGATTATGTTCCACATAAATAATTTTCTTCTAAGTTTTGGTTGTTCAACAATAAATCATGAGTAATTTGTATGTGTGCAGATTATGACTGATGGGCTATTTTGCTAACCTCATCTGAGCAAATTACAAAAAGAATAATTTCCCATAAAGGAAATTGACCCATCTGTTCTAGTTTTCCTCAATTAAACTTGATCATTAAAATAGCTCTCAACCTTTGGTAAATCTCATTATTTCAGTTTTCTGACGTTATGTTTCACCCTAATCTTCCTTAATTTGTAATTCGGTCAATTTAATCGGCTGTTTCTTTCAGAACCACATTAA
Organism: Pachydiplax longipennis; assembly: GCA_036926295.1. Lineage (NCBI taxonomy): Eukaryota > Metazoa > Arthropoda > Insecta > Odonata > Libellulidae > Pachydiplax > Pachydiplax longipennis. Next base: position 3,671,636 of record JAVFKF010000003.1, read on the forward strand.
TCACCTTCATACCTCATTGAATTCACTTCCAATTATATCTTGAATTCTTTCCTGTCTAATCTCCAATTCGTATATCAGCCGCCTGAATTCAGTAAGAGTGCCAATATTATAAATAATGTATCTCTTGTTTCTTTGAATGTATCCAACTTCCCCATTCCAAAAAAAACAGGACTGTCGGCAAAAGAATGGCTAAAGAATTAAAAAAATTTACAAAACCGAAAAATGTGAAAAGAATGTCATGAAATGATAGTATTTACAATGAAATTTTCAAAAAATCAGAGCCTAGATATGGAGGCTCCATATAGAACCTATTCTTCAAAAGGATAGAACAGAGGTTACGAATCTATAGTAAAAAGGCTCACAGTGGCAAGCAACAGAATTTTTTGTCACACGGAACTCTGATGGCACCATACTTGTGACATCACTTCACTTAATATACCTGAGTCTTCAGAGCAAATAATGTGGACTATGCCTTTTAGTCACGATGTTTACCATTTACGTCAATTATAACATCTTAATCCCATATTTAACGCAATGAAGTATATAATATCAGCATTTCACTCCACGGTTTGGCATCACAACGGCACGTAAGTCATTATCATTAAAAATGGAACAAATATGACAGTCTTAAGGCAAGATTCGCAATCCTGCAAAAGAGTATATAGTTACCCTAATTTGAGGAATCATTAATAAGTTTCGTCATTAAAATGATTAAAAAATGTGGAATGCTTCACGATTTTGCGTGTCATCCTTGCGCAGGGGCCATGCTAATCTTCTCTGTATCGTTCCAATTTTAGTATATGTACCGCCGAAGCGAGTACGATGCTATTGATGGTAGCTTAGGTATATATACCACTCACAGGTTGAAATGAGTGACGGTGATGAGCAAGCATTATTAATCATTCTAAAGAAAATTCATAGCATTTTCAAAGTTCTGAACTGACCATATCGCGCCTAATTGTGCGAAGATTGTTTTAAAGGATAAACCAAATTCGCCCGACAATTTCTGAGATTAAATTTATCAAATTCCAGTGGATGTGTTAAACACGTGCTAAGGGTTGGTCGAAACCCCTTTTCATTTTGAAAGGATACAGGTAAGGACACCGTCCCCACTCTAGGGACCCCTACGGCGTCGGTCGGTAATTCCTATGGTTAAGTGATTCCTATGGTTACCAGTAAGGTCTACTTCGTGTAGTCCGTTTCAGATTCGCCGCTGGTGAACACGAAAACCGAAACTGGCCTGTAATAGGAAAAACTCATTTTAGACGTGGGAAGCACCTGAAGACAGCTGATAACGACAAGTCAGGAGTAAAATATTCAACATGCATTGCAGAGATTTCCATAATTCCATTTACCTTATAACTGCAAGACGAGTAGCAGTAGTAGGGTTCATTTTCAAATTTAATAATGAATTAGAGCTAAAAGTCAATATAATAAGAAGGGTAAGGTCGAAAAGTCTTTTACGTCGAACTTGCCGTGGGGAAGAAAAAATTTCTCCCCGGCGGGGAATCGAACCCCGGTCTCCCGCGTGACAGGCGGGGATACTGACCACTATACTACCGAGGACTACGATTTATAATCGTAAATTATAATGGAGTCATTTCAAAGAGTACTTGTTGAAGCTTAACCCCTCGCCTGTTAAAATCTCTGGCGCGTAAACAAACATTTGCATTTCGAGAAGTACTTTCATAAAATCATAATAAAATATCGGCAAGGGATGGTTACAGTCGATGGTATAATAATAATTCTGATTTTCTTTCGTGGATGTCTCTCAGAGGAAATTTTCATCTCATTTAAGTACCGTGGGTATGAAAGTAAAAGAGAAGATTTTAATGTTAGCCGATAGCTGAAAATTTCTTCAAGTTTTATCTTTACCTAAAATCTACTTTTCCTGCCTCTTAATTTCATATTTTGTTTTTAAATTATTTCAAGCTTTTTAGTTACTAAAACGATCACATTTTAAAATGCTTTTAACATCCTATTTTATCTAGTATCGTCGCCACATTAAAAATAATATCGGTAAAAATATAGGTTGTAGAGTCAGCTTTGGTTATAAGAACTAATGCTATGGGGCGCTTATCATGGTAACAATTTTGAAATTTAAAATTCTGTCGTCCTTCGGGCAGCACGACCGACCAAACATATAGAAGGAATAATAATTTCCTTTCTTTTCTTTTTTGTCACTTTCTTTTCTTTACTGGTAGTGCTAGATCCTTGACTGACCCGAACGCGACAACGCCAGTGAGGCGCCTAGAAAATCGGGTGGGGGAGGTACATGCGGGATTCAACTACCGACGTTTCTTCAGGACGGAAATAAGTTTCCGCGCAGAAGATCGTTGCAAGTGGACCACTTTCTCCTGATCGTTACACAAATGGCATGCTTTTCCCTTAGCTCCCTCAGAAATTAATGTCAAAATCGTACAGCCGATATTGCGGCAGAAGGAGAGACATCTTGCGCACGATTGACCAAACCTGTTCCAGTTTTAATTCTTTCGCCGAATGGTCGGGCAATTGCGGGAAAGTTGAAGTACTAAATAGTGTGGAGGCAGGTGACGCGATGTTTACCTCTTTAGGCGGGCGGCGAGTAATTGCTGGAGGGTAATATGACATTCGAAATCGATTAGTTTTTGAAATTCTCGCCCTAGGAATCTTTAATTCACTCCCAAGGTATTAACGCGAAAACTGTTCGGAAAAAGTAAGATATAGATTTCAATATACTGTCACAATTTCAATTTCACAATTTTCAGTTTAGCATTTTCGAATCTAAAGTCTATAAAGTCTTTATTAAGGCGTGATTGAGACTGAAAAGTCTCTTCTTCCATCTAACCTTTCGGCAATGATTATGTATGCATAAAAAGGTTTGTATAGGTGAATAGGAATAGAGAGGAAAACTTTAGAAGGAGTGGAATTAAAGAAAAACCTAACGTAATATCTTAGGATAAAGGAACCACTGCAGGAAAACACCCGTAAAGAACGGGGGTGTGAAAAACCTGCGCAAACCTACTGACAGTACATGCTAAATGTCATAATAGAAAACTGTGAATAAATTAGAAATTACAAAAGCAGTACCATAAAGAAATTACAATAACTATTATAAAATAAAATCGGAAAAAGGATAAATTTCAATAGTAAACAATGAGGAAATTATAAATATGATTAAAACACAAGATGCAACGTTTGAACGAAGTTGCAAAAATAATAATATCAAATTAAAAAGAGGAAGTTGGAGGAATTCAATAAGAGAAAATAATAAATGTCACAAAAAATAATAGAATAAAACATTGAAATAATAAAAGTTATCATGAGAATGAAACTTGCTAAAAAGACATGAGAAATTTAACAACTAATTAAAAATAGTGTAAGTAATAAAGTTAAAAATACGAAAAGAAATATTTTTTATAAAAAGGACTTAAGAACAAGTACGTACAAAGGACAAGAAATATGTATATACTGAATACAGATTTTTCCTTTCCACAAAAATGTTTTTATTCAAACTACCGGTTTCGGTGTACTAACATCTTCCGGTTCGAACAAACTGAATTTTCAGAACGCCGAGACTTACATTGTAATTTGGTTGATGCTAGACAAAAACACAATGTAGAAGAGTTGGAAATTAACGTACAACAATAATCAATTAGGAGGGCGAGTGGGAGGGGAAATTTACTGGTGACTATGGGATGGGGGAGAGGGCGGATTCCAAGATGGGGGAGGGAGAAAGAAAAACATACTCGTTAGTAAGGAAAAAATTGGGGTAGGAGAGGTGACGTTTAATTTCAAGCTGTTCCAGGGCATTGAGTCGAGGACTTTGACTTTCAAAGTGAAGGATTTCTGGGGAATAATCACTTGAATGACCATTTTCAAAGAGGTGTTTGGCAAAGTGGGAGGAGGGAGATTTATGGAGGAAAGTTCTATGGTGTTCTTGTGTTCTGATGTTAAAATTGCGGGTTGTCATTCCAATATAAATTCCATCACAATCGTTACAATTTAGTTTATTACCTGGTCTATCTAAAGCATTGAATTTATCTTTTGAATTGGCTAGTAATTTCATTAGCGTGTTATTATTTTTATACACTGGAATCACGTTATATTAAAAAAAAAAAAAGGTTTTGCAGACTAAGAAATGGAGCCTTTAAATGAGAGGGCCACACATCGAGGGGTTTCTGTATAAGTTACAGATGCAAAAAATTTGTCTGGTAATGAGGTTCTTTTCTTTCCGTGAAAGTAATTTGTCAATTAAAGTGGCGGGATATCCATTGGCACTTGCTATAGCTTTAATAGTACTTAATTCGCGGGAATAGTTACTGGGGGAAAGGGGTATCTGAAGCAATCTATCGATAGGGCTATGGAAAGAGGCTAATTTATGGGAGTAATGATGGTTAGAAAAGGCAGGAATAATACTATTTGTATAAGTGGGTTTACGATGGATGCTAAAATCAATCTTATTATTTTATACCTAATATATTATCTACTGCTTATTTAGAGGGTGGTCTGAAAAGTTTTCGACCCCAGATTTTTCAGAAATCTTCAGAAAATTTTCAGAAAACATGTCGAGAAATGGCGAAATGTTGGAAACTTATTATATAAATTCTCTGCAGCGAAGTGAATTAATGCAAGAAACTATAGCTTGAAGGTATTAAATGACGCATGATTTAAGAGGAATGTAGGTTGATTTTTCTGTAACAAACGAACATTGATCAGAACGTCAAACGGCGAATATATTGGGCTTTGAGGAAAGGTTTTTTGGCTAAGATTGATGACAACTGTATTGTAGTGCTGACTAACTTTTAACCGTTTCTGAGAAAAATGCGTTTAAAAATTGAAAGTTATTCCTGGCTATGCATTAGTAAATATATTGATTTTAATCTCAGAAATAAGCGTATTTGCCCAATTGTCGCGACATTTTAGCGTTCTGTTTCACAAATACGCAGAATAAAAGTTTTCGTAAGATAAAAATTCCATTTAAGTGAATTACTTTCTCCAAATTTTGCTGATGTAGTATTCGTTCTGTTAAAAATGCTTCAAAGACTCGTTCTCACAAGGAGGCCCCCACAAGAATTCGAACCCGGGACCGTTTTTCAGGAGCTCACCTTGTAATTCAGAAGCTCAAAATCAGGAGGTTTGTTAACGCTGAATTCCATAAGGTAATCGTCCATATGATATAAGTAAGTGAACACGAGTGAAGAGGAACGGAAAAGCCGAAAATTTTATGTTATGTTAGCTTATTATAGATCGATCTTTTTCATTTGGTAATGCTGGTCGATTCACAAAAGACCATATGCTATAAGAAAGATTTTAAGAAGAATTTAAAGTTTTGATTGAGAGATTTACTCTAAATTAATTAAGAGGGAACAAAGAACATTTTACTGAAAGCGAGTTCGATAAGATTATTTTCAACTGAAAGTGTACAAAAGCCATTCGAATACTGTATACCGTTTCGATAACAATCATTAGAATAACTTTCGCTTTTCATTGCTGAATGTTTTTTATTTACGAATCAGAGGAATATTTGTTTGGGTAAAATTAGAAAGATAAGGAGTTGGTAAGACCTGGGAGAAGGGCTACGGAAAATTAAGAGTAGTTGGAAGGTCCGCATTCTTCTTAAAGTTTAGCTACGAAAATCGCCACCATGCGCCTCGACTTGGAAAATTCCATGGCTTAAGTGCCATGCATTGGATAAGAGCAAGGGCACGAGCGACGGTATTTATAGGATAGTGATTGAGAGGATTTTTTCCTACATTTGATGTACATTTGAAAGATAATGGACTATTTTGCATAAGTAGATTGCAAGAGTGAGAAAAGAAAATCAATTATTACAATTCTGCCAAACCTTATTCCTCTCCCTAGACTATAACATTGGACATAGATATGTGCACGCATTTGTAATTCAATACTTGGTCCAAAATTAAATTGGATGATTCAAAATATTACATATTTTTCATGTCATTTAAATAATATAAAAAAAGTGGGCCATGAATTGAATGTACACTTCATTGATGTGCTTTATCATTTACAATAGTTTTATAAAATGTCGCCGATTCGAACCTACTCTGACCTGCCCCTCTGCCCCAACCTACCCCTGTCTCTCCCTCCCTTCTGCCCCTTGCCTAACCTGCCCCTTACTGCCCCAACCTACCCCTGACCCTCTCTCCCATGTGTCCCTTGCCTAACCTGCCCCCTACTGCCCCTTTGCCCCAACCTACCCCTGTCTCTCCCTCCCTTCTGCCCCTTTCCTAACCTGCCCCCTACTGCCCCTCTGCCCCAACCTACCCCTGTCTCTCCCTCCCTTCTGTCCCTTGCCTAACCTGCCCCCTACTGCCCCTCTGCCCCAACATACCCCTGTCTCTCCCTCCCGTCTGCCCCTTGCCTAACCTGCCCCCTACTGCCCCTTTGCCCCAACCTACCCCTGTCTCTCCCTCCCTTCTGCCCCCTACTGCCCCTTTGCCCCAACCTACCCCTGTCTCTCCCTCCCTTCTGCCCCTTGCCTAACCTGCCCCCTACTGCCCCTCTGCCCCAACCTACCCCTGTCTCTCCCTCCTGTCTGCCCCTTGCCTAACCTGCCAACTACTGCCCCTTTGCCCCAACCTACCCCTGTCTCTCCCTCCCGTCTGCCCCTTGCCTAACCTGCCCCCTACTGCCCCTTTGCCCCAACCTACCCCTGTCTCTCCCCCCCTTCTGCCTCTTGCCTAACCTGCCCCCTACTGCCCCTCTGCCCCAACCTACCCCTGTCTCTCCCTCCCGTCTGCCCCTTGCCTAACCTGCCCCCTACTGCCCCTCTGCCCCAACCTACCCCTGTCTCTCCCTCCCGTCTGCCCCTTGCCTAACCTGCCCCCTACTGCCCCTTTGCCCCAACCTACCCCTGTCTCTCCCTCCCTTCTGCCCCTTGCCTAACCTGCCCCCTACTGCCCCTTTGCCCCAACCTACCCCTGTCTCTCCCTCCCTTCTGCCCCTTGCCTAACCTGCCCCCTACTGCCCCTTTGCCCCAACCTACCCCTGTCTCTCCCTCCCTTCTGCCCCTTGCCTAACCTGCCCCCTACTGCCCCTCTGCCCCAACCTACCCCTGTCTCTCCCTCCTGTCTGCCCCTTGCCTAACCTGCCCCCTACTGCCCCTTTGCCCCAACCTTCCCCTGTCTATCCCTCCCGTCTGCCCCTTGCCTAACCTGCCCCCTACTGCCCCTTTGCCCCAACCTACCCCTGTCTCTCCCCCCCTTCTGCCCCTTGCCTAACCTGCCCCCTACTGCCCCTCTGCCCCAACCTACCCCTGTCTCTCCCTCCCGTCTGCCCCTTGCCTAACCTGCCCCCTACTGCCCCTTTGCCCCAACCTACCCCTGTCTCTCCCTCCCTTCTGCCCCTTGCCTAACCTGCCCCCTACTGCCCCTTTGCCCCAACCTACCCCTGTCTCTCCCTCCCTTCTGCCCCTTGCCTAACCTGCCCCCTACTGCCCCTCTGCCCCAACCTACCCCTGTCTCTCCCTCCCGTCTGCCCCTTGCCTAACCTGCCCCCTACTGCCCTTTTGCCCCAACCTACCCCTGTCTCTCCCTCCCGCCAGCCCCTTGCCTAACCTGCCCCCTACTGCCCCTTTGCCCTAACCTACCCCTGTCTCTCCCTCCCGCCAGCCCCTTGCCTAACCTGCCCCTTTGCCCCAACCTACAGCTGTCCCTCCCTCCTATCTGCCTGTTCAGTTACCTGTGCCCCTCTTTAACTTCTACCCCTACATACCATTTTGCCTTTCTCTCCCTATGTATCTGAGGGAGAGGAAGGCAATGTTTCTATAACCCCTGCCACGGTATTCACCTTGACCAATCCCATTTTGCACCTCCCCACCTTCTCTCCCACCTAGAAAATTATATCCCTATGTTTCATTCCTTTTATTTGCTTTGTCCCTTTCTTTCTCCTCTCTTCCTTTCCCCTACTACATAGTTACCCTTCCCCATTATATCCTCTTTATCCCCATAGGTTTATGTTTATTAGGGAATCAATGGAAAATACAGTGATCAATAATAATTCATTTTCCTAGGCTTGCAGATCTTTGTGTCTATACAATCAATTCATGTTTGTTTTATTGCCTAGGATGCAATTTGATATAATATACATGTTATTATTATATTTCTCATTACATAAAATGTTACAAATTCTTATTTATGCTTATACATTCATCAAAATATAAATTTCTAATTGGAACAATGATGATGTAGGTTAAGGTAGCAGGGTAATATTTTTATTGCTATTTATATGAATGCCAAAAATAATACTTTGGCATAAATAATATTGGCTGTATTAGTTAAAAAATTTTATATGTATTTACAAACAATAATAATAATTAGTTTTATATTTTCCATATCTGACAGTTATAAATATACTTATGAAAACATAATATATTGGATTCAAGATAAACAGAAATGTTTTAAATATTTTTTTTAATGTTTCTTTTCAGTTAGGTCTGCCTTTTCATTGGGGCACCATCTAGTTCTTCCTCTTCTTAGGTTATTGGTCCATTCCCAAACCCTTACTCTTCTCCTATTCCATATCCTTGTGCTTGCATTCCACTACATTGGATCACATGAGATATGAGGTACAGGCACACCACATGCTTCCTCTCTTATCTATATTCCTTCTCTTGACATTTTGCCATTAGTTTTCACCTTTCAGTTCTATAAAAAATATTTAATCAAATAGAATTGTTGGATATTTCTCTCTGTCTTAGAATTTGCAAGCATAATGTATATCAAAAGAGAATACTGGATTTTACTTTAGATTTTACAAATGATCTTGAAAATATTATGACCTATACTGAGTTCTAGAACTTCTATTAAAATCAGAAAAGGGAATAAAAGATCAACAGTTCCATACATATTGACTTATTTAGAAACTGGATTCTAAGAATGTTAACAGAATAAATTCCTGTTACATATTTTCTTGGAAATGGGCAGTAAATTATCATAATGATTCACTATTAGTCGTCAACCTTTTAGGTGAAATCCTTCAAGAAAATATAAATTATATACATGTAACAATTAACAAAAAGTTGGAAATTAGGATTATCATTTATAACACCTGCACAATTTGCAACAAAATTATTAGAAATGGATGAGTTTATATATAATCACTATACTCCAGGCAATATATATTTACTAATTAACAAACTTCCACTGCAGTAAGACATAGAATTTGTTGGTATATATTTGAAATTAAACAATACTTAATTTCGATATTATATAAAAACAGAATCTAACCATTTGATTTATTGAGAATGTTTTCCTCTAGATACCTTAGTAGAGTCAAAGTTTTGAGAATATTCTATTTTAAGCTTAGTATTTGGGAATATGTTAAAATTTCTATCAATATATTCTAACCATTTTTATAAGATAATATCACTCAGTTACCATTAATATCATTCAGTTACCTACCATTTTCTGAAGTATGTCCATCACTACACCTTTTGGTTGCTACAGCTGAAGTAGATAAGTGAATCTGTAAGTGAAGAATAATAACTAATCAGCAAATGCAACCAATAAGAAGGAACATTCTAATAGTATCAAACTGTACTACTAACTTGTAACGGAATTATCGAAAAGTATAAGTGTAAAAGTAAAAATGTAAGTGAAAAGTAAGTAAGCCTGATAAAAAAATCATGTTATCGCAAGTAAATATAGGTGATCAATCTTGCCTTGATAAAACAATAAATAAGGAATGACTTTCACCCTCTGAAACACCTAAATTGACTGTCTTCTCTCATCAACAGTTTAAATTCAACTTTACTCGACATTGCTTTTGCTAGATAGATCACTCTTTTAAAAATATTGTGTATTGGAAATATCTTAACAAATAAAGAGTTTAGCACACTTAAAATTCCCATTAATAATTTACTCAGGGAAAAGAAAAGCCACCAGTAGTTCTGTCATGTGACACCGCTTATAACAATACCCTAACATAGATTTCATTCAATAGATAAAAAAAATCCACCATTGGGATCAATTCTAACATGAAAACATCCTCTAATCTAAGGTATCTAATAAACCAGTATATTAAATTTTTATCTCAAATTTTCTTTTCTACACAATAATCAGTGTTTCAAGAATGCACAGGATTAAGGGTAAAGCATATTGCATCACAAAGTGTTATTTCCTTTCAGAGAGAAAAGTTAAAAGAAACAAACAAATTAAGTTATAAAATGTGAAAATCTTATCTGAAGGAAAGAGCATGTGACAATTGTATTCCGAGATTAAGAGAGCAATTTGATGGATTAATGCACTCTCTTTGATTATTTGGATGCAAATAAAAGTGGAAAGGATTTACAGCTCATGTTTATACTTAATACCCAGCTTTCTTTTAAAAAAGTGAATGGGAGAAGTTTACTGATAGTAATGTCAGCTATATGATTCATCTCAGTTAAGGATATATGCACGCACAAGATAAGAGCAGGTGATACATTGAACTAAGACTATGATCATTCAAGGGATGCTTCAGGAGCTGTACAACATAATATTACTTGTATAATTAATCAAGCAAATACATAGTCAAAATATGGATTATAGACCAGCTAATGTAAACAATATGTTCCATTGTTTCTCCAGTCTCTTCCCTACAAATACTTTCCAATTGCAACAGATAAGAGTTAAAAAGGGAGGGATCTCTTTTTTGCAAGTTTCTAGAAACTTTCCATTTTCAATAAGAACTAGAGGGATCTACCAAATCAACTCACCTCTTACCTCAAGAATGAACTTTTTCTAATTTAAATCATGTCAATGACACTACCAAAGAAAATTAATGCTGTTAAGGCCATTAAATAGTTATTAAGTCATTTAAATAGTTAATATACAGCTATTCACTTAAAAATTGAACAGTGTAGTTCTTTTTTGATGAATTAAAGTAATTTAAACTTGATATTTCAGAATTCACTGCCTGCTATTTGAAAACACTGTCTGAGCCAGAACATCCAAAGGTTACTTCTCGAAATCAGTCTTAAATTGGTTCCTTCAATTTATGAATAAACAAGTAAAAGTTGCTTGCATACTGCAAGCTAATTGGAGAAAATTTACAATAAGTTCCTCTTACGGGTGCCATCTTCGAAGCTCATCCAGCAAAATTCTTAAAAATTGCCGCAATACATTTTTTATGTGAGAATTTTTCATCCATCTGGCATCGAACTCACGTTAATATGTAACCTTTCTTTCACTGGTTCTATAGAGAACTATTTCAAATGCAAACGCTGTGATTTTGAATAGTTTCCTGCATAGAGAAAGGCCTCGAAACAATTTTTAAAAAATAGCATAAATGACCACCTGGCGTCGAACAAAGGACCCGTTCGTGAGAGACAATGGCATGGGAATGTTAGATAAATGCCACTCTGACGTGTTTCAAAGTAACAATTCAGTATCTTATCGGGAAGGTCCTAAAATAAGAATCCGTTATTCCCATTTGAAATGCATGGTAGAATCGGAATGACACTCTTGCATCGAACCAAGGACCACTGGACCACCACATGGAGCAGACTCTTCTTTTCTCCTGTTTTTTTAACATGATTTTTACCTCTGCTCTCAAAATTTAAGCGAACACTCAAATGATCAACTTTTCATGCAGTTAAAATCCACAAGAGCTGAAAATATTAATTTCCTTGTAATGATAGATTGGTATCAAAGAATATCAAATTATATTAAAGGGCAAGGGGGCATGGATTATTCTCAGTGAATGATATCAGGTTAAATCTTTGTGAAGTACGTCTAGATTAGGGCACAAGAAATTCTTAACTTTTACCGATTCCTAACAACTCGGGGAATACAGTTATATAAACTTTGAAAGTGTGCATCTCTTACTGAATGCAAAGTGACGTTAATCTGTTATTGCACAGATAATCATCATTAGAAATTCGATGTGTTTAGACATGCAATAACATTACGTGGAAAGAGTAACTCATTCTTCACCACACACAAAAGTCATCCACAAATCCTGATTTCAAAACAGTGATATATAAAGAAAGAAAACTCATGTTAAGACACATTTTTAAATGTTTGTTTGTTTTCAAAAATTTTAAGAAAAGAACCATAGGATATGCAGCAATAGTATATCCTATGGAAAAGAAAAGGTGTAGAGTATTTCTTTCACCTACCATTTGCTGGGGATTTTATTTCCTCCAGTAAATCCAAAGTGATGTCCAACTGTATCTGTAATTGGGAAAGAAAAATATAATTGTTTAATGTGTACAGAGTTAAGAAGCAATCCTGAAATTAGTTTTAATGGAGAACATATAATCATCAATTATTAGCAATTTCTAAAGGCAGTTTTCTATAAATTTATACTATTTATTCCAATCAATACTAACAATAAAACCCTAAGAAAAGGAAAGAGACTCATCATGACAGATTATAATTTCATTCCTTGAAAAGATTAATGACTGAGAAGTTGGGGTACAAGCCACATTAAAATAATCTATGTTTTTGTACTTTATCTCATTGGTTTAAAGAAAATTACACTTTAATACTTCTAAAAATTAAATGTAAGCCAGGAAAAGAACAAAAATCATTTCCCAAACCATGAAAATCTTTTGTAGGTATTATATAGGAAATGCAGTAAGCCCACCGTGAAATAATTAAAATTGAAGTAAGAATTATTCAATTTTCATCTTCTACTGCTATGATCAAACCTAATAATCTAAATCTTACACATTTTTTGAAAGAAATGCAATCACTTTGGATCTCAAGGGGAATGGTTTTTCTACAACTCAATAATTTGCACAAATTTTGCTTCATTATATCAGCATTCCAGCTATTTCAAATCAAATATAATATTCCATGAGCAAAATTAGAATCTTTATGAAATTTACCATTTTTTGAAGCTTGCTTCTATTTGCACTACTATTTCTTCTATTTTAAATTTAGAAAGGCAATAAGCATATCACAGACAAAAGTGAATTTTATGTACATTTCTTATGACAGCCTTGACTGCTCCGGGGTCCAGAAAAGGACATGACAAATAAAAAGTGTTTACTATTATCTGAACAGGAAAGGCTTTTAGCATTAACCAAAGGTTGTAAGCTATGCATCTTTTAGTTCATGCGTTTTAGATGTAAAAACGCATACACAAATACATACACTCACACACACTCATGACTTACTTTAACATAATAGACGATAGGCCTGAATTCCATGTGCATTCTTGCTCTTATGGAATGAAGGTGCTCGATTTAAAGTATCTTCTTAGTTCTAATGGGGTAATGTTATTTACAATTAGAATATATACCAAAATTTTCCTATGTTTTACCATAATTTTTGAGAATCTGGAACAAAAACGATATGATATCTCTATCTCTTCAAGTGGTTGAAATTTTAAACACAGCTTCAAGACATTCCTTCCGGAGAGTTACTTATATCGGATAGATAAATATACATACAAATTGCGATTAGTTTCCATGATAGCTAATATGCGAACGAATAGAAAACTTGTTCATGAGCAACCGAAACCAATGCGCCGATTGTAAATTATATGAGGAGGTATGACTAATGATAACCAGATATTTACACAAGGTCTGCAATTTCTCAAAATCCTCTATTAACTAGAAAACTAGGTGAAGTAAGAAATTTCTTCTCCGAAAGGTCTTATGCGGAATATAAATGCTCTTCGTGAGTAGCCTTTTAAGAGCTGAGCATCGTACTCAACGGAGAAAAAGTGATTATCCGCTTACATTAGAAAATGAAATATTTCTCCCATATACTCAAATGCAGTAAACATGGAAATTATTAACATTAAATATTATTTAGATTCCAGAGTTTGATTACGAAAGACACAATGAGAGCCTTGAACTTCAGAAAAAATTAAATGTATATACAGCATGAAACGTAGGCTACCTCTTCTAAGAAAAACTCTATCGAGAAAGTCACGGAAGATGTCGTCTTGCGGGATACAACAGCGTCGTCGGATAATTAAAAAAAAAAAACGTTTCGCCAACACTACCGTTGGCTTCTTCAGGTGAAGTGAAATGCACTTCCCAGCACTTACTATTTATATATTTCGACTCCGACTTATACTTAGAAGAATTTGAAAAAAGAACACTCGAGACCGCTGAACTCACTCCATCGTTATGGGTGAGATACGTGGACGATACTTTCGTGATATGGCCTCACGGAAAGGAATAACTACATAATTTTCTGCAACATCTGAACGCGCAGCACCCAGCCATTCAATTCACCATGGAATGTGAAAAAGATGGGCGTATTCCGTTTCTGGACGTTTTAGTGTCAAGAAAAACAGACGGGAGCTTAGGACATTCTATTTACAGAAAAATCACCCACACGGACTTGTATGTACCTCAACGCGGATTCCCATCATCATCCCCAACAAAAAGGTGCCGTGATCAAAACCTTATTTCACCGAGCCGCGACCATATCGGACGTTGAGTCTATCATTCCTGAAGAGCGTCATCTTATGAATACCTTAAATAGAATTGGATATGGAATAAATGCTAGTCACGGGCCGAGGAGAAAAAGGAAAATTGAGAGCGACGAAAAGACGGAACGACCAGCGGCCTATGCATGCATCCCATACGTCCGCGGGACCACGGAAAAAAATCACGAGAATTTTGGGGAAATTCAATGCGAAAACAAGATTCAAAACTGTAAAGAAGATTCGAGAATGTTTTCCGAGCGCGAAGGATAAGCTACCTCCCACCGCATTCGAAGGTGTTTATAAGATGGACTGCAAGTGCGGAAAATCCTACATTGGTCAAACGGGACGTTCTGTCACTTGCAGGATAAAAGAACACCGCAGAGCGGTGAAGAACAAAGACCGAAAACTATCAGCGATAGCAGATCACGCATGGTCGGAGCCAGGCCATGATATTGACTTAGAAAATACCAAGGTCATCTACAAAGAAACTAAATATTTTCCCAGAATTATACGGGAGTCGATAGAAATAGCAAAAACGCCCAACAACTTCAATCGCGAAGACGGTTATCCATTATCTACAACATGGAAACGACTGCTGAGCACATCAAAGACCTCACGGCGCCTGGTGAAAGGACAGTAATGAAAAAGGGGGGGAAATATATAAATAGTAAGTGCTGGGAAGTGCATTTCACTTCACCTGAAGAAGCCAACGGTAGTGTTGGCGAAACGTTGTGTTTTTTAATTATCCGACGACGCTGTTGTATCCTGCAAGACGACATTTTCCAATGGAAACTCACAGCGAAAGCCTTAGAGCCAAAGTCACGGAAGGTCTTACAAAATATCAATCGGCCTTGAGGAAATTCCACAACTTAATTTACTTTCTTCCACTTAAAGGCAACCTAATAAAACAACGACATAGAAATAGAAGGCTTACATTTATAATTAAATGGAAAGTATTTGGAAGATGACATCTGAGATTATATGCAAGAAGCAAAAAGGAAAATTCATCGACCTGCAGATCCCAGCTTGAAGGCTGCCGGAAGTTTAGCTTGTTTAAACACCGTAGGTGGTCAATCCCAGAAAAATTTAGTCATTATAACTTTTAAGAGAGATAGAACCTTTATACTAGGTCCAAGGGCCACGTTGGAATGAAATCGAAACTTCCTATTCAATACCCATAAAACACACTCTTACTTCTAGATAGAAAATTTCAGACTGTAAGATTATGGCCGATCATTAGATATATATATTATAGAACACTCTGATTTTGAAAAAGATTAAAGAAAGATTAGTTGAAGCATGTGTACTTTGGAATACGATACAACCGTCTTTTTCAAGTCTGCATTCTCAGGTTTCTGTGAATCATCACCGCACTCTTTTCAAAGTAACATTAGTACTGTATCCTCTTGACACTCAAATCGCTTAATCCATTGGATAAAGAAACGCGGTAAAATTTATAAGTAAAACGACATAACATTAACATAGAAGAGATTTGGATTCAATTTCCAAATTTAATGACAATATACGTACGAGGAACGATCTGAAGTCATATTAAGAAATTGCATAATTAATATCGTTTATACTGTATCATTTAGGCTGTCATGTTTAATATACAAGTTCAATGAGTTAAATATTTATTGGAGCGTACAGAAGTCATACACTGTCTAAAATATTACCTTAATCAACTTAATTCATCCTTTATTTCGGACGTCAGCAGTGACCTTTGAAATGAGGATGGTATTCTCAAAAGTAACACTACTTGTTTTTCCTATTTTTACGTACCGGTATCCAGTCTACATATTTAATATAAGCAGTACATTAGAAATCACTTATAACTCACTTTACAAAATTAACCAAATATCATTATAAATATCTGGAACCACAAGACTTAATGAAAATATCATATTTTATTCACAGGAAAGCTTTATTTGCCAAAAACCGACTAGAAAGAAATATTCTTACGCGAATAGTATTCTAATTATATGAAGTCACAATAGACGTCTACATGATCAAGGCCGTATCGGTTGAATTTATTTGGATTTAATTCAATTGCAGGTCGCGTAAATGTATACTCTTCACACAAATTCTCAATTAGGTAGCTCAATTAGGCAACGACAATTACGATTTAATGGATATTAGATTAAATTACAATTTTAATGTATATTCTCAATGTATAAGGTCCAGGTAAACGCGAATAATGAACTTCTCAGCTATAAGACTAGTGAACGCTAGATAAATCTCAGTATAAATGAAAATAAAATTAAATATAATAAAAATAGATTCAGAGATAGAGAACAGCACAAGCAAAAGGTATTTTACTGTCATTAACGTCGCTATTCATTAAAAAAATTGATTTTGCTAGCTCCAAGTTTCCCCTCCCATTAATGATTAGTAATTGAAGGTAACATTACGGATGCGGCTGTTAATGACATTAATGTTTTTATAAACATATCGTGTTAACTTTACTGCGTATTTCGTAGAATACATTTATTTAAACGATTCGAAAAAGTGTATGTGGAATAGCTACAAGGAAATATATAATACCTGAAATAAATAAAGGGAAAAAAGAAAATGAGTGATATTTTAAGGCACAAAGCTCACCAATAAAACAAAGCCAAACGTAAAAAAAATGAAAATAAAAAAGACTTACCGTGTTAGGGCCTCCGAAATCCTTCTACCAGTGATGACGGCACTCAAACCCATTCACTTTCACAAGTCCAGACAAAAAGTAGAAGAAGAAGACATAACACAGGTTCTCGAAATCTAAAAGACGGAAAAACTTATTAAGTCACGAATAATACAAGAGGAACTTCCAAAGATTCAGTATTCAGAGAGAGTATATTCGATTTTGATATCTTACAATTACCGTTGATAGAATCGACTGTTAAAACTTTCGTGATATTGACAGTAGACTGAATTTGAACTCAATCCCATGACTTAATTCCATATCAGATATATATGTACTAAATGTATGAACACAACTATAACGCACATATTCCATTTAGCGAATACCACGAAATACAAAGTCGTAAAAAATCTATTCCCAAAATATTGGAATCTAACGTTGTATAAGAAAATAGTAGTATGATTAAGATGCAATCAACTTAAGTTGTTCTTAAGTTGATTGCATCAGATTATTCTGAAAATTGTATTATTCAGATTGATCTGAAAATCGAATTTGATTTCCGTTAAAATATTGGCTGACGAAATTTTCCACCGACATTGAAAATATAACCGTGAATTGATTAAGGAGTTTTATTTTTAAATTGACACTTGATGAATTCGAACAAGCATACATATTAATGTCTAAAATATAATCATAATTGAATATTTTAATCACGTTCAGCAAGTATGCAGGTGATGCGACAGTAAATTCCGTTATTTAATTTAAATAGCGGAACAGTAAATTCCTGCTAAGAAGCTCGTGAATTAACAATATATCAATGTTAGATTTAATATTGATTAATTAATTCTATATTTTGTAATAAAAAACTTTCACAATTCATGCTCAAAAGCGACTTAATGTTCAAATCCTATTTAATGAATCTGAAAACCAGATCGTTCAGAAAAACAATAATAAATTGGAATCCAAAATTTAAGAGTAAATGGGTTCGAATTCCCTTCCAGAAAGTTCGAACTTGCTCTCCTTTGATATATCTTCGCATGCAGTCGCTAAAGTAAGACCGGAGTTTTTTAAATTAAAACATGATGAACAACCACCGGAATCGGGAATAAATTAACGGTCACATAATGGGAATTTCTAATACAAACGCAAGATAACGAGTAACTAATATTAAACACAACCGATCTGATCGTGGATATTGTGAAAATTAAATTTTAATGAAATAATGAAGCGTCGAAAATTCGTCCATCGAAATTACAAAAAAACTAAAGGATAAACAACATTAGAATAAACAATTTGCATAGATTCAACCAGTTTGAGTTAATTAATTTCAATCAACTTACCAAAATTGGAAATTCCTCCATGAAGACTGCCGATATCTTGACGGCGGGAACAATCTTCTCTACCAACATTTGTCGATTATTAAATTCACGAGTGATAAAAATTTAAATAGAAGTTACGCTAAACTTACGAAATTTTTTCTGGATATTGAATTTTGCATTTTCAGCACTTCAAAAAATTCAAATCTTAACGACTTTTTCTAAAAGAATCGGCTGCAGGACGTCTGCTTCCAACGAAGTATCTCCAGGAACTGAATTTTAACCGCCAAAATAATGTTACGTCATAAATACTTACTTCCGATTGGTCGGAGCGACGGTTAAACAGTAAATTGTTTTTCTATTGGTCAGTCGAATAATTTTTATATTTTATAAAAAACTTTCCTAGACATGGAATTGAAATTTAATTTATTAAAATAGAATTGAAACATAAAAGGAACAATTTCGGGATATTAAAATGTTCATAAAATCGTTTGTTTATACCTCGAGTTGTTTTCGTGACTCCAACGACGTATGGTTATCCATGAACAAAAGAATGCTAATAGGGATTTACCCATTTAAATATAAATGTTATGTTTTTATCAATAATAAATTATACTAATCACTGAATTGTTTACATTTATTCGTCCTATGTCATTTACCTTCATTGGAAATGTATAAACTGACATTTCGATACCTTACAGACCTTTTTCTTACGCGAGATTCGTTAAAATTAATATTACTTCAAAATTGCAAATACACCTAGTGAAAAGTTAATAAATGTTCTTTTTGTTATCATTAGATGTAGTTCCGTATTTGAAATTACAAAAGCTTTGAAAAGATTAAGTTTCAGAGAATATACGGAAGAAATGTATTAATTGTTTTCTTTTCGATCGATTAACTTTTGGTTTCTTAAGCACAAAGATTGTTACCTCGAACTATTCCTTCATTCCACTGCCATTCTCGTAGGTTTAATGGTAGCGGAGAGAGAAGAATTCCACTTTGCCAAGGCCATTGGATTACGGCCTCCAACTTGGGAACTGATAGAAATTGTCTCACATTTTTTCACTGATACACTTTTCAAACGATTCAAAACTTACTGTACGTAAATATACAGTCAACCACTTTCAAGGCACTTGTAGCACATTGTCATATCCACAGATTAGAAACCACCGAAAGCCCTTTCATAACATGAACACGTCGATTTGGAGATCCATTAAGGGAGACAAAAGAGCGACCAAAGAACTACGGAATTCGAGAATTCACATGACAGGAAGTACAAGTTTCGATTGTCAGTAATTCTATATCATAATTCGCTCTCTTCAAGAGCGCAGTTTACTATGATAGTAAATGGCTCATCGCTTTTCTATGCTTGTTAAAGAAGAATCCGGTGTTGTTTTGAAATTCAAATGATAGTTTTGATATATGTGCTGAAGAAGTTCTTTATTTAGAACTCAGGATAGTGTTTTCTAGTGTATCTGCGTTGGCAGTTGATATTTTGAGCGAGTGTACTTTTCGATGCATATTCGTGAAAAATAGTTTACCAGCGTAAGAAACACAGGATTTCTTACAATTATAACTTTCGAAATTGCAAAGACTATGAGTAAGAATAGTGCTACAAATCGCCTGCAATGTTCTGAGTATCGGCGTATTTTTAGAGGCAAAGGTGATAGGAATTGGTGCCCTGTATGTCAAATTCAAAATAAGTATCTTAAGAATCACCAAATCCTGAAGCAACGATGTATGTAGAATGGATCAACTTCGTTATGGAGGATAATAAAATGGGATTTCTTTGCACATATTACCACTCAACGTCGGTTTCCTAGAATATGTTAGATAGCATTATTACGGGATTGGATATTCCTGGATGTTCATCATTAATTGACAAGTAGATGTATGGGTAAAGGATTTTTATATAGATTTATTATAAATATGGCTAATGAGACCACACTTCTTCCATATTATTTGCAAAAGATGTACTTCATCTGGCTCTGTATGCAGCTAGTAATATCCTGGCAAAGCATTCAATTTGTTTGAAAGCTTTGGCTAAGCCAATTTTTATCCAAGCAAGATTTGATAGAAGACAAAATTGAATACAAATTTCTGAATATATCTAACATATATATTCACATACGTTTCTTCTTTCTACAACATGAATTCTAATACTTTTCATTTTATGGACCATCAATAAAGTCATCAATCTGGCTTGTTATACCCACTCCTCTGTATTTACCAATAAAAAGCTTAATGGGGATGATACTGACAAGTCAAAGTGAGTTAATATGCCCTCATTTCCTTCCTAAACAGGAATTCAAATAGTGGAGAAGAAATAAATAACTTCAGAAATTATTTTCATGGTATTCAATAAATAAATTCTAGTTCATAACTCTTGTTTTTTCATATTAAAGCAAATTTCAGTTCAGATGAAAGGATGGAGCATGAAGATACATATTTATTTATGCTGTTTAACATTAACCATAAATATTTAATTCATCAGGAATTGATGCGTGGAGATGCTGACTTGGCTGTAAAATATATTTTCTCAATATAACGAAGCTTATTTCATGGCATTGAATGTCTTCCAGTTTTTTGCAAATCTTAGTTTTAGAAGAACCAACCCTACTATATTCTAATACTCTATAATATTGTATTATGTATAGAGGAGGGATATGTCTTTTGGAATAGAAAAGAGTATCATGCATCTTTCTTTTTCATTTATCTCTGTCTTGTTCATCACATGCTAAAATAAAGGCTACTAATGTGTGAGTGTTGCTAAAGTATGGCCATTATCATGGTGGTCTTTCTTAGAATTGAATTGTATAAAACTGTTATTTTTAAAGTTACTATAAAGCATTATGTGGGTTTTCCTATGGTTTCATTCTGGCTCAGTAAGAAAAGCTAGAGTAGATGACCTCACTCCTTAACTTCCTTGGTAAGCTTCACTCCTCCTCCAGCTATATCGTTAGCGGATGTCAAAGAAGTTAAGTTTCAAAGCAGGAATTAGATTTATTCAGAATATTTAAAGGATACTCGAGATATATCAATAATAAGGAATTTTCAATAGAAATAAATTTTCAATCAAATCACATAATCCACTTTCATGATTAAAATATTCATTATACATATGATTGAGTTTGTAAAATGTAATATAAATAATGTAATTTATTTGTAGAGAATATTCTAAATATTTACCTTAAGGCCATGATAAGAAATTCATGACAGAATAAAAATTTTATACATTTCTGATAGCCATGAGGTTGTTTTTTAAAAGATTGATAAAATACAGCATTGCAAGCATACATGATTCACTTGAGAGAGCTACCTTAATCCTATACCCATAACATCAAATGAAGCTTTAATCATTATGTCTTTAGGTAGGTAATTGATACAGCTAAAAATGTAAAAGTAACTTTTGGAGAGGTAGTATGAATCACAAACATAGATTACTCGCATCAATAAATCCAATGGTTTAATTTTACAAATGTATGTCTTTTATTTAATTTTATTGCTAAAACTATGAAATCATACAGTTTTAATCTGCTTATTTGCAGTTCTATTTTTTTGTTTGAGGAAAGACTTACCGCTATAGAAATTATAGGAAATGAACATTTGAAATAGAATTTAAATCACAGTTTCCAATCAATTTCCTTGTAAAAATAAAAGAAAATAGAACTTTTTGTAAAGCAGAATGTTTTTTTACATAAAGTCTTCGATAAAGTCTGAATTTTATGTGCGGCATAAATAAAATATTTTGAAGTAAGGTTAACTTTCTGCAAAGTTTTGGAATAACAAAATTAAATTGTATTAAAGTAAACTTAAAATTAACATTACACATATCTTTATAGTAAACTTATTTAAATATGAAATGAAACTTTAATTTAATATTTACGAAAGTTTTTCATAAGATGACAAAAAAAATAGAGAATTCGTGTTATCATTCATTGAAAATTTTACATGAAAAGAATTGCTTAATGAGGTCGGAGCTACATTGCAAGAAACCAATAGTAAATTGACAGCAACTAAAATAATCGCTAAATTTCTTCCGTGTATTGTCTGAAAAGTATTTTTTAATTCTTAGTAATTTTGCATTAGCAACTACATATATTAATAAATATTACATATATAGTAATTCTTCTCTGGATGCCACTCTCCGAAATTGTTCCATCTATATTTAAATGCTATTAGAATACTATTAAATTTCAATTCTATGTCTAGGAAAGTTTTTTATATAACATATGCACCAAAGAAAATAAAGGATTACATTTCGGGTAAAGATTCCCATCATCTTCAAAGAACTTCAATAAAATATTATTTAGAACATATCAGTGGAAATGATTAGCCTCCGATACTCAATTGGTTTGAAGGGAGGAAAATTACGTCATTCCTAGTGCTCCTTGAAAAACATGAGGTAAGGGAAAACCAAGTTGAAGTACACCAATCTTGAAGTGCTGTATTAGATTAGGTTCTTAGTAGAAGTGGGAGAATTGAAGCCTCCGGTTCAGGTATGCAGAGGATGGTTGGAAAAGCTTGGAGACAGAGTGTTGGAGATAATACAGTACAAGGCAAAGAACGTTAAATGACGTAGTAATGGGAAAACAGATAAGACAAATAGGTTTTTATGGAGTCATGAGAATTCTAAAGATAAGCAATATGAATGACTACTCTTCTTGTCGATTATTTGTAGCTCACGTAGTGATACTCCATCGTCTTTAGGTCACCCTCGACCTACTATACCATGCAGCACATATCATTCACTTTCCGGTCGTTAAAATCACCAGCGGATTATAAATGTTATAGTCTAAAAGATTGGGAATGTGATTTAATTGATCAGATTGTGATCGACATGGAGATTTAAGTTTACCTGTTGCATATTGGGGAAGTGACAAAGATGGACCCGAATCCCAACGATTACTGGTTTAAAAATCGTGTAAATTTTCTGTAGTGATAAAGAATAACATTTTGGGGATGTGATAATTTGTATTAATACTTAGAAAATCAAAATTTTGGGAAAGTAGAACAATTGAATTTTCACGTTTTGTCCATTAACATAAGTTATGCGAATAATTGTCGGATTCATTAGAATCATAGGAGAATTTCACACGGACTGCAAACTTGTATCTTCACACTTTGGAAAACCAGAGTTGAAATTGATACTATATTAGTATGTCATATTTTTCTTGGCACCTGAAGCATTTTTAGTGCATTTGCTTCAAAATCAGTTTTTCACACAACATTTCAAATTTCAAAAGTTTTCTTCTAAATCATTATTTTCATAAGATTTATTAATTTAAGTGAACATATGAATGACCTTATAATACTTGATGGCAAAGGTGACTGTTCACCCTTTTTAGAATCGGGTTGGATCTGAGGCGAACTTTCTCAATTCCATAACTGATAATTAATCTGGAATCTAATTAATAAATGAATCCCGGAACTGAAGTTTGACGTGCCTTCTTATGAAGAGATGATAGACTAAACTAATTACTAATTGAGAACAAAGTATGAATTTTATAAGGTTTGCTAATGAAAACCATAGGTTATTGATATTGAGTATTATGTTTAGTTAATGTTGTTGTTAAAAAGCTACCAACTAGCACAGGTATTAAAGAGATAACAAGTACACACTCTAATTAACTACACAGAAATCAATGTTTGCAACTGGTAAAGGAAACCTAATGTATAAAGTCAATTAACCATGATGACAGATACTCACCCACCATGTAACTTGAGCAAAATATCATCTTTGTAAGATATGAAAGAATTTCTCCTAACTATTATTCTTAAAACTCAAACAGTATACTCCTGACTGGACATATATAATCCCTGAATGACCAGTATACCCCACTCAATCTTTACCTTGAAAATTAATAGGAAAAAGGCAGGAAATTTTTTATTGTAATCAACACCTCAGAATAATTACGAATGGAAGTGAAACAGTTCATCTAAATAGTCAGAGACGAAGTTGAAATAGAAAAATAACCAATCCATTTGTGGATGTCCAATTAAATATTTTTCCTAATCTGAGCCTAGAAGGTTTCTTATTTTCCAACCAGTTAACAGATAATATGTTTACATGTTGCTTGAAAAATGAAAGCTAATTGGTGATAAATTCAAATGAAAATTACTAAATTGCATATTGTGAGTACAGAGGGACAATGATGTAATGATATCCATTTTCCTCCCCTGTGCTTCAGAAACCATATTTACCTGTCAATTTATTTCGAAGTTACAAACACATGAGTAATTATTTTATCTGGTTTTCTTCCTAACCGTGATCTCATTAATTTAACAACCTTCTTAGACACCATAGAGAAAGGTTGTTTACAATCCGAAGTTTTAGGATATTTTATCATAATTCTCGCGAATTCCAATCGAAAACTATATTCTATTGTCAAAATTAGATTGTTAATTCAATTTATTTTCTTTTCATTCTTATGTAGCTTTCGTAAGAACATTACCTCCATATTTATTATAATGCTAATAATAATCTTATGAAAAGGCTGTAAATAAAATTAAGCCTGGAAACGTATAAAAATATCTTTCTGTGTATTCCTCACGATAATATTTTCGAGTCGAACTCAGGGAACCCATTTTCAAAAACTATCTATTTGTCCATTAACTCTCGAAAGAATACCTAAATTTTATATTTCTATGTCTTCGGAAAGTGGTTTAAATTAATTTACAAGCATAACATAAATTCATTCCTAACTGAGACTGACAGACACCGGATAGATGTGCATACATATACATCGGTAATTATTATACGAGATAACTAATGCGGAAACAAATGGAAAAGATGTTCACGAGATAACGACACGACTATGCCGTGTCGTTATGAGAGAAGTATGATATACTTATTATCTATAGTCACGATTTACTTGTACATCATGGAGGCCGCATGGGTTGAATTTTTCTGGAGCTAATTACTACATTTCCTGGGTCATGTATGCGTATACTCTTCGCGTATGTAAGATAGGTAAGAAAACTGAATAAGGCATGGTACCAATAATAACAACTAAATTAAGATATCACCATATGTATGACAATCAGGTAAACATTAGTAGCTACTCCTCAGCTAAAAGACTATTTGGTCCAAGGCAAATCTAAATATAAACATTCGGAAGATGGATTAGGGAAAACTCAAAAATGGCAACGAAAGTATATATTACTATCGCCAATAACATCGCTATTCATTACAAATATTAATGCTTTAAATAGCTGTAAACCTACAATAAAATACCAATCTGTACGAATCAGCTTAAACTTCAATTTACTGTATCATAAACGAACTGTCTACCGATAAAACTAGTTCTATTTCTCCTCTACCAAAATCGATATCTTCTCGAAGAAAAAAATTTGGTTGCGGCAGTTAATAACATCAATTTTCTTGATTAATAAATCCTCTTAACTTCACGGGGATATTTATATGAATGCTTCGAACCCGGAGTACGTGGAATAGCGAAGAAAGAAATGATGATCAGTAGACTTGGTCACAAAAAATACAACACATACACACGGAGATATTTAACAGCACAAAGCTGACCAAAAAAACGTTAAAACAAAGTGTAAATCCACAGACTTACCAAGTGTAAACCGCGGAAAACCTTCGACCGGGGATGACGGTCCTCAAAAACCTTCACTTTCACACACAAGGAACCAACAAACAATTACCGGAACGAGAGATGATTCACTTTGCAGAAATCTGGAAAAGGAAAACAATTATTAAATTAGGTTACAAAAAAGATAGCCAAGAGCAACATTCGAATATGCAGGTGAGTAAATTTACTTTTAATCTCTTACGATTAAAGCTTAAGGTATTAACTAGTACACTTTCGTGAAATGAATCTTGGATTCAATTTAGATGACTTAATTCCATACAAAATAGCAAAAAAAACCGAAAACGTGATGCGTGGACGGAAATGTAGATATTCCATTCAGTTAATAACTCAAAATTATTTGAAACCATCAATTCAGGTGTATAGGAATCTATCATTGAATCGTAAGTGGTTGCATGGCTAAGATCCAATCAGCTTAAGTTAACGGAGAAACCAAAGATTTGAGTGAGAATAAAGCGTACATATTCCATTCAATGGTTTCAAAATCGTTTACAAAACCGGTTCCAATAAATTTGAATCTATTATTGAAGGATTTGCGGGATTTGAAACCCTTTCATTAATTTTTGGTAATATTTCCGATAGGAGATAACAAGTCTGTCGAATTTTGTCGTAAAGGAGCTTGAAATTATTTAAGTATTTGAAGCACAGTAAGTAAAAAAGGAATTATTCTCTCTTCGCCACCGTATAAATCTATAAGATTAGTAGAGGAGTCAAAGAATGGTTCGAAGGGGCAAACCTCGTCTTTAAGTTAATTGAAAATATTTCACTTCATAAACGTGAAGTAGGATTAGTTCAGAGTCAAATTATAAGTAACTGATAATTAACTGAGAACAACCAAAATATTGACTGAATATCTTTCGTATATCATTATGTTTTACTACATTTTCCCTAACTTCGAATCGGCAATTAATGATAAAAAGATTGCATATTAATTTTTCTCAGCGTGACTGCAGATTTTGTAGGAATATTAATTTTAAGAAAATTCTACATGAGGAAGAGATTTGTAACGAAAAGAAATATCGATTTAACATAATCTCAACAGAAGTTAATGACAAAGGACTATCAAGTATATACAACGCAGTATTTATTTTCATAGATTTTTGATAAAAATGTAATATTAAAACTCAATGAGCAAATCCATGGTCCCATGCTTTTATTGAATATCATTACTCAGCGAGAAGAAAATTATTAGGAATGTACAATAAATAATTTTATGAAAAAGTAAACCTGCCAAAAATTCTGATATTTTATTTTAAATTTCTCATTGAATTAAATAATAATTTATTGTTACCTTATATTGTTATGTTTAAGTCAAGGCTTATCTTGCTGGGATAAGAAGATTACGCAAAGTTTAT
The DNA here is from genome assembly GCA_036926295.1 of Pachydiplax longipennis. Lineage (NCBI taxonomy): Eukaryota > Metazoa > Arthropoda > Insecta > Odonata > Libellulidae > Pachydiplax > Pachydiplax longipennis. The sequence goes on from JAVFKF010000003.1 coordinate 3,698,922, forward strand.
AGAAATATTGTTTAAGCATTGTTTCTTTTCCAAAAGAGTTCCTAATATAACTAGATTTTAATGATTTATGTTTTAATTAAATGTTGCTTTATATTTAAAAATATTTACTACTGACCAATGGGAAGCCAGTTTATTGTTCAACCATATCCATATATGCTGCATATTTAGACCAGAAATGGACTATTATGTTCAGAAATATACAGCGGGCGGAGAGGAAATGGGGAGAGGGTGGGGTGGTTTGGTAGAAGGCAGCTCTATTTTCCTTTAAAACTTAAAAGCTAAGGGTTGTCCAATTTCCATATTGGGACATAATAAATTTTATCCCAGAACAGGTTTAACTTGTTCTATCATTCACCATTAAGACCCTGCTTCAATCCCAGAAGAGTGAAAGCGTTCTTGTAAGAAATTCATGTAAACTTCAATTTTTTTCAGTTGCAGGTTTTCTTTTATTTGTATGATTAAATAAGAAAGAACCATTGAACAAAATCAATACTGTTACCTAAAAAAAGATAGTTGAATGACATGTCCCATATCAGTCTTTGAATATCATAAAGAAAGTTACGTCTGATGGAATTAAATTTATAAGTCTAATACACACTCTTCAGTTCTACACTAAATTATTTGTGGAATGACATAGGTCAACTAAACAGGATAGAGGGCTTTAATGGATCTAAATTAATTTTAGGCTTCTTCATATACAGTGGGGTAAGAAAAAAATAAAAAGGGAACAGCTCTATATTAAGGTCATTTTCACCCAACAACCTATGGCACATACTCTTGAAGTATACTAAGCTACATTGTCTTGCTGTAATTTCCTGAGGTAGTATATTTGTCCCTTACTTCAATTATTATGAAAATTATGCTTTGGTCTGCAGTAAAAATTGCACTATTAGCACATCTTAGTCTTTATTCATCAATTTAGCACTATTTTTGGACATATTTGTTATTTTACAACATCAAATAATAATTATTCCTTATCATAAGCAATTATTACTTGTTATGAACTTTTATTTTTTATTCAAAACATTCCTCCTTAACTTTTTTTTTACATATTCTAGGGGATTTCTTTTATTTTGTAATTTACTTAAATTTGTCAATATTTAGAAGTTCTAAGAATAGTCACATTGTTCTAAATTAAGTCTTTTCATTCCAAAATTTTGTTCAAACTATCATATATTTTTACTTCCGTTTGATATTCAATAACAATAAAAATAATAAGGATATTTTATTAAGTCTATAAGGCCACAGTTTACATAACATGAAATAAATAATAAGAAAGTCATTTGAATAAGAAAAAACATAATAATACAAAGTACAACTATAAAACTGAATACAGTTAAAATGAAATAAATACCATAATAATGAAATGATTAGTTAGAAAAATTACATAAAACTATACTAGTTATATTTGCAATGACATATTTTTCCTTGCCAGTCATTCAAATTTTGAATTTGAAACTAATGCCTTTTAATGTTACCCTTGCAAAGTGAAAGACATTTAGATAATTTAGATTACAGTGAAGACATGAAAAGTTTACATTGCTGCAAGAGTTTATTCTTGCTTGTTGTCACTTAAATAGGACACAATAGCTACATCAAGAGAATCATATACAATACACATGAATGGTTCACTGACTTCACTCTTTCATAAATTTGATCATTACAACTCACGCAACACCCAATGGTATGCACTCTTGAGGTATGCTGATTTTTTGGCTTATTGGATAAAAAAAATTCCACTATGAAAAAGCAAATATGTTACAACACACAAGGTCTCTGTTGCACAAAAACATACCTCTTTGCTATATTCAACCATATTGTTTATTTAGATATGCATCAACTTATTTCTATTATTATTATTAAGATATGTTTTGCATGATAGCCTCCATCATATTATTTATATTTTTTAAAATTTTATTTAATTATTATAATTCTATATTCAATAATAATATGCTAGACATATTATTCTGAAACCTTCTTGGAAATAAAATGTTAAAAATAGACCATAATTTTTATCATCATACATTGATAGAAAGTAAGGACCAAATTTTGCATTTGTAGATGAATTAGCTTTGGGCTCGTATTCTCATCCCTTTTCAAAATATATCTACTATCTAAACACTATCTTCAGCAATTACTGATGCCTACATAATTCCAAGGCTTTGTCATTATGCCACAAGTCTTTTGATGCCTGGGTCATCTTTCTTGGGAGAAAATATATTCATTTGATTTACCAGAAGCATTTCTTGAGAACTAGGAAAATTTTTGAAAGTAATATAGCCACAAATTATTATGAGCTGGGTTGAAATAAAGTCATGAAAAACATCATTCCACAAATTTCCTCACAAGGTAAGGCTCTGTTACATGTGAAATAAATTGCATTTGTAGAAGAACTCATAAGAGAATGTATTACTTACTTGTTAACAAAAGAGCCATTAGCAATTGCAACATCTAAATATGCTCATTTCAGGAAGATTTGTTCCTCTTATACCATTCATCTCATAAAACATTCTCTAAAAAGCTAGTAAAGTTATCATTTCTGTTTAGAATAAATGCCTCTTACTCAGCTTGTGTCTGGTCTATATACTTAAATTAGCATTGGGAAATTAATCTTAGATTTAAATTCTTTTTTCCCCAACATACCTGGTACAATTTAAGATTGTGATCAGTTTTTCCAAATTATAAGTTAACCTGATGCCAGCAAATCTTAGCCATTAGAAACAAACAATTGATGGAATTGAAAGAAACTTTGCACATGAAGTTGTGCAACTGACCCAAAGTTATACGAGAAGTGAAAAATTGTGACTTGACTATTTGCTGTGTGTACCATCAAAGATGTTACTTAAATCATCTTTTCCTTTTTTCTGTATTCAACTTATATGTATGTTAGTCTCAGCTACTCACTGCTCTTCATTCTTCCTATCTATTACTTTCTTCATTGCCTGAATGTGCTGTAGTTTAAAATTATTATTACCCTTCAGATTAGGCAACCAGAATATTCACCGAGGCTATGCTAGTTTGCAGGTCATACAGGGGCAATCAGCTGATGCACGTCAATGACCTTTTCTAAGTGGGTAACATATCTATAGATCTAGCAAATATTTTTGGTTTTGGCTAAAATATTTTTAACAATTAAATTTGTTTACTATGATGTAAATATCATAACTTGCAAATTAAATTTCTTTTTAAATTAAAAATGTTCAACACGGAGTTGGTTTGTTGCGATTGCTCTCAGCATTCAGATTTTCTTGTTCCTGGCACTTCCATGATATTCCTTGTTTTCAATCCAATATTGATTTAAGATTTACCCCAGCCCCATTAAGTAGTTATGCAGCTTAATTAATTACACTGTTAGTTAACTGTTTTCTTTACGTCCACCTTTTGAATGATATACAATCACAACTTTTAAGTTGCATGGAATTTTGCATAATTTAGGAGTAAAACAATTTCTAAAGGGAGAAAAAAGTAATACTTAAAATAAATGCAGGAAAAACTATTTAGGCAAGAAACAAAGTACAGTGTGAAATACTGACTCCATTTGCTTACATTATTACTTCAATATTGACCTAAAGCTGTTCTTGTGTATGAAATTAACCATCAATTAGAGGAATACACGCAAATTTACTTTAGAGCCTAAAAGTTTGACTGAAGAATACATAATAAGAAAAGTTCTGTAATAATTCTACAGCCTGAAAAATACCCTCTCGTATGCATTATCCAAATGGTCAATTACGAAATGTAGAAATGTACGCAAGAAAACCAACATTCAATTGAATAAAACAATCATTAGCATGGCTGTACTGCCATATAGAAGTGAATCAGAGGCAATGACAGTCAAATCTGTGGAGCTGTTGCATAGATTTGAGATAAAAGTTCTAAGAAGTATTAATGGAACTGTAAGCAAAGTAGGAGAATAGTGAATCCAATATAACCACATAATATGTAAACGTAGAACCAAGCATATTAATATTATACACACTGGAGAGTACAAGGGTATATCCTAAGGATACCAGGTGAGAGGGCAGCTAAGAGAGAATTCACTTGGTTATGAGAAGGGAAGAGACCAGTGGGCAAACCTAGACCTCCATGGGAAGACAACGTCACAAAAACTGCTTTGGTGAGGAATTGGTCAAGATTGGCAGATGACTCCAAATAAATGAGGAAGAAATTTGAGGAGGCCAAAGCCTGAATTGGGATATAGTGCCATCAAAAAAGAAGTTGTTTTATCAAGTACTGGAGTTTTAAAATTTTAATTAAATATAACACATCAATAGAACTAGTTCAGAGAAGAAAGGGTTACAGAATAGGAATATATACATTACATTGACTAAAGAATTTAAAGAATTAAAAGGAAAGAAGGAATTCCAACATACGTAGAAATAAATAGACATTAACTTGTTAAATATACATTAACTTATTTATTTGAATTTATTAATGAAATCTGATAATTTAATCATTGTGTCTTTATAACTTGTTTAACATTGATCCAATCATATTGTACATCTTTTATATGAGTTTTATTACCCCAATTAAAATTAACATTTGCCTAAATTTAAAAACATGGCTTTGGTTAGAAAAAATTTCAGTCTCATATTAATGAGTCAGTGACGCTGTTCCACATGTTCTCTGAGAAAATAATAACACAATTTGAATATTTTAGAAGAATAAAAGTGACAATGCTAAACATGTCTTGAAGCAAAACAAATGTGGCCAAAATAACCTTTATTGTTACTTCTTCAGAATATACATGACAAAATATTGTTTTAAATGGGAATAAACCTCCAATGGAATAGACAAAGCTAATAACCTGTTAAGTTCTATCATGGAGGGAAAATTAAGAAAATGTAAACATAAGGTACAGTTTATCATAAAAATAATTAAGCTCATTTTTTATTTTAATTTTATTACTAGGGTGAAAATATTGAAATTCAGATCTTAGATCAATGCCATCAATAGTTTACATTTAAAAATGCAAATATCGGAGAGGGAATTTATATAGTACTATGCTTAAATTAGAAGATGTGTTCCCTCTTGGGGCTCCCTGATCGCTGTGTGGGCAGCGCATTCGACTTTAATGAAAACGGTCCTGGGTTCAATTCCCAATAGGACTCCATGTGCAAAATGACCTCAGCTGTGGAAGCAGTTTTCACGAGCTTAGCCACGAGTGCAACGTAGTTATACCAGCATAGTTATTGTGGGATTCACTGCCTGCTGGAGGATTCATGAACCTGCTGTTAATTTCCATCATTTGGTTAGGGATCCCTAATCCAGGGTCTGTGGACTCAGGAATCCTTGAGTATGATATACAATAAAAGACGTTTAAGATGCTTTTCAGGGGACCAAGCAAAAACCTCCTCGTAAACAAGATGGAAATTTAACCAAGTGATGTAATTCTGTTGCCTTCTATCATATTTTGAGCAAAGGTCTGCTTTTTGCATAATGTGAATATCTTAGTAACTTACTTTTGGTCTCTTTTCACTCTAAACAGTATTTACTAAATAGAAAATTAGAGAAAAATAACAAATATATTTAACAGAAATGGTGAGAGGGATAAATCCTCAATTTCTCCTAAACTATGCTCAATAGCCCATGAAACACTGCTTTTACTCTCTGATTTATTTGGTATGTTTTTCAACGTGAGATTAAGATGGAAGGAGACATCACCAAGGAAATTTTTAATCCAAAGTTCTGATTAGACCATGAGACAAAAGTGATAATCCCAGTCTACCTCAGGATTTACATGAAATCCAACTGACAAAGAAGATTGATTTGCTTCTCTATATCATAAATTTTTTCTCACAATTTTCATTCACAATCATTCAAAGTAAGAATTTCACATTAAAACATCCTAAAGATAAAGTTAAGCATAAGAAGATAACACAGATGATGTAAAAAATATTTTGGTCCATCAAACAAGGAAAAAATTTGGTTAATGAGTATTAAATGGGAAGGAGAGAATCTCAAGTAAATATTTTACCTTATCTTCCATGTGAAAGGGACGGGGGCTGTATGAAAATCATGCATTATGAGTGACAGCATCTTAAGCAGGAGCATCTTAAATGGCTTTTACTGTATTAATTGCAAAAAACATTTATTTGTTGCAATAAATGCAATAAAATTAAAATTTAGTTATTACAAGAAAAGTTTATTTGTTTAAAAAATATATTTCTTAAAATCTCTAATCTCGCTGTTTATTATATTTGTTTCTTAATTATAATTTATTGAATCATTTCAAGGCTATAGATTTAAAATAAATTTTCTTAATAGTACTTGAATATCAAATTACTTGAAATCAAAATAAATGCTCAAAATATAGGTGAAGGGATAAACCCTATCTCCAATAGGGTTTTTGCTTAACCAAACTATTACCTTTAAAACGAACCTTAAGAAATGCTGGATTTTTTTCATAATAAATAATAAAATCAAGTTAAGTTTTTCATATTTGTTAATAATTGAAATAAATTGTATTAAGACAAGATAGCAATATAGAATGAGAAAATTTTATTTTTTAATAATTAAGGATACTAAGATGTTAGAACCTTCCCCACCTATTATCACCCCTACCTCCCCTCCCCTCCCCTCGGTTTACCTCCCCTACTTCCCCTCCCCTCGGTATACATCCCCTACTTCCCCTCCTCTCATATTACCTCCCCTACTTCCCCTCCCCTCGGTATACCTCCCCTACTTCCCCTCCTCTCATTTTACCTCCCCTACCTCCCCTCCCATCGGTTTACCTCCCCTACTTCCCCTCCCCTCGGTTTACCTCCCCTCCCCTCATTTTACCTCCCCTACTTCCCCTCCCCTCATTTTACCTCCACTACTTCCCTCCCCTCCGTTTACCTCCCCTACTTCCCTCCCCTCCGTTTACCTCCCCTCTTTTTTACCACCCCTACTCCCCTCCCCTCCGTTTACCTCTCCTACTTCCACTTACCTTCCTTCCTGAAATAGCCACTTCCCCTCTCCTCCATCTTGAATAATCTCTCCCCCCTCCCAGTCATTTTTTTCTATTCCTCTAATCTTTGTTTTATCAATTTATTTATTTATTTATTTAATATTATTAAAATATTTTTCTTTGTCACCTATTTTTCACCTAACCCCCCTAAATGAGCCAAGGGTTATTTTTCTATCGTTTTATAGAAAACCTATCTAAACCTGTCTAATACCTTAATCCTAATACTATACCTATTTTTGAAACACTCACCTTGTATTGAAGCAATGATATCCTAGCTCTCAATATATTTTGCTTATATTGAGATTCTCTTGGTTTTCCTTCCTGGTCCAGTACATTGCAGCCACCTGTTATCTGCATGATGAATTGGTTGCAGTCATGCTGTTTGGCTGGCTTCATTCCATCTTCTTTGGTGTTACTGGACCATTCTTGACCTCTACTGTTTGGCATGCTCTTCCAACATCGATTCTAAAAATAATTAGATAAACATAAATTGAGCAAATCTTTATGAAGGGGAACAGTGCTAATTTCTATCTATGGTTGATGAAACCTTGAACCATTTAGAACTTAATATTATCATTAAGTTAATGAAAATCACAGCCTTCTATATCATTCTTAGAACTGATGAGCCACTGTAAACTCTAAAGGTAGCCAAAAGTATTGCACTATATTGTTTCAAAATTTGCAAGATTCTAAGGAAAAATCGACCTTTGTATCTATCTTTATCTAACTACCCCCACCCTCTACCCTGTAAGAATTTTTTATGCATATTGAATACATTCACTTACATACATTTAGTTCAAATTCTACATGAATGAACACTGCATTTGATGAACCAATAAAAACTCTGAGAAACATGAATTTAACTGAATCCATGGCTGTTATGGCAACAGCTTTTATTACATTTTACTAGCTGCGCCCATGCACCCTCTGGGAGCAGTTGTTTGGTCTGGAGTTTGTTTTTTTATTGTTATGTAGACTATTTTGTGTAAGATGATTCTTCCTTGGGATTTTTCCTGGGTGCAAGTCTTTTTCCTGCTATGAACATGTACTATCATTCATTTTTAATCAATACTTTCATATGGACGTAAAATCATAGTGTATTCTTATGGAAAAATGCAATACCTTGGTTTCAACAATCGTTTCGGTCGTCAAGGGGATTGATTGTTTACAGCCTCAAATTTTCACAAAATTTCCGTTTATTTTAACTGAATTCTCACCATTTCGACCCGATAACGATATTTGGCGACCAAAATAAAAATCTTTATTCATTTCTCTTTCTTATGGTGCTTATCTCGATTTCCTAAGCCTATTATTTCTAATTTAATTTCACAAAAGAAATGTAGCCTGCAACCTATAAAAGTGATGTTTAGGTGCATTTCTTATGAGAATGGTTTTTCTTCTCTGGGTTTGAACTGGGACCATTCAGGTAAAGAAAATTTTGCCACATTATAGGGTGCAGCATTCTACATCGAATGCACGTTTCAGCATCGCTCTAGCTCTTGGTCATGGCAAGAAATACACTTTTTTTAGACAGACGGACAGACAGACAGACACTGTTACGTTTTTAATATATGTAGATAGATAGATTTTCTTTATTATCTCAAGAAGTACTCAAGATAAATAAATTTCCTAAAGATTATTTCAATTGACTGAGTAAATTAATGACTCTTGATTTGAAGGGAAATGCCTGTTTATTGAATCGAAGATAATTACAGCCACTTCTTCACTTACAAGTAGGTTTCAAATCATCAAGTCATTTATTGAAACTCTGTTATAAGACATTGAGACTGTTTTTGGTATAGACCTAAGAGGGAAAATCTGATATAAATGCTGTAAAATCTAATATAATTGCTACAAAATCTCATATAAGTTACTCAATCATGGTGCTTTACAGCTTGCATAAAATATGTCTTTGGGAATGTATGGCATGTCATTGATTTTCCTTTAAATTTTTCATGGCAAGTAACAGTCAACTAAATCATTCTTCAATGCTCTAAGGTCTTCAATAATTAATTCAAATACTCTTAAAATATTCAGCAATTTTACTAAATGCTTCAGCTAAATAATTTACTGGAGATATCTTTGGGCTCTCAATCCTTCAGTTATCACTCTTCCCATTACATTCTTCTTCTATTGCTTCAGCAGCTGAATCAGATTTGTTTTTACATTTGTATGGTAACTGATTTCTAATATGTGAGCTAGCTCCCATACACTTAAATCCAAAAGAAAATCCTTGCTATCTGAATTTAATTGAAATTTATTGCTATGAGAGTATATCTTTCTTTCTATTTATATACTTATCACTATATTCACTTGCTTCAGTAAATCTTTTAAAGCTGCTTGCGATTGTTAGTAATTCATACATTGAATTTATAATTATTTGCACAACCTCAGTAAAAGAAGCCATCAGCATCACATCAGAAGGTCATTCAAACCTCAAATCTACTATAATATGATAGTTTTCCCCCCGAATTATTGATAAAATCAGAACAACCTTATCCTTTTTAAATGTAGTTGTAAGAAAGAGCAAACGTAGCCATTAACTCACTATTATAGATGTCACAAAAAAGAAAGACATTAAAAGAATAAATATCCTACTCAGAAAGTTGCATTTGAAAATTTCAGGATAAGAAACTGATAAGGACTTGTACAGTACTAAAAATGCCTAAGTATTGACAGTTTTGCAAAAACATTTTAAATTTTCTTTAGTTAGAAAAACAATCCATGCATGAGTAGCTTAGAAATTTTCCAGTGATATATAGTTAAGATAGTAATCACTACATTAAATCCTGAATTTTTAATCTTAATGCAGGAGAAGATATCTTTCATTTTGCAATACTGCTGGAATGTATTCTGTATGGTATATTCCCTATATTTTCAATAACTTATAACTCATTCTATTGAATTCATATCCTTTCAGAGCTATACTCAGAAGATTAAGTTTTGTTATATTAATATCAAGACAATATAGATTTATCAACCTCTCCCAGCCCCCAATGCTTACATTCAGAACAATAAATCAACTCCCTTCAGTGCAATACTTTTGTCTCTTAATGCTGCAGCAATAGCAACAAATTTTTCAAGAAAAGAAGGCTTTCAACCTAGATGAACATTCAAACAAAACATGACCTACCTGTTGTGGATATGGATTGATGCTAATCTTCTTTCTTTGGTGCCATCCTGGTCCTGGTCCTCTTCTCAATCCCATGGAGGGCGACGCAACCGCGAAGATCCCCTGAAGACCTCCAGTGTAGCCCCTGAAAACAGATTCCATCATCAGTTACATAATAGTCACAATGAAACATGATTATTAAAATCTTGCAATTTGAGTAGTTTACATTTATATTTAAACTCTGCAAACCCCCACTGGCGCATGGTAGGGGTAAGAGACAAAGGTTTCTCCAAGCACCAAAAGTGGCAACCGTCGAGGGCAATTTCTCGGAAAAAGATTATCACCCTGGGCAGCCACCAGTTTTCATAATTTCCTCATGCATATTTCGGAAGCTAAGCATTGGACCCCCCATGAACATTGGACCATAGCTTCCAAAATGCTCCTGAAATCCTGAAAACTGGTGGCCGCCTGAGTGATAATCTTTTTCCAAGGAATTGCCTTCGACGGTTGATACTTTTGGTGCATGGAGAAACCTTTGTCTCTTAGTCATTGAACGCTGAGTCCCTTGACTGCTGTTGGCTTCTCTAATACTTCATGGAAAAAATGACTAGAAATAACTATTTCCCTGTAACGCTTCATCATTTCGTCTCAAAGATCACATATGCTACTAACTGTTATGACAATATCAAGTACCTCCTCCCCAAGATCTGTAGTGATAAATTTATTAGAAAGCTTCCCACGGTAATCAAGTCTTCTATCATGAAGCGAAACCCAGCGAGGGATTCTATCATAGCTGAAAAACTGCTGTCAAATCTGAAATCTCCATTAACAAATCTAGCTACCCTATGTTGAACCATCTCAAGGCTGGAAATTAATCCCACTTCGTGAGGATCCCAAATTGCACAGCAGCACTCTAGGAGGGGTCAAATCAGAGAGAAGTATGCTATTTCTTTTACTCTCTATGAGCAACCCCTTAGGATTCTACTAGCTAAACTTTGCATCCTATTTGCTTTATCTATTATGTTTTGAATATGCTCTTTGAAGGAAAAACTACTACTGAGAATAATACCTAGATATTTATGATGCTTCACAAACTGCAACAGATATCCTAAAATATTATATGGTATGCAGGTAACACTAGTGGAACATGTCAAATTCACAGGCACTTTTTTAAGTTCAAATCTAACTGCCATCACTGCACCAACCTAAAATAACTTTCAGATTGTTTTGTAAGCAAACAATGTCATCTGCACTTGCAATCTCTCTATAAATAACAGTATCATTTGCAAATAGCCTAACCTTACATTGAACATTATCCACTATATCAATTATATAAATTAGGAACAGAATAGGACCTAATACACTACCCTGCATAACACCGGATGTGACCCAAACCTCATCAGATAAAATTTGATCCAACGCAACTCGCTGCGATCTGTTTCCTAGAAAACATTTTATCCATTCAATAACTTGCTGATTCATCCCATAAGCCATCAATTTGTGGATTATTTTTACATGTGAAGCTCTATCAAAAGCTATCCTAAAATCTTAAAATACGGCATCTGTGCAAATACCCTTATCAGCTGCCTTAACTAAGTCATTCACAAAAAGGGCTAATTGGGTATCACATGACCTACCCTTACGAAAACCATGTTGACATTCACTAATTGCCCCCTTATTACCTAGAAAATGAATAATTGAACTGGCAATAATATGTTCAATTATCTTACAGAAAATTGATGTTAAGGATATGGGATCATAGTCTTCAAGGTTTCGAGGAACTTCTTAGGAATTTTTCTTTCTTAGGAATCAAGGTGATATGTGCTCTTCTCCATGACATTGGTACAATGGTACAACGTCCAAAGTTTTCCTATAAAATACGAAAAGAAAGGGAGAAAGCTCATCTGCCAGTGTTGTAACAACGAGCAATGGTATACCTTCTGGTCCAGGCGCTTTCTTCTTGTTAACCTGTCGCAACAGCTTTCCTATTCCATCCACTCACAACTCGATTGGCCCCATCTTTGAATCAACCCTCATGGAAAAATTTTTAATGCCTCCATTGTCTAAAGTATAGCTTTCCTGGTATTGTCAATTAAGTAAGTTTGCTTTACCTACCGAATCACTAACTGTTAGTCCCTTGTCATTAACAAGGCTAAAACGTTGAAGATATGGAAAATTTTGTTCGTTAGTAACGTTGTTGACTTCTGATTTTATTTGTTATACTTTATTAACAGAATATAAGCTACCCATCAACATAATTAAGAAGAGTGTGTGTGTTTATGTGGATATTTGTATGTTGGTCTAAAACTCAACAACCAAAAGTTGCATGAATTTTAATCTTTATAGAATATTAAATGACCTCCCTTCTAGACAACTGTCTACTTATTATTTATCTTCTGACCACAGGCTAGGCATAGAATTATCATAAGAAATACATAGAAACATTGGACTTATCTGTTGCAAGTTCTATTTTGAAAAATTAAATTAGAAAAATGTGGTATAATCTCAAGAAAAAAGTCAAACAAAGGGAAATTAAACTAAAATTCTTGTGGTATAAAGTACTTCTATTTATTCAAAGATGTGAGATTCTTGATGAAATAACTGATATTCTGTGAAAATTTGATATTATTCACATTGATAGCTGTTATGATTGTTAAAAGCAAGCTCATGCTAATGATAATAGATGTGGAATTTACAACCATATGAAAGTAGTGCTACAAATTAATGATATTCAATATAAATAGGAGGTAATACTCTAAAATTTTAGCATTTGGAATAACAAGTGTTTGGAAGGAATGCTACAGGATGTTTGAGAGTTTTTCTTAATTAGCTTGACTTTTCCAACACTAATTCAATATAAAGAAGCCATATGTGTGATTTTCTTTAAATAAATCTTATAAAATTTTGTAATGTGTATCCTGCAAGCTGTCTATTGGTATACAGCAGCAGGTAGATCCATCGTGACTCACTCTACTTCACTAATCTTTGTTATCCCTGTGGTGTATTGTATTTTGAATGATAAATTAAGTATTACAACATCTCATTTGTTACAACAGTTACATTGACTTGAAGCAATAACAGACAACTGGATGAGAAAATATGAATGAAATAAATATTGGACTCAGAATTTGCAGTTAGATACCATTTGCAGAGAGGAATCACAAGGGACTCAGTATAGTGGTAGGGGTTGCAGCATGTAGGTACTACTATCCTTAATCTACCTCTACCTAATCTGTTACTGCTGCATAACATAGCTGTATGCTGAGTTAATTGTATTTCCACATCTTACTTGTTATTATGGCAATTCATTGTTTTCCTAAGAGTTGACAAAGCTATAATTAATATGTTTCTCAAGCTTTGCTTCCCATTAGGCAGTTAAGCAACAACAATGTAAAGTATGGATTGTTATGTTTGCCTTATGCCTGCGTATACAAGAGTAACGAAAGCCTAAGCTTGCATTTCCATTCGCTATGCCCGGAGTACAAAAAGATGCTCAACCAATTTAATAGTATGAGTACTAGTAGACGTAATAGTAGTATTTTAAAATCTAATTTTTGTGAATGGGTTAAAATACAATGATTGACTACAATATTTGTGTGAGAGACATTAAAAAAATGCGGGCAATGGGTTTGCTACATTTGCTATACTTTACTTTGCACTTTTTCAATGTATCACAACGTATGGTCTTATGAAAGTGAGACTCACACCGCAGATGCTTCCCCCTCCCAAATTGGTAACATTTTCTCTCATTCTACGCCGGCAGGACAACAAGCTCTCAACTAATTATTGCTGACTATATATCTTTCTGTAATTGAATAAACCTGATTCAGTGAATTTATGAGATTCGATTTCACTGCAGACGAGTAGTAGTTATTCATATATTTCATGTACAGAGAGAAAAAATAGAAAATAAGTAACGTGGATGCAGGAGGTATATTTGTTGCTTTATCTTTGTTATATATGTTAAACACAAAGCCTTAAGTGACACATCACAAAAGGAAGTGGCATTTAGAAAAGAACAGGTTTACCAAAATGTGATGGTGGCAATGTGGTAGTGATGTTTGTATTTTTGTCTAAATTTGTGATGTAAAAATACAAACAAAGTGAAGTAAGGTATTCGGTATAGGATAAATTATATGTACCTTATATCAATGACGCATACTATTCGTGATTATAGTGCTAAAAGAAAATTTTTAAAACATTCTATAACATTTACATTCTCACAATCTCTAAGATATTAGGGACTTCGTTAGGGTTCAAGTAGTAAGGGATTAGAAAACGCAAGAGTTTGAATTTGCCCATAGATTTTCCTTACTGGATGTGTAGATACCAATACCTATCGCAACTAACGAGGTATGTCGAAACTGACACTGTCATTGAATGGGACTGTTTTTGGTATGTCTTAGTATTTGTGTATCTGTCTGTAGTGATTAGTGTTTGCTACTATAATGTATTTCCTTGGGGAAATCGAGTATCAGTGTCGTCTGCGAAAGTTTTGCACGGGGCAACTAGTGTTTCATATTCTTATTGTTGGCCTTAAATTTTAATTACAAACTATGCAAACTATGGAAAGATTAAAAGTTGATAAACAAGATTCCCTTCTTTAGAGATATTATCAACTACTCTCTTACTGCCTTCTTCAGTTTCTCCCTTTGAGAATCAATGGGCACTTCAGCAAGTATCTTATAAAAGTCAGTATTTTTTTCCACACTCTTTGGACATATAATGTATCAAAATCAGCTTTTGGCATGAAGTGAGATTTATCAGAAATAAAAACACTAAATTAGCTCAAAAGGATTGTTTTAAAATGATATCAGAATTATGGGGGAGATCTGGGAATTATGATCTGTATGATTCAAGGTAATAGACATAATTTACTATCTACTAGCAGCTTGTACTTGATTGCCATTTCATCTAAAATCTTAAGTTATGTCTCAATAATATCAAAATTGCCTGATGTTGGGAGGCAAAGGGTATTTGCAACATTTTATCCATTTTACTTTTTTCTCACAATGTACAGTAAAAAAATAAAATTTGAATGGGCTTGCTCTAGCATAAACAGAACAGCCTTGTTAAGATGACTTGCAGGGGACCAAGAGAAAACCATGTCATAAGTGGGATGGTGTTGTAACTGGAATGTGTAATGCTGGTTCCCTTACATGATATTTTTGAAGAATATTCTGCATTTCACAGAAACAGTATGTATTTGCTCATTAATTAAAATAGATGATATGTATCAAATACCAGAAAGCTTAAACTATTTTCATCAAAGCATCGGAATTGCCTTCTCATTTTTCATTAGTACAATGCTAGTCATTGGGGAATAACATTGGGATGTAATCTGCAAAATGAGGCCTAAAATAAGATGTTTGAAAAACTCCCTGACAGCTGAATATTGATATAAAAGTTCATAGATTACATATTTTAAAACATGGTTAAGATGCTTTCAGGGGATAAAATGAAAACTGCATCTCAAGCCACATAATGTTAAATCTGGGTTGTACAATGATGGTTGCGCACGATATTTTTGAAGAATAGTCTGTTTCTCACAAAGAGAGCATCTGAGTTGATTAATTTTGGTCATTTTCAGTTTACAATGAATCAGATTTTACTAAATAGACAATTAAGGATGAATAACAATATTTTAAGCGTCAATGGTGATAGGGAATCACAATCCCTCCAAAACTATGCTCATCAGCCTATAAAGCACAGCACTCTCTTTCTAGTATTATTGATATGTTTACAACACTAGATTGCAATGAGAGGAAAGCTAAACAAACTTTGAGCCAAATGTTCAGCCTTGAGACAAAATAAATAAATAGGACTCAGTCTACTACTACTGATTGTGGCAGAGAGATTGTTCTGCTCTGAAGTACTTCATTTTTTCTCAGAAAATTAGTCATTCTAGAGAAGAAATTCACAAGGGACTATGAGGAGATGAGGATGGTAATATAAATCATGAAAAACATTTTTGGTCTATCAATGAGACAAACCATTGGCTAAAGTGGGATGCAATGCATCTGTAGATTGGAGAAGTCCACATTTTAAGGGAGCAGAGTCACAGTTAAACAGTATCTACATCATATGTTTTGAGAGCAATATGAGCTGAGAATCCTGCTTAAGTATTTCAGGGTATAAAAAGGAAGGGAAATGTTCAAGAAAAAAGTAAATCTGGAAGTTGCCACCATTTGTATAAAGAGTCAGGATAAAGAAATAGGAAATCAACAAAGACTTATTCTGAATAAAATAATACTGTCTGCAATGATCATCAAAAGTATGCCCTTGAGTTAAATAAATGAATAACAATCAAATGATACAGCGTAATTTGAAACTTTTTATAGTGGGTACTTGTGATTTGTGAGCATTAAAAATAGGAAAAATTTATCATGAAATATCAACAGCGAAAAATGTTTAAATGTGTAAAATTGAAGTGTCATAGGGTACATCAGACTGAAAATGATATTGTGGGAACTGATAAGTAATATGAAAATGCTAGCTTTTCTATTGAAACAAAATTTATTATATTTTGTCTTAAGGCCGAGAAATATAAGGCTCTTTAAATTTTGAAATAGATATAGTTTCAAGTTCAGATCATTCTAAAATATTAGCATTCTCAAAGATGTACGTATTATTTATTCTCAATTCCTACAGGATTAATTTTGTTAATGAATTTAAACCTGAAATAATAGTTCTAGCGTGAACTACTACTACAGCATGAATCAGTAAGAAATGGTAAGTTTTGTTCTATAAAATCGCTTCAAAGTCACGAGAGTACACAGAATTCTACACCAGACATTGCGAGAGATCGACGATCAACTAAAACTGGCATTGCGATCGACCGGTCGAACGCGATCGACTTGTTGGCCACCCCTGCTATAGATAATAGAGAACGATCTGGTTTCGCAGATGAAAGATTCGTTCTTTAATGCTACTCCAACAGCGTGAACTACGATATTTACCTTGAGCGGGGATGGAAGATGCTGTTCTCTTGTCTTCGGCGCCATCCTGGTCCCGGATCCAGTCCTCTTCTCATCCCGTCGGAGGGCGACGCAACCCGCTTCCTCCAACGAAGACCCGCGGCGCATCCCAGCGTTGCCCCTGAAAAATGACATAACAAACATCAGTTTGTGATATTCTATAGATTATAGAGAACGATCTGCTTTCGCATACGAACGATTCGTTCTTTAATGCTACTCTAACAGCGTGAACTACGATATTTACCTTGAGCGGGGATGGAAGATGCTGTTCTCTTGTCTTTGGCGCCATCCTGGTCCCGGATCCAGTCCTCTTCTCATCCCGTCGGAGGGAGACGCAGCCCGCTTCCTCCAACGAAGACCCGCGGCGAATCCCAGCGTGGCCCCTGTAAAATGACATGCCAAACATCAGTTTGTGATATTCTATAGATAATAGAGAACGATCTGCTTTCGCAAACGAACGATTCGTTCTTTAATGCTACTCCAACTGCGTGAACTATGATATTTACCTTGAGCGGGGATGGAAGATGCTGTTCTCTTGTCTTCGGCGCCATCCTGGTCCCGGATCCAGTCCTCTTCTCATCCCGTCGGAGGGCGACGCAACCCGCTTCCTCCAACGAAGACCCGCGGCGCATCCCAGCGTTGCCCCTGAAAATGACATGCCATACATTAGTTTGTGATATTCTATAGATCAGGGATGCAAAACTTCTCTGTATATACGATCTACTTTTTATCATAAAAGTGTGTCGCGATCGACTTATTGTCATAGGCGTAGTCTAAGGGGGAAGAAGTCGTGTGAAATGCATACTATGTTTATTCACTGTGTTTCAGCATAAGGTGTATTCCAGTTATGTATGGGTAGATAAGTAAAATATATGTTCAAAACTATTTTTTATTTTTAAATCACGTATTAAGTTTTCGAGACACTGGCTCCTGATGAAAATAAATTTCCAGACCCAACTTTTGATAGCAGCATTCCGTACATGTGGTACCTAAAAATTCGATTTTCTGACACTTTTTCTAATTAGATTTTTACAAACTTAAAATGCAATTTAATTTTTTATCAACTGCAATGTATAAGTTGTTATACTATTTGTTCGTAAATATAAAATAGTTGTTATAAAAATTCACAGTATGGCTGATAATTTGATTAAATATTTCACTTACACGTTTTTTTTGGGCCAAGAAAATTTATCATGGGAGAATAATATGACTTACTTAGCTGTTGGAGGAGATGCCGTTTAAGGAAACTTCCTCGAATTAAATTAACAATTATATATGCTATGTCCATTACCTCTTTTGTGTTTAATCTCTTACAAGCTAACACTTGCTGTTGAATTATGCAGTGATAGCTAAAATAGGCTGGGTATTCATCTTCAGTTCGACATTGGGCTATTAATCCATTTTTGCAACCTATTATTGCAGCTGCGCTATCCGTTGTTATTGAGACTAATTTGAAAAGTGGAACTTTCAAATGAAAGAGCAAGTATTTAAAGGCTTTGAATATGTCGACACCTCTAGTCCTTTCCTTCAAAGAAATCATACCCAACAATTCTTCTTTAGATGTAAAATCCTTAAAATTCATATGAATGAAAACAAGTAATGGTGCTGTATCACTTATATCTGTCGATTCACCACACTGAATGAAGAAACAAGAACATCTATTAATATAATTAATTAACTGCTCTTTTACATTCCTCTCATCATTTCAATTCGTCGCACCACTGTGTTTCGAGAAAATTATAGATCTTGAATTGCAGCAACAATTTCACTCTTATTCTTAAAATCATTAGAAAGTGAACTTACAATTCCGAAACTATTTCCTTTACATTTTCACCGTCCGAAAATGGCTTGCATTTTTTTTTGCTAAGAGATAGCTTATTTTGAATGAGGCAGTAGATACTGCTTGTGACTTCAACATTGGCTTTTTAAAAACGCTTTGTGGATATGCTAATCGAGTTTAAGACTTTATGTTTTCTCAGTTCAGAATTTGGTGAATCATCTGTTTGATACTTGTTATGAAAAACAAAAAAATGTCTCTCCAGATTAACCTTCTTAGCAATGGCTACCGAGGTAAGGCATATTAAACAACTACAAGATATCGACGATCAACCAAAACTGGCATTGCAATCGACCGGTCGATCGCGATCGACTTGTTGGCCACGCCTGCTATAGATAATAGAGAACGATCTGCTTTCGCATACGAACGATTCGTTCTTTAATTCTACTCCAACAGCATGAACTACGATATTTACCTTGAGCGGGGATGGAAGATGCTGTTCTCTTGTCTTTGGCGCCATCCTGGTCCCGGATCCAGTCCTCTTCTCATCCCGTCGGAGGGCGACGCAACCCGCTTCCTCCAACGAAGACCCGCGGCGAATCCCAGCGTTGCCCCTGAAAAATGACATGCCAAACATCAGTTTGTGATATTCTATAGATTATAGAGAACGATCTGCTTTCGCATACGAACGATTCGTCCTTTAATGCTACTCCAACAGCGTGAACTACGATATTTACCTTGAGCGGGGATGGAAGATGCTGTTCTCTTGTCTTCGGCGCCATCCTGGTCCCGGATCCAGTCCTCTTCTCATCCCGTCGGAGGACGACGCAACCCGCTTCCTCCAACGAAGACCCGCGGCGCATCCCAGCGTTGCCCCTGAAAAATGACATGCCAAACATCAGTTTGTGGTGTTCTATAGATAATAGAGAACGATCTGCTTTCGCATACAACGATTCGTTCTTTAATGCTACTCCAACAGCGTGAACTACGATATTTACCTTGAGCGGGGATGGAAGATGCTGTTCTCTTGTCTTCAGCGCCATCCTGGTCCCGGATCCAGTCCTCTTCTCATCCCGTCGGAGGGCGACGCAACCCGCTTCCTCCAACGAAGACCCGCGGCGAATCCCAGCGTGGCCCCTGAAAATGACATGCCAAACATCAGTTTGTGATATTCTATAGATTATAGGGAACGATCTGCTTTCGCATACGAACGATTCGTTCTTTAATGCTACTCCAACAGCGAGAACTACGATATTTACCTTGAGCGGGGATGGAAGATGCTGTTCTCTTGTCTTCGGCGCCATCCTGGTCCCGGATCCAGTCCTCTTCTCATCCCGTCGGAGGGCGACGCAACCCGCTTCCTCCAACGAAGACCCGCGGCGCATCCCAGCGTTGCCCCTGAAAAATGACATGCCAAACATCAGTTTGTGATATTCTATAGATTATAGAGAACGATCTGCTTTCGCAAACGAACGATTCGTTCTTTAATGCTACTCCAACAGCGAGAACTACGATATTTACCTTGAGCGGGGATGGAAGATGCTGTTCTCTTGTCTTCGGCGCCATCCTGGTCCCGGATCCAGTCCTCTTCTCATCCCGTCGGAGGGCGACGCAACCCGCTTCCTCCAACGAAGACCCGCGGCGAATCCCAGCGTTGCCCCTGAAAAATGACATAACAAACATCAGTTTGTGATATTCTATAGATTATAGAGAACGATCTGCTTTCGCATACGAACGATTCGTCCTTTAATGCTACTCCAACAGCGTGAACTACGATATTTACCTTGAGCGGGGATGGAAGATGCTGTTCTCTTGTCTTCAGCGCCATCCTGGTCCCGGATCCAGTCCTCTTCTCATCCCGTCGGAGGGCGACGCAACCCGCTTCCTCCAACGAAGACCCGCGGCGAATCCCAGCGTGGCCCCTGAAAATGACATGCCAAACATCAGTTTGTGATATTCTATAGATTATAGGGAACGATCTGCTTTCGCATACGAACGATTCGTTCTTTAATGCTACTCCAACAGCGAGAACTACGATATTTACCTTGAGCGGGGATGGAAGATGCTGTTCTCTTGTCTTCGGCGCCATCCTGGTCCCGGATCCAGTCCTCTTCTCATCCCGTCGGAGGGCGACGCAACCCGCTTCCTCCAACGAAGACCCGCGGCGCATCCCAGCGTTGCCCCTGAAAAATGACATGCCAAACATCAGTTTGTGATATTCTATAGATAATAGAGAACGATCTGCTTTCGCAAACGAGCGATTCGTTCTTTAATGCTACTCTAACAGCGTGAACTACGATATTTACCTTGAGCGGGGATGGAAGATGCTGTTCTCTTGTCTTTGGCGCCATCCTGGTCCCGGATCCAGTCCTCTTCTCATCCCGTCGGAGGGCGACGCAACCCGCTTCCTCCAACGAAGACCCGCGGCGCATCCCAGCGTTGCCCCTGAAAAATGACATGCCAAACATCAGTTTGTGATATTCTATAGATAATAGAGAACGATCTGCTTTCGCAAACGAGCGATTCGTTCTTTAATGCTACTCTAACAGCGTGAACTACGATATTTACCTTGAGCGGGGATGGAAGATGCTGTTCTCTTGTCTTTGGCGCCATCCTGGTCCCGGATCCAGTCCTCTTCTCATCCCGTCGGAGGGCGACGCAACCCGCTTCCTCCAACGAAGACCCGCGGCGCATCCCAGCGTTGCCCCTGAAAAATGACATGCCAAACATCAGTTTGTGATATTCTATAGATAATAGAGAACGATCTGCTTTCGCAAACGAGCGATTCGTTCTTTAATGCTACTCTAACAGCGTGAACTACGATATTTACCTTGAGCGGGGATGGAAGATGCTGTTCTCTTGTCTTTGGCGCCATCCTGGTCCCGGATCCAGTCCTCTTCTCATCCCGTCGGAGGGCGACGCAACCCGCTTCCTCCAACGAAGACCCGCGGCGCATCCCAGCGTTGCCCCTGAAAAATGACATGCCAAACATCAGTTTGTGATATTCTATAGATAATAGAGAACGATCTGCTTTCGCAAACGAGCGATTCGTTCTTTAATGCTACTCTAACAGCGTGAACTACGATATTTACCTTGAGCGGGGATGGAAGATGCTGTTCTCTTGTCTTTGGCGCCATCCTGGTCCCGGATCCAGTCCTCTTCTCATCCCGTCGGAGGGCGACGCAACCCGCTTCCTCCAACGAAGACCCGCGGCGCATCCCAGCGTTGCCCCTGAAAAATGACATAACAAACATCAGTTTGTGATATTCTATAGATTATAGAGAACGATCTGCTTTCGCATACGAACGATTCGTTCTTTAATGCTACTCCAACAGCGTGAACTACGATATTTACCTTGAGCGGGGATGGAAGATGCTGTTCTCTTGTCTTCGGCGCCATCCTGGTCCCGGATCCAGTCCTCTTCTCATCCCGTCGGAGGACGACGCAACCCGCTTCCTCCAACGAAGACCCGCGGCGCATCCCAGCGTTGCCCCTGAAAAATGACATGCCAAACATCAGTTTGTGGTGTTCTATAGATTATAGAGAACGATCTGCTTTCGCATACAACGATTCGTTCTTTAATGCTACTCCAACAGCGTGAACTACGATATTTACCTTGAGCGGGGATGGAAGATGCTGTTCTCTTGTCTTTGGCGCCATCCTGGTCCCGGATCCAGTCCTCTTCTCATCCCGTCGGAGGGCGACGCAACCCGCTTCCTCCAACGAAGACCCGCGGCGCATCCCAGCGTTGCCCCTGAAAAATGACATAACAAACATCAGTTTGTGATATTCTATAGATTATAGAGAACGATCTGCTTTCGCATACGAACGATTCGTTCTTTAATGCTACTCCAACAGCGTGAACTACGATATTTACCTTGAGCGGGGATGGAAGATGCTGTTCTCTTGTCTTCGGCGCCATCCTGGTCCCGGATCCAGTCCTCTTCTCATCCCGTCGGAGGGCGACGCAACCCGCTTCCTCCAACGAAGACCCGCGGCGCATCCCAGCGTTGCCCCTGAAAAATGACATAACAAACATAAGTTTGTGATTTTCTATAGATAATAGAGAACGATCTGCTTTCGCAAACGAACGATTCGTTCTTTAATGCTACTCCAACAGCGTGAACTACGATATTTACCTTGAGCGGGGATGGAAGATGCTGTTCTCTTGTCTTCGGCGCCATCCTGGTCCCAGATCCAGTCCTCTTCTCATCCCGTCGGAGGGCGACGCAACCCGCTTCCTCCAACGAAGACCCGCGGCGCATCCCAGCGTTGCCCCTGAAAAATGACATGCCAAACATCAGTTTGTGATGTTCTATAGATTATAGAGAACGATCTGCTTTCGCATACGAACGATTCGTTCTTTAATGCTACTCCAACAGCGTGAACTACGATATTTACCTTGAGCGGGGATGGAAGATGCTGTTCTCTTGTCTTCGGCGCCATCCTGGTCCCAGATCCAGTCCTCTTCTCATCCCGTCGGAGGGCGACGCAACCCGCTTCCTCCAACGAAGACCCGCGGCGCATCCCAGCGTTGCCCCTGAAAAATGACATGCCAAACATCAGTTCGAGATATTCTTCTTATCTGACTAGCCCTCTCTCTGCAACTCATGTATCAAATTGTAGGGGTTAGCCTTGATGTACTTCAATACGAAGTTCAAGTAAATAAATTCAATGAACAAATAAGTAAAACTCGTGCAAATGTAAATATTTCTTGTTTATGACGATTTTCTGATGTATGGATTTTAACTACAACTATTAGAGTTAGTTACTGAAAGACTTTTATGAATAATATACTGTAACAAATTAAATAATCAGGCTACATGATGCTCATATATAGTGATACATATTAAGGGTAAGTAATTGTTTGATAATAGATTAAATAATAGATAATAATATAATAGATTTCTTTGCGAATATTCCTTATTGATTAACCTTTCTTATTTTTTTAATTGAAACTTGAAGTAAATATATAAAGATCAATAGATGATGATATTTAAACCTATATCTTGCAATATCAGATTTTTTTTCATGAGTTTTTAGCCTTTATGTCTCTGTATGTCCACATACCTTGTATATCCATATCCACTCCAGATATCCATGTTGGCTTATTCGTAACCTTTGGAATAAGAGAGCTCTTTAACTTTTGCTCCTTTCTGCATGCCAAACCTTAGGTCCTCATCAATTCTCCAGTTCTGAAAAGATCATGGAAAAACATAAAAATGTTTCCTCTCACTCAATATTAAATCCATTAAAGTATTTTATAAAATCTATAATCTAAAATATGAATTTAATCTTATTTTAATTTCCACTAAAACGGAAGAGGATATTTTAAATAATATTACATTTACCTAATTTGAAATATTTGATATTAGCTTGAAATATATTGTAATATTCTCTTATCATTAATATTATCAGATTAAGTATAGAACTATTCATTTTCAGGGATATCTGAGAGAATTTTATCAATATGATTTCCCATTTGTGGAATAAAGATATTAAATATATATTATCATCATGATGTATAAACATAGAACCAATA
The DNA here is from genome assembly GCA_036926295.1 of Pachydiplax longipennis. Lineage (NCBI taxonomy): Eukaryota > Metazoa > Arthropoda > Insecta > Odonata > Libellulidae > Pachydiplax > Pachydiplax longipennis. Next base: position 3,723,282 of record JAVFKF010000003.1, read on the forward strand.
TAAACTCTTTATTCTTCAAGCATCAACTACAAAAAGTTAGCATTGTTATAGATAATATTGAAAATGTTAGCAACTGCAATTCTATAATACTAAACAATATTGATTTGAAATGTTAAGAAGACTCATTCATTTTAGTAGATATAGTCAAGCTTCAATCTTTATATATGATCAATAATAGATGTAGAATAGAAATATTATAGATAAATATGATAGATGTAAAAATAAATTATTGAAAAATTATAGAGGTAAAGCATTTATTTTATCTTTTTCTTTTGATGAGATTTGAAATTTATCTTCTTAAGGTATATGTCTGCTATAACAGATATACTAAATAAGATGAAGCTAACCTTTGGACGAACTGATTCCATATCTCCTTGCCATCTTTCACTTCTTGGAAGAGGCTCTTATTGCTTCTTTCTTTTATCTAAATTGAGATAGAATCAAAGAAATTTTTAATAAATTTTATGGAAATTACATTTCTGTAAGAAACATAAACATCCAAGCACATCATACACTGTTTTGTCATGTAAAAATCAAACAAAATTTAATTCAATTTATCACTAGAGATATAATAGCCTATCTAAACCCTAACCTAAAAATAACCCTTGGCTCATTCTATTCCCCCATGATCTATCCTATTTCCTAATCTCTCCCTTCTCTTGTATAATACCCATTCACCTTGACATATTTGCTAAACATATACATATATACATACATACACTAAACATAAATAGATTAGCACAGGCAATAAACACAATTTCAATGCAGGTAAATATATAGTAACAGAATTTACATGTAACAAAATAGAGTGAGAAATTAAAATAAACATATAGTCACAAAAATACATGGCATGCAAAGGATTACTTGGTCCCAAAGGGCCAAAATCACATTAAGCAAAATAAGAGCAAAACAAGCAATGACATGATAGATCAATGTTAGCACTCCTGAAAGAAATATTTATGGCATTAAAAGAAAAAATTAATCAATAATTGAATCATAAGATCAAAAGTTGGAATAAGTGTAATTGAAATCTATTACTGTGGAAGTATTGCTCAAAAGTGTCTTTGTTATTACTATGTTCAAAAAACTGATCCAATGTTACTTTTGGCTCAAGAAGAATTTTTGAAATTAAGGAAAATTTGTAAGATATATTTTTTTATGTAAAGACCTTTTTTAAATTTATAGATTTTATTATATAGAGTGAATATGCTTGGTCTCTCTTGGAATGACTCTCTCAATCAGCTCCTGGAAAGAAAAGAGAATTAATTAGATAAGGAGATGTTTGAACATTTATGTATGTTAGTTTTTTACAATATCCTTTTTGAGCACTATGATACTTTACCTTCATTTATAAGCAACGTAGTTTCCAAATTGTTTTCCAGATTATCTCAGTCATTCTCTTAGTAATTGATATGTGCTGTCATTTTCCTTATGGAATGTTGCTCCTGTGAAGTAAAAATGCATTTCATTAGCAGCACACTTCATTCACTAGAATCAGACTTACATTTTGATAGTAAAGAGTAAATTTTAAATTCAACTTAATCTTTCAATTCAATCTGAATTGAAGCTACAGTTTCTTAGAAAATCTTTATTTGGAAATTTGGAACATCTGGAAAAGTTGTGATGACCAAATATCTCATTAGGTTTCTATTAAAATGAAGTAAATTTAATGAGTGGAATTGGTGATAAACTGAAAAGTTACAGAACAGTAAAATGATAATACTCAACTGGGTATAAAAACTGAGAAAATATCTTATTAAAAACTTTTCATTTGTCTTAAAAAAATGTTTAATTTTAATCAGGGAATATAACATAATAACATACCTTTGTAAAGCTAGTTTACATCTTCCATCATATCCTTCACTTTCTGCCAATGTATTCTTGATAGTTGATCAGACTATTTGAAGGCTAGTCTCTCATAACATGGAATAGGAATGGAATTTAATTATAAAAGTATTTTTTAACAACAAAATCCAATATGCATATTTAAATTAAGGTATGATTTAGTTACCCTTTTCATCAAACTATTTTAGAAAATATAAAATCAAGGTGTCAAGGTCAAAGGTTCTTTTTGCCATTTATTAAAACATCAAATGAAAAATTATAATTATAAAATTATAAGGAAGCCATTTTAAAAGTTTGTAGTTCATGGATAATGCAATAAAATTAGCTAACAGTTTAGAGTAACTTTTCACTGAATAAGAAACCTGATTTAATATTCTCCATAATATACTTCAGAGAGTTTCAGGATTGAATTTCTAAAGACTATTGTAAAAGGCAGTGGAAATTGAAAATGAGAGCAATCCCTACAAAGGATAATCTCTGAGATTATTTGTAAGAAGAATATCAAATTAACTGAAATTATAAGGGGGAAAATGAAGAGAATATAGAGTTATAATATAACCCATTGAAGATACTCCCTCTTAAGACACTATCCTGCTTCATATGCAATTTACTCCTACTCTCTTTCATATAAATCACATGATGTAGATAGTGACTTCCTGTTCAGACACAGATTCTTCACATCCCCAGATGCACTTTAACCTGCTTAAGCCAATTGTTTGTGTTATTCAATAGACTCAATTTTTTTAAATCATTAGTGTTGTCCTCTCAAGCTCTACCAATCTCAAGATTAGTTTATTGTGAATTTTTCTTCCAAATGACCGATTTTCTGAGAATTTTGTGAAGCTGAAAAATATTCACCCCTTGTCAGAGCTGATATGAGTTCTGAGATACACTGAAATATTGTTATCACTTTTCCTCAAGGCAGGATGTTTCATTAAAAATTTTCCTGGTGGTGTTTCTTGTCACAAACTCATGTAAACATATTAAAAAAAACAGAAAAGGAGTGTTTTGTGGGCTGCTGAGCATGGTCACCAGAGATCTGAGCACTCTCACTGCTGCTGTCAAAGAAATTTATTCTTCTGAAATTGTCTATCTGGTAAACTCTGCTTCATTGTAGAGTTAAAAATAACCAAAATCAAGTAGATAAGACTATTTATTTCTTTAAGTGAAAAGCAGATCATAAATATTATGTAAGGCAACCAACATTATATAACCTTGTTATGACTATACTATTCTGTTTAAGACACAGATTTGGCTTAGTCCCCTGAAAAACATATTAACCAGATTTTACTATATATTAAAAGTCTATCACTGCTTGAAGATACTAGTTTAATTGAGAAGAAAGTTGAAGAGAGTTATTAAAAATAAAATTCCTTGAAAGATAAGGTAGCTAAACTATTTAATGATTTACAGACATGTCATGCCATATGACAAAAAATGGCTAGCAGAGGAAGTTGTAAATGCATGTTAGGTACTTAAAATTATAAAAATGAATCAAAATATATTGTTAATCTATCAAAGGAATCCTCATCTTCATGACAGTTTCAATGCAAGCTAGTGTGATATCAGTTATAGCAGGATTCAGCCAGTTCACTCATTTGTATGGACCGATTCTCAGAATTTCACTGAGTTTGCTGAATTCATTCCTAAATCTATCTAACATTATACTAAAATTTTGCTCCTGCATTCCTCTCCTTAAAACGAGAGTAAAGTCTCAATCTTGGATCATGGAATATTTCATTCCTACTTCATTTTACAGTTCATCTCCTTTATATAGAAATTTTAAAGCTAAATTAATGATGGAAAATCTATGTATAGTTCTAGCAGCCTAAGGATGAGCCTTTCTGCATGATATTCTTATGTACTGGGGCACATCCTTAGAGCAAGAGCACTCTAATACTTAAGACTGAAGATTATGGTTGCATACTTTCAAGGGTGAGATCCTTTCCTAAACCTTTTCAATCCCACCACTACATGTCATCTACTATAATGATAACCGCTGTGTATACATTTACTTATCCATTACCAGAAGTTCTCTTATTGAATAGAGATGTATTGAAATAAGAATAGAAGAATAGAGATGTATTGAAATAAGTCAGAAAAGATTTTTACTGCATTTCCATAGAAGATTGTAGTAGGAAATTATATATTATAATAATATATGATTAATTAGAGGACCAATTGAATATAAATATGAATTTTCTGATAAAGTAAATATTTAAATAAGTTAAATGTTTCTTGCAGGCTTTATTTCTTTTTCATAATTAAATTATAAGTAATTGTCCCAGAATATCAAGTTTTAAAATATGGTAAAATATAAAGAGCGCATAGATGAAATGTTTGATGAGTTACAAGTAACCAGAAGATCTGGTCATGCACCATAGGATGTGCAGGAGGTGATTCTAACAAGCACCTCTATTTTACAGCTGAAGAAAGACCCAAAAGGGTGCACATTATTTTTAAATACATATGCTTTTATTGGCTTATAATTTTTATGCAGTGATGTAACATTTTATACACTTCAAGCAAATAAGGGAATGTTCAATGAGACTGGAGTGTTTTCAATTAATGACTGAATTATAATAAATCAGTAAACCTCTTATCACTTTTGGAGATAATTTACTTTGTTTAGAAAATGTTGATCAAGAGCAAAAGGTAAGCATTTTCCTCTAAAAAATATTTTCTTGTTATTCATTTTAAATCTGAATAACAAAATTTATAATCCTATCCTCAGACAAAAACCTGGCATTTTTCCATCTATACATAACTGAATAAAAACCAAAGCAAGGAAATGTATTTTTTATTTTGCATTAAAGGATATTATTTTAAATCAAACTCCTTAGCAAGGTATGGCTAGAAATAACTGGATTTTCATTTTTGATTAAGACCAAGACAAATGTACAGAGCTACAAGAACTATTTAAATCTATATTAATACTTCCAACTAAATCTATAAACTATTCTACCATGCATCTACTTTTCTACTCATGCTATAATGTATACTATAATCATGCAAAGCTAACATTAAGACACACAATAAAAGCATGCAAACAAACAACAAACATGCAAATAAAATAAGAAAAATTTTCCAAGGAAATACAATGCATGCACTGACAATAATGAAAATCCAGTCAAGTAAAATTAACAGCCAGTTACTGTAAAAACACTTGATAAATCATAATTCTTGCTTTGATTTAATCAGCAAAAATAAATTTCTCAAATGAAAATTTATCCATACCATAGAAATCATGTATATACTCGTATGCATATATTACTTCTTCCAAAGTTTGAAGAATATTGGTTTGTTCTTCAAATTTGTTGAAAAATCTATTTCCTTTAACATTAATCTAATCATAAAATCATCAAATAAATGAAGAAACCATCTACTATAAGATTTGCTCAATCAATGAAAAATGTGAGAATAAATGAAAATATGGCTATGTTGGAAAACATGAATGTATTTATGAAGTAATATTTATGTTTATAACTCATATTTATAATACAAGGTTTGCTTTCCTTTTGCTTCTGATAGGTTTTGAAAGTGTGCTATCTTTCAGATTCTCTTATCTCCAGAATTGATTTGATACTGAAGCGAAAATAAATGAATAGAGTCCCTTCTATAATAGAAATAGTTAGGAATATTTGCAAACAATAGTAGCACATGTAGCGGTTATTTCTTCATTAAGGATAGATATAGAAAATTAGAAGAGAGAATTAATAAACAGACTGCGTTCTTTATATTGAACGATACTTTCACGCATATTTCAGGGAAAGAAAACCTAAACTTCTACACAATGAGTATAACAACGAAACCTCCGGACGATTATCTATAAATGTCTGATAGAAATCCTGTTCCCCTTCCTCCAGACCTGCAGGCAACCAAAATAACTGAAAAACAGAGTGAAAAACCAGAGTAACCTGCGGCCTTAGTTCACTTTCTTTAGTTCACTTAGTTTAAATATTTTTTCGCAATCTTTCCAATTGTCGAAGCAAAAATTTTCTATTTTAGTTTACTCGAAAAATTAATTGATTTTCTCAAATACAAATTTGATGGCTAACCATTTAAATTCAGGTATGAATGGCTGATTCCTGAAGGCTTAACACGATGAGGGGATGGATAGCATGTTTCCTTAATTAGAAGTAAGTGCCGTCTTCTGATGATAAAATCATATTTTTGACTTAATTCCTGGAATTTCTAGTCCAATGTGATATTCCACGACCAAAATATAAAACTTCATTCAATTTCCTTCATTTTGATACTTGTCTCGATTTCGTAGGGCGAATGTTTTTCAATTTTATTGTAAATACTAAAGAAAAGAAGTTTGGAATCGAATAAAACGAACCTCTCGTGCATTTCTTATGAGAATGTTTTCAAGTCGTCCAGAGTCGAACTCGTGATACATTGGGCAAAAAATGTCGATATATATGATCCCTTTAGACCTCTAACGAAATTATAAGTTTCATGATTCTGCCACAAGTGCGTGAAATTTTCGAAAATCCTTCCTATGTATTTCTTACGAAAGTTACTGACTTCGGATGGATAAATACATGGAGAGCCTGTTATGACGTTTTCAGGGTACCAAGCGAAAACCGTGTCTTAGGCGGGATAGCGTTATAACTGGTTTGCATAATGCTGGTTGCCTGATGTCATATTTTTGAAGAATGGTCTGCTTTTCGTACAAAGAGAGCGTTTTAGTTACTTAATTTTGGTCATTTTTTCTCTACAATGAAGCAGTTTTCACCAGATAGACAATTAGGAACGAATTTCCTGACGGCAGCGGCGAGAGGGCATCACAGAATACGATCTCTCGAAGATTACGCTCACAATATGTTGTACAATATTTTGGTTTATTTGATATGTTTTACAGTTCGACGAAAGGAACTACGTCCAAACGCATTTTTAATCTAAGGTATTGCTTTGATCATAAGGTAAATGTGATAAAGAATATCACATTTTTTCTCAGAATTCGTTCCAGTTTCAACAGTTGGATGGAGAATACGATAACTTGTATTATAATATCACAAAACTACAAATTCCAAAGAAATTCACAAGGAACCATTCTAGAGATAAGGCGAAGCATGAGGGGACGACAGAGATGATGCAAGAACACTTGGTGTATCAAATGAGGCGAATGATTGCTAACAGCGGGCAGCAGTGCAACTGGGGACTGGAAAAATCAGCGTCTTATACGGGAAGCAGGGTGTCTCGAACTGTTTATTACCATGTGCCTCGTGTGAAAGGTACAGGGAGGACATAGCGTATTCAGCGGAATAGCAACTTATAGTAAGCGCGAGTTTAACGTATTTTGATGCATATAAATATAAACACAACGGTGATTATTATATAATATCACGTTTACGATTCTCTTTCAATTATGTGTATGGAAAATGTAAGCAAATGATTCAAACTGAGAGATATCATTTTATAAATTCAGCCAATTCCAGCATATTTTGTGTATTCTCTTAACTATATATTAAGGTGACCGCCCCATTCTCACGGTCGCAATCTTTCCCTCCCTCTCCACTTCCCCTCCTGTACTTCTCTTTCTGCATTCCTTTCTCTTTGTTAGGCAACCTCTACTCCGGTCGGTTTTATTGCGGTAAACAAACGTTATTTTGAAAATCTAGTGCATGTTCTTTATCTCACCAGGATAAGCTTGTCTTCGCGAATCGTATTTTGGAACCAGCTTAGTTCAAGATTAGTTGAATATACGTTGAATTTCCCACCACACTCTAATTGCCCCCACATAAACATGTAATACGAAGATACTCCGATTGGCCAACATTACAAAGGGAGATATTATGTCGGACTTGTATAATGGAACTGATAATGATTGGAACTCAGAAATCACACAAATGAACTGAAATTTAAATCTTTATCTTCTTCCATCCTACCCTGGTTCAGATATATCCTTTAAGATATGAGCATGATTGACCATAAAATGATTGAGAGATGCATAAAAAAAACTTAAGTTCTAACTAGATCATTACAATCAGAACTAGATAAACATTCTAGAAAATTCGATCGATTTGAATATTCAAGCTTTTAATCGATAAAAAGATCTTCTTGAACCACATATGGATTGGTTATGTTAATTACTCATAATATAACATTTCTCGTAATCAGATGCATTCTAAATTTTATTGTCTTCTATTGCTAAATAACGAAAAACATGCCTATTTTGAGGTACTAATTACTTTCTCTTTATAGAAAAAAACTTTATCATTTCAGTTCTTGGATCGCCTAACTAAATGTAAATTCAAGGTAAAGGGTTACAGGATATTTTGCGCACAAGGATTTGCATCCAGAAAAATCTAACGATATAATGGAAAATTTTCTAGCCGCATCAATATCAATTATACTCAATGAGGAAACTCTAGAAAACTGTAACATTGATTAAATGAGAATATTCAAAGTGAAATGAGTTCCAATTGCCATGAGTTAGACCTGAAGTAATTTCCACGTGAATGTAGGCCAACGAATTTGAGTTAAGGTTTCTCGGCAGCGACAAAGTCATCCATAAAATATGTAAATTGATACTATTCGTAACTATATTTTAATTACATTTACCTTGAAAGTGAATATAGAAGCTGAAAGTGTATATAAAAGCCGAGCAGATCTCCTTTTTTAATGGATAAGAACGGAAAATTCGAACGCGGTCACCAACGGATGTTATCATTTCAGCGAAATCTCGCATCTATTTCATTATGTGATGCTTTTTTAGTTTCCTCTATTTTTAATTGAATCTTACACAGGAATACAATGAATCCATGATAAGACTATCATCAAGTAGGGGAATATCAAATGGATTGCTCCCATTAAAATCTAAAAGATATACTTAAACTTTCTATAAGTAAGCGAAAATAATAAGCGGAATTGATTATTAATAGAAGAAGATGCAACAACTGCCATTGATCTAGAATAACATTATTTGCAATGACATTGAACTACATTTGTAGAGTTCAATTTTTATCGCAAGAAGGAAAATTAAAAGGGGGAAAAGCATTCTCTCAAGCTCGACTGATACATAGATACGAATCTCAAGTATACCTAGACAACAGTCGCCTTTGTATGCGTTCATTACCATTCTTCCCGCGAAAAGAAATCGACTAATGATACTTAAATGAAATGCGGAACTTACGAAACCATTCAAAACGAAGCGATTAAGTAATGTTCACCATCAATTAGAAAAACATGTTACTAGAAAAGACTGAACTGTAGTACGTACCCCGTCTCCGAGAAAGACACTGCTGACATCCTGAAATTCGTCGGTCCCTCGATTTAATATCTCTTTCAGCCTAGTAGAAAACTATCTGAAACTGTGAGCTAATACTGCCAAAAACGTTTCCTGCCGTTTCCGGATTAGTTAACTGATAAGTTAACCAGGGCACTGTAAAGTAAATAAGGCATTTTAAACTCCAATATTAATATAAAATTCATGAATTATTTGTAATTATGAAGTGTCTACTGTAAGATAATGAAAGAGAAATATTGTAAATCTAGATGTTTAAGACTTTTCCAAAGTTCTTACTTTGCCTACGTATCCAAATTCTTGAATCTCCGGCAGAGACAGGTCCTCACGGCTCCGAAGCACATACAGAAATGAGTCAATTAGAGAAATTTAGCGCCAAAATTTCCCTCCTAACCAGCGATTTTAGGATTGAAAAAGGCGGGAAATGATTTCTGGTATTTTCTAGAAAATTCGTCGAAGACTTTACGAAGCCCCAATAAATTCCATGGATAAATATGAGCGGGAGCGCACAGGTACTGTCTCATTATTTGTAGCTTAATATTTTTTCAAAATTTTATAAGGGCTTTTTGTCCATTCTTCATTTCAGACAAAGGTCTGAGGAGGCGAATCCGAAACTTTGCAAATTCCTTGAGAACCAGCCATTTTCAGCTATTGAGATTCAAAATGGTACAGATGTTTCTGAAGAATTTGGTAATGAAGACAGGAGCATGGGAAGCTGCAAATTATAACTTAAGTAATTTAACTTTAAGAAAGTAACCTAGCTGAAATATTTTGTGATTTCTTTATAAAGAAATGTGCTGAGCTGTTTTTTATAACATCTTCTTAAGGTACTTGCAGCAAAATGATCATAGTTAAAGATATAATAAGTGACATTGTTCCATTGTCAGACTTAACATCTGATAAGCTGTCCCAGTTTAATTTCTCTTGCTTCAAAGCAATTGAAATGGTTCCTCTTAACTCTGAGTTGATTTGAACTTCTAACTGAAAAGAGATTTGGCTAACTGTTTGATTTAGAGTGGTCTAATATCATTAGAAAAACATGAGGTGCCTTTACTTTATCTCATGAATCTGATTATTTGGTCTATATGAAGGTTGAAAGGTTTCAGTTGCCCTGCCAAATCTAACATTAAATTAATAACAAATCAGCAGAAACAGACTGACAGAAAATGTTATCAGGGTAGCCTACATTCTTATTTACAGATAATCAAATACAGATATATTTACTAAAAATTAAAACCATTCATATACCTTAAGAAGAAGTAAGAATGTTTATATTCCAAAAAGTTCATTCAACTCAACCTATATGTGTGATAAAGAAGCAAAACAGAAGTCTGATGTAACTAGGTTTCTATTTCATCTGGACAGATGCTTGACCAAGCAAGCTACCTCAGAAAATAATAACTATTACACCAATACACTGTTTTGTATAGTTTTAATTAATAATTCTCTCTGATTTCTCAACATTTAGTAATTGAACTTAAAATGTCCTAAAACTGATCTAAACCAAGTCTTTTTCATTCTTGAATTTTTTACATCTACATAAACACTCCTCAAGCTGCTTTTTGGCATGTTGCCAAGGATGTTTGTTTTAAGATATATTTTACTTTAGTTTGATATTTATAGTTTAAGAGCATATTTTTTGTTGCCAACCATTTAAAGTTGAAACTGGAAGCCAATGACTTTGGATGCACCTGTGAAAAAATTAAACATTTGTCTCTTAGATTACAACAAAAAATGTAAAGCTTGCTCTAATGCATGAATTTATTCCTGTTGATGATAAAATTTATTTTAGATTGAAGCTTGATTAATATGTTACGAATTTTTTACATAAATGATAACTACCCCCACCATCCAATTTATGGCAACATTTCTAGAGGTAATTAATGTTGTTTCCTGTACCATAGAGAGCTTTAGAATTATGAAATCGTGTAAAATTTTGTATAAATTTTTATTAAACTGCTAATAAATTATTTTTCATATTTGTAAATGTAATATAGAATATATTAGTTTTATAGAATAACAGGTGACACATGTAGATTTTAAAAAATTGTTTTTAAATATATAATTACACAGTTTATTAAAAATGATTGTTTGTTTCATTTCCAAACTCCTATAAAACAGCCAGTCTTTTTTCCCTTTTACCTACCAGTAAAAGTCATTACTTACAGAGGTACAGATTGAGAAGATTAATGGTCACTCAACTAATAATCTATCACATTAAACTGTTATACTTTGGGATTTTATTTTTTCTACCAGGGTTCATTTAGTTCTGTTCCTTTGGAACAGTTATAAATTCTCTTAAGATGTAATTCTTGTAGATATTTCTCTTAGAAATTACTGGTAAAGCAAAAAAATCTAGACATGTAACTACAGTTATTAAGTATGCATGAGAGAATTTTCCCTTGGAATCCCCCACATATTATAGAGCCATACCATATAATATAGAGTCATACCATATAATATAGAGCCATATAGAGATGATTTTTTTCTGGAATCACATTTGCTGAGCAGGTGCAATATTTTATACATTCTGACTGAAAACAGACACCAAAAGTTAAATGATTTTCCTGTATTTACATGAGTGTATTAAGGAAGATAATATTACTACTCCCTCTACTATTATACCCTCAGTAATATTCTGTAGTACTCCACCGAAAAACTGGTAATGATAAGTTGATATGAAGATTTCTGTCTTTTCTAAGGAAAATAATTAGAATGCATGAACCAAACATTGTGTTCTTATATTTTCCAAAAAACTCCAAATTTCATTATATGATACTAAAAAGGTAAACACAAATTCTCTCAACACCAACCACTTTGCTGGTTTATGAGGTCTAACAATGAAATTTTCCAACAAATTCTTTTGCAAAATGAAGAAAGATGGTTTTTATAAAGTTGAACAGTGCAAAAATTTAGGCTGAAAATTTTCATTCCACTTTAAGAAATCCTTAAGGATAATACTTCATTGCAAGAAAATAAACAACTGTTAAGCAAGAATCAAGAATCTGTTCAGCAAGTCAAAAATCTTTCATTATTAGCCAATTTTTACATTCAAGGGGAATTAAATACAGAAATTATCAGGGAAAAGATACTACTTTTATTCAAGTTTAAAATGTTTCATTGGGGTTTTAAGCTGACTCAGTTATACAAGTCATGTTTAAGTTGAAGCAAATTTCTACATTAGTAAAACATAAATGAGAGTTAAGTGAAGTATAGTATTACTCATTAGTAGTATTCATCAGTAATAATTCTTATTACTTTTACTAATTGTTTATTTTTATTTGAACAACAGTAAATTCTAAACCTATGTTCCAAACAGTTGCTGGAAAATTTTGCTTTTAACTCAAAAGCAGCATCTGAGATAGTTTTCTCTTAGTAGAAGGCCATCACTGATGGTGTTCAGGACGCATACATTATAAAGAACAAACATGAAAATTTTCTACGAGAATAAAATCCACAGAACTGCGAGTAACTTTGTGGTAATCCATCCCAGGAAGAAAAAAGAGGAACAACTTTTCAGAAAGGAAACTAATTCTGTCTTTAATGTAACTATGAGAACTCTATTGAGCACCTGGCATGTTTCGATGCTTAAGCATCATTTTCAAGTGGCAATGCAAATAGAAGCAATATATACCAAGGCCAGCAGGGGGAGGCACACAGAGAACAATAAGGAGTGAAAGGCAAGATTCTCAGAAAAACATTAGCTCGGTGGAAAACTGGAATACAGAGAAGCAGGAGAGCATGCAAGAGCTGCAGTAAGTAATGGAGAGGAGGAAGGAAAAATATATTCATTGGTAAGGGTATAATTAGGATTAGTTTTTTTTTTAATTATCTCCATTTATTCTAAGATATTCAGCTGAGTCCCTTTGTTTGCTGTGTTGGATTTTAGGTTTAAAATCGGAGAAATGGTTAGCAGATAAAAAACTCCCCCAAAATGCGAATGTCGAGAACCATTTTTGAAACATCTTTCATGTTATTTTGCACTTAAATTAAAACATCTACCACTCTGTCCAATATAAATGCAATCACAATCCAGGCAAGAAAGTTGATAAATGCCCGAATTCAAACACAGGTCTACAACATATTTACCATTACAGAGAAAGTTCTTATTGTAAAAGGCTGGATGTACGCGAATCTTCTTAGGAAAAAGTTTAGCAAGTTTATAAGATAATGGCCCACAGAAGCTTAATTTACACCAGCAAGGAGGATTAGAGGTTATTCTAGTAGAGTAAATCTTTTCTACTGCCAATTTTCAAACTTTATCTTCTAGCATTCGATTAACAGAGTCAGAAGGAAATCTGTTTACCTGTGCTAAATACAAAATAATATTCAATTCTTTCTCAAGGTTTTAAATTATATATTAATTAATATTTTTTGTTGTTACACTATGTATTATAGTTACTTTTCACAAAGTATCAATGTTGGCAAGATTACCGTTTAAAAATATTAATAAATAAATAATTATTAACTAAATAAATATTTATAAAAATATTTTTGAATCTCAAAGTTGAAATTTATACTGAAGTATTATATAATAAAGACCTTTACAGTGTGCAATTTTCATATTTTTATCTGGTCCCCCAACCAAGATACTGGAAGTGGAAATTTGAAAAAAATTCAAAAATGTGTTTTTTAAAGATGAATACTTTTTAAAGGGTAATCTTGCCAACATTGATACTTTGTTAAAAGTAACTATAACATGTAGTGTAACAGCCCAAAAAATGTTAAGGTTGAGAAATTGTTCCTTCTTTGAAAAGTTTCTCGTCAAATGTTGAATTTTGTTCATTTTTGACCAATAACTTTAAGGTGTTAAAAGATGTTTAAGAAATACATATAGTTTAGTACTTATGGTTTTATTTCTTAGACCAGAGTGTACTGAAATCAATGCAGATTATTTCAAAGTCCTAGGGTAACCCATTAGTGAATAATTAAAGAATTTGTAGATACCTGCAAATGTGAAAAACCACATGCGGCCAAGTACAAAAATGGCCACCATCTTCAAACAGTAAACATTAAAAATATTTTTTTAAATACTTTTGAGCTCTCTAAAGTTAAGGGCATCTACACACCAAATATCAATTTTTTCTAAGATGGTCGAGCAACCAATTATTTTTTTCTGGACCACTGGGTATGGATTGACCCTACTGCTTCCTTCACACACATCTGTAAACTTTTTGTTGGATCAACTGGGAGGTTACTAGCATTTTTGTTTTGAAGAAAAGAGTTGCATTTAGACATATAATCAGATTTGTCTAAGACTACAATTTCCTTTATCAGCTTTTGAAATAATTAGATCATGCTTATCGATAGTGTCCTTCAAATTAAGTAAAGTTTATATCTGAGAATTATTTAAAGCATTAGAAGTCATAGTCAAAGAAATTAAGTTGAAGCAAATATAAACTTTATTTTTAAAATTTGCAGGGAATGCTAATTCGCAATCTACTGCAAGATTTGTTAATTGTTTCACAGAAGGAATAGGTTGAGGCGAGTATTTTAAGTTGTATAGTTACATTACAGACAGAATTAGTTTCCTTTGTGAAAAGTTGTTCCTCTATTTTCTTTCTACTAGAAATACCAAAGAACGGGTAATTTATATATTTCATTTACTAAACGCCTCCAGCATGGAGTTTCTGGTGAAATGCTGAAATATATGTGGAATTAAAATATTGGTTAATGTCCAATTTATTCAATTCTATATCAGATATTCTTTTGTATCTGATGGGAAAAATACTAAATTGAGGTAGAATGCTTATCATACAGCTACAAATTTATTATATGTACCATGGGGATATTTATTCTTAATTACTGATTAAATATTAGATTCGATATGAAGAATTAATATTGTGGTACAATTATTGGCACAAATTGTGTAAGAATTAATATTGGAGCACAGGATGATTTTATACCTTTTAAGAAATGTATAAATCAGGTAATTACTCTGCTAATACTGGAAAATGTATAAATTTGATGAGAAAAGACAATTTTTTGTTTTGGGGTAAGTAATAGTAGATTTGCTGTTTGGATGCAATCTATAGCGTAACATTTCATTTAATGTTGAGCTGATGGTTTTGATGAATTAGTATACTAATCATGTATTTTAATTCATATTAAACATAATGCTAACAAAAATGTTGTCATTGTTAAGATGTACATTCCATCTTATATAATGTTACTGACCCCTTCTAAGCACTAAACCTTGATGTGGTGAAGGGGCTTGCGTGTTCCTATGACCTAGAGAGCTATAACGGCTGGAACTTTGTTCCTGGTAGGGTCACTCATGCCAAAAAGGTCAATAGGTAGGGGCCAGACAAAAAGTGGTCCACGCAGCATCTGTACCCCAGTGGGGCGGACTATATGAATGATGGTGTCATATTAAAAAACTGTTGAGGAAGGCAAGGGGAGACCACCTCGACTATCTATCCTACGATTATAATGTGCCACAATGATACCACACTGGCAAATGATGATGATTGTATAATATGATATTGTCACTGGCAAATACAGGACTCAGCCCTCTAGGGAGAGTGTACTGCCCAGCAGGGATGGTGGTAAGGCCACCCCGGTCGTCATTCCACGAAATCCTTACGAAACAAATAAAGAGAAGATGATGACTAAGGAAACAAGGATAGGGACCTAGAACATCAGAACCATGCTTAGAAAGGGAACTTAGAAATGAAGAGGTCCAATACTAACATTCTGGGGCAATGCAAAGTACAGTGGAAGGATGGGGGAGATTTCTGGGGCGATGATGTAAGAGTTATATTCAGTGGGGGAAATGATAGCCAGTGAGGGGTTGCTATAGTATTGGAAAAAGGAGATGGAATAGCTGTGGTAGCCACTGAGCTAATAAGCGACTGGGTAATGTCTGTAGAAATTTAGGCTGAACCAGTAAACACTGTTATAGTTCAAGTGTACTAGCAATTACAGTGAGGATGAAATCAATTTAGTTTATGAACAAATAGAAGAGGCAATAGGAAGGGTGAAAGGTAATACAAACCTTATTGTAATGGGATACTGGAATGCTGTGGTTGGGCAAGGAAAGATGGGGACGAAGTGGGAGAGTTCAGGCTAGCGAACAGAAACGACAGAAGACAAAAACCAATAGATTTTTGTAGGAGGAAAAGCATCTGGATCACCAACACCCTATTTCAACACCATAAGAGACAGAGGTACACATCGAAAAAGCCGGAAAACACGGAGAGGTACCAAATCCATTACATTTTGGTAAGGAAGAGGTTTAAAAATGGTGCTAAAAACTTGCGAAGTTATCCTGGAGCTGATGTAGACTCAGATCATAACTTATTTATGATGAAAACCGAGCTTGGATTTAAAAAGATCTATCAGGCAAAAACAGCTCTCAAATGGAACTTAGAAGCCCTCAGTGGAAGGAAAGCTAGAGAGTTTCAAGAGTCAGTCAACAGGGCTCTAGAAGATAAGGAAAGGGAACTCACTATAGATGAAGGATGGGAAATGATCAAAACTAGCATTAAAGATAGTGCCCAAAGAACCATCGGGAGGGTCACACAAAGCAAAATTAGGAAACCATGGGTGACGGTTGAAATGATAAATAAAATGGAGGAAAGAAGGAAATGGAAAAGCGTTAACACAGAACACGGGCGTAGAATGTACAGGGCCCTAAACAATGAACTGAGGAGGGTAACAAATAAAGCAAGAGAATCGTGGTGGAAAGGCCAGTGTAATGAAATAGAGAAGATGGCTGAAAGTGGGAGGGTTGACCTATTATACAGAAAAGTAAAACAATTAATGGTGATTAAAATTAGTAATAAAATGGCCACTATTAGGGATAACAGGGGAAATGTCTTAAGGGAGCCAGCAAGCATAAGGGGACGATGGAAAGAGTATGTGGAAGAATTGTATTTGAAAGACATGAAGCCTACCCTCATAAAGATTGAGGGCATACAAGAAGTAGAGGAAGATGATCTTGGGCCGAATATTTTAGATAGTAAACTCGATAGGGCACTGCGGGACATGAAGGGGAAGAAAGCAACGGGTGTGGACGAGATTCCTGTAGAATTTCTGAAGAATCTTGGGGGAAAGGGTAAAAAACAATTCTATGATTTATGTAGGAGAATATACGACAAAGGAAAGTGGCCAGAGGATCTTACCAAGGCTATCCTGATTCCGTTACAGAAAAAGAATAATGCCTTAGAATGCCGGGACTACCGAACAATTAGCTTAATATCTCATGCGGCAAAAGTTATTCTTAGGGTCTTGAATAGAAGAATCGAGGGAAAAACTAAAGAATTCATAGGGAATGATCAGTTTGGTTTTCAGAGAGGGAAAGGGACGAGAGATGCAATTGGGGTTATGAGGGTTCTAGTAGAACGAAGCTTAGAATTTAAAAGGGACGTTTGTGCATGTTTTGTTGACTTTGAAAAGGCCTTCGATAGAGTTCAATGGCCAAAACTGATGGTGATACTAAAGAAAGTTGGGTTGGATTGGAATGATAGGCGTTTAGTGCAAAATTTGTATTTAAATCAGACCGCACGAGTAAGAGTTGCTAATGGGGAATCGGAATGGGCAGAGTTAGGGAGGGTAGTAAGACAAGGCTGTCCTTTATCACCATCTCTTTTTAACCTATATGCAGAAGAAATGATCAAAGAAGCTTGGGATGAAATAGATAAGGGAATTAAGGTTGGTGGGGAATTAGTGAAGTCAGTAAGATATGTAGACGATAAAGCTATTGTGTGCGATTCTGAAAGAGGTTTGCAAAACCTAGTAATTGCACTAAACGTTAAAGAAAAGGAGTAGGGATGAAAATAAATGTAAGAAAGACTAAGATTATGAGGTTTTCAAAGGGAAAGAAAGCTAAGTTAACAATAAGGGTGGATGGGGAAAAACTAGAGCAAGTAGACAAATTTCCATACTTGGGCAGCCTTCTTTCTAAGGATGGAAGATGCTCAACAGAGATTAGAAAAAGGATAGCATTAGCAAAAGAAGCTTTCATGAAATGAAGGGAACTGATGACAAAGGGACTTGATAAAGGAATCAGGAAGAGATTGGTAAAATCCTTGGTGTGGAGTGTAATGTTGTATGGGTGTGAAACGTGGAAGTTAAGAAATGAGGATGTCAAAAGATTGGAGGCTTTTGAGATGTGGGTATGGCGTAGAATGGAGAAAGTTAGTTGGGTCGATAGAAAAACGAACGAGGAGGTTCTAGAGATGGTTGGGGAGAAAAGAGTAATGATTGAAGTAATTAAAAATAGACAAAAGAAATGGGTGGGTCAAATATTGAGAGGGGGAGATTGTTGAAGAAAGCAATCGAGGGAAGAATGCTAGGGAAAAGACAGAGGGGAAGACAAAGACAAAAGTTATTAGACGAATTAAGGGGTGGGATAAGTTTCCAGGAATTGAAGGAGAGGGAATTAAATAGGGAATGTGGGGGCACATGAATCTACCGAAAGGTAGAACACTTTATATATATTCTTTCTCTCTTATGCCTTTTTTAATTATATCTTTTGGTTTTCATCAATGTGAGTTCTTATGATTTTTGTTCCCTATTTAATTTCTTACAACTTTTGTATTGTTTATATTTTAATAATAGACTATTTTCCATGTCCTTAATAGTTTTCATATTCTATACAGAATTATAATATCTTCTTTACTCATATTTATTGAATAGCTTTGTTGTAAAATAAACTCACATTGTAATGATCTCATACATGAGACCTCTCTCTTTGTACATGAGTTGAGTCTACACAGCCTTGCTGTGTAATCACAGCACTTAAAGCCACTTGAATTTAAAGTCACAAAATATTTAGTCACATAATTTGAAATTAATAATTAGTTTGACAAAAATTTCAAAATAAATATATTACTTTAAGAACTGTTCCTGAAACTTAAAATTAATTATCTATTGAAGCAAATGTTTTTAAAAGTGGCCTACAAAGAAGTTTTCATCCAATTATTAAATTTTATAGCCAACCATGGCTTTATCAAATGTATGCTCTATGCATTCTAAGAATGATTGCCCATGGGATAAAACATGGAAGGATACATTAACCTACCCTGCATGAAAATAAGAATTTTTGGTTTCCAGATTTTTGTTTAACACTTTCATAAAATAAAATATATGCCTTTAAAATGCTCACCACCCAGGATTGGAATGGGTCCACTAACTAGTTAAATATGTTATCGATAAGTGAAATGGCCTAAAAAAGAGGCTTTTGGAATCGTAAATATAGAACATTTTGCACAGATTGCTGGATACTACAAGATTAGGAACAATAATAAAAAGTCTCATAAGGGTATATAGTTTGGTAAAATATAATGAAAGAATTTATTGTTAGAATAGTAACAAAACCCAATGATAATATAGAAATAAAAGTTCACATGCTTTCTGAATACTACAGTTATGAAGAGGACATGTATAAAGATATTTCTGAGGTAAAAACTGTATAAAATGAGAAGAAAATTTGATGATTTAAGGCAAGTATAATGCGAGAAAGGGAAAGAATTTTGCTCTGGGCATTCAGATTACAAGAGGGCATACAAATTCTGAGGGAAAATTTATTTGAATTTTTTGTTCAGATTCCTAGTTGTTTGAGTTCTCAATCATTTGGATTCAGAACTCAAACAATGGTAATCTTTCTTTCTTGATTTTGGTCATTTTTCACTGTACAGTGAAACAATTTTAACTAGATATACAAATGAGGAAGAATAACAAATTTTAACAGCAGAGGTGAAAGGGCATCACAGAGCTTGATCTCTCCAAGACTACACAAACAAAACACTGCACTACATTTTGGGTTTATTCAATATTTTTACAACTTATGATTGCAACAGAAAGAAACACTGTCAAGCGAATTTTTAATCCTAGATGCTGCCTTGAGACAAAATGATCTCTATCTCAGAATTTACATCAGCTCTAACAGGGGGATTGAGATTGCTCTGCTTTGCGATATCTTCATTTTATTCTCACAAAATTTCCTAAGGGGAAGTAAGCAAGGAACCATTTTGGAGATGAGAAAAGTTTGAGAGCCAAGATGATGGCAATAAAGATGATGTAAAAAATTTTGGTCTATCAAATGAAGTGAAGTAAAAGCTAAAGTAGATCACACTGAATCTGGACATGGTAAAAATCAGCAACTTCAATGAGAAGCAGAGCATCTTAAGTAGTATTATTACTCTGTTTAGTGTGAAATGGACCGGAAGAATACCATATATTAAGCAGTATACCGGCTTATGCACTGGGTAAAATACATGCAATTGAAAATACTATTGAAATCTGTTTTGAAAATTATTCTCTTATTAAATAGGTAAATATTGTTTTGATCTAATCTGTAACACATAATGCCCCCCATTATATAATAATATAACTTGTGAAAAAACCTCACTATCACCTTACAGATCACCAATGAACAACACAAACAATCTCACTGATTAATACCTTTCATAGCTCCACAATTAATGCAGAATATTTCTCAGTAGCAGATCTCATCACAATAGAAAGATTTTGATGCCTAAAAATTTCACTATAATGCAATGACCATTACTCACACTCTTATATATATTGATCTATGTTATACATATATTGCCTGTTATTCCTAACCTAGAATTCCCATTTTTAGATATTTATGTAAGCCAACCATAAGTCCTTTTGCAGTTTCCAAAAGCTGCCAGCCAAATTCCAGCAGATTGATTTTAATTTTTGGACATTTTAAAATGTATATTCTTAGTTGATATGGGGTGAAGAGATAACTCTAATTAAATCTCCCATTGATTTACCAATGATTCTCTATGAGTAAAGAGAAAAAGCATTGAAAAAATTTATTGGCACGCTTCAGCTACTAGAAAGTTGGCCAAATTCAATATCCATACTTATCATGTATTAATCATTGGAATATTACATTCCAATGATCTGTTAGACACTAATTTACATGATTTTCAGTATTTTAATTTAGTACCCTTCTTGTGTTATGAGGAATCTTAATTTCATTCACATTATGTAAGGATGGCCTATACACAAGTATCATGGTAACTATTAAGCACATATAAATATGATACATAAAAGTTAAATCATACATATTTTGAATCTTACTTATGTTTGGAGAGAATTAATCATCCTTTAGAATTTCGTTAGGGCAATCCTAAACAAAAATCCTAAATCCACCATGAAAGAAAACACATTATTTTCATATTTATGAAACAATTAGCATTTACCTTGTGAAGTTGAGAAGAAAAATCTGGAGAGCCCTGCTGTCCTTGCAGCCTTGGAGGTATCAGGCTAAAACATTTATTGGCAAAAGCTAGCTTTTCTATAACCATTTTGAAGGAATCTCTCTTACAGACTTCTCTACAAAGTATCCAATGTTGTCCATGATTTTATCAACATGCCTTTCAAGACCTATGGTTCCCTGCAAAGCATCAACATAATTAAAAATCTTTTCTCATTCAAGATGAACTACATATTTTGTTCTTAAATTATATCTAATACACATTTTTACAGCAGCCCCTTCCATAGGGGCTACCTTCACGACTTGATGGCCGCTAAACATTTATCAAATTATTATATTATCATTCATAAGCATAATTATTATTGTATTATAAGTATATAATGAAATGAAACAAGCAATTAAAAACAATAATTAGAATCATTCATGTAAAATAAAATCTTCTTTATCAACACATCCAAAGAAAATTTACAGTAAGCAACACTAAGATATCAAGTATAATAATCACTGTTGTGTATATATTTATATCTTTATTTATCCAATGTCAGTAACTCTCATATGAAATACACAGCAGAAATTTTTGAACATTGTTTTCATGAAATGTCCGTTGAGATGGAATTCTAAAATTGAGAGATTTGCTAAAGAATTCAATGGAAATTTAGATATTGATAATGGTTTAACCACAGTATCATGGATTCAACTCTTGATGACTTGAAAACACTCCCACAACAGATTGATATAAGGTTCATTTTGATCGATTGCAGGCTTCTTTCTTTCACAGAATTAAATTAGAAATAATAGTCCTATGCAATTGTGAAAAGAATCAAAAGAAAGGAAACGGAACCTAGAATCTTCTTGTGATTGTTAAGTACCATTTTTGAGTCCTAATGTAATGCAAGGATACCGACGACAATGATGAAAAATTCATGTAATATTGCAGATATAAACAACCTGTGCCCCTTGAAATTAAGGCAAAGGTTGAACTCAATACCAATAACAAGATATATAAACATAATAATAATAAAACGTCTTTATTCAGGCGAGATTGAGACTGAAAAGTCTCTTCTTACATCTAACCCTTACATAGACCCATATGAAAAGTATGGTGAAAGAGAGCCAACCTTCCAGGGTAAGGAAAGAGTTAGTAAGATTCGGAAATCAAAATTCAGCAGTATTTACAGAACAGTGCAGGAAAAATATTTACAATTAATACAACCTTCTATGATGTAGATACCTTCAAATTGAACGCTGTGAATAAAATTCAAATAATAAATGCCTATGTTCTCAAAATCACGGAAAATTTTGTCAAAATGATTTTGGAGCTAACATTGTAAATTACACATGATATAATTTCAGCAACAAAATAAACAAATATTCATTAGTAGTGTACAAAGAATATTCTGTGGTGTGAGCTCAGGTAATTAATTCCCTTATTTGGCATTAGATTCAATAGAATATTATAGAGCTATTTTATAGGCATCCATTTATGTTTCTGGCTTCAGCCAGCTTCATCATGATTTGTATTTAAAATTGGGAAGAGATAGATGTTATTCTTAAGTATCCTTAAAAATCAAACATATGCAATGATAGTTGTACTTTTTAATAAATTAAATAGAAGTACGTTAGAGAACCATGAAAAATATTCTCCAAGGATAAAATCCTGACCAAAACAAAAAATAATCATTTTACTGAATTCTGATTATTATCCTACAAAATTATAAATGCCTTTCAGTTCTCTCTTTCATTCCTTCACATCAAATAATGCTTTAGTAAATTGTGCGCCTTTATAAAACTGCATATATATATTTAGTCACATTTGATGATTGCATTTTCATCTGCAATTGCATCTCTTGTTTGGGGTTGTATCTGCATTGTGAATAGTAAGAATGCAAAATACTACTCTTTAAAAACCAAGAAAATCTTGATTATCGAAAAAAGTTGCATTTATCATCTCTTTTAAACACAAAAAAGAAGATAGGGTATAATTTTAAGCTCATTAGCCAAACCTTTTACATCAAAATCTATCTGTTGTGACCCTACTTTTGCATTTTAGCTCACTATAGATATGGGAGTTGGATGTAACAGGTTTTTGAATGTAATAGTTATTTGGATGTAATAGAGACCATTTCTTGAGGTGAAAATCTTGCAAGTCTGGCTGAAACTCCATCCACACCAACATCTTCCTGTTTCTCAATTCATACTATACTTTTTCATGAAGTGATCTACTTTGCTTGTACTTTATACATTAATACACTCAACATCAATTCAATAATTTGCTACTTCTCTAGACTCTACTCACTTTACTGTTCTCTATTAGCTGGATAAAGTTTCAGACACAATCCTTACAATCCCTAGTTTCAAACTCATGTGAAACCACATTATCATCATCATCTTAATGCAAATTATCGCCAATGTCTTTACGTGACTAAGGGTATATACATCTGAAAACACAAATTCAGGGGTTTCCATGTGTTAGAATATCAAGCTTCTCGCCTTAGGTTTCCACATGACCCAGAATTTGAGTACATCAACCCGCCTTCCGCACTCCAGGTACTTGTCTCCGATATCGTACTTGAAGTCATAGAACTTGTCCCTCTGGAAAAGATACGAGGCACTCCTGGAGTGGTATTCGGACAGCAGCCCCTGATGTCTTAGAAGAAGGGTAGAGCACTGCTGAGGCACCGCAAGCAGTTTATGAGGGTTCCACGTGGGCAGAATAAATAAGCTATTCATCTACATTTTACACTTCGATGCACGCCAAGGATTACTCACATAGAACAATCCCTTAGATTATTATAACTTCATCGGGAAGAAATAGGATTGATATATTTCACGAAGGATATAACATCACTTGAACACTGAGAAATTCCTTATAGCGTCCTTCGCCAAAGATCAGAGTTCCGAAACATTTTTGAGTATGTTCACATGAACATCTAGAATTCCTAGACTATCGGATCTGAAAGTGTATTTATTTACTATTGGAAGATTTCAACAGTCGGATATGGATGAGGAGTCTAAATTCGTATTAATATATGTTAATTTGCGTATAAACTTTTCGCGGCCATAATTTAGCGGAAAAGATAACCTCATTACGCCTATTGTCACTATGACGGTATGAATAGTATCGATAGTCGCAATTAAAGGTGTCGATATAGTTTGCGGGCCACATAAAAACCTCTTGATAGACGCCGCTCTTGAACCCTTGAACAATATTTCTTTGGGTGATACACGTATAACCCTAGGTAAGGGATGTAAAGGGGAATGCCTGCGGTCTCTTTGAGCTTTCAATACGGCCTGGTATTAAAGTAAGAATTCAAATAATTTTGTTTTTCTATTATCTGCAACACTTAAGATTTAAAAGGAAATGGCAATATTCCCTACCGGTTCTCTTCGAAGGTTAGTTCGTTTACTTACCAATAAATTCGTCATCGAAGAATTTAAATGAATGCATTACATCACTGAACTCTGCCTGATTTGCTCTCCCGTGTGATCGAACAGTAAATGTGGCATTCCGATAAAGGGTTCACACTCCGGAAATACGAGGTTAGTATTCAACGATAAACGGAATAAATGTTAAATTTTTAAGGCTATATACATAAATTAAAAGCGATTGCTGAGTTTGATTGTCCTACTTTCTGGCATTTTTCCGAAAGTATTAGAGAAGACAACATCAATCAAGGGTAGATAGGGTTTTCGATGTTTTACTACCCATGCCATGCGCCAGTGGCGGTTTGCAGGGTCTCAATGTAATTATAAATGTAGAAAGAATGAACAAGAGAGCAAAGGAGCGCCTCCTGTATGTATCACAAATGACCTACGGAAGAGATGAATGAAATAGTATTTATTTTCATTCCTTCAAATTCGTCGAGTACTAATCTTAACTCAATTCTGAATAGCGCCGTTAAATTACTAAAACCTATTTACTCTGGGTCATAAAATCATAATTTCATCCTTTTTCCGACATTAAAAAAGGTAAATTTCGCCATATTGATAAAACGTAACTAAGGCGATCTGTAAATATTTACACGAACGCTTTACCGATAGAAACTAAGCTATATGCTGCAAATGTGTTCGACGTGCGATTTCTGATTCATTCATGACCCTTCAACCCTTGGCTCACTCTTGAGAATATTTCGAGAATATTTCACTTAGCAAATCGATCGACATCTGCAGTGGAGGTTAGTAGAGGTTTCTGTAACATCCAATTCAAAGATTTTCAAATGTTTTCGTATGCCATCCTTGGGCATTTGCATCGAATTTTTAGTAGCCATGGCCGCTCTTGTAATTGTATTTCCGATTAAAGTTTGCGGTGTCTGGTCACAAAAACGGAAACTTCCCAATCTGCAATCGAAGGAAGAATCGCGGCATCGCTCTAACATGTTATAAAATTAAGTAGTACCAAACGGTTCTCAATAGCTTTTGGTTACTGAAAAGACTACTTGTTGGATTCCTTTGCACGTAGGAAATGGCGGTTAATGTGGCATAGACCCGCTAATAATCGGTTGAAACAAGTCATTCCTAGACCTTTCCGAGAACCTCACTTGCTGAAATTGCTCCCAGAGGAAGTTGGGTATTTCACAGGAGAGCAGCTCGAAAACTCGGGAACCTATCGAAAATGTCGGCACTCCCTCCGCCCGAAACATCTTGCCCCTCGAGTCCATCTCAGGAGCAAGAAGCATACGTGTATGATCCACGTATAAATAAATTCGGATGGAAATCCCCCAGCGAAGAAGGATGTCATCGGCAGGAAAAGGAAGAAAAATTTCCTTTCGCATCCTCGGAAAATAAATTCCGTGCCGAGAGAAACGAGGACACGGATAACTGCACTGTCGAAAGAAAGCTGTCCGACTGGTTAATACCAGAACAAGATGATACCTTGGAGGAGCAGAGGATGCGGCCGCTGTGGGAAAAAATATGGAAGAGAAAACCAAAAGGATGTTTTGGAACCACAGGAAGAGACACAGAACAAGAGGTTTGTCAGACCATGAAGCAATTACTGGACATCCCTTGTTTATCCCTGGATTCCTTGCTGACGACTATGAACGAGAAGGGCCACCACATTCAGTTAGATGATAGATATTGCAAGGTGGAGAAAGAAGTCAAGGAATCTCCCTGCAAATCGTCCGGGAAGACCAGGAACCGTGGCAAAAGAACCAGCGGAAAAGTTTCAGGCAAACGCTGTCGCATTGCGAAAAGACATCTATGGCAAATGGTGGACGAAAGTGGTAAGCCTTTACCATTTGGAGCTGTCTCGTCCAGCAGAAAAGGTCCAAATGACGAGAAACCAATCGGAGCAGACATTTGGATACGCCTGGACTGCGTCTCAGTCCTCATTAAAAATATCATCGAGGAGATGAGACGAGATCCGTCCATAGCGAAGGACTCCAAGCGCGAAACACGCGTCGCTGGAGAGGAAAATTCCTCGCCGGAAAATCAACGCGACGATTCGGAGTTGGTGGAAATACTGCTGGAACAGTCACCACCAGAGCCTCATCCGATAGAAGAAAAGCCCCTCGTCTCCTCGGAGACTTGCTGCCACGAGATTGAGAAGACGGAATCTTCGGTAGATGAGTCTCATCCTGAGCCGACTTCAAACTCCATTGAAGCTCAAAGTTCATCCATCGGTCATGACGGCAGTGGAGAAGGATCCAGCGAGATTCAAATGGCCGGTACATTAACGTCTTCGTCCTCAGCATCGCAAGAAAGGGAGGTTCCAAGTGCCGAAATGTGTAAAATGGATTCAGAAAGTAACGAGCCTTCTCATGGCGAACCTGCTGAAGCTCTCGCAAAGGAATCTCCGCATCACCGAATTTTCCCACAATTCACATCGCTCAATTTTCGAAAGCGTCCCGATAGGAGGAGAAGAAAAACGTGCCTCAACGAAGACAAAGATGTGGACGAAAAATCGAAGGCGACTGGTTCGAAAACCTGCATCCACGAAGGAGAGGAGAAAAGTTTCTCTGTCGCTGAAAAGAAGATCGATTAAAATATTAGGACATATATTTTACCAATTATTATCGAAGGCGCAATTAAGAAATCAATGCTGAAAGAGAATGGATGAACAATCAGGATTGAATATTTCCATTTCGTAGAATTTGATATACTTTCATAATCTTTCGAAGTACTTTTTCTGAATTTATACACTGTCAATCATGAAAAATAAAATTATTATATCATACCCATAAGATATGGTTTTAAATAAGGTCGTTAATATCATCGCCATCTGGAACATGTCGCAATTATATTTAATCCCGCTTAATTTAGAATTCATTTTACATCTACAGTACTAAACGAACTAGCTCAGCGTGAGAAAGCGGTAAGCATGGCGAGCAATGTTTCCCATCGAAGTAAGACTCAGAATTACCATTCCAGATACTCAAGCATCTGCGAATAAAGAATAAATTATTCCACGTTGCTTACATGCTTTTACATTGAAAGTGCAAGAGGCGTAACATTTAAATTGCTGGCAATACTTTCTAATATGAATTCCAAAGACGAATTTCGTTGCCGTAAGAGACTTCGCACCCGCGAACCGATTTGAAGTAGATTTTTACTCAACGTCTGACTAATGGTCCTCTCCGTTCATCAAGCTATTCTCCAAAAGCATGCTACAGCGAGGCTGTTATCAATTATTAGCGTATTCTAAAATTTGTCATGCCATTCAGTACATCGATACAAACGATCACCTGCCAATTTTGGCAAAGAATATCAATATCAATTTCGAAGACGCTTCTTCCTCTGGAATGCAATTTCATTGAGAACAGGAATAGAACATCATCTCATAATACTTAAATCGAACACTTTATTTTCCGCGCAGATGGGCTTCCACTAATAATTCTCCCTAATAATTCTCTAATCATTCTCCCTGAAAACTTTGGTTTAAAATTTCAGTCTATTAGAATTAGTGTGCGAGTGGTGGTGGAGGCACAATCCATGAAATAGGGTCTAGCTTTCCTGAAGTGCAATCATAAACTCTCTCCTTCCCCCAGTTCGTAGCAGCTCCTTGTTCCTCTATGTCGAATGGGAAATCACTATCAAATTATGGTTCAACGATGAACTATTTTGGAATATATCAGCTATTTCAGATATTAATTGTCCTTTTCGGAAAGAAGAATTAAGAAAGATGATGATTTTGCCTGTAAATTTTATGCCCTAGTATTTACTTATATACAATTATAAATATTTTATTAATTCAGTAACCATTTATTGAAGAGAAACAACTCTCAAACTTACTGATAACATTTTTTGGCGAGAAAAATATTTTTTATTTGTCTTTCGATAAATGGTTGAGGAAAGTGTGACTTAAAATAACATTGTTTTAGTACATTTCATGGGTTTGTTGCTATTAAAGTTACTGAGTTATGAGTTGATACTTTATAATGACATCTTCTTGGGTAGTCCTTATCGAATGCTGCGGCATCCTTTGTTATACGTACGTTTTGTAGCGAAAATCATCATCAATTCACGATCGTCCGTACTATTTGTTTTTGCATTTTACATCTAGCAATTGATTGGAAATTTCTATTTACACTTACATGTAACCTGCGGGATAAAATTAATTTTTAGTCGAATCACTTAAAATAATTAGTTGAGATGTTGATAGTTCTATAGTTTCTTATTTATGATATACCAACCTTGGGAGTTGGCTGGTTGTCTTTGTTAAGACAGAAAAGATATATATATATATCGACACCTTTAATTGCGACTATCGATACTATTCATAACATCATAGCCATGATAGCCATTATGCCATCATAGTGACAATCGTGACAATAGTCGCCATGAGGTTATCTTTCCCCCTAAATTATGACCGCGAAAAGCTTATATACAATCTAACATATGTTAATACGAATTTAGACTCCTCATCCCTTCATTTTGTTTATCCATTTCCGAGAGTTACATATAAAATCTTCTGATAATAATTAAATATACTTTCAAATTCGATGTTCATGTGAATGTACTCAAAAATGTTTCGGATCTCTGATCTTTGGCGAAGGACGCAATAAGGAATTTATCAGTGTTCAAGTGTTGTTATATCCTCCGTGAAATATATCAATCCTATTTCTTCCTGATGAAGTTATAATAATCTAAGGGATTGTTCTATGTGAGTAATCCTTGGCGTGCATCGAAGTGTAAAATGTAGATGAATAGCTTATTTATTCTGCCTGCAGAGCTGATTCAGTGACGTGGAACCCTCATAAACTGCTTGCGGTACCTCAGCAGTGCTCGACGCTTCTTCTAACATCATCAGGGGCTGCTGTCCGAATGCCACTCCAGGAGTGTCTCGTATCTTTTCCAGAGGGACAAGTTCTATGACCTCCAGTACGACGCCGGAGACAAGCACCAGCAGTGCGGACGGCGGGCTGATATACTGAAATTCTGGTTCATGTGGAAAACTAAGGCTTGAAACTTTCTATTCTAACATATAGAACCCCAGAATTAGTGTTCTCTTATGTATTAAACCTTATTCATGAAAAGAGAGGGATGAAATGTTGCATTAAGATGATGATTTGGTATCAAATGAAACAAGGGATCGTAAGGATTGTGCATGATGCTTTATCTAACCAATAGAGAACAGTAAAGTAAGTAGTGTATAGAGAAATTACAGATTATTGAAATGTTGCTGAGTGTGTTAATTAATGTATAAAGTGCAAGCAAAGTTGATCTCTTCAAGGAAAAGTATAGCATCAATTGAGAAATAGGAAGGATGCTGGTGTAGATGGAGTTTCAGCCAGACCTTTTCACATCAAGAAATGGTTTCTATTACATCCAAATAACTATTACATCCAACTCCCATGTCTATTATGAACTGAAATGCAAAAGTAGAGCCATAATAGATAGATTTTGATGTGAAAATCTGTGTACAAGTTTGACTGATGAGCTTAAAATTATTCCCTATCTTCTATTTTGAGTTTGAAATAGAATACAAATCCAACTTTTTCGATAATTAAGTTTTTCCCGACTGTTAAAGAGATCTAGTTTGCATTCTTACTATGCATATACAATTCAAAACAAGAGATGTAATTACAGATGAAAATACAACCATTGAATGTGGCTTTATAAATATATTTGCAATTGTGGTGTTCACAATTTACTAAAGCATAAATTGAAGATAAGGAATAAGGCATTTATAATTTTATAGGATGATAATCAGAATTCTGTGGAATGATATTTTTTTAATCAGGAGTTTATCCTTGGAGAATATTTTTTCAGGGTTCCTTAATGTACTTCTATCATCTATAAATAACTAAAATACTGCCTTCAAAAAAGAATGCAACTTCATATAGAAAAAAATTAATTTTGAATCTATATGATAAGTAATAAATTTTAGATAAGTGTCACTTGAATGAAGATTTCAGCACTAATTATTTGGAAATTTTATTTAGAACTAGTGAATTCCCCTGTCAAAAATCATGGAACTAAATTTAACTTAGTTTAAAAGTACAACTATAATTCCATATATCTGATCCTTGAGAATAACATTTATCGCTTTCCAATTTTAAATACAAATCATGATGAAGCTGGCTGAAGCTATAAATGGATGCCTATAAAATAGCTATATAATATTTTATTGAACCTAATGTGAAATTTCTGTGTGAACACCACAGAATCTTCTTTATACATCTGTGCATTACTAATATTTGTTTCTTTTTTTATTAAAATTATATAATGTGTAATTTACACTGTTAGCCTCTAAATTACTTCAACAAACATTATGCATGATTTTGAGAACAAAAGCATTTATTATTTGAATTTTATTCACAGCGTACAATATGAAAGTATCCACATCATAGAAGGTTATATTACTTGTAAATATTTTTCCAGTACTGTACTGAAAATGCTGCTTAATTTCGATTTCCAAAGTTCACTAATTCTTTCCTTACCATGAAAGGTTGGCTCTCCTTCCTCATACTTTTCATATAGGTTTTGTTTTCCATATCTTCTTATGTGAGTTGAGTTCAACCATCGCCTTATTTACCAGGGGTATGTGTTATTTACACCTGCAAAATTACACAATATTTTCATCATTTTTGTCCATATTCTTGCATTGTATTAAGACTCAAATATGATAATCCACCACCAAAATAAAATTCTTGGTTCAATTTCCTTTCTTTTGATTCTTATCCTAAGACCATTATTTCTAATTTAATTCTGTGAAAGAAAGAAGCCTGCAATCGATCAAAATGAACCTTATGTCAATCTGTTGTGGGAGTGTTTTCAAGTCATCAAGAGTTGAATCCATAATACTGTGGGCCAACCATTATCAATATCTAAATTTCCATTGAATTCTTTAGCAAATGTCTTAATTTCAGAATTCCATCTCATCGGACGTTTCATGAAATCAATGTTCAAAAGTTTCTTCTATGTATTTATTATGAGAGTTACTAACATAGGATAGATAAAGATAAAAATAAATACACAACAGTGATTACTATACTTGATATCTTGCTGCTGTTTACTGTAAAGAAAAATTGTCTTTAAATGTATTGATATAAAAGATTTTATTTTCCATTAATTATTGTTTTTAATTGGGAATGGAGATTTAACTGCTTATTTCACTTCATTATATACTTATAATACAATAATAATTATGCATATGAATGATAATATAATAATTTAATAAATGTTTAGTGGCCATCAAGTCGTGAAGATAGCCCCTATTGAAGGGTCTGCTATAAAAATGTGTATTAGATATCATTTAAGAAAAAAATATGCAGTTCATCTTGAATGAGAAAATATTTTTAATTGTGTTGATGCTTTGCAGGGAACCATTGGTCTTGAAAGGCATGTTGATAAAATCATGGACAACATTGGATACTTTGTGCAGAGGAAGTCCGTAAGAGAAGTTGCTTCAAAATGGTAATAGAAAAGCCAGCTTTTGCAAATATATGTTTTTGGTTGATACCTCCAAGGCTGCAGGGATTTTTCTTCTCAGCTTCACAAGGTAAATAATAATTGTATTGTAAATATGACAAGAATGTGTTTCCTTTGATAGTGCATTTAGAGTTTTTGTCAAGGATTGCTGTAACTACATCCTTTAAAACTAAATTTTAAAGGACGATTACTTCTATCCAAACATAAGTAAGATTCAAAATATGTATCATTTAACTTTAATTATTTGTATCGAATGTTTTAATGTATCATATTTCTATGTGCTTAATATGTACAGCTAGTTCCAAAAAAAACTTACCACCTAAGCCGCAACCTGCATAACAGGCAGTGAATTTCCTCCAAGCGAGCCTTAAGAAGTGAGAGAGAGAGAGAGAGAGAGGGAAAACATGGAGGAGATAGTCTGCTTCTGTCCTGGTTCCGCTTGCAGAGTTGAAATGGATTTATTTGCATTATTGATATTGCAAAGATTTATTAGTATCCTTAGTTTGGTGGCATTGGCATAGCAGAATAGTATTATAACAATATGGATGTTGTAATGCAAGAATTCAGTTATTATAAAATGGTTATTACAAATCAGTATATATTCTAGCTTTGCTTCTCGCACCGAGGGAACCGTCGCACACGAGGTCCCGTTATTCCTAGGAAACCGAGGCAAACCCCCTTCCCCTCATAAAATTTGAGTCTGAGATGAAAGGCACAAGCAGGACGAAGGAAATTTTTGCAAAATCTGCCTCTGAGCCGCTCTGAGCTTATGTTTAGGACTGAGATGGGAGGAAGAAAATTTCCGCGCAGTTTGAATCAGTGTCGGACCCAAAATGTATAGACCTCGAATTCGACGCCTTCGCTTGTAAAACTCTGCGGTAATAATGGGTCGTATTTTATATTATAATAGTAGATAATATTATACATCGTTCAAGAGAAGAGTTATTAGCCTTTAAAATTATATACCTAAGGAGTCCATATCGATCACCTGTTTTATCACAGCCTGTGTGAATGCAATCTACAAAAGTAAAGTAAGGTGAACTCATGGCCATATCTAGGCTATTACTTTAAATACATAAAAATCTATAAGTAAATATGTAGTATGAAGTCTTGAGGCATTCTCTGCGTATTTTAGATAAATTTTGTTTCATTTGATAAGCATCAAAATTAAAACTCAATCGGTAAAAAATCAGTAAATTTTATCATCTATGCAGTTGGTATTTTTAATATACCGTCCAAATCAATTGATAGAAAATGTGCTAGGATCGATTTTCCTGAATTAATAAAGATGACGGATACGAGACAACCATCTTTCACGTTAATTTTGAATCTAAAATGAATTTTTTTGGTGTCATTGAAGTGTGAATCGATTAAACGTGATTTCTGCTGTGGAATCCTCTTGAAATGGTTGCAGTCACAAACCATTACATTATTCTTAAACGTTCTTCTCTCGTATTTATCAAGTTCTAAAATACACAAAAAGATAGAGCGAATGAGGTTTTGTCATAATGCTCATTGAATGCTACTGTAAGCTATGAATGTAAAATTTTCAATTAATTTTGAATGCATACAAAACTACTTGCATTGTTTATATTTCAACTGTTTATTATCACGTTTACAATTATTATAATGTAGAAAACGTTAAAAATACGCGAAATAATAGGGACTTAGTGAAATAGTTTTAGGGCCTTTTTACCTGTATTTCCAACCCTGTAAGTATCACACAGGGTTAAGAAGCGCATATGAGGCTCATGTTGAAATTTTTCTCCCCTCGGTTGATGGCTGGCCCTACGTAACTCATATTTTTTCGACAGAATTTTAATGATTGAGATGAATGGGCGGTGGTTTGGTATGAATAGTCTATCTACATATTTATCGCTCGGTGATATTGAAAATATTCCTTCGTATTTAAAATGTATGGCTATGAGAAACTTTTCATCTCTCCACATTCCATGACAAATTTGAAAAGCAAGATAGAGGAGTGATTGGAAGAAGTGGTTAAAGCAATGAATTCACCAGGACTTCAAGAGGGGGACTGTTTTGATAGAGATAGGGAAGTGAGAAACGACGGCAACAGTAATACATACACTCACATGAATTTAACAACCGAAAGTGTAAGAGGTATGTTAATTCCAGATTTTTGGATAAATCACAATAGGTAATGGCATTTCTTGCATTCCTCGTTGACCAATTGGTTACTTTGAGTAGGAGCAACGACCTCTTTTAAAAGTATAACCCACTCACTCACCTCAATTTTCTCATCCAACATATATTTTTTCTGTTTATGACAGCCTCCAGAGAAACTACTCATTTATCCAATTTAAGTAATATATTAGTCAAGAATGGTTAACATTCAAATATACAGGATATAACGCCCATGGCTTATCACACTTTCAGAAATTTCCTTCTGATGCATCAGTAATTCCCAGGATCTCCGAAATTGTATACAATAGCGATGTTCAATGTATCGTAACAATCTTCTAATTCTATAAGAAAGTTCGAGTAGTTTACTAAGCCAGAACCTAAACCATCTTCTTATCAGCAATTTATTTTGGAAAGAGAGTTCGGTTTTTTCAAACCGATAAAAATTGCTAACATTGGTATTACTATCTATGCAAGCCAATGGTTTATTCTAAATCTTACCTAACTTTAGAGATGTGATTTATCTGTAATCGGCGTATAAACTCTAAGTTTCTGCGACACTGAATATGTGGAGTATCTAAAATTCCATATTTACGTTTCAATTCATATTTTAGTGACATGATAATAGAAACTTTAGTCGATGTAGTAAGATCATCTTCAACGCTCTATCTATTTTGTATCATAGATGTTATAAGAGAAGATTTGGTTCTCGTAAGCGTAAGGAATAAATATTAGATGGCATTTCTCTAGTTCATTGTTCATTTCTCAAGTTATTCCAAACTACGAAATTTTTAGCTCAATGAAGGGACGAAATAAAGCATAAAAAACAATTTATATAAATAAAGTAAACAATCATTGACAAAGAGCTTGATTGATATAAATTGACAATAGGCAGCATTACTTATTTTTTCATTTTTTTTGTTAAATTAGTTATTTAGTATAAGCTAATACAGTTTATACCATTCACTTTAAAAGCAGAATATAGAGATACTAATTCTGATATGATGCACCCAAACATTGTCAACTTTGTTATCATTCAGATTTTCTGAAGGTCCTATTTTAACTGGAATGATCTTCCTTGCATTACTATTTAAAAATACTATGAAAAAATTTAAAAAACATCTTCGCAAAGTTCGTAAGGAATTATGATGTGCCTAGGATGAGGGTGTTACGAAGGTCCTTGGAGTGAATGTTGGAGTAATGGATTACATACAGAAACAAGAATATTTTAACAGCTAACGTATGAATCATGAGAATTACAGGAATATTCTCATGTAAGTCCGGTTACCATCCGTTGGTTTCTATTTTTAACGTGTTCTTCCATGACTCCTTTTACCCATCATTCATAATTATTGATAGTTATTTTTCTTTTAATTATTATACATATTATGCACCATTCAAACAATTCGAGTTATATAGCTTACTTGAGGCATTCAGAAACTGAAGCAGCAATCATTAATCATTAGTCTTATTAAACATTAGTCTAGCGTATAGTTCTGAAAATCATTTCAGTAACATTGGAAATCCTGTTGTGGTTGTTTTCACACCTCCTGACATAAGTCATACGGCGGCTCGCGGGGTATTAATGTAAATGTAAATAAACCAGGTGTTAACGTGTAAACCTGCAATATGCAAGTATAGGAAACCTGGAGTTTATATGCAATATGCAAATCAGTCTTAAGGTTCTGATTTGCCATACTAACTGTTGTTTCTTAACCATCTTAAACGGTATTCCTTGCAAGAAGTCCTGAAAGGTCGTCTACCTCAAAAATAGAGTTGAATATCTTCATTCCCTAAGGGAATACCCGCGGCGAAGATTACAAATCGCGGATCCACCATTTCCCACCTTACTTGTGATCAGTCGCCGCCACCATACCCTAACCTTTGATACCTGCTCAGCAGGGGTGCGGTCAGGAATCCTCATTAGCGCTTTCAAATTCGCTACCCCGGATACATGCGACCATCCACAATCTGCCGAAAAGGGGGTTTTTCTTCTCAGAGCGGAGTTCACCTTCACCCATCGGCCGTTTTATGGTTCCTTTGAGAAAATAGACAATACCTTTCGATGGACGCAACAAAAGAAAAAGAAACAACAAAGGAATGAATAGGGGATACTCCTAGGGCCAGGGTGGAGGGAAGGAAAGTTCTCCTTTCTCCATGGAAGAATTAGTAAAACCTCAGACGCGAATTTGTCAGAAACAGCCAAATCTCATCTCAAAATCATAATGCTTCATCTGATACCGTCACCACGAATGCCTGGTGGAAGTAAGAACAGAGTGGCATGTTGATGCATATATACTGAAATTCCTAATGCTCTGTTAATTGTCGTATCAAGCAAATTTTATACTTCTCTGTATTGCAGAATAATTCAACTGTGAAGAAATCGAGTCAAAATTTGCACCACGGGGCAAGAAAGAGATTTAGCATCAGATAAAAGATGGGACAGCATAATTTTGCAAGTAACATGAACTTGATTTAATTAAAGGGATAGTTTTTCTGGGACTGGCAATGAACAATATTTTCGGAAAAATGTTACAAGATGATGGCGTTAATTTTGTGGTAAATTAATTTTTAATTCGATACGTGAAAAAATTTTGTAGCCCTCAGTATTTAAATTGTGCTACTATTCTAATACCTATGTTATATTTTAAAATATTAAATTAGCAATTTGAATTTTAAACAATTACCTTAGAAAATGATGATAGCTCACCAATAAATATTTTACTTTCTATCATATGATTTGGTGGTATTTAAAATTTTTATAATATTTGATGTAATTATCCGATGTAGTTGATCGTAATTTATTTGGTTTACTTTATTGTAATATGTTTTAGATCTAATTTTCAGAGCTCTCTACCAGGTTGACTTAAAATGATTCTTTCTCGGTGTATTTGTCCAGATAAAGTTTCTTTTCATCTTTGCTTTCCTCAGTAGGTTTCGAAGTTTTTTCATACTCCCCTTCTCGATAGAAATTTTCTGCAACATAAATTAGTTGACATACAGTTGATTGTGTTCTTATTCCTAATTATTCTTTATCTCCTTGCTGAGTTTTCGTTCATCTTTCTATTTGAGTCATAGTCGTGAATTTCCTCTAAATAAATTTAAAAGTTCTTCCTGTAGGCGTCAAGAGCATAAAAAACGTAATAATATAATCCTTTTTAATCTTGCAATGACATAATTTTTCATTGGATAATTGAAGCAGCTAAAGTAAGTTTACCCGATGCCTCCAGAAAAAGGTGAATTACGCAGAAATTTCTGGCCGAAATAAGGAGATCCGATTCTCATTCATTTTTTAATACTATGCTGCTGACATAGTAAAAATTAACACTAAATTTAAACTAGATTTCGTGCTAATAAAGATGGTACAAATACGTTCAACGCATTTCACAACGGTTTAAAAAGGCGCCGTCAGAATGCTCCTCCTTCCAAGAGCCAATAGAATGCGTGGAAAACTCTAGACTCGCTCTCATCGAGCTTTACGTCTGTTATGCGGGTTGCGGCTTAGGTGGTAAGTTTTTTTTTGAACTAGCTGTACATGTTTGGATGGGAAGTAAGGAATCGTATGAAAGTGTGACCTTGGAAATATGAATCAGCTTTTTCACATTCTTGCTCCAAAGGGAAATTAGTTGATTTGAAGTGTAAAGTAATTTAAGAGTGTTACGTTTGAGGTGGTAAAAGATTTTGTCTATGATAATCATAAGGAAAGTCTGCACTTGAGTTATCAGTATTTGCATTTATAGTGTAGCATTTCTACTATACTACACTGCTACTAATATACCATCTCACTTTGTTTTAGTGGTTGATGTATATGCCATAATTTCAGTAATCTCTGAAATCAATGGTGAATTATGGTAATTGATCGAAATTTCACCTCTATTAACAGGGAATGGGGCAACTCACTGAGGCCGAATCACTGCCACCGAGTCGCCGTGGGGCCAACTGGCCACGGGCTCAACTAGCCGCAAGGACAACTTGCCACAGGCATATTTTAATTACATTTAGAACTACCTGAAATTACTCGTTCTTCGCAAGGGTTTTAATTATACAATATCATAGAAAGAAGAAATCCTTTATTTAGTATTGTGGGCTCAATATGACCTTTTTTGCAAAATTAATTTAAATAATTATATAATAAGCATCTTATTTACTTTTAAGTGGTGATCTACGAAGTAATTCAGCAGTAAATACCAGGTGCAAAATGAAAAATAATATTTGGGAGTTAACATATAACCAGAATTTTGCTATACAATGATATAACAAACCAATTTTGTTGATTTAACCAATGAAGTGCATAACATTTTGGCAGTGTTATGAAATTTACAAAAATAAATGTAAATAATCATACAATTAAAGATCATGGTTTTTAAGTGCCCTTATATTAAGTTATTCATTAGTAAGTACCATGTTAAGAATAAAAATCAGATCATGCATACCAACTGATAATTACATACATATCAAATTTTCATAAAAAGATATCCTTTCCTTGCTGATTTTTATATAATACAGTAAACGTAATTAACCCTTAATTGTTCTATTGGGGTGAACCCAGGTGGTGTATTTCCCTCCTTTAAACAAAAACTAATCAAGATATTTTAACCAAATTTTTGTTTTGTAAATATTTTTACCTTCTTACAATCATCTGAAAATTTAGTTAATTTTAAACAATTAAAGGTATTCAATTTTTGCTGTTTTACCAGATTTTCAAAATTAAATTTAAATAATTTTTAAACAATATTTCAATACCTTTTAAGTGCCTATACATAAAGTAACTCATTGCTAAGTACCTTTTCCTGTATAAAGAGTTTCCACTTTATTTGATAATAGATAATTAAAACCCTTGTGAAGAACGAGTAATTTCAGGTATTTCCAAAGGTACAGTCCTCCAAGAAAAAATCGAACGGTGTATTCCATGGTGCATAAGATTGAGGGGTTTCAAATTTCAGTCTTTACTCCTTCCACCCGCCTTTCTATTACATTTTGGCAACACCGGAAGAGTCCGAAGCCTTCCCTTCTATCCGACCGTGGGCCTCGCAGCGAGCAGAAGGGAGGAAACAATAGGTTTTATGGTGAGGTCTAGCTAAGCGCACAGTGTACTGGAGTTTCCATGGCGAAGAAAAGATTCCCAAAATGTTTTCGTAAGGACTCAAAAACTTACTGGTGTAGAAGAGACAAGTCCATTTGGATTGAAAATGGACATTTTTCCTCTTTGATAATTTTTGCAGAAAAATTTGGGGATCAAACCTGAATGATATTGATGGGCGTAATTTTGTAAAATGTTTCTCCATATTCGCTCTAAAGATTTCCTCAGTATAATTGCTTTATTTGCTACAAAAGTTATTTGAAAGCATTAACGTATTCTTTAACTATGTTAAAAAACAGTATGTCACTGCATTACTTCCAATTCACAGTAAATGAAAAAGATTTTGATTGATTTGAATATTTATTAACAAGAGGATAACAAAGAATCAGCTGCGGTTCTGTTAGTTACTCGACGATTTGTAACATTGCTACGCCAACAGCTGTGTGCGCCAGATTGGTGGTTGCAGGTATAAACAATGAAATCTTAGGCAATTTTCAAATCCATCATCCTCTTTCTCAAACTAGCATAGAAACTTCTTCATTACATATCTAGTTAACAGAGAGGCTTTTTTATTGCTAATATATTGCTTAATTGCTCAAAACATTTAGAAAGAGATTTGAGGACAGTAGTTTTGTAGCTTTCAATGAACTAAATCATAATATTTCTACATAAACTAGCTGAAGTGTCACATACAAAATAGTCATACAAAACACTCCTTCTCGGGGTCGAAGGGCACCTTAGACACATATGTCCATACTAAGAAAGTTAATGCTGCAATTCACAAAAAAATAGAGACAAAGATTTGTTCGGTCATCTGTAGTTACCATACACCATGTTTTTTTCCGAAACAATTACTTACCTCTAAACAGTGTTTTCGGAAATGTGAAAGTGAAATTTCTGAGAAGATGAATTTCGCCAAAATATACTGAAAATCATTTTGAAAGCTTTCACTAACGGAAGTGAAAGACTTGTGGAAATCTTGTGGAAGACATTAAGAAACACCCGAAATCACGTGTGGGACTAAGGAGAGAAAGATATGCAGATAATACAATAGGTAGGGGGGTAGCTTAGTTAGGTAGCTGGCATAGAAAAGAGGTTCACTGAATTCCGCGTATAGTGAGAGTTATGAATAGGGGGGAAAATGGGTGAATAGAACTGAAGGATCTCGGAAAGAATAGAAAGGTCTAAAGAGATACGAAGTAAACAGCGGGGGATGCGACGGATGCCAGTCGTGAAAGTGCTTTTTAAATCCCCTTCCCTTCCTAGGAAATTCTTCCTTATCGCTCATTTTCTGTATACCACTATTCCAGATCAATAGTATCCTTACCATACGCAGATTGAATATTTTTCTCTGTGTTCCACAGCTCGGATTCTTTCTTTTATTTTCGAGGAATAATCTT
Organism: Pachydiplax longipennis; assembly: GCA_036926295.1. Classification (NCBI taxonomy): domain Eukaryota; kingdom Metazoa; phylum Arthropoda; class Insecta; order Odonata; family Libellulidae; genus Pachydiplax; species Pachydiplax longipennis. Next base: position 3,764,069 of record JAVFKF010000003.1, read on the forward strand.
CAAAAATGCCTTTTCAATCCAAATAACATGTGACAAAATAAAATCGTTATTATTAATCATATAATATCGAAGCGGAAAGCACTATTTGTTATGATTCAATAAGTGCACTAAACACAGTTGATGCAAGATTTTCAATTAAGAATATGATAACCAGAAAATTCCCTAAAACTTTTGATTCTACATCATTCCATTAGCAATGAAATTTAAAAAAGAATATCATAAATATATATATACGAGTAAAAGTTGCTTGCATACTGCAAGCTAATTGGTACAAATTTAACAATAAGTTCCCCTTAAGGGTGTCATCTTCGAAGCTTATCCAGCAAAATTCTTAAAAATTGCCGCAATACATTTCTTACGTGAGAAATTTTCATCCATGTGGCATCGCACTCACGGTCATATGCAACCTTTCTTCCACTGGTTCGATAGAAAACTACTTCAAATGCAAACGCTGTGATTTTGAATAGTCTCCTGCATTGAGAAAGGCCTCAAAACAATTTTTTAAAATTTGCGTAAATGACCGCCTGGCGTCGAACACAGGACCCATTTGTGAGAGACAATGGCATACGAATAATAGATAAGCGCCACTCTGACGTGTTTCAAAGTTTCAATTCAGTATCTTATCGGGAAGGTCATAAAATAAGATTCCGTTATTCACGTTTGAAATGCATGGTAGAATCGGATTGACACTCTTGCATCGAACCAAGGACCACTGCAGAAACGGCGAATAACATGAAAGAATATTCTCAAACGCCTCTGTCACCATTCCGGGTTTTATCTTTCCAGCTTATCGGGAAGGATTTTAAAAAAATCATCCAAGATTTCACCAATGCATTTCTTACGGAAGCATTTCGAACCCACCTGGCGTCGAACACACGGTCATTTGCTAACATTTCTTTCTTTGGTACTATGGAAGACCATCTCATCTGCAAACACCGAGATTTTGATTGCTCTATCGCATCGAGAACGGCCTCAAAATAGATTGCAAATATTCGCGCTAATGACCGCCTAGCGTCGAACTCAGGACCCTTCTGTTAGAGAAAATAGCGAATTAATATTAGGTAAGTGCCATTATGACTTATTCCAAAGTTTCGATTCAATATCTTATCGGGAAGGTCCTAAAATAAAATTCCGTTATTCCCGTTTGAAATACATGGTGGAATCGGAATGACCCTCTTGCATCGAACCAAGGACCACTAGACGAACGGTGAAATTCATGAAAGAATGTTTTCAAACGCCTCCGTCGCCACACCGAGTTTTATCTTTCCAGCTTATCGGGAAGACATTGAAAAAAATTTTCAAAAATTCCAGCAATGCATTTCTTATGGAAGAATTTCGGACCCACCTGGAGTCAAACTCATGGTCATTTGGCAACATTTCTTCCATTCGTAAAATAGAAGACTACCTCAAATTCAACCTCCGAGATTTTGGTTCCTCTATCTTAACGATAAGTGCCTCAAAAAAAATTTCAAAAATCCGCGCAATGCATTCTTATGGGAAAATTGCGATTTTTGGGACATTCTAGTATCGAACCCATGGCACCTAGCATCGATGTCTGCATTATTCTGCCATCTAGAGTGTGGGGCCAGTACGTCGAAAAAATCTGACGTCGACAGCGCTCGTGGAACATGGTCAGAATTCGTATCCCCTATAAATATATATATATATCTATTATATATAGCTAACTCTCCGGATATACCTATATATATATATATATAGATATATATATATAGGGGATACGAATTCTGACCATGTTCCACGAGCGCCGTCGACGTCAGATTTTTTCGACGTACTGGCCCCGCACTCTAGATGCCAGAATAATGCAGACATCGACGCTAGGTGTCATGGGTTCGATACTAGAATGTCCCAAAAATCGCAATTTTCCCATAAGAATGCATTGCGTGGATTTTTGAAAATTATTTTGAGGCACTTATCGGTAAGATAGAGGAACCAAAATCTCGGAGGTTGAAGCTGAGGCAGTCTTCTATGGTACTTATGGTAGAAATGTTGCCAAATGACCATGACTTCGACTCCAGGTGGGTCCGAAATTCTTCCATAAGAAATGCATTGCTGCAATTTTTGTCATTTTTTTTCAATGCCTTCCCGATAACCTGGAAAGATCAAACTCCGTGCGGCGACGGAGGCGTTTGAAAACATTCCTTCATGAATTTCACAGTTCGTCTAGTGGTCCTTGGTTCGATGCAAGGGGGTCATTCCGATTCCACCATGCATTTCAAACGGGGAAAACGGAATCTTATTTTAGGACCTTCCCGATAAGATACTCAATCGAAACTTTGGAATAAGTCATAATGGCACTTACCTAATATTAATTCGCTATTTTCTCTCACAGAAGGGTCCTGAGTTCGACGCTAGGCGGTCATTAGCGCGAATTTTTGCAATCTGTTTTGAGACCGTTCTCGATGCGATAGAGCAATCAAAATTACGGTGTTTGCAGATGAGATGGTCTTCCATAGTATCAAAGGAAGAAATGTTAGCAAATGACCGTGTGTTCGATGCCAGGTGGGTTCGAAATGCTTCCGTAAGAAATGCATTGGTGAAATCTTGGATGATTTTTTTTAAATCCTTCCCGATAAGCTGGAAAGATAAAACCCGGAATGGTGACAGAGGCGTTTGAGAAGATTCTTTCATGACGTCCACTGCTTCTCTAGTGGTCCTTGCTTCGATGCTAGAGCGTCATTCCGATTCTACCATGCATTTCAAGCGGGAAGAACGGAATCTCATTTTAGGACCTTCCCGATAAGATACTGAATTGAAACTTTGAAACACGTCAGAGTGGCACTTCTCTAACATTCGTATGCCATTGTCTCTCACGAACGGGTCCTGTGTTCGACGCCAGGCGGTCATTTACACTAATTTTTTAAAAATTGTTTTGAGGCGTTTCTCTTTGCAGGAGACTATTCAAAATCACAGCGTTTGCGTTTGAAGTAGTTTTCTATAGAACCAGTGGAAGAAAGGTTTCATATGTCCGTGAGTTCGATGCCACATGGATGAAAATTTCTCACGTAAGAAATGTATTGCGGCAATTGATAAGAATTTTGCTGGATAAGCTTCGAAGATGATACCCGTAAGGGGAACTTATTGTTAAATATGTACCAATTAGCTTGCAGTATGCAAGCAACTTTTACTCGTATATATATATATATATATATATATATAGGTATATCCGGAGAGTTAGCTATATATAATAGATATATATTATATATAATACTATATATAGCGTCCGGCTCGCTGTCTGATTTGTTAGGAATTCTACGAGAAAATTTCATGCAATATGGCAGAAAGACTGCTTTGAAATGGAAAGACTACTTATCTCCCCAAAAGTGACACCAAAAATCCCCTCTCGCACGACAAACAGTTACATATACCTCAATCTCCACACTTTCTTTTCATTATGCATTTAACCCCCCTTGATGAGAAAGGCATTTTCTCCAAAATGTACATTAGGTGTTTCTGAAAACTGGCCGCCGCACCTGGGGTTAATCCTTTTCTTAGGAATTGCGCCCGATGGTTCCCGGCATACAGCGATTGGAGAGTTCTTGAATCTCCCATTCCCCAAAATACTTTTCCTCTTTTACCTTATCCCGATGATTATTAGCGTTTCAATCATGAAAGGAATAATTTCACTCATTTACTGAGGGATAACAATATCCTAAAGAACATTCTAACCCTTTACCGTTTCGAGTGGTATTACTCTTTCTCTACCACTATAATTTCCGTCTCTAATCAATTCTCTATATTGTTCCATTTTGGATGGATAACTCCGATGAAGTGAAATATATGTGACTGAAACAAGTAGAAGACTGAATGTAATCAATATCGTGATGCTTAAGCTACTTACACCTTATTAATTAAATAAGCTACTAGGTCTTAAATGATAGATTTTCCGAAATTCGTTTCCCGGTATCTTTTCTAAAGTCAGTAACCCTACTACATACATAAAAAACACTGTGTAAAAAGACTGATGCATTGGATATTCGACCTCAAGTTATAGTTAAAAATACAGTATATAAAAATAAGTATGGTTTAAAAGGAAGCATAAAAATAGGGTTATTTGTACTGAACGTTTGAAAACGTTTGAAATCAAATAAATAGTAGTTAAAAGCTACGGTAATTCGTAAACAATTTAAGACCCTAATGAAAATTTTATTTTTAGGCATAGCGGCATTTCGACTGAAATAAGAGCTCTAAATAAAGTCCCAGAGATGTGTTATGATTATGCATATGAAGTGATACATAATGAAGGATAAAATCAACTGTATCTAATGGCAAATGGTTCATGATTTAAATGACTTAAACGAAATAAGCATCAGGAAAAGGAGAGACTGTTGGAAGGGAGTTAAAGTGTTTAAGGGGATTCATCTACAGAACTGGGATAAGAAAAATAAAGTAAAAACATGTATTATCAAAAGAATTTTTCCAAGATTCATTTATGAGATCGCCCATACGGTCTCGATGAGGTAAACCACTTGTGGTTAAAAATAACTTAAATCAAGGCATGAAAAGGTTTGTGTGAGAATAGCTCGAAGATGAAAATAAATTATTGCGGAAGATATGTTACCAACTTGGATATTTATTGTAATGATTGGGCCAGTCAGAGCGGAGCACTCGAGGGCTTTTAATGCCAAAATAAAAGAGAGGCTTCTGGATAGTCATACTAGCAGCGCGTTCTACTTGGATGAAAGCGGTCCCGGGTTCGATTCCCGGTGGGAGACCATGTGCGAAATGACCTCCGCAGTCGACTGCCTTTTAAAAATACAACTCATAAAAGCGAGAAATAATGAACGTTTAGTTATCGATATTACTTGCTTGATTGTGATTTCTTAGGATAATCGTAGCATAAATATTTTACTTCATTTGTTTATGTAAATATGGTCTCAGGAAGCTCATAGTCCTCATGCATTTTACGATATTGTCTTTTAACTACGACGAACGACGTAAAAATGATGGGTTCCAACAGATTGAACCTCTATGGCTGCTTTTATCAATTCTGTCGAATTTAACGCGATTTAAATATGACATTTCAGGATTCTCTTCCTGCTATTTGAAAGCCTGAGTCAGGACATCCAAGGGCAATTTGTTCGAATCAGAATCTTAATTCCTTTTCTTCGATTTAACGATTAATATTTTTATATAAATTAGTTGTAGTCCTCAATATTCAAGGGAGCTGGAAATTATGTCAGGGTGGAAAATATTGGTTCTCCTAAAGTATAAAGAGGAATCTGTTTCTAACTTAAGGCCATTGCCCTTTTAAAATATAATTCCTTACGGTCTACCAAAAAATTCCCAGCAATCGCTGTTACTGCTTTCCTTTAGACCTCGCGATAGCAGCCCTCCTCATCGGACGAAGCGTAGGCACATGGGTACGCACCGGCCAAGCCACGGCAAAGGCAAAATTCTAGTGTTGCCAAAATGTAATAGAAGGGCGGGTGGAAGGGGTAAAGAGTGAAATTTGAAACCCCTCAATCTTATGCACCACGGAATACACCGTTTGATTTTTTCTTGGACGACTGTACTTAAAACATGCCCACGGCAAGATGTACCCATGGCAAATTGGGCCTGCGGCGAGTTGTACCCACAGCGAGCTGGCAGTGACGAGTTGTCATAGACCCCTCCTAACAACCACACCTGAATTTTCTCATCAATAGAAAATCAATCCCATTCAAAACAATCAATCAAAATCCATTATCATCACAGCTGACAGTATCTACTTGGCATGCTTGGAAAATATGGCCATTAAATCATATCGAGAAAAAAACCTAACTTACAGAGTGTGACTTATCCTTTGATATATGCTACGGTGTAATTCCTACTCCTCCCACGCAAAAATCTGGTATAAAAATGTAGGAGTGAGTTGAGTAATATTGGGCAGTCAAGCTCTTCTGCTATATTTTATTATGTAAATGATGTAAATCATCCATAGTAAGTATGTAAGCATATATGTATGTATGCTTACGGTTTGCCATCCAGCCTTAGTTGTGACCACGGCTACCTGCTTTTCAAATAGATCTCCTCTCTATGTTCATTCTAACTACTGTTAGAACAGAAATAGAGTGGTGTGAATTGAAATAGTCTGAGTAAAATTAAAGGAATATTAAATTAGACTGTAATATATGGAAATATTATTTAAATAATATTATGGAAAAATATTTCTTATAAATCTCCTTCTTATTCTCACAATCAGCCTAAATTTGGTTTCTTCCCTGAAGTAGGAAAGACTTACATTCAAAGAAAAAAATTACAAGGGAAATAAAACCCTTATTACATGTCTTCTAAAGTAAACAAATGGAAAATAGAAATGGATTATTGTTATATTTATAGTAACATTGTCTTGGACAATCTTTAAACAAAATATTGGGAATAAGGATTTGTGTCTTAAATAATATATTTTTCTCTATCATATTTAATGTATGATGTAAGCATAGTTAAAACCATTTCACCAAAGATTGCAAGTGACCAATATTTAATATAAGAAATTATTCTTATTTTCATTTTGGAAATTCTAGAAAATAAAATTATCTAAATTGTTTCATGATTTACAGGTTTTAATGGGTGACATCATCATTATAGTAATTGTGATTTTCAAGGCAAGACCTAAAGGTGATTTCCTATGATTTAAGTTAGTATTTTAAGAGTGAGAATTACCTTGTACCAAATTCACATTGATAGTTTGTTTTTAATGTAACTGGATAGTTTAAACTATGAATGTGATTGAATAATCCTGATTCCCTCATTATCTAATGAAGGGAACAATTACTTTCCAACAGTCAGTTTTTTAGCAATGATTTTTCTTTTAAATGCTCATCTACTGTCTCATATTCAGTCCTTGGGTTATTTTTAACCTTCACCCCTTAGACATCAGTTATAGAGTTATACAGTTATATACCTCTTAATTTAAGGTATGAATATACAATAAATTAATCTCTGCTGAGTAAAACCAATTTGCAATTCGGATGGGCAGTAAGGTATGCAGTCGTATGATAGAATTTGTTTACTTCTCAAAACCTTGTATCTTTCTTGTTACTATGTATTTTTTTATCCCTATATTCTACCAAATGAAAAAATTGTCCCAGATCTTATGGTACAGTATTGGTGCAGTAGAGAAATATGTATCTAACATTTTTGTCTCAGTATTTTTAATGGTTATGATAGTATCAAAGCTACTGCGCCATGGGTGATGAAGGATATTGGAATTAATCTTGCTCCTCCTTTATCAAATACTGCGAAAATAAATATTTGTTCTCTTATAGTACTGCAATCACAGGAATATTTTCCATTTATAGGATTCGGGCTCAGGGATGAAAGAAATGACAAACTACCTTACTCCTTATCTTACCTCTGCAAAGAATATTGAAGGCTCCGAAAGAGAATAATGATAGGGATAAGAATCTGTATTGTAAAGGTATATGAGAAGGTAGAAATGGATAAGTAATAATATATAAAGATATGGAGTGTTAAGGCAATACAACTCTTGAGTTTTAAAGTTAGCACATCCCCTTAGAGTATAAATCCGTTTCTGTTTCGTCTCTTTCGTGTGTATACCAACTTTTAGGCAAACATTTCAACTTTGGACGCAATGTGAGACTGTTCACTGAAAGTTTTCCATGCATCTTATGGAAAAAATTACTGATTGTGTATAAATTCCAGCGCATTTCTTTAATTAATAAAGATCACGTAATAAATTAATCATTTCCATTGCAGTTTTGCTAGAAAACACTATACTGGTTACTTAAAGCAGTATTTCTGTATTTCGATAATAAATAACTATCTCAGACGATAATTCGCTCTGCCATTGGTATTTTTGTTTTATTCGTCCACGAAAGTCCAACGGGTATTAAGAAGCGCTTCACCGCGTTTTTGGGAAGCGTGGATCATGGTATTGAAAATCATGAGAAACAAAACGTGCTCTTTTCGTCATGTGTTTTAGCTACTTCCGTTCTTCTAAAGTCGCTTAATGGCTCTCTTCGTTACATTTGTTCGTGTGGTGATGGTGACTTTTGTATTCTCCTGTGGAAGTGAAATTGTGCAACGAATTGAGTGAAATTAACTACAGTGGATACAGTGATTACAAAGAGTGATTTGTTTAAAGCAGTAAGAAAAGTGTGTGAATGAGAACAACGCGTATAAGTGTTGATTCTATTACTGTTGACGAGTTTAGAGTCCTTTTATTGGCAATTGTAGAATTTTTAACTCCGCCACCATCTAAAAGTGCGAGGATAATAGAGAAGTTCGATAACGTTACCAGTGGTAAGATGTACACCGTCAGTCGAAGATAGAAGAAAGAGATAACTTCTCCTGACTCTAGTAACGTAGGCTTTACAAGATGCGATGGTAAGTAAGCTATATTCCTGTATTTGAAGGAGATATCGTGCATTTACGTGACGAATCAAAGGGAAAAATTCGATGTGCTTCCTATTTAATTGTAATTTAAACTGGAATGCAGGAAATTAAGAAAGACAGCTGATGTTTGGTGAAGTGTTAAGCGTCTAAATGATCTCACTGTTTTATGGATTCTTTCAGATTAGATGATGTAAGTAAAGTACCGGAAACTCGTTAGTTCATATATATCAATAATCACTCTTGTAACGTCTTTTGCCTCGATCTTTTCGTTTGCATTTTTAGAGTGATTGAATGTTCAAGCCTCATTCCGTTTATAATTCAACCACTGCTGTGATCTTTTCCGTTTATATCATGAAAAAGAATCTCTCTTTTCCCATCATCTCCGCACTTTGTATGCTTTGGTAATTAAGATTTTGAGTTTTTGAAAGAACAGGACACTAAATTCATGGAATCATACTTACATAAATTATTGTCTCAAGATGAGTTTAACTTCATAAGACTTCGTAACTAATAAAGAGGATTGGTGTTTGACTTTAACATAATAATTGTTCTTTTAAATTCGATTGAAAGAGGCATATTAAGTTAACAACTTTAATGAAATATGATCGGTTGCTTTGTTGAATCTTCTTCGTCCCTTTCCTCTATGTAAGGATTGCTGTTACTTTATGATATTAAGCATAATACTATATAAAATAATATTCATTTTTATTAGAGAGAGAGTTTCATTTATTTAATGACGTTAATAATCATGTAATCGTGAAATCGACCATTTATTTGTTACGAAACATACGCTGGAGAGCTACGAAATTACGCTGAGCATAAGAAAAGAAATTTAAAGACATATTAATTTTACGAAAAACATTTGAATTTTATTTGGATAATTTTTCAATAATTAAACGCTTATTTTAATCGTTATAAATTTATGAAATCTATTTTGATCATTACTGGAATGGAAAATTCCCAGATTTCGAATCACGTGGTGCAATCTGATTGGATGGTAGCCATGGTCCATCTGGACCAGCCAATCAGATCCCTCCATTTTGTTTATTCCAGTAATTCTCCCGCGTAAAATTTAGTTCTTTTGGCGCTCTTCTGGAGGACGGACCGTTACGATCACGCTGGATCATCTTCTGAGAATCCGTTAAAATTTGAAATTTAGAAATTGTGATACCTTATAAGTGCATTAAATGTTGTTCATGTTTGGAGTTTAATGTAATTATGTACTAATTTTTTATTTTTCGCGATTTGAATCTTCTATCAAATAAGGCCAATAACTGCGGGAGATTATTGGGCGAGGCAGAGGACTTCGATTCGTTGGTAAGTCTCATAAATCATTTTAATCCTACCTAAGATACGAAAATCAGCTTTGCTGTGGACGTTTAATATTGTGATTTACATTTTGCCAGTATTTATCCGTGAATATTTATGGCTAATTTTTCGTCCTTTCAATTTCGAAAGGCTTAGTGGTAACATGGGGAGAGAATTCGATGTCATATCTATTTATGATTATACCTTTGTCTTATAAAAGTCACTGCATCATTGCAATTTAGCACGCATAAGTATCGCTTAAGGTATTTCCAACTCGTAGCGAAAGAAAGCGTAACTAAGTCTTTATGCTTCGACGTTTTATTCGATTTTGAGGCTGGAGTGTTTGTAAGAATCTTTAATGATGTATACTGCTCTTTAAATATTCAGAATATACTAGAATATATTAATATTAGCGTTATCGAAGCATCTTAAGTGTTTTTCAGTTAGTTTCCCCAATTCCCAATACGAGATGATTATTTCATGCATAGTTTTGTAACGGAAATTAAGATTTGATTCAAAATGTCGTTCTCCAACCACTTTTTCTGTCAACGATATTATCCTTTGTTTTATCCCAAATCATTTTCAGCTTAAGCCAGCTACGCTATGGTAAAGCAATATATAGTTTGTCAACTTTTGAATCGATTACGAACGTTTTGGACGCATCATGTATGCGGCCCCGAACCGAATTTCTATATCACACTTTCAAATATATTAGCGTGATTTAATTAGCTGGTAATTAAAGACGACTTTTACGAAGATTTTCGTAAAAACTATCGGCTGTTAACGTAGCGGATATTCGGAATCGGATAATCGTTTCTCCCAACCCATCACTCGTTTACACTACTGGACGGAAAGAGATCATACTCGAAATTTGAGCTTTTAAAATTACGTTTTTCTTTACAATTATTGAAAATATTTTCTGATACTTTACTTTTTATTCAAGTATTCCAATTATTACTATGTCCTTCATGATTTTCCGGGTAAACTTCGAAAAATAGGTTAATATTTCGACGGAAATTTTAACGGTACTCCGATCGTCATCTTTTAATTATAAACTGATCGCTTTTCAAATTCATGTCTATATAATAATATCCTTCTTCAGTCATGGGAGTTAAATTAATATTGTTTAATTTCTTTACCAATTATCTTACTTTATCCTGATTTTAGAATTTCGTCATCTTTTCATGTTATTTTCGAATAAATTTCAGTAAGAGGAACTTAAGACTATTTGCCATGTTAGTGTGAAACTAGAATTGAAACCCTGATTTATCTTAATTATAATATATCAGGCTTTAATTTCAAATATGCCCTGGAATTATTAATAGGGAATCCGATGTTAATTAGCCGTTTGTGATTTGTCGGAAAAAAATTTAAATTTTTAACGGAAACTTCAACTGATCTCCGATCGTCATTTGTTAATTTTAAACTGAATTTTTTCTTAGAATATGTTTTTTCTGAATTTATTCCAATTATATGTAAATTATTCTATTCTTCTTTAAACATTTCAGTTGAATTTCTTGTTTTTAATTTCTTTTCCATTTTTCTTTAATCTTATTGGGATTGGAAACTCCGATCGTAATCTTTTAATTGGTAGCTGATCGTTTTTTAAATTGACGTCAATAGCATCATATCCTTCTTCAATCATAGGAGTTAAATAAATATTATTCATTTTTTTTAACTAATTATCTTAATTTATCCTGTTTAGAAATGCGCAATTTTTTCATCCCATTTTGGAATAAATAACAGTAAGAGGAACTTAAGACTTAAAAATTATTTGCCATGATAGTGTAAAAGGTAGAATTGAAACCCTGATTTATCTTAATTATAATATATATGGCTTTAATTTCTATAAAGGCCTGAAATCATTAATAGGGAATCCGGTTTTAATTAGACGTTTATGATTTGTCGGAAAAAATTCGAAAATAAGGTTTAAAATTTTAACGGAAAATTTAACGGATCTCCGATGGTCATTTGTAAATTTTAAACTAAATTTTTTCGAATAATATGGATTTTATAAATTTATTCCAATTATATTTACATTCTTGTATCCTTCTATAAATATCAGAATTGAAATTTTTTATCTTTACTATTTTTCTTAAATTTTATTGGGATTGAGGAATTACGTTTCGTCTTCGCTTACGAATTAAACGTTACCTTGTTGGCATTACAGTAGCGTTGAATCCCGAAATTACCTAAATCATATTCTTTCACTGCTTCGTTTGGAATTATGACCACCTATATTTTAAAGGAAATATGATTTTTAACATTTTATAATTTTAAATTTTTAACAAAGGCGTATACAAATTTGACTTTCTAAAGTACATTCTGATCATCTGTCCACAAGTGAGGTATGCAAGTCACTTGGAAGGATAATGACTATTTACATGTTTTCGTTTTATGTTGATGAGAATTATTTGATATAAGGTGTGAAAAATTTAAAGGTTATTCTATAAGGTTATATATATATCTAAACATAAATATTATTTTACTTACCATTTACATATGACTAACTAGCAAGCAGTAGCTTTTCTAAATAGTGCACTCATGTATTAAATTTAATAATACAAAATAATCCATTAATTTTCAACTTTCAAGATGGATCCGTCCAGTTCCTTGTATGCTAAACATAGAGATATTTTAGGATAAATAAAATGGCAATATCTTTCATCATTGAATCTTATTCTTTACTTTATGGCTTTTAAGCATTTGGTTATAAATTCTTATTTTTGTTTGCCTAATAATAAGAAACAACCTGTGTTTTCAAAGTACACTTTGCTATGTAGATCATTCAATTCATTCTCTTTTAAGCGGTATTTTTTATGGGTGCCCAACAGGTTATCATACCTAAATAATGCTATATAAACCATTGACTTTGTTCATACACCTGCTTTTGTATATTGCTGGTTATAAGACTGTATAAGTAACTGGGCTTTTTTTACTTTATAGGTCCCTTCATCACCCATTTCTACAAATCCATCAGAGGAGCTGATGGAGGTAGCTGAAATAAAGTTAAGTGTTTGCAATTCATCTGTTACTTCTTTTCTCTTGTAAATTACTCACGTTAATCTTAAATGAGCAGATGTGGTGATCAGAAAACTATGCTTACAAATTCAAAACCATGTCGCTGAAAACAGGATAGGGAGAGTGAGTTTGTGGACTAAGAATGGGAGATAATATTTGTGATATATAAATCCATAGCCCGAAAGATCAATTACAACTCATTTATTGCTTAAATATCTCTCTTATTGTCATGTAATAATAAGACAGAGTTATACAAGGGAAAATAATTTTGTGGTATTTTCTATACTTGAATTTACTTTGCATTTGTTAAGCAGTCATGCATTCATAGCACAATTATACAATAATCTAGAAGGTGAAGGAAGCATGGTTTTCAGCACAAGTTAGTTTATCTTTACTGCCTATACACTTTGAATTTCTCTTTGGTCATTAATTATAACAGCCTTTGAATAGAATTGTGGATTGGCAAGAATTATTTAGGTATTGTAGGAGGCCCCCTTTTATAACTCACATTTAAAAAATGTCATGTTTTGAATTGTGTACTATTACCTTTCATTGATGCTGATTGATTGCAATTGCCTGTTGAGCAGGAGTTTGACTCTCATTTTTAATTGAAGTTGCCCTTAAATGAAATGGTATTTATTGATATTTCGAGTAGCATGTCGTTAGTATACTGGTAATTTGTATGTTGCCATAGCTTATGATAGACAATCAGTATAGAATACGAAGAGCTGGTGACATTCACTTTCAAACAAAATTGTTCAATAATGTGGGGATTTTTATTGCTTATTGGTGGGAAAATTTGATGTGAGGTTGCTTTACACAGTCAGTTTAACATCTGAATTTTTTACTGCTATGGTAATTTAATTCATTTCCAAACATTGCGGGGAGGTTCATTAAGATTTATTAACATGAATGTTAACTGCTGGGTTTTGCAATGTTTGGTGATTTAGGTGTTCGAGCAAAGCCAATGTAAAACATTCCTTTAAAATATAGGTCCCTTGGCAAAATCAAACATTAACTTCCAGCGTTTCATGGTACATTCAATTCTTTATTTGAATTAAGAACTTGCATTCAATGAGGAAGAGAGAGAGCTAATAAAATTTTGCCTTTCAAGCATTCATTGACCTGAGCAGTTCTTGTGACTTCCAATGAAACATTTGATGTTATACTGAGACTAAGCTTAAGCGGTTCCCTTCCTCACTGTCTCACTTACGGTAGTGAATTAAAGTTTGTCAGTAACTCAATTAGTATCAAATTTACAATCGGGTTGCAAATGAAAGTGTTGGATTTCCATCTTTACTTTTTGAGTGTGTGTCGTTCGAGTGTGTGTGTTTGTGGAGTATACTCATGAGTGAATGATTAGTGAACATAGATTAGCAGCTTTTTTCATATTTTGTAGTTACTAACTTGGTTGACTGACTACTACTGACTTGGTGGTGGGTAGGTAGTGTTTCATCATAGTTTTGGGTGTAGTTAGTGGTTCTAGAACTAGAGCATTGTGTCAATCTTTGGTAGGTAATGATGGAAATCCAACTTCATGTCTGCGTTCTTGGACCCTTAATGAAAATATTTTGTTGTTGCTTAAATTGTTTTAACTTTTCTTGAGAAAGGGCTTGTATTCTTGGATATCAGGAGTTTGTTCCCTTTATATCTTGCACCACCTCTGATGTTTAATATATTTTGTTTCCTCTTAACTGTGCACCCTTGGCATTCCAATGCATCAAAAGGATGCAGACTAGATTTTACTTTCATGTTAGGATACAAATGCTGGCTTTGCACGAAACTTGGGTGGTATGATTCTTATTTCTTAGTCAATACAGCACAGTTATATTGTTGGATATTCTTACTGATTCTGTAATAAGAATAACGAATCCTTCAGATGTTCGATTTGATTTTTACCTTATGGGTTCCTGATACATATCATGGAATGCTAAGAAGGGTAAATTGATTATCTGAATAAATAATTGAAACAAATTTTAACATGGATAATTCATTAACTGATGGTAGTTAAAGGGTATGAACTATTCTGACAGCTTTTTAAGCTTATAATTTTTGTATGTCACCTGCTCTTTGTGTCATCTATAATGTGTAAACTCATCTGATTGCCATTGCTTGAGTTCTGGAATCGAGAAAGTTCTTAGGTTTCCATGGCATATGATTGCCTGGCCAACTTATTGCATACATGTAGAACAATACACTTATTAAGAATAAATCATTAAATGAGCCTTAGAAATTATAAATCATCAAGTAAACTTCAGCGCAATAGGTATATGTGCATCCCATGTAAGGAATTGATGAAATTCATCTGTCTAAGCTTCATTGTTGTTGAGTTTTGATAAGAAATTTAATTTGGGAGCAAATAGCAGTTAAATTTAGCTCTTTATGTCCTTTTCTCCATATCATAGTTATAAAGTACCTGAAATGATTCCTTTTCGAATGTAGCTGGACCTTGCAGGATTTCATCCTGTAGTTAACATATAAGTAAGAGAGGCATTAAATAAACTATGGGACCAATACATACATTCACAGGCTGATGTATTAGGTTTGGTATTCTGTAATGTTAATTTGTAAATAATGGTGGTATTTGTTTACCTCTTACAGGGAGTAATTAGACCATTTTGCACATAGTAAATTATCATTACTGCCTATGGAGGTATAATTTGACTTGGGTCATTGTTTTTAGACTAATTTGCATAAAATTGTAGGCTTGTGAATATCATAGTAAGATCCCTTGCTAAAAAAGGAACCGTAATGTGTCCTGCTAGTAAATCAGAATTCCCTCAATATAGCAGCTTAGCACTAATGTCCTAGCAAAGTATAATGCTTCCTGTTTCAAAATAAAAAATTAAAGATTGGTCATTCAATTTTGCCTTTGAATGATTGTGAAATGACTTACTGATTGATTGGGCACTCACGTATGTATGACTGGGAAGTGACTGTGTGTGTAATAAATTCTTGTTCAATATTTTTCAGGTGTAGTACGATAGTGTTGCTCTAGATTTTTCTCAGCTCAGTGGCTTTGGGGTGTATGGGGATTGGGTGCCCAGCTTTATGTATGTTTGGAAGGTAAATGAGTATCCAATCCTATAGCTCTGTTGGCATTCTCAGCAACTGCCCATAAATATCCCTTATTAAGGTCCTTTTATTTTATAACCCTCGAATGTTAAGTCGGTTAGGGAATAACTAAGATTTACTGATCAAGACTTCAAAAGTGCATCATATATGAGTGCATCGTATAGTTCATTTTAGTTAGTTGCTTGTAAGGAATCACTAACAAAAAATTAATCCCAGCAATCCCAATAATTAATTTGCAGTGGAATAATGAGGAAATCGAAGTCATTCTTAGTCCCAGTATCTATAAAAGATCGTAGCACATTTTCCATTGGTGATTTGACATGAATGAATCAGTCTTAGAAATTTTTCTTTAGAATTTGATTATTCAAAGATTTTGCAGCTCTTTCCAGGCACCTAATGATAATAAAAGAAAAAGATGATCGAGAGTTACTTTCTTGATTTCTAATGAATTAAATGGGTACCTGAATAAATTTTTGTGTTTCAAATATCTGGATTGTGTGGATAAGGAATACCATGGACTAAATTATTTGCAGCTTTCATCTAGTGGAGAGTATAAAGTGATATATTTTATGTTTGCCTTAACAGTCTCCATACCCCAGTAGTAATACCGTATAAAGCATTAAATTACCTCATACTCCTATTTTGGCATCTTGTATATTTTTAGACTCGATTAATATGTATGCTTTTCTTTAGCTTACAGGTCCCTTCATCACCCGTTGCTGCAAAACCATTTGAGGAGCTGATGGAGGTAGCTGAAATAAAGTTAAGTGTTTGCAATTTATCTGTTAGTTCTTTTTTCTTGTAAATTACTCATGATAATTTTATATGAGTAGATGTAGTGATCATGAAACTATGATTAATTGTTTAAAACCTTGTTGCTAAAATCATGATAGGGAGATTGGGTTTGTGGACAGAGAATGGGATATAGGATTTGTAATATATATAAAACCATGGCCCAAGAGATTAATTACTACTCATTATTTGTTTATATATCAGTTTCATTGTCTGGTAATAATTGCAAGGAGCTATGCGGAGCAACATTATATTTGGTTATTTTCGATATTTTTAATTTCTCATTCTGCATTTGTTATATAGACATGTTTTCATAGCTAAATTATAGACTTAACTGGAAGGAGAAGGAATCCTGATTTTTAGCACAAGTTAGTTTATCATTAATGCCTATGCACTTTGAATTTCTCTTTGGTCATTCATTTTAACAGCACTTACATAGACTTGCAGATTGGCAAGAATTATTTAGGTATTGTAGGATTAAAACTCACATTCAAAATTATACTTCTATGAATTTCAGTAAAACCTCAGCTACGTTTGAGGAAAGAAAGCATATTAATCATGGTGATAGTTCAATTTCATAGTCTCTGTCAGTTCCTCAAGGAAACTTTTCATGCAATTACGAAATATTGGATGCAGTAGCTTTCTTAACTTTTGGATATGAAGCCCCTCTCTTTCATAACCTAAATCAAAGGATTGGATTTTTGATTTTACCCTTGTTTGTATGGTGTGTGAAAGTTTGAATGGAGTGCGCACTCACAAATGGATAACTGTGTGTATGGAATAAACACTGGCGTGATTGGAGGGAGGGGTTGGGTTGGGTTGGGTTGGGGCATTGCCTAGTGTTGATGAGTGTATGTGAATAGGGTAAAATGAAAATCCAATCTTAAAGCTCTACTTACAATCTTTCCATTTGCAATAGATATCACTAAAAAAAACCCTTTTTTATGCTTGGAGGGAGGTAGTGAATAGAATATCTTTGCTTATCATCCTCATGTTCCTTTCTCGTTGTTAAATTCAATCAAAACTATCTGTAGTCATGGTAGAGACTCAATCCTGGGTCTCCTGTATGATAAGCTTGAAAGTGAGGACCAGGATCAATGCATAATAGCATACCACTAATGTTAGTCTAGGACGTTTTAGTGAAAATCTTAAATTTCATATTTTGATAAATTATTTTAATGACTTATAAAAGAATCAGCGCCTGTCAGTGGTTTCTCATCTCCTTCCAAATCTGCACAACTGTTATTTCATCGTAAGGAATTTGACACCCAAAGTTTTTGTTGCATGTTTATTTGGTATACTGCATAATTTGAGATCTCTAATATAGACAATTCTTAGAATCACATAATGTCATTTCTCAGAATGAATGGAGCCAGTCAGATAAATTTAATTTCATTGATGTACAAGCATCTGGGGAAACAATTGAATCCTTCTCCCTTTGGACTTTTCTGTAGGAATCTGGCATAGATATGAAATAGTTAATTGGATTTGAAAACCATAATGCACTGTTGAATGATTTTAATATTCTTTGAAATTAACTAAAAACTTGTAGACTGTAAAAACTGTAGACTTTCTGAGGTTGCCTTCCTCAGTGAATAGTAAAATACCATGTACAGAGGTTTTGCATTGTTTAGCAATACCTTCCATTGATGTTGATTGATCCCGATTGCCTGTTGATCAGGAGTTTGACTCTCATTTTTAATTAAAGTTGCCCTGAAGTGAGATCGTATTCTATTGATATATTACGAGTAGTATGTAGTTAATTCCATTACTACGCTGTAATTTGTAATTTGTACCTTGCCAACCCTAATGAGAGAGAATCAGTATAGAATGTGAAGAGCTGGTGACATTCACTTGGCCTACAAAATTTTTCTCAAAATGTGGGAATTTTCATTGCATATTGGTTGGGAAAATTTGATGCGAGGCTACTTTACCCTGTCATTACAGTATATACATTTTTGCCTTCTGTGGGAATAAAATTGAATATCAAAGGTTGTTGGGGTTCCTTAAAATTTATTAACATGAATTTTAACTGTTGGGTTTTGTAATGCTTGGTAATTTACATATTGGAGCAAAGCCAGTGTAAACATTCCTTTAAAATATTGGTTCCCTTTGCAAAAATAAATGTTAACTTCAAGCATTTCATGGTACATTCAATTCCTTAGTTGATTTAAGAACTTGCACTAAATTAGGAGCAGAGAGAGCTTCAGGGATTCCCTTCCTTGCTGTTTAAATTACGGTGGTGAGTTGATGTTTGTCAGAAACTCAATTACTATTGCATTTTTAATCAGACCCCAATTGAAAATGTTGGATTTCCATCTTTACTTTTTGAGTGTTTGTTGTTTGAGTGTGTGTGTTTGTGGAGTATACTCCCGAGTGAATGATTAGTGAACATTTATTAGCAGCTGTTTTAATATTTTATATAGTTATTTGCTTGACTAACTATTACTGACTTGGTGGTGGGTAGGTAGTGTTTTATCATAGTTTTGTGTGTAGTTAGATGTTGTAGAACTAGTACATTGTGTGATTCTTTGGAAGGTAATGATGGAAATCCAACTTCATGTCTGCGTTCATGGACCCTTAATGAAAATATTTTGTTGTTGCTTTAATTGCTTAAACTTGTCTTGAGAATCAGAGAGTGATTCAGATCTGTGGTTTTCTCTGACCTTGGCTAGCAAGTCGACTACAATGTGGTAGCTCGTATATATTCTTCGATATCGGGAGTTTCTTCCCCTTGTATCTTGCTCCAATTCTGATGTTTAATAGCTTCTGTTTCCCCATAACTGGTGCACCCTTTGGCATCCCAATGCACCAAAAGTATGCACACTATTATTACTTTCAAGTTAGGATACAAATGCTGGCTCTGCACCAAACTGGGGAGGCATGATTCTCATTTCTTACTAAATACAGCAAGTTAATATGGCAGGATATTCTTGCTGATGATGGAATAAAGAATAACGCAGTCCTTCAGATGTTATAGCAACCAATTTTTTCTTCATGGGTACCTGTTAGTTATCATGAATTGCTAAGAAGGATAAATTCAATATCATAATAAATGATTTTTGAAAATTAAGTTTTAATATTGATAATTAATATCTGATGGTGGTGAAAGGGCCTGAACTATTCAGACAGCTTGTTAAGGTTGTAATTTTTGTATG
Organism: Pachydiplax longipennis; assembly: GCA_036926295.1. Taxonomy (NCBI): domain Eukaryota; kingdom Metazoa; phylum Arthropoda; class Insecta; order Odonata; family Libellulidae; genus Pachydiplax; species Pachydiplax longipennis. The sequence goes on from JAVFKF010000003.1 coordinate 3,783,781, forward strand.
TCACCTGCTCTTTGTGTCATATATAATATGCAAGCTCAGCAAATATATCCATTGCTTGAGTTCTGGAATTGAGAGAAAGTTCTTAGATTTCCATGGCATTTGCTTGCCTGGCCGATTTATTGTATTCAAGCAGAATAATATACTTAGTCTTTGTTGAAATATTTCTGTTACAATCGAAGTCTTCAATTAGTCTGTTAGTTGGTGATTTTCACAGTTTTCTTTAGATTTTATTGAGGCTCCTTTGACGTGACTTTGTTGATAAATTTTTTTTTGAAAGTCAAAATTCCTGATTAATTCAGCTGACTGTGATAATGCTGACTGTTGTCAAGCATTAACACAATTTCGATAGTTCCTTTATAATTCGTTATTTTTTCATGGAATTTCTTTTGCATATTCCTACTTATTGATTTATTTTAGTGATTAGGTATTACTCTTCTCTTTCAGTATCATTTATCAGTGTTTGCTGAAGCAACCAAAAGCTGTACAGATGGACATACTGCAGTATGGTGGAATGGCACAACTCTGTGATATTGAATACAGGAAGAGTCAGCGTTTCAGGATAGAGCAATAACAAAAGCCGATGAATAACTAGATAGTGACCTACCAAAGGATATTAGATGTACATACCTTAATGTAAAAAATTAAAGATGATAAAATTCTCTCAATTTCTGATTCTGGTGTGTATAATTATTACACTCAGGCATTTAAAATATTAAAAATTATGTATGCTTCTCGTGAAGACTTGCTGAAATATATGATTTGTTTAATCAATTTTTGCATATTATGCATCAAAAAGATTTGTCTTGTGGATCTACTAATGCAATTTTAAAAAATTGTATATAATGTATCATTGATAACCTTTGCATCCTAGGCCACAAAAAAATATTGCCAACTGTATAGTCTCTCAAAATTGTAAGGCCAGGAAAATGTATAATCAGTGAGCAATGTATAATCATTTGCCTTTGTATTCCCTTAAATAAAGTTCTCCATATTGGGATGCCTATAATAAATGGGGGGGACTATAAATAGGGGACTTGGAAAAGTAATTGGTCAAGGGGTAAAGAGAGGGAAGGGAAGTGGGAATAGGGAGGCAGTGAGGAAAGGGTAGAGAAGGGGTGTGGGGCAAAAGAAAGACATGGGCTGGGGGAGACAGAGGGGAAGAATTGGGGCAGAGGAAAGGTTAGGGGCAGAAAGGGGTAGTGGGATATTAGGAAGGATGGGCAGAGGTTTGGGTAGGAGCGGCAGAGGGGAAAGGGGGGTAGTGGGAGGGTTGGGGCAGAGGGAGAGGTAGCAGGGGCCAGGGGGAAAGGGGGGCAGTGGGAGGGTTGGGGCAGAGAGGAGGTAGGAGGAGGCAGAGGGGGTAAGTGGGGAGGTGGGAAGGATGGGGCAGAGGGTAAGGTAGGAGGAGGCAGAGGGGATAAGTGGGGAAGTGGGAAGGATGGGGCAGAGAGAAGGTAGGAGTGGAATGGGGGGCAGTAGGAGGGTTGGGGCAGAGAGGAGGTGGGAAGGATGGGGCAGAGGGTTAGGTAGGAGGAGGCAGAGGGAGAGGTAAGAGGGGCCGTGGGGAAAGGGGGGCAGTGCGAGGGTTGGGGCAGAGTAGACGTAGGAGGAGGCAGAGAGGGTAAGTGGGGAGATGGGAAGGATGGGGCAGAGGGAGAGGTAGGTGGTGGCAGAGGGGGTAAGGGGGGAGGTGGGAAGGATGGGGCAGAGAGAAGGTAGGAGGGGCAGAGAGAAGCTAGGAAGAGCAGAGGTGAAAGTGGGGGCAGTGGGAGGGTTGCGGCTGAGGGTGAGGTAGAAGGAGGCAGAGGGGGTAAGTGGGGAGGTGGGAAGAATGGGGCAGAGGGTTAGGTAGGAGGGGTCGGTGGGAAGGTTGGGCTGGACGCTTAGTAGAGTCTCGGAGAATTCGAAAAAGGGACCGATGGTAGCAGAGATGTGGGAGTCGGAAGGGAAGAGAGTCGAGAATAGGGCAGGGGAGGTGCAGAGTATATGGAGCAGAGAAGATTGGAGGGATGCATTAGCTAAAATAATTTTTGTATCGGTAAATTGCAGGAATGTAACGTCTACTTAGAAGATTTTCTTACAACCGAAATAAATATATATGTCTAATCCATTTATGCTTTATTTCGAAAATTACTCATTTGTATTTAAAGAGTTACTATCGAAAACCCTATTGTATTATTTTCGAAGATTTTTAATGATCATAACCATATCTGAATAAAATTAAGCAAGTAAAATATATCGAAACTTTGAACTCTGCAATAAGTCGGATATATTTATGTTTCGAAGGACTGCTCTTTCCTAACAAAGGTCATCCTCGGGTGTAACACTGTAATAAGTGAGATAAGAATTATAATTGATACGGTTATGTTATTAAGACATGTTACACTAATTTTTTTAAATATCACAGAATTTTCAGTTTTATTTTAATTTGCATTCATGTCTTTAGTTGCCTATATTTGACATACCTCGAGTAACTCACTCAATGTCATCAAATACTTTTGATTTCTGCATTCTTGCCAATTAGAAACTTAAAGAATAAAGTAAAATAACTTCATTTTTGACGTTCACTCCTAAATGCACCCACTCATAAACAATCCAACTACTTTGGCGCCCATACTATAAGTTGCTTTTTATGATTATGAAATTCTTTCCGTGAATTTTTTTATTCGTTTAAAAATTAGGACTTCTTCGCGATCGCCAAGTTGCTGGCATACGTGTAGACATGTAGATTTCAACTTTTATATGATGATAATTAGTTATTTGCGTATAATTAATTAGTGTGCTCCCTAGTATCCAAGGGGGCAGCGTGCTCGCCTTTGGTGAAAGAGTTCCCGGGTTCGATTCCCTATGGGGGCCCATATGTGCGAAACGACCATAGATGTCGAAGCACTTTTAACAATATTACTAGAATCAGACTATAATTAAATACCAGCCTTTCGTTTTCTTAAAATGCTCCAGAATGGACTTCTTCCACACCTCAAACTTTTGGGAATGTTGGCTCTTATTTCCATCGATTTATTAGTTTTTTTGCATATTATGTTGTGTGCGGGGTTTAGCATTTTAATAATAATTATGCTGTAAGGAATTGAAAGTCTAACGATTCTGATGAATGTAATTGAAATGTAAATCCCTGTAAATGTAAATGTAATCCCTACGTATTGTGGAAGGGCTATCCCTTTCCATGACTTCGCCAATAGCATCATCTACTTCTAAGCCTGATGTTTATTCTGTACTCAATGCATTATTGATTTCGTCCCTTGATACTCACCAGCGAATGCAAACCAACCTAATTACTGCAATTATAGCATTCAATTTACTATTCACTCAATTATTCACTTCCGTTTATTCGCCTTTCTTCTATCTACTGTATAATCGTAAACTTTAAAATTTTCGTAACCATGTTATTCATCCTAACTTTAAATTCGTAAGGATTTTTGAATTCTTGTTTATGTTAAACTTTTCAAAACCTCCTGTATTCCTTTCCATTTCAACAATTACGTTACTTGAACCCTTATTAGTTTTCCAATCCTTCAATCTAAAATTTAACGAGTTATGTAATTTAAACTTGTAAATTTTGTTTCGCCGGAATACGAAATTTTAAGAATCGGTTGCAGCTATCTGCTGAAACGTCATAAGGTTATAATAACTTCCGAAGGCGAGATTAACCCAATTAGGGGATAGCTAAATATAAGATCTTTATAGTAAAAATCTAAACTTTATAACCTTTGCTAGAGACCATTCAAATTCAATCCAACCATTAAGTCAAAGTTTCAATATTTTAATACAAAGGAAGCTACTGATGAATACTAGTTGCACCTCAAATTATATGATTCGTTTTCAATAGGCAAAGTTTCCAATATTTGGTAGCACTGTTTTAATTACATTTTTTAAAGCTTATGGGATAAAAACTTAATTTTAATTTACTTCAGTATGAAAATTTTAAATTAAATTTCCGAAAATTTTTTTTTATGATTTACCATTCATTTAGTATGAAACTTGATTTTTCACCAACTTAGAAATTTGAAGAAATGACAACGATTCATGGTTGTAAATGAAAATTTTCTTATGTTTTTAAATACAAAATTTAACAGTGATTTGCAGAATTTCATTGAATTTTTCATCCTTTCATTGAATTTTATCAAGTATGAAAATAAAATCAACTTTTCAAAAGTAGTTTTTGTAATGTAGTGTTCATTCCTCATGGATATTTTTTTCACAGCAGGAGGCGAAATGATTACTTGAAGCTATTCCTTTTACATGTTCCGTTCTGAGACGGTCAATGGCACCCTTCATCTAAATCCCGAAAGTAATCTGGTTGCATTGCATGGCATTTACGTAAGGATTAATAAATTTTACTTCCTAAATTTTATTCAGATATGGTTATGATCATTAAAAATCTTCGAAAATAATACAATAGGGTTTTCGATAGTAACTCCTTAAATACAAATGAGTAATTTTCGAAATAAAGCATAAATGGATTAGACGTATATATTTATTTCGGTTGTAAGAAAATCTTCTAAGTAGACGTTACATTCGTGCAATTTACCGATAGAGAAATTATTTTAGCTAATGCATCCCTCCACTCTTCTCTGCTCCATATACTCTGCACCTCCCCTGCCCTATTCTCAACTCTCTTCCCTTCCGACTCCCACATCTCTCCTACCATCTTTCCCTTTTACACTTTATCTTATTCTCCGCTTCTCTCCTCTACTTAGCGTCCAGCCAAATCCTCCAACCGCCCCCTACTACCTAACCTTCTGCCCATCCTTATCACCTCCCCACTTTCCCCTCTGCCTCCTCCTACCTCTTCCTCTGCCCCTCTTTCCCCTCCTACCTTCTCTATGCCCCATCCTACCAACTTACCACCTCTGCAACCTCCTGCCTCTCCCTCTGCCCCAACCCTCCGACTGCCCTGCTTTCGCCTCTGCCGCTCCTACCTTCTCTTTGCCCCATTCTTCCCACCTCCCTTCTTACCCCCTCTGCCTCCTTCTGACTCCTCTCTGCCCCATCCTTCCCACCTCCTCTCTGCCCCAACCCTCCTACTGCCCCCCATTCCACTCCTACCTTCTCTCTGCCCCATCCTTCCCACTTCCCCACTTACCCCCTCTGCCTCCTCCTACCTTACCCTCTGCCCCATCCTTCCCACCTCCCCACTTACCCCCTCTGCCTCCTCCTACCTCCTCTCTGAGCCAACCCTCCCACTGCCCCCCTTTCCCCCTGGCCTCCTCCTACCTCCTCTCTGCCCCAACCCTCCCACTGCCCCCCTTTCCCCCTGGCCCCTGCTACCTCTCCCTCTGCCCCAACCCTCCCACTACCCCCCTTTCCCCTCTGCCGCTCCTACCCAAACCTCTGCCCATCCTTCCTAATATCCCACTACCCCTTTCTGCCCCTAACCTTTCCTCTGCCCCAATTCTTCCCCTCTGTCTCCCCCAGCCCATGTCTTTCTTTTGCCCCACACCCCTTCTCTACCCTTTCCTCACTGCCTCCCTATTCCGACTTCCCTTCCCTCTCTTTACCCCTTGACCAATTACTTTTCCAAGTCCCCTATTTATAGTCCCCCCCATTTATTATAGGCATCCCAATATGGAGAACTTTATTTAAGGGAATACAAAGGCAAATGATTATACATTGCTCACTGATTATACATTTTCCTGGCCTTACAATTTTGAGAGACTATACAGTTGGCAATATTTTTTTGTGGCCTAGGATGCAAAGGTTATCAATGATACATTATATACAATTTTTTAAAATTGCATTAGTAGATCCACAAGACAAATCTTTTTGATGCATAATATGCAAAAATTGATTAAACAAATCATATATTTCAGCAAGTCTTCACGAGAAGCATACATAATTTTTAATATTTTAAATGCCTGAGTGTAATAATTATACACACCAGAATCAGAAATTGAGAGAATTTTATCATCTTTAATTTTTTACATTAAGGTATGTACATCTAATATCCTTTGGTAGGTCACTATCTAGTTATTCATCGGCTTTTGTTATTGCTCTATCCTGAAACGCTGACTCTTCCTGTATTCAATATCACAGAGTTGTGCCATTCCACCATACTGCAGTATGTCCATCTGTACAGCTTTTGGTTGCTTCAGCAAACACTGATAAATGATACTGAAAGAGAAGAGTAATACCTAATCACTAAAATAAATCAATAAGTAGGAATATGCAAAAGAAATTCCATGAAAAAATAACGAATTATAAAGGAACTATCGAAATTGTGTTAATGCTTGACAACAGTCAGCATTATCACAGTCAGCTGAATTAATCAGGAATTTTGACTTTCAAAAAAAAATTTATCAACAAAGTCACGTCAAAGGAGCCTCAATAAAATCTAAAGAAAACTGTGAAAATCACCAACTAACAGACTAATTGAAGACTTCGATTGTAACAGAAATATTTCAACAAAGACTAAGTATATTATTCTGCTTGAATACAATAAATCGGCCAGGCAAGCAAATGCCATGGAAATCTAAGAACTTTCTCTCAATTCCAGAACTCAAGCAATGGATATATTTGCTGAGCTTGCATATTATATATGACACAAAGAGCAGGTGACATACAAAAATTACAACCTTAACAAGCTGTCTGAATAGTTCAGGCCCTTTCACCACCATCAGATATTAATTATCAATATTAAAACTTAATTTTCAAAAATCATTTATTATGATATTGAATTTATCCTTCTTAGCAATTCATGATAACTAACAGGTACCCATGAAGAAAAAATTGGTTGCTATAACATCTGAAGGACTGCGTTATTCTTTATTCCATCATCAGCAAGAATATCCTGCCATATTAACTTGCTGTATTTAGTAAGAAATGAGAATCATGCCTCCCCAGTTTGGTGCAGAGCCAGCATTTGTATCCTAACTTGAAAGTAATAATAGTGTGCATACTTTTGGTGCATTGGGATGCCAAAGGGTGCACCAGTTATGGGGAAACAGAAGCTATTAAACATCAGAATTGGAGCAAGATACAAGGGGAAGAAACTCCCGATATCGAAGAATATATACGAGCTACCACATTGTAGTCGACTTGCTAGCCAAGGTCAGAGGAAACCACAGATCTGAATCACTCTCTGATTCTCAAGACAAGTTTAAGCAATTAAAGCAACAACAAAATATTTTCATTAAGGGTCCATGAACGCAGACATGAAGTTGGATTTCCATCATTACCTTCCAAAGAATCACACAATGTACTAGTTCTACAACATCTAACTACACACAAAACTATGATAAAACACTACCTACCCACCACCAAGTCAGTAATAGTTAGTCAAGCAAATAACTATATAAAATATTAAAACAGCTGCTAATAAATGTTCACTAATCATTCACTCGGGAGTATACTCCACAAACACACACACTCAAACAACAAACACTCAAAAAGTAAAGATGGAAATCCAACATTTTCAATTGGGGTCTGATTAAAAATGCAATAGTAATTGAGTTTCTGACAAACATCAACTCACCACCGTAATTTAAACAGCAAGGAAGGGAATCCCTGAAGCTCTCTCTGCTCCTAATTTAGTGCAAGTTCTTAAATCAACTAAGGAATTGAATGTACCATGAAATGCTTGAAGTTAACATTTATTTTTGCAAAGGGAACCAATATTTTAAAGGAATGTTTACACTGGCTTTGCTCCAATATGTAAATTACCAAGCATTACAAAACCCAACAGTTAAAATTCATGTTAATAAATTTTAAGGAACCCCAACAACCTTTGATATTCAATTTTATTCCCACAGAAGGCAAAAATGTATATACTGTAATGACAGGGTAAAGTAGCCTCGCATCAAATTTTCCCAACCAATATGCAATGAAAATTCCCACATTTTGAGAAAAATTTTGTAGGCCAAGTGAATGTCACCAGCTCTTCACATTCTATACTGATTCTCTCTCATTAGGGTTGGCAAGGTACAAATTACAAATTACAGCGTAGTAATGGAATTAACTACATACTACTCGTAATATATCAATAGAATACGATCTCACTTCAGGGCAACTTTAATTAAAAATGAGAGTCAAACTCCTGATCAACAGGCAATCGGGATCAATCAACATCAATGGAAGGTATTGCTAAACAATGCAAAACCTCTGTACATGGTATTTTACTATTCACTGAGGAAGGCAACCTCAGAAAGTCTACAGTTTTTACAGTCTACAAGTTTTTAGTTAATTTCAAAGAATATTAAAATCATTCAACAGTGCATTATGGTTTTCAAATCCAATTAACTATTTCATATCTATGCCAGATTCCTACAGAAAAGTCCAAAGGGAGAAGGATTCAATTGTTTCCCCAGATGCTTGTACATCAATGAAATTAAATTTATCTGACTGGCTCCATTCATTCTGAGAAATGACATTATGTGATTCTAAGAATTGTCTATATTAGAGATCTCAAATTATGCAGTATACCAAATAAACATGCAACAAAAACTTTGGGTGTCAAATTCCTTACGATGAAATAACAGTTGTGCAGATTTGGAAGGAGATGAGAAACCACTGACAGGCGCTGATTCTTTTATAAGTCATTAAAATAATTTATCAAAATATGAAATTTAAGATTTTCACTAAAACGTCCTAGACTAACATTAGTGGTATGCTATTATGCATTGATCCTGGTCCTCACTTTCAAGCTTATCATACAGGAGACCCAGGATTGAGTCTCTACCATGACTACAGATAGTTTTGATTGAATTTAACAACGAGAAAGGAACATGAGGATGATAAGCAAAGATATTCTATTCACTACCTCCCTCCAAGCATAAAAAAGGGTTTTTTTTAGTGATATCTATTGCAAATGGAAAGATTGTAAGTAGAGCTTTAAGATTGGATTTTCATTTTACCCTATTCACATACACTCATCAACACTAGGCAATGCCCCAACCCAACCCAACCCAACCCCTCCCTCCAATCACGCCAGTGTTTATTCCATACACACAGTTATCCATTTGTGAGTGCGCACTCCATTCAAACTTTCACACACCATACAAACAAGGGTAAAATCAAAAATCCAATCCTTTGATTTAGGTTATGAAAGAGAGGGGCTTCATATCCAAAAGTTAAGAAAGCTACTGCATCCAATATTTCGTAATTGCATGAAAAGTTTCCTTGAGGAACTGACAGAGACTATGAAATTGAACTATCACCATGATTAATATGCTTTCTTTCCTCAAACGTAGCTGAGGTTTTACTGAAATTCATAGAAGTATAATTTTGAATGTGAGTTTTAATCCTACAATACCTAAATAATTCTTGCCAATCTGCAAGTCTATGTAAGTGCTGTTAAAATGAATGACCAAAGAGAAATTCAAAGTGCATAGGCATTAATGATAAACTAACTTGTGCTAAAAATCAGGATTCCTTCTCCTTCCAGTTAAGTCTATAATTTAGCTATGAAAACATGTCTATATAACAAATGCAGAATGAGAAATTAAAAATATCGAAAATAACCAAATATAATGTTGCTCCGCATAGCTCCTTGCAATTATTACCAGACAATGAAACTGATATATAAACAAATAATGAGTAGTAATTAATCTCTTGGGCCATGGTTTTATATATATTACAAATCCTATATCCCATTCTCTGTCCACAAACCCAATCTCCCTATCATGATTTTAGCAACAAGGTTTTAAACAATTAATCATAGTTTCATGATCACTACATCTACTCATATAAAATTATCATGAGTAATTTACAAGAAAAAAGAACTAACAGATAAATTGCAAACACTTAACTTTATTTCAGCTACCTCCATCAGCTCCTCAAATGGTTTTGCAGCAACGGGTGATGAAGGGACCTGTAAGCTAAAGAAAAGCATACATATTAATCGAGTCTAAAAATATACAAGATGCCAAAATAGGAGTATGAGGTAATTTAATGCTTTATACGGTATTACTACTGGGGTATGGAGACTGTTAAGGCAAACATAAAATATATCACTTTATACTCTCCACTAGATGAAAGCTGCAAATAATTTAGTCCATGGTATTCCTTATCCACACAATCCAGATATTTGAAACACAAAAATTTATTCAGGTACCCATTTAATTCATTAGAAATCAAGAAAGTAACTCTCGATCATCTTTTTCTTTTATTATCATTAGGTGCCTGGAAAGAGCTGCAAAATCTTTGAATAATCAAATTCTAAAGAAAAATTTCTAAGACTGATTCATTCATGTCAAATCACCAATGGAAAATGTGCTACGATCTTTTATAGATACTGGGACTAAGAATGACTTCGATTTCCTCATTATTCCACTGCAAATTAATTATTGGGATTGCTGGGATTAATTTTTTGTTAGTGATTCCTTACAAGCAACTAACTAAAATGAACTATACGATGCACTCATATATGATGCACTTTTGAAGTCTTGATCAGTAAATCTTAGTTATTCCCTAACCGACTTAACATTCGAGGGTTATAAAATAAAAGGACCTTAATAAGGGATATTTATGGGCAGTTGCTGAGAATGCCAACAGAGCTATAGGATTGGATACTCATTTACCTTCCAAACATACATAAAGCTGGGCACCCAATCCCCATACACCCCAAAGCCACTGAGCTGAGAAAAATCTAGAGCAACACTATCGTACTACACCTGAAAAATATTGAACAAGAATTTATTACACACACAGTCACTTCCCAGTCATACATACGTGAGTGCCCAATCAATCAGTAAGTCATTTCACAATCATTCAAAGGCAAAATTGAATGACCAATCTTTAATTTTTTATTTTGAAACAGGAAGCATTATACTTTGCTAGGACATTAGTGCTAAGCTGCTATATTGAGGGAATTCTGATTTACTAGCAGGACACATTACGGTTCCTTTTTTAGCAAGGGATCTTACTATGATATTCACAAGCCTACAATTTTATGCAAATTAGTCTAAAAACAATGACCCAAGTCAAATTATACCTCCATAGGCAGTAATGATAATTTACTATGTGCAAAATGGTCTAATTACTCCCTGTAAGAGGTAAACAAATACCACCATTATTTACAAATTAACATTACAGAATACCAAACCTAATACATCAGCCTGTGAATGTATGTATTGGTCCCATAGTTTATTTAATGCCTCTCTTACTTATATGTTAACTACAGGATGAAATCCTGCAAGGTCCAGCTACATTCGAAAAGGAATCATTTCAGGTACTTTATAACTATGATATGGAGAAAAGGACATAAAGAGCTAAATTTAACTGCTATTTGCTCCCAAATTAAATTTCTTATCAAAACTCAACAACAATGAAGCTTAGACAGATGAATTTCATCAATTCCTTACATGGGATGCACATATACCTATTGCGCTGAAGTTTACTTGATGATTTATAATTTCTAAGGCTCATTTAATGATTTATTCTTAATAAGTGTATTGTTCTACATGTATGCAATAAGTTGGCCAGGCAATCATATGCCATGGAAACCTAAGAACTTTCTCGATTCCAGAACTCAAGCAATGGCAATCAGATGAGTTTACACATTATAGATGACACAAAGAGCAGGTGACATACAAAAATTATAAGCTTAAAAAGCTGTCAGAATAGTTCATACCCTTTAACTACCATCAGTTAATGAATTATCCATGTTAAAATTTGTTTCAATTATTTATTCAGATAATCAATTTACCCTTCTTAGCATTCCATGATATGTATCAGGAACCCATAAGGTAAAAATCAAATCGAACATCTGAAGGATTCGTTATTCTTATTACAGAATCAGTAAGAATATCCAACAATATAACTGTGCTGTATTGACTAAGAAATAAGAATCATACCACCCAAGTTTCGTGCAAAGCCAGCATTTGTATCCTAACATGAAAGTAAAATATAGTCTGCATCCTTTTGATGCATTGGAATGCCAAGGGTGCACAGTTAAGAGGAAACAAAATATATTAAACATCAGAGGTGGTGCAAGATATAAAGGGAACAAACTCCTGATATCCAAGAATACAAGCCCTTTCTCAAGAAAAGTTAAAACAATTTAAGCAACAACAAAATATTTTCATTAAGGGTCCAAGAACGCAGACATGAAGTTGGATTTCCATCATTACCTACCAAAGATTGACACAATGCTCTAGTTCTAGAACCACTAACTACACCCAAAACTATGATGAAACACTACCTACCCACCACCAAGTCAGTAGTAGTCAGTCAACCAAGTTAGTAACTACAAAATATGAAAAAAGCTGCTAATCTATGTTCACTAATCATTCACTCATGAGTATACTCCACAAACACACACACTCGAACGACACACACTCAAAAAGTAAAGATGGAAATCCAACACTTTCATTTGCAACCCGATTGTAAATTTGATACTAATTGAGTTACTGACAAACTTTAATTCACTACCGTAAGTGAGACAGTGAGGAAGGGAACCGCTTAAGCTTAGTCTCAGTATAACATCAAATGTTTCATTGGAAGTCACAAGAACTGCTCAGGTCAATGAATGCTTGAAAGGCAAAATTTTATTAGCTCTCTCTCTTCCTCATTGAATGCAAGTTCTTAATTCAAATAAAGAATTGAATGTACCATGAAACGCTGGAAGTTAATGTTTGATTTTGCCAAGGGACCTATATTTTAAAGGAATGTTTTACATTGGCTTTGCTTGAACACCTAAATCACCAAACATTGCAAAACCCAGCAGTTAACATTCATGTTAATAAATCTTAATGAACCTCCCCGCAATGTTTGGAAATGAATTAAATTACCATAGCAGTAAAAAATTCAGATGTTAAACTGACTGTGTAAAGCAACCTCACATCAAATTTTCCCACCAATAAGCAATAAAAATCCCCACATTATTGAACAATTTTGTTTGAAAGTGAATGTCACCAGCTCTTCGTATTCTATACTGATTGTCTATCATAAGCTATGGCAACATACAAATTACCAGTATACTAACGACATGCTACTCGAAATATCAATAAATACCATTTCATTTAAGGGCAACTTCAATTAAAAATGAGAGTCAAACTCCTGCTCAACAGGCAATTGCAATCAATCAGCATCAATGAAAGGTAATAGTACACAATTCAAAACATGACATTTTTTAAATGTGAGTTATAAAAGGGGGCCTCCTACAATACCTAAATAATTCTTGCCAATCCACAATTCTATTCAAAGGCTGTTATAATTAATGACCAAAGAGAAATTCAAAGTGTATAGGCAGTAAAGATAAACTAACTTGTGCTGAAAACCATGCTTCCTTCACCTTCTAGATTATTGTATAATTGTGCTATGAATGCATGACTGCTTAACAAATGCAAAGTAAATTCAAGTATAGAAAATACCACAAAATTATTTTCCCTTGTATAACTCTGTCTTATTATTACATGACAATAAGAGAGATATTTAAGCAATAAATGAGTTGTAATTGATCTTTCGGGCTATGGATTTATATATCACAAATATTATCTCCCATTCTTAGTCCACAAACTCACTCTCCCTATCCTGTTTTCAGCGACATGGTTTTGAATTTGTAAGCATAGTTTTCTGATCACCACATCTGCTCATTTAAGATTAACGTGAGTAATTTACAAGAGAAAAGAAGTAACAGATGAATTGCAAACACTTAACTTTATTTCAGCTACCTCCATCAGCTCCTCTGATGGATTTGTAGAAATGGGTGATGAAGGGACCTATAAAGTAAAAAAAGCCCAGTTACTTATACAGTCTTATAACCAGCAATATACAAAAGCAGGTGTATGAACAAAGTCAATGGTTTATATAGCATTATTTAGGTATGATAACCTGTTGGGCACCCATAAAAAATACCGCTTAAAAGAGAATGAATTGAATGATCTACATAGCAAAGTGTACTTTGAAAACACAGGTTGTTTCTTATTATTAGGCAAACAAAAATAAGAATTTATAACCAAATGCTTAAAAGCCATAAAGTAAAGAATAAGATTCAATGATGAAAGATATTGCCATTTTATTTATCCTAAAATATCTCTATGTTTAGCATACAAGGAACTGGACGGATCCATCTTGAAAGTTGAAAATTAATGGATTATTTTGTATTATTAAATTTAATACATGAGTGCACTATTTAGAAAAGCTACTGCTTGCTAGTTAGTCATATGTAAATGGTAAGTAAAATAATATTTATGTTTAGATATATATATAACCTTATAGAATAACCTTTAAATTTTTCACACCTTATATCAAATAATTCTCATCAACATAAAACGAAAACATGTAAATAGTCATTATCCTTCCAAGTGACTTGCATACCTCACTTGTGGACAGATGATCAGAATGTACTTTAGAAAGTCAAATTTGTATACGCCTTTGTTAAAAATTTAAAATTATAAAATGTTAAAAATCATATTTCCTTTAAAATATAGGTGGTCATAATTCCAAACGAAGCAGTGAAAGAATATGATTTAGGTAATTTCGGGATTCAACGCTACTGTAATGCCAACAAGGTAACGTTTAATTCGTAAGCGAAGACGAAACGTAATTCCTCAATCCCAATAAAATTTAAGAAAAATAGTAAAGATAAAAAATTTCAATTCTGATGTTTATAGAAGGATACAAGAATGTAAATATAATTGGAATAAATTTATAAAATACATATTCTAAGAAAAAGTTTAGTTTAAAATCAACAAATGACGATCGATGATCCGTTAAATTTTCCGTTAAAATTTTAAACCTTATTTTCGAAATTTTTTCCGACAAATCATAAGCGTCTAATTAAAACCGGATTCCCTATTAATGATTTCAGGCCATATTAAAAATTAAAGCCAATTATATATTATAATTAAGATAAATCAGGGTTTCAATTCTACCTTTTACACTATCATGGCAAATAATTTTTAAGTCTTAAGTTCCTCTTACTGTTATTTATTCCAAAATGGGATGAAAAAATTGCGCAATCCTAAACAGGATAAATTAAGATAATTAGTTAAAAAAATGAATAATATTTATTTAACTCCTAAGATTGAAGAAGGATATGATGCTATTGACGTGAATTTAAAAAAACGATCAGTTTCCAATTAAAAGATGACGATCGGAGTTTCTAATCCCAATCCCAATAAAATTAAAGAAAAATGGTAAATAAATCAAAAACAAGAAATTCAGCTGAAATGTTTAAAGAAGAATAGAATAATTTACATATAATTAGAATAAATTCAGAAAATAGATATTCTAAGAAAAAATTCAGTTTAAAATTAACAAATGACGATAAGAGATCAGTTGAAGTTTCCGTTTAAAATTTAAATTTTTTTCCGAGAAATCACAAACGGCTAGTTAACATCGGATTCCCTATTAATAATTCCAGGGCATATTTGAAATTAAATCCTGATATATTATAATTAAGATAAATCACGGTTTCAATTCTAGTTTTACACAAACATGGCAAATAATTCTTAAGTTGCTCTTACTGAAATTCATTCGAAAATAACATGAAAAGATGACGAAATTCTAAAAACAGGATAAATTAAGATAATTGTTAAAGAAATTAAACAATATTAATTTAACTCCCATGATTGAAGAAGAATATAATGATATTGACATGAATTTGAAAAACGATCAGTTTATAATTAAAAGTTGACGATCGGAGTACCGTTAAAATATCCGTCGAAATATTCACCTATTTTTCGAAGTTTACCCGGAAAATCGTGAAGGACATAGCTAACATTGAAATACTTAAAAAAAACGTAAAGTATAGAAAATATTTTCCATAATTGAAAAAGAAAAACGTAATTTTAAAAGCTCAAATTTCCAGTATTATATCTTTCCGTCCAGTAGTGTAAACGAGTGATGCCTTGGGAGAAACGATTATCCGATTCCGAATATCCGCTACGTTGAAAGCCGATAGTTTTTACGAAAATCTTAGTAAAAGTCGTCTTTTATTACCAGCTAATTAAATCACGCTAATATCTTTGATAGAGTGAAATACAAATTCGGTTCGGGGCCGCATACATGATGCTTCCAAAACGTTCGTAATCGATTCAAAAGTTGAAAAACTATATATTGCATTACCATAGCGTATCTGGCTTAAGCTGAACATTATTTCGGATAAAACAAAGGAAAATATCGTTGACAGAAAAAACTGGTTGGAGAACGACATTTTGAATTCAAATCTTAATTTCCGTTAGAAAACTATGCATGAAATCATCATCTCGTATCGGAAATCTAACTGAAAAACACTTAAGATGCTTCGATAATGCATAATAATTTTAATATAATAGGCATATTCTGAATATTTAAAGAGCAGTATATATCAGATTCTTAAAAATACGCCAGCTTCAGAATCGAATAAAACGTCGAAACATAAAGACTTCGTTACGCTTTCTTTCGCTACGAGTTGGAAATACCTTAAGCGAGACTTATACGTGCTAAATTGAAATGATGCATTGACTTTTATAAGACAAAGATATAATCATAAATAGATATGACATCGATTTCTCTGCATGATACCACTAAGCCTTTCGAAATTGAAAGGACGAAAAATTAGCCATAAAAATTCACGGATAAATACTGGCAAAATGTAAATCACAATATTATACGTTCTCAGCAATGCTAATTTTCGTATCCTAGGTAGGATTAAAATGATTTATGAGACTTACCAACGTATCGAAGTCCTCTGCCTCGCCCACTAACCTCCCGCAGTTATTGGCCTAATTTAATAGAAAATTCAAATCGCGAAAAATAAAAATTAGTACATAATTACATTAAACTCCAAGCATGAAAAACATTTAATGCACTTATAAGGTATCACAATTTCTAAATTTCAAATTTTAACGTATTCTCAGAAGATGATCCAGCGTGATCGTAACGGTCCGTCCTCCAGAAGAGCGCCAAAAGAACTAAATTTTACGCGGGAGAATTACTGCAATAAACAAAATGGAGGGATCTGATTGGCTGGTCCAGATGGACCACGGCTGCCATCCAATCAGATTGCACCACGTGGTTCGAAATCTGGGAATTTTCCATTCCAGTAATGATCAAAATAGATTTCATAAATTTATAACGATTAAAATAAGCGTTTAATTATTGAAAAATTATCCAAATAAAATTCAAATGTTTTTCGTAAAATTAACATGTCTTTAAATTTCTTTTCTTATGCTCAGCGTAATTTCGTAGCTCTCCAGCGTATGTTTCGTAACAAATAAATGGTCGATTTCACGATTACATGATTATTAACGTCATTAAATAAATAAAACTCTCTCTCTAATATAAATGAATATTATTTTAGAAAGTATTATATTAAATATCATAAAGTAACCTTAACAATCCTTACATAGAGGAAAGGGACGAAGAAGATACAACAAAGCAATCAAAGTTGTAAATTGAATATGCCTCTTTCAATCGAATTTAAAAGAACAATTATTATATTAAAGTCAAACACCAATCCTCTTTATTAGTTACGAAGTCTTATGACGTTAAACCCATCTTGAGACAATAATTTATGTTAGTATGAGTCAATGAATTTAGTGTCCTGTTCTTTCAAAAACTCAAAATCTTAATTACCAATGCATACAAAGTGCGAAGATGATGGGAAAAGAGAGATTCTTTTTCATGATATAAACGGAAAAGATCACAGCAGTGGTTGAAGTATAAACGGAATGAGGCTTGAACATTCAATCACTCTAAAAATGCAAAAGAAAAGATCGAGGCAAAAGACGTTACAAGAGTGATTATTGATATATATGAACTAACGAGTTTCCGGTACTTTACTTACATCATCTAATCTGAAAGAATCCATAAAACAGTGAGATCATTTAGACGCTTAACACTTCACCAAACATCAGCTGTCTTTCTTAATTTCCTGCATTCCAGTTTAAATTACAATTAAATCAGAAGCACATCGAATTTTTCCCTTTGATTCGTCACGTAAATGCACGATATCTCATTCATATACAGGAATATAGCTTACTTGCCATCGCATCTTGTAAAGCCTACGTTACTAGACACAGGAGAAGTTATCTCTTTCTTCTATCTTCGACTGATGGTGTACATCTTACCACTAGTAACATTCTCTATTATCCTCGCACTTTTAGATGGTGGCGGAGGGAAAAATTCTACCATTGCCAATATAAGGACTCCAAACTCGTCAACAGTAACTAGAATCAACACTTCATACGTCCTTATCATAAACACACTTTTCACACTGCTTTAAACAAATCACTCTTTGTAATCACTGTATCCACTGCAGTTAATTCCACTCAATTCGTAGCACAATTTCATTTCCACAGGAAAATACAAAAGTCACCATCACCACACGAACAAATGTAACTAAGAGTGCCATTAAGTGACTTTAGAAGAACGGAAGTAGCAAAATCACATGACGAAAAGAACACGTTTCGTTTCTCATGATTTTCAATACCATGATCCACGCTTTCCAAAAACACAGCGAAGCGCTTCTTAATGCCCTTTGGACTTTCGTGTACGAGTAAAACAAAAATACCAATTGCAGGGCGAATTATCATCTGTGATAGTTATTTACTATCGAAGTAGAGAAATACTGCTTTAAATATTCAGTATAGTATTTTCTTGCGAAACTGCAATGGAAATGATTCTTTTATTACGTGATCTTCATTAATTAAAGTAATGCGTTGGAGTTTATATAGAACTAATAAGGTTTTCCATAAGATGCGTTAAAAACTTTCAGTGAACAGTGTCATGGTGTTTCCATAGTTGAATAGTTTGCCTGAAAGTAGGAATATTCACGAAAGACACACGAATCTATACTCAAAGACGTGCTTAATTTAAACTCAAGTGTAATTCCAGAGTATTGTCTCAACACTTATGAATCCACTTTTACCTTCTCATTTACATTTACAATACGGATTCTTAGCCCTATCATTATTCTCTATCGGAGTCTTCAATATGCTTTGCAGAGGTAAGATAAGGAGTGAGGTAGTTTGTCATTTCTTTCCTCCCTGAGCCCGAATCCTATAAATGGAAAATATTCCTGTGATTGCAGTACTATTACTAGAGAACAAATATCTATTTACGCAGTATTAGATAAAGGAGGAGCAAGATTAATTCCAATATCCTTCATCATTCATGCCTCAGTAGCTTTGATACTATCATAACCATGAAAAATACTGAGACAGAAATGTTAGATACATATTTCTCTACTGCACCAATACTGTACCATAAGATCAGTGACAATTTTTTCATTTGGTAGAATATAGAGAATAAAAAATTACATAGTAACATAATAGGATACAATTTTTTGAGAAGTAAACAAATTCTATGATGTAACTGCATATCTTACTGCCCATCCGAATTGCAAATTGGTTTTACTCAACAGAGATTAATTTATTGAATATTCATGCCTTTAATTAAGAGGTATTCATGACTTCATTGGATGAAAATGTATTCATTTGTGAAGGACAGTGAGGAAAACGTTGCATTTATTTGCGTTTTCTAGCATTGATGATTGAGTTAAGAGAGATGCTAAATTGATTCTGGCCACTCCTCATCGAATGCTGGGTTTTCATTTAGGGACTGTGCTGAACTAACTTGGAAATTTTCCACTTAAGCATTCAGGTTCAGCTAAATAAACCAAACAAAAGTTACCAAAATTTGTCATTAGCTTTAGTATTCAAATTCCCTCTACAGCACTTTCTATAGCCGATAACATTAATGAAAGAAAACATAGATGAAAAACTAACCATTGGAAAGTAATTGTTACCTCCATGAAATAAGGGGGGAATTAGGATCAAAACTTAATAATAATCAGGAAAATACTAAATAGTCAATGTAATCGAATGAAATGCAGTTCTCGACCTATCCTTATCTCTAATCCTTGCTTGAATCATAGGAAATCTCCCATAGGTCGGGGAAGATACGAAATTTATACTGACAAAAAGACAGAGGGAATTTTTCCCTCATTACTATTAAATAATATTTCCATTAATTAAATTTTAATGTAATACCGCTCTAATTTTTTGTAAAATATTCCGAGACATTACTTGAACGGAAGCTGAGGTAGAACAAGAGTAGAGCGGCGATCCAGATATGCCGCAGTCATAAGAAAGGTCCTCCAGAGGCTAACTATGATTAAAAATTTCACCGTTGAGAAAAATGCTTTTATGTGCCGTATTTTCCGGAGTATAAGAAGACTTCGTGGCCCAGAAAAATCTGCTCAAAAGTCGTGAGTCGTCTTATACGCCGGGTGTCGACTTCTATGGTTGGTGATGAAACTTCCGAGGGGGACTGGAGAATCTGCGGTCGCCGCTTATGGTGGGGGAGCTGAATAAAGGCCGTGGCCGCATCCCCGCCAGATGGGGCGACCGTATGAAAGCAATCGAATCAAAATTACCGTATTGAAATCAAATACGAATAAAAAAATTACTTTTTGCGCTTTGAAAGGGGTAAGTCTTACAAGACGAGCATTCCCCAAACTCTTCGTATTTACTGCAAGTTGGGTCCCCCTTACGTCTTACACGCCGGAAAATACGGAACTTAAAAGCATCTCAACGTTGAAATTTTTAATTATTTGTTTGCTTGCGTACGCATTACGGACGATTTAGGTTTTACTTAGTAAAAAATTGCAGAAGAGCTTGACTGCTCGACATTACCAGACTCTCCCCTACATTTAATGCCGGATTTTTGTATCAGAGGGGTAAGAATTTTACAGCCGTATATACGATATCATGGGGAAACTTTTTTTTCCTCTATTTCATTTTTTGGCCATATTTTCCGAGCGCTTCACTAGATACTGTCAGTGGTGATAATAACTGAAACCATTGCCAAATGAGACTTTAGAATCGGTTTCCTTCACCCCCATATAATATTTTTATTATTATTATTATTACAAATTTACTACAGATAGGCTATTAGCCAGGTGGCAGTGTCCCTTGCAATACAATAACAAATGAGAAAAAAAAAATAAAATAAATTTTACCAACAACCTTCACATAAGACAAATAGCAAGAGAAATATGGCATAAGATAACAGATAAATGGAAACATTACAACCCAATGAATAATCATGAATAAGACAACAGAAAATGGAGCATTGAATACACCACAACACAAAAAATATTTCACATACAGTTTAGATAATTTTTAGCATAAAATTTTTCCCCAAAGAAAAAAGGTTGTCCAATACACACAGAAAACTTATTACACTACACTACAGGTATCTTTTTTAATCAATTTTTAAAAACCTTTATATTTTCCGGCAAGGGTTTAAGTACTCCTTCAGGTAACCTATTCCACTCCTTTATTCCCCTATTTACGAAAGAATACTTTGCTATATCTGTCCTTTGTTTCCTTAATTTTAATTTTAGTTCGTGATCCCCTTTAGCTATGTAACTTGGCCCTTGCATTCTTGATTTAAGTTCTTCCCAAGCATCACCCCCTGTTCTAACCTGGAATATACCTATCAATCTGTTTATTTTTCTTCTATTTTCTAATGATTCCCACCCGAGTATTTTTAGCATTTCATTTACGCTGTCCCTCTTCTTTTGCCTACCCAATACATATCTTGCAGCCTTTCTTTGTACTTTTTCAATCTTATAAATATTTGACTTGTCGTGCGGATCCCAGACATTGGTTGCATACTCTAACATTGGCCTAACTATTGCTTTATACCCTAATTCCTTTGCCTCTTTGCTGCTTCCCTTCAAATTTCTCATGATGTAATGTAAAGTTTTCAGCGCTTTGGACGAAATTTTATCTACGTGAGGTCCCCAGTCTAAGTCTTTTGTCAGTATGATACCTAAGTATTTACATTCCTCTACCCTTGGAATAAGTTCTCCATCGAGCATATAGTTAATCTGCCTTTTCATCCTCTTGTTTGTAAAAGTAATATGTTTGCTTTTCTTTGTGTTTATTTTCATTCCATTACATTTAGCCCACTTCTCAACCATATCTAAATCTCTTTGAAGTGCAATTGAGTCTTCCTCAGTTTTTATTTCCCTATAAACAATGCAATCATCTGCAAAAAGCCGAATACTGGACGAAATATTTTTTGGTAAGTCATTAACGTAAATTAAGAAGAGTAGTGGCCCAATTACACTTCCCTGTGGCACGCCGGAAGTAATATTGACATCTTCGGAGAAGCTCTCGCCAATTTTAACCCGCTGAGTTCTTCCTATTAAAAAATTTTTTTAACCACCTTTTGACCCTGTCATCTATATTTAATTTTTCTATTTTTGTAAACAACCGATCATGTGGAACTGTGTCAAAGGCTTTATAAAAATCGATGACTATACCATCAACCTCTCTTCTCTCATCTAGCGAATCTGCTATATCCTGGCATAACCCTAGAAGTTGTGTCTCGCATGAATACTCTCCTCTGAACCCGTGCTGGCATTTACTGAGCCATTCGGTTTCCCTCCAATAATTTCTTAAATAATCTGCTATTGTTTTCTCCATTATTTTGCATACCGCCGACGTTAAGCTGACTGGTCTGTAATTTCCCACGTCTGTCTTGACTCCGTCTTTGTAAATAGGGACAACTGTAGCTTTCTTCCAATCCTGCGGAATCATTTTGTTATTTAGAATCGCATGAAACAATACTCTTAAATAGGAAACCATGTTCACCGAACCCATTTTTAATAATTCTCCGGATATACTGTCTGGCCCGCGCGATTTATTACTTTTTATTCTTTCTAACTTTCTTCTAATATCGGCACTATTAAGTATGAAGTAGTTACATTGTGGTAACGTTTCTGCCGATGCTTCATCTGTATTTGACTTATTTTTTGTCGACTCCTTTGTGCGTTCTATATCCATCCCATTTCTTTGAGCACAGCTATACACCCTAATCGCTATAATATAAAAACATAGCCTGAATCTATTTTTGAATTAATTTAAAAATTAATGGACACGAGAGAGTACTTTCAAGGACTCTGCTCCTGATGGGTTACATCAAATAAGGAAGGATTGAGAAAGAAGGAAGCCCTTGGGAAGAAGAATTAACTTTATTTAAACAAGCTTCACAATGGATAAAATTAAATGATTAGTACTTATAAACTTGTGATATAAATCTTAAACTTTCTGATTTGTGTACCTTCTGTAACATCAGGTATTTATCTTGACTTTGACATATGTATGATATCATATTACAATCGTTCCAACGTTTATTTACTGTTTAAATTTATAGCAATTTTAAGACTTGTTTTAATAGTTAATGATCACCGTAGATAATGTTTATCTCTTCTGCCCATTTGTAGAGTTAAATACTTTTTTCCTTTTACTGAATTAAAATATTGTTCATTAAAAAGGAAATGCATATAGTGATATTTAAATCTTTCATTTCATACTTCTTTATCAATTTTAAACTATATCTAAACCTTTGTAAAGGGCTAGCCTCTTTAATAACCTTTATTCTATAGCCTTCGGATTGGCGAGAAATTAAGAAGCATGGAACTTCTATCAAAGGTTTGCAGGGAGTTTTAAAATTAAAATTGATGTTCAATCAAGAGGCATATTGTAAAGCACTCAATATTGAATGAGTAAAACAAGAGATCAGCTCATCAACCAGGAAATCAAATTGAATAATGAAAAGCAATTCCAAACAGAACAGGTCACCTCTAGTTGGTGTACAATCATCATCAAAAAGGTAAGAAAGTAAGAAGCATGGAATTTCCATCAAAGATATGCAGGGAATTAGAAGATTATAGTAAATGAATATAACTAAGAAACCAATAGAAGGAAAAGATTCAAGTACAAGTAAAGGGATCTATTTGAGGTAAAGGAAATAAGTAAGCACAATGGTAGTTAATACTTAGTGGAGAATTTGAGAGGATAATCAGGTTTGTATTTAAAAAGCTAAAAACCCAAATGATTCACAAATGATGCTGTAACAATGTAATTTGTTCTTCAAACACTGACTGGCACTTCAATCAATTGAGGACACTTACAATTAAAAAGTACTTGTTGCCAGTAGATAGAATTTTAATTATAAGATAAGCAAGGAGAATTCAATATTCCGTAAACCAAAAGTAAATGACAAAAAAAGACAAGACAGCTTTCAAATATTTCAGTCAATTCACAGCATAATAATTGATATTAGGAAAACTGAAATGGCTTGTCCGACTGAAACTGCTTTTTTACAACTCATAATATTGATAAGACTGAGAAGTTGTGCCATTTCTTTGTGATCTAAAGTCATAGATTGCAAAG
This sequence comes from Pachydiplax longipennis, assembly GCA_036926295.1. Lineage (NCBI taxonomy): Eukaryota > Metazoa > Arthropoda > Insecta > Odonata > Libellulidae > Pachydiplax > Pachydiplax longipennis. The sequence continues at coordinate 3,807,912 of JAVFKF010000003.1, forward strand.
ATACTACAACAGCAGAATGTGCTGGTATTCAGATAGCTTGACTAATTATTTCACAACATTCATTTAAGGTTGTAAACTGTCTACAAAGCAAACAATTATCCCAAAAGAGATAAAAGAAGTATCTGTCATTTCATTTAAGAGCAATGTAAATTTGCTGTATACAAAGGAATAGGGAAATTAGCGAATTCCAGAGGTTGTTACTAAAATCCAATATTGCCTTCTATCTTATTTAAGTATTTTCTACTTTATTTAAGTACGACGGTAAGATACAAGAAAATAAGATAAATAATGCATTAGATTAGATTAACTGAATCTAGGAAAACAATGTTAGCTTTCCGCATCCTCAAACAATTCATTGAATAGATAAAGTCATACGGCTGAGTTTTAAGGATTTTAGTATAATGAGATTTATCATTTTAAAGGTAGGATGCTTTGATGTTAATTCAATTCAGGAAAGAGCTGTTGAAGTATTTTACTCCAAAGAAAGTGATAAACATGAAATAGCAAATCAGTTCCTAATATTCGATAGAAAAATTGAATTTTCTTCTCAGCACTCTCATCACGAAAGATAACTTCAGAAACATATTCTTGATTGGCTGACTTACACAGATTTTAGCTCAGGATGTACTATCCATCAGACAACTTCTGTACTTTCATATGAAAATAAATTATGGTTCTGCTCAACGAAAAGCAGGGGAAGTACCATACAAACAAATGCCAATACCATATATCATATCCAGAAAGAATGTAACTGTATCCAAAGTTCGTTGATTAATTGGCCTCATGCATTAGTTAAGTCACTGGTGGCTGAACGAAAACTGAGAGCTATTCTAATTATAATATTCTCATTTCAACATCATTCACCAGCTTTCTGCCATGCAGAGGTTTAATTCTAAATGTGAGCAAGAAAACACATTCATAGCAAAATCAAGAAAGGGAAATCAACTCACTCTTCTGCTGCCTTATTTTTAAAGCCCAGTTGAATCGTGTCTTATGTCCTGCAGATTGCAGCTGGAGACTATAGGGTTTTTCCCGCTCGGCTTCCATCAAAAGGTCTCTTTCTTGTTCCGGAAATTTATGAGCGTGAGAACCGGGGCTAGATTTAAGCAAAAAGTTTTACTTTAGTGAGAGAATATATGTCGAGTATCATCCTACACATGCAGCTTAACATCTACCTCTGCTTTTCATCGATGTCTTTTGAGAAATCGTAAGAATTTCCGAGAGTGCATTTAAGTTTTCATTGGCAGGGGATTCCGTAAGTAACAAAAAAAGTTGGTTGATGTATAAGCGTCACATTGTTTCTGAAGTTCTGATATGTTTTATATACCTTATCGTTACAAACGGAATTGATCGTTATGCAATTAAGGAATCTTTATATTTTTCATTGAAGAAGTAACATGATTAAATAAAACTCTGGTCAAGGAGCTATCACTAATAAGTATCATGAACTGATATATGCATTCTTCATTGTCTATGGTCTAGTCTACTAATATTTAATGTCTATTTTCTGGCGAAACTCTTTGAATACATTTCGTAAACAGCAAAACACTCCTTTTCGTTTCCTTCGGTTTAACTTATTTTAAAAAGAGAACTATCGTTTTCATTGTTTTCATACTGCGTATTGGAAAGCGCAATGGTGCAATGCGTACTATGAGTGCAAGTATTTAAGACATGAGGTTTAGCAGGGAATATGAAAGCGACTGTCCTATAAATCTCAGGAAATTTTGGACAGTAACTAAGCATAATTTATGAGGGGATATTTGAATTTTGTCGTTAAAGAAAATAAAACAGCTCTCAAGCAGGAAGGACGTACCTCACGTACGAAGATTTTGTGAGTGTTTGATAATTAGTTGTAGGGTTGGGAGGTGAGGATCTTCCCTTTAAAAATATGTGTACAATGCGAAACTAGTAGTGGTCTGAAAAGTTTCCGACCCCAGATTTTTCAGAAAGCATGTCGAGAAATGGCGAAATGTCGGAAACTTTTCAGACTACCCATATAAATATATGTGCTACTATTCATTCTTTTCGGTTGGAGATTTGCAAGAATGAATGAAGATATTCTTGATAATCTTTTAGACAAGGTGAATGATATGAAGCAATAACGATAGGGTTTCAATAGCAATAAAATAGCTTCGACGATTTTAGAGTTTTAGAGGGAAGCATATGGCGTGAATAATTCTAATGTATCAGCGTTTTACCTGAGTTAATGTTTTCAAATCCGTTGGTTTTCTTATTGAGTTCTGTGAGATAACTTACCAAACATCTACGCTCATCAGGAACTTTTAAATGACTTAAAGTTAGTATGCAATCAAGTGTCAAGAATGTGCGGATTTCTTGGCTATTTTTCTCCCTTGTGTTAGCAGATACTTCTTTTGTAACACCGACGAATTTTTCGGGGATGCTTTTCATAGCTTGTAAGACTTGAATTAAATTAGATTTTGAATGTAAAAACAAATCTGCTTATCAACAACATCTAAAGTTACTATAAACTTGATTGACTTCAATTCTAACCGATTTCATGTGGGGTGATTCTTTATTTCTCAAATATAACGTGAGTTCGACGTTAGAAGTTAATGAGTTTTCATATTTAAAGTCGGAAATATTTGAAAAGATTGCAATGAAATACGCTTTTGATATATTTTTTTAATAAAATCGAATTGATTAGTTTAATGTCAACGCATTTTCAATTGTGTGTAGCCTATTAAGGTGCTCTATGATATTGTGGATTATGTACAAATCCTGATACCTTCAAGTTGTTTAAATGATGCTTTAAGAATTACAGTGATGTAATTAATAATTAGAATTTAGGCAAAGAAAAGACCAATGTTGAGGTACAGATATATTTTTTAAAATTTGAGATATCAAATTATTATTTAGAAACTCTTGGCTCGAACCATTAGAAACAGGATGTTCTTAAAATGAAGTCTGCAGCTAGAAATTGCAGAAATTAAGTAAAATGTCGGAAAGGTTTCATACAATTTGAGTAAAAATAATCAATGATATTGCATTAAGTAGTGGAGATGGAGTTTCCACTCACAATCTCACATTTTTGCACAAAGAACTAAATTAAAATTATAGGCATGAGTTTGTTTGCATATAAATTAGACTGCTGTGTAATTTCATCTTATTTCTCTCGTTATAAGTAAAGAAAGTGTTCTGACAAGCATTTTTTTTTAACATAAATAGTTGATTGACACTGAGATGAACATTGCCATTATATTGTTTGCTCACTACCTATTGCAGCACATTATTGGGCCACAGCTTTCAGTTGGCATGATGCGCTAAACAATTGCGCTACCATAACAGAGCAATCTCTGTAGTAGTGGGTTATTATAAAGTTTATGATCAGGTACTCATTCCAATAGAGTACACATGCACTGCAATTTATCACATTTCCTTTCCATCAATGTTCTAATATATTATTTCTATAATTAGTCTTAAAACATTAAGATGAAGTATTTCACTATCAAACTTTTAAATCTCACTCTTGTTGCAATGTGCATATTTTATTACCTCTTATTATACCATTCTACTTCTTTTATAACAGCCAGAATTAAGAAGGGGCTCTGCAAAATCACGAAATCCTGAGAACAGGTTTGGAGAATCTAGTGCAGTACAGCTGAATTCCACCATTGAATCGCTCCCTCGAGATCCCTAGACTCCAACAGATCATCCAGCTCTCCTCTCTCTTGGGCTTACTCAATTTGCGTGTGACAGAGCAAGACATTTCCAGATGAATGGGAAAGAGACTGATTCAGGTAATATATAAAGAAGAACGCTTTTGCAGGATGCAACATTGTGCAAAACATTCTGTTGTAATGACTTGACAAATTTATTAATGGATTTCATATGATTATATTTTCTATTTGAACTTAGTATTTATGCATGAAAAGATTACCATGATAAACTACTCTGTTTCTTTATCTGATCTGTAGGACTCTGATGTTACCTGTATTTTATATTTTAAGAATTCATTATCATTGCAATTTCTGCAGTAATGAAGTTCCTCCTGGGGTAATGGGTAATTAAGCCTAACAAAATGTTGCAGTAAAGTTTTTAGCAGTTTTGATCTAGGTCTTCACTAGGGTAAGCATTGGGTGGCAAATATTTTTCTAATGGGCACACAAAATCCATTAGTCATATCACTTGAAGTTAATAAAAAACATCAAAATTGTCTCTTTGAAAATTTGGAGCCAATTGACAGATAGGGAGCAGCTAAAATTTATGCCTTCACTTTTTTATTCTGTTGATGTTTCCATTTCTAGAACCATAATTTATATTTCATATGAAAGTACAGAAGATGGCTGGTACGTCATGAGCTAAAATATCGGTTATCTTTCAAGCTAAGAGTGCTGATAAGAAAAATCAATTTGTCTATCCATTATTAGGAACTGATTTGCTATTTGATGTTTATCACTTTCTTTGGAGTAATATCCTTCAACAGCTCTATGAATTGAATAATAATCAAAGGATCGTAAGCTCTTAATGGGAAATCTCATTATACTAAAATCCTTAAAACTCAGCAGTATGGTTTTATTTATTCTTATTATAAATAAGTAATTGTTTGGGGATGCCTAATGTTAACATCTTTTTTCTAGATTTAGTTTATCTAATCTAATTCATCATTATCTTATTCTCTCCTATCTTACCTTCATACAGTTTACAACTTTAAATGAATGTTGTGAAATAATTTAGTCAAGCTATCCTCATATTTATAATCATGTTTTTAAGTGAAGAATCTCATTATACCGAATTCCTTAAAACTCAGTAGTATGGCTTTATTTATTCAATGAATTGTTTGAGGATGCCTAAAGGTAACATTGTTTACCTAGATTTAGCTTATCTAATCTAATGCATGATTTTCTCCTATCTCACCTTCGTACTTTACTTGAAAGCAGTTATGGATGGAACACCCTCTGGAATTTGTTTATTTCCCTAATGCTTTGTACACAGCACATTTTCATTGCTCTTAAACCAAATGACAGATACTTCTTATATCACGTTTGGGATAAATGTTGATTTGTAGACAGTAAACAACCTTTAATGTTGTGGAATAATTAAGTCAAGCTATCCAAATACCAACACATTCTGCTGTTATGGTTTCTTTGCAATCCATGACATTACATCACAAATAAATGGCATAACTTAAGGCAACTCAGTCTGATCAATATTATGAGTTGTAAAAAAGCTATTTCAGTCTGACAAGCCATTTAAGTTTTCCTAATATCAATGATTATGCTGTGAATTGACCAAAAAATTTGAACGCTGTCTTGTCTTCTTTTGTCATTTACTTTTGGCTCACGGAATATTGAATTCTCCTTGCTATCTTATCATTAAAATTCTATCTTCTGGCAACAAGTACTTTTTAATTTTTAGTGATCTCTATTGATTGAAGTGCCAGTCAGTGTTTGAAGAACAAATTACATTATTACAGAATCACTTGTTATTCCTTTGGGTTTTTCCCTTTTTAAATACAAACTTGATTAGCTGCCCTAATTGTCCACTATGAATACACTACCATAGTGCTTCCTTATTTCCTTCACCTTGAATGGGTCCTTTTACCTGTTATTGAATCCTTTCCATCTGGTTTCTCAATTCTATTCTTTTAGTATAATTTTCCAACTCCCTGCCTAACTTTGCTGGAAATTCCATGCTTCTTACTTTCCTTTCAATATTATGATGATGGTTCACCAACTAAACTAGAGGTGTCCTATTTTGTTTGGAGTTTCTTTTTGTTATTAATTTAAATTCCCTGGTGATGAGCTCTATTCCATCTGTTGTTTTACATATTTGATAGTGAATGCTTATGATATGCTTCTTGACTGAACAGCAATTTTAATCTATAACTAGTGGGGACAATAGTTGATAACATAATGACCTGCATGCCTGAGGATCAAACATATAAAGATGTCAATAAAGAATCATAAATTTTGCAATGAAATGTAACTTTTAGGTAGAAACCAAGAAAAATATTACATGTATTGGCAACTTCAGAGCTTTAAGAAAGCTTCATTTTAATTACACTTGACATTAAAAAAAATTCTGTTGAAAAGAAGTAGCAGTTTATGGCCTATTTTGAGTGCATTTGGAGTTATATATCCTAATACTTGCAGAATATTATATTACAGATTATGAATGTTTGTTAACCCATTGGGAACGAAGGCTGCTGATCGGGGGCTTAGCCAAGGGTACCTAGGAGTAGAGGATGCCTATGGACAACCTCCACTTAAGGGATTATTTACCATCCTCCTCTGCCACAGACTTCGTTGAGAGAGTATGCGTAGCTTCTCAGTGCAGTTTGTGTAACTAAGGAGTGAAGCCATTTCTGTTTTTCTCACTCTTTTCCTTTGCATTTTGTAGCAGTTGTAAGTGAAATTTTGAATTTATATCAGTATGATTTCCCCAGGATCTAGGTAATGATTTTTAATAATTGGTTGTATGCATTACACAATCTTAATATTTTCAATCATTAGTGAATCAAAAACGGCATTTTTTCATTAACATTGGCAGTAGCCAATTTTTAAATCATTGTCTAATTGTTCAATTGGTTGTTATTCACTATAAAGTACCAAAATCTACTAGAAAACAGAAAAATTAGATTCTGTTTCTGACTAAAGTATTAAAATTGCTAGCATATCTCAGTGGGTTTTAGTAAGATTGTTGCATAGAACATGTTTGGATGGAAAGTAAGGAGTTTTATGAAAGTGTGACCTTGGAAAGATGAATTAGCTTTTTCACATTCTTGCTCCAAAGGGAAATTAGTTGATTTGAAGTGTGAAGTAATTTAAGAGTGTTAGGTTTGAGGTGGTAAAAGATTTTGTCTATGATAAGTCTGCACTCAAGTTATCAGTTCTTGCATTTATAGGATAGCATTTCTACTACACTATGCTGCTACTAATATACCATCTCAGTTTGTTTGAGTGGATGATGTATGTGCCATAATTTCAGTAATTTCTGAAATCAATGGTGAATTATGGCAATTTCACCTCTCCTAACAGGGAATGGGGCAACTCGCTGAGGCTGAATCACTGCCGCCGAGTTGCCGCAGGCCCAACTAGCTGAGAGGACAACTTGCCGCAGGCATATTTTAATTATGTTTAGAACTACCTGAAATTACTCGTTCTTTGCAAGAGTTTTAAGTATATATTATCATAGAAAAAGGATATCCTTTAATTAGTCTTGTTGGCTCAATATGACCTTTTTTACAAAACCAATTTAAATAATTATATAATAAGTATCATATTTAATTTTCAAAGGTGATCTATGATGTAATTGAACAGTAAATACCAGGTGCAAAATGAAAAATAATATTTGGGAGCTAACATATAACCAGAATTTTGTTATACAATGATATGACAAACCAATTTTGTTGATTTAACCGATAAAGTGCATTACATTTTAGCAGTGATACCAAATTTACAAATATAAATAATCATATAATTAACAGATCATGGTTTTTAAGTGCCTTTATATCAAGTAATTCATTAGTAAGTACCATGTTAAGAATAAAAATCAGATCATGCATACCAACTGATAATTACATACATATCAACTTTTCATAAAAAGATATCCCTCCCTTCCTGATTTTTACATAATACAGTAAACGTAATTAACCCTTAATTATTCTCTTGGGGTGAATGTGACCCCAGGTGGTGTATTTCCCTCCTTTAAACAAAAACTAATCAAGATATTTTAACCAAATTTTTGTTTTGTAAAGATTATTACCCTTATTACACCTTCTTAGGATCATCTGAAAAGTTAGTTAATTTTAAACAATTATAAGTATGCAATCTTGGCTGTTTTACCAGATTTCCAAAAATAAATTTTAACAATATTTCAATACCTTTTAAGTGCCTATGCATAAAGTAGCTCATTGCTACCAGAAAATAATGAACACCATATCTTGCATATATATTGCATCATAGGTTCCTAAGCCTTGGCGATTCGAAGCGCGAAGTGGAATATGCTCTTTTATATAAAAGTCAAAAACTAAAGTTCTGTTCAAGATATTGCATCGAAACAAACTTCAAATGAAAATTACAACATTTATCTCAATTTCTCTTGAGACAAGTTTTTCCTCACGTGAGAAACCAAAAAAATCACAGCAGTGGTTCAATTATAAACAGAATGAAGCTTGAACATTCAATCACTCTAAAAATACAAATGAAAAGATCGAGGCAAAAGACGTTACAAGAGTGATTATCGATAGACATGAACAAACGGGTTTTCGGTACTTTACTTACATAATCTAATGTGAAAGATTCCATAAAACAGTGAAATCATTTAGACGTTTAACACTTCAACAAACATCACCTGTCTTTCTTAATTTCCTGCATTCTAGTTTAAATTACAATTAAATAGGAAGCACATCGAATTTTTCCCTTTGATTCGTCACGTAAATGCACGATATCTCCTTCAAATACAGGAATATAGCTTACTTACCATCGCATCTTGTAAAGCTTACGTTATGAGACACAGCAGAAATTATCTCTTTCTTCTATCTTCAACTGATGGTACAGTCACTTACAAAAAAAAGTTACCACTAAAGGATGCAACCCGCTTAACAGACATGAAGCTCGATGAGAGCGAGTCTATGAGCGGCTCTGCCTTTAGCGCGCATTTCGACTTCCTTCTTACGCATGTTTTGAGGCTTGTTTGACGTTTTATCTTTAAAGACTGGCTAAAATTCATTCATTTGGATGCTGTATAAGCAATATAGTATTATAAAGGAACTCAATTCGGATTTTTCTTAAATCGGCTCAAATCTCACGCGTACTTCACTCTTCTTAAACAAAATCCGACAAGAAATACTTTAGTTACCCATATTTTCTGCTTATGTATAAATTCTCATCAATGGAGGTTTGGAAAGGACTCCATTATTTTTCTTCATGCTCTACATGCCCGCAGGACGAACTTTTCCGTAATAAAAATCATAAATAATAGGGCTTAAATAAATGATAATTAAGAGAAAATGCAATACTATGAATTATGTCAAAAGAAGGGGAAATTAGAGAAAACATAATTAGAATAGAAATGGAGTAACAGTGAAAGAATACGTTAACCCTTCAAAATCCGCTTACAGGGATGATCTTGTTTCGCATATGCGTAATAGCGAACACATCGGATGAATAAGACGTTCTATGAGTTATTTCTCTGTTGGCTAATATTTCTAAACGAGATTAGTGAAACCGTATTGAATATATTTTTAATTATTTCGTTGATATTCATTTCATCTCTCCGAATACATATCATTATGACTGAATGGAAGAACGTTAAATGAGTTTTGATACTTGATAAAGAGAGAGAAATGAACGCTATTTTTTCACCCTAAGCAGTCCTATGGGTGCATCGCACCCGGGCAAGTAAGATGCCATGGGTATTATCCATAAATAGGAAAATTACAACTAAAACACCCACAAATTACGTCGATCTATTTAATGCAATATATTTTAATATATATATTTAATCCACTGACGACCAGATTAGAATAAAGCGATAGTGGGTGAGGTGAGGGTGAGCCCTGGCGCTGAAGTTGTTGTTGGTAGTTTTGGTAAAAGTTTTTTCATAGAATTTATGCCCGGAAATACGTGTGGGATTAAGGGGAGAAAGATTAGCAGATAATGGAATGGCTAGGGAGTAGCAGGTAGGCGAAAGGGGTTCACTGAATTCTGCGTATGCTGATCTCGGAAAGAATAGCGAGGTCTAAGGAGTAAGCAGCGGGGGAAGAGATGGGGTCAATGGGATACCAGCCGTGAAGGTCCATTTTATAACGTAGTATTTCTAGGAAGTAATCAATGAATATGCATTTTCGAGAACCTTCTCCCAAAAGCATCTGGGTTTTCCACACCTTTTCGTCCATTCTAATCGATGATATCTCAGAAACGCTGAGTTCTTCACTCGAGAGGTGCATTGCTACCAGATTTCACTTATTATAAAGTATATTTTCATGCAAATAAAATAACAAACTTTGTAAATTTCATATAGATATATTAAAGGCAACTAGTTTCGTCTATAAGAAATCATCAAGCACTGAAATATCAAAAATGAGAAAGACCGAGGGCAACGGAGGTGTGGTGGGAAAAAACCGGGAATTATCAACGGAAAAGGGCTGAGGGAATGAGGAAGGAGGGGAGGACTTGTGGAAGAGGTATTCGTTGGTAAGGATTTTGTCCACCCCCCACGCGTCGGGATGGGCATTCATTGCAACGGAGTTTGTACACCCCGCTGAGAGAGTCGCTGGGTCTTCTATCTTTGTGGTAGCCGATGGCTCTCCGTAGATTCCAAGGGACATAGAAAGCTGCTCTCAGGTCATTAGGAAGCATGTGTCCCAATCTATAGGATGAGAGGATATTTGGTTTTCTCCTCAAGAGTTTATCCACCATATCTGGGCTGTATCCATTATTTATAGCAATCTGTTTGATAACAATTAAAACTTCTTTAGTCTAAAGGGAATTGGCGGGTGACATTGGGATGTGGGTGGATCATACTGTGGAAAGTGGGTAACTTCTGGGAAAAAGGATGGGAGGAATGAGAGGGGATGGTGAGGTCAGAATAGGTGGGTTTTCTGGAGGGAGTTGAGATGATGTCTGACAGACAGACAGAACTAGTTGCCGATTAATTTATTTCTGTGGAATTTACAAAGTGTTTTTTCTTTGCATGATGGCACCATTCCACAAAGTTAGGCCGTGAAATGTCAATTTTAAAAATATATCTTGTTTGTTTACAAACTATTATATGTCGATTTCTTATTCTTTTACTCATAGATATAGATTACTCGTAAATGCCTCTTCTTACCGTGTGACCGAGGTTATAGGACACTGCGGAGTTCTTCCTTATCGCTTAATTTCTGTCTAGCTCTATTCCAAATCATTTTCTAATACACTCCTTGCCATACACGGATTGAATACTTTTCTATGTGCACCACTGCTCGGATTTTTATTTTTAATTTTCAAAGAATAACCTTTGCAAAATTCTTTTTTAATCCAAATAACACTTAACAAGTTATAATCGTTACCATTACTCATTACTCATATGAATATGGTATTAAAACCTAATGAATTATATTGCATTTGCACTGAAGTGGCAAGCATGATTTTTTCTGATTCAATAAATGCACTAATCATAATTGATGCAAGATTTTCATTTTCAATACGTTTACCGGAAAATTCCTTAAAAATATAATTTTCTGATATTCTACAACATGTTATTACCAATGAAAATTTAAATTATTATATACATATGGATGTCTGCGTTATCCTGAGACTCGTTTATACAGCTGATTATCTTCGCAAGTTCCTTTCATCGGGTTTGTTTATATATAGAATCTCAAAGCTTGCCGCATTCCCTTAAAAATTCTACTTACTTTCCGTACCTTGCCCCCTCTTGTCATCGTTCCCCAGGGCAACCCCCGGCTCGCACGATCTCCTTCTGGCTTTGGTCAAATATGTAAGCGATTCTACCAGAGAAGTTCATCCAAGAAGAAGGAAAGAGACTTCTAAAATTTCTGCAGGTCATAAACAGCCCTCAACTTTATTGCTGTTTTCCTCCCCCAGATAAAGGGGGAGGGGGAGAGTCCTTTCCCGTCCTTCACTACCCACTCCATTTTTCCCTGAAATGGTCGGCAGGGCTTCAGAGCACGGTCGTGAAAATTTCTGAAAAAGTTTACTCTACCATTCATCCCCTCAGATGTTTATGCAAACACCGATATTATTAAGAGTGTTACAGAATATAATCTCAGTATTTTCAAGATAAGCTTAGTATTAATATCTCCAATAATTCGTTTTAATAACAGTGGATACTCGATGACAATGGCTTTTAATGGATTCATCTTCCAAAAATTGTCCTTGCAACAATTGTGAATTCGCTGGAGGTCATGGTTCACATACTGAACACATTCAGGGAAGCAGACAACTGTAGAATCGAGATATATCTGCAGATCATCAGCGTATAAATGATGTTTACAGAATTTAATATAATTTAATTTTTAATATATATCCGCGTCAACAGAATCGAAGGCTTTACTAAAGTTCGGTAATTCCAATAATTAGTCCATATCCTCAGATGCTTAGGAAGTTTCCTAACGCCTTGTATGAAAATGCAATTGGTAATTTCAATCTCTGATTTATCGCAAGAACTAGCTAGCAAGACGCAACGTGCCCAGAATGCGTCTGTTTGATTTATAATTAACTTGAAAAAGTATGACCATACTTCCGATACGTTTAAGAAAATATCTTGGATTAGACTAGAACATTGTCAAAGAATTCATGTTGTAACGCCAGGTTTCAGGGTCTTGCAAGCAGAAACTGCCGAATATCTCTTTTCTAAATTTTTTAGCTTGGAATATATTCACCATTGCTATACTACATGCAAAAAATCTAAAGTAAAACTATATCTAAAAAACAACTTTAAAATCACCAAATTAATTCATTCCGACCTCCGAATTGCTATAATATTACTCTGCCATGTTAATGTCACTAAAAAATCGCTTTAAATAAGTTATTTTAATAACAATAACGATAACGAATCCTTTCAAATGCTCAACGTGGACCTGCATAGCAGACAACATCCTCCATCTTTATTTTCGCTCTCTCTCTCTCTCTTCTGGAGGCTCGCTCGCCCGAAACGAGGGGTCTATTGGACGAGTTGCCCCTTGGAAGTGGTAACTTTTTTTGTAAGTGACTGTACATCTTACCACTGGTAGCATTATAGAACTCTATTATCCTCGCACTTTTAGATGGTGGCGGAGGGAAAAATTTTACCATTGCCAATATAAGGACTCCAATACGGCCCTATCATTTTTCTATATCAGAGTCTTCAATATTCTTTGCAGAGGTAAGATAAGGAGTGAGGTAGTTTGTCATTTCTTACCTCCCTGAGCCGAATCCTATGAATGGAAAATATTCCTGTGATTGCAGTACTATAATTAGAGAACAAATATCTATTTACGCAGTATTTGATAAAGGAGGAGCAAGATTAATTCCAATATCCTTCATCATTCATGCCTCAGTAGCTTTGATACTATCATAACCATTAAAAATACTGAGACAAAAATGTTAGATACATATTTCTCTACTGCACCAATACTGTACCATGAGATTAGTCACAATTTTTTCATTTGGTAGAATATAGGGATAAAAAAATACATAGTAACATAAAAGTATACAATTTTTTGAGAAGTAAACAAATTCTTTGATATGACTGCATACCTTACTGCCCATCCGAATTGCAAATCGGTTTTACTCAGCAGAGATTAATTTATTGAATATTCATGCTTTAAATTAAGAGGTATTCATGACTAGATTGGATGAAAAAGTATTGATTTGTGAAGGACAGTGAGGAACACGTTGCATTTATATGTGTTTTCTTGTATTGATAATTGAGTTAAGAGTGATGCTAAATTGATTCTGGCCACTTCTCATCGAATGCTGGGTTTTCATTTACGGACTGTGCTGAACTAACTTGGAAATTTTCCACTTAAGCATTCAGCTTCAGCTAAATAAACCAAACAAAAGTTACCATTACTTGTCATGTAGCTAGAGTATTCAAATTCTCTCTTCAGCACTTTCTATAGCTGATGACATTAATGAAAGAAAACATAGATGAAAAACTTACCATTGGAAAGTAATTGTTACCTCCATCAGATAAGGAGGGAATTAGGATTAAAACTTAATAATAATCAGGAAAAAACTAAATAGTCAATGTAATTGGATGAAAGGCAGTTCTCAATCTATCCTTATCTCTAATCCTTCCTTGAATCATAGGAAATCTCCCATAGGTCTGGGAGGATACGAAATTTGTACTGAGTATAAAAACACAGAGGGAATTTTTCCCTTATCATTATTAAATAATATTTCCATTAATTAAGTTTTAATGTAATACCACTCTAATTTTTTGTAAAATATTCCGAGGCATTACTTGAACAGAAGCTGAGGTAGAACAAGAGTAGAGTGGCAATCTAGATAAGCCGCAGTCATAACAAAGGTCTTCCAGAGGCTAACTATGATTAAAAATTTCACCGTTGAGAAAAATGCTTTTATGTGCCATATTTTCCAGAGTATAAGAAGACTTCGTAGCCCAGACAAATCTTCTCAAAAGTCGTGAGTCATCTTATAAGACTGGTGTCGACTTCTATGGTTGGTGATGAAACTTCCGAGGGGGACTGGAGAATCTGCGGTCGCCACTTATGGTGGGGGAGCTGAATAAAGGCCGTGGCTGCATCCCCTCCAGATGGGGCGACCGTATGAAAGCAATCAAATCAAAATTATCTTATTGAAATCAAATCCAAATTAAAAAAAATTTACTTTGTGCGCTTTGGAAGAGGGGTAAGTTTTACAAGACAAGCATTCCCCAAACTCTACGTATTTACTGCATGTTGGGCGATGTCTTACACGCCGGAAAATACGGAACTTAAAAGCATCTCAACGCTGAAATTTTTAATCATTTGTTTGCTTGCGTACGCATTACAGACGATTTAGGTTTTACTTAGTAAAAAATTGCAGAAGAGCTTGACTGCTCGACATTACCAGACTCTCCCCTACATTTTTATGCCGGATTTTTGTATCGGAGGGGTAAGAATTTTACAGCCGTATATACGATATCATGGGGAAACTTTTTTTTCCTCTATTTCATTTTTTGGCCATATTTTCGGAGCGCGTCAGTAGATATAATCAGCAGCGATAATAACAGAAACCAATTTCAAATGAGACTTTAGAATTGGTTTCCTTCACTGTCATTTAATATTTAATCATTATAATGTAAAAACATAGCCTGAATCTATTTTTGAATTAATTTAAGATACGTGATGGACACGAAAGAGTACTTTCAAGGCCTCTGCTCCTGATGGGTTACAATGAATAAGGTAGGATTGGGAAAGAAGGAAGCCCTTGGGAAGAAGAATTAACTTTATTTAAACAAGCTTCACAATGGATTAAATTAAATGATTAGTACTTATACACTTGTGATATAAATCTTAAACTTTTTAATTTGCGTACCTACTGTAACATCAGGTATTTATCTTGACTTTGGCATACGTATGATATCATATTACAATTGTCCCAACGTTTGTTTACTATTTAAATTTATGGCAATTTTAAGAATTGTTTTAATAGTTAATGATCACCGTAAATAATGTTTATCTGTTTATCTCACCTGCCCATTTGTAGAGTTAAATACTTTTTCCTTTAACTTATTTGAAATATAGTTCTTTAAAACGAAATGCATCTAGTGATATTTAAATCTTTCATTTTATACTTCTTTATCAATTTTAAACTATATAAAACCTTTGTAAATGGCTAGCCTTGAGTAAAACAAGAGATCAGCTCATCAACCGGGAAATCAAATTGAATAATGAAAAGCAACTCCAAACAAAATTGGTCACCTCTAGTTTAGTTGGAGTACAGTCATCATCAAAAAGGTAAGAAAGTAAGAAGCATAGAATTTCCATCAAAGATATGCAGGGAGTTGGAAGATTATAGTAGATGAATAGAACTAAGAAACCAATAGAAGGAAAAGATTCAAGTACAAGTAAAGGGTGAAGGAAATAAGGAAGCACTATGGTAGTTAATTCTTAGTGGAGAATTTGAGAGAGTAATAAGGTTTATATTTAAAAAGGGAAAAACCCAAAGGACTAACAAGTGATGGTGTAACAATGTAATTTGTTCTTCAAACACTGACTGGCACTTCAATCAATCGAAGGCACTAACAATTTAAAAGTACTTCTTACCGGAAGGAAGAATGTTAATGATATGATAAGCATGGAGAATTCAATATTCCGTGAGCCAAAAGTAAATGACAAAAAAAGACAAGACAGCTTTCAAATATTTAGGATAAGATTGATATTAGTAAAAGTTAAATGGCTTGTCAGACTGAAATTGCTTTAATGAAACTCATAATTTTGATAAGACTGAGTTGCCTTAAGTTGTGCCATTTATTTGTGATCTAAAGTCATAGACTGCAAAGAAACTACAATAGCAGAATGTGTAGGTATTTGGATAGCTTGACTCAATTATTCCACAACATTAAAGGTTGTTTTCTGTCTACAAAGCAACATTTATCCTAAATGTAATATAAGAAGTATCTGTCATTTCATTTAAGAGCAATGAAAATGTGCTGTATAGCATTAGGGAAATTAACAAATTCCAGAGGGTATTACTAAAATCCATAATTGCCTTCAAATAAAGTACGAGGGTAAGATAGGAGAAAATAAGATAAATCACACATTAGATTAGATAAACTGAATCTAGGAAAAAAACAATATTCACTTTAGGCATCCCGAAACAATTCATTGAATAAATAAAGCCATACTTCTGAGTTTTAAGGATTTTAGTATAATGAGATTTATCATTTAAAAGTTAGGATGCTTTGATGATACTTCAATTCAGACAAAATCTGTTGAAGTATATTACTCAAAAGAAAGGGATAAACTCCAAATAGCAGATCAGTTCCTAATTATGGACAGAAGAATTGACTTTTCTTCTTAGCACTTATCATGAAATAAAACTGCAGAAAAATATTCTTGATTGGCTGACTTACACAGATTTTTAGCTCAGGATGTACTAGCCATCAGACGACTTCTGTACTTGCATATGAAAATAAATTACGGTTCTGCTCAACCAAAAGCAGGGGAAATACGATAAAAAGAAATCACAATACCATATATCATATCAAGAAAGAATGTAATTGTATCAAAAGTTCCATGATTAATTGGCCTCATGCATTAGATAACTCACAGGTGGCTGACCGAAAACTGTGAGCTATTCTTGTTATAATCTTCTCAATTCAACATCATTCACCAGCTTTCTGCCATGCAGAGGTTGAATTCTAAATGTGAGCAAGAAAACACCTTCATAGCAAAATCAAGAAAGGGAAATCAAATCAACTCACTCTTCAGCTGCCTTATTTTTAAAGCCCAGTTGAATCATGTCTTATGTCCTGCAGATTGCAGCTGGAGACTATAGCGTTTTTCCCACTCTGCTTCCATTAAAAGGTCTCTTTCTTGTTCCGGAAAATTGTGCGAGTGGGAACCGGGGCTAGATTGCTAGATTGAAGCAAAAAGTTCTACTTAAGTGAGAGAATATATGTCGAGTATCATGCTACACATGTAGTTTAACATCTAACTCTGCTTTTAATCGATGTCTTTTGAGAAATCGTAATAATTTCCGAGAGTGCTTTTAAGTTTTCACTGGCATAGGTTTCCGAAAATAACAAAACGAGTTGGTTAATGTTAAAGCGTCACATTGTTCCTGAAGTTCTAATATGTTTTATATACCTTATGGTTAGAAATGGACTTGATCGTTTTGCAATTAAAGAATCTTTATATTTTTCATTAAAGAAGTAACGTAAGTAATTATTAAATAAAACTCAGGTGAAGGAACTATCACTAATATGTATCATGAACTGATATATGCATTCAATGTCTATGGTCTAGCTTACTAATATTTAATGGCTATTTTCTGGCGAAACTCTTTGAATATATTTCGTGAACAGCAAAACATTCCTTTTCGTTTGCCTCGGTTTAACTTATTTTAAAAAGCGAACTATCGTTTTCATTGTTTTCACATTGCCTATTGGAAAGCGCAATGGTGCAATTATCTAAGACATGAGGTTTAGCAGGGAATATGAAAGCGACTGTCCTATAAATCTCAGGAAATTTTGGACAGTAACTAAGCATAATTTATGAGGGGATATTTGAGTTTTGTCGTAAGAAAATAAAACAGCTCTTAAGCAGGAAGGACGTACCTCACGTACGAAGATTTTGTAAGTGTTTGATAATTAGTTGTAGGGTTGGGAGGTGAGGATCTTCCCATTAAAAATATGTATACAATGCGAAACTAGTGGTAGTCTGAAAAGCTTCCAACCCCAGATTTTTCAGAAATCTTCAGAAAACATGTCAAGAAATGCCGAAATGCAATAATTTAAATTGCAATAAAATAGCCTCGACCATTTTAGAGTTTTAAAGGAAGTATATGGCGGGAATAATTCTAATGTGTCTGCGTTTTACCTGAAAAGAATGTTTTTAAATCCGTCGGTTTTCTTATTGTGTTCTGTGAGATAACTTATAGGCTAACTTATGGCTAGTAAGACTTGAATAGTCTAAAGTAGATTATGAATTAAAAAACAAATCTGCTTATCAACAACATCTAAATTTACTATAAACTTGAATGACTTCAATTCTATAACCGATTTCATGCAGGATGATTCTTTATTTCCCAAATATAACCTAAGTTCGGCGTTAGAAGTTAATGAGTTTTTCATATTTAAAGTTGGAAAATGTTTGAAAAAGATTGCAATAAAATATGCTTTTAATAGTTTATAATAAAATAGGTTTGATGAGTTTGATATCAACGCATTTTTGAATTTTGTGAAGTAAGTTAAGGTGAATGATATTGTGAAGTATGTATATATCCTGATCCCTTCAGGTTGTTTAAATGATGCTTTAAGAATTAAAGTGATGTAATCATTAGAATTTAGGCAAAGAAAAGGCCAATTTTGAGGAACATATATATTTGTTTACATTTGAGAAATTAAATTATTATCTAGAAACTCTTGACTCGAATCATTGGAAACAGGTTTTATTAAGTACCATGTTCCTAAAATGAAGTTTGTGGCTGTAAATTGCAGAAATTATATAAAATGTCTGAAAGGTTTCATACAATTTGAGTAAAAATAATCAATGATATTGCATTAAGAAGTAGAGATGGAGTTTCTTTTCACAGTCCACATTTTTACGCAAAGAACTAAGTTAAAAATATAGCATGAGTTTTTTTTGCACATGTATTAGACTGCTGTGTAATTTCATCTTATTTTTCTTGTTATAAGTAAAGAAAGTGTTCTGACAAGCATTTTTTTCAACATAAATAGTTGATTGACACTGAGATGAACATTGCCATTATATTGTTTGCTCACTACCTATTGCAGCACATTATTGGGCCACAGCTTTCAGTTGGCATGATGCTCTAAACAATTGCGCTACCATAACAGAGCAATCTCTGTAGTAGTGGGTTATTATAAAGTTAAGGATCAGGTACTCATTCCAATAGAGTACACATGCACTGCAATTTATCACATTCCCTTTCCATCAATGTTCTAATTTATTATTTCTTTAATTAGTCATTTAAACATTAAGATGAAGTATTTCACTATTAAACTTTTAAATCTCACTCTTGTTGCAATGTGCATATTTTAGTACCTCTTATTATACCATTCTACTTCTTTTATAACAGCCAGAATTAAGAAAAGGCTCTGCAAAATCAAGAAATCCTGAGAACAGGTTTGCAGAATCTAGTGCAGTACAGCTGAATTCCACCATTGAATCGCTCCCTCGAGATCCCTAGCCTCCAACACATCATCCAGCTCTCCTCTCTCTTGGGCTTACTCAATTTGCAAGTGACAGAGCAAGACATTTCTAGATGAATGGGAAAGAGACTGACTATTGAAACTGAAAGAGACTATTCAGGTAATATATGAAGAAGAGCTCTTTTGCAGGAAGCAACATTGTGCAAAACATTCTGTTGTAATGACTTGACAAATTTATTAATGGATTTCATATGGCTATATTTTCCATTTGAACTTTGTATTTATGCATGAAAAGATTACCATGATAAACTACTCTGGTTCTTTATCTGATCTGTAGGACTGTGATGTTACCTGTATTTGTATATTATAAGAATTAATTATCATTGCAATTTCTGCAATGATAAAGTTCCTCCTGGGGTAATGGGTAATTAAGCCTAACAAAAAGTTGCAGTAAATTTTTTAGCGGTTTTGATCTAGGTGTTCACTAGGGTAAGCATTGGGTGGCAAATAGTTTTTGTAATGGACACATAAAATACATTAGTCAAAACACACAAATTTAATACAAAAACCATCAAAGTTGTCTCTTTTTTTGAAAATTTGGAGCCTATTGACAGATACAGGGCAGCTAAAATTTATGTCTTCATAATTTTGATTCTGTTGATATTTTCATAGGTCATGGAAAACTTACTATCTGGGAAAATACAAAAATAACAGCTGAATCCTTTTTTTTGCAATGAAAGCTAGTTGGATTCATGATATTGTTTTTGACTGATGACAAGTGATACCAAAAGCAGGTAAATATCATCAAATAATGGAATTTCATTCTAATCATGTTATGGACCAGTTTCTCCCTACCAGGGTGCCATGAATGTGACTCTTGATATCTAAGGGTAAAATAAACATAATTAGAATATTTTTGAAGTAGTGCATTACCTTTGGTAATGGTAATGATTTAGGATCTAGGTAATGATTTTTAATAATTGGTTGTATGCATTACACAATCTTAGTATTTTAATCATTAGTGAATGATAAATGGCATTTTTCCATTAACATTGGCAGTACCCAATTTTTAAATCATTGTCTAATTGTTCAATTTGTTTGACTTTTTTCTTTGTTGTTATTCACTATTAAGTACCAAAATCTACCAGAAAACAGAAAAATTAGATTTCTGACTTAAGTATTAAAATTGCTAGCATATCTCAATGGGTTAAATTGTTTTAGTAAGATTGTTGCATAGTACAGTGGGGGAATAAATTATCGCAACACTTTGCGAGCGCTTCAGTCGGAATACTCAGAAACTACTTAACACGACTGACTGGCAACATTGAGAAAAGCCTCGAAAAGCGGTAATATTTGAGTCCGAGCCTATAAAGTACTCAAAATTTCTCTCTTTCGATCTCTTCTTAAATCCTTCGCGCGATCTCTCCTTGAATTCGTCTTGTTTATCTCGGCATTTCTCTTTCACAGATATTTATCATATTTATAGAAGGAGAGTTTAAAGATATATTACTTACTATTTCAATCTTACATCCACAAAAATATTTGGATAATAATTGGGACTTTATTTGTAAATAATGTTCGGTTGAAACGTAGAAATAAGAACGAATTAGGTTAGAGTGGGAAAACGCGACGTCGTGATTCTTATCTTTAGCGAACGCGATATTTTCGATCTGGAGAGTAAAATATATATTTTACCAAATTATAGCGAGAACAGATGGACTCTATTAGTCTCTTTTTCTGGATAAATTAAGGTGCGCTAATAAGACAGTTATCTAGGTAGTTTGGTTTTTCACACGGCCTCACGTCTTACTGCTGCTCACTGTATATTAATGTAAATGTTAATCTTCCTACGTCCAGTTCAAACATTGGATATTCATTTACTGAGATCGACTTTCCGAGGGCAATTTTTTATTACACGTCTTAAGTTTTTCATTCAATGATTTGAAATCGTTAAGTCGTCAGAGTAATTACTGAGATGGCACATTGGCACAAAGTAAAATTTGTATTTTGTCAATGGAGTATAATTTTTCCATAATTTAGTCCTGCACTCGAAGGAAATTCTTAATAGAAATTTATTTACACCATTCGTTTCCTAGAATACGTGAAATCTTTGTATGTCCGGAATTGAGAGGAAAAATACCAATTCCAAAGTTAAAACAAACAGGATTGCATAAAAACCGAATATATTTTGCGCATATATCGGACTTTTCTTACATTTTGCATCAGCAAGATCGGTGCCCTCGGTCATTGCGTCATTTGTTTTCTAGTAGAAATGCATTCAGTTTTCGATGCTTCGCGAGGAAAGTCTTTGACCATATATTGAGCACTTCAAAGAATTGCAGGCGCGTAGCTTTCCCTTTCGTGCTTCTATCAGCTGGACTAAGGACCCTCCTGTTTACAGTCACCCAGTGGAAACTATCCTGTGCCTAATTCAAAGCTCCTTCCTAACCACGGGGCTAAGGAAATTAGATGTTATTGCACTCGTAAAAAATATTCCCAAATAATATTATGATTTTAGCGTATTTTAGTCAGTGAGGACATTCTAACAGACGACCCAATTATTTAATATAGAAACGTATTTTATGAACGTCTGACTGCATTAGCCGTATTATACTGCCATAATAAAATAATAAACTGCTAAAATGGACTTCTCAGTTTGTTGGAAAATGTCATAATTATAACCCATTCCTAATTAAGAGTTCATTATGTAGCTGCTTGACGCATCTTATTGGAGTATGAAGGGCACGAGTTCGAATTCCGCTCAAATTAAATATGCATGTCAACTTAATCTTCTCTTGTTAGAGAAATGAACGAATGTAACATATGGTTGCCGAATATATTTATGCACCCCTGTGATGAATATATATATCTATTATATATAGCTAACTCTCCGGATATACCTATATAGATATATAGATATCTATTATATATAGCTAACTCTCCGGATATACCTATATATATATATATATATATATATATATATATATATAGATATAGGGGATACGAATTCTGACCATGTTCCACAAGGCACTTTTGAGACACTTATCGTTAAGATAGAGTAACCAAAATTTCGGAGGTTGAAGTTGAGGTAGTCTTCTATGCTTCTCATGGAAAAAATGTAGCCAAATGACAGTGAGTTCGACGCCAGGTGGATGCAAAATTCTTCCATAAGAAGTGCATTGCGGAAATCTTTTTAAATGCCTCCCGATAAGCTGAAAAGATAAGACCCAGAATGGTGATAGAGGCGTGGGACCATCCCGATAAGATATTGAATCGAAACTTTGGAACAAGTAAGGATGGCATTATCTAATATTATTTTGCTGTCTTCTCTCACGATCGGGTTCTTAGTTTGTCGCCAGGCGGTCTTTGGCGCGAAGTTTTAAATTTGAACTGAGGCAGTACTTGGTATGATACTGTATTCAACAGATAGCTTGCAGTATGCAAGCAACTTTTACTCGTATATATATATATATATATATATATATATATATACGAGTAAAAGTTGCTTGCATACTGCAAGCTAATTGGTGAAAATTTACAATAAGTTTCCCTTACGGGTATCATTTTCGAAGCTTATCCAGCAAAAATCTTTAAAATCGCCGCAATGCATTTCAAACGTGAGAATTTTTCATCCATCTGGCATCGAACTCACGGTCATATGTAACCTTTCTTCCACTGGTTCTATAGAAAACTACTTCAAACGGAAACGCTGTGATTTTGAATAGTCTCCTGCATTGAGAAAGACCTCAAAACAATTTTTAAAAATTTGCGTAAATGACCGCCTGGCGTCGAACACAGGACCCATTTGTGAGAGACAATGGCATACGAATAATAGATAAGCGCCACTCTGACGTGTTTCAAAGTTTCAATTCAGTATCTTATCGGGAAGGACATAAAATAAGTTTCCGTTATTCCCGTTTGAAATGCATGGTAGAATCGGAATGACACTCTTGCATCGAACCAAGGACCACAGGAGAAATGTTGACCCTTATGAAAGAATGTTCTCAAACGCCTCTGTCACCATTCCGGGTTTTATCTTTCCAGCTTATCGGAAAAGATTTTTAAAAAATCATAAAAGATTTCACCAATGCATTTCTTACGGAAGCATTTCGAACCCACCTGGCATTGAACACACGGTCATTTGCTAACATTTCTTCCTTTGATACTATAGAAGACCATCTTATCTGCAAACACCGAGATTTTGATTGCTCTGTCGCATCGAAAACGGCCTCAAAAGAGATTGCAAAAATTCGTGCAAATGACCGCCTAGCGTCGAACTCAGGACCCTTCTGTGAGAGAAAATAGCGAATTAATATTAGGTAAGTGCTATTATGACTTATTCCAAAGTTTCGATTCAATATCTTATCGGGAACGTCCTAAAATAAGATTCCGTTTTCCCCGTTTGAAATGCATGGTGGAATCGGAATGACCCTCTTGCATCGAACCAAGGACCACTAGACTAACTGTGAAATTCATGAAAGAATGTTTTCAAACGCCTCCGTCGCCACACGGAGTTTGATCTTTCCAGGTTATCGGGAAGGCATTTGAAAAAAAATGACAAAAATTGCAGCAATGCATTTCTTATGGAAGAATTTCGGACCCACCTGGAGTCGAAGTCACAGTCATTTGGCAACATTTCTACCATAAGAACCATAGAAGACTACCTCAGCTTCAACCTCCGAGATTTTGGTTCCTCTATCTTACCGATAAGTGCATCAAAATAATTTTTTAAAATCCACGCAATGCATTCTTATGGGAAAATTGCGATTTTTGGGACATTCTAGTATCGAACCCATGACACCTAGCATCGATGTCTGCATTATTCTGGCATCTAGAGTGTGGGGCCAGTACGTCGAAAAAATCTGACGTCGACGGCGCTCGTGGAACATGGTCAGAATTCGTATCCCCTATATATATATAGGTATATCCGGAGAGTTAGCTATATATAATAGATATAGGTATAGGGGATACGAATTCTGACCATGTTCCACAAGCGCCATCGACGTCAGATTTTTTCGACGTACTGGCCCTACACTCTAGATGCCAGAATAATGCAGACATCGACGCTAGCTATCATGGGTTCGATACCAGAAATTCCCAAAAATCGCAATTTTCCCATAAGAATGCATTGCGCGGATTTTTGAAAATTATTTTGAGGCACTTATCGCTAAGATAGAGGAACCAAAATTTCGGAGGTTGAAGTTGAGGTAGTCTTCTATATTACGAATGAAAGAAATGTTACAAAAAGAACGTGAGTTCGACGCCAGGTGGATGCAAAATTCTTCCATAAGAAATGCATTGCGGAAATCTATGACGATTTTTTTAAATGCCTTCCCGATAAGCTGGAAAGATAAAACCCGGAATGGTGACAGAGGCGTGGGACCTTCCCGATAAGATATTGAATCGAAACTTTGGAACAAGTAAGGATGGCACTTATCTAATATTATTTTGCTGTCTTCTCTCACGATCGGGTTCTTAGTTTGTCGCCAGGCGGTCTTTGGCGCGAAGTTTTAAATTTGAACTGAGGCAGTACTTGGTATGATACTGTATTCAACGGATAGCTTGCAGTATGCAAGCAACTTTGCAGTATGCAAGCAAAAGTTGCTTGCATAATTCAAGCTAATTGGTAAAAATTTACAATAAGTTCCGATTCCACCATGCATTTCAAACGGGGAAAACGGAATCTTATTTTAGGACCTTCCCGATAAGATATTGGAACGAAACTTTGGAACAAGTCATAATGGCACTTATCTAATATTAATTCTCTATTTTTTCTCACAGAAGGGTCCTGAGTTCGACGCTAGGCGGTCATTTGCGCGAATTTTTAGAATCTGTTTTGAGACCGTTCTCGATGCGATAGAGCAATCAAAATCACGTTGTTTTTAGATGAAATGGTTTTCCATAGTATTAAAGGAAGAAATGTTACCAAATGACCCTGTGTTCGATGCCAGGTGGGTTCTAAATACTTCCGTAAGAAATGCATTGGTGAAATCTCAGACGATTTTTTTTAAATGCCTTCCTGATAAGCTAGAAAGATAAAACCCGGAATGGTGACTGAGGTGTTTGGAACATTCTTTCATGACGTCCGCTGTTTCTCTAGTGGTCCTTGGTTCAATGCTAGAGCGTCATACCGATTCTACCATGCATTTCAAACGGGAAGAACAGAATCTTAATTTAGGACCTTCCCGATAAGATACTGAATTGAAACTTTGAAACACGTGGGAGTGGCACTTATCGAATACTTCCATGCCATTGTCTCTCACAAACGGGTCCTGCGTTCGACGCCAGGCAGTCATTTACACTAATTTTTTAAAAATTGTTTTGAGGCCTTTCTCTATGCAGGGCTTTCTGATTTCTCGAAGGACGATGAACTTTTCGCTTCCAGTGCAGCGGGTTTTCGAAAGCCTATGCGTCACTCACAAATACAAACTGGTCATTTGGCAAGGCAAGGAGCTTCACTCAGGCTTGTTATTACTATCACATCATTGATGTCTTCACGTCGAGAGACGGACAGCCGACAGCTCAAGTGAATCTTTTTCATTTTTAAACTTTAAACAGAAGTATTGAGAACTATTGACATTCTTTTGTTTATTAATCATTGTTGTATTAATCATTGTTCGCCTACAACAAGGTCAATTCGCGAGTTCACAATTTCCAATGTTCTCAGAGGTGATTCCATACCGATAATATAGATTTAGATGTATATCCCGAAAGCTACCATATGCGTGAGGTAGGAGGTGTAATAACACCATCATCACTTATTCTACTCTATTAGTAATTATCTGTCTTTGTGATTACTGTAACGATTTTTCAATGGTCGTTACTGGTACTAAAATTTCATTTACTTCGTCTTTAAGTTGTAAACCGAAGAAGCTTTTGAAGAGCTTCCGTCAGTTATTAAATCTTCTCACCTGGAGCGAATTCCAACCGAGGGACTCTAGTAAAGCCGTAACGCTGCAGTCGAACCTGAAATCTTCTCCAGCGAAACGAGCAACTCTACGCTGGACCATCTCTAAATCTGAGACTAAACCTACTAAATATCGGTTCCAAACCACAGAACAGTATTCCAGACTCAGTCGAGTAAAAGAAAAATAAGCTATTTCTTTGAAACGCGATGGGTGTAACAGAAATAGCTTATTATTCCCTTAAATTCTCTCAGCTATCTACGATCTTTGCACTCTATTCTCACTTCCTCTTGCATTTCGAATATATTCATTAAAAGATAAGTTACTGCTAAATTGACTTCCATGTATTTGTTGTCATGCACTAACTCTACTGGATGTTCCGAAATTTGGTACTGTGCCAGAATAACGTTTTTGGAACCCGTGAAACTCATAGCAACGCATTTATTTATTTTTAAATCGATTCGGCAAATAAACCAATCTTGCTCCTTACATTAAATGCTAGGTTGTTAATGCTAATTATAATTTGTAAAGAACATTCTAGAAAATGAATCTACATTACATAAGTATGATAAGAGCGTTAATTTAGAAGGTTTTAGGCGAAGAAGGTTTTCGTTTCCATGGTCATATTGACACTTCGTTCAAAAAATGATTCTTTAGCAAATCGACTGCAATAATATTTAGGTTTGCGTGGTCTTCGATTTAGTTTAGGCTTTTCTCAACCAAAAGCTGAAAAACGTTTTTAAGTCCCGCAGTTATCGGCCAAAAAGGATAAAGTAGTTAACCTAGAGGCCCGGCTTCTCCTTTCAACAAACATTATACCACATCATGTTCATTAATTCTTTTGGGTGAGGAAAACTATCGAGTCCATACAGGTCATATCTTTGTCTTTGTGGGATACTCTCCACCGGGGAAAATTACAACAGGTGCGAAAAGGTGAAAAAAGTAGATGGTTTGAAAAAAGATTCCCAAATAATAATAATTTGTCATTATTTATTGGGATCGTTTCAGTCTAAGAAGTTTATCTGAAAAAAAGCTCAATTTCTAAAAGGGAGAAGTATTTTATTGATCTCTGACTTTATAAAATGTATAAGCCGAGGATTTACTGACCTAATAATATAAGCTAGTAATAAAAAATTAATATTGCGTTTTCAATTTGTGGGAAAATATCATAAATGTAGCTAACTACTATGTAAGAATTGGTTGTGCAATTGCCAGACGTGTCTGATCGGTAAAAGAAGGGTTCCAGTTCCATTTCCGCTTGTTCCTTCCATTAAATGAGTTTTTGTGCTATTTTTTTAATTTGCAAAATGAGCAAATGTAAGATATGATTGCTACATACCATAATGTAATTCTTTTCTGAGTATATAGATTTTTCATAGGGATGAAATTCAATACGAAAAAAATCATTTGGCTTGAAGGATTCGGATCTGACTCTCGCTATCGTCTGTCAAGAATGTGCTTTCAGCACCTCAGCTAATACCTCGTCTTCCAAGGATTCGAGGCTCAGTCGTTCACTGGAAAGAAGTGGCTTTTGGCTTATATTTTAAAACCACATGCATTTGACAGGGAATTCTGATTTCTCGAAGCACGATGAGGCTTTTCTTTCAGTGCAGCGGGTTTTCGGAAACCCATTCGCCATTCACAAACCGGTTCTAACAAATGGTAGCTTTTCACGTGCATATTGGTGAGTATTACTTCATAGAGGTTCACGTCAATAGACAACGAATATATACAGTGCGAGCAAAGACAGTAGTTTTGTATTTTTAGGTTGAGAAAATCCTACTGTGAGGAATTAACGTTTGTGGATGATAGCTAACGCACTAACGCTTTAGATACGTCATTCATAAAAATTGCTAGTTGCGTCCCACAAGGTCTACCTTTATTGAATCTGTACTGAATCTGATTGATTGCTACCTTTTTGTAAGAAAGTGCAAAATAAAGCTTGCTATAATATGCTCCATTATTTTGCAAAAAAACAAAGTCTATGAAATTGATCTATAATCATCTGGTCACTCTTAAGCGCCGGAATGACGTTTGCTTTTTTCCACGACATTGGGACTGTACCCTCATTAATTATTTTCCGATAGAATTTCTTGAGAAGAGGAGAAACCTCATCTCATAAGGTTTTTATGAAAACAGCGGGAATACCTTCTGTACCGAGCATCTTTTTCCTATGAATCTGTTGCATCAAATTTTCATTTTCATCAACTTATATCTCTATGGGACACATCTCTGAATCGATACGAAAGAAGAAATCGTTAGCTTGGCCATTTTCTACATTGAACCATTTCTGATAGTGCCGATTAATTAAGTCAGCCTTATCTTCCGATTTATTTACGTTAATTCCCTCATCGCTATGAGGCTAGGCACAGAAAACTGACCTCCACGAGTCTCACGCGAGTATGACCAAAATTCTCTCTGATCACCTCCTAATGATTCTAACAGGGTTTGAGATCTATATTCCTGGTCTTCTTTTCGCGCTTCTTCCTTAACTAGCTTTCGCACTTCTCTATAATTTTGTCTTCGAGCTCATGGTTATCTCCGCATGTTTTGAGTTTTCTTAATCGCCAGTGCATGACTCTCTTCTTTCTATACAATGCTCGCAAGTTAGTCTTCGTCCTCCGTGGCTCTTTACGCACGATTTTAGTCGAAATGTATTTAATTAAACCTTCTTTGATTTTCCGGAGGAACTCTATCCAACTATCACTTACTGAATTTACACCCACAAAGAGTAAAAAAACATCCTTGAACTCGTTAATATAACGCTTAACTTGTTTCTGAAAGATTTGCTTTGCAAATTAAATATACTTGCCTCTATGGCTAAAGAGATTTAACTGTAACTACTTTCATCCCTATCATTATGATAACATGGTCTGAAATATCGTTAACTATATCAAGAGTAGTTACGGGAGAGAAGTGGATAGTTAATATAAAATGTTTCCTTGACCCGCACGAGTCGTTCGAGTTTTCATCATATTTACATTATCTATAGCAGGGGTGACCAACAAGTCGAGAGGCCAATTTCGGTCAGTCGTCGATCTTTCGCAAAATCTGGGGTAGAAAGACTCATTATTATTATCTTTGTCAGGATATACACCTGATTATGATTCCTTGGTTAGAGACATGCAAACTCAGTCTTCCCATTAATGTTAAGGGAACAAAGTAAATTCTAAATCTGTATTTATCTGTGGCTACTTTGAATTAAAAAAATATTGTGAATAATTATCCATGTTCTTTTAATTCCCCTGGACGTGAGTTTTTTGGCCCTTTAAATAATTATTGTTGATGTTTTTTACGTATATCTATATTTCAGTACGACGTGTACTTAGCGAGCTATTGATAAATTAGCAAAAAGTAAGTCATATTATTCTCTCATAATAAATTTTCTTGGCCCAAAAAAAAACGAGAAAGTGAAATATTGTAATCAAAGCCAGCCATACTGTGCATTTTTATAACAACTTTTTATATTTACGAACAAATAGTACAACAACTTATACATTGCAGTTGATAAAAAAATTAAATTGCATTTTAAGTTAGTAAAAATCTATCTCGAAAAAGTGTCAGAAAATTGATTTTTTTAGATATTGCATGTACTGAATGCTGCTATCAAAAGTTGGGTCTGGAAATTTATTTTCTTCAGGAGCCTGTATCTCGAAAACTTAATAAGTGATTTAAAAATAAAAGATAGTTTTGAACATATATTTAACTTATCTACCCATACCTCGCTGGAATGCACCTTATGCTGAAACACAGTGAATTAACATAGTATGCATTTCACACCCCTTCTTCCCCCTTAGACTATGCCATTCACAATAAGTTGATCGCGACACACTTTTAAGATAAAAAGTAGATCTTATATACAGAAAAGTTGGGCACCCCTGATCTATAGTATGCTACAAAAAAGTATGAATTAATTTTTGTGAAATATTTTCTCTCTGCTAGTGTTGGAGCTGCAGCTAGAGATTTTAGATAATCCCAATTAAGATGCGTTCTGTCAAAATCTCCTCCTACGGCAATGATTGGATCTTTTAATTGTCTCGCTTAAAGCAATATCTTTGCCTAACTAACTTTTGTATGATTTTCCCGCATGTGCTCATCGTAATGTTAAAGAATACCGCCTTTAGTACATAAGCTCTTGGAATTCATGACAATTATTATTAGATCTCTCAGTTTGCACATTAAATTTGGGCCTAAATTTGGAATAACCTTGTCCTTTTTTTAGTGAAATTGCTTTTCACCGTTGCAATTGTTTCTATTTGTTGAAACTAACCTCATGCATACCCTTTTGCCTATTTACGTGGGTGTTTGTAACTATTCTTACTTTTGAATTACAAAAGAACTTTGTCTACGTAAATTCGCCCTCATTTAAACCGCTAAATTACGTAGTAAATGACACTAAAACTATGTGGTTGGTCCTCGTGAAGGGAAAGGGGGGCGGGAATTTTCCGGAACAGTCCGTAAAGTGGATACTAAGTTTATTAAAGTATAGAATAAAAGTTGCGTTTGACGCTTAATATAAGAATGAAAATAGCCTTGGAAAATATTTAAGCGTAGAGAAAGCGAGATCTATCAAATTGGAAACAAAAATTTTAGTCATCGCTATGGAGAAATAAGAAAAGTAAATCCCGGTCTCTTTAAAACTTTTTGCATGTGAAGATCATATTCATTCGACTCATATCTAGTAAACGATTCATACTACAGTATAGTAGTTGAATCGTGCATTTTTCAGATATGAATTAAAATTATGACAATGAGTAATTATCACTCATCTACTTTCATTTGTTTTAAGTATTGTTAACGATTGAGACACTATGAAGCTACCTTCAATTACATTAATTTTCATCACGTAATTTATTGTAACTATCTTTTCTAATATGCTGAAATTAATCATGAATATCATTCCCTATTACGAATTATTACATAATCTCTTTTACATACAGCCTGATGGAGCTGAAAAATGTTGATTACCGTTTCCACCACCTAAAAGCTAATAATAGTGATACTAATTCCTGTCAATACGTTAATTGCTGAGGAGCACTGAGAAAGAATAAACTCCTTCAACACACGGATTAGATTAGATTTTATCGAAAGGATATTTGTTATACCTTATGCCGTCGAAAACTACACTGCTGGAGAAAAAATACAAATGTAAGAATACGACATATCCTAGTTATTTTTGTATTTGTTTTCTAAATGGTTAATATTATTCGCGAGAATTATTTTCCATCAAAATTCAAAGTATTAAAGTATTTAACCATTAAATTTGCAAGATAATACCGCAAAATCTTCATTTATTGTCTGATATTCCGCCATCAAATACTCTTGTTTGTCATTATCCCTCAGCGTACTATAATGACATTCTAGATAACTACTTTGATTGCGACAAGCTTT
The DNA here is from genome assembly GCA_036926295.1 of Pachydiplax longipennis. Taxonomy (NCBI): domain Eukaryota; kingdom Metazoa; phylum Arthropoda; class Insecta; order Odonata; family Libellulidae; genus Pachydiplax; species Pachydiplax longipennis. Next base: position 3,839,501 of record JAVFKF010000003.1, read on the forward strand.
GAACGACAAGTAGCAAAAAAATAAAGGCAATGAGGCAAAGCCAATATTAGGAAATTTCGCAAAGGTGATCGTAAAAGTTTGAATATTGCGGTTTTTACTGGCTCGATTCAGAGTTGCCAAATTGTCGGCGGTAGAGTGTTTTCAGTTAGTTCCCGCGTAATCCGCACTCTGACGCCAATTGGTGTTGCGATAATTGTTTCCCCCACTGTACATATAGCGTAATGCTGAAAAAATTATATACCGATGATTTTAGTGGTCAATTTTCTAATCATGCTATTAAAACATCAAATGTAATTATGTAAAATTAATTTCAAATTATTTTCTCATTATAGATATGGAGATCGTGAAAAGCAAAAGGGGATAAAATAGTACTGAACGGATTCATTTACTGACTGGATAGAAGACATAATGAAATGTGCAGTTGGTGCTGTTCCTTTAAAAAATGTAAAGCACGATTGTCAACACCTTTGAATTATCACGATGGTGAATATACAGAGAAGGGAGATCACTGCCATTCACAGGATGAAGAAAAGGCAGAGATTACCATCACTATAGACAATATGGTTGATTCTTCCTTAACTTTGAACGAACCCCCAAGAAAATTGTTAAGCATGATATGGGGGGCTTAAGTTCTGCAGCTGCTTTGGAGGTGAGCATTGCTGCAGTTAGAAGGCATATACAAAGGAAGCGAAAACGCGATGAAAATTTACTCAAGATTCCGATGTCGGTGGAAGAAATCTATATTCCGCATTCCATGAGAGTCACGTCCGAAGGAAAAGATTTCCTTCTTTATGACAGCGGGCCACAAGACAGTAACAGACTGTTTGTCTTTGGTACGGCTCAAAGTTTAAACTGGTTGCTAGAGAAGGATCACTGGTTTTGCGATGGAACCTTCAAAGTGGCACCGGAACTTTTTTATCAATTATATACTGTACACATTCGTTTTAACAAAACTGTTATACCGGCCATTTATGTTTTGATGAGAAGGAAAGATTACAGCACGTATGAACAGATATTTTCCTTCCTGAAAAAGATTTAGCCAAAACTGAATCCATCATCGATTATGATGGACTTAGAAGTTTCCGCCGTGAAGGCGGTTAAATCGGTGTTTCCTCTTGCGGAGGTTTCAGGTTTTTTTTTCATTTAGGGCAGAGTGTATTCAGAAAACTTCAAAACCTTAACTTAGCAGCGAAATATAGGGCAGATGAAAATTTAAAAAAAACCGTGAAAATGATGGTAAGTTTCTTCCCGTAAACGAAGTTGTCGATGGTTTCGACCAACTCCGCAAGCATCCAGATTAAGAGGCATCGCTTATGGATGACATTTTCACACACATACATATGTGACTTTCTTTGGGAAGTTAAAATGCTTCCATCTTCTCCATTTCACCAACTGGTCTCAGTCGGAGTGACTTCTTCTCTTCCTGGGGGGTGGTTTTGTGCCTTCATATTAATTTAAGGGAGTACGTGCTCTTACTACTGTGGCTTCTGCCGCATGTAATCTCTCCATTTTTCTTTCCTTGGGAGGGAGGGGGATGGTTCCCGGTCTTCCAGTAGAGGAAACGGGACGTCTGAAAAAGTCCCATGGCTGGGGAGAGTCGTCGGCTAGTTCCCTCAGGTGGGCTTGTGAGAGATCTGGAAGACGGGTGAAGAACTCCTTCACTCGCTCTTTGGCAACGTCCATGATCGGCTCCATGTTGCACTGGAAGTAGGTGAGGTCGTTATGAAAGGTCCACCCATGCGCAAGCATTGTGCATAGGATGGACCGCTCTACTTTGCTCAGGATGTATGCCCCCTTAGCTGAAATCAGGCCACTCCATGCTGTTGAGGCATAGAGGATGGCACTTCTTATGATCACCTCGTAGGTGGTCTTTTTGATAGACAAGGGGATAGAGGGAGACCGAAGTATTGGGAGCAGAGCTCGCCTTTTTGCTTGTGCGCAGGCAGCAACCCTCTGTGCATGGGAGACAAAGCTGAGTTGCCTGTCAAGGTTTACTCCCAGATAGACTGCTGTGGTCTTCCATGGGACTTCTTCAGCAATTACCAGGATCGGATCTGGGTCATCCGCGGGATTTTGGAGCAAGAAGAGGATGGTGTGCGTTTTTGAGGCGTTGATGCCCAAGCGCCAAGTCTCGTACCATTCTAGGAGCTTGTATACTGCTTGCTGGAGATATTTTGCTGCTAAGCGAGTCTTTAGAGACCTCGCTAGCAATGCAGCATTGTCCGCATAGAAGGCCATGATTATGTTGTATCTGTGATTGGTGGGGGTGTCTGCACAAAAGAGGTTGAAGAGCATTGGTCCCCAGATACTCCCTTGTGGCACGCCAGCCCGGATTTGGCGATCTCTTGAGCTGGTTCTGCGGTGCTTGACGTAAAAGGATCGTACTTGGAGGTAGGACTCGATAACTCTCGTCATCCAGGGTAGAAACTGCCAACGATGGAGTTTGTGAATAAGACTGTCATGCCACATCTTGTCAAAGGCCTTGGTGATGTCGAAAAAGACTGCCGCCACGTGGCCATGGATGTTTATTTGCCCAGAGATGAACTGCAAAACTCTAAGCAGTTGATGCGTGGTGGCATGCTCTCGTCGGAAACTGAACTGTTCTCTCGGCATTATCTATTTTCCCTCGATCAGCTGAAGGATGTGGTGTAGCAGAGTCCTCTCTATTACTTTCCCTAGTCCATCTAGCAAAGAGATGGGCCGAAAGTTTCCAGGAGAGGTTGGAGTTTTGCCGCTCTTGAGCACTGGAATGATTTTGGCACATTTCCATGGTGTGGGAAAATGGCCGATGCGGATGACGGTATTGATGATGGCAACGATCCACATGATTGCCACGGACGGCAGGTGCCTTAGGACCTCATTTTCCATACCGTCTGGTCCTGGTGATTTTCTTTTATTAAGGCGTCTCAGTGTCACCTCAACATCTTCATGACTCACTGTTGGAGGATCGATCAGTTCGGGCGACTGGTGACCCTCAGGTAAAGGCAGAGGATCTGGACCTGGCCTTAGGACCTCATTTTCCATACCGTCTGGTCCTGGTGATTTTCTTTTATTAAGGCGTCTCAGTGTCACCTCAACATCTTCATGACTCACTGTTGGAGGATCGATCAGTTCGGGCGACTGGTGACCCTCAGGTAAAGGCAGAGGATCTGGACCGGGGTTGGGAGAAAATGCAGCTTCAAAGTAGCCAGCGAGAGCATCTGCAGAGATTTTGGTGTTTCCAGAGGTTGGGTCATATAGGTGCGTTTTGGAGGATGGGGGAAAGAAAGGCACGAGTGGATCACCAAAGCGAGCCGTCAGTGACCCGTACTTGTGCCAATTTGGTCTGCCATAGATGTTGCTTCCACTCTGCAATGGTGTTGCAGATTTCCCTCTCCATGGCACGGAAATCTTTCCGCAGGGCCGGATCACCGATGCATGTGCATTTCCTCCGCAGCCTGTTTTTTCGCGGATTGCAGCTACTACCTTGATCGGTAGCTTGAGTATATGCGCCAGGTAGTGTGGCTTTCTCGGGATGGTAGCATCTGCAGTTTTGCTGATACTGCGAAGCAGAGTTTCAGCCGCTTCATCTAGCTCTGCTTGGGTGTTGAGTTTTTCTGGCGGTGGTGGCAGTCGGCCCCGTAGGTCGGCATTGAAAGCTTCCCAATCAGCCTTCACGAGATTTCTCCTGGTAGCGAGAGATATCCTAAGAGGTGTGGAACCAAAGAAGGCATCAACAGGAAAGTGATCACTCTCCAGGGCAGGAACCGTGAAGAGAGCCTTAGGAGGGGAGAAAGCGCTAAACATGAATATGTCAAGCACTTCTCCTCTGCCGCTTGTAGAATACCTGGTCGGTTCTCTCGGGCCAATGATGTGGACTGCATTTGCTGCAGCCCAGTGCCTCAAGTTTCTTCCCGAGGGGTTTGTGTTCAGTGATCCCCAGTCTGGATTCTTGGCGTTCAGATCACCGGCCAAGATTGTAGGAGAGCTTGGAACCAGGATTTCTCCAAAGGAGTCTTGTTGGAATTTTATCCTAGGGGGTAGGTAGCATGATGTAATTTGTACATCCCCTAGGTAGGTAGAGATGATAGCTGACGTGGTTTTTAACTCATGAAGAGAAGGCACCTGGGGAGCCACGGGGCTAGAGATTATATTCTCGGCAACCAGGACAGCAGTTCCCCCTGCGCTGGTGACATTTTGCCTGGTCTTTCAAGCCTGTCTGTCCGGTAGATGATGTATCCAGGTGTCCTCCATCTGTCTTTAGGACGAATGTGCATTTCCTGTATCAGCGCTGCATCAATGTGATGAGCAGCAAGGAAGTGGAGCAGCTGAGGTGTCTTTCTGAGGATGACGCCACCAGCATTCCAGGTCATGATGCTGAGACACTTCTTTGTTTGATTATCAGGGGCCATGGCGATTTGAAATTTCCTGCAATATGATGGAAAATTCTTGGAAGTGACTGGTGATGGTAGATTGTAGGTGATCCATCATCTTCTCCATCGCAGTCAGGATCATCGCCGTAGGGGTGGAGGGACTCCCAGATGTGGTAGGCAACTCTGTTGTGGCCTGCTGCTGTCCTCGCTCCGACGCCACAATGTCCTGTTCAGGCCTGTTTGCAGCAGATCTTTGTTGCAGAAGCGGGGGGAAATCAAGGTCCAGAACTTTCCTTGGATGGGAGGGTCTGACCTGTGAGGGGATGAAGGACCGGGTCATTCCTCCCCAGGCATTTTGTTTGCTGAGCGTTGGAAGAGGCTTCGGAATCTGAGGAGGCCGAGGGAGCGGTTCCTGCTCCAGAGAAGATGGAGGGGGAGCCCTCCTGGCCTTCTTTGCCTGCCATACTGGACACTTCCTGGACATGGCAGGGTGCTCACCACCGTAGTTGCAGCAGGTGATTGGTGTGTCCAATGCCTTCTGACATTCCTGTCCATGGTGAGGTCCCGCACAGCGCCAGCATCATGGAGCAGAGTAGCAGTGCGCTGAGGAGTGGCCGAACTGATTGCACCTGTAGCACATCTGTGGGTCTGTGTGCTTGTAGGGACGGATTGACACCTGGCAGTAAGAGAAGGCAGTCAGGCTGCAGATATCAGCGGGCTGCCACATTTGTGTTGAGAGGATTGCTGCGACGAAAAGAGGGAGCTTGACACCTCCACGAGCGAGCAGTTGATGCACCTTCTTGACTGGGATGTCTAGTGCATCAAGGATTTCCTTGGGACTTGCTTCTGCAGATAGACCCCTGATGAGGTATTAATGGAGTTGCTCCTCCCTGCCACTCCATGTAGAGAAAGAGATGCCCTTCTCAAGGAGGAATACTTTGGCCTTAGCATGATGGGTCTTATGACTTAAAAATAATTCTGCAGTTGTCTTCCTTTTTGGCCTCTGAGGAAGATTCTGTTGGTCCCTGGCGTTGGATTGTGAAGTCTGTTTTTCCCAGCGTCCTCTGCAGGTCCTTCGCAAACGAGCGGATATCTAGGATCCCATACGTTTGTAAGGGTGGAGGCTTGGGTGGGGCTGGAAGGGTGGACGGCTCTTTGCTTTGCCCCTTTGGGCCTAGCGGATAATTCTGACGTTGCGGTGCTGTGCCCTTCCTCTCGCCTGTCAGAGGGGACGATAGGTGCGAAACGATTTCTCTGTGGTGTCGGGAGAATTCAGCAGGTTCCTGCGTTAAATCCACATAGTACCTCCTTCTGGATTTGACGACCGTGAAACCATCTTCATGGATGGTGTCCATTGATTCTGCCGTTCTTTTCTGCTGAGGGAAGTTTTGAGTTAGGGCCGCAGAAGTTACCTGCAAAAGCTTATCCTGACAGAAGGCAGTCCATTTCTCAGGAGACATTAACTGTCATAGGACGTTCAAACCCTCCAGGATGTTGTTGGCTGCAGCCTCTGGGTCCGGGTAGTGAGGCGAGTTTTCAATGATGGGAGGAACCTGGTCGCTGTCTTGTGGGTCCTCCATGTCGGATGGCATGTTGAGAGATGGTCGATGACTGGTATTTATGGTGATTTACTGTCTGCCACCTCCGAGAGTAGGGGCACGTTGTTTTTCAACCAGTAGTCGTGGAGACAACCCAGCCAAGGCTTGACACATACTGTTGAAAAATGAAACTATTCTCGATGCAATGAGAGATTTAAGAGACTTTCAGAATTCAGAGCTGAGGCAGATCTTCCTCGAGTGTCTGACCTGACCATTGACCTGACGAGACGACATTTTCGATTATTTCAAAGACACCTATATAGGACGGCCTGATCGCCGTGGAAATCGTTGGCAAGCGATCTTTCCCATAGATGTGTGGAACGTGATTATAAGGGTGGGTGAAGGTCTACCGCGAACAAATAATGTGATAGAAGGGTGGCACCATGCATTTCAGGGATCGATTTAAGGGTGCCATCCAACCTTTTGGAAGTTTCTGGTAGCCCTAAAAACAGAAGAGGGCTATCAGCGAAGCATCTACCAATCAATTTTAGGTGGGATGGACCCTAGAAAACCAAAAACAATTTATGCAAAACAGAACGAAAGATTTGTAAATCTGCTGATACAGACATCTTTATCAGTGCCATGGATCTTTTTTTTTGTTTATTTGTGCTAATTTTGCCTACGTTAGAGGGTTGTCAACTTTTTTTTCTATTATAATCAATTTCTATACTATCCTTTCAACATTCTGGTCATAACTTACAATGGATCTTATTGTTTTGTATATCTTCAACATATTTTTTGATGGAAATTTTTCAGTTATAGTACATGTAAAATTGCGAAAGTTTCTAGGCTAAAAATTTAACTCTGACTTTTCTTCACATGTACTTTTTAATTAATTGTGAATTACACTGAAATTCTGAAAATGCTGAAAATTTGCATAGTATTATTTAAATAATAAATAATATTTTTTGATGAAAAAACTATGCAAAATAATATAAAAGTTATTACCAGCTCCAAATTGTTTTGCTTTTTAGTGCTCCACGGATAGAATAATCTGAAAAATTCAATCCTTCTTTCTGATTATTGTACCCTTATAACATTTTGACCTTGTAATGCTGTGGGAAACACATAATAAAATTTTTATTTAAATCTTATTTACTTGCAACAAATTTTCCTTTCATAGGGGATTTATCGCAGTAAATAACTTTGAGTTTAATCATGCATGGCTGAAATATTGTTAACATTGGTGAAATTTCTATTTCTCTGTTTAATGAATATCTTCAATAAGCATTCACTGTGAAAGATGACCGATTGACTGCTACAGTTTGAAAGCTATAAGTGATTGCCTGAATTGTTTTCTTTTGATTTTTCAGTAAAAATTTTGCTTTCAGTCGCTCAAGTTGTAATTGCTCTCTCTCTCTCCAAGACTCTCTGGATAGACTTAACAATTTTTTTTTCTTAAAGTTAAGAATCATTCTCAAAACTAAATATAAAATAACAAATAATAAAATATAACTAAATATATTGCCGATTAAGTATCACAAATTAAATTACTTTAAGATTGTATAAATGTGGAAGTAAATTACTAGAAGATTGGAATATTTTATAACCATTCCCTCAACTTTCTTGATCTGACCATTTCCTTTTGCAGCCCAAGTCTCCAATTTTCCATTTTCCGCAAACCTACCTACACCGATCATGTCATTCCTTTACATTCAAACCATCATTACTCACAAAAACTTTCGATTTTTCACTCCCTTATTAACCGTCTTCTCTCTATCCCTCTCTCTGATAAAAACTTCCATAAAGAACTTTCTATTATCAAACACATTGCTGTTAAAAATGGATATCACCATAGCATAGTCGACAAACTTTTAATTCGCAAACAAAGAAAAATTGCCTTAAATAATATCTTTGGAGAATCAAATAGTGAAGATGTAAAAATAAATGGGTAAAATTAACTTTTTTAAACAGGCTTTCGGAAAAAATCATCAACATCCTGCCCAAAGAAAGGTGAAGACCTGCATTCAAATCATGGTTCAATTTACAAAAACTACTTTGTAATGGTAAGGATAAATATCACCCTTTGAAAAAATCCGGAATTTACAAGCTTAAATGCAATAACTGTGACGGGGTATATTTGGGTCAAACGCGGAGAAATTTCGCCATAAGAGCCAATGAACATAAAAGATGTTTCTTGAACAAGTCCTCCCAATCTCACTTCGCTAAACACCTGCTGGAATTCAACCATTCTTCTGACTTTGTACTCAAAATTCTTCACTATACAGATAAAAACCAACGGCTTAATTTCTTAGAACAGTTTGAGATAATTTCCCATAAAAATTCCAAACAATGTAATGTGGTTAATGAGCACCTCTTCCCTTCCCATTCCCCATTAATTCGATGCATTCTATCATCCACTGACAATGTTGCTCTACCTCCAGTTCCGTCCCCTCCCCCTGACTCACCTCTCTGTCCATTGTTTATATAATGCTTAACGGTTTTGTGAAGTCACTTGATGATGGAGATCAATCTCCGAAACTAGTCGTGTGTGCTTTACAGTATTTTGTTTATAATAAAATTAATTTGTGGAAAAAGTACAAAAGTTTTCTTACTAATTATTTCAGTTAACTTTGCAGTTTAATCAGTAATCGGTAAGAAAAGGTACCACTCAGCATCAAAAATTGATATTATCTTCCTTATATTCGTTCAATCACCAACGCCTGAGAAGGAGACGCGCTCAGTTGTGGGGTCATGATGCAAACATTGATGCTTGGTGTATTACTCTGTGCTCACTATTATAGATAATGCCTAAATATTGGATGCTTTGCATTTGGAGATTGATATGCGGGATTTCCTTCTAACTAGCACAGTCATACAGACACTGAATAATGAATGTTGGGTGACTCGCAGTATATCGATTCATAATAATTGCCTCAATTTTCTTTCTCCTAACATCTTTTAGATTTAAGCAATAACCACTAAAGATAATCACATTAAAGATACTTGTTCAAGCTTGACTTGGGGGTTATAGTTAAATAGTAAACAGACTGTTTTAAATTTCTTCTATGCCACAAAATGGAAATTACAGTTATGGTGTGTGCAATCTAAGTTAATTGCTTACAGAAAGAGAAAAATTACTAGTGAATTTACTTTTTAAAAGATTCTTAGTATACTGGGAGTCACTTGGATTGTTCAAAAGCATGAACGCATGAAAGTGTATCTTCATTTTAGCAGATAAACCATAACTCCTGTATCTGACAAAAATGGCCTCGCACAAAGAACGAAATAAAGTTTCTGAATGTCATATAGTTTGAATTACTTCCCTTCCTGCCTAAAAAAAACATCTTTTCAATTCCCAAACAAAGCTCCTGTCCAACTTCGATATTTGATGCAGCACTTCAATAAATCACTCACGATAAACAGACTGTGTTAATCATTTAGTGCTATCATTCCCAACATTTCTGTTTATTCCCATTTAAAAAATATCACCTCAATTAATGTTATTCAAAACCACATTTTTGGGAACTAAAAATAAAAATAAATTTCCTATACCAGTAATCCAGTTTTTATGGGAATATCGTCGTCTAGAATCGAGTAATTACGCTTCCACCAAACATTAGAGTTTTCTCTTTCTTTTTGTCTCCAGAGTTCCACTTCCTACTAACATTGACCTTAATCTTGGGAGTGTGAGAATATGAAAAACCAACACTTAAATCTGGTTATCCCTGGTTTATTAAAGAAATGATATATCTCCTTGAACATGAAAAGATTGCAACGCAACATAACGAACCCTCAACACTTACTGTTATCATCGTGCAATCACGTATTTCATGATTAAAAATTCCAATCAATGTTATTGGTTTATCCTCGTTAAGCAATATGCAATTCATTTTAATATGTACGAAATATTATTTACTTTTAGAATATTGGTGGAATTAATTAGCTTTAGATGCTAAATTGAGGAACCGTGCTTTTGAATGGAGGATGGGGAGTTAGGCTGAGGCAATTTACTTCATACGGCATTGCGAGTTTACTTTTAAGATGTGTAACTTGAATAACACCTCTTTTATTCGAATAGTTCCAGCACAACTAGTCTCAACGTTTCGGTCTGCCCCAGCCTTCCGTACTAAATGTATATATTTTGCCCGTTAAAATCACCGGTGGATGATGATAGTTTTGATTCATATTGATGGTGATTTGAAATGCAAGTTTAATTTTATTTGTTCTATATTGCGGAAGTAGGAGTAGGAGATCCGATTCAATAATTGTCTGCATGTTGAAAATCGCGTGTTGCACCGCTATGATCATGTTAAATTTTGATTTCCCAAAATACGGATGCTCTTCTTGATAATATTTTAACTGAAGCTTGCTTTCAATAGCATTAATCTTAGAGCGATGAGAGGGAGTGAAAAAGAGGAATATCCTGACTTATTCGCCTCCTGAATTTCCCAATAAAATTTCTCCTCCTCGTGAGTTACTACTCCAATTGCTAAGATAATACACTCCCTTTTGCTCGCTCTTTGATTCAAATGAAGGCACAATGGAAATTGAATTGTCTTAATTCCTATTAGATAAGTTTCAGAATATGATGTAGCATCAGATAACGTACACACGTAAAATGACGTGTGTCGGTGTTAGCAGATCCTCTCATCATACTCTCACACTCATAATAAAAAACCACCCTCCCTCAGTGTACACTGTACATACCTCTGACACTTCTTCTCCCCTCTCATTATTCCCAAAGGTTGATATTTATTAGGGGAATGCCTTGGAAAAGGATTGCACAATTATCGTTCAGTACAAATTCTCCTGGCCTTGCATATTTGAATGTCTATACATTAATCAAAGTTTCTTATGGCCTAGGATGGAATCTTTCAAAACTTAAAGGCTATTAGTATCTTTCACAATAGATTAGTATTACAATAACTTATTTATGCTCATACATAGATCAAAATACATATTTCATTTAGGATACATAAGTATAATTTAACAATGTAACAATATAATAAGATTTTACATCAAAGACAAACATAATACTGTAACAACATGTCTAGTAATTATAATTATAGCTAACTATAAAAAAAGATTCAACCCTTGACTATAGAGATATAAATAGAACTGTAATATGCGTCATTTCTTTTGATCTTCAATGAGGTTTTCCCAGCATGCTTCTATTCCCAAAATTGAAGAGCCACTACGTTTGCACAGATGTCTTATGGCTCAAGAGCCGTCCTATAACAGAGTTTTGTAGCCCATATCTCACAAACTATCCTATGGCTGCGCACCATATGAGATGAAGTGTTACATCTTCCAAGCACGCGAAATTTTACACTGTATTAAACAATTAATTGAAAATTTTTCGGAATATTCAAGAATATTTGGAGCTTTAATGAATACATATGATAAATTCGATCCATATCAACTACTGAAAGATCCAAATTTCTTACTATGATCATAAGTATTGACCCTTCAAAATAATCCGTGTTCGCCGTATTTCGCGAAAATTACGAGAGTTGGAGTATTAATAACTAAATAAAAGTTGTTTCTGGGCTGCATAGTTGCCCCAAAGGCGACTTTATGGAGGGGTTGACATTTTAAATTTAAAATGATAGGTTTTCTTTTCGATTCACTATGATATGGCATATTCCTCCTTCATACCTATAACTGAAAGCAGGCATCTACGGGCGCAAGTCAAGGATCGTAAAATCATTTATCATCTAGAATTAGTAAGCCTCTATAATTATTATAACACCAATAAATTAATCATTTCTAATAATCACCGTTATGTGTATATTTATTTATCCGATGTTAGTTGCTCACATGAGAAATACATGGGAGGAACAGCACTTCAGTTTCATGCACTTCCTGACGTGATAGGATTGTAATTTACGAAAGTCATTAAAGGTACCTCGCTGCACACTATGTGCTACTTCTACTTTCCCGCAGAATTCCAATATTTTGGCGGAAGAATTCAAATTCGAACCGGTTTGCTCAAGTGTACGCAAGATGTCCCTCATCTTGCCGCAAGATAGGCCGCTGGATTTTGACATAATTTTCTGTAGAAGCTATGGGAAAAACATCAAATTTGTTTAACGATTAGAGGAATGTCCTGCATCCGCAACGATCCTTTGCGCGGAAACTTATTTGCGTCCTGAATTAAGGGCTACCTCTGAATCACGGATTTACCTCCCCCACCGGAATTTTCAGGAGCCGCACTGGCGTTGTTGCGTTTTGGTCAGTGAAGGATCTGGCTCAACCAGAAAAGAAAAGAAAGTGAAATCAAAGAAAAGAAAAGAATAATCAGTTCTTTCTGGGTGTTTGGCAGGTGATGCTGCCCGACCGGATACAGAATTTTTAAATTTTAAAATGCCACCGCTAGCAGCGGAAGATAGATTTTTTGATACCGACATATATTACTCTGGTAGAGACTGAGAATTACTTCATCGCGGCATATCGATCACCTTCTGACAGAGATTGATTACGATAATACCTAAAGGAGGACTTAAGTGTTCCAGAAAATATATTTCAACTGTGTAGTAAACGGGACGAAGTCAACAGCTTACACATGCATATAAATGTTCTTCTTCCCTAAACATAGTCTATCATATCCCCTTTCGTATTAGTAATTCCTTAAATACCGAGTAAATTATCTTAAGGCTTCAGTGGGCGATGGAGAAATTATACTGCTCGAATGTGCGCGGTAAGGAAAGAAAATTTTGCGACGGCTTAAATGAAACACGCCGAATTGCGTCGGTATACTCAGAATAATATTGGAAAATGCTGTAATATGTACAAAATATTACTGGAATGATTGGTAAGAGTGCTGCCGTTAATACTTGTTAATTAAGATCTACATATAAGTTATCAGTAGTAAAAAATGAAAAATATAGTCAAATTTAGAATTTATAGTGTAAAGTATACTCTGTTTAGCCAAAGCGCTTATGAAAATTGTTTTGAGTACATTGTTGTCGGGTATTATTAGTATTATTTGTAGAGGTATCTTGAGTATTTATTTGTATTGGGCGGTTTTTTTGGGTTAATTATGAACGCCAACGAACGAATGTCTCTTGCTTTGTTTATGGGAATTGAATTGTTTAGAGATTTAGCATTCTACCCTCGGGTAGGCACCAGAGATTAGGATTATGAATGGATACGCTTGAATATTACCTACTTCCGAGCGTAATTCAGTAAACGTCGCATGTTTCAATCGGCTGACGCATGCAATTTTTAATGGAATCAACCATTCCCAAAGCGGGTAGTTCTAAGGTTAGCACTCCATTCTTCCTTTGACATATTTGACAATCCGTTCTTTTTTCAAGGAAAATTATGAAAGATGTACCTCGAATTACGTCCGTGTAATATACAGAAGTCGTTTACCCTAATATGACCACCGTAGAAGCAGTCTCATGTATTGGAATAATAATCTATGGCGTGTTTGCGACAAGAGAACAAGATGTATAGGGACGGAAACCTCGCGCAATATTATCACATGCCATGACCTCTCTGTTACACTTCCTGTTCTCGACCGAGTATAAATCAATATTTCATGAAGTCAATCGAAATATTAAATTTTTAAATATAAATTGCGCACGAGTAAAGTAGGACAACAATTCTGATGCAATAGATAAGTACATAGTAATAAGAATTGCACGAATAAGGAATCTACCATCGGGCATTCTTCTGAGCCGTAGTAATTTTAATTATAGACATTCATTACGTTCTTAAGTGACTAACCACCAGACCCTTTTAGAATTTAGTCCCACAAAATACGAATATAATTTCCTCGACTATAATGTTTCAAAAAATAACATTGCAGAAATAATGACAATGCGGAAGATTTATTATAGGTTTCGGAGCGTACGTGATTACAAGAATATAATATTAATATCCCTTCAGTTATAATCTTTAATGTTACGATAACTTTTTTGCCAGAAAATTAATACCTTTGGAGTGCATTGAAATTTCCTCAATTTATGAATTTCCAAACTTATTCGGATCCCAAGGGTAATATTTATCGTCTATATCAGATACTCGCCCCCTCACATAACAAGATAACGTTTCGTCAACTGCCTGCACACTCTTAGGTATTTCAACCTTGCCGCAATATTCCAACTATTTGGCCGAACATTTAAAACTGGTATGAGTATGGGCAAGCGTGCGCAAGATGTCTTTCCTGACGCCACCTTCTCGGCCGTCTGTTATTAAAACAAGTTTGTGGATGAGCTTTGGGAAACACATCTAATTTGTTTAACAATTAGACAAATGTCCTCCATCCAAAACTGTTTACTTCACAGCTTGCATCTTTTAGACTTATTTTCTCTTTGGAGACGATGATCGCACAAACTTAAAAATAAACCAATTGGGAAAAATCTCCACAACAACGTTCGATAAGTTAAGACGCCACTCCACTTCTATACTCCGAGAATCCGAAGACAAAATAAATAAGAACTCTAATCCTGAATTCCCAAATTGAAGAGCCACTACGTTTGCACAGATGTCTTATGGCTCAAGAGCCGTCCTATAACAGAGTTTTGTAGCCCATATCTCACAAACTATCCTATGGCTGCGCACCATATGAGATGAAGAGTTACATCTTCCAAGCACGCGAAATTTTCTACTGTATTAAACAATTAATTGAAAATTTTTCGGAATATTAAAGAATATTCGGAGCTTTAATGTAATCATATGATATGATAAATTCGATCCATATCAATTATTGAAAAATCCAAATTTCTTACTATGATCATAAGTATTGACGCTTCAAAATAATCCATGTTCGCCGTATTTCGCGAAAATTACGAGAGTTGGAGTGTTAATAACTACATAAAAGTTGTGTCTGGGCTGCATAGTTGCCCGAAAGGCAACTTTATGGAAGTGTTGACATTTTAAAATTAAAATGATAGGTTTTCTTTTCGATTCACTATGATATGGCATATTCCTCCTTCATACCTATAACTGAAAGCAGGCATCTACGGGCGCAAGTCAAGGATCGTAAAATAATTCATCATCTAGAATTTGTAAGCCTCTATAATTATTATTACACCAGTAAATTAATCTTATCTAATAATCACCGTTATGTGTATATTTATTTATCCGATGTTAGTTTCTCACATGAGAAATACATGGGAGGAACATTAGTTTCATGCACTTCCTGACGTGATAGGATTGTAATTTACGGAAGTCATTAAAGGTACCTCGCTGCACACTATATGCTACTTCAACTTTCCCGCAGAATGCCAATATTTTGGCGGAAGAATTCAAATTGGAACCGGTTTGCTCAAATGTACGCAAGATATCCCTCCTCTTGCCGCAAGATAGGCCGCTGCATTTTGACATAATTTTCTTTAGAAGCTATGGGAAAAACATCTAATTTGTTTAACAATTAGACAAATGTCCTCCATCCGCAACGATCCTTTGCGCGGAAACTTAGTTGCGTCCTGAATTAAGGTCTACTGCTGAATCACGGATTTACCTCCCCCACCAGATAATTCAGGAGCCGCACTGGCGTTGTCGCGTTTTGGTCAGTGAAGGATCTGGCACAACCAGAAAAGAAAAGAAAGTGAAATCAAAGAAAAGAAAAGAACAATTAGTTCTTTCTAGGTGTTTGGCAGGTGATGCTGCCCGACGGGCTACAGAATTTTTAAATTTTTAAATGCCACCGCTAGCAGCGGAAGATAGATTTTTTGATACCACTATATATTACTCTGGTAGAGACTGAGAATTACTTCATCGCGGCATATCGAACACCTTCTGACAGAGATTAGACATTTTAGAAAGCAATCGCTATTTATGGTTGTGAAATCCCAAATTACTTGAATGCAAGCTCCTTTTACCTTCTTAGGATAGTCGTTAACTGCCTTAAATGGAAAAATATCGCTTGCGAAGGTTACTTAGCGGGATTACAAATTAAGCATACCATTTATTATTATTAATAAGTCAATATTAAGTATCAAGGAAAGAATTTAACGATCGAAAAGAAAAATTTAATGACAAATATACCAGAGAACATCGCGTTCTTTCATGCATACTCGGCCAGCATGGACGTGTATTGCGGGGTTGCCTATACTCCGTTTATCAATTTTCAATTATTTATTGCAGCGAAACTAAGGCCCATTCAGACGAACGCCGTCACACTTTTTCATTACTCTACTTACTGCACCACTACAAAAATTTCATCAAAATCCCCTGAGAAAAGTGAGAGTCTCTCCTTGTGAGTGTAATACGTAACTTTGGAAGTATAAACGGTGTTGGGAGTTTTTCCGGAGACGATGCAAATCTTTGGCGATATTTCTTCTCCCGGAGTTTACAACGTACTTTACTCGATTGGCTAGCAGGATGATTAGCATGATGTTAGCGTGTTCAATCCCTTACCGTCAAATAAGCGTATCGTATGTCAGTCAACATTCGATAAAGCCCTCCCAAAATCGATTCCCCGTAGGTTCTATTGGTGCCAAACGGTCTTACTTGTGAAACAATCGACACCTACGTTTGGTCTAAGGTGCTTTTATAAGCGAAAGAATGCCGGTAGTCTAGTGATGGCTTACTTATGTTCGTACCATCATAGTTTTACGAATTCCGTCATCTGACTTACTATCGAACCTATTAAGAATTCACCTATCGTTACCTCAAATAAGCATTCTACCCTGCCATTACCTAAGTGATCCTTTAGGTATTATCTTTAGCAATCCCAGTCACAGGGTGTAGGATTTCCTGCTATGAAGAATTTCTCAAGCTCTATCAAAGCGATCTTTACTATTATCAAAATATCCATCTCTCACTGTCAGCGATGGCAATTTTAAAAATTCTGTAGCCCGTCGGGCAGCATCACCTGCCAAACACCTAGAAAGAACTAATTGTTCATTTCTTTTCTTTGATTTCACTTTCTTTTCTTTTCTGGTTGTGCCAGATCCTTCACTGACCAAAACGCGACAACGCCAGTGCGGCTCCTGAATTATCTGGTGGGGGAGGTAAATCCGTGATTCAGCAGTAGCCCTTAATTCAGGACGCAACTAAGTTTCCGCTCAAAGGATCGTTGCGGATGGAGGACATTCGTCTAATTGTTAAACAAATTAGATGTTTTTCCCATAGCTCATCCACAAACTTGTTTTAATAACAGGCGGCCGAGAAGGCGGCGTCAGGAGAGACATCTTGCGCACGCTTGCCCATACTTCTACCAGTTTTAAATGTTCGGTCCAATACTTGGAATATTACGGCAAGGATGAAATACCTAAGAGTGTGCAGGCAGTTGACGAAACGTTATGTTGTTAGGTGAGGGGGCGAGTATCTGATATAGACGATAAATGTTACCCTTGGGATCCGAATAAGTTTGGAAATTCATAAATTGAGGAAATTTCAATGCACTCCAAAGGTATTAATTTTCTGGTTATCGTAACATTGAAGAATATAACTGAAGGGATATTAATATTATATTCTTGTAATCACGTACGCTCCGAAACCTATAATAAATCTTCCGCATTGTCATTATTTCTGCAATGTTATTTTTTGAAACATTATAGTCGAGGAAATTATATTCGTATTTTGTGGGACTGAATTCTAAAAGGGTCTGGTGGTTAGTCACTTAAGAACGTGATGAATGTCTTTAATTAAAATATTACTACGGCTCAGAAGAATGCCCGATGGTAGATTCCTTATTCGTGCAATTCTTATTAGTATGTACTTATCTATTGCATCAGAATTGTTATCCTACTTTACTCAAACGCAATTTATATTTAAAAATTTAATATTTCGTATGACTTCATGAAAAATTGATTTATACTCGGTGGAGATCAGTAAGTGTAACAGAGAGGTCATGACATGTGGTATTATTGCGCGAGGTTTCCCTCCCAATACATCTTGTTCTCTTGTCGCAAACACGCCATAGATTATTATTCCAATACATGAGACTGCTTCTACGGTGGTCATACTATATTAGGGTAAAAGATTTCTGTATATTACACGGACGTAATTCGAGGTATATCTTTCATAATTTTCCTTGAAAAAAGAACGGATTGTCAAATATGACAAAGGAAGAATGGAGTGCCAATCTTAGAACTACACGCTTTGGGAATGGTTGATTCTATTAAAATTGCGAGCGTGAGCCAATTGAAACATACGACGTTTACTGAATTACGCTCGGAAGTAGGTAATATTCAAGCATATCCATCAATAATCCTAATCTCTGGTGCCTACCCGAGGGGAGAATGCTAAATCTCTATACAATTCAATTCCCATAACCAAAGCAAGAGACATTTGTTCGTTGGCGTTCATAATTAACCCTGAAAAACCGCCCAATACAAATAAATACTCAAGAGGTACAAATAATACTACTAATACCCGACAACAATGTACTCAAAACAATTTTCATGAACGCTTTGGCTAAACAGAGTATACTTTACACTATAAATTCTAAATTTGACAATATTTTTCATTTTTTATTACTGATAACTTATATGTAGATCAAATTAAAAAGTATTAGATTACTAACGGCAGCACTCTTACCAATCATTCCAGTAATATTTTGTACATATTACAGCATTTTCCAATATTATTCTGAGCTTGCCGGCGAAATCCCGCGTGTTTCAATTATGCCGTCGCAAAATTTTCTTTCCTTACCGCGCAAATTCGAGCAGTATAATTTCTCCATCGCCCACTGAAGCCCTAAGATAATTTACTCGGTTTTTAAGGAATTGCTAATACTAAAAGAGATATGAAAGACTATGTTTAGGGAAGAAGAACAATTACATAATACAACAAATATGCATGTGTAAGCTGTTGACTTCGTCACGTTTACTACACAGTTGAAGTATATTTTCTGGAACACTTAAGTCCTCCTTTAGGTATTATCGTAATCAATCTCTAGCAGAAGGTGATCTATATCCCGCGATGAAGTAATTCTCAGTCTCCACCAGAGTAATATATAGTGGTATCAAAAAATCTATCTTCCGCTGCTAGCGGTGGCATTTGAAAATTTAAAAATTCTGTAGCCGGTCGGGCAGCATCACCTGCCAAACACCAAGAAAGAACTAATTTTTCTTTTCTTTTCTTTGATTTCACTTTCTTTTCTTTTCTGGTTGTGCCAGATCCTTCACTGACCAAAACGCGACAACGCCAGTGCGCGTTTTGGTTTGGCGCACCAAGAAAAGAACAATTAGTTCTTTCTAGGTGTTTGGCAGGTGATGCTGCCCGACGGGCTACAGAATTTTTAAATTTTTAAATGCCACCGCTAGCAGCGGAAGATAGATTTTTTGATACCACTATATATTACTCTGGTAGAGACTGAGAATTACTTCATCGCGGCATATCGAACACCTTCTGACAGAGATTAGACATTTTAGAAAGCAATCGCTATTTATGGTTGTGAAATCCCAAATTACTTGAATGCAAGCTCCTTTTACCTTCTTAGGATAGTCGTTAACTGCCTTAAATGGAAAAATATCGCTTGCGAAGGTTACTTAGCGGGATTACAAATTAAGCATACCATTTATTATTATTAATAAGTCAATATTAAGTATCAAGGAAAGAATTTAACGATCGAAAAGAAAAATTTAATGACAAATATACCAGAGAACATCGCGTTCTTTCATGCATACTCGGCCAGCATGGACGTGTATTGCGGGGTTGCCTATACTCCGTTTATCAATTTTCAATTATTTATTGCAGCGAAACTAAGGCCCATTCAGACGAACGCCGTCACACTTTTTCATTACTCTACTTACTGCACCACTACAAAAATTTCATCAAAATCCCCTGAGAAAAGTGAGAGTCTCTCCTTGTGAGTGTAATACGTAACTTTGGAAGTATAAACGGTGTTGGGAGTTTTTCCGGAGACGATGCAAATCTTTGGCAATATTTCTTCTCCCGGAGTTTACAACGTACTTTACTCGATTGGCTAGCAGGATGATTAGCATGATGTTAGCGTGTTCAATCCCTTACCGTCAAATAAGCGTATCGTATGTTAGTCAACATTCGATAAAGCCCTCCCAAAATCGATTCCCCGTAGGTTCTATTGGTGCCAAACGGTCTTACTTGTGAAACAATCGACACCTACGTTTGGTCTAAGGTGCTTTTATAAGCGAAAGAATGCCGGTAGTCTAGTGATGGCTTACTTATGTTCGTACCATCATAGTTTTACGAATTCCGTCATCTGACTTACTATCGAACCTATTAAGAATTCACCTATCGTTACCTCAAATAAGCATTCTACCCTGCCATTACCTAAGTGGTCCTTTAGGTATTATCTTTAGCAATCCCAGTCACAGGGTGTAGGATTTCCGTCTATGAAGAATTTCTCAAGCTCTATCAAAGCGATCTTTACTATTATCAAAATATCCATCTCTCACTGTCAGCGATGGCAATTTTAAAAATTCTGTAGCCCGTCGGGCAGCATCACCTGCCAAACACCCAGAAAGAACCAATTGTTCATTTCTTTTCTTTGATTTCACTTTCTTTTCTTTTCTGGTTGTGCCAGATCCTTCACTGACCAAAACGCGACAACGCCAGTGCGGCTCCTGAATTATCTGGTGGGGGAGGTAAATCCGTGATTCAGCAGTAGACCTTAATTCAGGACGCAACTAAGTTTCCGCGCAAAGGATCGTTGCGGATGGAGGACATTCGTCTAATTGTTAAACAAATTAGATGTTTTTCCCATAGCTCATCCACAAACTTGTTTTAATAACAGGCGGCCGAGAAGGCGGCGTCAGGAGAGACATCTTGCGCACGCTTGCCCATACTGCTACCAGTTTTAAATGTTCGGTCAAATACTTGGAATATTACGGCAAGGTTGAAATACCTAAGAGTGTGCAGGCAGTTGACGAAACGTTATGTTGTTAGGTGAGGGGGCGAGTATCTGATATGGACGATAAATATTACCCTTGGGATCCGAATAAGTTTTTTGAAATTCATAAATTGAGGAAATTTCAATGCACTCCAAAGGTTATAATTTTCTGGTAAAAAAGCTATCGTAACATTAAAGATTATAACTGAAGGGATATTAATATTATATTCTTGTAACCACGTACGCTCCGAAACCTATAATAAATCTTCCGCATTGTCATCATTTCTGCAATGTTATTTTTTGAAACATTATAGTCGAGGAAATTATATTCGTATTTTGTGGGACAAAATTCTAAAAGGGTCTGGTGGTTAGTCACTTAAGAACGTAATGAATGTCTTTCATTAAAATTACTACGGCCAGAAGAATGCCCGATGGTAGATTCCTTATTCGTGCAATTCTTATTAGTATGTACTTATCTATTGCATCAGAATTGTTATCCTACTTTACTCAAACGCAATTTATATTTAAAAATTTAATATTTCGTATGACTTCATGAAAAATTGATTTATACTCGGTGGAGATCAGTAAGTGTAACAGAGAGGTCATGACATGTGGTATTATTGCGCGAGGTTTCCCTCCCAATACATCTTGTTCTCTTGTCGCAAACACGCCATAGATTATTATTCCAATACATGAGACTGCTTCTACGGTGGTCATACTATATTAGGGTAAAAGATTTCTGTATATTACACGGACGTAATTCGAGGTATATCTTTCATAATTTTCCTTGAAAAAAGAACGGATTGTCAAATATGACAAAGGAAGAATGGAGTGCCAATCTTAGAACTACACGCTTTGGGAATGGTTGATTCTATTAAAATTGCGAGCGTGAGCCAATTGAAACATACGACGTTTACTGAATTACGCTCGGAAGTAGGTAATATTCAAGCATATCCATCAATAATCCTAATCTCTGGTGCCTACCCGAGGGGAGAATGCTAAATCTCTATACAATTCAATTCCCATAACCAAAGCAAGAGACATTTGTTCGTTGGCGTTCATAATTAACCCTGAAAAACCGCCCAATACAAATAAATACTCAAGAGGTACAAATAATACTACTAATACCCGACAACAATGTACTCAAAACAATTTTCATGAACGCTTTGGCTAAACAGAGTATACTTTACACTATAAATTCTAAATTTGACAATATTTTTCATTTTTTATTACTGATAACTTATATGTAGATCAAATTAAAAAGTATTAGATTACTAACGGCAGCACTCTTACCAATCATTCCAGTAATATTTTGTACATATTACAGCATTTTCCAATATTATTCTGAGCTTGCCGGCGAAATCCCGCGTGTTTCAATTATGCCGTCGCAAAATTTTCTTTCCTTACCGCGCAAATTCGAGCAGTATAATTTCTCCATCGCCCACTGAAGCCCTAAGATAATTTACTCGGTTTTTAAGGAATTGCTAATACTAAAAGAGATATGAAAGACTATGTTTAGGGAAGAAGAACAATTACATAATACAACAAATATGCATGTGTAAGCTGTTGACTTCGTCACGTTTACTACACAGTTGAAGTATATTTTCTGGAACACTTAAGTCCTCCTTTAGGTATTATCGTAATCAATCTCTAGCAGAAGGTGATCGATATCCCGCGATGAAGTAATTCTCAGTCTCCACCAGAGTAATATATAGTGGTATCAAAAAATCTATCTTCCGCTGCTAGCGGTGGCATTTAAAAATTTAAAAATTCTGTAGCCCGTCGGGCAGCATCACCTGCCAAACACCTAGAAAGAACTAATTGTTCTTTTCTTTTCTTTGATTTCACTTTCTTTTCTTTTCTGGTTGTGCCAGATCCTTCACTGACCAAAACGCGACAACGCCAGTGCGGCTCCTGAATTATCTGGTGGGGGAGGTAAATCCTTGATTCAGCAGTAGCCCTTAATTCAGGACGCAACTAAGTTTCCGCGCAAAGGATCATTGCGGATGGAGGACATTTGTCTAATTGTTAAACAAATTAGATGTTTTTCCCATAGCTTCTAAAGAAAATTATGTCAAAATGCAGCGGCCTATCTTGCGGCAAGAGGAGGGATATCTTGCGTACATTTGAGCAAACCGGTTCCAATTTGAATTTTTCCGCCAAAATATTGGAATTCTGCGGGAAAGTTGAAGTAGCATATAGTGTGCAGCGAGGTACCTTTAATGACTTCCGTAAATTACAATCCTATCACGTCAGTAAGTGCATGAAACTAATGTTCCTCCCATGTATTTCTCATGTGAGCAACTAACATCGGATAAATAAATATACACATAACGGTGATTATTAGATAAGATTAATTTACTGGTGTTATAATAATTATAGAGGCTTACAAATTCTAGATGATGAATTATTTTAAGATCCATGACTTGCGCCCGTAGATGCCTGCTTTCAGTTATAGATATGAAGGAGGAATATGCCATATCATAGTGAATCGAAAAGAAAACCTATCATTTTAATTTTAAAATGTCAACACTTCCATAAAGTCGCCTTTCGGGCAACTATGCAGCCCAGAAACAACTTTTATTTAGTTATTAATACTCCAACTCTCGTCATTTTCGCTAACTACGGCGAACATGGATTATTTTGAAGCGTCAATACTTATGATCATAGTAAGAAATTTGGATCTTTCAGTAATTGATATGGATGGAATTTATCATATCATATGCATTCATTAAAGCTCCGAATATTCTTGAATATTCCGAAAAATTTACAATTAATTGTTTAATACAGCAGAAAATTTCGCGTGCTTGGAAGATGTAATACTTCATCTCATATGGTGCGCAGCCATAGGATAGCTTGTGAGAGATGGGCTACAACACTCTGTTATAGGACGGCTCTTGAGCCATAAGACCTCTAAGCAAACGTAGTGGCTCTTCAATTTGGGAATTCAGGATTAGAGTTCTTATTTATTTTGTCTTCGGATTCTCGGAGTATAGAAGTGGAGTGGCGTCGTAACTTATCGAACGTTGTTGTGGAGATTTTTCCCAATTGGTTTATTTTCAAGTTCGTGCGATCATCGTCTCCAAAGAGAAAATAAGTCTAAAAGATGCAAGCTGTGAAGTAAACAGTTTTGGATGGAGGACATTTGTCTAATTGTTAAACAAATTAGATGTGTTTCCCAAAGCTCATCCACAAACTTGTTTTCATAACTGGTGGTCAGGAAGGCGGCGTCAGGAGAGACATCTTGCGCTTGCTTGCCCATACTGATACCAGTTTAAAATGTTCGGCCAAATAGTTGGAATATTGTGGCAAGGTTGAAATACCTAGGAGTGTGCAGGCAGTTGACGAAACGTTATGTTGTTAGCTGAGGGGGCGAGTATCTGATATAGACGATAAATGTTACCCTTTTGATCCGAATAAGTTTGGAAATTCATAAATTGAGGAAATTTCAATGCACTCCAAAGGTATTAATTTTCTGGTAAAAAAGTTATCGTAACATTAAAGAATATAACTGGAGGGATATTAATATTATATTCTTGTAATCACGTACGCTCCGAAACATATAATAAATCTTCCGCATTGTCATTATTTCTGCAATGTTATTTTTTGAAACATTATAGTCGAGGAAATTATATTCGTATTTTGTGGGACTGAATTCTAAAAGGGTCTGGTGGTTCGTCACTTAAGAACGTGATGAATGTCTTTAATTAAAATTACCACGGCTCAGAAGAATGCCCGATGGTACATTCCTTATTCGTGCAATTCTTATTAGTATGTACTTATCTATTGCATCAGAATTGTTATCCTACTTTACTCAAACGCAATTTATATTTAAAAATTTAATATTTCTATTGACTTCATGAAATATTTATTTATACTCGGTCGAGAACAGGTAGTGTTACAGAGAGGTCATGACATGTGGTATTATTGCGCGAGGTTTCCGTCCCAATACATCTTGTTCTCTTGTCGCAAACACGCCATAGATTATTATTCCAATACATGAGACTGCTTCTACGGTGGTCATATTACGGTAAACGATTTCTGTATATTACACGGACGTAATTCGAAGTACATCTTTCATAATTTTCCTTGAAAAAAGAACGGATTGTCATATATGTCAAAGGAAGAATGGAGTGCCAACCTTAGAACTACCCGCTTTGGGAATGGTTGATTCCATTAAAAAATGCATGCGTGAGCCGATTGAAACATGCGACGTTTACTGAATTACGCTCGGAAGTAGGTAATATTCAAGCATATCCATCAATAATCCTAATCTCTGGTGCCTACCCGAGGGGAGAATGCTAAATCTCTATACAATTAAATTCCCGTAACCAAAGCAAGAGACATTTTTTCGTTGGCGTTCATAATTAACCCTAAAACACCGCCCAATACAAATAAATACTCAAGATACCTCTACAAATAATACTAATAATACCCGACAACAATGTACTCAAAACAATTTTCATGAACGCTTTGGCTAAACAGAGTATACTTTACACTATAAATTCTAAATTTGACAATATTTTTCATTTTTTATTACTGATAACTTATATGTAGATCAAATTAAAAAGTATTAGATTACTAACGGCAGCACTCTTACCAATCATTCCAGTAATATTTTGTACATATTACAGCATTTTCCAATATTATTCTGAGCTTGCCGGCGAAATCCCGCGTGTTTCAATTATGCCGTCGCAAAATTTTCTTTCCTTACCGCGCAAATTCGAGCAGTATAATTTCTCCATCGCCCACTGAAGCCCTAAGATAATTTACTCGGTTTTTAAGGAATTGCTAATACTAAAAGAGATATGAAAGACTATGTTTAGGGAAGAAGAACAATTACATAATACAACAAATATGCATGTGTAAGCTGTTGACTTCGTCACGTTTACTACACAGTTGAAGTATATTTTCTGGAACACTTAAGTCCTCCTTTAGGTATTATCGTAATCAATCTCTGTCAGAAGGTGTTCGATATCCCGTGATGAAGTAATTCTCGGTCTCTACCAGAGTAATATATAGTGGTATCAAAAAATCTATCTTCCGCTGCTAGCGGTGGCATTTAAAAATTTAAAAATTCTGTAGCCCGTCGGGCAGCATCACCTACCGAACACATAGAAAGAACTAATTTTTCCTTTCTTTCCATTGATTTCACTTACTTTTCTTTTCTGGTTGTGCCAGATCCTTCACTGACCAAAACGCGACAACGCCAGTGCGGCGCCTGAATTATCTGGTGGGGGAGGTAAATCCGTGATTCAGCAGTAGCCCTTAATTCAGGACGCAACCAAGTTTCCGCGGAAAGGATCGTTTCGGATGGAGGACATTTGTCTAATTGTTAAACAAATAAATGTTTATCCCATAGCTTCTTCAGAAAATTATGTCAAAATGCAGCGGCCTATCTTGTGGCAAGAGGAGGGACATCTTGCGTACATTTGAGCAAACCGGTTCCAATTTGAATTCTTCCGCCAAAATATTGGAATTCTGCGGGAAAGTTGAAGTAGCATATAGTGTGCAGCGAGGTACCTTTAATGACTTCCGTAAATTACAATCTTATCACGTCAGGAAGTGCATGTAACTAATGTTCCTCCCATGTATTTCTCATGTGAGCAACTAACATCGGATAAATAAATATACACATAACGGTGATTATTAGATAAGATTAATTTACTGGTGTTATAATAATTATAGAGGCTTACAAATTCTAGATGATGAATTATTTTACGATCCATGACTTGCGCCCGTAGATGCCTGCTTTCAGTTATAGGTATGAAGGAGGAATATGCCATATCATAGTGAATCGAAAAGAAAACCTATCATTTTACCTTTAAAATGTCAACACTTCCATAAAGTCGCCTTTCGGGCAACTATGCAGCCCAGAAACAACTTTTATTTAGTTATTAATACTCCAACTCTCGTCATTTTCGCTAACTACGGCGAACATGGATTATTTTGAAGCGTCAATACTTATGATCATAGTAAGAAATTTGGATCTTTCAGTAATTGATATGGATGGAATTTATTATATCATATGCATTCATTAAAGCTCCGAATATTCTTGAATATTCCGAAAAATTTACAATTAATTGTTTAATACAGCAGAAAATTTCGCGTGCTTGGAAGATGTAATACTTCATCTCATATGGTGCGCAGCCATAGGATAGCTTGTGAGAGATGGGCTACAAAACTCTGTTATAGGACGGCTCTTGAGCCATAAGACATCTGAGCAAACGTAGAGGCTCTTCAATTTTGGGATTTCAGGATTAGAGTTCTTATTTATTTTATCTTCGGATTCTCGGAGTATAGAAGTGGAGTGGCGTCGTAACTTATTGAACGTTGTTGTGGAGATTTTTCCCAATTGGTTTATTTTTAATTTTGTGCGATCATCGTGTCAAAAGAGAAAAAGAGGAAAGCTGTGAAGTAAACAGTTTACGTTTTTACCTATTTCAGCAAGTCTCTCGAAATGCTATCGAGTTTTGCGAAGAGGCCGCGATATGAATTCAAAATAATCATTGGAGAAGGAATGATGCTCACTGAGGCACATTCTTATTTTAATTTTGCGACGAGAAACTAAAAAGGTTACAAAGCCATATAATTAGGCGATATGCTTGATTTACTTGTGATGAGCATGGCCTTTTGCCCTGCAAAAAATGATTTTTAGTTTAATGAGATATTTATTTCCAACCAAAAATTCACAACTTTGTGTATATATTATCAGTATGAATGCATTGTAAGGAAATACTAATAAAATTGTTCTTGTCGCCGTTGTAAATGAGAAGATTCAAGATATCTAATACTTTCTGTAAAGCAGTTTGCAATTCCAATAATCTCTAATTTTTCAAGCTTTACCTGCTAATATTCCCATCATTTTATTTTCATTTTCCTTTTAGAAAGTTTTTTAAGATATGTTAAACTGCTAAACTCCTTCCAGTAATCCATTATTATACTTTGAAATACCGACTTTCGAGATATTCACATGGTTTTTATAACTTTGATCTTTTGCAAACCGAAAATATTGCGTATAAATACTGTCTTTTTCTTAAACATTACTTTAGGAACATTTTAATGCGCTTTCTCTTAACACATCAAGTAGATAATTGAAACTTGGCTTGGGAATCGCGATGCGAGTAGACTGAGAGTATGTTTGGCAACAGCGTTCGCCGTAAGGACAACACTGTCAACTTAATGTGGAACGGCCTATAATACTATTAATATATGGAAGCAGATTATTCGAAACAGCGATAGTTCCAGAAGGAAACAACAACACAAGGCTGTTGTGTCATTGGGAATCAGACATGACAATTTTAATTAAAAATTTGAGATTTCTTCAAAAAGTCTTTTCTTGAGAAATAGGACCATTTTGACATAGGTATAGGGAATTGTTTTTTTTTGGAATATTTTGTTCCCTTATTCGCGGTATTATTTGACTTTAAGGAAACGGTGAGTTTTCGTAGCGCTTACGTTACAATTCGTTTTCTAAACTCTTTTAGTGATATCTTACTTACAAGTACACTGAAATATAGATAAATACCTCTTCAACCCCATACGAGAAAACGCCTGAAAAAACATGGCATTATTATTTCTTTATCCAAAAATCACAACCCCTCAAATTAACATCGGAGGCTAATCATTTCTACCGATTTTTACCAATTGAAATTTTATATAAAGTGTAATTCATTGAAGATGATGGAAAGATGAAAATAATTGATCTATATTTGGAAGATTAAAATGGGCCAGCGGGCATTTCAAAGTACGGCCGACACATTCATGCGATGGAAGAATCCGGAAATTCTTTTCTCATTACCTCTTATATCCATTCTCTCAAAACGACGACAAAGAATTGATATTATCTTTGAGCCATTCATGCTGGAATGTGGGGTTATTCATTTGTTAATCCTCCGTTGCTTCTCCTGCAAAATACGTAGGCACGTGGCCTGGGGATCCCTCCCTCACACGTATTGTAAGCTCCTAAAAGTGAAAATAACTCAATCTTTTGTCATAATTTCCATCGATAAGACTAACCGTTGGAGTGGTATAGGTGGCTCACTACGCGAAGAAGCGTTTCCCCCCTCTGAAGGGTCAAACCTCTTCTTATCCCAGTTCACACCTGCTCGTTGCTCCTGCACGTCGAATGGGAAATCATTTCCAAACTATGCTGAAGCGATGAACTGTTTTCTAACTTAACAGTGATTTCAAATATCGATTTTGCTTTTCGGGGAGAAGAAATATGAAAAATGAGAATCGTGTCTATGAAATTCGTGTCAAAATACAACAGCCTCCAGCCTCGTAACCTTCCTTTTTGTAATATGTATTTGATAATAATATTTCTTTCACTACACGACGGATGACTTCATTCTCAATAAGTCAAACCCTAGCGGTTCTTTGATGTAATTAACAACTAACTATGAGAAGCAAAAGTGTCGATATGGCATATTGCTGAAATTTGACGGTAAACGTGTGATCTCAGCTTGAAATTTAACGTAAATGGAATGCGACGAATATATTTTATTTTTATAAATCAGTTGAGAGATATCGATGATAGTAATCTTCTTTTTCAAACAATGAACTCATTTTGACCATATTTCGTATTATTTTTAATAGTCCCGATATCGCATTCTAGTATATTCTTCACTCATTTGGCCTCTCTTGCCCTAAAGTACTGCAACTCCTAATTTAGTCCAGAGAAGAGAATTATCTTCTTGCACGTCATCTAAAGTTTCGATTATGTTGTCAATATATATATATATATATATATATATATATATATATATATATATATATATATATATATATATTCGAGGATTTCTATAATTGGATAGGGAATGTACCAGGACGTTGTGAAATTAAAAATTTTCATCGAGCTGTGGATAAATTACCAAATACCTCACTGAGTGAGGTTAACATATTATTCCAAAGTAATATTTATATTGTCGTATCGGAGAGTTTCTATCAGTCTAAAAAGAGAAAAAATCTAAGTATTTTGGAATATTTAAAGGAATTACGTTCTTCAATTCATATTTTTCTCAGCTTACGGCGATTTCTCAGTTAAATTTTGCGAAATAGAACGAATTTCTGGAATTGAGAAGGCACGATGGAAAAACTTGATTTCTTATCGCTCCAATTCTAATCGGAAATCTCTCAGCAATTGCTAATATCTATATAATTGACGAACCAGGGATGTAAAGCGGTTTACCTAAGTAATATACTCTATGACTTGTACTTACATAACCGGTATTGGTATGAGCATAGAGACGGATTATTATAAATATTACGACTTTTGTGAATGAGCTAGTTTAAGTCATTCTTCGATCCAGAAATTCTACTGTGATTCCATCTTCCACTCCCTCTTCTTAAATCCAAATATTTACGCCCACGATTGTTTTACATATACAATTAATACTATCTATACAGTGGCAGCAGAAACTTTAAGTGCAGTCGTAGTATTGCTAAAAGTGCTGCATCAGCAAAACCTAAAAAAAAACTAAAAACCGGTTTCACCGCAGTCGAACGCGCTGTCCACATGGCTATCCGTGAGTCCGAATTTTAAGTGCACTAGAGTTTAGAGTTAGAGCAGCGGCTGACCATCCATACAGTTTTTTGAATTCGACTGTGGTAAATTACCCGGTAATTTGAGGAAGTTTTTCATACTAGCAATTTAATATAGAAATCATCTACCAATAATAATGACGGTATGAATTCCTTCAATGTTCAAAAGGCACCAGGCGTCATAGTTTTGCCAATAAAGATTCTGAAAATTCTTACCAAATTCAAACCATTAAATATGTGTATATTCAATTCCTGCTTCAAGATTTATCACCTTCCCTCCTCCTCAAAACATGGGATAAAATGTTTGAATTCTCAAACAAAATTTCCGTCCAAAGTGGATATCTGATGCAGCATTTCCATATATCTCTCACGATAAATGGAATGTGTTAAGTGTTAACAGCCAAAATTTCCTTTACCCTTCATCTAATTTCAAAATATGTTGCCTCAACTTAATACCGGAGGAACATTATTTAACAGAACATTTTCGAAACTGTGAATAATAAATTTTCTGTACCAGTAATCCATCTTTTATTCGCGAGCATGGCTAAGAATATAGTGATTTTGCTACCGTCAAACGCGAGTGACTTTCTTTCCTTTTTTCTCTGATGTTTCCCTTAGCACTGAGGTTATCGTTTTCACTCGTAAGTGTAATGATATGAAAAACCAACGCTTTAACCAAAGTTATCACTAGTTTGTTAGGGAAATGATTTACATATAAACCGGAACCACCGTCCACAATGCATTACATCCTACTAGTGATCGCAATCATATGACATGGCGTGAAAATATGAGTGAGACATTCGAACTCCCAGCCTAAGGATTTACTTAAGATGTAGTGACCGCGTATCTCAGGGCGATACAAAAGTTAATTCCAATTTACAATGAATCCAGAAGGAATTAAGATAGGTTTAATCAAATTCTGTCTCGAATTCTGACTTCTCATTGATGATTTTATTCCTGCACCTGATGATTTGATGTGACACGTCATAATCATGTTTCAACTAACATCGTATTTTTAAGCCAACACCTTGATACTTCGGATTCTATCTATAAAAGGGGAATTTTTCCCGTTTGAATTCGCGGATCTATAGGAACTTCATAGTAATGACTTGATTCGGGAGTATGAGTTTCCGAAAAACATACTTCTTTGTAAAAAATAACCTTCAGTCTTTCGAAGAGTATTCTCCGCCTTGGGATTATTCTAACGACAGCTGGCCATAAAATTCCAAACGTGAAAATGACATCCGCAGTTGCCTTAAGGTATGACAGTCCACCCTTCCATTTACCTGCCCTTTTTCTTTTTAATTGAAAGTTAAATTGAAATTAATCCTTAGAAATTGAAGAATATAATTAAAATTTGTATGACTTCAGGAAACTGTGCATCTGAATCTTGAAATTCACTTTTCTCGCCTAAAGTGGAAGTGCGTGTAGTAGGTTTTAATAGACATATAGACCTGCGAAATTTTCTTAACATAACACTTGATCCCTCTGAAGTAGTACGCTCAAAATGAATGTCATCGCAGAATTGTATATTTAATCCCTCATGTTGTTAGGCCCTACGTATCTTTTCTATTTCTTCTTCATTTTTATTACAATGAAGGATTCTCACGCGGGATCGCGTATGTGGAATATATCCGAGAATTTCTCAGAAATCCAATGCATTTCCCTCGAGAATTTTGGGTATAGCCCATCTGAGTTTTCATAAACGACCTTTTTTTTTAACAGTTTGCAAAAGAGAATCGTTCTAGCAGATGAATAAATTTTGTCTCCCCCACAAACAAATGAGAGATGAATGAAGATAATACGAAAATAACGACTCCCACTTGTTCTAAGAAGCTATCTAATGCCGCGCTCCAGGATGGGTATCTTTTGATTTGTTTATTTCCTAAGGTGCTGTCATGCTTTGGAATGAGCACTAGGAATTCCGTGTGACGTAAATTGGCTGTCTTTCCTCTCCTCTCCCCCACTCTCCATTTAAAAACACACCCCCGAAAATTCACGTCGGAGGCATACATTTCGGCGCTATGTTCTAAATGAAATTTATTTTATAAAATGACAATTTTAAAAGATTTGGAAGTGTTGGGGCCAATTCTAAATATATACGAACTGCTAATAAAGTTTGCTCAAATATGAGGCTGTACATCCCTTTGAGAACGCCCAGAGAAAAGAGTTATCTTCTTGCACCTCATCATACATTTAGATTATTTCGTCAATGTATATATCGAGAGTTTTTATGATTCGTTCGGGAATGAATCAGGACACTGTGTTAAAAATCTTCATATCTATTAAATTCATGCTCAAATATTTATTAATATACATTTATAAATATTTCATTGAAGCCATAACAGCTAACCGAAAAGCCTTAAATTAGCCATGCTAGCGACAATGACATTCTAATAGTGCATTTATATATTTGTTTATCCATTTATTAATTTCCACTCCTCCATTGAATTATGCATTGAACAAACTAGGAGAGGTTCTCAAGTGCAATGCCGATTTTGAGACAAGACCTAACCTTTTTTAATTTCTCAGTTACGCTAAACAGCGTAACTGAGAAATTAAAAAATAAATTTTTGTCCTTTGTGTTTCTCTCCTTGTTTCTTCCCACTAGCTTTCTCAATCCTTCTCTATGTTGAATCATTACCTCCTTCTTTTAAAAATACTTAAGCTGAAAATGGTCGAGCGGTTATGGTGACTGCTATAATTTGTAAACTTTCCCAAGCTTATTCTCATTGATTCGAATCCAACTTATAGAGTTTTTTTAATTTTCAATCTCAATTTAAAATAAATCAAGAAGGAAAATAGATAGAATGAGTCAATTGGGATTTCTAGTCGATGAGTAAGATATTTGAGATGGTCACATCCTCGCTCCAGCTATCATTGTATTATTTAGCTGTTGCCGTGTTGCATCGAAACCAAACATTTTTCACATAAATTTCTTGCATAAATTTCTTTTCAAATATTTCCCAAGCGTATTGTCAGTGATTCTAATTCTATATTCTGAAGCTATAGTAACATTAAACATCCGATCGAACTCGCCTTCAGAATGAAATCTGCAGTTTTTATAATTTCTCCTAAATCACACTCAAAAATATTCGGTGGTTTAATGCACGCTATTTAAAACTGTGAAAATATGTTTCGGAATTTCAGGTGTATGATTTAAATGTCAAACAGATGAAAACTTTCAATACTGTTGCTTCTTTTCCCGGAGTCCTTAATATATCGTCCACAATTTATTGAATTAAGATGAATAAATTGTGAGATTTCAAAGCTATCTTTCATTGGCCGTTTTTCTTCCATGAGTGGAACATCTTATATAATATTCGCCGACGTGTGTATATTTATTTATCCGGTATTAGTAACTAACGTAAGAAATACATACATGAAGAAATATTGGGACAATTATTTCACACACCTCCCGAAGAGATAGAAGTATAATATTTGAAGATTTATTATTCAGTTACCAAACACTTGTCGACATTCTTCTACCAACTGTATCGTTGGTTCGACTCTGGACGACTCAAAATTGCTCTCACGTAAAATGAACGTGAAGTTCATTTTGATCGACTGCAGACTTGTTTTCTCTTGCAGAATCAAATTAGAAGTAATGATTCCACCATATAGACAAGTAGATAAATGTAGATATACGCATAATTGAATATGATAAATCTCCGATTAATTCATTTAAGAAGTAGGGGAGGGGGTATTACTTTTTTGAAATAAACAAGCCGTGGCCACTCATTAAAAATGAGTCGAAATGAGAACTGAAGTAAAAGTTATATGCATTTAAGGGTACGGAATATACGAAAATTATAAAATTATTGTGAAAACTACACATCTATGTAATTTTGCAACGATAAAATAAACAACCGCGTAACCAAGTTAAGAATTGCCTCATTAAAAATGGCTATGGAAACTTCTGAGAAAACCTGAACTTAATTTTCCGAAAAAAATTTCTCGAACCAGGGTGGATAAACTTTTGGAATATTTTTTGGAAATTTTTGAACTTTGGACCAGACACACTAACCACTCGGCCATTCTGATGATGACAAATTGAAGGATTATAATTGTAGAAAAAGATTGATTAATATCACTGCTGAAGGCCAGATAATGTCAGATAATATTACAGATGCATTTTAATTAATCGACATTTTGAGGGGTCCTTTGAAATTCATCAGATGTATGCGATAATAGTAGTACATTTTGCTAAAAATTGAATTAATTTTCGTAATTTTTGAAGGAGGAATTCAGTAGTTGTGATATAAGTACCGAAACAGAAATATTAAGTAACTGAAATAAGTTTGGAAACAGTGACTTGGGTATAAAAAGGAGCTAGAATTTATTGCAAAGTATGGTCAACATATCCTTAGGTAAACGAATTTGGAAATCCTTTCCCTCGTTCCTTACTCCTTACTTCCACAGTTGCATAACGACTTTCTATTGATTATCTTGTTATTTCCATTGAGTCCTTCATTTCCATTGTGTCAGTCCTGTTCTTATGTATCCCCTCCGTCGTTTCTCCTGCAAATTACCAAGGTGCAATGCCTGAGGTCACCTCCCCCATGCACTGCACGCTCCCAAAGTCAAAATTCCGCACCCCGAGTCTAACGCATCGAATAAGTGTACGAGTGGTGGTGGGGTCTAAATCCTCGGAGAAGACCTCCCTCAACAGTTACCATCAAACCATTCCTCCCCCATTTCATACCTGCTCTTTGTCTCTCTACACCGAAAGGGAAATCGTTTCCAAATTATGGTGAAACGAATGATTTTTTTTACATAAAAGCGATTTCAGATATCAATTTTCCTTTTCGAGGATAAGAATTGCTTTCGGTGGCCAATGATGAACAGATGAGGATTCTACCGGCCTCCAAGGAGTTGAATTTAACGGCATAAGATACAAAGATTCTTTTTAATCTCATTAATTTTCTTTCTCAGATCATTCGACGGGTAAATTTGAAATATCTCAAGTCTTAGCAATTGATTGATAGCTTAACAACTATTATGAGAATGTTTGACCTCTTTTCCTCGATATGCCGATATATGACGGGTATCAGGGAATCCCATTCCGAAAATAGTAATGTCGTTGAAAGTTGTGCATAAATGCATTTTTCGTTGCTTCGTTGAAAAAATGTATATTATTTTTATAAATCAGTCAATAGACTTTGATGAAAACAATCTTCTATTTCAGCCAAAGAGGAGTGAAATTCTCTACGCTTCCCTGCTTTGTGACAAGGCTTAGACAATCTGACTAATCCTAAAGGGGTTGAAATAAAGATTAGAGGAATTTATCATTTCGATCCCAAACCATTACATTTTAATACTTTATTAACTGCCTATTGATACTTTGTTGATTTCGTCTCCAGCACTTCTTATAGTTCCGAGCATTTTGAAAAGCTATCAACTCATTTCAAAGAAATCATACTTACAAGTAGAAAAGGAAGTGTTTTTACATCAGGCTGAACTGCCGGAAAAGTTAAAGAAAAACAGAATCTCGCCCAAACCATCATCATATGTTTTAGACATTGCCTTAGTGCTTCTAAACTTTCGCTTTAAGGTAAACATCTCTTAATTCCTTTAAAAATCGACCGTTCTGGTACCACTTCACGAAGGGGTGAGCCGAAGAATTTCCTATTAAAATATTATATAGAAATAATTCCTATTAAAATATTAAATCTTACCTATGTAACTTTTATGCACTGTAGCTTTCTTCTATTAATGAACTTCGTAACAGAGACTTACAGTTTGATTTCATTGACATAGAAGAGAATTTCCGTTAACTCGCATTAAGTCATATATTGACAAGTCTTTAAGAGTATGAATGTAGTATTCGATAAAATATTGGGTTCCCGGATAGCCGCCTGGGCAGCGCGTTCGACTTCAATGAAAGCGGTCCCGGGTTCGATACCCGGTGGGAGTCCACGTGCGAAATGACCTCAGCTGTCGAGGCACTTTTCACAATACTACTTAGGATAAAAAACTCGGTAGATTAATGCATGCAACTTAAATCAGTAAAAATATGGTTCGTAATTTCCTGGTGAATGTTTTAAGTGTCAAACGTCTGAAAACTTTTTCTCAATACTGTTGCTCCCTTTCTTTGATGTCTTTCAAAGTTGTTTACATAAAGATTAATACTAGTAGTGATGGAATAACTTCAAGATAAGAACCGAAAGATAAATATTGAGTATCTGAAATAAGATGGGAATAATAGTAACCGGTGATTAGA
Organism: Pachydiplax longipennis; assembly: GCA_036926295.1. Lineage (NCBI taxonomy): Eukaryota > Metazoa > Arthropoda > Insecta > Odonata > Libellulidae > Pachydiplax > Pachydiplax longipennis. The sequence goes on from JAVFKF010000003.1 coordinate 3,875,933, forward strand.
GGGGCAATTGAGTATTGTAAAGTGTGGTCAATTCATTGATTAGGAAACCTTTTCTCCATTCCTTACTACTTGCATGCACAGCTACATAACGACTTTCTATTAATTCCTCGAGTATTTCATGAAGGTTTGTGAGGTTGTTCCTATGTACCCCCCTTGCAAAATACCAGGGCACAATGCCTGAGGTCACCTCTCCCAAGCACTGCAAGCTCCCAAGAGTGAAAATTCCCCAATCCCGAGTCAAAATCTAACCCATCGAGTAAGTGTGCAAGTGGAGCTTCATTCCGCGGAGAAGGCCTTATCGAACAGCTACCATCTCCTCCCCCATTTCATACCTGCTCCTTGTCCCTCTGCGTCGGAAGAGAAATCATTTCTTTAAGTAGGGTGAGACGATGAACTATATTAACTAATACAAGAGCAATTTCATATATCGAATGTCATTTTTGGGGAGGATAATAGAAAAGATGAGAATCATGTCAATAAGATTTACATCCATTGATGTCATAGCTTTACGATTACGATTTACGCATGTTCCTCCAATCCTCTAAACGCTATTCCTGTTTAAAATTGTACATATTTTGGTAAGTTATTTGGACGAATTTATTCAATTTTATATATTAAAGGAGAAAAATCGTTGCAGGTAATCTTTATATTTGGGCTCCCAGATAGCTAGTGCTTTCGATTTTGGCGTGGCACTTTTATATTTACTATAGTGTCAGTCGAGCATATGCGCGAAGCTCTTCCTTGTTTTGCGATGAGACGTTAGTAATTCTGAGAGAGCTGAAATTAATATGAGAGGTGTTTAAATTTTCAATCCCAAATCTTTTGATTTCATGAAATTATTATTCGGCCAGAATATAATTGTTTGACTTCATAATTAGTTGAATTCATACCGAAGACTAATGTTAACGCGTTTCAAACAGAATAATCTGTGGGTCGGCAATTCCTAATTATCTGTGCTCAGCTAATGTTAATCGGTGAATAGAGATTTTTATTTAACTTACAAAGAGACGGCAGAGTCAAGTAATGAGGGGAATTCGATTGCTTCTGAAAATCATTGGTGGTAGGATGCAAGGGAAAAGTAGAGGAGATATCTTTGTGATCCTTCATCAGTTAATCATTCTATTTTAATATATTTACCTTTCTTTTCTGTGCTTAGGGAAGCATAGCACTTGTCTTTCGACGAAATACAAGTGTTAATCCCAATTTAAAATAAATCCACAAGGAGCGAAGATAGATTTAATAAAATTCCGAATGGGATTCAGATTTATCGTGAAGGATTTTATTTCAACAACATCTGATTTGATGTTACATTTCTTAATTACGCTCCAACTAGAATCGCTTTTTTAAGTTATTACGTTCTGCTTCATGTGATGCTTCTTGTGCTTTCTCCAATAGGGGAATTTTTCCAATATCACCTATGTCGATAATTCTGGAAGGACTTCTCTCAGCTATGTCTTATGTTGGCCGTATGAGTTTGCGAAAAACAAACTTCCATCAAAAATACCGTTCTGTTTATCGAACGGTATTCGCCGTATTGGAATCGGCAGCAATTGACAATTGTCCTTTTCGTGAAGAAGAATCACAGAAGAATGACCGAGAACCCCTTAAACTAGCCCTGTAAGCGACAATTATAATCTCTGCTGTGTATTAATTAATACAATTATTTATCCATTGTCATTATCTCCCTTGGAATAATGCATGAAATTAACAAGTAGAGGGACTCATGTGCATGGCGATTTTGAAACGAGATCTGTTTAGCGTAACAGAAAATTAAATATAAAAATTACTCCTTTTGTACTTTGTGGCATCCACTTGTTTACTTATTCAACCGCTTTGTTGAATCATTATCTCCTTCTTTAAAGTCTGAGAAACATTAATGTGGCCGAGCGGTTAGAGTGTCAAGTTTTCAAGATACTCTTCATAGGTTCAAATCCCGTTTACAGAAAATTTTTTAAATTATTCAGTCCGATTGAAAGAAAAATGAAGAAGAGAAGTAGTTAAAATAACTCAATTGGGATTTCTCGTCGATGAGTAAAATACTTGAGAGGGTCACATCATCGTATTTTTTAGGCATTTCCGTTGTGCACCTAAACTCTCGCTCGAAGAATTTCTCGCATAAATAACCTAGATTCTGAATCTATAATTACTAGAAATCGGCAGTTTCATAATTTTTCTAAAAAACACACTTATCCTTTATCTGTGTAGCTTTAATCCACTGTAAAATTCTCGTATTAATGCACTTCGCGACTGTAGCTTACAGTTCGATTTAATTGAAATTAAAGAAAATTGCCGTTTGCTCCCAATTTACTCATCTGTTTTTGAATTAAGCATTTGATAAAATTATTCGGTAGATTAATGTATGTAACAATATGATTCAGAATTTCTTGGTGAATTCTTTAAATGTCAAATATCTGAAATTTTCTTCTTAATACCGTTGCTTCCTTACTTTAATATATCTTTCAAAGCTTATTGCATAAGAATTAATACTAGTAACGATGGATATAGGTACCGAATTAACTGGAATGAGATGGGAATAAAAGAAACCGGTGATGAAAGGGATAATCGAGCATAACGAAGTGGCCAAAACATCGATTAGATGAAAGAATTAGGAAACCTTTTCCCCATTCCTAACTTCTTACATCCTCAGTTTACAAACGACTTCCTATTGATTAGGTTGTTTGCTCCATTTAGTCTTTCATTTCCATTGAGTAATTGACGTTCCTATGTACCCCCTCCGTCGTTTCTCTTGCAAAATACCAGGGCACGAGGCCTGAGGTCACCTCCACCATGATTGCACTCTCCTAAAAGTCAAAAGTTCCTTTTCCAACGTCAAAATCTAACGCTTCGAATGAGTGTGCGAGTGGTGGTGTTGCCTCTATCCGCGGAGAAGGGCCTCCCTCAACAGCTACCAACAACCCTCTCCTCCCCCATTTCATACCTGCTCCTTCCCTTCTAGGTCGAAATGGAAATCGTATCCAAATTATGGTAATACGATGAACTATTTTAACTAATATTAGAGCAATCTCAATCTCAGATATCAATTGTCCATTTTGGGAAGAACAATAGCAAAAAATGAGAATTGTGTCAATAAATTTATACATTGATTAATAAAGTAATAATACATACATTGATGTCATAACTTTATGCTGCAAGAAAAACTTTTCTGCTACCATATCCTAATGATTGAAATGCTTTTCTTTTTCTTTCGGTACAGGAATGTGTAGGAAAGAGTAGTGGTTGAATAAGGGGGAGATGTGCCATTGTTATACATTTCCTCGGTAAATTTCATGTGATGTGAGTTACTGGTTTAAGTAAGTTACAGAGGTTTAAGTAATGACTAATAATGGCAATAATCTTGGCTAGTATTTATCAATTTGTACAGAAAGAAGTATTCATAGACTGATTGGGCTGAATTGACTTGCTCCATCGCGATGCATCCAAATCAATAGCATTCTGACTCGGAGAGTAAAGTAAGGGCTTACTTCTCATTTTGCCTCACTTCAAAAGTTTTCGGTGGCAAATATCGGAGGGGATGAGAAGCAAACCAGCCTCCGGATGTATGTATAAAAATATATAAATAAATATTTGGTCATGAATTTGATTGACACAATTCCCATTTTTTTGTAATTTTTATTCCCGAAAAGGACAATTAAAATAAATCCACAATGGGCAATCCACAATCCACAAGTTAAGTTAAATAAAATTCCGAGTGGCATTTGGTGGTGATTTCATTTCTACAACAGATGATTTGACAACTGCGTAACCAAGTTAAGAATTACTTCATTAAAAGAAGCAAGCTTTGGAAACTACTTAGCAAACCTGAACTTATATTCCGAAAAAAATATTTCCCGAAGCAGGATTTGAACCATAGAGGATAAACTTTTGGAATATACTTTAGAAATATTGGAACTTGGACCACACACTATAACCACTCGGCCATTCTAATGATGACGAATGATGATGTTTTTCTCCGTTATTGTACTTAATCAGACACTTCCTTCAATCATAACCTCCTACTATTAAGGTCGCTTTAGCACGAAAATGTTCGAGCGGTTAGAGAGTCTTAGGGGAATTCACTAGTAATAATATAAGTACCAGAACAGAAATTTTAGGCGATTGAAATAAGATTGGAATCATAGGGAATTGTGACTAAAATGGGCAATCGAGCATTGCAAAGTGTGGCCAAATCATCGATTAGGTGAATAATTTGGAAACCTTTTCACCATTTCTTACATCCACAGTCTCATAACGACTTTCCATTGATTATCTTGTTGTTTCCTTTGAGTCTTACGTTTCCATTGAGTCATTCACGTTCATATGCACCCCCTCCATCGTTTCTCTTACAAAATATCAGGGCACAAGGCATGAATGAACCTCTCACATGACTGCACGCTCCTAATAGTCAAAAGTCCCTTTTCCGTCGTCAAAATCTAATGCTTCTCATGGGTTTGCGACTGGGGACTCTATCCTCGGAGAGGGCCTCCCTAACTTAACAGCTACCGTCAACTTTCTCCTTCCTCATACCTGTTCCTTGCCCCTCTGCGTTTCCTAATGATGGTGAGACTGTTTTAACTAGTATAACAGCAATTTAAGATATCTACAGTCCTATCCGGGAGTATAATTGAAAAGAATGATGTCATAAATTTCAGCTACCAGAAAAAAAGTTGTTTTTTGTTTCTTCTACCATATACATGATGGTTGAAAAACATTATTTTCCCTTTCGGTTTATGAAGGCGGAGAAAAGAAAGGTGGTGGAAAAAAGTGAAAGTGTGACTTTCATGTATATTGGCTCAGTAAATTTCATGCGATACTATGTAATCTACTGAGTATACCTCGGTACAGCAGACTTCATTTTCATTCTGAGCGAATAAAGTAAGGGATTACTCCTCATCTTGCCAAGCTCACTTCAAATTCTCACCTCATATTTTGATAACTATCCTTCTTTAACTGCACGTCGGGCGAACTAATTCTGTGCCGCTTAAGTCTGATATGCTGAAAAACCATGTATGAGATGCAAAGAATGAACCTTCTTTAATATTTTCACCTTTCCTCTCAAATTAAACAACGTTTAATCCAATTCCAAATACACGTATTACTTGTTTGATTCAGAATAGTTTAATTCCTGGCAATTCTTCGATATACTAAACAACTTAACTGCGGGAGGTAAAAGTCTTGACCTCGTATCTTTCCCTTCATTTGACGGTTAACGCGTTTCCTAATCCTCTCAAAACTATTACTGTTCAATTTGTTCATAAATTGCGCTCGTCTTTTTTGGACAAATTCGTTCTATTTAATAAATCAATAAAGTAAAATCGATGCAGTTCACCTTATGTTTGGGCTCTCGCATAGTCCAACGCTTTCGACATTGGCGAGCTATCGAGCCACTTCTGTGTTTACTCTACAATCATAAATTTCAGTCAAAGTGATACGCGAAGCCCTCCTAGTATTCCCTGTTTTCCGATAAGATGTAATGACAATGTTACTCATCCTGAGAGGGTTGAAAAAAATGATGAGAGTTATTTAATTTTTCAATCCAAGATCTTTAGATTTTATCAGCTTAGTTTCGGCTAGTAAATACTTTTTAGACCTCGTCATTTGTAAGGAAATCAATGTTTATTGATAACGCGTTCAAATTGAATTAGTTGTGAGTCGGCATTTTCTAATTATCTGTACTCAGCTGACGTTAGTTGGAGAAGAGAGATTGTTTTATTTATTTAACGAAGCAACGGCAGAGGAAAAGGATGAGTCAAATAATGCGAGAATTCGAATGCTACTGAAAATTACTGGTGGTAGGATGCAAGGGAAAAAAGATAGGAGATTTCTTTGTGATCCTTCATCAGTAACCCGTTTTTGATATTTTTACCTTTCATTCGGCTGAGTAAAGAAGCATAGAACTTGTATTTCGGGGCAATGGAACTGATAATCCCAATTTAAAATAAATCCATAAGGAGAGAAGATAGGTTTAATAAAATTCTGAGTGAAATTCAGATTAATAGTGGAAGATTTTATTTCTGCGAAAAATGATTCCATGTGACTAATGCCATAATCATGTTTCAACTAACATCGTATTTTTAAGTCATTGCCTTGATGCTTCGAATGCTTTCTCTGAAAGAGGGAATTTACCCAAATGACCTTATGTCGATAGTTCTGGAAGGACATCATCTTAGTAATGTGTTCATTCGAGAGTATGGTTCAGAGAAAAAAAAAACTTCCATCAAAAATGCCGTTCGGTTTGTCGAATGGTATTCGTCGCCTTGTCATCGCCGGCAAATATCAATTGTCCCTTTCGGGAAGAAGAATTTAAAATAAAATGAGAATTTTGACGATCAAATTCATGACTAAATATTCATTTATATATATTAATAAATATTTCCAAGAAGAACTACAAAACCGAGAACCCTTAAACTTTCAAGCGGCACTGATAATCTCTGTGTATGTAATTATAAATTAATCTTTCCATTGCCAGTATCTCCCTTGAATTATGCATGGAATTTACAAGGAGAGGGACTAATGTGGATGGCGATTTTGAGACGAGACCTGAATAGCGTGACAGAGAATTGAATATAAAAATTACTGTTTTTGCCCTTTGTGTTCCATATTACTTGTCTGCTTATTCAGCCACTTCCTTGAATCATTATCTCCTTCTTTAAGGTCTGGGTAATATCAATGTGGCCGAGCGGTTAGTGTGTATAGTTTCCAAGCTTATTCTCGTAGGTTCAAATGCCGTTTAAGGAAAAATTTTTACATTGTTCGTTCCAACTGAAAATAAATCTTGAAGGAAAGTAGTTATAATGCATTGATTGGGGTTTCTCGTCGATGAGAAAAAGACTTGAGAGGGCAAATCCTCGCTCCAACTATTATCGTATTTTTTTAGCAGTTGCCTTGGTGCGTCTAAACATTCGGTAAAACGTAGAATGTCTTGCATAAATATCTGATTTCTATATCTATAGTTACTAGAAATCTACTGTTTCAATCATTCTCTAAAAAAGACACTTTAACTTTTACTTTTATCCACTGTAACTTTCTTGTATGAATGAACTTCGCGACAGAGGCTCACAATTCAATTCATTGATAAAAAGGAGAATTGCCTCTTACTAACATCTTTACTCATCGAGTATCGAAATTAATAGTTACTAACTCAATGCTTTTGCTTCCTTTCCCACGGTCTTCATTATTTAGTAATAGTGACCGATGATTAAAGAAGATGCAATCGAGCATTTCAAAGTGTGGCCAAAACATTGATTAGATGGAATAATTTGGAAACCTTTTCTGCATTCCTTACTTCATGCATCCATAGTTTCTAAACAACTTTCTATGAATCATATTCAAGAGTCTTTCGTGAAGGGATGTGAGGTCGTTCATGTCTCAATTAACTGTTTATTTATGTCTTAATTCGGGATTATGAGTTCGCTGAAAGCCTTGCTAGTGGCAATGACGTTCTATGTATGCATTTATATATTTATTAGTATATTTATTTATCTATTGTAAGTAGCCCCATTAAAGTATACGTTGAACTAACAAGGAGAGATTCTCATGTAGAATGCCGATTTTAAGACAAGACCTGTATGACTGAACTGAGGAATGGGAAAATAACTGTTTTTTCCTTTAGTGTTTCTCTCCGTTAGTTAAACTCTATTAAACAAGCTTTGGAAACTTCTTAGCAAACCTAAACTTAATTTTCCGAAAAAAAAATTTCCCGGAAGAGAATTCGAACCACAGAGATAAAATTTTGGATTGTTCTTTGGATATTTTGAAACGTTGGACCAGACACTCTAACCACTCGGCCATTCCGATGATGACGAATGGAAAGATTATAATTATAGAGAAGGATTGATTAATTTCACTGCTGAAGGCCAGATAATGTCAGATAATATGACAGATGCATTTTAATTAATCTTTGACATTTTGAGGTTTTTTTAAATACATCAGATGCATGCGATTATATTACTACATTTTTCTATAAATTAAATTAATTTTCGTCATTTTGAAGGAGGAATTCAGTAGTTGTGATATAAGTACCAAAACAGAAATTTAGGCAACTGAAATAAGTTAGGTCTTATGTAAAAAAAGGGCTAGCAATTATTGCAAAGTGAGGCCAACACATCCTTAGAGAAAAGAATTTGGAAATCGTTTCCCTCGTTCCTTACTCCTTACTTCCACAGTGTCATAACGACTTTCCATTGATCATATTGTTTCCATTGAGTCATTTATGTTCATATGTATCCCCTCCGTCGTTTCCCTTTGGAAAACACCAGGGCATAAGTCCTGAGATCACCTCTCCCATGCACTGCACGCTCCCAAAGTCAAAATTCCCCAACCCCACGTCAAAATCTAACGCAACGAATGACTGTGGCAGAGGCCTCTATCCGCGAGGAAGGCCTTCCTCAACAGTGACCGTCTACCCTCTCCTCCCCCATTTCGTACCTGCTCCTTTGTCATATCTCTACGTCGAAAGAGAAATCGTTCTCTAATGATGGTGAGACGATGAAGTATTTTAACTAAAATAACAGCAATTTCAAATATCAGTTATCCTTTTCGGGAGGAATAATAGCAAAAAATGAGAATTGTGAAAATAAAATTTACATCCATTGACGTAATGACTTTCAGCTGCCAGAAAAAGATTTAGTTCTGTTTCTGTTACCAAATCCTGATGAGTGAAACACTTTTTTTTCTATTTCAGTACAGGAATGTGTAGGAAAGAGAAGTGCTGGAAAAGAGGGAAATTGTGACGTATACATTCCCTCGGTAAATTTCATGCGATACTATGAAAGTGAATGAGGTTTAAGTAATTCTTAATAATGACAAAAATCTTGGCTAGTCTTTATCAATTGGTGCGGAAAGAATTATTTATAGACTGATTGGGCTGGACTCATGGGTTCCCTCCATCGGTAACATTCTGACTCAGCGAATAGAGTAAGGGCTTACCTTTATCCTCATTTTGCCTCACTTCAAAAGCTTTCGGTGGCCAATGTCGGAGGGGATGTGAATCTAACCAACCTCCGACAGAAAAAAGTCGCAATGATCCTTTTTTAACATCTTATCTTACCTTTCATCTTACCAATAATATCTTAACTTTCTTCTGAAATTATAAAACGGTAAAATTGGTTATAAATAGTTTAATTCTTGGAATTTTTCATATGCTTAACAACTTAACTGCGAGAGGTATCTTGACCTCGTACCCTTCCCTTCATTTGACGGCTAACGCGTGTCCCAATCCTCTAAACACAATTCCTGTTTAAAATTGTTCATAACTTGAGCCCACATTATTTGGACGAATTAGTAATTATAAATTAAAGAAGAAAATTCTATGATGAAAACCTTATATTTAGGCTGCCAGTTAGCCAAAACTTTCGATCTTGGCGAGCTCTCGAGGCACTTTAATATATACCATACAGTCATATATTTTAGTCGAAGAGATGCGCGAAGTCCTATTAGTTTTCCCTGTTTTCCAAGAAAGCGTTGAGACATCTAAGAAATCTAAAATTAAAATGAGAGGTATTTCATTTTTCAATCCCCAATCTTGTAATTTGTGATAATATCAAGGTATGTTGATAACTCGTTTTAAATTAAATTAGCTGTAGGTTTTAAGTCAGTATCTCCTAATTTTGTTTACCCTGCTGGATATGGTCGGGGAAGAGAGTTTATTTATTGAATTAAGAAAGTGATGGCAGAGGCAAAGTCAAATTATGAAAGGAAATCCATTCCTCTAAGTATTTGACTCCTACTTTCTTATCTCTTATTAAAAATACGAGAAAAAAGTATATCAAGAGAAATATTATTAGATTAACAGATTCTCCGGTGGGATGGGGATAAGGTAAACTGACGAACCATAAAAGTGGAGGAATCAAGGGCTTCCGCTTAGCCATTTGGGCAGCACGCTTCACTTTGTTGAAAACGGTTCCGTGTTCGATCTCTGGAGGAAATCCACGCGCAACGAATGTCAGCACAGAGTTGTCATGATTAGTTCTTCATTTATTTATTCCCAAACGTTTAATTTCCATTTCCCGTTCATTTTTATTACCATTATGGATTCTCGCGCGGGATTTTCCAAGTGGGGCCATTCGATCGATGCGATGAGAGAATCTGGAAATTCTTTTCTCCTAACTTACTTCTTACATCCATTCTTTCATAACGACTTCCCATCGATTATCTCCTTTCATACAGGAGTGTGTATATCCTTGAGCCTTTCATGCAAGAGTTTCAGGTTGTTATCTACCCCTTCGTCGTTTCTCCTACAAAAACCTAGGCACGCGGCCTGAGACTCCCTTCGCCATGCACTGCAAACTCCTGAAAGTCAAAATTTCTATCTATTAGAATAAGTATGCGAGTGTGGTGCCTCAATCCTCGAAGAAGGGTCTTCCTTCCTGAAAGGAATACATCAACCCTCCCCTTCTCCCAGTTGTTACCTGCTGTACGTTGAATGGGAAATCATTCTCAAATTATGCCCGAGCAAAGAACTGTATTCTAATTTTACAGCGAATTCAAATATCGATTGTCCTTTTCTGGAGGAAGAATTGCAAAGAATGAGAATTATATGTGTACAATTCATGCCCAAGTATTTATTTCTGTATATTTATAAATATTTTATTGAAGTACGAATGTTTCTGCTGCCATTTCTTGATGAGAGCAATATTTCTTATTCGTCATTTGGCAAAGGGTAGAGGAAAGTATGACTTAAATAAACATTGATTCGATATAGTTTATTGCCTTGATGCTATGAAATTTACTGAGTGTTGAATGATACTTAATAAAAGCAGTAAATTTCTTGTCGAGCTGTTTTCGAATGGTGCGGCAAGAGTTATTCATAGAGTGATTGGGCTGCACTTATGTGGACTAACTCCTTCGGTATCCTTCTAGCTCAGCGAGGAAAGCAATGGTCAACCACTTCTCATCTTGTGTAGTAAGCCTCACTTCAAAATCTTTCTTTTGGTAGCCAACGATGAATGGGGATCTAATCTGCCTTCGGGCAGTTGACAAATGTCCTTTTCTGACATTATACATTTGGTGACTTTCCTTCTTTAACTAAACGACGGGTGAATTAATTCTATATAACTCAAGTCTTACCTATTCTTTGATATGCTTAACAACTAAGTATGCGAATCAAAATTGTTGACCTCCTTTACAACATATGCGGAAATTTGACGAGTAACTTGTCGATCGCATCCTCTCAATAATATTGCTGTTCAAAGTTGGACATAATAAAGCCTATATTGCATGAAATAATTAATTCCATCTTTATAAATCAGTGCAGAGAAATCGATGAACATCAATCTTATATTGTAGTCAAAGTGAGGTGCTAAACCCTCCTCGCTTCCCCTGTTCTGCGATGAAACATTAAGGCAATTTAACTGATACTGAGAGAACTGAAATTAAGATGAGAGGAATATATTATTTCGATTCTCTATCAAATTCCTTATCCTTCCATAAAGCTATCAGCAAATTGCACGAAAGAAATTACGATCAAGTGGAAATGTTTCCTTATCATTCTGATTTTCATCATTGCAGTTATATTTTTCTTTGACACAATAAAGCAAGTAAGGAACATAAATATATCTAGCTGGAGATCGGGAGAAAAGGGAAAGGATTTGGTATATTTAAGAGAATTTTTTCATCCCGTTATAGGAACTTGTAGGCAAGGGCATATGTGATTCCGCCTCTATGAGGCATCGTTCACGGCCACGACCTCAAGGTAGCACCGGTCATACAATGAAGTGTTAAGGAGAGTATTCCATTATTCTGTATATATAGTATTATAATTCTGTATATGTATTGTAGAGTTTACATAATCCGATGAGGAATGTGCAATACCATTTCCGTTACGTTGCGAAATTATAAATCTTCATTACAGCTGTAGATAAATTAACAAATACTGAAAACTGAAAGAGAATAACTTAAAGGTGATTTTTTAATTGTAATATCTGAGATTTTCTACCATACTAAAAAACAGGAAAAGCTCAAACACTTTGAAAATTTTCAAGGGAATTCTGACTTTCAATTCGTAATTGAAATGCTCAGTATTTCGCAATTCCTCAGAGAAATGTTCCAAATGAGAAGATAACTCAGGAATTGAGATTATTCATCATAGCCCTCATCAGTGAACCGTTGATACAACTTCATTTATAAAAAAATCAGATGGGCTTAACCCTAGATTCTCCGGGAAATGTAGCAATCTCTCTGTAAATTCTCGAATGTATTTGACCTTCACGATCACGTTTAGGTCAAATCCAAATTAGTAATACATATGAACGAACTTAGGGAAAATAAATAAATAAGAAATTAATCAAGACGATTCTGCGATGGAATTCACTTTTAGCGCATCTGTTATATTTAGAATATTTCACGGATGTCTGCAGTCTAAAATCTAATATGCGTCCTTCCGCATTACATGAAAGAAGTGAATTTCAAGATGCATAGAAAGGTTTTAAGAAGTCTTGATTTGTAATCACGACCAATGGAAGGAAGTAATGCATTATGCACGGGGGTCTCGGTTTATGTATAAATCATTTCCCCTAATAAACCAGTGATACTCAGTTTGAAGTGTTCGTTTTTTATATTCTAATTTTCACAAGTGAAAAGCGTAAAGTAAAACTTTGGAGAGAACTCTCTTGTTTGACGTAATCGAACCTGTTGCATCTATGCATGAGAACCATAATTGTTGACTTTCTTTGCGTTATACGCCGAAATTTGACGGATAACATGTGATCCCATAATTTTGCTGTTCGAAATTGTGCAGAAATAGAGCTTGCATTCCATGAACGAAATCATTCCAGTTTTATATATCAATGCATAGAAATCGATGACCATCAAGCGTATGTTGTAGTCAAAGAGAAGTGCAAATCCACGTTTTCGCTGTAATGCGACGAGACGTACTGACTGATTAACTGATTCTGAGAGAGCTGAAAGATGAGAGGAATTTGTTACTTCGATCTTAAAGCTTCGATTTTATCACTATATTTTCTGCAAATAAATTTTTTGGCTTAGTAATTTGTAAGAATTGATGGTTATTGTTAAGGCGTTTGAAATTGATTTAGTCGTAAGTTATAATTTGGCTTTTCATACGAATGTATGAAAACCTCTCACCCTGCTTATGATGGTCGAGGTGGATTAAACCATAATTTTTTATAATCCACCGCCGTAAATATTCAAGGGAAAAGTAGGATGGGGAAAAGACAGTGAAGAATACAAAGAAGTTATATTTTACAAAGGGTGGGACAAATTAGTGTGGAGGAAAGAATAATACAATTGAATGGCTTATGACAAGTTGTTACTATCAGTGATTACGACAGGCGTCAGTGATTACTTATTATCAATAATCTCAGTTTTGATACTTATATTTGTTTAAGATTTTCACAAAAGGAGTTACTAAAAGATTTAAAACATTTGTCTCAAGAAAACTCTTCCATCCCCTTTAATTTCAAATAAATCCAAGTACGACAAAATACGTCCAAGAGAAAGGAGAGATTTCATCAAAATTACCGTGAAGTGTGAGATTAGAACTCATGGTAGTCATAGTTCTTTTAGTTCAATTGCTGCGATATGAGTATTTTCATTGGTCATTAGACTTTCTTGTGGTTGCATTAGATTTTATAGTACAGGTAGAGGGGTTCCCTTCTTTTTTTCCTCCTGAACTATTGGAGGGGTAACTCTCAAAGAGGAGTGCTTTGAGGAAGGGGGTGAATAAATCATCATCTCCCTTCTTACCCTTCCATCTTTCATTCCCCTCTTTTTCCGCCTATAAAACGCCTGCATTTTGGGTACCGCTCGTCAATCAGCGTCTGGAGTTCAGTTAGGAAGAATACTCGAGCAAGATCTGCTCACCTCTGAAGTTCGCCGGAATTCTGCTAGAATCTGATCAGTTACGACTTTGCACTGTGCACCAGCGAACTTCTACGTTCTCTGCGCTTTCAAGACTTCTTTGAAATCTACGCTGGAAACATTACAGAACTTCAGGATCGCTAGGAAAGAGAAGTTAACCTCAGGAGCAACCCAGGAGGAAGAACATTCAGCAAATGTAAGTTTGCATTATTTTTCACTATTTTTCAAGTTTGCGATACATTTGCTGGAGTAGTTCTACGTGTCGTGAAGGATAACTTTCGCGAAATTTAACATTTTAAAATTCATTTACGAATTTTTTAGATTCGGTGATTCTGGAAAATCCTTTGCAGTGTTTAGTGTTTCGCGGGAGTTTTCAATTTCGAATATTTTGCGAAGATCTAATAGTGTTTCTTTTACTTGTGCCTAATCACAATCTAGAATAATTAAATTTGTAAAACCGTAATAAATGCACTGCTGTTAGTTTAAATAGTTATAATTATCGCACAGTCGTTTTCGGGTTTGCTGTTTAGTGTCTTGCATTCGGAATCGGTTTTTTATCGAACGTGCAAAAGCCTGAATTCTTGATAAATAGTTGTCATATAGCTATGTTGTAAATCTTAGCCTTCAAAATTTCGCTGCACAAAGAGTTCCTTAGTTTGCTTAAATATTTAATTAGCTTGTCCTGTGCTGCAATTATTTAGAGAAACTGTATTTAATTGCTTAACTTTCTAGTAATGAATCTACTTACTTTGCATTAGTTTAGGTGAACTTTATCACCATATATAAAATGTTTAAATTTCCGAAAAAGTTATTGGCCAAATATTCTCTTCATAAACAAACATTACCGCACCGTCGCAACGACTCGTCCTCTGAAATTCTTTAAGTATTTGATTTTGTCAAAACTTGTTGAACTCGACTTCGATTATAAACTTAGTTGTCCGGTTGTAACTGTACTAATTGTAGATGTTTCTTTTAGTTTCTTCGTGAATTTTTTCCGTTGATACAAAATTATCTTAGGTTGTCTAATTCTACTAAGTTTTTGTTTTCGGGATGCAAGACAACTTATTTTCGAGCAGCAAGGTAAAGTGCGTGTGTTGAATTAAATTATTTTGGATTAAAATTGTATTTTTTAGCAAAGTCGGGAAGCTTTGATATTTTTTTTCCGTTGTATCCTTGTTCGTAGGGAGGGGAGTGTAAGAGGGGAGGAATCGTGGATGAGGGGAGGAAAACAATGAAACTTCATACTGATTAGAAGATGTTACTGTAGAGTTTGGCGAAGATCTGCACTTCAACAGCAAGTTGAAAAAATCGAGCATCCAACAGAGTTGAGAAGTGCCGTAAGTGCAGTGTCATAAGTGTATCTATTTTTTTCTAGTTTTCTCTTTTTCTTTTGGGATAACCTATTTCGTTCATTTCAGGCGGAAAATATCGTTGATAGTTCATATTTTTGAAGCAATGAAAACTTGGCGTGGTGACCCGCAGAATGAAATTTCAAGATGTATTGTGAAAAATCTAATATCTGGAACATCTCTACGAAGGATTCCGAATTGGTACTAGTTTTGTATTAGCATGTAAGGTGACATCTAAATTTGAGCAAATTTCTATTCTAAAAAATTGATAGTCTAAGTTCTCAATTTCTTTATCGTATGGATGCTAATAGAATCTCTTTTTAGGATGTGGTGAATTCCTGCGAACGGAACGTACAGAAACTTGCTGATGTTCATTCAACCCTTCAAGTCTTGTCTGCTGCGAGCTATCATCTATTCTTCCTGCTGAATCATCAGATTCGACGTGCATCAGGGAACTTCACGAGAATCGTCGTGCATCAGGGAACTTCACGAGAATCGTCGTGCATCAGGGGAACTTCACGAGAATCGTCGTGCATCAGGGGAACTTCACGAGAATCGTCGTGCATCAGGGGAACTTCACGAGATTCGTCGTGCATCAGGGGAACTTCAAGAGATTCGACCTGCATCAGGGGAACTTCTGTGACTCTACGTGCATCAGGGAACTTCTTGAGATTCGACTTGCATCAGGGAACTTCTTGAGATTCGACTTGCATCAGGGAACTTCTTGAGATTCGACTTGCATCAGGGAACTTCTTGAGATTCGACTTGCATCTGGGGAACTTCGGACATCTTCTGCGCTGCAGCCATCGCGGAACCTCTACTCAGGACCACTACGGCTGAGGCACAATGGCAGCATCCCCGCGAAGATTCGGCAAAGGTAAGTGCGATTTCTTTAATTGTTCCAGTCGGCGATTCTTTTTTCCGAAACAGCGGTGCCGGTGGAGAGCTTTCGGAAAACATCCTTTCTTTCAGTTGGAGTGCTTGTCCAATTTAGGCATCTGTATTATAGGTGATGCCGTCCTGCGATTTTTAGTGTCCTGATCTCTGGGTTTAGCTAGGTTGCGCAGTACAATAGTGCCTGTCGGCTTTTTTCTTAATTGCCATATTTAATTCGTGTTACTATTGCCGAAGGAATTGAAGTGGTAAACGCAGCATAGTCGGTGGTTTTTTGTTGTGCTTCAAGTATCGGCGTTATTTTCAAAATGTGATCTTTTAAAAGGAAAAATTTCTTAGGTTTTGGCCGGAATAAACTCCTTAGTTTTTCAGCGAATAAATTATTTAATTAAGAGTTCAATTTATACCAGGCATTTATCGAAAGCTAGGCTGTTCTGTATCAGTGGATATAAACGGGGAAACTAATTTTTCAGTCCGGTTGAATTTATTTGCGAATAGCGGCTCTTGCATTAGAAGTATTCCACTTTCTTAATATCTCCGTTATTTACATTGAAATTTCTTCATTCTCTCGCGATAAAGTAGTCTTTTCGTCATCTCCTTTCCATTCCTGTTCCAATCAGTCTTTCATCTTATATTACAGTACCATTTATTTAGATTCGTTCAATTGGTTGCGTTATTACGTAAGCGGATTTGTTTCTTTAGAGCAGGACTTCATTCTTATTAAAGCCATTTTGATCCTCAATCCTTGCAGCAACTAGATTTTTGCATCGTTACAAAACCTTGCTGTGCAAGATTTTGTAATTATCCCATCCATCTTAAATACTACTTGGATTTATTCGGTTACTCTTCTCGTCATCTGAATCTCGTCCTTGCATTCATTTTGTAGCATCTTCATTATTCTTTTGTTAGTATCGCTCTTTTCTTGATCATCTCATTTAGATTCTCAATTTTTAGCTTTGTCTCCTGTTCAGATATGGTTGTTTCCATCTGTTAGATTCTGTACTAAGCTATTTTATTCTATTTCTATTTCATCATTTTAAAGGTTATTCTTTCCCTTACTCCTTGCAGAAATTTAATTTCTTTGAATTTCGAGAGACCTTGTTTCATGATATTATTTTGTAATTTTCCCCTATCGTAAATGTGACTCGTTCAGTTACTCTTCTTGTTATTTGCATTCTCTAACCTTTATTTCTCTCCGTGTAGAAATAGTATCGCTCTTTTATTTATAATCTTGATTGGATTTTAAATTTTTAACTTCACTGATACAAATTTACTTGTATGATAATCTTTCGATTGCCAGTATTCTGTTAGGGTTTTCTCATTTGATATATAATTAATCCTTCCTAAATTCACAATCTTGAAAAATAAATAATTTCTTAGGTTTTAGCCGGAGTAAAGTACAGAAAATTTATCCGCGGAAAAAGTGTAAAGCGTGTAATTCTTATATTTAATTAAAAGTTTAATCTATACCAGAAATTATAAGGGAATTACCAGTGGATAGGAACGGGAAACAATTTTTTCAGTCCAGTTGAATTTCTTTGCGAACAGCGGATCCTGCATTAGAAGTATTCCAGTTGGTTTTCTTTAAATGCGAATAACGGAGATATTGAAATCTTTCCTTGTCTCGATAGTCTTTTCGCCATCTCCTTTCCATTCTTGTTCCCTTAAGTCTTCTCTTAGTCTTATTTTCCAGTACTATTTATGTAGATTTGTTCCATTGATTACGCTACTATGCAAGCAGATTTCTTATTTCTTTGGAGCCGAATTTAATTTAATTTTGCTCCCCACTCCTTGCAGCAATTAGATTTTTGCGTCGTTTGGAAATGTTGTTACACGGGATTTGTAATGGTCTCATCCATCTTAAATGCTACTCCAGATTTATTCGGCTACTCTTCTCTTAATTTGCATCTCGTTATTGCATTCCATATTTTGTAGAATCTTCATTATTCTTTAGACAGTGTAGCTCTTTCCTTGATCATCTCTTTTAGATTAAAATTTTTAGCTTTATCTCCTGTTCGGATATAGTTGTTTCTTTCTCTACTCTGCTCTAAAACTATTTTATACTATTTTAATTATTTTAAAGGTCCTTTTCCATACTCCGTCCAGAAATTTAATTTCTTCGAATTTTGAGAAACCTTATTTCATGATATTTTTTCCCCCTATTGTAAATATTACTAATTCAATTACGTTAGGTATTTTCATTCCATTACTTTATTTTCTCTTCCAGTGTATAGCATCCTCTTTTTCTTTATGATCTCTCTTAGATTCTCAATTTTTAACTTTTTCTCTTTATCATACGATATATGAATGTATGAAAAGCTTTCAATGTTAGTTTCATTCTGCTAGGGCTTTCTCGCAATTTTAAAATTGCTCCTTGCCAAATTAACAATCAGATTAATTTAGAAGAGTTGGGCTTTCCCCCCTCTCCCATGTTGTAATCCTTTCATGAATTTTCTCTTGCAATGATTTAACTTCTTGCATTTCTCAAGAACACTATGTAAGGTGTTGGGATTATTCACGTTTTCGGAAGTTCTTTTCCGAATTGCCTTTAGGAAATTTTTTTTTCTTTTGATTAACACACCTGCATTCAGTTCTTTTTCAACTGTTATAATTAGGGTAATGACTTGTCATTAAAGAACCTTCTATTAATCTTCTCATTATGCTTGCTCCTTCATATTCCCGAGTATCTTAATGCTTGTCATACTTCCAGGCTTCTCGTTTCTCTTTAGTATTCTTTTCTATATTTTGAGATGTTTCATAAAATGTCCTTTGCTACCTCCAGGACAATAGTAATAGATTGGTATAATGCCTAAGCTTACTTCTCATTGAATTTCACCCTTATAGGCAATCTGTGCTTGCAGCCCCATTCCTTGACTTAGATATTTGATAGGTCTTTATATGTTACTCTCATACATCTTGTAGAAAAATTTCCGAAGAGATGTGAGATGGCGTTTTTTTATCAGTTTTACCTTTTTAAATTTATCAGGAAGTATTGTACTTGATATTCTGAATTCCAAAACAGGTTTCAACAAAGTTTCAGGTTAGATTGGCGACCTTTTTATTTTATGCAAAGGTAACTTGGAATGGCCTTTCATAAGAGTGAAAGTTCTAAAACTGTTTGATAGGAAACTAGCAAATAGTAGTAAACTACCACGATCAGGACATCTGATAGGGTTTCTTAGTTTATCATCTTTGTATACTTGGTCCTTCCAAAAATTAATTTCACCATGCATCTTTGAGAATTTTTGGTTTACAGGACATCTTAATTGATTCTGCACCTATTGGCCCACTTTGAGATGTTTGTGTATATCTTTCAAGCATTTCTTTCAATAAAATTTACTTGTCAATAGGTGCATTTATTTGGATTTGGAAGGATGAAATGTGTAGTAAATTCTAATTTCTAGGTATGTGAATACTTATAAAATATTTCTTGCTTTGAAACTTGGTTTCAAGAATGTATAATGTAAAAGGATTGTAAAGTGTTTTGTATTTAATAATGTGAAAATTTTTTAGTTCAATAAAATACTTCAAAATAAAAATTTTTTCTTTGGAAAATACTATTACCACAACCTGTGTAAACTGCTCCATGTATCAAAGATAGTTTTTCTTTTTTTTTTCTTCTAAGATCAGGAACATCTGCAATCCAGCTGCTTTTGCAAATGATGAATTATTGATTAATTTTGGTCCTTTGTGTTGATTTGAATTTGATTATTTACTTTTTGTTTTTTCTTTCCTTTGTCTCTCAAAATTTTATTTTTGTGGATATTTTTAACTCGTTTCATTAAAGAATTGTTAATCTTTGCTTAGTATTTTTTTGATTTCCAATTTTTAAACTGTTTCATTCAATGTTCAGATGTATGTTTTATAGCTTATTGAATGTGTCAATTTTAATTCTCAAAGTTCATTTGATTTTTTGAGGTTTTTATTTTCTTATTAAACTTTCAAGCATTGATTTGAATTTCTTATGTTAGAATTTTGATAGTTAAGAAAAATTTAAACATGAATATGTTAAGTTATTTGGAGAAACAAATTTTGTTTTTGAATCTGTTGATTCTAATCAATTCTTAAAAATTTTCGCATATAAAATGATGTTAATCTTTCAAATTTCTTTATTTTTGTGACTTAATTTTGTTTTCCATTTTAAATATTTTACATGTTTTCCTCATTCCAAATATGTAGGCTTTTTGTATTCTAGGTCTAAATTCTTGTTAAAATTAGAAAAAATGTAAAATTGTTACAAGTTGTTGTATTTTTTAGTATTTAGAAACCAATTTGTGTGATTTTTGATTTGTAAACAATGTTAAATATTTACTGTAACTTTTTGTAGTGTACTGATTTGTAAACCAAATTGTGAGAAATGTAAAAAAATGTAAAATGAACAAGTGAATAAAGAAATTTTTACCAAAATAATTTTGTGGATTTAAATCGTTCACGGAAAAAGAAGGCTTATCAGGGCGGAGACTATCTCGAAAGTCTTTCGGTTGACTGTTCGAGATAGAAAAGTTTTACAAGGTCTTAGGATTTTTCCAGGGATTTTCATCTGCATGCAGGAGTTGCGTCTTGCAGGAGTTCAGCATCTTGGAAAATTTTCAAAGTCCAACTTGAGAACACGGCATAATATTCTAAGTCTAGAACAGAAGTCTTACTCAAGACTTCTGTTTTGGACTTAGAATATTATGCCGTGTTCTCAAGTTGGACTTTGAAAATTTTCCAAGATGCTGGACTTGAACTTCTGCATGCTGAAATAAAACATTGTACATTTGGATAAATACTTTATTATAACATTTATGCATTTGTCAATTCAATTCAACGAAATACAATTTAAAACTTCCAAATAAGTGGAAATATTCCAAGTCCAAAACACTTATTTCTATCAGAAGCAAGTGTTTTTGGACTTGGAATATTTCACCATGCCCTCAAGTTGGACTTGGAGATATATTTCAAGTTGTTGGACTTGAACGTTTATGCCTTTGTCAATTCAATTACAAAGAAATATAAT
This sequence comes from Pachydiplax longipennis, assembly GCA_036926295.1. Lineage (NCBI taxonomy): Eukaryota > Metazoa > Arthropoda > Insecta > Odonata > Libellulidae > Pachydiplax > Pachydiplax longipennis. The sequence goes on from JAVFKF010000003.1 coordinate 3,896,990, forward strand.
TTTAAACTTGGCCTAAAAATAAAAAATTACATTCATTTGCATATATAATGATGTTGAAATAAAAAATTCTATTCAAAGAAAATATTTTACAACAATCAACTAATGGATAAAAAGAATTATATTTTAAACTTTAAATGCAAACTTCAATTTTGCTTCAAAATAAAATTGCCATTCACAGTTGCATAAAGATATTGAAATGAAATTCCAATTAAAACAAATCAATGATGAATAGAAATTTTATCATAAGAATTCAAATACCTTTTCAAACTTCATATGCAAAACATCAAAAACCAGCATGTTTCTACATGGAAAGTTGGCTGCCTTGTAACTTATGTCTGCTAAAAGTTGATACTTCACAGATAGGTACTTTGTCTTTCACAATGCTGCACTTGCATAGTTTCTATCAGTCCTGTACATGAAAAAATATAACATGTTAAAACTCTACAATTATAATAAACACTTAGAAATTTAATTACTTATTCTCCGTAATAAGATTAGAAGATGAATGGAACATCTGAAGACCCAGCATATAACTTACTCTAAGAAATGATGGATATAAATTTTCACATAGCACATTAAGTTGTGCGACTAAGCCCAAGGTTACCCAAGAATCAGCTAAGAATTAGGAAGAATCAAGAAACAGCTAAGCATTTAGGATTCTCATCTTTCTATGCAAATAGAATGTAATTTAAACAAACTATATCTCTGAGACATTTCTATTACTTTCACTATCAAAACTCATGAATTCACTCAACACACACAATCCAATCTTTTCAGTAAATGCATTAACAAAATGAAAGCTTTTAATTACATTATCAATTGCTTTTTTCTTGTTGCCTCTTCAGCGGACTCTTTTGTAATAGTCTTAAATCTTAACTATGGCTGAAGTTGTAGAACAACTATTAGGTTAAAATATTTTGCATTGATATGAAAGAAAGCCATCATCATTCCTCCTATGCTAATGTAGGAACTAACTACAATAATCAAAATTACTTTTCAGGTTCAATTATAGACCAAGCAGCAATAATATGTTAATACAAACTGGCTACACTAATAAAAGGTCTGAGCAAATGAAGAGTATTAACAACCCACTTACAAATGTTTCTGAGAAAAAATCTTTCCTTTTGAAAAAGTTGCAAATGTTTACCAATCTTAAGAACAGCTTTTGATGGTCAAAATTTAAAGCAGCAAATATATCCTAATATTTCAAATGCTAAAAGACTTTAATTTAATTAAAATCTTGAATTTAAATTCAATCTTACGCTGCACTCAACAATAAAAATTTCTATGTATTCACAGTCTCCTATCACTTGGCTTGAAACCCATTTATGGTCAACTACATGCAAGATCACCAGCTAGCTTTGAGCAAGTATCACAGTAACTAATATTATTACTAATTTGATATTAATTAACATCAACTTCTTTATTCAATAACTTAACATACAAAGGTCAATAGCAAAACAAATTAACAACAATATATATAAATATAATTCAAGTATGAAAAATAAAATTAAGGTCAAAATTTGTTTACATCTACATAAATACCCTGCAAGCCACCTTTTGGCATGTTTCAGGAGGTTTAAATATGATTTGCAGTGATTGTCTGAGTAAAAGATGTAATTTCCTTAAATTTGAAATTCAAGCTTTCACTAATTAATCGATTAATTCAATAATTAAGATGTCATTCATCTCTCGTCATTTATGTGGATTCTATAATTGAGCCCATTTAACAAGATGAATTTTAGACATGCAGTTTTTTGGAGTATTACTAATATTTGAATACAACTGCTTAATAAATTGACACACACACAGTAGTGAAAGAGAAAAAAAGAATAATTATCACACAATGCAAATAATACGTGAATAGATAGTTCCAAAATTTAGGATCACTAAATAAATTTTTCCAGCTAAAAGGAACATACTGAACTCCATAAGGTATAATGAAATATGTATTACAGCCTACAAAACCTTTATAAGAAAAAAAACTATTGAATTGAATAATAATCATTATCTACAAACGTTAATTATTCAATGTACTATTGATGATTCATTTCTTTGCAGTTTCAGTTACATAAATCTTATTCCTTAAACAATCACTTGCACTCATGAAAACTTTTGCATTCTGAATAAAATCATCTTCCTATAATATGCGCAACATAAACAGGAAGTAAAAATATTCTAGGAAAAAGAAAATAATAAAATTAACGCATAAAAATAATCTTTTTCGCAGAACTAAAATACTTGGCCAACTAAAGTGCAGACATTTTTATTACAGAAGGTGTGACCTTAAATTTTGTGGTAAAAAACAAAAAAAAACTTTAAAATATTAAAGAAATAAAAATTCACAATGAAAGAAAACCTCATTCTTCTAGAACTCAACTGGCCCAGAATGCTTTCTTAATAGCTCTATAGCAATGAACATCAAGGGCAAGTACCAAAAAAATTTACAAAAATTTAACTTTAATAAACAAAGATGAAAGTGTTTAAGACTTTGATGAAATGTATGGAATGTAATGTTTAATTGGGAAAAATTTGACAAGTGGTGATGATAACACAGAATTTGCATCTTCATCTGTAAGCTAAAAGTATTAGATGTTCTCAAGACCATTCATTTCTGAAGTCCCCAAATCTATTAGCTTCATCAACTACACTCATAGGAAATTTTGCCTATAGGAAATTCATTTCAAAACCATGCTCCTCAAATTGCTTACTAATATACACAATAGTTAAAAGACATGTCTTAGAAGTTCAGCTAATTGTAAATTCACATAAGAATGCAATGAAATCATCTTTCTAAAATACACATTCTATTTGAACAGAATTTAAAGTATTCTGAAATAAATAAAGTTAACTAATGTTATGTAAATGCATCCTGATCTCAATTGCATGCATTTATAAACATTTTTGATGAAATGGTCTTGAAATTTAAAATTAAAATATTAATAAATAACTATTACAACACAAGTAATACTGGAAAATAGTTATAGCACAATCGTCGAATTAAGAGTTCTCAATGCAAAAATATCTCTTTCTTTTAGGACTCAATCGGCCTACCATTTATTGAAATGCTTTTATAATGGCTCTGCAATGCAAAGTGAGATAATATTCAAGAAAATATTTGAAGAATTGAGGACAGAAGTTTAAAGAAACTATAAAGATAAAATTAAAGATATTCAGCTAAATATTACATGCAAAGAAGAAAACATGCCTAGAGATCTTTGAGACTAACTAATTCAGAGTTTCCAATGTCACTTATTTCTCCAAAACCTCATCTGATCTTATCTAGGTACAAATAAAGGATTTTTCGCTTCCATGAAATAACTCCAATTTCCTACCTTAAAGGAAATTTCTTTTAATTTTCTTATACCTGTTCATTAAACAATATAATCCAGAATCAAGGACTCAAGAGTAAAATTCAGAATAAGACTTAAAAAGAAATACTTCATTGAAACAACTAAGAAAAAGTACACACAACTTTCAAAACTGACATGCTTAGGAAAAGATCTGCCAAGAACGCAGTTGAAATTTAAAAGTAAGTGATTTATCAAAAACTGACCAAAGATAAAATATACCATGCATTCAAACATTATGAGTAAGACTGCATTGCATATCTGAATGTATGCTCTCCCCCAGTAAAAACTTCTAAGTTCCCAAGGTCATTTGCTTCGCTAAAGTTTTCCTTGATAAAAATTTCCCATAAAAAATACATAAATCCGTAGAGTAAAATGATAAAACAATCTCCCCATCCAAAATATTTTCACAACTGAAGAATATCTAATTATAAGACAACTTTAATTTGGCAAGAAGTAGATGTAAATGAAATACGACTATTTCTAACATTTGGATGAAACTGCTTAATAAATTGACACAATACCATTGTTGAGGGGGAAAAAAGAATAATCATTGCATTATACATTCACTGTATGAAAAGATAATAGTTTCAAGATGATGGACAGTGAAATAAAATTTAATCCAAAGAAAATTCTGAACTCCAAAAAGGCATAGGAAAGAATGTATTACAGCCTACAAAACATAATAAGAGAAGAAACTATTGAAGACGATCTACAAGCATTAATTATTCAATGCTCTAGTGATGATTCGTTTCTTTCCAGTTTCAGTTACATTAGTCATATTGCTTAAACAATCACTTGTGATCATGAAAAATTTTGCATTCAGAGGCTAACACTGATATATTGTGCTTTGCACTGTTCACAAAATGCATGATAAATAAAAATAATAATTGTTTTTCGAAAAGTAAGTCATTAAAAACTCGCCAATTTCAATACATAAGAGAATTGTTGTAAAAATAGGTAATTTGTCTAAAACATACAAAATGTATACAAGTAATAAAAGTATTTTGGAATGAATAAAAGAATAAATTCAACCTAAAGAATAATCTTTTTCATGAAAGTAAAATAAATTAGCAGAAGATAAATCAATACCTAGCAAACCGAAATGTAGACACCTGTGTTACAGAATGAATGGACTAAATTTTTGAAGTTAAAAACATAAAATCATAAAAAATTAAAGAAATAAAAATTCATTATGAAAGAAAACCTCTTTCATCTAGAACTCTATTGCCCCAGAATACTTTCCTAAATTTTCCTCTTCTTTAAATTTTCACAAACAAAAATGAAAAATATCAAGTCTATGATGAAATACATAGAAAGTAATATTTAATTGGAAAAAATGTTGCAAATAGTGAAGAATATGAATAATCTAAAAGCTTAATGTACTCTTTTAATGTTCCCAAGGTCATTCGTTTCTTAAGCATGTTGTTAACTAAATCTATCAACTTCTTTCACTAATTGCTTTCACAGGAAAGGGAAAAACAAAAATTTTTTGCCTTAAGGAAATTAATATTAAGATCTTGGCTTTCAAATTGTTTATAAAATAAAATTAAAAAAATGCAGCTAATTATAGTTTTTTAAAAGTTTTCTAACATAAATAAATGAAGTTAATTATACATAAACGCATCTAAGAATCCTGATCACAAACACAAGCAATTATTAAGAAAATTGATGAAATGGGCTTGAATTTCAAAATTAAAACACCAACACGTAACAGTAATTGAGTATGTAATATGTAAGTAAGAGTTCCAAATGCAAAAGTAACTCTCTTCTCTGGAATATAATCGGACTACAATTTGTTCAAACACTTTTCTAATAGCTCCATAATGTCAAAATATAAATTAGAATAAGACTTAAAATGAAACAGTATACTGAAAGAACATAGAAAAAGTACACACAATTTAAAAAAAAAACATGCCTAAGAAAAGATCTGCCAAGAACACAGACAAAATTTCAAAACAGGTGATTTATCTAAAACTGCCCAGAGATAAAAAATTCAATGCATTCAAAATAATGAGTAAAAAACCCCATGAATGTCTGTGTGCAAACCGTCTAAGTTCCCAAGGTCATCTGCTTTGATAATGTTTCCCTCATGAAATTCCTTTTAATAATTCATTTCTTTGGCCTGCTTGTTCTATTTGAAGTTTACTATCCATTTTTTCCCTCTTCCTAACATCCTTTGCCATGAATAAAGCTGAAGAGCTTTAGCTGAACTTCATTCCTTTCATCCGCCTCACGTAATGGAAATGCAAGAAACTGTTCAAAATAAAATTTTTAATTTGATGTAGAAATTCAAAGAATTTTAACGAATGCTTTGAGAAATGGTTCTTGGATGGAGAAATGGATGATGCTTATGAAAATTTACCTAATACATGCTAAGATAGAGGTTCAAAGACAAAAAAGGTGAAGTATAATCAGACTGCAATTAATGGATGTGATTAGGTAAAGTCACAATCATTGACTGTAAATTAGAATGGAGAAAAACAGCAGAATTAAATTCTGTTGACAACAAAACAACAACTTACTAATCTTTAACAAGAAAAACAAGAGTTCAATGTTATTAAATAGAAAAAGGAAAATATGATGAAAAAACTCAAACGTGAAGTTCAATCAGAGGTGAGATTTTATGTATTAAGCGATATTTTCATAGCAAATAATAGATTATGCAAATAAGATGACATTAGCTTGAATAGGAAACTGAACCATTGAAGTCAAACAAAAAATTTCAGGAAATCCTGCATCATACAGAACTAGCACTCTCCTAACAAAGACAGAATTATGAGTGAAATATGATAACCCACAGAAGAAATCAAATTTAAAATTAAGATAATCTACTAATATGGCCAAATTTATTGAATTTTCAGGTGAGCAGGAGCAGAAGGGCATCACTAGAAGATTCTAAGCCATAGCAGTGTGGAATAATGAGAATGATAAAATGAATCACTATATATCTAAGAATTGATGCCCTGCCCTCCAACGTTAAGAAATAATGCTTTTACGAAAAAAATGGAAAAATGAGACGAGTAAGTCAAAGGTGCAACAGGAAGAGAGAAAATTGCTGCCACTAACGTTATTCTGAAAGAAAAAACTGATTCATAGAAGGTGCGATTTCCATAATACATTTCACAAAGAAAGAGTGTAAAGTGGAATTTGTTCAAAAAATTGTTTACTTACGCCCATCCAGGGCTTAAAGACGAGCTTCTTATGCCGCCGGCTGGACCCCAAGATCATTAACCATGCTTGCTTGCTTTTACTGCATCACTGGGTCGTCCTAATTCCATGTTACCAATGCTGGTTATCCCGAAAGCATCTCATTTCATCCAAACAATATCTTACTAATGACACATAAGTGACTGAGATGAACACAGGACAGACAAAGGCCTGATGAAACCGAAATTGTCAATTTCTGCACAATTCTCTCTCTTCGAAAGAGTAACGTACTAGGATGGCCATGGGACACACACTAGATTCCTTTGACACGTGGATTCACTGCGAAACAATCATTAAACATTAATAATAATTAAGGACAAAAGTCTTTTGATAAAACTTAACCAAGTATATATCATTAATTACCAAAAATTTGGCATGTGTTAACTGGATTTAATGGAGTCGTAAGAATAGATTGATCGCATCTATCACCTTGATTGAACCTGTACAATTTACTTGGCATAGTCTGTTGAGCGCTTAATTCGACAAATAAAAATCTACTGAACGAAACAACGAATTCAAAAGTCAAAAATTCAAAATAAGCCATAAAAATAAGAAGCACATGTCATGGTCAGATAATGAAAGGTACACGCAAGGTATCTCGTTGATTCAACGGTTCTTATTATTTCAGCAATTATTCTTCGACAATGATTACTTTACAAAGAGCGGAAAGTTTAAACATGAATGCACCTAAGAGTAATTCTCAAAATAAAAAATATTTCAATTATAAAATATGGAACTCATGACATTAGAGAGAGTGCATACCTTCCACGACCGAACTCTTCCAGTTGTCACATGATTCTGACATAAAACGCGCCATAGCGTGCTCTGAATAAGACAGTAGAGCAACGATAATTTTTTTCATAGTGGGAAATACGAAAGTTACTTTTCTACTACCTTTATATACACGGAGAAAAATACACGAAGAAAGACTCCCAGATTTACAAGAGGACACCTAGAAATGAGCAATAAATTTTAGCATTTCCTGCTCATCTTTCGGTTCAAATACCAATCTAATGGGTTTTTCAACTTTATGCAAAGTATAGTTTAACATCAGCGGTCCTATATAAATTATATTCCATACTTATCTTCAGATATTTTAAAATATCGGGATGCTATCAGCTAATTTCTTTTATTTCTTTACTTTTATTTTACAGAAATCTCTCCGATCATCCAAATTGTTTCTCTTGATGGAGACTAGAAATCAGAATCCACCGTAACTTACCCACTAGCATAGATCCATTTCGTATCGCTACATCTGACGGACTGCACGATGTTTGGCATTCATGTTTTACACTGTCAATAATTATTCGTGTGAAAAAGCATTGCGAGATTATCCGTCATTTTAGCTAATAATAACTTGCATGTACGATAACTCGTATAAGTTATCCAAAAAAAGAAATAAGATTTATGAGCATGAAAACTTCGCGAAAATCTACTATTAATTTTTGCTAGGTTTTCTCGATTTCGCTCCCACGTGATTCGTAGTATAAGGTTTATCGCAGCGGCCTACGGCCACCTCCATGACTACAGCTGCCACGGCTAGTAACGCTCTCGGATATAAAAATCAAAAACTAAAGTTCTATTCAAGAAATAGTCCCAAAACAAATGATAAATGGAAATTTTAACATTCATCTCACTTTCTCTAGCGACAAGTTCTTTTCACGGAAAGAACAAGAAAGATTTTGTTGACCTATAAATTGGGCCGCACATTCAAAATTTTCTATGATTATGTTCCACAAATAATTTTCTTCTAAGTTTTGGTTGTTCAAAAATAAATCTTGAGTAATTTGTATGTGTGCACATGATGACTGATGGGCTATTTTGCTAACCTCATCTGAGCAAATTACAAATTGAATAATTTCCCATAAAGGAAATTGACCCATCTGTTCTAGTTATCCCCAATTAAACTTGATCATTAAAATAGCTCTCAACCTTTGTTAAATCTCATTATTTCAGTTTTCTGACGTTATGTTTCACCCTAATCTTCCTTAATTTGTAATTCCGTGAATTTAATCGGCTGTTTCTTTCAGAATCACAATAATCACCTTCATACCTCACTGAATTCACTTCCAATTATATCTTGAATTCTTTCCTGTCTATTCTCCAATACGTATATCAGCCGCCTGAATTCAGTAAGAGTACCAATATTAGAAATAATGTATCTCTTGTTTCTTTGAATGTATCCAACTTCCCCATTCCAAAAAACAGGACTGTCGGCAAAAGAATGGCTAAAGAATAAAAAAATTACAAAACGGAAAAATGTGATAAGAATGTCATGAAATGATAGTATTTATAACGAAATTTTCAAATAATCAGAGCCAAGACATGGAGGCTCCATATAGAACCTATTCTTCAAAATGATAGAACAGAGGTTGCGAATCTATGGCAAAAAGGCTGACAGTGACAAGCTACAGAATTTTTGTCACACGGAACTCTGATGGCACCATACTTGTGACATCACTTCACTTAATATACCTGAGTCTTCAGAGCAAATAATGTGGACTATACCTTTTAGTCATGATGTTTACCATTTACGTCCATTATAACATCTTAATCCCATATTTAACGCAATGAAGTATATAATATCAGCATCTCACTCCACGGTTTGGCATCACAACGGCACGTAAGTCATTAACATTAAAAATGGAACAAATATGACAGTCTTAAGGCAAAGATTCGCAATCCTACAAAGGAGTATATAGTTACCCTAATTTGAGGAAGTATTAATAAATTTCGTCATTAAAATGATTAAAAAATGTGGAACGCTTCACGATTTTGCGTGTCATCCTTGCGCAGGGGCCATGCTAATCTTCTCTGTATCGTTCCAATTTTAGTATATGTACCGCCGAAGCGAGTACAATGTTGAATACAGTAGCTTAGGTATATATACCACTCACAGGTTGAAATGAGTGACGGTGATGAGCAAGCATTACTAATCATTCTAAAGAAAATTCATAGCATTTTCTAAGTTCTGAACTGACCATATCGCGCCTAATTGTGCGAAGATTGTTTTAAAGAATAAACCAAATTTGCCCGACAATTTCGGAGATTAAAATTATTAAATTCCAGTGGATGTGTCAAACACGTGCTAAGGGTTGGTCGAAATCCCTTTTCATTTTGAAAGGATGCAGGTAAGGACACCGTCCCCACTCTGTGGGCCCCTACCGCGTCGGTCGGTAATTCCTATGCACAGTAAGGTTTCGGGTCTACTTCGTGTAGTCCGTTTCAGACTGCAGAAAACATCCACAGAATATTTTACAAACGACACATTTCGCCGCTGGTGAACACGAAAACCGAAACTGGCCTGTGATAGGAAAAACTCATTTTAGACGTGGGAAGCACCTGAAGACAGCTGATAACGACAAGTCATGAGTAAAATATTCAACATGCATTGCAGAGATTTCCATAATTCCATTTAACTTATAACTGCAAGACGAGTAGCAGTAATAGGGTTCATTTTCAAATTTAATAATGAATTAGAGCTAAAAGTCTATATAAGAAGAAGGGTAAGGTCGATAAGTCTTTTCGTCGAACTTTCCGTGGGGAACAAAAAGTATCTCCCCGGCGGGGAATCGAACCCCGGTCTCCCGCGTGACAGGCGGGGATACTGACCACTATACTACCGAGGACTACAATTTATATTCGTAAATTACAATGGAGTCACTCCAAAGAGTACTTGTTGAAGCTTAAAAATTTAAATTGAAAAGGTGAATAAAGGAAATTTTTACCAAAATAATTTTGTGGATTTAAATCGTTCACGGAAAAAGAAGGCTTATCAGGGCGGAGACTATCTCGAAAGTCTTTAGGTTGACTGTTCGAGATAGAAAAGTTTTACAAGGTCTTAGGATTTTTCCAGGGATTTTCATCTGCATGCAGGAGTTGCGTCTTGCAGGAGTTCAGCATCTTGGAAAATTTTCAAAGTCCAACTTGAGAACACGGCATAATATTCTAAGTCTAGAACAGAAGTCTTACTCAAGACTTCTGTTTTGGACTTAGAATATTATGCCGTGTTCTCAAGTTGGACTTTGAAAATTTTCCAAGATGCTGGACTTGAACTTCTGCATGCTGAAATAAAACATTGTACATTTGGATAAATACTTTATTATAACATTTATGCATTTGTCAATTCAATTCAACGAAATACAATTTAAAACTTCCAAGTCCAAATCACTTATTTCTATCAGAAGTAAATGTTTTTGGACTTGGAATATTTCACCATGTTCTCAAGTTGGACTTTGAGAAATATTTCAAGATGCTGTACTAGAACTTTCTGCTCTGCGCTTGGAAAGCTGGAATAAATTGTACAATTGCATAATAAAATACATCGTGCTCTTCAATTCAACTGTAAACTAGAAAAAACTTTACATTCTAATTAAATTATTATACTTTAACTTAAAGTATTTCTTTCAGTTTAACAGAAAGTTTAAATTTATTTTAAACTATTGAATGATTAAAATAAGTTTGCATAGATGGATGCAATATTCAGTAACAAGCAATCAAAAATTTATACAGAATATCTTTTAGGATAGCATTTTGATTGAAAAAACTTAATGAAATTTGCAGATGCCTAATGAACTGCCAAATCAATAAAACTAAAACGAACTTTACATTCTAATTATTATAAATTCAAAATATATTTAACTTTAATTTCAAAGAAAATTTAACTATTCTAAAGTTTGTTTGCATTGACATTTTCAATCGACAGTTACACTTAAAAAGTTGTACAGGATATCAACTTGATTGAAAAATAATGAATATTGGATTGCCAAATCAATTAAAATCTCTATCAAATAACTGGAAGGCATACCTCTAAAGTCAAATTTATGGGCAAAACTTAAGATACATCTACATGTCCTTCTATGAAAAGTGAGACTTCTAAGTTTGCTGTGAGGATACATTCAATTTTATCATCTTTGTTGAAACTCAATGGATTGGCTGCTCTTATTATTCCTATACATGAAAATTTGCATGAATTTAAAATAAATCGTTGCATATAAATAGCAAAAAGTATGCAATTTTGGAAGAATGTTTAATGTATTAGACAAAATTTAATTTAGAAGCTATATCATCATGTACTTTTAATTCCCTTTTCTCATTGGGAAGGATTTTTGTATCAGCAAAGAAACTAATTCAATCACTTTCATTATGAAAACTACCAGGACTTAAAACTGGTAGCCCAAACATTATCTCAGCAAACACAATTTCATGTATTAGCTCTTGTTGCACTGACAAAGACTGAAGCTATTAATTACACTACATTATCAAAATCTTAACTTAAGAAGAACACTCTTTTACTCCTTGTAAATTACTTCAGTTAACATCAACATTAGCTTTGCATCAATATACATTAACTAAATGCAAGGAAATACAATCTTGTCAATTATTTTTCGAGAACAAGAAAATGACTGAACAACTTGCTACTCTATCCTCATGATTAACTATGACCCATTCATAAAAATCTCTATTACTGACAACTTTGCAAAAGTTTAGAAATACAGCACTAGATGATTAAAATTCAATATAGAATTTCCTTACTAATAAATTAGTAAATTCTGAATTGCTATTTGATTTAAATTTAATCAATTACTGCCATCAATGAGAAAAATAGCATTCAAAGTTTCCTATCACCAAGCTTGAAACCTAAATACACTCAATTTAGTGCCAAACTCAATCCAGCTTTGGGGAATATCAAAATGATTAATATTATTACCTAACTCATATTGACAAATCAACATATATCTTTATTTGATAACATAATGAAATGACAAACTTTACAACAACTTGATTAAAACACCGATCAATAATTTGAGTGAAAACCAATCAACAATGAAAGAAAGTTTAAAAATGTCTTCAACCTTGCTTTTAATTGTTAGTCTATGAAAAGATGCAGCTAATTCTGAAAAAATAAGCTATCTACCTTCCATCAAATAATTAAGAGGCCACTCATCTCTATCAAAGTATTTTCCTATAAAACTTGAACCAAATTGATCAAATGAATTGAAGACAGTTGTCATATATTGGATGATTCCTGAGATTCTAATACAACTACAAAATAACTTGACCTATACAGAACAATCTGAGAAAGAATGATTAATCCACCTTTCTCTGAGATTAGGTAAGAATAATAATTAATAAATAATGAACTTGAATTGTGAAAATATAATATAGAAAATACAAAAAAGAAAATGAAATTTAAGTAAACTAAAAGAAAATTTTGAGCTCCAAAAAGTGTTTGAAAAAGCATTAGGTTCAGCTAAATATAATAAGAGGAAAAGAAAAAAATGAAATATGCATAACAGTCTTCAAGCATTAATTATTCAATTTCTCTGAGGACATTCATTTCTTTAGAGTTTTAGTTGCATAAATGCTATTGCATGAACTTGCGTTCAAGAAAAATTTTGCCTTCAGATATCAACACTGACCCATTGAGTTTGCAACTTATGTGCCTAATAAATTAATAAAGAATTATTTTCTGAATATCAAATCATTACAAAGTAACATAAAAGTCAAGTAAAAGTGAAATAGAATAGTTACCCCCTATGAAAACATTTTCCTGAGATATTGCCAAGAATTAAAAGTATTTTATGAAAAGTTAACTCTCTTACTAATCTATTCTCAAGAAGAAAATTAATTAACTGTTGGCGAATTAATACCTAACAATTCCAAATGCAGACACTAATGTTGGGTCTTCAATTTTGTAATTATAAGGAATAAACTCTTGTTGAAACCTATTAAATGACTAAATTGCCTACTTTAAATTTGAGTTACTGACCTTAAATTTTAAATAAATCAGCATGCTCTTCCTTCTATGGGAAGTCAGATCATCTCTGTTGAAGTTGATTGGATTGGCTGCTCTACACATGGTTTCCATCAGTCCTATGGATTACATATTACTTCATGTTAAAAATTCATCAAACATTTCACTTTTCCTTTTATTTATCATTTTTAATATTACAGTGGAGTTAAATTTAAAGAAAACAATCAAATTCGAAATACCAAAATATAAGACACAGCAATAACTACTCAAAAGACTTTAATTGCTTAGCTGGTACAAAATACCTTAAGTTGTTCATTACTTTTACTCTTTAAACTATCACCACCTCACTATACACTGAGATCCCAAACACATGATCCTTGCAAACCCAGTTAAATTCTATTTAATATATTAGTTCTAGTTGCTTTCAATTACACTACATTATCAAAATTGTAACTTAAGTAGGCACAGAAAGCAGAACATTGAGAATGTTTTTAATCCTCATTCATCACTGAAGTTGCCATTAGTTCTGCATCAAAACATGTGCAAAGTATTCAACTTTTTAAACATCAAGCAACAAAAAATGTGACTGAACATCTTGCTACTCCATCATGATGTTTAGCAGTGATGAGTAATTACTATCCACTTATAAAATATATTCAGAAAAATCTCTATTTCTAACACTGCTGCTAAAGTTTATAATGTGATGAACAGCACTAGATGTTTGTTAATTATCTAGTAAATGGCAACAATCTTATTTTTAAGGTAACCTAACACAGAAGGATAGTACTCTAAACTTCCTATCATCCAGCATGAAACCCACATAAATTCAACTTAGCCACAGGCTACAACCCTGCTTTGGTGAATATCAAAACTTACTAATATAACCTTATTGACATTAATTAGTCAATTCACCATTATCAAATAACTTGCTGCAGAAAAATATCAAATTTTACAACAATTTGATCAAAAAATACATAAATACTTTGAGTGAAAACCAATGGGTAGCAAAAAATGTCTTCTCCTTTGATTGTAAAGTAAAATGATGCAACTAAGTCTTTAATTTTCAGCTATCAACCTCCCTTCAAATAATTAAACAACTTGAATGCCACTAATTTCTCTCAACTTGTTCGACTGCTACACTTAAATACAATGGACAGAATTAATTGAAGACAGTAATCATGTTTTGAACGATTCCTAAGATTTGAATGAAAGTACAAAATAACTTGACAGAAGGATCTCTGAAAGAATAATGCCTCCTATTAATAAAATTCCATCCATATCTTAGGTTGAGATAGAATGATAAATATTAAATTATAAACTTAAATTGTGAGATGATATTATACAATATAAAATTTAGGCATGCAAAGAGGAAAAATTTGAACTCCATGATGTATATGGAAAGAAGTATCAAGTTCTGCTAAAAATGATAAGAAAAAAGAAATTATGAAATATGTTATGATAAAAGCTTTAATTATTCAATGTCCCAAAGGTCATTTATTTCTTTAGAGTTTCATTTGCAATAATTTTGAATCACTCATGCATAAATATCTAACAATCTCTAACATGTATTTGAAATAAGAGACCCTTATATTTCATAATTTAAAAAAGCAAATTCATCAAAAATACACTGAAATAAATAACACAATGCGATTAAACATCTTAATATTTTACTGCTACTTTAATATAACTTGTTTAAATGCTACCCCGATAGCTCTATGATGTTAAAAAATGGAAATTGTGAGAAAATTAAAGACAATGAAAATTATGTAACCAAAAGAATGAAAAAGAATTCCATGAAATATAACAAAAATAATTCAGAAAAAAATCCAATAAACAGTGAGGAAATCATGGAATACTCGTGATATTCCTTATCCAAAACTTTATCCAATGTTCTCAAAGTCATTCATTTTCTTAGAGTTTCAGTCAACTTAATCTAATTTCTTAGTTAATCAATCACTTGTACTTGTGGAAAAATTTTCGTTTGGAGATCAATGCTTCAAATAGTGAACTAATAGCACACTGATTAAAAGAAATGTTTAAGAAATGCAAATTATTACAAAGTCACATAAGAATCAATCCACAAAAGAGTTTAAATATAATGAAATCATTTTCCTTAGATTCATGTCCTATTTAAAGGTTAAATTAATTATTAAGTATCATTTCATAAAAAATGCAGTTAAATAATGTTTTAAAGAATGTTTAAAGAAATAAGTAAACTTTAGATGAATAAGTACCTAACACTTATTATATACCATAAATTATTATAATGAAGGGCTTTGATTATCAAAATTAAAATACAGGTAAATGTTACACAACAAACTCTGCAATGGTGAAAGAATCTATTTCTTTTATGGAAATTTGTTAATAAAGATATTTAACAACATATAAAATGTAATGAAATAAATAGTAGAAAAGTTGACTACAAGCTGAACACCTAACACCTTGTTCTAACACCTTAAGATCGTTCACATCTAAAAAGTTTCAGTTGAGAATATATTGCTACATATGATCTTCAATATAACTTTTTATCAACTTTAACTATAATTTTTTCTGTCTTTTTTTTGCAAGAAATTGCTGAAATTATAATTCAGAAGAACTGAGATTCAGATTTCTGATTCCTAAGATCTGAATGCAACTAAAAAATAACTTCACAAATATAGAACAAGCTGAGAAAAATGATTTGACTTTTCCCAAAAATGTTACTTAAGAAATAATTACATATATTTTTATACCTTATTTCTTACAGAAGACTACCATAATCCTCTGAATATAAATCTCTAAAGATTTTATTCAGTTCCATTCAAAAGTACCTGGAGATAGACAATTTCACATGATCTGTCATGACTCCAGGTTTTGCTAACTGAAATATTCATGAGAACTATTTCCTAAATTGCAAGATTTCTGGTTTCCCCAAGTTCTGTATAATAAAGTATTGACAATAAAAAATATTCCAAAATCAAAGAGGGTTAAATTCCAATTCACTGACATCAAGCACTCAGATATATATTTTCTTAATGACCAAAAACCTCTACTTTAAATTTAGTAACTTAACTAACAGATTAACTGTGGAAATTTAAATTGAAAAGCATACACTAAACAACACTTGTTGTGCCATCAAATTTGTCATCAAATTCTTAGCATACAAGATAAAAAGATGAAATAAAGATTCTGATAATTATTTAGCAGGATGCTGAAGAATTTTTTCCTTTAGCAGGCTTAAATTTTATCCATTTTCATTTAAACAAGTCACGAATCCTACCAAATATCAAATCTAACTTCAATACATCTGTAGTCCAAAAAAATTTAAAAAAATAAATTAAATTTTGTAAACCATAAAACAATGAATAGTAAAAACCCCTTAAAATCATTGAGTATATTCCTGTATAGAAGCATTTGGAAGTTGGAGAATACTCTAATTTCACTAAAAAAAGACCAAATCCTGTAAAAGACATTCTTTGTGCTTCTATAACGTGAGCTCATACAAAATCAAATGTACGTAATATGATACCAGCTTTATTTTCAAATTTTTATAAGCATAGTAGAAATAGAGCTTAAAAGAAAATCTTTCCAATAAAACTTTATCTAATTCTTGTATCTACTAGTTAGTACAGCAATATTTTCCATTCTAAGTAAATAACTCACACAAGATATTGATGTAATATCAAATTCTTTAATATAAGAACTCTTTTATATCCAAATATAACCCATCCTTAGCAAAAAATAATTACTGTCGATTTAACTAGTATATGAATGTTTGAGAATATTAAGAGCTATGACCATTTAATTTATAATCATAAATCTTATGATTCTCACTGTCCTAAGACTCCATTGTCATCCTCAGTCCTATAATCATAGAAGTTGCATTAACCATAATGCTGCTGGTTGATCTGGAACATTCATTTGGTGGACTGTTTTGAGTGTAACATTGAAGGTCATTCCATATGAAATATTCACATTGCAACATCTTTGCAAAGGATGTAAACAATTTTGTTTCCTGCATGAGATAATGTTACTGTTTTTGCAGCAGAAAATCATAAATTTGTATGGTTATATTTTTGAATCCATTCTCTACATAAAATACAACTTTCATAAGTTCACATTGGGTTCCATTATCCACTTATACAACACTCATCATTTTGAATTCACTGATATATCCCAACACAGACTCGAGAAGTCTTCAAATGGCCAAAAATAACTATGCTATTAATGTTTTTAAATATGTTATCCATAAGAGTAAGAGATATACTTTTCAACCTTTTCAGAAAGTTATTCATAACTGGCTCTTACTTAACCCATTTTATTCTGTAAATGAGTTTTTAAGGGTAAATTTCACTATTACTGCTAAATCCCAAATGCTGTTGCTGATTTCTTCTTTTTGTTTTCTCTCTGGTCTTATTATATGTATATAATATATTCTTTCATTTTTGTATGAATTGATGCCCTACATTGTTTTGGATTTGTGTATGAATTTAATATTTTTCTATTGTATTTTAAGTCTTTGCACTGCACTACTTTATTTTACATATTTACTGTATTTCATTCTGTTACTCAATATGTTTGTGTTTATTTTTGTCTGATGATGCTCATACCTATTTCTTCTGATCAATGGAGAAATGATATAATGATACATGGAGAAACAATTTACTTTTTGTCCTGAAAGTAAATCTGAATCCTGAATACATGTACCTGTGCTACTGGTACCTTGTACATTCTCAAAAGTTGGCTTGACCTAGAGTTGAATTCATCATGTCCATTCATTCCTCTATGTCTTGCAAGTGCATTATAAAGTAAATACCCAAAGAGAACATTCTGAGCATTGAACATGATGATGTTCCAATTGATTTCAGCCATACATATACTTCAGAAAGTTTTGATGACCACTTAATTAGATTTATAATTCAGATTGGAGGGTGAAGCTAAACTTTTGCCATAAAATTTAGAAGCAGTGGTGGGAGGATAGATAATGGAAACTATACAGATACGATTTATCTCAAGAACCACTGTATACTATGTACTGGTGAAGAGATGTATCTTTTTATAGGCCAAATCCACAAAATTTTGTGCAAAGTTTCAATTTTTTGATATATTGCAAATGTATTCTAGATATTATCATAACTATGAAAATCTGCTTAAAAATTACAGTTGGTAGTTGGGCATTTTGCATTTTTAAGACTTATTTTCAAATAATTATGGCAAAGATAGAGTTTAACATTTTTAACTTACAGGTTTGTATTGTAGAGGTTAAAAATACTCTCTCATATTGTAGAAGTAAAAAATACTCAAAATATGGTTTAAGAGCATAATCCTTAGAGGTTAATAAGCTAGTCATATTCAATGTCTTGTAATTAGATAATTGGTATATTTCCTAGACAATCTTAATAATATAGTATGCTGTATCATTTTTTTCCATCTTTAACTCTCATGTGTAACTCTCGACTTTTTTCATTGAAATTTCGTATTTCAAATAATGCATTAGCATGCCTAATCTCAATATTCATATGGAAGAGCAACCAAAGAAAATGTTGTTATATAAGCCTAAAGGGAATGTAAGTAAATTGACCACATATCTAAATGGTAAGATTTTCTAATGATGGCTTGATAAATTGGGTAGAGGTTGTAATACATATCTGAAGAAATTTAAATGGTTATGAAAAATTTCTAACTATGAAGCAGAATAGAGAGAAGGAAAAATAATGAACTAATGCAAACTAAATTAAAATAGAGGTGCTGTAGTAGATAAAGCAAGCAAATGGATAAGCATGTTTGGGAAGCAAAGTCACAGAGCAAGGGATATTGTGAATGTAAAATAGATAACAAACAGACAACATCTGAATTAGAAACTGCTTTCAGAAAGGAAAACAAGCAATAACTGAATGGTGATTTTATGAATGCTGAGACTTAAAAGAAATTTACGGAAAATGTCCCCTTCAAATCAGATGATGACTATGAATAAGAGAAAATAAAAAACAGAAGCTTTATGTGTGCTGAGTTGGGAGAAAACAGAAAATGATTCTAAGGTGAATGGATGGATAATGCTAAGGCATGGGGAAAAAGAGATTACAGGTAAAAGCATGAAGAGGAAATAAAATTGGACACATTATCATAAATGATAAGTTCATCTTTAATATTTTAGAGGTTAATGAGTCTATTAGAGATCAGAGGGGATTGTGCTAGAATGTTTTCAACCAATTATATGATAGTAGTTATGAGGAAATGAAGAAAATGGTAAAGAACAGAGGAAAGAAAAGAATTACCTACCTAAGATAACTGATATTCAAAGAAGAATAAGAATTATTATCTGTATCGTTTTCACTACATACAGTATCAAGAAGAAAAATTGTACCCATGAGTTGTTACTTATGACTTTTGTTTTTTTTCCCTTTTAAGACCACGATGTAGTTAAAATTGTATTTACCTATTTTGTACTGAAGAACAGCCCATGAAGTAGTGATGCCCCAAGGAGTGCTTTGGGTGCCCTTGTTGATATTTTTTTTAGATTGCATCATTCTATTTAAAGATAGAACAGTATTGTTTGATAAAGAATAAAATATTATGGCTACACTAAATCTATATAAAAGATTTAATAAATTGTACGAAATTAATGAAATGATATTTCATTATGTTAAGCTACATAGCTGTACTTTGGCGATTGACTGTTGTAAAATGTTTGCAAGATGAAAGAATGATTTTAACCCTCATTTTAAATCATTTTCTCATTATCCTAAAAACTTTTTTCCTCAATTCTTTTACATGCTTTCTCAATTTGATTTTATTCCCTCCTTTTTGATAGCTGTCAAAGCAAAAGAATAAGGATACTGTCTTGCAAATCAAGTTCTTCAACCTAAGAATTTATCACACGTGATGTCTGTTTTGCTTTTATTGTTATATTCATATTCTTCAGTGAAATTGAAAGCTTACAGCCCCTGTCCGTGCAGAAGATCAGTAGAGAAAAGGTTTTGCATGTCTTTTTCTGGTATGGTAGTGTGAAATCTAAACACAGAGACATTTCTCATTCTATTGAAAAATGGTGCACAGACATCTTCTCGGCAGTTTTAGATTGAGAATAAGGGACAGGAGATATGAAAATTGGGCTCATACATAACCGAGTGGGTGATGTATTCATCTTGTCATTCATCTTCATCTAGTGTGAATGTGCACTAAATGATCTGAGGCAGTTTAATACAGAGTTGTCAAGGCACCATTAAAATACTTCCACTATGACATGAAAACTGACCATTGGAAATTAAGTCTGGAATTACCAAGGCTAAAATGGCCTTCCATGTCATGAGAATTGAGTTAAAGAGAATAGTATAGGTAAAAACCTAATGATAGATCTATTGAAATTCATCGTTCGGATACCTAGTAAATAGCATAGATATGAACCCAAGGACAGGTTCAGTGCAGTCCAAATAGTAAAGCAAGATCCTGCTTGAGAAATCAAATGTGCATCATGTTCTGAAAATTGTATTATTGCATTTTCTTGAGAAAGATCAAAGGAAATCAGTCTGTAGTTTTTAAAGTTTTAAAGTGTCACTCCCTTATAATACTCACAGAGTTCTAAGGCTTCTTATGTGCCCGTAGAGCCAACACCTGTATTTTTGTTAACTTCATAAGACAAATTTCACATTTAAAGCCTTTTATGTCTTCTTACTAAGATATAACAGTCTGTCCTATCATTTTAGCACACCTACATTGAAACAGATTTCTCAGTATTTCTATTCAGAGGAAAATTTCTTCACTAAGAAAAATGTTTCTTTGGTTGATGTTGATCTTTTGTCATGTTTACAGGCTCTATCATAACCCTAAATTTATTCAAGCACTTAAATTTGCCAACTGTTAATTATTAGTTACCATATATTTAATTTGTAAATTAATTTGTATTAAAACATCTGATTCAAATGTATAAAATTAAAAGATGAGTCAAATTTTCACCAGGAATTTCTAAAATCTGATTTTGTAACTTCAAATGTTACAACTACAAATCAAGACAGTGACTAGTAATAAAATAATGAGCTGAGTGAAGGGAGATGAATATGAATTCATTTAGGTTGGTAATGGAAAACTAAGCTGGAAAGTGAATAAGAAATGGGAGAGTAGTTGTAAACTAGGCTATGATGGAAGAAAAATAGATTTGTTTGCAGGAAGAGATTCAGAGGTTCTATTTTGTGGATTATTTAAATTCTTTGTAGGCATAAAAACAAGTGCCTTTATCATTCTCATGAAGTATATTTTGTATAAAGTAGAAGAGTAATTAGGGATAGATAAGATTCACAATGTGATAGGTAAAAGAGATGAAATGGAAACATTTTAGGTGATCATTGTTTCTTATATTATAATTACTGTACATTCAACTACCTTATATTTAGATCTTTAAGTTGTAATAATTGGTAAATCCTAAGGAAAAACATATGATCCTGCTGCAAAAAGGAGCTTTCTTAGGCAATGGCAATTACTGCCAACTAAAATTTGCAGTGAAGTTCTTCTAAGTTTAATTTACATTAATTAGATTTTAAATGACAAAATGGCAATTTTAACATTTATTTGGAGAGGCACTAAAATCTTTTTTTAGTTTTCTTTTAATGAATATATAAGTAAATAGTTCAAAGTCATCTTTTCCTCCTTGGCAAGTTTCTAAATGAATTCTGAGTTTAATTAGCATCCATTATATGTAGGTAAGATTGATGGGGTCTTTACTATTACCAAGAGATAGCTTTAAGATGTTAATTTCCAAAGTGGGCAATACCAGCTATGGAATAAAATAGGTGGGCACATTATGCAAAGGAATTTAATCCAGTCACTGATCAACTTTCTTTTGATTGAAAGAAAATTTGTTCTTGATGGTAAAAATACATATTGAAATCTCTATAATGGATTTGGAGGACCTTTTGGAGGGTTTTGACATTAATTATGATTTTGTATGATGCTACTATATTTGGTCTTACAGGAAATAATTTTTATAGATAATGATTTAGGAGCAATGGATATGAAACCAATGGTGTGCTGGCAAGAAAAGGCGAATTGAATTATACTTTTACTCTATCAAGTCCTAAGTAACCAAAGAAATTGTCTTTGATGAGTCAGATAACTGAATTGAATGGAGAGGGAATGTTCTACTTTACAGGTGGTGTCATTGAAGAAATTCAGTGATAAAAATAATGTACTTACAATGATCTTGTAAAATTTTGTGGATATTTTCTTCTCCACTTTTTATCCAAGAAGTTTTATTTACTATGAATGAAAACCTCCAATATCCAGTTTGACTTCCTGTAGCAATTAGCATATGATGGATTCTTTCGTGTCTGAAAACTTACAATCAAATCTGAAATTTCCGTTAAAAAACTGAGACCTTATTTCATCAAGCTTATCAAAATCATGTTCTGATGATATTTTTGTTGATGACCTTAAACATTATTGAAGAATTTGGGAAACAGATAAACTTATTGAAGTTGTAAGGGATTGCATGAAGAGCGTTTGTGATGATAATGGATGATATGGAAGAATTAAAGACTGGGTGATGAATTAATACAGTCAGAAATGAAAATTCAGCATGGCAACTATGAAGGGGGTGTTGATGGATGAGAAACTGAAAAATAAGGGTTTCAGTAACATTCCAATTGAAAATATTCGAATGAATATTGCCAGATGAATACTGAAACCTTTTTTCCAACTGAGGCTATGTATGGCTCTTATAGGGCTATTAATTTTCAATAATTTTGTTCTTGCTATCACACTCTGAAATTCCTCCTTGAAATATACAGTAGTATTGCTGCATACCTCTTTTTTTAATTTTTGCAGAAATCTCAATGATTTATTTTCTATATTTTTCTCAAGATTTTAAATTTGATTTTCACTAGGACTTTATGTGAAACCAGTATTCACAAGGTTTGCAACCCACCTTTGGTCCTCCTAATTTGGGATGATTCCAGCATATTGGATTCCATTATTTGGAAGAATGGAATGTTTTTATGCCTCTATCTTATGGTATACGATAAAGAAAAATTAATCTTTCATTTACCTTTTGTCACAATCACTTCACAATCACCTTCACAATCTTTTCATAATCACAATTCACTTTGTCACAATCACCTTCACTGTGGTAATGCAAAAGCTACCGATTGAGGAATGATGTTGAATAACATGCATTCTGGTTAATCCTTATAGATTTCTATGAACAGGATTATTCATAGGATCATTTTGAGGCATCTACATGAACCATTATAACATATTTGCTCAGCGAGTTGATTAACTTGAGGCTACACCTCTCCTCATAGTTGCAATTAGTGGTTGAAGCACCAGCCTATGGGATCACTTGACAAACAGGCAGAAAATTTGGATAGCTGAATGAGAGCAGAATATCCTGATTACTGTAGCAGCGATTTCCCTGCAGAGCTACGTAAATCAATCCCAGATTAATCTGGCATAACATTATATAGTACACACGGAATCGATCCAAAAAAACATATATTTTGCTGGATAGAAAACTAATCTCGCGCCAAAACATTAATTTCCTCAAACCTGAACGGTAACCTAAAAACTATTTTTTTGTTCCGATTTTTGATTCGCATCCTAATTGATTGCAACGGAGTAATGTTAGGGCTCCATGATTTCTCCATTTTTTTCAGAGCACCATAATAGCCGGGTGGGCAGCGCGTTCGACTTCGGCGAAAATGGTACGGGGTTCGATTCCCGGTGGGAACCCACATGTAATAGCCTCAGCTATCGAAGCACTTTTAGCAAAGATACTATATTATTAATGTTTACTTTAAAATCATGCTCGTCAGTGACTTGCAACTCCCTGATATTTACATTTTAATATTTTACCTCCAAGTTTATTTTTTATATTTTTATGAGTATTATTATACAAATTAAATCTAAAGTAGTTTTAGAAGTTAATGATAGAAAAACATTTCAGAATTTCTTTAAAATTTAATTCTTGGAATAAAAAGTACCCGTTTAGAAGCGGTTCGACAGCGGCAGACGGAAAGAAGCAGGATCTGAAGCGAAATTCGGTGTTTATAATGAGACAAATATGATAACGGTATGACACCGGTGTAGGGTTTAGACAAGAGGGGAAGAATCTGCAGCTCTTAGGCTATATGTGGCCTTTTGGACGTTTAATGCGACCTGTCAGTTAATTTCTGAAACTAATTCCCGTATTTAAATAAACCTGCTTCCCAAAATTTCTATTGTTACTGGAAAATAATTTCTTTTATTCTACTCAACGAATTCATTCGTTTTCTCATATACATTCTTTATTTAACAATTTGATTGTAGGTTTAACTACGCAACTCAAGAGCGACCCATAGGCGGTTTCATATGAAAAAAGGTTCCTCAAGCCGGTTGTCTAGGATTAACTCCTGTTTCCCAAGTTTTTCTTAGGAAATCCTCTTCTGAGTATTTCCTACATATTTTTCTTGAGAAAATAGCAAGATTCAATCTTATACAAAATGGCAGGGCGCTGTAATAAGAACTGACGCGCTGGTTCATTTTAAAACTCTGTAAACGGGTTAGATGTAAGAAGAGACTTTCCAGTCTCAATCTCGCCCGAATAAAGACGATTTATTATTATTATTAAACCATCCGATAATAGTGGTTGAATAGTTGTAGTTAATATTAACTCTACACCATTTTTGTAAATGTGCATTTTTCAACAGCTGAGGGCATTTTGCATACTTTTAAAATCCGGTCTCCTCTGGGAATCAAACGCAAGACCGCTTTGACCAAAGGCGAACGCGTTACTCACTTGCCAATCCGGGGTCACTCCAACTGTTTGGTTTTATAAAATTCGCAAAATCTCCTTCTTCACTTCTTTCCAATTATTCTGCTTTATTCCCAAATTCGTACGACTCCGTGTCCTAAACTAATCAGATGAAAAGCGCTGTATACATAAATAGCATAAATCGCTTTTCATCTTACTAGTTTCTTATGGATTTCTAAAGTACCTTGGCCGCACATCTCTAGAATGGTTCATTGTGAGTTTCTTCTTTACTATATAATGTTTAATTTTGTGAGAGTAAAATTAAATTATCGCGAATCAGAACAATATACATCCTACTGTCGCAGCTGATTCGAATTTTAAGATACAGTGAGATCATCTTTATCACTTTTCATCAATGCAGCACATTAGATTAAAACTTAGCTTGACGGTGTTTCATTTCGCCGCAGTCGCAAGTTAGAAACATATTGAATAAACCAGAAAGGAAGTACAGTGTACTGTGAGCACACAGTCTTGGAGAGTGACGAGTGATGAGATCTGTGATGCCTTCTCAGTACTGCTGTTAAAATTCTTTATTCTTCCCTAGTTGTCTACCTGATATCGCTTGTTTGTGGAGCGAAAAATTATCAAAATTAAGTGACTAAGACGCTCTTTTGTGTGAAAAGCGGACCATTCTAAAAAAATAGGAGTTAATGCAACCAGAATTTCTCAACCCGGTTAATATCCAGCTTAAGACGAGGTTTACGCTTGGCTCCTCGAAAGGCTGAATTAGTTAAATTTCATTGAACAGTAAAAAGTACAGCACCGGTTAAGAAAACGGGATTTCGAGACTTTAGTGAAACAAGGAACGGATACCTTAGAAATAAAACGAGCAACCGAATTCAAAGTTGGAAAGTCGCCATCAGGCTGAGGAAGTTGGTTGGGAAAAATTATTTATAATATAAATGAGAAGGGGGAGGGAGTAGGGGGGTAATTGATAATGTAGGAGTAATTAGTGTCTCATTCGGAATGGTGAAGTAGTGCTTGCAACATTATAGTGAGCAACGGGTGAAGGATTTGAATAAAAACGTATTCATTAATTAATAGAATCGAAAATTTTTGTGGTTACATATTAGGAGTTCCCTCAAAGGATCTAAAATCCATTTTAATTCAATTCGATGCGATATTTTCAGGAGGATGTAATAATTACAGATCGGAGCAAGAGAAACCGGTTAGAACCGGTTTTAAGTTGGCTGACAGAGCGAAACCGAACCGAAATTCAGTCTTTTCATTCATGAGGTGCGAAAACTGTAATAAAAATGTTGCGGTTCGATGCTCCGGTGGCACAAATGCAAATTACAAATTAAGAAATGGTGGAGAGTAAAACAAAAGAGTGCTCCACGTGGAATAGATGCGAACGATCGAATTTTATCAGAGGAAGTAGACATCTTTACGAGGGTGTGCGTCGCGACAGGAGGTCCAGTGGACCCTCCTCAGCACCCATCTTTCTCTCTGCGGGACGCTGAGACGCCTACGCCCGCTTCACCTTACCTTTAAAAAAAGTTTCGTCGATTGGATTTGATTTCTGCTTCCGGAGGGTGGCTTTGCCCACATAACGCACCATTTAACCTCTTCCCGTTTTCCAGTTTTAAATGGCGTTGAAATTTTCGGACGATTTCAACGTTGAACTAAAAATGTGGACGTAGCTCATTCCACTGTCAGGATTGAGGACTGTAGATTATCATAAAGAAAGGCTGCTCGATTTTGTTCCCAAGATTCGAAATGTTATCCATTTGTTGCAAATGTAAAACCCGGTTAAGAGAATTTACGAGGGACCATGCTTAAACCGCGTCTTAAGTAGGATGGCGTCTTATACGGGAGCGTATTAAATGGATTTTAACGTAAATCACTCTAATTAAAATAAATCAAATTGAATTATCAATGTATCAAACAGAATTTTCTGCCGTAACCGAAAGATTTACACCCCTGTATCACTATAGGACGTAGTATTAGTTTGAAATAACAAACTTAACAGTTTAAAATTGACAAAATAAATCCTGAATCCGTGATTTCACATCAATTATCTCACAAAGAAAAAATACTCAGTAACTGTAATTTTTACTTATACTAATTGTAACTTCTTTAATTTGGCCGTTTTCTTCAAAGTATTGACTTCTTCAAGTGTCAATGCGAGGAACCTGAAGATGTGAATGAGATGCAGAAACCGATCAAATTAAAAATTTGCTGTGGAAGTTACTAAGTGTTTTATTCTTTTTGGAGATTGTCATTTTGACACTGGTAAAACCTTTATACTTCGATGGTTTCCTACGAAAAAAACTGCAAATTTAAAAAACAGGTCTATCAAACCCATACACGCAGTTGAATGAATTAAATTTCTTTAAAAACTTCTAAGGGTTAGATGTAAGAAGTGGCTATTAAACTCAGTCTCGCCCGAATAAAGACGTCTTGCTATTATTGTAAGTTTCAGTATTTTTGGGCAGATTTTTCCCATTTCCATCTTTGAGAGTAATTTCCTGCTGTGAATATTTATTCCTAATCTTCGCTTATTTTTTATACTCACAACTAAGATATTCCTATTCTCTCTCGATTTGAATTACTTTCTATTTTACTTTACCCATTAGATTCATTATTCGTTGACTAAGGTTTGGATGGAAGAAGAAAATTTTAAATCAATCCTACATATCTTCAGAAAATTTACTACAAAATATTCACCTCCTCACTACCTGATGCCGGTCTTGATTATATTATTGGGTGAATTCTATTTTGAGGCTCCTAAACCACTGTACACCCTCTGCCATACGCCAATGTCTGCTGCGTATTCAAGCGTAAAAGGATTTTCAAGTGAAGAATTAGTAAGTCAGAGGGAGGGAGGGCGTGGAAATGAGATGGATTTTGTACAAATATTGGCAGTACCGGCACGAGTACTGGTGATCCGGCTGAGACCCAATGATGAAATATCTCTCATTTGAGTGCTTTTTGATACCACAATTTTTCACTTTAACAGATCACGATGAGGGTATTCTGTTTTACTATCTTTTAGCTAAACTTTCAATCATTTAGTTTAATTCTCTCTAATGGTTTTTGCAGGTATTTCACAGGCGCGATATGTGTTTTTCTGCTGCTGATTATTTTTCCTAAGTTTCACTTCGGTTTTTCCAATCCACTACTAAATTTATCTCATTTTCTATTGATTTTAAATGACCTTTCGATGGTACTCATTAATATGATTTCTTTTACATTAACAATGGGTTAAATGGAACAGGAGACGAACAATTTTCCCTTTCATAGACACACCAATTTTAATTTTCTTCGACATTTTTGCACCTTTATCTTAAAAGCTGAATGAAATGCGTTGGCGATCGACGTCATTTCGGAACGTTCTCAAATCCTTAAAATACATTCCATTATAATCTATTCTCTCCATAAAGGTCATCTCTCTCAAATAAGCAGCGTCAGACGTTAAAGCTTCAGAAATCGTCAATTCGGAATTTAATAAAATCCGTCACTTATCGACTGATTTACGGAGCGTTCAATGGACGGCCAAAGCGAAGCTGATTAAGGAATTGGCGCAGCCGAAAAAAATCTCGGAAGTGTTGACCCCACCCTCCTCCTCTCGGAATTATGTCTCCGAAGGGAAGGAAGGTTTCCCCCGTAACGAAGTGTGACACGTGGGCCCACCTGGACCTCCACCTCATCCATTTTTCACACCTCTGCTTTCTTTTTGTCCGACTATTTTAAGAATGGTGCGGTTTTTCTCCTTCTCAATGTCGAGATTCGTTTCCTACGATTCCTTCCGAACAAATCTTCCGAAAAACTTGTGCCGTATATCAGGGGGACTCATTGATATGGAAAATGGTCGAGAGAGGAAAATTAGCTGGAGTGTAACTGAAACGGAATGGAAGGAAATTCTATTCCTGCAATTAAACTACCGGTGGCTACATGAGGTGGTGTTAAAAGTACGCAGCCAAAGAGAAGAAATAACTTAATTTTATTCATATTAATAGTGAAACCTCTCGTCGAAAATGACGGAGCTTTTTGTAACTTCTTTAAAAATTTACATCAATCGCGAGAATTATTTCAATTGTTTTATATTTATTTATCATTATTTTTGTATTAATATCTAATTTTTCTCTAATTTAGTTTGGCGTTTGTTTTTGAGTCACTTGTATTTTGTATCTAGTACCCTGCTCCTCCTGCTGGGAATTTCCCAAGGCAAATAAAAATCTAAAAATCATTATTATTATTGACAAATCCATATATTCCTATTAGTAAAAGCATGCGCCTGGATTCAGCAACCACTTTGATCGTCAAAGGGACGGGTACGTTACAGCTACAAAATTTAGCAAAATTTTTGTCCGTGTTATCATAATTCTAGCGAATTTGATTCGAAAACGATATTCCACCACCAAAAAAGAACATTTATTTCATTTCTCTTCATATGATTACTATCTCGATTCATATGACCAATATTTCTATTGTAATTTTGTAAAAGAACTGATGTCTTCAAAATATATAATCGAAGTTTACTTGCGTTGCTTATAGAAGCCTTTTCAAGTCGTCTATAGTCGAACCCAGGATAATTTTTAAAAGTTACGACAAATTGTGATAGCCCATTAGCCTACTCACGAATCTTGTGAGTTCATACTTATTTATTCATAATTATTTCAGGGAAATGTAGCAAATTAATTATTAAATTAGTTTTTCAGAGAATTTCTAATGGGTGGCTTACTTTATTTTCATTCGTAATAATGAGTAAAAATTTATTTAATAAAACTCACAGGTATACATTTGTAAGGAAATTACTGTAGTGATCGTAACAAGTTTAAAGACAAGATGGTCGTAACAGGTTTATTCCCGATCTATACGATAAGTCAGCTGTCGGAAGGGTGAATCATTAAAAGAAGTTCTGGAGTGGGAAGGAAGGAACTTGGTAGGATGGGGAGTGAGATAGTTTGCCTAAGCATTCTTCATTCAACCAGAATACTATTAGTCCGCGTAAATAAGTAACCGATAAGTATAACTTTGAATAACATTCGCTAAGGAATCACAGGAGTGAATAGACTTATTCTGCTCACACCTTAGTAATTTTCATTTTTTCATCATAAAATGAATGAGGCAATAGTAAATTAAAGATAAATAATCTTACAACAAAGGATAATTAAAAAACATTTCATTCACTAACGTTATAGTAGGAACATCTATCTAATAGAAAAAAGCTAGTTTTCCTAGACTAGAACCCAGGACTTTGGCTAGCACACTAATAATCCCGCAATCGCGATCACCAAAATTGATTTTAAATACAAAGAAGGTTTCATGAATCAAAACAAGTACGTAGAATTTGTTTGAGTAAAATATAACGGATATATTGTCCCCATCTTCAAACAAATGTTTGCAAAAATCAAATTTCTAAGCTTTCATTTGTGAACGGGGGAGGAGAGCTCCGATAGAGCGAGGAAAAGTTCTGAAGCAAGAAAGTAGAGCGGAAATTGACTTTCAATGAATAAGAGGATAACTCCAATTGAAGCCGCTAAGTAATCTCACGATCTGATTCCTTTACACCATTTCATCCTTCAGCTCTTAGGCGGGTCTAGAGGAGTCGATGGCACTTTCTTGAAAAAGTGGCGTTGTAACAATTAATTGGTAAGAGTGGAGGCACTAACTGCAATGCAACGTTTAGATGAGCTTATAAGGACATTTTGTAAAATGACAAGCAGAGTTTTAGATGCGCTCCTGCTACAATTTTGTGTTCGAATATCTTTCGTTTCTTAGGGATCTCTGTCTCTCATGATTTCGCCGTATGTCTTCCAACATATCTTTTACTTAAGGGCTTATGGAGGCTTATATTAAAAGAAGGATAAAGATGGTTCCAAATCAAAATTAAAATAAAAAGGATCTATGAAATCTGGTACAGTTCTCACTATCGGTTAGCGTTAATCTATTGCAAAGAAAGAATCATTACATCCAGGGCATCAAACCGGAAGAGAGCCGAAAACTGAAACCGAAAAAACCGTAATTTTTGCCAGAGTGAAAACCGAAACTGAAAAAATTTAATTCTTCCATCCAAACCGAAGACCGATATATATTCCATTCCTATTCTCGGTTCCCAGCAGTTCAAATTTTACGTAAGTGTACTTGGAGGAAGGTTGACTAAACATGTAAATTCAACTTGTAATTAACTATCACTGAGTTTTGTTCTAAATTTTAGTGTAATGTAGGCATAAACGAAAAAAGATGAATCAGTAAAACAAACTATTTGAAGTATTTAATATTACAATTGTCGGAGCGAGTTCGAACCGATTCGACTCGATGAAGGAGTGAAATAGGTACTGAACCTATATTTATTTTTCCGTTTAACCGGAGTGAAAATCGGAACGAAATATATAACAGTTCGTTCTCAGGATTACATCGCATACCATCTCATAACGCTTGGGAGAAGGTGAGATGCTGGGATATTATTTAATTCCACCTAGGTTTACATCACAATTTATATTTTTTCCCTTCGTTAAATGTCGATGATTTCGAATGAGGGAAATACACCACCTGATGGTTTAGATTTTAGATTTAGATAAGTATCCCCTAATTGAAGGAAAGTTAATGAAACATGTGTAGCTACGACTTACAACTAACTGTTATTACCTTCACCCTAAAATTTTCATTTATAATTTAATATAAATTTAATAAGATAGAATTAGTAAAAAAACTTCCAGAAGGATATAACATTCAATTGTCGGGGCGAAAAGATCGGTTCGAACTGGTTTGACTGTGGAAGAAGCCAAAAAAACCAAATATATACTTACAATCAAGGTTACCATATCTTACGGTTCGATACCAAGAAATGCCAATATTGAGTAAAGCCAAGACACAACGAGATTACTGGCCAAAAGTTTCGATTTATTTAACCACGATTTATTTAATTTAAATATAAATACTTTTCATCCACAGCTTGTGTGTGAAAGGAAACAAACGTATCAAAATCTACTTTGGAATAACAAAATGCTCAATATTCTGTTAGCTTCTTTATCATAGTTTTTACTCGAAACCGGTGAAAATTGTATTTTCAAGTTACAATCTTGAAAGAATAAATGACTAACTTGAAAACTTCGCTGAAGGTAAATCGTTAAACTGGTAGAAATAATACACGGTAATAATTTTTGTGAATAAAGTAAGAGAAGGAAGCGGTAGTGCTGTAGAACCGAACTTTTGGAAGTGGAAAGATGAAATGAAGGGAAAAGGCATTCTTTGAGCTGAAGTGCGGCCACAAGTGTCTTGAGGAATTCCTAGAACATAGTCGGAGGATGTAAATGAATGAATGCAAAGTGGAAGGAAGCAAGACAGCCACCGCGTATAAACAGCATGGTATCCATTGCAGGGGAAAAATGAATTCCAAAATAATTAGGAGGGATTCGTGCGAAAGGATAGCCTTGTAAGGAACGCCCTGCGGAAGACAGCAACGGATTGCCGAGTGATTAGGTAGCAAGGGTCGCATTTCAGCATTCATCGGAGATGCTGGACGCGGGGGCAGCAATGGCGGAAATAGGCTTACAATGGGCAGTTTCTTCGTAATAATTACTGTTGATATGATTGTTATTGCTATAATTGCTGTTATAATTGCTAAAAGGAAAAGGTGAATTGCTTAGGAGGCGCGCAACTTAAAATCGAAGAAATAATGGAAGTGAAAAATAGCGATGTGAAGTGTATAGAAGAAAGATCAATGAGAAGAATAAGAGGTATAAGATAATAGAATAAGTCCGTTAAAGAATTCTAAAGAAATAAATATGGAGGATAGCAAGTTGATAAATATCGATGGATAATCATGTGAAAAGAAGAGATTGAAGGGATGGTAATGGATATAGGAAGGGGAACAGATGAGCGAAAAAAAGTCGTTTGAAAAAGAGATGAAATTTTAAGGAAATTCTCATAACTGCGATTAACTGATGATTAATTGCAATTAATAAAAGAATGTTACATAATTATTCTCACATAATCACGAACGTATCGGAAAAGAACTGTACTGACGATGATTCTTAACCAGGAATAAAATTAAAGGTGTAATACGAAAGAGTAGGCAATCGCAACATAAGTCGAGAATTTAACCAACTTTCTTTTCCGTGGTCTACATTCCCTCAAATCTTATTCCCTTGATTTTTCTAGGAATGAAGAAAAGAAAATCTCCTTTTTGTAGCGTTAATTGGGTAAAATCTTAATTTTCTAAGGTTTAACAAAATTGTTCCTATGTAAGCTCAGTAACTTTTTTCTAGCACATTAATTTTTTAAATTTCGAAAATTCGGCGAACGTGAACCATTTTGAGGGCCATCAGTTTCTAGATTTATCAGAAGTATTAATTTTTCATTTATTAAAAGGAAGTGAACGAATTTTTATAGTCTTGCTCATGAAAGTTAGATATAGATATTGTTTAAAACATAGTTAAAATTTGCTGTAAATTGTTAAATACATCTTCTGATCCCTTAGTGCGTACATCACCGTATAAGTGAGAAAATTATAACACTTAATGTGTTGGCTATTGCGCTCATCTTGTCGAATGGTAGTGAAACGTGGATTTGTCAAGAGAAACAGATTGATGAATGAAATGATTGCAGATAGAATGGATTATTTGGGATGTGTGACAAAATTGGCAAAACAGAGTTGCAGATGAATAAGTATTTAATGAATATGGACGAAATGAAATTCTGTGGAATCAGCACGAAAGGGTTCTCTTATGGTGGTTTGGATACAAAGAGAGCTGAATGAACGAAATAGTGTGAGAAGATTTTGAATGCCTCCAGAGGCAAGGTGAGGGGCAAAGATGGGTAAAAATCGTGAATGGGATGCTGAAGATTTGTGTCTATCTTTCAAAATAAAATAGGAGGAAATTTAATAATTGAAATATTGCAAAGAGATAATGAAAGGATGGGACTTCGATTTTCCACAAGGTAAGGTTTACCCGACTATACAAATACTAACATACCTTCAGCATACAATATCAAATTATTCAATATCAATTAATTTCACTGATAAATTCATAAGCATTCAATCCATCCACGAAACTAATGAAGATCAGAAACGGACAATTTTAAAGAATTCGTCTCTGGCTTATGCGGTATCGTATGGAAATGTGCGCTCGTCATTCAATCGGCATTTGAGAAAGCATTTTCATATGGATTGGACGAAGCGCTCTACGCAGAATCAATCTTCATTCAGTAGGAAAATAGCGGATCGTGGAGAGCATAATGTTGATAAGATACCACTTTTTAGTCGAATATTGAAATCTACCTTTGGGGGCATTATATTTTCTTTAAATATACCTTCCATATCCGTATTGTTCTAAGGAAAAACAGCTTTCCTCTTCATTACATCATTAGATCAATACTGATCCTAATTTATATCACAATGGAGGAGCTCTTATAGAAGAAAAGTGGAGAAAGAGGAGGCTCACTGATCTGTTTTAAGTTACCGAAGAAGATACCGATCATGAAGGGTTATCGCGCGAATCTTAAAATTTAGAGCAAAAAATTGCCGAAAAAAATTGGCTGAAAAGTACTTGAAGATCTCTCAATAGCCACTGAATTGAAGAATTCAGGCAGCTTGGAATGATGAGTTTAGATATTTTAGATTTATTTACTTATACATATATACTCTCCAAGCCGCTTTTCGGCGTGTGGCAGGGGGTGCATGCATCAAAACTCTGCTTCCATAATCGATTATTTTCGCATACCGTTCGTGGAATAAATGAATTCTTGAATAGACAAGTTTTAGCATCTATTTCCCTGATTATTCTCGCCACCCACGTAACAGGTAGGCTGTATAATATCGGCTAGATCTTCTAGGAACATACTTTCTCATACACCCGTAAATTTATTCAATAAATTGATCTATCGTTTAAATCTAACTTTTAGAGATTCCAATCTTGCATTAAGAAGCATTTGAGCAACTCTCACTGATTTATTGCAGCAATTCTTACCAAAGATATTGCCTTTCAGAGTACTTTTTCTAATTCACGAATTCAACATCTTTCGGTAGGGTCTCATAAAGTCCATGAAAACCCATAATATTCAAATATAGTATGCTATGATTTCCAACCTAGCTTCGCTCTTCTCTCAACTCCGTAATAACTCAATTAAATAATAATATTTCCTATTTCTTTAAAGCGTAGGAATGATATATGAGGATGAGAAACCTTACGGAAAGGGTTGACGAATCCTCCGAAATTTCGACGAGTATTTCCCGATAAAACAAATCAATTTCCGTGACAAACTCGGAAGAACTCCCCATGGATACAAATCGGCACAATTGAGGGGTGAATTTTCTCGGGTAAAGGATGAAGTCCTAGGAAACGTGCATATATTTAATGTATGTACAAAGTATGAGAAAGCGGTTGGACGGAGTGAGTGAGTGGCGTTGGGTTGACCTTGAAAGCGTGGGTCAACGACGCGGAAAGAGAAGAAAAATTGAGATGACGTTGCCCTCTGGTGAGAGAAAGCCGAACTTTTCCGTGCTTTTTTACCGACAGCCACTCCCTTGCGAAATGTACCCGGGCGAAATAAAACGGATGCTGCAGACGGAAGATATACTCTAAACAAAGACAAATGTCAAGTTCTCATCTCTTTTCTCGTTCATTAGTTCAAATTTTTCCCAATTGCTTTTTCTAACTTTTTCCAAGGGTTAAAGGAGTATATTTGAGTGCAGGATCCTGTGCTGCAATGGCTGCTGAATGTAAAGGTAACCCCACCGGTCAGTAAAGCTCATTTTGGTCAGATCCGGAAGTACAGCTAGCATCTTCCTAAAGAAACTCGAGAAATCCTCCGTTTTCTGCAAATATCACCATAAATGTCCTCTGGAAGCAACTTTCCAGAGTGCCGGTATTTGCCAAAAGATGGGATTATTTGAGACAATATTCTCATAAACGCAACTCCAATTAACTTTTAAAATGCCATTATTGAGAAATGTAGTAGATGTATAGCGGACGAGGAACACCTCCACATTAATTTTTTAATTCAAGCTCCTGAGCAAATCCTAGATCCTAGACAAATTGCTAGTATTTAAAAGTCTATAAATTCATCAAGGGGGGTGACGCATTCTCCTATCCCCCTAGATTTACCAATGGTAAGCAAGGATCTTCAAGTCAGATCATACGGAGTATTGAGAACGGCTACTGACTTCCTTTCCCGGGAGGAAATTACGTGAATGATATATTTTTATAAAATATATATTTTTATTTCTTTTCCTAAGCGATCATTTTCTTTACCACTCCACAGGCTAAAAGTCACCAATTTACTAAACTTTTCATTTTTCACAAAAATATGTTATTATCAATTCATTACTTGCATCCAACCTGGTGTTATTCATCAGATTCCCCAGACTTAGTTCTAAAAAGCTACGAAGATAAAATTGGCTGGTTCAGGCATTGCTAAAATTAGCTAGTATAGAATCCACAGTGATGAAGCAAGTATACAAACTCGTATACACCATTGTATAGCAATTATCTTTCGATTTAAGCATGCTAATATCCTCTGGATACGCTTTGCTCCTCCGTTGGATACTAGGTCTGCACAGATACCGATTTCCATATCCGCACCAGAAGTATTTCCTCAGGTAACAGTATCATTTTACCAGGTAGTATACATAAATGATCGTAAATCATCCAACCCGCAAGAAAATATCATCCGACCGATATCCACGGTTCGGGATGCAGGTTTCGAGATCTCTATATACTTCTGGTACTTCAGATACATCCATAAAGTGCTTGCAAGAATGCAATTTATCTCAGCACATTCACCCTTTCAAGCTATGCTACGCGATCGAGAAAATTGTACAAAATTCCTCATAGCTAGAATATAAAATAAGGAAATAAACAAATATAATGTATTTTTATCTATGTTATAAATATAGCTTTCTCAGATTCGAAGACTTTGTTTTCTTTATACATTTGAGGGAGTCCGGAATATAGTATTGTACAGAGAGGCCGCCAACCCACGCATCGACCCTAAATCCATTCATCTTCTCAAGAATTCTCTTCTAAAAAAAAGTAGGTCCCTTATTTTCTTGTTATCTTCCGCCTGATTCAGTGAGTTTTTCTCCCTTTCTCTCCTCTTTTAGGGCCACACACGTTTTTATCCAATCTCTTTAATTTCAGCCACCTCTCCCAAAAATCCAAAGCACCTTAAAATAACCTTTTATGTTACATTTGTAGAGTCTCTTTAAGTCCACATTCAAGCGTTATCAAGTCCTCCCTAGTTCTGTCTCTTTTTTCGTGTATGTGAGACATGTTGTTATACTTATTTGTCAAAATATATTAACAAAGTCAACATTTTTGGTATGGTAGTTACGATTTTTATGACCGGCGTAAATGAGTGGAACTAATCACATTATGGCATATTATCAACAATTTTATTTTAATATAGAAATATTGGACCAAATTATAATGATGTATACGTAAGCTGTATCTTGTCTATATCTAGCATATCTTATCTAATTGAAAACGGGACATTCTCATCAACGGGACAACATGAGACAATTTTATCCGCAACATTCCTCCGAGGAATATTTCCATTACGTCAATGCAGATATTATTTTTAAGTATTCTTGGTCATTTTTGGTGGGAATCTTATCTTATTCGGTGACAAGATATTACTAAAATATTCCAACCTATGTATAAGACACTAATCGCATGCAATTTTTTCTCTTCAAGTATGAATCAAACGACTAAAATTATTAAAAATTTAAAACGCGATGAAGAAATACATTTTGAAAGTATTGTTAGAATTTATGAAAATGTGTTTATTGTGACGCGATTGCTAAATTGTATTATTAAATTAAACCATTTATGAAATCTGTGGCTATAGTAACGCCTTCTTATGACATACAATTCACTTCAAGAGATACTAAATACGAGTAAATATATTTAGGGACTGAGGATGAAAAATCTTCAAAAACTTCTCAGTCGTCGAAAATTTTAAAGAAACGGCAAATAAAAAAGAATTTCTTGTGGATTTGACTTGACGAAAATATTAGACAAGCGACAGATTTAACAAGGTAATGATTTAAAATAAAAGACGTCTCATAGCGAAAATGAGATATACACTTGCGGCAGTTATTTAGAATTTTAAAGGCAAATTTAATAAAATAAAAGAGATACATGATGTCGGAAACTGAACTTTTACCGTTCGATATTCTGAAAGACAATATCTACATTAATTATGTATTATATTACCTTGTATTAGAAAATTTCGCCATACTCGTAAATCCCCGATACATAGTTAAGATTTCGCTAAAATCGATGTAAATGTCCAAAATTTAATAAAACGAGAGGATAACTTACAACAGCACAAAAAGAATTACCACCTCATAAATTGAATACTACCTGAAACAACTAGTCAAGATTCATTTTACTATGAATATTGTTAAAAATCATTTAATAAATAAAACTAAGTTCGCTTAATATGTTACTTGCTCAATAATTACTTAAATCTATTTAACACTTTAGAAAAAGCAGCCTCCCGGAAAGTGGAAGATCCCGGGTTCGAGCCCCGGTCTTGTCAGATTATTTTCATGGCCGTCTCTCCTTGGGATTTTTGTATATCCTAATGTGCCAAATATCCTTCAACCCTTTTTCTCATAGATTCCAATTCTTTTCCCTATCCTCATCGCGAACTTTATAATAGGCTCAATGAAATGACGTATGAATATGTAAATCTGAAAAGAATAAATGGAGTCGCATAAGTTAGGAAGGGTACCCCAAATTGGAATTTGATAATGTGTTTTTATTCTTTTTCTAATATGAAATCCCACACAAAGAAGGATGCATCTATTGATTATATTGAAAAAGAGTCGCTAACAGAAGGAAAACTTCGCCAAAAACCTTGCTATGGAATAGCTAAATTGGTTACTATGATCAATGTTATCGAAGTCGAGTTGGCAGTGTTTGTGAAGGCTAAATTTTAATGACTTTTTTCTCTAAAAGAATATGTGGGGATGAAATTAAAAAGCATTACATATATTTTCTCCCGATAACTGTTAGGGTGATGCTGATGATTTATAGATCCCATAGTTACGATTCCTATTTATAAATTCGGCCCGTGTTGTGAATGGATTTTACTCATATTTCCCATAAAACAATCCATTCGAATTCGAACGAATCTATAATCTGCAAAGAGTAGGCAAATGATTAAATACGAAGTTTTGATGCCGTGCGAGCTCAATCTCCCGAATTTTAGAAAGGTTTTCATATTTAGATTCATAACTTGATCGGGATATCATCACCAATCCGCCGGGTTAGGAATGCATTTATGTTCCACAAGCTTTTCTGTAATGACAATACCTATATATTTTGCTTCTAGCAAGAATATTTAGGGATGTTAATGCGTTAGTTTCAATAAATAAAGTGTATTTCTTCTTTGGCTAGCTGAGAGTTATGAATAAAACTAGTGAAGTTCCTTATCAAAAATGACGGAGTGGAATTTAACTGAATTAAAAACGTATTATAATATAATCGATGGATGCTGTAACTCACCATCAGAGTGTTTCACAATTAAATAATTATGCTAAAATTCGCTGGAAAAGTTACACTAGCGACCAGTTTCGACTATTCGTAGATATCATCCGAAAACCTTAGATAAGAAAAGTGTCGGGGCATATATTTCTGATATGGAGCCTATATTCCACGTGTATACTCATCGTAAAATTTACGAGATCGGATTCAGCAATCTCATTGGTCGTCAGGGATTGGTTGTTTACAATCGCACGAGTTTATCAAATTTTCGTCAGTGTCATTACAATTCCCGCAAATTCGAAAAAAGGAATCTCACGACCAAAATAAGACTCATTATTCAATTTCCATTCTTTTGTAAGACGAATATTTCTGATTTAATTTTATAAAATAACTGAATCCCACAAGAGATGAAAACTAACTTCACATGCATTCTTTATGGGAGTATTTTCTAGCCGCTTAGATTGTAATTCAGGACGCTTTTGTAAAGTAACGACGAATTATGATAGCCAATTGAACCTTATAATGAAATCTGTAATTTTATTCCTTTTTCATACAAGAAATTGTAGAATCATACATTATTTTTTGAACGAGTTTCAAGCCACATTTTTTATGTGTAGTTCCATTCTTTCCTATTTGTATAGATTATTGATGAAGTTATGAATCTTCGTAACAATTATATTCTTCTTTATTTTTTTTCTATACGTAAAATATAATTTATCCTGGGTTTATTTACATGAGGAATTTTTCCATTCTTTTCATTTCAGTAATGTAACCCACTTGATTATGGATTTTACCTGTTCTGGTTCAATAAACTAGTACTGTCATCACATTTATTAATATAAATAGTCGATCCAGTCGGTGGATAGCTAACTCCAAGTTGGATTCCTCGATTTATTTAAGTATACCTCACATGTTAAAGCGCGAATTCCGGTTAAAATAAAAATTTCCTCACAATTTCAACAGTAAAGCGAGGGTTAAATCGTAACTAGCCCTCATGAACGAAAAATCTCAGCTAAAAGAATGAAAAGCGTAGTTGGAAACGTGTCGAGAATGAGATCGGCTTTTGGATTAATTAGAGAGGCAAGGCGAGGCCAGGTGGACCCAAGGACGGTGGACGTGAAATATGACGTCCCCAACGCCCACTCCCCTGCCCATAATTCTACCATTAGACGCAGCTTCTCTCCCTTCTTTTCTCACGTTACTCAGAACTCGGATCCTTTACTCTTTTCCCGCTATAATACCGCCTCTCTCTCTTCCTTTGCTTAACTTTTCTTCCTTCTCAACGTAATCTACCGCTTCAACTGCGTGAATTTACATTACTGCAAATGCACCACCGCCTTGTGTCACGCACTTACTCTCATAGTTACCGAAGCGCACGGTATAATTCGTCTTAACTGGCTATGCATTAACTATGGGTTAGATGGGAGAGGAGACTTTTAATCTCAATCGCGCCCAAGTAAAGAAGTTTAATTATTATTATGATTATTAACCAACAGAAGGATTAACCGATCTGTTTTTAGATGGGTATTTAAAAATCGCTCCCGCTTAAGATGCTAGGAAATAGAATTATCTGAATCTGTCATCTCTTCATTCGATGGATTTACTGAAAATCATATCAAATACCTTAATGTGGTAAAGCCCTTTCAAGACGCTATTCCCCTTAAAATACGGTTATCTCACGGTTCCGGCCTTTTCCACTCGAAACATATTACATAGATACCGCTTAAAACGCGGATTTCACCCCTTCCCGGATGCACTGCAACCTGCTACAGCCAATTGTTCAACCGAATTGATATACCTAAACATATTTAAAAAAAAATGGTTTGATTGTCTATGTCGCTGTCCTCTCTCCTCTGCATGAGAAGGGCTCCTTCTGGGTATCCTCTTCAGAATGATTAATTTTGTGAGAGTAAAATGAAGATATTCCGAAGCATAGCGGATCCCATCGTTGGAGCTGATACGAACTCTAAGATGCAATGAGATCTTCTCTATTCTCAGGAGAGAAGAGGCCACTTTTCTGTGGTTCTGTTCGTCACTATCTTAAGAAGTTAATATATGAAAAACAAGGTTAATTTTCATGGGCTGTATTTAGAGGTGATTGTGAATTTGTAGTAATTTAAGGCAAACATTTCAAGGAAATCAGTAACTCTTAGCAGGAGTGCATCAAAATCTTGCCGAGGGAGGAGCGACTTTAAAAAAGTCATAATATGTCTAGAAGTAACGATAGTCCTAGAGAATCAATTCTCTCGATTAACTATAAAAATGCCACTTTGTCGTTAAAAATGGTGTATACTAATCTCAGAAAAACTTCGCTTTGTTTATTTTGAGCTTCTCATGATTCCCTTAGCAAATCGCTTGTCTTCCGAATTCAGATTGACTCGTCAACGTCACTCACCTCTGAATTACTGAATGGGGAAGCATAAGGGAAGTAACGCAATTCTATTGCAATACAACATTTTCTATTCTAAATTATAGTTTAGAAAATGAGTCTAATTGTGTTTTCACGCCCTGCTACACGTTTGTCATGATATGCATTACAAGAATAAAACGCAGTGTGCACAAATTTAGAAAATATAATTTCAGCGAATTAAATTTCTTCGT
This sequence comes from Pachydiplax longipennis, assembly GCA_036926295.1. Lineage (NCBI taxonomy): Eukaryota > Metazoa > Arthropoda > Insecta > Odonata > Libellulidae > Pachydiplax > Pachydiplax longipennis. Next base: position 3,939,110 of record JAVFKF010000003.1, read on the forward strand.
ATTAAAAATATAATGTTCTTAAGATGGTGGCAGGGCACCAAACCGGACCGAACCGAAAAACTAAACCGAAAGGTAGCGCTAATTTCGCCGGAGTGAAAAACTGACCGCGAACCGAAAAAGTTAAATTCTTGAAATCGAACCGAACCCAAAAACCGTACTTTATTCCTTCCGGATTTTAGTTCCTAACAATTCGCATTTTATTTAAGCAGAGAGAAGTTTTATAAATATAAATATACGTCAACTACGGCCTGAAACTGTTACTACCCTTTGTTCTAAAATATAGTGTGATGTAGTGTACTAAATGAAATAATCTGCAAAATCTTCTTTTAGTTTTAGAAGGATGAAGTATCACAATGGTCGAAGGAAAAAAACAACGGTTCGAACCGGTTCTACGTTTGTAGGAGAGAAACCGGTATTGAACCGAAATTGTATTTTTTGTTGAATCGGAACGAAAAAAATTTTAGTCCGATGTCCTGGATGGTGGTCATTCATCGAATTGCTTTCTCCGTGGGTATTTCAAGCACAGAAGTTTTCCAGAGGCTTTTTTAATGGCCCTGGCAACATATATCTTTGAAGGATGCTTTTGTTACACAACATAAATCTCATGATGGTGTTGATTCGGAGAAAATATATGATGGCATGATTCACGAGAATTTAAATTTCTTCCTGAAGACAGTCATCCTTTAAATTTCGGATATGGTCGATTTGGGTAAATGAAAATTCCGCGTGAGAAACGGAAATTGAAGTGATGGCGACGTATTACAATTCAGGCTACGAAAATAAGCGATGACTGCATTTGGCTTTCTTTTAAATGAAAACACTAGCTTTTGATATCTATAGATCTGTCGATGAATAATCTGCTGAAAAAATGTTAAAAAGATCAAGTACAAAATGCCATTGGGAGCTTCAATTAGATCTTTTGCTCCAGAAGATCTGAATTACGCAAGAAAATCAAGAACTGAAAGAAAAATATATGGCCAACTATATACTATAGGTAGCACATTACTGTGTACGATATGAAAAAGATATACCAAATGATTTTTCCACAACATATTCCAATTCGAAGAAATAATATGAATCCTGTGGCAGATTTGATGTCGAAATTCGTGCACTATAATATTCCAATAGTATGGATTATAATTGAAAAATACGGATTGGGTGTTGTATTAGTGAATTACAAACGGTAAATCGTATGGCTAATTTGCTAAGAAACACTGCGATATAATTTAATAAGATTTAACCTTAATAGATGTTTCCTGGGGTCGGACGAGATTCGTTACAGAAGATCGACCCGTTTAAATTTTACTCGCTTAATAAATTTTAGGGAAGTATGTTCTCTTAAAGAAACATTAAAACTCGTGGTATATATTTCTAAAATACTTAATGGTAATCATTAGGAATAGAAAATCAGTTCAGGTATTAAATAAATTGAGCGAATATAGTAAATATCTTAATGTTCAGGATGAGTTTAAAGATATTCGTTCATTATGGTTATCATCGTTGGTTTTTAGTATACAATTATGTATAAGCAATGTGTCTAGAATCTGACGAGGAGTTGGAAATAAAATTAGGCTTTGTTCTTCCACTATCACTAGACATCTACTACACTGATCACGACAAATAATTAATTCAAAAGTTAATTGGAGATAAGTTCATATAGAAATCGACTTACACCGCTTCTCCTTCTCAAAAGTTTCTAGATCCGCGCCTGGTTTCGATAATGCAGTGTTTCCTGTGATTTCATTATGAATGTTTAAAATAAATTCCACGAACTAACAGCTGAACTTCTAAATATTTTACCCAAAGGATAAAAGGCATAAAGGTTCGACGAGATTCGAACCCAAGTCTCCCATTAGCTGGGCGCTTTTTCCAGTTTTTAAATCGATTTCAAAGTAAATCTTCGGAATTTCTTTCAAGGATCGTAATGACTCTTATGGTAATAAAAAGGCAAGCTTTATTTCGTGAAAGCGAGGAGATTGGAGGAAAGATTATAAGAATTAAAACACGTTAAGGAAAGAACAAAATGTCGCTGGAAATGAAAGAAAGCCGCTAGATCTTCGAAACCGCCAAATTGGCAACTATGCTGGAAATACGCGTCAGGAGCTATTAAGACCCACAGGTCACTTTGTGACAGGTTGGAACTCGAGAATCCTAAGAGAATCTGTTGCCTCATCGGGTGGCGCCCGCTTAATATATACACAAATTCTTCAAATCCCTCATTCAATATAATACGGCATGCGTATTTCCACAAAGTCCGTCTCACATGGTTTAAACGAATGTTTGGAGAAATCGTGTCTGGTTGGGCAAAAGCGTAGAGCGGAAATGGACCACGGAGGCCCTGTTTAGCGGAATTCGGCTCCGAAGGATGAATGGGTGATTCCTTTTCTCGGTCGGCGAGGAGATGTGTCCTTCCAGAAAGTCGAGACTTGTACAAACAAGGCGGGCAGGGAATGAATGAATGTGGGAAGCGTAGTAAGGAAGGGAAAAAATGCCATTTAGCGAGAGGGGTGTGAGATTTCTGCTTTTACGACTCCCACGGCCACGGATTTCGAAAGCCTAAGCGTGGGACTCGCATCTTCGTGGATTTGCTACGCAGCATCCGTGCTGGGATTAAGATCCGGCTGGAGCATCCAACCGAATCCGGTTAACCGGTTTCCGCGAATTTTTTGATTTTTCAATCGGATAACTTTCTTAGGTAAATTCGGTTTCGCGGTGCGATTGCGTAATAAACAGTATGAAAGGATGAATCCTTAAAATTTAAGTAAAATAAAACATTTTCTTGTGCTAAAGAGCTGGAAAAGCTTAAAAAATGTTCTCCTCAAAGTGAATACATACATTTTTTCATACAAGATCAGTAAGGATGGAGTGATTCATCGGAGACTGCTCAGGTTAGTAACAGCAAGAAGCATAAAAATGGAATAAGTAGAAAAAATAAAAATGGTCGCAAAAACTTTTGTTTCATAGAATTATGGAAAAATATACGTTTGTAAAATTTACCTAACTTATGCATCATGATTTTATACATTTGAGAGAAGAATTAAAATTAATATTATCAATTGCTTTGGTCACGACTTAATGGGTAGTCTAGTACCTCCTACCTAGTAGAAGTTAGTAATAAGTATAAGTAATAAGTAAATCTACGAATCCTTAACAAAACAGCCAGTATAATTTAAATTCATTTACCTATAACGTTCAATCTATGAATTTTCAAATGAGAAATGAATCCTCCTAATTTTTCTACGCCCGACGACCGTTTATATTTTGTAAATTACGCAGAACGAGAAATAACATCGATCTGATATTACGATTTACCTGGTTCATAGTATAGGCCTCAATTGGTGGTCTATTTCTCAAAATTGCGATTAGCATGAGAGAGATAGGACAGATCAATTACAACATTAATTTCTTCCGTAAAAAATAAGCGTTGGAATAAGGAAATAGGTTGAATTATACTTATTCTTATTTATTGTATTTTTATTTTATCTATTTAGTATGCACTCGAGAGTTCGGAAGAAATTCGTACTAAAATCTAAGCAGGACAAATCTCTTACAATGAACATAGATTCTCCATAGGAAAGCTTTTCTAGATTTGGGATATCGACACATTAATGAGACACATATTTGTAAAACTTTTGCACTCTGACATATTAGTGTAGGGCTATTATTACTCGTATAAGCTATTTCAGGGGATAGTAGACTCTACAAAAATTTCCGGTGAAATCAATAGTGAATCAAAAATGACGGGAATTAATATAATTTATAGAAAAAAGGTACTACTATTATCGCATACGTCTGATGTATGTCAAAGTATCCTGTATAAATTTCAAGGATTAATTTAAATGTATCTGTCATATTAACTGGCATGCAGTAATCTCGTTAACCGAACTTTTATTGAATTATAAGCGTGCATAAAAATCGTGATCAAAATGGCCGAGTGGTTAGAGTGTCTGGTTCAATGCTCCAAAAGTTCCAAAACTTCCAAAGATTAATCCTAAAGTTTATCCTCAGTGGTTCAAATCCTGTTTAGGGAAAATCTTTTTTCCGGAAAATTAAGTTTCAGGTATGCTAAAAAGCTTTACAAGAAGATAAGTTTCCATAGCATGCTCGTTTTAATAAAGCAATTCTTTACTTGTTTACACAATTTTTCTAATGACGCACAATAACATAATTATCATAACAACTGTCTAATTTTCGTATATATTTCGTACTCTAAAATGCATACAACGTTACTTCAGTACTCATTTCGTCTAATTATTTCCTTCATCATGCGGTGCCATGGCTTATTTATTTAAACAAAGCAATCTCCCCTGTCCTACTTATTAAATGAATTAATTCGTAATTTTATTTTATTTGATTATCCTTATATCTACATGCGCAACCCTTTTCGTCGTATGGCTGTAGGTGCGCGCACTCTATTTCATTAATCGACTCTTAAAATTAATCCTAGAACCACGTTGCTTTAGCATCTGTTTCCCTTTACTCACTATATCATACCGGCCTATGTTACATGTATTTTTCTGTGAATATATTCTGAGAATGAATAATCTCGGATTAAACAATCGCATTGGTCGTCAAGGGGACTGGTTATGTACAGCGACAAAAATCTCGGAAATTTTTCGTTCCTTTTATCAAAATTCTTGCAATTTAGTATCCGAAGCAAAAATTCAGGAAAAAATAAGACTTCATTCAATTTCCTTTCTTTTGTTACTTATCTCGATTTCGTAGGACTGTTACTTCTAATTTAATTCTGCAAGAGAAAAAATGTCTTCAATCGATCAAAATGAACTTTACTTTCATTTCTTACGAGAGCATTTACGAGTCTACCGGAGTCGAACCAAGGATAATTTGGACCGAAAATATCAATAAATAACACTCCATTGGACCTTCAACGACTCCCAAAAATTTTATATCCAGCACGTCGAAAAGAGCGTGAAATGGATGTTCCGATATTTCTGCCATATATTTCTTACGGGAGTTACTGACATCGGACAAATTAATATATTCACAACGGTGATTGTTGTAGAAGATTGTAGAGTAAGACATAAACTTAAGTTAATGAAAGGCATATTTTACTCTATCGTGGACCAAAAGACAAAATAAACAACTTCTCAATCTTCGATATTTTTTTACAAGAATCAGAATCACGAAGAATTATTTTAGAATCTGAAAATCAATATTGTTCCCATAACTAATTTTCGTCTTGCGTCACACAACATCGATCAAATCGTCCTGAATTTATTCTCTTCTGCGGAACGCGCGGCATGTTTGTATCTCGCCTACGTCCGACCGAACGAACTGAGGCAGTTCGCCATGGCTTCCCTCAGATTTAGTTTGTTTATCGGTTTAGTTTATCAATTTACCACTCGCACTCCAACCCGCGATTATCCATCTCAACAACAATCACAGCGCAAAGCGACGTTTAAAATTTCGGACGGCCGTCCGTGATTGGCTGAGGGATTTTCCTTAAAAACAATCGCCTCACGAAGGGAGCAGCTGCAGCGGTCCAGGTGTGCTCCCCCTTCCATATCTCAATGCCACAAACCTCTTCTGACAACTTGTCTTTCACGCCGCTCCTCCCCTTCTCGCATTCCCATCGCCCATTCTACACTCCGTTAACTTCCGTGCTTTACCATCTCTTCTTCCTTCTAATTTTCCCCTTGTCTTCCTCCGTTATCTCTCTTCCCTTCTTACCTTTCCTCAGACGTTCCGAAAGGGACCGGCGGAGGAGCGATCGTACCATAAGAACTCACTTTTTCAGCTAACGATACGCGATACATAGTGGTTAATGTTGATCGCTTACTGCTTACCGGCTCTGCCACACGCCCTCAAACGTGGGGTATTGGTGCAGGTAAAGAAGTATAAAGCTGGCTACGAAACGTGGATTATAGCAACAGCAAAGGAGAGTATATATAGAGAAGTGTATACCAAACCGTGTACCGCGAGCATGGAAATAATATAATCATTTTCTCGTTCCGGTTTTCGCTCCGATTAAACCGAAAAACCGGTTGAGCACCGCTATAGGTAAAATTCCGGTTTCGCTCAAGCAAACGTCTATCCGGTTCGGACCGTTTTTCTTTCCGACCACTATGACATACCTCTGAAATTTAAAAATTATTTCTAACCTGTTGCAATAACAAACAGTTAATAAGAAGATGATGCGACGCATCGAAACCCGGGTCGTATGTTTCATCATATTTTGCGGTGTAGTATAAATAAATTAAATTCTTTGCAACTTTCTGCTTGCTATGGAATTACACCAAGTAAAAGCCTACACCATCGAATTTAGTAAGATTTAGTTATAAGGTTGTGTTAGGAAAGTTGTAGTCAAGTTTAGAAAACCTTTCTCTAATTGTATTTAAGAAAAACGCGCATTATCGGAAACTTAAATCCGGTACGGAATAAATAAGGGTTTTCGGTTTCGATTCGGGTTTAAGAGTTTTATTTTACGGTTCGTGTTCGGTTTTCATTCCGGTTACAATAACGAAGTCTTTTCAGTTTTCGGTTCGGTACCGGTTAGATGCTCTGGTGTCGAGAGGCGGTACTCTGCCTTGAGTGATTGTAAGTTTGCTGCGATAAAATTGATGGTAGGGTCGACGCGGAACCTCAAATGTTTGCGAAGCATTTTCAAATTTTTCTGAGCCATATATTTGAACCAATATGGAAAGTTCTCCACAGAGTAATTGATGCTTGAAAATTTTAACAACTTTGTACCATTGATTGGTTGATTATTCACTTGTTGAGCTGCTTTGGTAAATATATAGAGTAAATAATTACTCGAAGTTTCGGGGGGCAATTTTGTGTATTTGCTGGTTTTCTCCTTCACTTGGACTTTTGATTGAATACTCCTAAACATATGTATAACACTATATCGCGAATGTCGAAATTATGGGAGTTTGTATTTTACTATGATAATTATTGAGAGGTTTAAAATTTGGCGCAACTAAAACTAAGCGTCGTTGGTTTCAACTTCGCAAAATAAATTCCCGAGATCAAGTGTGTCGGTAAATAGTTTGGTAGTGTATATTTTCTCGTTGAAAAGAAACATGAAATCTGTAACTTTAAAGCCGTAATGTAGGTGATATAATGTAAATTTTGTAATGTAATCGTTAAAGGCAATCATATGTTTAAAAGGATCAAATGCTTAAATGCAAACAGTTTATTCCCTTGTTCAGTTAGCACTGCATGAGCTATGTATCAATAAAATATCCTATACTACTTTAAAGTTTTAGCCGAAGTGAATAATCTAAATCCATTAAGATGTTGGTCAGGAAAGCAAAAAGTGAAGTAATAGTCCTCTTGCTTTGCCAAGCACAAAGATATTACAATACTTCACAGCAGCACAGAACCTAAATATAATATTCTGAGCTCAAGTAGTAGAGTTTGAAATGCATGAATCGAAAAACTTCCAGAAGGAATGTAATTGAAGAAAGAGAGATTTCAATATAAAAAATCCATCGCCGAAAATTTACGGACAGTTATGATGCTGCATAGTGTCTTGAAAGAATATGAAATTATCTCAGGCTTTTTAGGACGCCTCCGTTTCAGTAGCTTCAAAATCTGATGTCCTAGTTGTTTGCCATAAGAATATGGTAACCATACCATTCCCAGAAAATTTTGTGAAACTGGCATCTCGGGGCCCATTCTGCATTCGATGGACGTACGTTTTCATTCCAGCGAATCTGCTTCGCCCAAAATGCTTTCATTTGTCTAATTTAAGCTTGTCAGTCTCCCCTCATTTTGCATTTACTTAATTCACTGCCTTCTCTCAATGAAAGGAAGGCTGGAAGAGTCGTAAGATAGTTTTGGTTTTGATACAACACAGAGGTAGTAGAGAAAAGTTTTTGAGAGTGACGGATTGTTACAGAAAGTATTTGAAACTGTCACATAAGTGAGAAGATAAAGGTTTTATATACAAATATTAAGTGTTGGTTTCTGTGAAGTAAAGGAAAGAAAAATTTAAGGAGAGGACTCAATCGAGAGGTAAGACATAACGTCCAATCCACTGTAAGAAATAATGTCCTATCTTCCTCCAAAAGAATATGCGTAATTTAGATTTGAAGTAGCAACACCCCAATTTCGCATTTTGTCATAAATACTCATATTCATTGGATAAGATCAGCGCAACAGGGTGATTAAAGCTAATTACCGATAAATTGAATTAGAATGCGAACCGGAAATCGTAAAAGATAAACGGTTTCCAATTTCGGTTCCTGAATGTGAATTTTCCGACTCGGGCTCGATTGTCATTTCGGCAAAACTTTTTGTTCATGTTCTTGTTTTTTTGTTTGTTTTGTTGTATTGTTTTTCGATCTTGGTTTCCGATCCGATTCTTTTGATTAGGCTCCTCTAATCCAAGACAGAGTTAGATTAAGAGATACTCTTTACAGATTATTGCAACCGATTTTCTACCCGTTTCATACTTTCGTAATTTGTTCATAATATTCGAAATCGCAATCTGGTTAATGGAATCTGACTGGAATCAGTTCCTGATTGCTAATCGCATATCTTTTTTTTAATAAAAATTCTCAAAATCAATTAGTTTAATAATCGCATATCTTTTTTTAATAAAAATTCTCAAAATCAATTTATTTAATAATCGCATTAACATATCCATCTCAAATCCAGAATTTGACAGTAAACAGATATCAACTGTACAAAGAAACATGTTATTTTTCTTTTGAGTTCTTTTTACTAACTAATTATTATTTTCTCATGCTTATTGGACCTAGAGTTTTTGTTACCTGTTTTATACATATGCTGTCTAATTATATTTTGTGCAAATTAATGACAGTACTTGAATTATATAACTTATGTTAATAATGTTGTATATAATAATTTTTCCGTTATTCACAACAGATTTATTTTTCCTGGTTGTGAATTACTATTTTTGGTATCTATTGAACTCAGAATTAAAAAGATATTGTCATCTTAATTGCATACTTAGAATATGTGAATTATGAATTTTTATATTTCTTGTGTTCATGAACCTCCCGGATAGTTTTATTCTAATACCTTAATTACATTGTCATTTTGTCTTTTAATACCATTTGTCTACTTTTACCACTTATTGCATCGGTTAAACGGAAGATGGAAGAAAACGGAAAAAGAGACTTTCCAGTTTCTTTCAGCTAAGAAAGCCGTTTGGATGTCTATCTCTGTAAGTATTTAACTTAGAATAATACTTAAATCGTTCGAACGTAATGGCAGAACGTAAATTTACTTAGTAAAATAAAATTCACTGTTGATGTTTGTTGTCTTGTGGAAACCTAATGTTGAGATTGAAAAGAAGACTTATTTTTCCAAAACAGATCTGAGGAATCCAATAAAAACATGAATAATCTCAACGAATAACTAATAAATAACTTGATGATGCCGATTATCCGTTGACAATAGTGTGTTTAACAAAAACTGGACTCCCTGATAGCCAAGGAGGAATTTCGTTTACTAATGGTGAAAGCGGTCCTGGGTTCGATTCCCGGTGGAGGCACATGAGTACAAAATGTCCTAAGATTTCGAAGGACTTTTAAAATTACTACTACTTAATAAAAACTGTAGTAGAAAAGGTACAACGTCTAATCTTTATCCTACTTAATTTACAGGATTGATAATAAAGAGTAATCACAATTCGTATAGATTTCATCATTGTAAACGTAGAATGTTGCAAGAGAGATCGTAAATAAATGGAAATATTTTAAACGTAAGATAGAAAATTACCGCGAACACGATGGAACATCAGCATAGTTTTCATATATATTACGTAAATATAAAAAGTTTAAAATTATGGATCCTACGTTAAATGGAAACGTATAACATACATTTGAGGAGTTGCAAGAAAAAATCCGTCGTATTTCGCCAAGTCGGTAGCTGTTTGACTAATCCGCAGGAAAATTTATCATCGTAATTATTACTAATTGCTGAAAATTTTTCCTTCGGATTCGCCAGAGATTCACGAGTTTTCCAGGGAAGACGGCGTCTGTTCCGAGGAGAGAAAGATGAAGGAGAGAAAGAGGGGGAGAAGAAGGGTCGGTGAGGAATGTAGTCCGGTGGCTGATTGTGAGAGTGAGATAAACCAAGTTTCTCACTTTATTTGCTTGCAGCGGAGATTGACGCCCACGCGACGAGCGTGAGAAAGCCAACCGAATCCTTTGATGTGCTGACGTAATGGCCAATAAGTGATAACGTTTGAATTAATAGTTCGTGAATATCCGTGCGAAAGAGGTCGGGGAATCTTTGAGAGGCGATTCTTTCGATTATTAACTAAACAAAGTACAACGAAACCCGGATGAGACGCTTTTTAGGGACGGAGTGAATCCGCGTTATAAGCAGGATAGCGCTATAACCGGGTTACGAAGTCTGTATTTTCTGTCTTGTCTGTTGGAGAACTTTTGAAAACTCTTCTAAAAATATTAATATATTTTACGTTAGAAAACATAAGGGAACAGTTTTTAACAGTTGGCACTTTATTTTAAAGCATAACTTTGAAACGAAAACGGTACTTTTTTATTTTGCTTTTTTTTGCTACAGTTGAAGATGGGATGTCTAAAATGCCCGCGAAGCATTGTTGTGTAATTCTGGTTGCTTTCACTTAATATTTTTTTTAAATGGTCACCTTTTCGGACAAAGACCTTGTTACTTCCTTTTTGTCCTTTTCACTCTATAGTACAATCAAGCAATATTTACAATTGGGATGGACAATTAGGGAAGAAATACGAATTAATTAACAGCAGTGGTAAGAGACCGTCACGGAATACGATCTCTACCAGACTACGCCAAAAACCAAAAAACAGTGCTCTTTCTGGTTTATTAGATATAGTCACAATTTTATTTTGCGACGAAAGAAAATACCGCCAAACGACTCATTAATTAACTTGCTTTCCTGAGGCAAAACTGATAGGGAAGATCTCATTCTTAGAGTCAGTATCGGCTCCAACAGTGGAATGAAAATAGGTCTGCTCCGTGATATCTTCATTTTCTTCTCACGAAATTAGTCATTCCAAACAAGAAACTCACGATATTAGAGACAAGACGAAGCAGGAGGTTTAGCATATCTAAAGAAGATAGATTTTAGTAGAAATTGGATGATATCAAAAGGATATCAGGCGTTTCATTACTCAGAAATTACAGAAGATGTGAAAACTTTATTACTCGTTTCGATTTATGTCATGCAATTATTAGAAGACCGATGGGATAAAAATGATTTATAGGGATTCATAGGAGGGTCAATAGACTATTACATACCGATATTGTCTTGCCATAAGTATCATGAGTTCGATTTGGACGGATCGAATATATTCCCGCAAGGAATACAGTTAAGGTTATATTTTGCCATTTGTAGGTTCCATTTCATTTACAAAATTACATTGAAATTAATGTCGGAAACTTTTCAGACCACCCATGTAAGTTGAATTGAACTCCGTAATTTTTGACGGGGGAGTTAATTAATAATGGTTATAATTGTTTATATCCATTAATTCTACCGCTATTTTAATTTACAATCTAGTTAAACATGATACCTTACAAGTACTTAAGGAAGAGTTTGAATATCAGTGGTTGCAGGTACTTTTAAGAGTTGTTTAAGCAGGTCCTACAAAGCTCAAAGTTCATAGATCAGATCGAGAACAACACTAAGAATAATGGGAGTAAAAATTCGATTTTTTCATGAAATCTATTAAATATATGCTATAGAAAACTCAGCGCTTCACTAAGGCAATAATAAAGAAAATATTTAAATAATAGCAGTTTTTCCATAAATTGCAACTGATAAATGATGAATGATAAAAAGAGCTTATATTCGAAGGTGATGTAAATTATATAGCATATACATGGGTGGTCTGAAATGTTTCTGGCATTTCGCCATTTCTCGATATGTTTTCTGAAAATTTCTGAAAATCTTATGAAGATTTCTGAAAAATCTGGGGTTGGAAACTTTTTAGATCACCCTCATGCTACAAACATACAGTATATACAACATGTATATAGAATATATATTAAAAAGATATAGTGTAGACTAAAAACTTAATATGTAGGATTAATCAAAAAATGTAAAATTGTTTTCTGACGCAAAAAAAGCCCGGGAAGACGGCGCACTTAAAAAAAATTGAACCGATTTGTAGTATGTGATCGATAGTTCTTAAGCATAGTCTTATTAGCCCCTCTTATGTATGACCTCTGTAAAGTGCGAAATATCCCCAAAATAGAGCCCCAAAAAAGTACTAAATCCAGAGACGACATTGCTAATTGGACAAGAACGCCGGATACTTTGGGCGACACCGAATGGCACGCTTAAGTACGTCCGAATAAGGGAATAAAGAGATTAATAAGATGGACCGATTCGAAATTCAGCCGTAAATTTGTATGAGGATGGTGTAGGAGTGAGCAGGTCGTAATTCACGTTGGCGTGGGTGGCGCCCCTTCCGTCTCTGGTTACGGCAGCGGGAGCTGTGTCTCATGATGGACGGCTTACATTTTGAAGGCGTTTTTCTGTGTCAAGAGAGAATTCGTTCCTCGGATTTGCTCGCTAGAAACAAAAGGGAGAGGCCACTCTGGAAACGAACGCATGCTAAACCAACTAACTAAAGCTACGAAACAAACTATTAGCAAATGTATGCTTGAAATTATGCTTAGGAATGAATTACGTTACTAATTGAAAATTAGTCCAGGTAAACGTCTAAATTTTACTGATGACAATATATTTCATTTACAGAACTCCGTACTTTATTAGAATCTCTCGGTTAGAATTCGCTTCAGGTTAGAAGATATGATTACCATCGGAAGATTTTCGAAAAATCCATCGATTCAGAACATTTAAACGATGTGAGTGAAATATGTAATTACAGAATATATATACTATACTTTATCAGTTGGAATTCGCTTCAGGAAATGCGATTACTGACGAAGACTTTTCGAAAAATCACCGGTTCAGATTTTAGGAGTGAAATTTTAGTTCCACTCAAGAACAAACGCGGGCTCCGAAAAACTTCGGCAAAACGTTACAATGAAGAATTCGCAAAAACATCATTACTTTTGGTCGTTCTTTCCTCACGTTACTATAGAAACTAATAGGGTAGATTAGAAATTGATGATGGTGTAATCACAGCCTATGCCACACCCCACTGGCAGGTCAGGGAAATAATTCTAGATCTAAATTCAAAGACGCTGGAAAATTCAAAGGTCCGAAAGCTTTTTGATACCTCATTCTCTCCAATGTTAACTATCAAATGCATTCTAAAAGAGGCGTACTAGGTAAGATGAGGAGTGAGGTGACCTAAAATTGATTTTCTTACATTTAAATTTACATACACACCCTTATGGCCGCCAAAGGCGTGTGGTAGAGGATGCAATAACACCGATATCCCTATATAACTCAATCTGCTATTGTATTCTCTAATATTCTACGGAAAAAACGATCAGAAGTAGTAGTTCTCGTAATAATTTCCCAGTAACACGTTTTCTTTCTGAGCTCGCGAAGATTGTTAACTGGAGTAAAACAATCAACTATATCGTCGACGATATCCATAATCATAAATTTTTCGAATAACTTTCGTCGGTAATCAAGTCTATCATCCTTCAGCGAAACACATTTGAGAGACTCAATCATAACCGAAACATTGCTGTCTAATGTAAAATTTTCTTTGGCAAAACTAGATGCACAACGTTGAACCATCTCCAGATTGGAGACTTATCACTTCGTGAGAATCTCGCAATAATATTCTGAGAAAAGTCGCATCTGGGAAAAATACACTGTTTCTTTCATTCTTGAGAGCATACCCTCAGAATTCTACTCGCCAATATTCGATTCGATTAGCCTTATCTATGAAGCTTCCGATATGCTCATCAAAGGAAAAACTACAACTGATTGTAACTCCTATTTAAAATGATTTACGAACTCCGAAGGAAATCCGGAAATATATTATGGCATACGGGTGACGTTGGTGGGATGCGTGGAAGTCATGCTACGCACTTCTATGCATTTAAATCGAGTTGCCACTAACTCGAAACAACGCTCCTCAGAGAGATAATTGCTAAAACCGAGCAGTGTCCACATAAATACCTATACACTGATTAATTATTTTTCGATATTTCATTCATAATCTCATACTTTTCATTTTCCACATAATTCAATTTGGTAATACCAGGATGAAAGTCATTATTCATACTGAAGTCGCTCTCAAATTATGACAGCCATAAATAAGGCCATGACAATAGTGAATGAAAAACACGCTTTTGCACAAAAAAGACAAAAGAAAAATACAGCATTCGTTGAAATATGGTAACAGACACGAATTGAAAAATACAGCATTCGTTGAAATATGGTAACAGACACGAATTTATGTGTAACGTAAAATTATTCACTGCGAAACCTTGCTTAATCAAATGTCTTAGCCAAAACAGTTACCTTGTTTCGCTCATTTTTTGAATCCAGATGATATAGTCGAAGGAAAAAATCACAGAGAAATGTAACAGAAAAAAGGATTATTGCACAAGGTTTTCTTACTTTAAAGGAATTCTCCGCCCCCCGAATTGCACGAATAATGAAATTGAATTACATTATTACATTATATTACATTGAAAAACGAAAAGTATGAGATAATGAATGAAATAACGAATAATTATTAATCAGTGTATAAGTACAACATTTATGTGGACACCCAACGCATCTAATTATGAGCTCATAAAAAAGACTGAATGATTAAAGTTCCTGTACTCAATGCAGCAATAGCAATAAAGTTTAATTATGCTGTCAGTCATTGTAATAATGAAGTATACTCATTCATACCCTTTGCTGAAATTTGCTAACCAAAATTGGAACTTTTTACCTGAACTGTTTCTATGACTTTTTTTTACCGGCCACCGAAAATTAATTTTGACCTTTTTTATCTATCCGAAGCTGTGAGTTTTTTCGGTGACTTTATCCTGCCGTCTTATTGACTCTCTCCATGTTTATTGGTATTACTTATTAATCTGCTGAGATGTATAAGTGATGAACAGAGGAAAAATAACTGAATTAATCAGGGACGGGGAAGCTCTTCGATGAATTGTAGTAACTGAAATTATGCGAAGGAGGAAAGTCAAGAGGTCAGGATATAAAGATCGAGTGAAGAAAGAGAGAGGAGATGTCGGAAAGTTAGAAAAGGAATATATGAGAAAAGTTTAATATGTGACCTGGCAGATAATAAAAAGTAATATTTACAGAAGAGAATATTCCCTATCTTGTGTTTTCCCTATACCTAGAACTCAGTACAACTGACAAACATATAAAAAATATTAGGAGCAATGATGATGTAACGATGTATACTAATCATACATAGAGAATACGAAATTGCGCACGGTTTTAAGCCAGAGTATCCAGCCGTAAATTTCTTCATAGAATTAGGCGATGTATTGTGGAATTCAGTAGTGGAAATAAACAAGAAAAATTTTATTTTCTTTAAACATTTAAATTAAACAAATAACACACGACCGGTTTTGACGAGTAATCGTCATCAAATGGTCTATTACTCGTCGGAATCGGTCGTGTGTTATTTATTTGAATTGAACGTTGTGGGAAAAGTACAATTTTTAGAGTTTCTTTAGGTAATAACTGTCCCGGTTTTCGCTTCGGTTCGATGAAAACTCAAAATTTCGGTTAATTTCCGGTTTCTCTCGATACTGTCGTACCTTTTTATTAGCCCCAACATTATCTTCTTTTTAAAGGTTTTCATCATAGGTTACTTTAATAATGACATTGTAATAAACTGAACATTTGAATAAAACTCAAAGGTTGAAATTAGAATAAATGAAAATTTCAAATTATGAGACAAATAAAATATGAATGTTAATTGTTGAGTTCAAGTCATTTTCAGACTAGATTATAATATAGATAAACATAACTAATCTTACCTATATTACATTACAATGAGAATGGAAAGTTAAAACAGAATTGGTTTTGTTTTCAGGTTTTCCTTGAGGTTCAAAAATATTAATTTATGGGTGAGGATTGCTTTTCGATCCGACAATATTATCAATTTTTCGATTTCCGTTTCATTCGATGCTTTGTCGTAAGCGCCCAAAAAGATTCCCTATAAGAGGAGTATGAACTTAAATATACGATTATCATAGAATTTTCAACTTGTAGGGGGAAAGATCATTTTCGTGACCCTAAAACAATGTTAACAGTCATTGGCGCTGGAAAGAGCAAACGGAAATGTGTCTCCACCATCATTACCTCAACTGTTTTTGTACCACTAATCCGCCTCCTTACAGACGTTGCCTTGTTTATGTCGGTCCTGTTACTCAGGTAATAATCACGGTATAAACTTACTCGTAAATCCGCAAAACGTACGCTCACAAAGTGAAATCATTGGAAAGGCCGGGATGTGCCTAAGCAATTCCCATTCGAGATGCTAAGCGCGATTTTCTTCATTTCCACGGTTTTTAAGGTGCTAATGGACGACTCTCTTCACCTTCCGAGTAATTTCTAAACAAATGACTGTCGTATCGGCGCCGCTCAGCCTTCAGATGTTATTTGTTTCGTCGGTTTAGAGACGTGGGTAATTGAAACGAAGCTGGAAATCACCATCTCCGCCGATGGATGTTGGAAGGCTATGGAAGGATGGGTTTATAGATTTAACCCCGTAAATGGAGTAAATATTTCTAACCTTAACAATTATCCTTCCTTAAACTACATTTTTCTCTTGAATCTACTCTTTACGGGACAATTGATTCTGAAATAATCTCGGATTTTCAATATAAAGTATAGAATTCATACCGACTTACAGTGCATAATCGTTAACCTTTGTTCCAATATCTTAGGAAGGGGAAAACACTGTAAGGTTAAACAAAAGCGAAATACTCATTCCTGCGGTATACAAGATCATTATATGGTTTCCATTGGTAAAAAAGTTAGGTAAAATTATTTATACATGTGATATTTTATATGATTTTTGTATTGGTATCATTCCCTTGGGCATTGTGCAATAACACTAATTTTGTTGATTCTTCCGACTTACTCTCTTGCAATGGATAATCTTCTCTAATTAATCTCTTACGATTTTTATATCCACATTATATCTCCTCATTTATCGCTAACTATCTCCTTAAATTAATAACTTCATAAAATATGACTATGAGTTGGATGGAAGATGGGACCTTTGGCCTCAATTTCGTCCGAATTAAAACGTTTCATTAATATTGTTATGCGTAAATATCTCACACGTTTGATGTATTATTGTTTTCGATGAATGAATTAACAGAAATACGCGCTTAATTTAAATGCTTAATTATTTGCGAATAGTAAGTCGGACTGACAAGTTTTTTTCCGTAATATTCAATGATAATACCAAATGATTGCGTTCTTCATTGATTCGTCGACCTTAAAATAATAATAAAATGAAACATTAAATAACAAAAGTAAAAATAACTTTAAAAATAATTAACTTAACAAAAGAAAATCAGTGAGCTGAGACTTGGCCACAATGGGTTTCTCATGAAAGTGCGCAGATAATTATTTTCAAAAAGTATTAAAAATTGAGGTTAAATAACGTACGATACTCCGTAAAATGGAGCATTATAAAATCTGGATGCGACAAACATCTTCTGAAATCAGTCCTTTGGATGTTTCACGGTGTTTAAAGCTATACAAGACAGAATATAAACTATTTGAGCATGTAAGCGCATTTACTTAAGCGTATTTCTTGCTTGATCGTTGTGAATCCATTCCTTCCAAAAGCAATTCTTCGAGCCGACTCTTCTTCTTCGTACGATATTTTTCAGAAGTCGTAAAATTCGTAACTAAGCAAACAAATCCCAAATGAATTATTTATGAATATCTCGCATACCCGGATATCGCGAAGATATTCGGCGAGGAAAGCGCAACAGAAAATCGTGTTGGACGGCTGTTTTCGTATGAGATGATATATATATTGAGAGATATATATTGAGATATATACACTGAGGTGGTTTCATTCGCTCCTAACACTGACAAAGTCAGCTTATCCGAAGACGTATTCAAAGCTTCTAATGCCAATCTTAATGCTAATCTTTCCTCTTTAGGCTGTAGAATAAACATACTTTTTGACCTGAGGAGAGCTGGCGCTTAAAAGTACTTCGACAGTTGAAGTCATTTTGCATAAATAGGTCCCACCGAGAATCGAACCCGGAACTGCTTTCACTAAAGCCGATGCGTTACCCACTTGGTTTTAGATTTAGATTTAGATAAGCACCCCGCAAACCGCCAGTGGCGTATGGCAGGGGGATATTTGGTTATCGGGTATCAATCTTGTATTATTTCGATTTCTTTTATTTTTCCATTTCTTTATTATGTTTAAAGTCACACGACATGAATAGCAAGATAAAAGGGTGGATTGAGAAAAATTATAGAGGAAATAATTAGATAGTAAAAATACAAGAAATTGTTACGTAAAATTATTGAAGACTCTCAATTTTAGACGATGACTCTATTATATTCTTATGATAGACTTTACATAGATTATTGTGAGATGCGTAAATTCTAGCAAAGGGTGCGTTTTTGCATTGTTAAATTTCCTTAAATAAAAAATCTACTTTAGCCTCTCCGCATTCGTAGTGGCTATTAAATTTATTTTACAAAAAATTCGTTACATAATGTCTTATTAAGGACAACCTGTAAAAATATTAAATATTTCCCCATCTTCTAATGATAGGAGATTAAATAATTCCAGTAATTCCTTAAAATCCGTATTCTTCTCAAAGTTATTTTATGACCAATATGGTAGATTTAGATTTAGATGAGTACCCCGCAAGCCGCCAGTGGCGTATGGCAAGGGGAGAACTATATAAATATAGATATCGCAGCTGGTAGAGGCAAAAGTTTTTATATTGTACAGAGTTATCCAAGATTACGAGAAAATACTGAGAGATCATTCTTGAACTGAGAAGCCCAAAGGTCGGATGCGCAACTTTCTTCTCCTTGATCGTCGTCATCTTCCGCAGTTTCACTCGACGAAAAGAGAAAAGAAGCATTTTTTAATGTTTCGAAAGGTGACGAGATCCTCCAATAGCAAACATTGCATCGTCCGCTAATTCCTCATCTCCAAACGTCGATTTTCGGATTACGCTTTTGCGCAGATGAATGTCGCGTTTCTCTTTCTTTGAAGCTTAAGTTTCATATGAGAAACTGATCAGAATCGACATAAGTTAACATGAAATGCATCCGAATAAAGTCTTTAACGAGATCGTCCACTTCTCAGCTATAATTAAACAGGTTTAGATTTAGATTAGTACCCCGCCAGTGGCGTATGGCAGGGGGTGTAATGGCAACATCACTGTTTACTATTTAGGGTTTTAAGGCTCACGATCCCCGCTCCTTTCTCACGAAAAACAATATAAAGAGACCCCTTAAGACGTTCTGATACCCGCTTACGACAGGAATTTATCGTCCCTAGATGAAATGCAATCCGCCAATCGTTCGTCTCATCCGATAGACCAATAAATTTTTAAATTATCTACGGAATCCTCATCTCTCATTGTCTCTAAAAAGATTCCTTTTGAGTCTTTTCTTCTGAATGAATCATTTTTGGAGGATGAAATGAAGATATCGCGTAGCAGAACTATCTCCCACTGTCGGAGCTGATACAAACTGTAAGATACTTAGAGATCTTCCTTATAAGTTTTGTCTTAGAGCAGAGCATTAGATTAAAATTCGCTTAGTGTTTCCCTTAGTTACAATCTAAAGTTGTAAGCATATCTGAAGGGGAATGCAGTGTTTTGTGGGTTGTTGATCTTAGGGAGATTATTATGCCATCTCCTCCTTAACCTCTGTGATGCCCTAAAAATTGCTTCATTAAGGAGTGAAAAATACAAAAATCAAATAACTAATGGGGATGTTCTTCTTGTGCGAAAAGCAGACCTTTCTTCAAAAATATGACGAAATGGCATCTAGCATTGCACAAACCGGTTATAAAGCTGTTTTCGCTTCGGACTCTGAGTAGCGTCTTAACGAAGTTTTACTGTATTCACAATAGCAGAATTCGGACTTAGAATTCTTACTCACGCCAGAAATGAAATTCCCCCACTCCTACACATCACGGGTGGCAGTACATATCCTTTCCTTTCTCACCCTCCCGTGGTTTGTCCCAAGGACTAGCTATTATTCCGTCCTCTCATTGACAGTTTAATCCTAATGGGAAAAAGAGTGATCCCCTCCTGGGCAAAGTTCCCGTGGAGCTTTTATGCAGTTATCTCCAACCTTCTCTTTTCCCAAAAAAGAAATGAAAAAATAGAAACTCTGGTTCAAATATTCCAAGAAATGAGTAATTCCTCAATTAGAGATTTCATGGAAAATTTAAAATGTCAGTAAAATATTTCAGTTCCGAGTTTCATGAGGCGGTTGTAAAGTTAGCCTCAACCCAAATTTCACTACAGAGAAACCAATAATGTCATGTTAAACTCATTCCTTTGAACAATTCTATTATATATTGCTTCTATATTTCCCGTTGAGAATCTACAGCCATCTAAGCTAGTGACATATTTAAGTATTGTAATAAAATATTGTATCTTAATTTGTAAGAAAAATCATGTGAGGAAAATAAATGATGAATAAGTCTTCTCTCCGGAAAGTTGAAGATCCGGCTTCGAGTCCCGGTCCTACCAGCCTTTACTCATATACGTTTTACCTTGGTAAAATAAATGATATTTCGGGAAAGATCTCATTACCTGACAAGTGAGGTAAAAGTGAATGTAACCAGAGAAATGTTTTGAGGCTTTGATAAAGATTTTATGCAATTAGTTGCCACTCAAATTATTGGAGAGAAATAGATAAATTCAAACCTTTTCTTTTTTCTCGAACATCAAGTAAATGAAAAATTTTAATAGAATATAAAAAATATAAATTTTTTAAATTCTATCAAAATATTTCTCATCAACATCTACATCTACATTCTCAAAATTAAACTTTTTCTCTTCTCTTCAAAAGCAGAATCACCTTCCCTTTGGTGAGAACATATTCGAGTAAAAGTTTGCATGAAACGTCTGGACACCGATTAATCAAATGGAATTCTGAAAAGAGTAAAAAAAGTCATATGAAATCCATCCTCCGGAATTCTGCTCCTAACTCTGATTAAATTCTCGGTTATGATAGAATCTCTCGGAAGGGATTCACTATAGGATAGAAGACTTGATTGCCGACTGAAGTTATTCGAAACATTTAATTTTTCGGATCTCATCGAAAAGATAGTTGATTTTGTAATTCTAGCTAATAAAGTTCGCGAGCTCCCAGAGAAAACGAAAAAGTATTACCAGGATACAATCTCTAGGACGCTAGTTTCTTTTAGTCTTTTTTTCTCCGTGGAGAATTAGATAATATAATAGCAATTAGAGTTATATAAGGATGTCTGTGATTTTTGCTCCCCATATCACACCCCTTTGGCGGCTTCTAGGGTCAGTATATGAACAAAGTAAATTTTAAATTCGCGTTTTCTCATGCCCTTTTCCCCCTTTTTTGGGTGCCGATATCTTCGCTCACCCTGAACGAGGGTTCTTCGATCACATATTTTAATTAGTATAAATTGGCAATGTGATTTCTTGACATCACCATCGGAGAATCTTCGAGTAGTTTTACGCCTTTTATGTAATATTTCGCAGGGAAGATTCGTCGCACTAATCTAAATCCTGTGCTCATGAATGTTTCCTCCTTCGCTGAAATTTTCTTCTTTCTTCTAATATAAATTAGCGGCATAGTATATCTTGCTTTCATTCTTCATATTCATTTCTGCTTGAGGGCGGATAAAAATTCTTAGCGGATCCTCAGTTCCTTAATACATTTTAAAGTAAATATTTTAACTGTCCCGGCGATTTTTTCCTTTCAGCACTTTTTCGTTTTTTCTTGGTGCTCGCGAACGTTGTTAACTGGAATAAAAATATCAGCTTTCTCGTCGAAGATCGATCTTTACTGACAATTTGTGTAATAGCTTCTGATATTTACCTAGTCTTCTTTCTATCCCTTTCTTTCTAAGGGAATCTTAACCGCGGGCCTCTATAGATGCTCTACGTTGATAGGTCCTTATGTCAGAGACTAATCCTATTACGTGAGCATCCCGAATCGTACAGTAACATTCAAGAAATATTCTACTTCTAATGAAGAAAAAATACGCTGTTTCTTTCACTCTCGATGAGCATTTCCTAGTATTTTACTTGCTAATCTTTGCATTCGAATCGCATTACCTTTGACGCTTTGAATATGTTCTTTGGAGGAAAAGCCACAAGTAAATGTTACTCTAAGGTATTAATGATGATTTACAAACTTCAAAGGATATCCTTAAATGGTACACGGGTAACGTTAGAAGAGAGTGTGGTAGTCATAGCTACGCACTTCTTGATATTCAAACATCTGAAGATTACTCCGCCATAGATAGGAATATACGTACAGCTAAAGAAGGAGAGTTAATCCGAACTTAGCGGCGGTTATTGAAAGTTATCCTTTTTGGAAGTGCGTCGTATTAAAGAGAGAAGTATATATTTTGGTAGCCGCAAGGCGGGAAGTGGACGGGTTAAATAGAGAACAGTAATAAATAGAGAGGAACACATGGAAGAAGAAAAGCACTTAGCACGGTGCATTTCCAAACCCTGAATGGAATCTGTTCAAACAAAAGGCCTTTCTCACTCCCACGGCTTCTTCCATTACCCAACGGAGGGCTGTTTACACGCAGATACTGCTACTGCTTCTCGGCCCAAAATCCACTGCCCGTCTTCCTCTTCTGTTTGTTTCACCTGACCCCCAGAGACTCTAATTTTACGGTCGTTGACGTCCTTCCTCTTCACTTTAACCACGAGAGCCTCGCTTATGATGTGGCCAACCTTTAAACATGCAATCTACCACTAGTGGACGTGATTAATATGAAGAAACTTAAAATAGCCTTCTGGATTGACCAACGAAAATCGAAGCGAAGGTGGTGCCTCCCAACCTCTGGTCTTCCTCGGTACGCTTGTTTATCGACTAATTTTCCGTGAAGCGCAACACAAAGATTATGTAAAATTCAAAGAGAGTGTAACTTCGACATGAGGTTGTGGAATATTAGAAAGTTTTAATGCAACAAATTTATTTATTTAAACGATGGTTTAAATTGGTTCTCAAAACTTTGTTGCGTTAAAAGTTGGCTTTTAAAAAATTTACTACAAATTTTTTTTGTAACTGCTGGTAGTAATTTAATAGGAAAAGGGAAAAAATATCGACTGCAGATTAAAATAATTTAGTTAATTATAAAGCTCACGATTCCAGTTGATCCAGCGTCAACCCGCGGAAGAAATAAATAAATAATAAACAATTAAAGATTAAATAAATAAATTATAAAAAAGATGCAGAAATGAAGAATAAAATTAAATAATTAATAGCAAACTCCAACCTCCCAAAAAGGACCGGCCCTTACTGGAGTATCACGAAGCCTTATTAATGATTATATGACGAGAATAATTATTAAAAACCAAACGAATAAAATGAGAAAACGGACCGTGAACAGAATGGAAAATTTCGAAATGTAGTGTCCCAGTGAAGTCAATTAATCTCTATAAACATCCAAGTTATTATGAGAAAAATTTTAGACACTACCCCTATGATAAATGGATCACAAATATCTCTCTTTTCCATGTTTGATACACATACTTTTATTTCATGTATAGAATGATTGCATTTACGGATGAGAAACAGAATAGGGTACCCAATGGTTGGATGTCTTGGCATAAGAGCGTATGAAAAAGATATAAGGGTAAACAAGACTATTAGGTCTCCATCAAACTGTAAAACAAAGAAAAATCTATTCATATTTGCGTTCTTAAATGAACGAATGAAAACATTCTGATAAGTGAGTGTAAACTATTTTTGCCATTTTCCCCCGATTTTCTCCACGTTATGTTTCGCCGAGATTAATGTTTTGGTTGATTCCTTATTAAGGAGGTTATAGCGCAAATATGCCGCACGTTATTATAAGAGACGATTTAATACTGTAGCCAAATGTATCCTAATATGTAGCTTAACTAATAAAAAAACTTTGTTAAAATGCAGTTAAAATTCGTACTTTGTAATAAAATGTAATTTGAATTTGCTTTTAAAAATCATATGTTAGTTCAGATATTGAATGAATTAAACGGATAATACCAAATTCAAGTCTTTTATCAAGTAAACGTGAGGCTATTTTGAATTAAGTAGGTCAAACATGTCACGTTACGAGAATGTATAGAAGTATACACGTAGAAGCATGTGCTGAACGGAATGTCGTTGGAGCAGAAAAAATCGTCAAATGAAGGAAAAAGTCGCTATATGTAGCAAAATCTCTAACTTCGTATTAATGATTCGGTCAACCTACTAATTCCCTAAATCTTTTTTCCTATCATTGAGACTGATACATTAAATTCTCTCCGCATAATCTTCTTTTTTTCACTCTAAAGATTATGCTCTTGAGTTTACTATAAATACATCTCTTTTCATTCCATTTTCCACTCGGTTCATTCTTTTTAATTAGTTTAGGTTATCGGTAGAGATTTATCTAATCTTAAGTATCTGATATATCCATTTCTTTCGGAAGTTTTAGCATAGATTTTGTAGATTTTACATTTGGGTCTTTAAAGAGATTTAAAAAAATATTTTGGTAGAGAAACTCAAGTACTTCACCATATTCTACTCAATGGATGAAATTGATATACCAGTAATACTTTGGTTTAACATGGTGGGTCGTACTAAATATTATTTATACAGTCACAAAGTCACGATTTATTCTGGTAAGGAATAAAAAAATCCAGATAAAAATAGAAGGAACATTTGAAAACCCCCTTGTTTGAATGAAAAATTTCCAATCAGACGAGTATCAGGTTAGGGGGACATAGTTGAACAACAGAGTTGATAATCTGTATGTGAATATTTTCTTACAATTTATTGAATATCTCTTACATTTTATAGGAGTGCATACCAAATTATGGATCAAAGTAGACCGGATTCCTACTAAGAACAATCTGACGTAATAAAATAGATGAGAATTGGTTCAGATTTCAACCGACTTCTTGCGTCACTTTTTCAACTTTCAATTTTGCATTCTTCATTGAAAACAGCATGCTTTCCGTTTTGTTGGATTATCAAATGTGCTGGCCATTTGCAGTAAGGCGCGAGTATGTAAATAGTTGCGTGTGCAGATGGCAAATGTATTGAGTACAAATAAAGTCTTTGAGCCGAGGGTATACCCGTGCACAAATACATGGGCTCTTTACGGAGGAAAGAAAGAGTAAATAGACTGAGATGGAAAATGAATCCATGAAATGCTATTTAAGTATTTTAAGTAAAGGAGCTCCTCTGCAATGCTTCTAACGTGTTTTAAGATTGCGTTAAGGCTTTCCCTTATGCAGGCGATATGAAATATTTGAAAAATGCCAAGTTATCATACCGAGTTAACGCAAAAATCTCATGAAGAATAGAATATTTTCATCTTTGCTGCATTTTGGCAATATGGTTTTGTTTTCAGAGTTTATCATACCTAAGAAATGTATGAAGTTGTCTTTTTGTCATTCTTTATCAAAATATGATAAGGTTTTCGAAGAAAGAGTAAATAATATATGTTATAAGAATTACTACTATGATTTTAATCAGGGATTATTAATCATAATTCTGCTAAACAAGTCACAAGCTGGAGCAAAGAATATCCAATTGAAATTAAGGTACGTTATATGATTATTTTACTGTAGTTATTATATATTCGTTGTAGAGGAACTGGCAGTCCGGTGGTAACAGTACAGATTAAAACACTAAATTAAAATATAATCCTATATATTTATCAAATGCCATTTGTTATACTGATATCTCCTATCTACAATAATACACTATTAAAAGTACTAATATGATTAATTATTCCTTACTTAACACCTTAATTATCGTATTACAGAGGCATAAATCACAACTAAGAAATTAAGTAAAAGGGAAATGAAAACTTTCCATATAATCCATAATTTATTGCATTACGACTATTGCAAACTAGAAGAGAATTTAAACACGGAAAGTAATTTA
This sequence comes from Pachydiplax longipennis, assembly GCA_036926295.1. Lineage (NCBI taxonomy): Eukaryota > Metazoa > Arthropoda > Insecta > Odonata > Libellulidae > Pachydiplax > Pachydiplax longipennis. Next base: position 3,965,106 of record JAVFKF010000003.1, read on the forward strand.
TATACGTAATCGTGACGATTCGTGTAAATCGAGAAAAGAAAACATAAATGTTGTTGAATTCCGTATGTTTTCTGTTTTTTCTTGTCAGTTATTTCTCTTTGTATAATTTTTACCTGAGATGATCGTCTCAATTTTCCAGGGGATGTCCCGGAATCAAGACTGTCATCCCTTAATTTTCGTCAAAAATAATCTTCTGTTCCTTCTGAAAGTCTTCCTCATTAATGTCATTGATGATTTTGATCTAAAGAATGAAGGAAATATAATTCTGATATAGCTAAGATTGAATTGGAGCGAATTTATATCGGTTCAGGATAAAATAAGGCAATGTTGATTTGCTATAAAAATCAGCTATTTTCAATCACGCTTTAAACGTTTTAAATTCTAAAAATCTTGAGCTACTGAATTTGCAATAACTAAGAGACATTTTTTTCTTTTTTTTTTTAAATATATTCCATCCGAAAAATGTAGCAGATACTTCCAAATTATACTGGAGTAGAGGAAAGGAGTGGCGCTAGACAGTCGCCAAGGCAAGAGCTATTTTAGAAATTTCTTGCACGCTCATCCCAGAGTGACAAAAATATTAGTACCTTAACTAACTGATTAATCCCCATTTTGTCTTAAAAAATCCGATGGGCTTAAACTAGCCACAGAAACACTGCTATCAGTTTTTAGTTTGAGTCCTTCGTCATGTTCTAAGCCAAGTGCTTGTCATAAATTGTTCGAAAAGCATAGAGTTGGTGATCGAACACCTAACCCGGATTGGCCGATTATTAAGGCAAACATTCTTAGAAAATAATGCTAATAATTGTTTAGCCACGTATTCCTGATAGAATAAGTTACGGCTTTAATTTTCTATGATAAGGTTAGGCTTTTTTCGTCCATTGCGACCCGAAGAACGTTATTTCTCTTATCAATGTAATCTATTCAATTTCGAGTTCCTAAACTACGGCTACTGGTGTTATTAAGATTAATTTAATTAAATATTAATAATCTTTTTCAAACGAAATAAAAAATTTCTATCGCTACCTTCGCCTTAACATGGTGGCATGAAAATTTAGCGTTCTTAATTTTATGTTAACGAAGAAAGTGATGCTTTTATGTTCTTAATGTTATGCTTTTGTTCCTCTATTGAAGGCATTCTTTGAAATTCTGCGTATCATTTGGTATACTTATATCATAAAAATATCTGAGTGTGAATCTAATTTTGGTATTAAGCACTAAATTAAGTGCGTTCTTTACGTCCAGCTTTTAATGTAAAAGAAATTTATTTTCTGACATACATTGTATCTGTTATTAGTTTTCGTCTTGCAAAATCTTGCAATCTATCTTTTCCTTTCTTTTACTCTTTTCCACTGCTTTCGTAGTTTATTCACTCATACCTTCTCTTCGTGGATTTCCTACATTGTTTTTATTGTTTCTGTGATAAAATATATCGTACCTTTCATTCATCCACGAACAAATCCTTTCTTTCTTTATTTCCTTTCTGTTGATTCATTACTAGTTCAAAATCTGTATATCCTATAGTTTAAATTTTACTTAAAAATTTAGAATCGATTTTATGCACCTTATTTTGGATACTGACAAGGGTTACATGGAAGATACTCTATCCCCTGTATCGCTTAATAAGAACCATTTTATCGTATTGTATTCAATAAGATTTGTTTATAAATGTACATCATTGCTAGAGTCTGCTAGTTGCGATTCGGGAGCCCCGCAGCATCTCTTCTCCCGGATGTGAGGGTCGTTCGTCTATTTGGACAGCGATCTAGGCTAGGCAAGAAGACTCTCCCTAACATGGTATTAACACCTCTTAATTAGCGGAGAGTGCGCCTACCGCGTATATACCAGAGGATGCTTCCCGCTATCCCTTTTTTCTTTTGCTAAAATCCTCGCCAAGGTCGTCTTTTATGGTTCCCCCTTCTCTTCTTCATTTCCGGGACATTTCGTACATTTGATATAGGATTCGAAATTTGTATTCGTGGATTACAAAAGGAATTGCGAAAGGCGGTACGTTATGTTAAGAAATGTTACGATCTGTAGGCGTTGACGGATTCCTCCTGACATGGAACGGGAGTCGTTCGAAGAAAAAAGATTGGAACTTGGGGTAAAAACTCACCAACTTCTTCACTCGCTACGTCAGCGAATTTTAAGTTAACAGCGTAGAGTTTACGTTATATATCTTAACTTAGCAAAATATTTCGTTATATTTATTTACAGTACCTCGAATAACGCTACCCTACATCGAATCTCGTTACGTTAACTCACCTTCCTAGCTCAGATGTCATAAGATTTTGTTAAGAAGATTACGAAGTTTGATACGAAGTTTAAATATATTTTACGACTTTAGATTAAAGGTTGTATTGGTAATACTGTTAGAAAGATCAGGCAATTAGTCTTTACTGACAATCAATCACTTTTATGCTAGCATTATAATACGATAAGTTAAAACCTCGAAACTGAACATTGAAACAAATATAAATTTTCACGGCAGAGGAACCCTACCCTATTCTCCAATACGTATCCGACAGGACCGGTCAGTAGATGAAAAGGAACTGAATGAATTGGGACTTGTATTCCCACCACCACATTCAGTGAACACACTCACGAATCTTTAATAAAGCAATTCTTAAGAAAGGAATTGTCTTCACTTGTAATTAAAAATTACTTGTTGGCAGAAAAAATATACGTAAAATATTTCATAGATTCATAGGAGTTCATAAAAGACATTTCCACATATTGTTTCTTGAGGACATATTGTAATCTATAGAAGTGCCTCCCAATTTGTGTAGAAACTCAAACTTGAGGGATATATTGATAAGAACAGCAAAAGAGAAACCAAAGAGAAGAATAAGGAGAAAGAAAATGATGAAGATGGAAAAGGATGTCTTTATGAAAAGAAAAGCGGAAGATAGAGTGGGATGGAGAAACATCAGAAATATGCAGATAAAGACCACAGTGGATGATGAAAACATAAAAATAATTAAGAAATATAAATTCAATACATAAAATTACGCATGATAAATTGACTGCTCGAAACCGGCCTTACAATGAAATTATCAGAAGGAATTTTAAGTAGCGACTTTATTTTTTCAATCATGGAATTCCTCCATGTGAAGGCTTCATGCATAGATTTCAAAATATTCAATTTAATTTTCCGTATTTTTCTTTTATATTTGGATTTAGAATTTAATAAAAAAACGTACCTAAATATGCCGCGAAGGACAAGAGATTGAGAATCCCGAAAATCAACCTTTCCCAACACATCTCCAACATTACCGAGGATTTAATTTTCCCAACTTCACCTTCCACAGCAATTAGATAACAGAATAGATAAATTACGCAATGTCGGATGCGCAGGAATCGACGAATTTCACGGAACGTAGGAGGAAAAGTGTTTCGCAAGGCGAGATGAAAGGTGCAGTAGCCATTTGTTTGAGAAGAGCGCTGTTGAAGTAAACAGTGTAACTGCTTCGACCGGTTGATACGATTGCCTGCACCCACACCGCCTCCCTCCGCATTCCTCTTTCATTTTCACTAGAATTGCCTCTGTTTGCCGTCCCTCTTCGTGTCTCCTCGTTAAAAGGAAAGGAGTGGCGGAAGTGGGCGGCAGGGGTGAGAAAAGCCTCTCTCCCATTCATCCCTTCCTATTGACACAATTATGGAGCGCGATTCGCCCTTTCATATTGCTCACCAATCATCGCAATGCACGGATCAGAATCACACTTCGCATCCCCAAAACGCTCTGCCGAACACTTTGCAATCGCTCAAATTAGTTGAAGTTCAGGTGGTGCGTTTAGATAAAACGCGTTACGAATATGCTATCTGACGCAGGTTGGGAATTCGTGGCAGATGGGGGAATTTGAAGATTCTTTGTGATTACAAAATAAATTCAGGGAAAGTATGTTTGCGGAAACGTAACTTGTGTTATGCGGATCTCTGCTACTTTGGCAGGTTAAACACCAGACGTAAAATAAGAGGGATAGATCGGAAAAGATCAGGGCATCGAATGAAAACCGAACCAAAAAACCGAAATAAAAAACGATATTTAATCCGGAGTGGAAAGCGAACTCAAACCCATAAGACTGAAATTATACAAACCGAAAATATATTTCGTTCCAATTCTTCTCAGCAATTCACATTTTACTGAAGTGTAATTGTAGAAATGTTAAATAAACATGAGTAAATGCGATTCGCAACTAACTATCACAATTTTTTGTTTTAAATTTCAGTGTAAAGTAGTGTCTACGACAAAAGCTGGAATTTATGAAACAAAATTTTTGAAGGATATTACAATGATCGGAGCGGAATCCAAACTGATCCAAACAGAATCGAAGTTGACAGAAATGAATACCGGAAAAAACAGATATTTTTATTTGAGTTGAATTGGAGAGAAACCCGGAATGATACATAATTCAGTTTGATACCCTGGGGAAGATCTCATAAAAATAATTCTTTCCTCTAACGACTCGAGAAAGTAATGAACAAAAGAAAAAGGTCGATAGCTTGTTTATTCACCGTCTGCCACACACCGGAAGACGGCTTGTGGGGGTATACTTGCAGATTTATCGATAGGTAAAAGACTAAGTTAAGCTTGTTGAAGTTAATACAGGGGCGGAAAATATGGATAGTTAGATTGACCCTATATTAGCGAGGTTAGGTCCATGTAGCCCTCTGTTCCACCTTACCTCGAAGTTCATTATAAAGTACAAAGATCAATTAAAAAAAGGAAAAAGTGTTGGAAAAAATATTTGCAATTGAAGGTTCACAAAGAAAAAACCCACGTTGCGGGGAAACACTCATGGAGAAGGAGAGCGAAGGTTCCGCAAAAATAGTGTAACGAAATCAAAGGAAAATGTATGATATAATAGAGTCACAAAGCGGAATATAGAAAATTTAAAAAATGAATTCAAATTACGTCATACAATAAATAAGTGAGGCAAATACCTTAGAGCGGAGCAGTCGTAGTGGCTCCAACGATGGAGTATCTGGAGAAGTTATTAACATCTGCAAATAAAAATGAACTTTAATTACACAAGTAAATGACAATTGCGATTCTCTAGATATACTTAATGTTAAGTATAATTCAGAATATCTAGAGAATGACTTGAGATAGGCAAGAAATTGCTAGAAGTCGGGAGAAGAGGTGAATGATCATTGACTTAAAATAGCAAGATATAGCTATTATATACGGCGTAATTGTTGAATTTAGTAATAAAATAGCAGCAATTTTGGCAAACGTTGGACAAAGTTCTTCCTTAATATCGGCGACCCGACTAAATCCGAAGGTTCCTGTTCATCGTTTCTCAATCCTTAGCGGTAATATAATTAAGGCTCCTACAATATCTCCAGCCAAACAGTGAAAGTCGGATCCACCTACTAACAGTGGGACAACCTGGTAAATTATTTTCTTTTTTCCACCGATTGTTATCACGATTATCTTGTAGGGTTTCGTAATGGAATTTTTTCGGGCATAAAAGAACCATTCATTGGGATCTACGGGAGAAGGTAGCGATGCAGAGGATATGAATGAGAGATCTACACCTCTAAAATTAACAGCTTGAAGTGCTAAGACCGACTTCCGAAACTTCCCGAGATGAATAGAAAAAATAAGATTGGATATCGTATCAGAGAAGTTGATTTAGAATCATGAAGAACAGAGACATGGGTTGAATTCAAAGACGATTGTATTGAATATGTTGAAGAAATAGAAGAGAGAAAGATTTAGGTTTCATTATCAATGAATATGGGGAAAAAGTCGAGATTAAATGACTAAATAATTAACTTTAATCTTATTTTGGGTGAAATATGAAATCTCCTCTTCCATTTATCCCTTGGAATTTAAATCGAAAGTATTAATGTTCATTCAAAATAATAGAGAAAAGACGAATAAAGTTTTGGATAAAAAACCTAACTGAAGCTTAGGAAAAATAATTTATATCAGGAAATCATCCACAGAGAAGGGGATTGTGAGCAACCTGCACAAACCTACTGAGAGTTAATTAAAAGATAGTAGAACAGAAAACCCTTACCATGTTCTGGAAATAAGAAAAACATTGCAGAAAATTCTACAAAAAAACACACCGCGGAGCGAAACATTAAAATATCACATTAGACTACAAACAGAATTATAAATGTAAATTACACTATTTCAAACATTAGTATTGAAAGTGAATTGGATAAAAGTATCAAGTTTCTGCTCTAGATTGAGTGTTATTCTTCTTTGATAACCTACGTATACGTTTGTAGATGTAGATGTACCAATTGGCAAGAGGAAATAGATTACTTCAACCTGACTCTTGCATTGAGCATCTTAAGGAGGCCCGCTACTCCCGAGTCATTTTGGGAGATTTTAACGCTCGTTTGGGTCAACAAGAAGTGGAGGGCGCTTTTTAAGAAAATTACGGATCAGGTCAGAGAAATAAACGAGGTCATCTTCTAAAATAATTTGCATGATATCATTTCGTATTTCAGAAATACATTCATTCATAAATACCCTAAGAATTCCTTAGAAATTGAAGGACAAAACAAAAGAAGAGTCGAAATTGATCATACTATTTAAAATAAGTTCGATACAATAACAGACTGTGAAATTATAGAGACCTGCCGAAATAAAAACAGAGCTGTCGGATAAATAGTGAAGATTCTTCCACAGGTAACGAAAATAGTTTTAGTTATTTTTATAGCTAAATAACATATGATTTTCATAAAGAGAATGAAGTAAGCATCAGAAAAGAATTAAATTTGTTAGCTGCCGTTACAACATTGATATTGCCCAGTTAATAAAAATGTCTTCCACAAAATTTTGCCGCCCCAAGGCCTTGTTTGTAAACATTTCCCACTAGGCATCCTAGGATGAGAAAACAGAGTCTGGATAAGAGGTTATGGTATTAGAAATCAAGACTTCTTCGTCCGGAGTGTACCAGTTGGCTGTGAGAATATATTTCCTATTGGATAGGGATTAGACCTGCTGCTTGGATTGTGAGTCCAAGCGGAAGAAGTTAACTCAATTGTGCAGCAAAAGACCCTTCGCCAGTGCATTTCCTTAAATATCAGGTGCTCTTCTCCTTTGTCATCTTCTGCGCTATGAATGCAAGCTCACGTCCGCTGCCACGGCCACAAGGGATTTAATGCTTTCAACAAAACACTCGTCTCTTAAAGACTTCGATTTGCCTACGCATGAAAACGATTCCTTGAAGGTTAAAAAAGTTATTAACCGCAACTAATTCTGGACCCGATCCTATTATGCAAATTGAAAATTTCGATAGAATGGGATGCAATAAAATACAAATGTCTTAACGTAAGGTTGCGGCCTTTAAGCTTATATAACATGCAATGGATTCAGATTTTCATAGGAATACAAAATATAATTTATGCTGATTTTTTTACCAGATACGGTGGAAATGGATAATAAAAAGAATAGCTTCGATGAGGAAAAGTGATATTTTTAATTGCAGAATAGATATTTACATTTCAAAAAATAGCCACAAAGAGAAGAATGGTATGAAAAACCTAAGGAAGGTGAAAAATAGAATATAAAGAGAGATAGATAGATTATAAGAGAAAAGTTAATAAAAATTAAAAAGTTATGAACGGACACAATGTATATCAGATCATAAGTACTTTTAGTTGTTGAAAATTGAGCGTAAATCAAAGTTCTTAATTCACTACATAACATGATATACATAATGAATAAAATTACAAAAGTTATAAATAGATGTGTAATGAGTGAGAGATGAGTTCTTAAAAGAGTTTCTTTTCAGTATTTCATTATTTTTTACGAAACAAATGAAGAATTTCATTGAGATATTTTCGAATTATATATTTGATACCTCTTTAGTAGATTACATTATAGTGCATTAAATCGTAAAAATATTTGCTCATTTCGGAGTCTTTTTGGAACGTCACATGCATTTACATCGCTAAATGTGTGGCAACATTAAGCATTCATTCAACTGCTGAGTAATAAAAAATCTCGCCCGAATAAAGACGTTTTATTATTATTATAGTAATTCAGGTAAACAATTCCAACACTTCCATTTTGAGACAAGCTAGAAATCAAAGCCGAAAAGTTTTTGTCTTTTAATCTTTATGGCTGTGAAACTGAAACGCATGGGTTAAATCACCACTTAGGGTCACACAATCACAAGTGAATCATATCGAGATGATAGCTAAATATATATGTATATAATCGTAATTGATTTAAACTGGTATTTGGATCACATGAACGCATTTTCTGTTCGTGAACCAGAAAAAGATCGTCAGGGAACTCATATAATTCAGATGTGTCACTGGGGTACTCCCATCTTGTCTAGTATGCTTTATTCTCTCCCAAACCTATTCGTTGCTATTACTTAAGAAGCTAAGGATCCGATCAACATTCCGACAAATTACATAGGCATTTATATATTGTATATAAAGTAATGCGTTAATAAGAAGCCGCCACTTTCCTATTAAAATCGTTTTCTTTACTCTTTTTGTGCTTCAATTTTCATTTTTCCGCATGATATTTGTATGGCATATATACTTCTAAAAAAATAACTAATCAAAATTACTATGGTTACTAATCTAATATGAATAAACCTTTTATAAATTTTCAATGCTAGGTTAGCGAATAACGATGGTAAGAAGTAAAAAAATAAGAAGAAAATGCTAGCTCCAGTTTAGGAAATTTATGAGAAATGAACGGACATAAAATCGTGTATCGAATCGAATATTTAGTCAATACGATTCGAAGTGAAAAGTACGCTGCGCACATCATTAAATTTCTACTAATCAATAAAAAAATATCCAAAAATAGATCTATATTTGTTCTCTTGATTGATGAAATAAGGTATTATTCATTTTCATACATGTAATTTGCTTGCCGACGTATGTGGGAGGGGCAGTCATTTTCTGCGTTTCTCTAAATATTTCGATGACCAATGCTGAATCATGGGCTCGCACGTAAGAAAAAGATAAGGAGTACAATTATGCTCCGGAAAACTTCTGTGTAGTTTCGTCGAATAACTTATGAGTGCGATAATATACTTCCCTGATATTACGAAATTTCGAACATATTAGTCGGTGGCTATGAATCAATCAAAGCCTTTTCCCGGAATTCTAATCTTTCAACCAACTTCTTTAAATAAAAATCCATACAAGGGACTTCATCACCTCAGATATCCCATACTTTCAACGCAATACATAAGGAATGGGTGGAAACAGAATGACTGACATAGTGGGCAAGAAGTGTTCCCAAAGGAGAGGAAGGAGTAAAAACTGCTTGAATTTGGTGAATGAGGTCCAAAGAGAAAAGATGTGTAGGGATCAAAATGTAATGTGAGAAAATTAGTTCATAATTAGTTTTAGAAGATGAATGCCAAGAAGAAAATGTATGGAGTAATATTAAATATATATGTAATTCTACGTGTACGAACGTAAGTCTGATTCAGATGTGCATCAGCAGATGGCAAGGGAACTTCCAATAAAGTTCCTCACTACTGAGGAATGACGCACATGCAGTTTTCAAAATAAACATCATTTTTCAATAATAAATAAATTTTTGCACTTAAATTACTCATACTTTTATTGCAATTTTTTCCTTTCAATTTCCCTGCTTATTTCCTCACAAAATCGGATAGGCTAATGTAACAGAATGGCCACATAATATCTAATGCGAGTTCCAAGGAACGTATGATCCCTGATATTGTTGAATAAGTCTAATCTAAAATTTAATATCCTTTCTTTTAACAATTCCAATCTTAACTCTTAGCAATGCTTTTCGACTTGTAATAATTCTTACCGAAACGCATGGATTTCCGCCGGACCTTTCTTAATTCACGAATGCTACGAATCCGATATACTGCATGTATACTCTATATGGGATATAAGTAGCGGCAAGAAGCAAAACTCACTCATGTTTTTATGACAAATAACATCATTGCCATCGCATTCCTATAACTATTTAATTGCTGTCAATTTATTCCTGCCATAATGAGTTATAAATATAGCTTTACTATCGTGGAAAAAAAGGGCATAGCTAGCGATTTTCGGTTCATTTCATAGGAAAATAATTTTTTCTAGGATATAAAAGAAGAGTACGAGCCAACTAGGAAATTATTTAACGGAAAAATACGTGTTATAACTATATTTATAATAACAAATTCACTTTGAGTAGATACATAGTCTTGTGACAGTGGGCAAATTATTCATACACATATTCGTGAATAGTCAACCAGATAACGTATATTTTCTTAAGACCATTCATAAATTAATGGTCCATGGATAAAAATCTTAATAAAATTTACATTCTAAAGATTACAAATTGATGAGAAGATAAAATGGCTGCCAGGCATCCTGTGGAAGGAGGGACACCCCCCAGTAAACCACCCTCTGACAGAAATTAGCACATACGTAGTCTAACAAAATACTCAAATAATATACGAAATACATTTACATCAATGCTCCGCGAGTCCCTGTATGGCGTATGGCATTGTGTATGAGAACACCGAGCTCCCTGGTTAACTATCTGATTTATGTACCTAATAGTATCTGGAAAAACAGACCAGAAATATCTATCCGTTCTCGCTGTAACCTCGCGAATCCTCTATGATGTCTGGCCTCGAAAATTTCGCTCGCTGAATACGAGAATAACTAATACTATAGTAATTAATAATACTACCGGTTATGCTATATACGTATACATATTAAACGTATCGAAAAAGATGTGTACTAGTGTATATACGTTATTACTCCATATGTTCTAAAAACGAAAGAAATCCCGATATAACACCTTCAGCCGTCGTCCACCGGGAGCTAGAAGGGTACAGACGTAAAAGCGAATGTAAAAGAAGCGGCGCATGCGCAGAAGGGAATAAGGCGAAAGGGAAAAGGGAGAGAAAGAGCACGTGAGGGTTTTCGCGGCCGAGCCCAGGTGTTCGCTTCTCAGGTAGGCCGCCTGGGGAAGGACCCCCGCTGGGTCCACATTCAAAAGGACCCCCCCACGTGGCTCTTCCCCCCCCCCTCACTCTCTCTGCACCGGGATGCAGCCTCCACTCCGGCCGACGCATTGCCCTCGCTTCCACTGCATCCTTTCTCAGGCGGTTTCGCTGAGAGACGTCTTCAGACCGAATACTTTGGCCATTGAGGAGAGCGGAATATTACTGCTAACCATCGGGTGGGATTCATCGCCACTGGAACATTATTACGCTGGCTAATGGTTTTCTATCACTTCATCGTTAACGACTGAATTTAGATGGATTGTATACGGCTTCTGTTTGAAAATGGATGGATTGCGTTCGAATTCTGTCGTTTCAGGAGGAAAAGAGATCGCGTATTCAGGGATTAGACAAAGGATGTCGGGCTGGAACCAAACCGAAAACCGAATGAACCGTTACCTTTTCCGGAATATAAACCGAGCCCGAACCAAAAAATTAAATAAATGGATCCGAAGCGGAATTGAAAGTCGTCATTTATTTCGTTCGGTTTTCGTTTTCCAACAATACACATTTAGCTTAAGAGTAATTGATGGAAAGTTTACTAAACACGCCGAAAGGCGGCTTGCAGGGTATTCATGTAGATGTAGATGTAAACATGAGTAACTACGACTTAAAAATAACTTTTGCTTATACTACTATTATTATATTATTCTAAAGTTTTGTCCTAAAATTTAGTGCAATGTAATATAAAAGGAAAGAGCTATGTATAATGAATCAAATTTACTAAAGGATATAATAATCGGAGCTCCACATTTTTGCTTAGGGCATCAAACCGTAATATTTTTTGGTCCGATTTTCGCTCCGGTTTTACAGAAAGATCTTATTTTGGTTCATTCCGATTTGTTCCTGTTAACGTCTAACCGTATCTTTCCTCTATAATCATTGTAATATAATACTTTCTGAACGTATGTTTTGTTATTTCGGGCGGTTCTCATATACGAGTACACTGCTTTACACTAAATTTTAGAATAAACCGTGGTGATAGTTATTTGCAAGTCGATGTTACCTATTTTTAGTAAACTTTACACCACTTAGACTTGACTAAAATGCTCATCGTTGACAACTCAACTTCGTAATAAATAAATGTTTTCGGTTCGGATTCAGGTTTTGTTTTCGCTCCGTGAAAAATAACTTTTTTTCTGTTATGGTTTTCGGTTTGGTTCCGTTGTTGCTTGAATAAAATGACATTTTCTCCGATCGGAATGGGGAGTACTGGCAGGGCGTCCAGGAAAACTGTGATTAGACCCCCTGCCACACGCCATTGGAGATCTGCAGGGTACCTTATGTACTCGCGTACGGGTCGATTCGGGGTGTAAATCGACCGCCCGAATTTTCACAAAAAATTTCCGTTTTTTATATACCCCCAACTCGAGCCAACCCTGGGCTATTCTGCCACTATGAAATACTGCCGATTCTTGGGGAACATTCGCTTTAACAAGGGGACTCTTTACAAACGTATATTCTTGAGTAATGGAGTTTTTAATAAGTTTTAATTTAGCATGTTAAAGTTCGTCTTTATGCAGTATGAGTACATGAAACTTAATGAGAGTTATGTTAGACTGCATCAACATTATGACATTACATTCACGGCTGATGATAATCAGGACACTATTATTGCATGCTCTAGATTTAATACAGAGTTGGAGATATTCAGTATTTCAAATCACCAAAATTATCGTAGTTAAACGACTGATTCTATTCTAAAGACAAATTTACAACAATGATATTTTATAGCGTGTGTTAAAAAAGCTGCCCGTAATACTCCTGTGTTTAGGTCGATACAAGATTTCTTTCTTTGAAATTTTTTAGACGTCGACTCACACCCGCGTATATAATATATTTATCCTAATATGGGAGTACCAAGATTGTGGCATGATGAAAAATGTCGAGTAATTCCTTATATGGAATCTTATAATATTTTCTTTAAATAATATCTACCAAACTATTATTCCGGACGACACACTGGGAGCTAGGAATTTTTTTTGCGGCACGCCAAAAAAAATTAATTTTAGGTTTTCTGTTTAACATGAAGCTATTGGTACTTCGAATGTTAAAATTTTGAATAATAATCATGGTAAAGTGTTTAATCTCAAAATTCCAACTTTTGAGATGCTAAAGTGAGGAGAGTGGGAAACTGTCACTTGCGAAGACTAAAGATAGCGAATAGCTATCGAACTGAAATCATTACGGTACTAAATTGTTAGAATTCACAAACATCGATATTTCTGTCTTGATTATTTTCACCTTTGCGAAAACATATAGAGTAAAAAAAATAAAAAAACGTTTCGCAGCATACTTCCACAAAGATATCCCAATGTATTAAGACGTGTTTTTATATATATTTAATCATTATTCGGTTCAGTATTCATGTATCGGCACTAATGACATAACACATGAAAAATAGGTCCTTTTTCAGTTGTGTTCAGTCATGTTTAGCCATCGATCAATAGAATAAAACATAATCACGCATAGTCAGCAAATAGCTACAAACATGCAGGGTGAGACGGTGAGCAAGTGAGGCAATCGCCTCAGGGCTCGTAATAGAGGGGCAGTATAATGCTTTTTGTTGCTAGAATAGCGCTCCCCTTCTCACCCATATATTTTTCTGAATAGAGTTAGTCACAGAGATATTTTCGAAAAAATCAGCGTGTCCTGTATTTCAAAAATGGCACAATAATTATTAGTGAAGCAAATTAGTGTTGTCCTAGCTTCTTAGATAAAGAGATGACGATATTTCCAAGACATCGGAAGTGTGATTTTTCTATTTCTCTGATTGTTTTAAACCAGAAAATATAGTGCTTTCTGGGAGCTAACTCGCAAAAATAACTGGTGATTAAAGTACACAATTTTAATAATTCAACGAGTCAAAATTAATATGCGGAATCTATGAATCTATCTGATAATATCTTTAAATGTTGATGGTCCTGATAAACGAACTTTGATCATTATGCATGTGGTAAACCTACCAGTTTCTTTCCTCTTCAGGGCGGCTGAAGAGCTTAAGCTGGCCCTACATACACGCCTCATATTCCTCTCGGTACATTCATGTTTCCTAAAAAACCTCTTCTTGAATCACTGCTTTTAATTAAGTAAGCCCCGTCTTTTATATAATCCAACGACAATTGCGTAATGTATGTAATCTCTGCTAATACTCAATGCATGGTTTTGCTAGGGCAACCATATGTCACTGGGAATGCGCAATTAAGAAATTCTGTCCACCGCATTGGGAGGTGACAAAGGGGATCTAATTGGGGAGGGCAACAGTTCTTCAAAGGAAGAGCGAGGGACGAAACCAGTTCGAGAAAATCAGCTGTTCCTGCTTTTCGAGTTTTCGTGGGCGCGTTCATTCATTCCCACTGAGGTATTCCCAAAGTGACATCCTTTCTTCTGCGCCGTGTTTCCCGTGGGCGCTGCGTTAACATCCCTTTGCTGTGTGAAGGAAATCTGTGGTTATATTAAGCTGATGAAATGATTGGCAGCAAGGTTTGAACTCTTATGATATAATAGTCATAGGAAAGGTCATGCAAATATTATCAAGTAGAATTCTCATTCTAGGATGCTCTTAGAGAGTTAAGGAAATAGCGTAGGTTTTCGCTGATTCCACCTCTCTTAGAATAAAAGGCATATAGCAGGGGATCCAAAAACATCTATTTCCCTATCTAATTCTAGTTGCTATTATATTCTCTAATGTTCCACGGAAAACGACCAGAAGTAGCTCTCTGTTCTCGCGATTATTTCTTGGTGACCATTTACATTTTCTCTCGGAGATCGCGAACATTAACTGAAGTAACGAGATCATCTATCTCGTTTTCAAGATCTGAATGGATCAATTTTTCGCATAACTTTCATTAATAAAATATATGCTTTTAATAGTGTTTAATAGTGTTATTAATAAAATATAGTTTTAATAGATTTGATATTAATGATGGTGTCACTATATCCCCTGCCATACGCAACTGGAGGCTCGCGGAGTATAAATCTAAATTTAAATCTATGCTGATGGATTTCTCGGATAATTTCCGTCGATAATCATGCAAATTCACCTGAGGACTGTACTATCATAGCCGAAACACTGCTGTCGAATCTAAAATTTATTTTAAGACACCTATCTGCTCTGTGTTGAACCATTTCCAGAGACTAATCCCACCTCCCAGATCCCAAATCGCACAGCAAAACTCTGGAAGAAGTCGAATTAAGGGAAAATAAGCATTTTACTTTGATTTCGATTCCTATTATTGTAAATGATTTTCATAAATGACCCTGAGTGGCTACAACGTAAAATGTATCAATTAAACAAGTAATGAAAGGGAATGATATCGGTAATGTCATCACAAGAAATGATATCATTTCTGATCGCGCAAGGGTTACTTCAGGTTTGATAGCAGCGTATCAGATAATCTTTTCAGGATAGGAGAGTCGAGTAAACGCACAAGCATTATGAGGAATTTATAAGTAAGAATTTTCATGATGAAATACGAAGCATAGTCATCCGCGCCATCGGCGAACGCGATTGTCGATGCCAGACGTTGAAGAGATTTCGCGATATTATAGTATGAATGGGTTACTATTATAGTCTCTTTTTGGGGAGGGTAGAAGGTGCAGATTCGAAATAGTGAATCAAGAAGTTCGGTGTTCTTTCACCTCCTTTCGTACAGCGTTTGGAGACTCGCGAGGTATTGATGCAGCCATAAAATTAAGCTACAAGAGGAAATCACGAAGAGATGATCGCTAAGACATCGCTAGCAAATCAGTAGATTTTAAAAAAAGTTTCTGTCGCAGATTATGAAAGAAGCTGACAGAGTTAAATAGGTAATAGTGATATATATTATATTGGTGTTGATGTAGCCCATGCCACACGTCACTGGCGTCTTGCAGGGTAAATATGCAAATTTAAACAGAAATGAATAGTGCCAGGGGAAAGCATTAGGCAGGGTACATTAAGTAGGCCGAGGGGTGTATAGATCCTACGACCTATTTTCAACTTGTTTAACCTATTTTCGGAGTCGATGGCTGCATAGAATCGTTTTCAAGGGACTAACCCAAGCAATTGGCTTGCATAACTATTTTTAGGCGTTCGAATGCGTGAAATTTAGAAACGTAAAAACGAGGTGGTGGAAAAAAGACGTTAGAATAATTGCATAAGTTTCAGAAAGAGAAGAAAAGCTCGTCCTAGACGTCGAAGATTCCTCTATATCTCTGGTTTTGTGTACTTGCCTGCTTCGTCTTACAAATTTAATAACTTACAACTTCCGCAGGTTTTTCACGCCACCCCTTCCTGGTTGTATTCAGTGCAGCGTACATTTTTTTCGGCCATAAATTTCTATCATTAAAACTCACAGTTTTTCATTCCTCTAAGAGAGACCATTCTTTCTTTTCTTATATTCTTTCTATTGACACCTTACTGTTAAAAAACTGTGTCTACTATAGTTTATATTCTTGTTTAAAATCAGAATTAATTTTGAGTTCATAGTACTACATTCTGACTAGGGTAAGATGGAAGATAGGACTTTCCAGTCCAAATTTCTCACCATAAAGACTTTCGTATTGTACATTATTGCTACTCATATAAGATTGATAAGCTTTTATTAATTATATTTTCATTCTGATCTAACCTGGAACTATTTAACTAACTTTAGGGAATTTTCAGCTACTAATATATTGAGCGATATTTTAGAACATAAATTTTCACCCTCTTCCTCCGTTACTTGTTCCCTTTCTTCTTTATGAATTTAATATTTTGCACCCATAGTTAGAGCAGTGACGTTATAAAAATTGCGTTCTATTTCACTCGAAAAAGGTAAAATTGAAGCGAAAATGCGGGCACCCGTTGAGAATTGGAGCCAACTTGCGTTACTAGTAATCCTATTGCATGGAGTAATCGTTGTTTTGGGGAAAAGTCATCAAAGGAGAGTAGTGCGTGCAAAAGGGAGGCCGGATGTGGTCTTCGAATTGACTTCGGAAGGAAACAAAAGAATCGCGGAAAAGGAAAACAGTTAAACGAGCAGCGTAATTGAGGAGAAGGGGATTTCCTCTTTCTCGAGTTTCTTTTTTGATTTTTCAGTTGGAAAAAGCGAAGAATGACGGGGAATGGAAAACGAGAGATTTTGAAGCAAAGGGTGCATTAGCTCAACCCTTTTAATTTAATAATTCATATACATAAATGAATATCTATGTATTGAGGGAATATAATTATGTAATATAATTTATATAGTATATGAAAGTTCTCATATCAATTGCCGAAAGGAGGCTATCAATTTATACGTATAAATTTAGACTTGAAATTATTTTAACAGTAATAATAATGATAGCAATGAAAGCAATGATAAATATAAAATATAAGTAAATTTATTGGTTGAACGATATCCATGTATCTATGTAAGATTGTATCTAGCTAGGAAAAGTCATTGTTAAATCTACATAAAATTCAGTATCAATTACATCATAAGAAGTTCGAAAACCTCTCCAGTCGCCGATATGCCGTTGCTTGTCGGGCGCCAATTTCTTGAAAGGATCAACATAGATCGCGGGTTATCAGTTTTCTCAGAAGATTCCAATGCACATTTTGGAGACTGCCTGAAGGGGGGCTAAATGCATTTATATACGGTAATACATAAAATGTTTAACATCCGATAATGATCGACTTGAACCTTGTTCAACATTTAGGTTGCCTTAAAGGAGAGACTCTCTTGGGTCGGCCTTCCACTTGTTGGTTAGATTTGAATTTCATCTACTTCTGGAAGTAACAAAATAATAAAGTATTGTTTAGTTAGCCGCAAAGCTTTATTTGGCTGATAAGCACGCAATGGAAGAGAAATAGTTGGAAAGTACTATACTGTCGAACTAGAAGTTAATTAGTGCTGCTCTACAACATTGTAATATGCAATGCAGTTCTCTTGCGTTGAGAGAACAATATAATGGGTATTATTTCGAGAGAATTCTGTTCGTATATTAAAGACGAATTGTCTAAGGGATAGAAATAGAGGAGATCAAGGAAAACTGACATGACAATCAAGACTTGACGATGTTCCATTGAAAAATGATTTCTATTGAGCTATTTCAACGTATGTGGGTGAGAAAAAATAATTACATATAAGAAGAGGACGAATGGTGAAGAGTAAGATGCTTACATTTATACGAAAGAAATAAAGATCTCCTTGTTGCATATAGTTTCTTGAGAGATGAATGAATTTCGCAAAACATAGATCTTCACCATACAATGATCAACTTAAGAGTTGAAACAGAACAAGTTGACGATTGAGAGAATCCTTAATTGAATTTAAAAAGGGGTATTTATCCAGAAATCGCCTAGGATCACAATAGATACATATAAGAAAGCATTTAAACTACATGTATAAGAGGAGGTGCACCCTCTTTCCTTTTTTCTTTTTCCTCTCTTCAACGAATTACGTAATGTAACTTGATTTTCTCTGTTTTAACAATTTCATATAAACAGACTGACTGATGAGATATATTTAACTTTCATTTTTATGGGATATTCATGTGCTAATAAACTGAAAGATAGAAGACAGATCGCGATTGCCTAATAAATTCAGACAAAGCAGATTTGCAGAGGACGTAATCGGTATTATGCGACTCACTCTAGTACTTTGGCCGATCCGACACTGTGCGGAAATTAAGAGAAACATATGCTAAGACACGTTCTAACACTCATTACTTCCGTGAACGATAGTGGGTAACAACAAGATAAAGGGAAAGTTCGAATGCTTGGTGTTTTTATCACCTGCCACACGAAAGGTGTCTTGCAGGGCATTAGTGTAGGCATAGAAGAAATAAAGAGTAACATTAATTACTAAAATTGATTTCAAACTTTATTTCATAGTTCTCTTTCGCGTTAATGAAAACGTAAAGTTGAATTTAAGTGCTATCATCACCATCAAGCTTGATAGCTTAGAAAATATAACTTTTTCGACTTATTAAAATTGGTAATTTAATATTGTAGCGGAATAAATAAGTTTCCGGTTTCAGTTCAGAATCGAAAATTTTAATTACTCGGTTTGCGTTCACTCGGGTTGGAATGACGGTTTCTCGGTTTCGGATTTCAGTTCGATGCGCTATGATAAAATTGCTCGTAAGAGAGCCGCATGTGGCTCGCGAGCTACACTGTGGCTGCATAAGTCGCATTCATTAGTAACATAGAGGAATGCGAAAGAAGACTGGAAAAAGATCAGTGGATCCTGTTTTCCTGCTCGAGAGATATTAAAAAGGCTGAAGAGGCGCTTGGGCGTGGGAAAAGGGAAAAGTAGCACGCGTGAGATGTGCATTATAAGTTAAGCAAACAAACAGAAGACGTCGTCCTTATGTTTCGACATTCCCATGAGCGAAAATAAGCGTTCAACCTTGAGTTCGTGACTGAGGAAAGAGCCTTGTTAGTCCATCGGCAGATGGCGGGGGTGGCCCGTGGGAAACACGTTCGCAGGAAATGAATACGTTTGGAGTATGATTCTTCATGGCACAGGACTACCACATTCCTATTTAATATTCTATCGAAGGATAGACCTTTGAAAATTTTCCAATCTCTGCCATATATTATCGCTTTAATAAGCTAATTTACGTTGACGAACTGACCCTGAAAGTCGCAAGTGGCATGGGGCAAGGAGTATAAAATCACCTATATCCCTATCTAACTCTACCATTAGCTTCTCCTTAAAAAAAATAACGCCCAGAAGTAACGCTCTAATATTAATAATAGTAATTTGTCCTGTCGATTATCATTTTGAGATTATTTTTCGTTTACTCTCAGAGCTTGCAGACGTTGTTAACTGAGATGACAAAATTTACTGCTGTAAAACTCGGTAAAAAGCCCTTTTCAGGTAGCCGAGTGAAAAGAGTGTTATAAGCGGAATCACTTTATAACAGAAATATTACAAATTATATTGCAAAAAAATATTTTCGATTTCATTTCTTTCTTTTCGAAGGGAAGGGTCTACCGCACCTTTAATTTTTAAAGAAAAACTATAAACATTGAAAACGAAAATGAATCTTCTTTAGATTTTCTAGATCTATCTAGAAATATTTAGAGCCTGCGGACTATACTTGTGTAATGCTAGATGCTGGATTCTCGTTTTATTTTTTCAGGATTGTCAGCTTTTTGGACAAAGAGAGCGTCTCCAGTGGGAACGTATTAAAAGAGTTTTACTGTACTCGTATGAGATCTGTACTAATGATTATTTTCCGTCGGAAATCAATTTCCCTATCCTTAAGCGAATCCTGCATTCATTCTACTGAAGGGATTTTTTTTATTTAGTGAAGGATAGGATAATGGAGGATTTACACTCGTAGTTTGAATTTAATTTCATAATTTTATCGCAGTTATAAATAGGAGAAACAAAGTGTGGAATTGATTTTAGATATAGGATGAAGTGCGACATCAAGCAATTGAAGTTAGGGTGAGAGAAGTCAAACCTTAAGTCGCTGCATTTTATGGATCGAGAATAAACTTATACAGTTATCAAGAATTAAAGGAAAGAGTGGGAAGTAAACGGCATATGAACCTATCGATAAGTAGAAGACCCTTTGTGCATATAAAATTAACCAAAGCTATATATTTTTATTTCATGTATTTTCTACCGCACTAAAAACCTTCACCAATTACCATTAATGATTTATCAATTCAAAAGTATCAATTTTTATAAAGTACTTGTACTACTTGCTGGTATGTTTATTTGCCAGTACTGATGGAGATCGAACGATTTTACCATTTCTTCTTTACAACTCTAGGCTTTCGGAATAGTGTTCGCTATATGGAAAGCGGGGAAAAAACATTGCCTATTAATCGGGAATGTAATTGATTGAGAGAAAGGATGTTTCTGTTTAGAAGGTGACGCGCGTTGCATCATGGGAAGCTAAAATCAGAGCACCAATCAAAGGAAGATGTTACTCGTCATTTAACGAGTCATACAATGAAAGTAAGTTGTTATTTTCAAGTTAAAAACTTTATTTGCTTGATTATCAAATGGCCGAACTTGCTTTTAAGACAGCAATTCGTTTGATTGGTTACAACTACTCTTTTATCAGCAACAGACTTGTATGATTGTCATTCTTGATGAACTCGCAAGGATGAGCTCCAGAAAAATTCTAGTATTGTGTAGAACTTACAATTACAACATTTATGCTTCCTAAAGCACCTCCTTGAAGTGTACGGAACTGAGAGATAACTCGTAACTTGTAGATAATAAGAAAATAGTTCACACTTTTAAGTTCTAGAAATATCATGTCATATCTCTTTATATTGCGTTATTACTGCTTTTAATTTGAACGAATAATGTTGGAACTTGAATGAAAATTACGAAAGAGAAATAATAGAACTCTGATTTATGAACAGATAAATATAAATCATTTCAAGGTTCAGTCTCACTCATTAACTTTACGAGTATCGAGAAATAGAAGAATTCTAGAGAGAATATTTACATTTCAATTAAAGCTGGAATACTCCGATCTAAACTTAATTGGGAAAATTTAAGGAGTGAAAAAACTTTAAAAACGTGATGAACGTCGCTTCCTCCGCACGCCGAAAGGCGGCTTGCAGGGTATTCATGTAGATGTAGATGAAAAAGTTAAGAAAAATGAAGAACATACTTTTTTTAGCGACATAATACTTTAATAAATGAACTTCACGGTTTGAACTTATAGGCTATGAAATTTTCGTTTTATTCGTTTTTTGTAACATTTTACCCTCCTTGAGCCCCTATTTTGATGTATTTCGTCTGAATTTCGGTCAGTTGACTAAAAAGAAAATTGCATCATTAATGATAACAGAAAAGTGTAGTATCAATAAATAGTGTTTTATTCGCTATTTAGAAATAGTACAACGAAAGCCAATTCTTTTCTTAAAGAATTACTTTGAAAAATCCATTAGCGTTACCCAAATACTTCGGGGCGCAGGGTAGGAATCTTTCGAAGAAATAAGATTCAAACGAAGTCTTAATTTACGTAATAAATTCAGAGTGCATCCTAAGATAATGTAGCCGATATAATGCGTCTTTCCTCATACATATATAGGTCGTTCTGATTCGGCGAGGAAGATCAGGAAAATAAATGCTAGAACTAGTCATTCAATGATAATTTTTTCCGCGAAAGTAATTAATTATGGAAGTAAATTCATGGCGTATGCAACACCTGCCAACTCTGGAAGAAATTGCAATCAACCTAAAAATATATTCGGTGTTAATTTCAAGAGATTACAATGACTTATGTAGTCATTGAATAAACCTAATTCCTATTAATAACAATTTCCCGACTATGGTAAATGTACGCAAGTACTATGTATTCATATGTAAAATATAACCAAAAATACATATGTACCCACATAAAATCAGCTTATACATATGTGTACATGAGTTTCTTTATATTTAAATGTCTACATGTATGCGTATATATATAGATGCTAGCAAATGTATATACATTTCGATACTCTTAGTCATTAAGTATTCAAATGGCTGGATGTATATAGATATTTAAAATGCGTAATGAGTACGAGTGGTACTGAAGCGAAGGTGTTGTGGTAGAGCTCCATATTTGGCACATATTGGCACAAAAAATTTTCCCCGCCAGACTAACGTATCGCTTTTCGAGAGTTATTTGGGAAAACGAGTTGGCAGGATGTTTTCCAAATGAGATACGGTATTAGGGATATGAATGAATGTGGGAAAACTACGGAGGCGCGGATTTAGCATATTGGCGAAAGGAAGCAGAGAGGACGCTTAAGTGCGATCAATCAGCACTTTCGGTGGGCTAAATATTATTTTTAAATAAGAATAGAGGACGTGCTTCGAATGATCCATGTGTGGGAGTGTTTCGAGGTCTTCCATTAGAGAAAATTAAAAGGAGGTGTAGAGAAGGCATTCGAGAAGGACACGTAGAAATAGAGAAGGAAGAGACTCGCATAGAAACAGCGATGGAATTTCGAGCACATCATCAGAAATAACTCCGGTTAGCATAAAATATTCCATCAGGTACGTCATACAAAATGATATATATGTATATCAAATCACGACCACCTGTTTTTCGTAATTCTGTCGTTCCTTTACCTTTAAACCTCTTTCGTTATCGTATTAATGATGCCGTATTTTGACCTCTGTTTCCCTCAAGATCAACATCTACATATGTACCCTGAAAGGCCCCTTTTGGTAAGTGGCATGAGGTGCCACCACCATGACTTTACCTTCCTGATCGATTAATTTCACATCTTTCACATAGTTCATAATTTCACATCGTAATTCATCATTTCTTTTCTTTTGCAGGATTAAATTAAAAGTAATGGTTCCACTAAATCCATATAGGTGCCAAAAGGAAGGAAATTGAGTGAATATTCTTATTTTTGCCCTAAATTATTGCTTTAGATTCCAAATTGCGAGAATTTTGATAAAAAAAGAAAAATTTAGCGAGATTTTTTGGTTGAACATAAACAGTCCCTTGTCGACCAAAGCGATTGTTGAATCCGAGCTTATACATTCTTAAAATATACACATTGAAAAATCAAAGTTACATATGCCGAAATGATACAGTGAGCAAAGGAAAATAGATGCTTAAGCAATTTGATTCTAGGATTAATTTTTAAAAGTCTATTGAATTGAAATTAATGAAGGAGAAGAAGTCCATATTAGCCGGAACTCGAACCTGGACCCCGCACTTTCCGGGCGGTTGCCTTTAATGTCAGTAACAGAAATTAAAAAAGGGCAGTTGTGTTGTGGTAGCTTAGTTGCCTAATGCAACCACTCAGAAAGTTGGGAAACCAATTTATAGTTCTGGCTACGATGGACGTTTCCTCCTTTATTACTTCGTCTGCATTAAAGCATGAATTTGCAATTCATTTTCTTCAATATCGAGGTTGAAATGAAAATATTAGCCAAAAAATGACTATTTAACCTTTAAAATGTAATCAATCTTTGAAATTGTATGCCGATTCGCGCGCGAAAACTAATTTTTTTTCGTTTCTTCGATCAATAAAATTTTTCCATCAACAATACGAGCAAGAATGATTTCAACTAATACCTACATTGAAGTAATGAAAACATTTCTCGGCGATTCGGTGATAGTTTTTCCGTGTTTTAGAGATAGGTTAAGTCCCGTAAAAGTTAAATTGGTATTTTCAGGCACTTATTATCTGTCCAGTCCAGTCAGTTTTTCTACTGGCTGTATTGTGTTTACCTTGATTACGTTGGTAATTTCCAATTTTAAATATTTAAAATGACTCGATAACAAATAATGAAATTGGAAGGCCAACTTAATTCTCCTAACTAATCACCCAATAAAACTGATTCCAGCAGACTGGGGTATGCTGGAACACGCTATAACTATAACACTTACAACTATACTACCTTACGTCACGATTAATTAAAATCGTGACGTAAGAAATTTCACCGATCAAAACCTTAGGACTTCAGAGCAGGAAAATAAGTGGAAGGGGTATTCTTCCATCGGTCAAAAGGTGGCTAACATGCTAAGATATTACATAGATGTAGATGTATGAATAAGACAAAGAGGATAGAATTGCTTCATTTTGTAATGCGGTTAAGAAAGAGGATAGGCGTGTGCTGGAGATGAACAAAGCACTTCTTGGAAGAAACAGGACAAGGGTTTGATGTGAAATGAAAGGAAAAAAATCGTTTGTCTATTGTTTTTCTCGTTGAGGAATTTCATCGGAGGCGACATAAAGGAACTCTTTCGCGTTGACGCTAAATTTAGAAGACGTTGACACCATGGGCAAAATGTCGAAATTTAGAAAAGCGACGAATATTATATATAATATGTAGAATAAATGACAATGTTGAAGAATAAATATATTCAGGTAAATTAGGAAAGAATAAATCTTTGTAAGTTCAAATGATCGTCTATGACAATCTACCGGTTGCATCATGTCATAGATTGAACTCGAAGAAGGAATCCAATTAGAATCCAGAATCATACATTAATACAATGTTTTCATCGATACGCGAATCAATATTTCTCTAGCAGACAATTTTCCACGGTTGTGAATGCATTTTGAACATTTCTCTGATGGAATCTACAAGATGTTTGCTAAAAATCTTAAATTTGATCAACGACGGAAGTTATAAGAAAAAATTATCAATATACATTTCATCGACGTTATACCAGTTAATAGCGTTCGCGAGCTTTCAGAGAAAACGAAAAAGTCTTACCGGGAAATAATCACGCGAACAGATGTATACTTCTGGTTGTTTTTTCTGCAGAGTCTAAGAGAAAATGATAGAGGCTAGACTCAAATAGAAATATCGGTGTTTTTGAACGCCTTTGGAGGCTTGCAGAATCAGTAGATGTAAAAATCATGCCTAATTTATTTGCGCCGCTTGTAAGAATTCCAAACTCCAGAAATGAAAGCTCACCGTCCGATATTTTCCTCCTTTATCAGTCCGATTTAGTACGTGTTGTGTTGTGCTCATCCGGTTCTACAAATTCTTCCGTATCTAATTTCAGTAATCGTATTTGATAAAGATATAAATAGCATGGTCTCTTTCTCCATCTGAGGGCTTTCTTAAGAAACGTCGAATATTTCCGGAAATATAATCCGATGGTTGCCCGCCGTATGATTTCATTTAATCATTTCATTTAATTATTAGAATAATTATGAATTTCCTTAGCTCCTCAAAATCGTTTATTATATAAATCTCTTCTACCGTTACGCTATTTGGTAGCATTTTCATCAACTGATGATGATACCAGGAAACGAAGCCAGTGGCGTAGATTGAGATTTCCAATTCATTTTTTTAAAATCACAATTTAATTTTGAGTTTGCAGTAAATGTGAAAGAAGGGTCATATCTTATATGGAAAGAATTATAGACTTTGTATGTCACAGACCGTATATTTTTTGCAGAAATCCTCCCATGGTTATTCTGAAGAGACAATGTTGATATACATACCATGAAATTTTAATTTAGTTGTTTCAATCCTAATAAACACAATACAACTGAAGGCATATTTCTGACTTAAGTGACAATAAATTTAAAAAATTCGCTTTTTTTGCAACGTCTTTGAAAAAGAATAAAAAATTAAGATTCTCAGCGTTGGCGGTTCGTGGTGCATGAGCAGGATTACTTATTCTATTCATCCTAAAATATTTTCATAATTTAACTACAAGTGTGCAAGGAAAATTTTGAATCCATTTTATCCTAAACATCAATAAAAACGAAGATAACAAGGAGTGAATAATTGATTAAAACTTAAATCTCAAAATGAAAGGAAGAATGCCAGTATTTCTAGCTCCATCAACGTTTTCCCCTTATTATTACTGTGTGCAATTTTCTTGAAAGGAAATATTTTCTCGTATTTATAAGGTAACATATGATTGTGTACTATTAATAAACCATTTAAAATGTAGTGCTCTTCTCTTTCTGTGTTGTTCATTTCAGTACCTTCCTCAACCTCTTGGCGATGGAGTTAACTCATAAAGTTAGTAGAAATTTTGGGCTGGATTGAGGAGAACCTCTTTAAATTGAAAAACAAATTGTACTAACCAGTTTCAAATTTCAGTTCTTGAATCATTGAAGATAAAATATAGCATTTTCTGACAATATTTGCTTAAATATTTAAAAAGAACACATTTCTTTTATTTGCAAAATATTAGGGAACTTTGCGGCTGAGTTTCGAATGCTCCTAATCAGTCATTTGTAAAGTAGCGAAATATCGGTGAATAATAACTGTTATAATTACCTTTTAGTTTCTACTAACGATTTAACTATTCCGCCAAAGTAGTTTTCAAAGTTTTCGGGTGGGTTATGACTGGTTGTTGAAAACTGTAAAGCAAATATCTCTCTATCAAGTAAATATCTCTCTATGAAATATCTTTCCATCAAGCTCAGTTGCTACGATCACTGAAACAATTTTTTGCGAGTTTTTTAATTGAAGGTAGATGAATAAGTAGGAAAAATTGTGATTCGTAAGTGTCATCTCATATTCAACTGATTGCAAATTAGAGTTCAGCAAAAGATAGTATACTAAGAGAGGAATGATTCTGTATAGTGGAAACTTTACGAACTCAGACGAAATATTTCCATAGCGAGTCCAATTATAAGAGGGGATGCCAATGTTACGGCATCGTCGCTAAATCACTGAGATTTTTCCTCCTGCTAGAAAATTGCTTTCAGTTTCAGTGAAATCCCACTCTCTATGCAATGTTTTATGTATTTCTTGGAAACTACTCTATGCACTCTCACGTTTCCCTTTTTTTCTAAACGGAATTAATATTCGAGTGAGAGAATAATTCTATTTCAAAACTTTTTTAAGTGCATTCCGTGGTGAACATTAGATGGAATAGTGAAGAACGTATTACATTTCGTTTATCTATTATAATATCTAATTCTTAAAATTCTATTCATACTTCTCTGATTTCCTCAATATTTCGTATGTATTGTTTTCTATTGAATGTTACAACTTTTAATGCTTTTTGGAATTTTAATTTTTGGATGTTTCTACAGTGTGTAAAATTGATATTTTTTTTTGATTTTTATCGTTTTCCTTTCTAAGTGAATGATTTCATTGTGCTTAGTTTATGATTTCATTTTACGCATAATAAATATTGTATAGCAATCCTCTTATGATTTCCACTTTATACACAGTTTCCTTTTACAGCTATTAACTAGAACTATCAGTCGGTTTGCTCATGTTTTTCAAATTCCCCATCTATGTTTCCTTCAGTAGATCTTTATTCTTAAGATAACACTTTAGAATTTTTACATCCACTATTTCTTAAGTTTTCTCTCCATCTTTATGCACAATTTATGTTTTAATAAATAACATTGACGGCAGGTGAGATGGAAATAGTTATTATGACTTAATAACGCTTCAATTACGACCTTTCTGGCATAAAATATAATACTCGTAATAGCGGATTAATAATATAATACAAGCGGATTAATTTCATTATTTTCACTACTTGTTTCCAATATTTTTAACGATTTTAGAGAAATTCCATCTAATTTTCAGGTTGCATTTAGCGACACTTCAAAACTAAATTGGTATCTATCGAAGAGGGGTGAAAGAATAACGATGTAAGTGACTACTGAATTCCTAAGTGTCACCACGATCCAAAAAATTTCAGAAAGTAGGCGCTACCTCTCGACGATTGGAAACACCACTATGGCTGCATCAGAAAATCCCAAACCGAGAAAATATATAGGCAGTGTCGCGCTGCAATCACGGGGGCATGTGAAGGAATGCATTTGGAAGGAATATCCTTGTAAAAATCCGCTGGCAAATGCTAATTTCCTGCCTCTCCCACGCTTAACCCAATGCCCTCTTGATGCATGTAGCGTTAAGTTTTCACCCCGTTTCGCCTACGTCACGGCCACTGGCGTCACTTCCTGTGGGGGAGGTAAGTCGAGAAGGGCTCGTCGGGTGACACACACTCCCCCTGCGTGTTACGCAATCACAAACAAGCGAAAAAGAAACGGGTTGTTGTTTAAACACGACCACGCATTTTGGACGCCCGAATGTCATCATTAGAGCCGAAAATCTTGTTTCTAAAATTCAGGAGCCTTCTATGACCCTTCACTTGGTGACCAACTGAGAATTTCAACCCAAAATTCCTTCCGTAATCCTATCTCTACATATGTACCAGGTGACATATCTTTCGGCGTGTGGCAGGGGTCAATGCACCGCAGGAGATTGGTATAAACACCGGAGTGATGGTTTGTTTGGCCAAAAGTTCCCAAAAATTATGAATAGGGGTTCTCATAGGACATTGGAACTTAGGATTTTTTTAGCCAATCACTTATGGGCAGGGAAATTAGACACTCTTAACTAGTAAAATTTCTGCTATTGAATTATCCAGATAATTAATAATAGAAGAAGCAAGTAAATAGTAGAGGATAGAGGGCCGGCGCGATTTGTAAGTACCCTTCGGTATGCAAGTTAAGAAGACGTCACTTCCATTTAGATTCAGAAAAACTCGCTTATATGAATTTAAGATTCCGGGCTTTTATATTTTTTTTCACAAGCAGGATTTCGTTACATCCGAACCATAGCATTTTTTGCAGTTCTAATAGTAGGATTGCTTTCGTGTGCATAGCCTTTTCAGTCGTTAATCGTCTGAATTTTATTTTTATTTATCAAAAATAAACAAAGAGTGAAGTAGGATAGTATTTAAAATAAATAAACGAGAAATGACATTTAAAATAAAATGTTTGGATTATTTACTTGACGCATCATTTTATGCATGTATTTCTTCTGGCATAAGGTATATTGAAAGTTTTTTCATGATTCTTGCATGAACTGTGGACTATTAATTAATTTTACATTAATCGAGAACTAAAGATGTACATATTAATAAAGATTACATAATAATTGTACATTATATATAAGGAATATCTATTGAATGGCTCGATAATTTTCTTATGTAAATTCAATTGAAAAAATTCTCTCCTTTGATGCAGGTACGGTAAGTTAAACATTATTTTTATGTCATCATAAGTTATATTGATGTAAGTATGACTTAAGCTGTAGCCTATCGCTCGAATAATTTTGTTTCACAGACTTTTTAGGTCAATAAAATGAATGTGAGGGGACCAAATGACCGCTGCCTATTTAAGGACCTATCATACTAGGGCCTTATATAATGATGAAAGTTGAATCATTAATTGCACGTTAGATAAATCCAATTAATTGTGATGTTTTATTACAAAATTTTCCATATGTATAATAAAAGAGAGCATCACTCAGGATCGCACCTAAATATTTACCAATATGTACTCTATTAAGAGCAACAAACCCTGAAAAACTCAAAATCCACAGCCTAACTCTCTTATTATTTTTCCTAACATTACCTACTTATGTGAACTTGAATTTATTGATGCTTGTCCATCATTCGTAAAACGCCATACGTATCTGTTCCTGAGTTGTGAATCTTAATAAATAAAAACAGAAAATATTCTCAGTATATCCTCTTATTGTGTAAGAATGCGTTGCATGATAAGTTTAGTAATAAATATTTAAATACACTCCTCTACTGACTCACTCTACCTTTATAGTGTCACGCGATTAGCATTTCACGCATGTGAACTATGACATTGGAAATCCACGAGTGAAGTTTATGGGTTCCGCTTGCTTCAAGAAATTTGAAATGAGGAAATCTGAGAATACATGAATAATTATGCTGTAGCATCTATAACAGTGTTTTCTATGCGAAATTTAAGATAGTAATGTCACGAATAGGTGGTTAGGGGACGGTGAAGGAAAGAATTTCGTTATGAAAGAAGCCGATGGACTATAAGATGGATCGCTATAGAGGGGATTCCGTACTATCCGTATTCGTTATATATGGGGTAATTAACATCTATGACCATAAGAAAGTCCAAGGGACCGAGAACTCACTTCATTATAGGCAGGATTTTGATACATCCGAAATCGTATTTATCCGAAAATCCGAAACGAGTTTTGCTGTACGTATTCACTTTTAAAATGTCGAAATTTTAAATACATATTTCAGGAGAAACTTTTTATGAGTTCATTGGAATCAATCTTAACATCAATATTTATTGATATTATCGCATTATCATTAGACTCAATATTATAACCATTGTTAATACCTTATGGTCGAATATTTGAAAGCGAAGTGCCCTAGGAATCGGTGACTCTTATCTGTTGCATTCGTTTTTTTTATGAAAACTTTTATTTTCAGCTGTAGAGTAGCCCGAGCCGACAGAGCATTCCAACTGAAGAGAACAGCTGATGACAGCAGATTGCATGAGATTGAATATCAGGAAACAGTTTATTTAAAACCTATATGTGAAATCTCCCTTTGTGGATGTGAAATATGGGCTACAACGGCACCTTGTAGAGAATGATTTGAAGAGACGAATGCATGGTACCAAAGAGGAATGATGAAATTTAAAATGAGAAGTAAAGTAAAGAGTAACACAGCAAAAAAATAAACAGAAATTAAAAACAACGGAGGACAGATGTCGCTAAGTATTTGTTTATGAATAGAGGGGAAAAAGTGGAAGTATTGGAATTTATTGCCTGAATGTGTTGCTTGAAGAGGCCTTCAAACCCTCACCGAAGAATTAAAAGGAGTTTAACGAAGGATGCTGGTGTTTATTGTAAAATAACAAAGTTTGATGTGCAAATTTGTATGAATAATCATGGCCACTTGATATGTAACTTAGCGGTCGATTCTCGGATTTCGATTTCGTTCGGATTAAGGATTCCAATTTTTCGACTCCAGTTCGGTTTTCACCCCGGTCTTTCTCAGTTAAGGCTTCTGGTTCTGTTACGGTTTGATGTTCTGTAAAAATATTAATACGACTACATTAGGGAAGATCGAGACTTTACATCAAATCCTTCGTCATAGGAAAATTCAAAGAAAGATAGCTTGAAAAGAAGTGCACCGAAGAGAACCACTTTATGAATGATTAAACCTCACATGCACTAACCAAACATAAACATGAAGTAAGGAAAAAACATACCACAATAGGAAAAAATCGCAAGAAGGGAGGTCAGAAAACCATTTACTCGAAAAATTTATGCGAAAAACGACCTTTCCAGAGATACCAGTTTATTTTTGACTACATCGATTGATGGATGTTAAAAATTCGCTTAAAAGTATTAAAAATTATAATCGTTTGAATTTACTTTGCAGATATTATATCGGTTCATACATTAAATGAAAAAAAAGAGAATATACAAAACTTAAGTATTTTTCAAATAAACGTAATGCTATTTTAATGTATTCATGAATAAAACAGGATATGCTTTGAGAATGTAGAGGAGAGTGTAGCACATGCTAAATGGAGAGCGACATGCCGCTAAAATAAAAATAAAGTCGATAAAAGAAAGAAAAAGTCGCTATATCTAGCGACGAAATAGCTGAATTTGCATCTACCTCTCCTATTGTTTATATTTATGCAACGCTTTTAAAGGATAGATATTAAAGCGAAAACGAAAACTTCCACGCAAGAAATAAGATAATTTGATCGCTCCGTGCTTCCGCCCCCTGCCATACACCGCTACACTGCCTACAGGTAGATGCAAGACGAGAAGAATTCCGTAGCGAATCCCTAATTTTCTGTCGAATAATCGTGGAAGCGTGGATGCAGTGATGATGTGCATGCATGTCACTCTCTGTCATCACGTTGTCGTCTATTTCGCGTGACTTTGCCTCGTTGAGAAGTTATTATAATATTTGTTTCAGCGGAATAATTTAGGCGAAGTGAGTGCGTAAGCAGAGGCGCAGCGATTTCGGCTCAAATGCACGAGCATAAAAGGAGGAGTGGCAGAGGGAAGGCAGCAGTACATTCACGATAGAGGTTTTAATTAGTATCTTCATGAGCGCCTCGCGAGGTGTAGTACGGCGCAGCACCCGCCAGGTGGCTCTAATTGCATCGTCGGCGCTTTCATGTGCGCCCAGGGATGGGAAATTATTAGGGCAAACGGAGGGAAGGCAGCGTGGGAATTGTTCGAGGCGGGATTAGAGGAGACCGGAAAAAGAACGAAACGACGAGCAAATTTACCTATTTAAATTAAGTTATAGTTATAAGATGATTGCTCCGGTGAATGTGAAATAAAAGTTTTTTTATTCTATATGCAGTGAAACCTGTTTAAAACGCTCCCGCTTACCACTATCCCTTTTAATACGCGGTTTTCACATAGTATCCTCTATATATTATTTCTTTTCGGTGCTTTTCTCCCATTAAAACATATAAACGACTGAGCATTTCAAAGAAAAAGTTTCTCGGTTTATGCTAAAACAACACCGACAAATGAAAAATGCACCATTTTGTCAAAAAATCGAGTTAAAATTTGAATTTTTGAGATTCTTTAGTTTAGGATATTGGCGTTGATTGGAGTTTATTGTTTCCTTAGTTTCGTTAGTTGTGGTAAATAAATAGTAATAAACAATACTTCGCAAGATATCTCATCTTCAACTTTAACAAATTAAGGTCATAAAATTTCCTTTCAAAGGTTTAATGAACTTATTGAAATATTAAGGAGCTAAAATAATCATTTTTTGTTTTCCAGTGTTAAAGAAATACAAAGTTTTCGTAACCTCGGTATAACGCTATCTCGCTTATATGCGGTTTTCTTTCGGTCCTCTGAAAAAGGTCTTAACCTGATTTTGCTGTATACATTCAGAAAAGCCCGCCAGCAAATAGCTATCACCTTCTTTTACACTTTAAACGTCTCCATTTACGTATTTTTCCATGATTAAGCCTTTTTTACCTTTCCTTCAATAATTTGGATCCTAAAAGTGATGGGGAGGCTTGTATATGTTAAATTCGATTATTAACATTAGAAATTAATCTCCCAGAACTAATACGTCATTTTTATAACTTAGGTGGCGAACCCAATGATGTTTATAGCATATCAGAGAGGGCACCCAATGATGCTTACGATGGTTATCATGAGTTATAATAAGATATGATTTAATGCCGTTACTAAAAAAGTTATTAGGAAAAACTGGCAAAAGGGATACGAAAATTTTTTTCTTGATCTTTCACTTGAAAAGTGGGGAGGGGGAATATGTAAAGTAGGAGCATTACACAAAGGCAGTATTTCATGTAGCGCATGTAACTTACGGAAGAGACTCATCTATATATCCTTTGATACACTTTTCTCTTTTATTCTTTGAGAAGCGTAAGTCTCTTTTCGGTTCCCCGAAAAGCGTATGAGTGCTGCGAACATGAAGAAAACGAGCGCAGGGAAGTAATTCTAACAGCAAAAATGGTCACTTAATGTACGCTTCCTTTGATTGAAACAGCTTTTATGGATGGGAAACCTGCGGGCTTCAAGCCATATGTGGCCTTACGGGCGCACTATGAGGCCTTGTCATAATTTTTTGATCAAGTACACTTATTAAAATATTTTTTCCCATTCTTGTCTAAGCGTCAAGTGAAAACGAAATGGAGAACATTCTAATAATGTGAATTTATGTATCGAATTTTTTTTCCTACAGTGAAATGTTTGACTATGAAAGAAATACAAAAGAAAAAAAATTCACAAAGGAAACTAGTTTCTAATTCATTAAAAATAGAATTCTGTAAAATACTACAGAATACAAGGAATCAAAAATCCGACATACTTTGACGCACAAGTGTCATCTTCAAGAAGAATTTTATAGCCGAATTTTATTGGCAGAATTAAATTTTTTATAAATTAGGAACTCGTTTCCTTTGTGAAAAGTGCAATCTTTCAAAATCATGGAATACTACAAAGTCACTCGCCAATTAAGTTTAATGTTTGGCTATATGGATGTAGGCAATAAGCAACTCAGCGGTTTCATATGCAGCCTTTCGATGAAAATAGGTTCCCAAGCCCCGGCTTAGCGGCCTCGCATCTTCTAATTCCTGCCCTTTGCGGCTAGCAGGTTATACGTGTAGCATCGGCGGATAGAAGGGGGACGAGCAAAGGGCTATCACTTACCCTTGATGACT
The DNA here is from genome assembly GCA_036926295.1 of Pachydiplax longipennis. Classification (NCBI taxonomy): domain Eukaryota; kingdom Metazoa; phylum Arthropoda; class Insecta; order Odonata; family Libellulidae; genus Pachydiplax; species Pachydiplax longipennis. The sequence goes on from JAVFKF010000003.1 coordinate 3,999,486, forward strand.
TTGTTGTGCATACTACAGTAAAACTCGTTTAAAAAGCTCCTGCATAAGAAGCTATCCCGCTTCATTATTACTATCCTGCGGTTTTCTCTCGGTCCCAGTCTATTTTACAAGAAACACATGATGAAAATACCGCTTAGCGTTCTCCGCATACTAGGTAGATTTATCCGGTCCCCAGATGAACTGCGACCCGCTTTGACCGCTTGTTCGCGCATGGACCAAAAATGTTTCGCTATCTACATCTGTGGCGAAAACTGAAAACCGACGAAGTATCTTTTTCGTAAAAATATAGAGCCAAAAAGAATTTGATTTTGTTTTCCAATATGCAACAATTAAAAAGCTGTCCTATCCTTGTTAAAACGCTATCCCACTTATAAAGCAATTTCTCTTAATCCTCTAAAAAGTGTCTTAACCGGGTTTTTCTATATTTGCTTTGGATGTGAAGAGGAGCTTGAATTTATGATTGAACAGACGAATAAAGTTCATTTCCTGACGGAGAAATTTTGCTCATGGTTCTGAAAACTTATCCATGGTTGCCTATAAAGCACTTTTAAGTTCAGTTTTTATTGAAGATCAGTAGGCTGGGAGAAACATATGGTTCAGTTAAAGGCCCGACGATAGCTTGAATTTAAATCAGATTGTTTGATTTTTCTACGATCACTGCACACCTAATTCAATTCCATTGTGTACTCATTCATCTCGACAAAATAGGATGCAAAAGTCAATTGGATTGGATGGATTTTACGAGGAAATTGGTTTAAAATCACCCCCTACAGCAAGTTTCTAAATCCACTCTGATTCATTTATGTGGTTCGCTGGAATCAAAAACTCGTATTCCTTTGCTTTATTTGATCCCATCTGTTTCCTTCCAAAGCCGATCTTTCATCCACTGGTCCTCCACATCCAAAAGCGGCCCTTCTGAAGACGCCCTTCCCTCCCTCGCATCTTTTCTACATTTCGGGGGACGAAAACATTTATTCCTCTGGTCATTTTTATCGGATTGCTCGTAACGGGAATTGAAATTTCCCCAGCATCCAATTCCACTTCCTCTTCAAATTATCGTAGAGGAAGCGGAAACGGGCTCCAACAGGTCTGCATCGCGTGCTTGGCCATCGGCGGAAGCAGGGTGGACACCGGAAGTGGAAGAGGGAGATAAGGCCGACCTGCTTTATTGGCTCCATTTCCAATCCCTCCCATCGCATTGCGTCCGCATTTACATTCTGACGTGTCGTCCATTCGTACTCCTCTCGTTGGAAGAGTACGTGTATTCAACATGGGAAAAAGGATATGCTTTGGAGTTCGTAAGTTATCATTAATAACTAACACTCGGTGGAAGCTATTCCTCCGAATAGTATATTCCAAGCGTCGTTTATAAATAAATATTTATTGTTATGTTAATTCATGGAGAGATCAAGGCCAATAAAATGCAGAGACTAACAGGTAAAACGCTGAAGGGATGCTCGTCAAGAGTCAAGGAAATAATTTATTTTTCTCCAATTCGTCCTAATTTATTTTTCTCCAATTCGTCCTAATTGTAATTGTAATTCTTCCTATTATTGTAGACTTTATTATTATCGCCTTTACAGTAGACGATATTGAGACAGTAAAGTCATAGTGGAAGTACTGGTAAAACTGCTCTGATAGCTGAGGTTATCTAAAGCTTTACACCCACCGGGAATCGAACCCGGGACCTCTTTAGCCAAAGTCGAACGCGCTGCTCAGATGACTTTCCGGGAACACGAACTATCTAAAGTCTTCTCTTCCATTTAAAAAGGAAATAATATCAACAAATACTCACTAAATGTAAATTCGAATCAATAGAGAATAAGATGAATTTAGTTGTTGATCTAAAAAGATTCTAGCTGAAGCTTAGGAAAAATAATCTACCGCAGGAAAATACCTACAGAGAATGGTGTGTGAAAAACCTACAATGTCAGGTGAATCGGATGCAAAGATAAGCAAGTAGAATTCAGAGGAGATGCTCGTCAAGATTAAAATAAACAGTCTATTTTCCCCCTAATTCGAACTCACCAGGAGTGTTGTCGTGCGATTTGGGATCCTCCTGAAGTAGGATTATTGTCCGATCTGGAATTGGTTCAATGTAGAACGTAGAAATGCGTTTGTTAAAAGAGATTCCGATAATTTTTCGGCTATGATTCTGCTCCTAACTCTAACTACATTCCCACTCTGATGGAGTCGCTCGGGTGAGATTCGCTCAATGACAGAAGACTCGATTACCGACGGAAATTATTAAAAAAAAATATCAGTATAGATCTCTTTGATGAGATAACTGATTTTGTTACTCCAATTATTATAGTTTGCAAGCTATAAGAGAAAACAAGAAAAAAATGATATCAAGAAATAGTTGCGAGAACAGATCTACCTTTGGTCGAGTTCAGAAGTACATCTGGTCGCTTTTTCCGCGAAATATCAGAGAATATAATAGCAGATAGTGTTGTATAGGATATCGGTGTTTTTGCATCCCCTCCTACACGCCTTTTGCGGCTTACAGAGTCTGTGTGTAAATGCAAATTCAAAAGAGGGCGATAAACGTTATAGCAAAGGCTTATAGGAAAGACCTTTGTAAGCCTTTATTCAAAGAATGGGGAGTATTAACTATGCCCTCAGCATGTATTTATGCATGTTCTGTATGCAGTGCCATGCCGAGCCATTAATGCACTTGAGGTGAGAAGTCATACGCCGCCTTCCTTTTAATTTCTAATTCATTTTTCTTGACTTCCGTCGAAATAATTAGAAAAGAAAAACACAAATATCCTATCCTGATATATCGTCCTATCTGACATTCGTCATTTTTCTATATGAAACACCGAATGAAAAAATGAAGAACTTAATTTATAGATCATTATGACTTGTCATGTATATGCTTGGGGATATCCTTTAATATATAAAATTATAATTGTTAATCCGATTTATATTCCATAAATAGCTTAAGTGCCCAATATTGTAGTCCTATCATTATAGAAGTGCATAATGTAATATCTCTCTCATACCATACTCAATGGTTCAGGTTATCGAGAGCAAACGTTTTCAATAATATCAACGCTCTCATATTTGGAAGCTGAAATCTACAATCGACGATAGGAATTTGAGTCTGTATAGAATTTAGTTCTCATGAAACCTGTCTCATGTTCGCACGTACGACTATTCCTTCTAATTTAATCTTTCAAAAGTTTTCCCATTAGAAGGAAATCCAAGAGAAATTCATATTCTAACGTCGATTTATGGATTTCGGCTTCAAGTTTGAAGAGAACTTTGATAAGGAATTGGGATTTTACTGAAAATTTTCGTTTTCGATAATCTGCACAGCTTCTTTCTTTTTTATTTCATACGGCATATGATAAGATATAGGAAGAGACTTAATAGTCTCGATCTCACCCTAGATAAAGTCATATATATGTAATCGTTGTAATAAAATATAAAGAATATAATATAAAAACATAAATAATAATGAAAAGTATAATCTTCTCTTTCTTCTACTTGACGAAAAACATCACCTTTTATTGTATTAATCTATTTAAATTACCCTCAGAAATTTACTATACTTTTAATTACATACAATAGAAAGATTTTTTGGACTAAACTTCTTGCAAAAATATAAATATGCGTATGAATATCACATTCTGTCCTTCACAGAGTCACTAAATAAACCTGAAATTAATTATCGATCTTCCGCGAAAGATATTAGGCTCAAATTATTCATTACATTCCTAAATCGAATGGATCAATAAATGCGTGGTCATGAACCTTCAAACATTAATTCTAACAGGATGTGTGAGTCAATGGTTAAGCGTATCTCATAACTTAGTCACGAGAATTTCCGCGATTTGCTTTTAATAACAACAATTTTGCGTTTGCGATCATCCGGAATCGGGTCCGTTCGCTATAGAACGATTGAAATTTAGGAGGCAATTGAGAATTGGGTTTTAAAATCGATTAGAACTTCTAAGAGCGAGAATGAGAGATATCAGCGGTTTTGTAATACGCTGAGAACTGTCTTAAAAAGCACGGTCACTTGTTAATTTTTCAAACTCCTCCCCAAATTGCTTCGGAAGTGCTAAAATGCCCTCCGTCGCCCATTCATCGCTTTAGAAAGAGACTTCTTGTTAGATGAGGGATGTTTTACTTGGGATATAAACGGATCTTTTAACGGACGAGTACAAACCAAAGAGCTAATTCGAGACAGTGTTATGATATCGTTTATCGGTTTTTCGCACTCCCATTACTTTCTGAGGAGAAGATTAGCGATTCATTAGACGCTCCGAATCTTCTTCTCGTCATTAACACTCTGAAATGTTGGTGAAAAGGATGCGAAATAAATAGTTGTCCGTTGACGTAGCGGTGGGATAGCCGCGACGCCGTCCACGGCCATTTTTACCTTTACTGCCTCATTTGAACGATTATTTCTTCTAAATTTAGCGATATCCACCTCCTTAATCTCCCACTTTTATACTCAGTTCCAGCTATTCTTGGAAAAATTCCTTAGAATCTCAAGTCTTCAAATGAAGTTTCTAAGAAGTCGTTAAATTATATATGGTTGGCTTTCTCTTAGCCCCAGGAAAGTTCACGAGCATTTTTACCTCCACTCTGGGATTTTAATTATTATTTATTCTAAATTTAGCGATATCCATCTCCTAAATCTTCCATTTTTATGCCTCCAGTTTCAGCTATTCCTGGCAAAATTACTTAGAATCACATCCCTACTAATGGTATTTCCAAGTTTGATTCGTTTGGCTTTCTCTATGCCTCGGAAAATTAACATTCTTTACTTGTTTCTCCTTTTACAATAGACAATGATAACAAGCGTAGTACGTTCCCGGTCGCAAACTGATTTACAACTAATGAAACAATACCGAGTACAGTGATAAAGAATGAACTAATCGAAAACTCAACTAATTAAGACTTTCGCAGTTTTTTCGGACTCGGCTAACGACTGCTTAAGTGGAAGCTTGAAAGGATGGGCAAACCGAATGAAAACAATCGAATAATTCAAGCAAAATTCAGCCCTCTTATGATTGAATGAAATAAATGAGACTTTATAAAATCGGAAGTATTATTTCTTTCCTGAAAGAAACATGAAAAAGAATAAATGTGGATATCAGAAAAGAAGAATTGATTGCTTGGTTAGTCTGAAAAAGATTATATTTTATAATGAACCACGTATTGTTACATACATTATATATGAAGTAATACTGATAATTCACTGCTTATTAATAGCATAATTAGCTAAGTAATACTTTGTGATCGAAATGAAACGAAAATTAAAATACAAAATACAAAATCATGAGGTAAGTAAGAAAGAAACAAATTATGTATCTCAATACATTATTATTGTTTTAGAAAATGAACAGAGTTAGAGGAATTACTGAATGTGAGACGTAATAAATTGTAACTATGATCTACGTTAGTTTGTGTTGAAAAGATATTTCTACATTTTTCCTTCAATAGAGACTTACTTCTCACAACTTACAATAAAATTTCAATATACTGCAGGAACCTTGTTCAAAGAGGTGTACTTTCTATCTAGATGGGGATATTAGTTTATATACACTCCCTGCCACACGCAACTTGTGGCAGAGTAAATATGTAAATGTAAAAGCGTAAATGTAAATACTCCGAGATGTGGCTGAGCAACGTGCCTTGAGGTGACCGTGGACCGTTAGTCTTTGGGAGGGACTTGAGGAAGTTCTCGAGGGAATTCATCAATAAAGAAGAGGGTGGATATGACCCCCTCGTAAAAGGCACGCTGTAAAATGGCCCACATTAGTCATGGCGCAGGTAAGCTGCGAGCAAATTACGACGATCGTGAAAATATCCATAAATAACCTACGCCCGTCATTTTTTGCGTCTCTCCCCGCTTTCTTATTGCGTGCGACACCTAACGCGCATTTCTAAACGGGAAATAGACCAAAAGCAACAGCGCAGCGCTTTCTATAGGCTCACCTTAAACACTCTTCTCTCTAAGAAATTCTCGAAATCTTTCATTTTGCCTTGGTGCCGAACTGAGCAAATGTCGTTATTATTAAGCAGTGGTTGGAAGTTTTGAAGGGATTGCATTTACATTTAACTTAATACCCCGCGATCTATCGTATGGCGCATGGCAGGGGGTGTAAAAAGACTAAACTCCCTATTTGGCTGTGAGATTTATATACCTAATACTATCAGGAAAGAGGAACCAGAAGTAACTAACTATCCGCTCTCGCCATAATCTCGCGAAATCTCTTTCTGGGCCTCGAAATAGGGTTCACTGAGTACGAGGACCACTTGTCGAGTATTTCATCAAGTAAACACTCAAAAATTTAACAAAGAGCTTTTGCCTATACTCATTTCTTTTACCTGCATGGGAACCGAGGATTATGATCATCTTCGATACACTTCTGCGGAACCTATCGTCTCCCTCACGAAAGCAGCCGCTTAAAATAGGATATCATAATGAGAAATTTTCTTAGAATGGTAATAATTGATATATAAATTTAAATAGAGCATTTTACCCTCCCTCGAAATCTCGAATATAGATGCACAAATTGAGATCTGCATGAAATAGGCTTACAGTATTCTCACAGCTAGAGATAGTCCAACATGGAACGGTTCCATAGAAGATTTAAGTTTCGACACTTAAGATTTGATTGCATTAAAGACACTCCTGTGGGATTTTCTCAAAGGTAAAAGATGAAACTATATACTAGAATTGAAAAATTAGTCTGTGCATTTCACGTTGACGAAATAATGGAGTTCGTTAGTGAACATCGATCGCGAAATAGCCCGAGTAAAATGTTATCGGAAAATTTACAAAACAGAAGCAGGAATTATTGTCTTTGCGACAGATCTTCCCTAACAATCTATTTCCTTCTTTAATTGATTCCCACATATTACAAAGTGAGGATGCTTAGATAAAAATACCAGCTTAGAAACATATAAATCAGGCAGCAACCTGTCATTGCGTAAAGTTCGCTTTTTAACTCCTTTAATCGTCGTCGAAGTAACAGAATGAGATTTACCCCTATAGAGGCGTCTTTTGACACCATATCTTAATCCTAAATACACTCTACATTCATTTTTCTCATAAATGACGTCCATATCCTTTCAATTCCCCTCCTTAGTTTTGTTATTTTAAATGTATTTGTTTTCTTTTCATCTCGCAATTTATTAGTTCTCCTGTCTGATATAGTATCCAAAGTAAGTTAGCGACTATGGCTAGCATTGGATCAGATAATATATAAATAATTAGGCTATTAGTAATTAGAAGTCTTATTCTTTATTATTTAAGTTATTCACTAGTATTGGGCGCTAACCGAAGTACATACTTCAAGACCACATTTAAAAAATACTGAAAAAAGGTTAGGAGATAAAATTTATCTACACAAAAATGTGCGCATTTCATGCTCCGAAGTTTCTCAATGTTTGCAAAATTATTGCAGTTATGTCAATAGTTGAAGGTATAATGTGTTGAATATCAGTCAGCTTACAAATTAAGATGTGATTAAAAGTCTAATTACTTAAGCGCATTCTTCTAAAAGTTCCATTTAGGATATTGACTCTAATAAATGCGATTGAAAAGAATACTACTCGGAAAATATTACGAAATTTTATATTTTTTTAATGGTTCAAATCGCACCGCTTAAGAAAAATATTTTGCAGTTGTTTCGACGATTACTTGATCTGGAATCCAATTATGGAATTATTTTACTGCTTTGAAAAGTTGAGGATCAACCCTATCCGTATTATCAAAAATTTTGGCCATCAGACTAAAGAAGAATCTCAAATTAAATTTGAAATTAATTGATTCTTTGCGGTAGATGAAACTGTTGCTCCCTCTTTAAGTATTCCAATGCTCCTCAATGCAATCTATTCATTCAGGCATTCCATTTAATCGATACATCTGATGATATTACATTATGAAATTACAAATACTTAACCAAGGTAGGGTCTAACCTTTCCTTCAGCAAAGGATTTCATAAATTCTTTCTTATTAAAAGACCTGCTGTCAATCGACAATATTTTTGCAAATTTTCGTGAAAATAATCGAACGCGATTTACATTTTTATTAATATCTAATATTTTTACGCTACAGTAAACTCCCTCTGTATTTTACCTCAAGTTAGAGCATGTTATTATATGTAAGAAAAAAATTGGCTCTTGCATCACCATAATCCATTCACTGGCTAAGAGGGGTCATCTATAAATGTAGATGCAAGAATATGCCAATGGGTGAGAAGGAAAGATAAACTGCCTCAGACGCCTGATTCAAATTTTATTTCTTTTTTAATTTCCATTTTCATTTATGATGAAGTGAATTTAAGTGAAGAGAGGCTTCGCACCCTATTTTCTTTTCGGATGATTTCTAGTAAAATCAAATGAACCGACCTGAGCAAAAATAAAAGAAGGTGAATGTCATCTCACCTAACACCGATAAAATCATTTGAAAAATTCTTTGATCGACGTTTAGAGGAGTTAACTATGAAATGGTAGTATAGAAAGCTGTCAATTATTTCTATGAGAATCGTATATATTTAGATCAACTAGTTGTGTCTCTTGACACATTTAAGAAATATAGGTGAATGAAATGTAAATAATGGATTTACATATAATTGCTATTTAATTTTTATGACACTCAAAACATTTTAAGATATTTTTAAAGAAAAAATTCTTTCATGGCATTTATTGAACGACCGAGATCTTCATTAGATCATATCATTACCACTCCTAAACACTCCGATAACTTTACACCGCTCCTTACCCTACGATTTTCTATTTACAACTTTTAAAATTTTCTTTTCCTTCTCCCCGATAATGCTATAACGGAAACAAAGACAGTTGCGGAATAAATATGGCGAAAGAAAGAAATATCTATTTAATTATTTTTACTATATAATTGAATATTCTCATACACAATTTTCAGTTTTTAATTTCCTTTACCTATTATAAGTATCTTTTCTGTTTAATATTCCTACTTGTAATTTCTTACAGATTTTAATATTTGGAAGTTGCCGTAGTATGCCTAAAATTGCTCTTATGATTGCTATCGTTTTCTCTTTCTAAATAAATGATTGCAGTGTTTCCTGTTATTGATTTCATTAAATGTAATTTTTCAATACTAATGCCTTTATATTATACTTCTTCTTGGTTGATTACCTGATTTCGATTTTCTTTCTTAAGCTAATACCTAAGGTTTTCTTTTACACCCACTGCTAAAGTTTTCCTGTCTACTTCTTTTTAACCAATATGTTATTTATGTATTAATATTACATTTTATAATTTAAAATTCAGATATAATGATGTATTCTGATTCGAAACTTTTAGTGAAATCACATATTTTATGCTTTTTTAATCGTGAGGATTCGGATTTCATCTAACAAACAATTCTTTCCTATATTTTAAGGAGGCGTTCTATTGTGATTTCTTCTAATCTAAATGCTGTGCAATTCCATTACCATAATTTCTAATTTTGAATATGCTTGGGGATAGTGTTGTGAAATAACTCTTGTCACGCTTGAATCATAGCTTTTGGAGCCTTCATCACCTCTCCTAATTACGAGAAATTCTAACACAGGTAGGGGAGCAAATGGATGGGGGCAAGAGTCACAGGTAACAGATTGCTAATTTACAACAGCAGTGGACAACAGAGATGGTATTTGTGTAGTCAGACGCTTTTCCAGGATGCTCCCTCAAAAAAAGTCCCTGGCTTGCCTTCAATGGATCCCCAGGAAGTGGACGAAAAGAGAAAGTCGGGTCCCCCGCGGGGACGGATTTGGGGCTTAAGAAGGTTCACGGGGTGGGACTATAGTACAGTTGTACTGGTTGCTCTCCGTAGGTTCAGTCTAATGCTCCCTTTGGAGTAATCTAGAAAAATGGCCCCATATGACACATACTTCTTCAGTACATTTCATATCTCTCTATGGAAATTTTTTAAACTCCTTGTTAGATGCAGATTTTATTCCGTCTTCATTTGGGCATATAGAGTTCAGAAAGAGTTCATTCTTGAAAGCCAATTCGTTATAAGTAAAGGTAACAGTTTACTTCTCGCTTGACAACTTTCTTTCTTGAGAATATTGGTGTTCTGTCCGGGATCTTTTATGAGGCGCGACTAATTGTCGATTCGAAAAGGACTCAGAGCTGCTCAAATCAAAGGGAACAATTGGTCTTTAAAAATTTCACTGAAAACTCTCGTAAATACGCTAAGGCTAAATGATCTCTAAGATAATGTCGTAAAATGAAGCTGAAAAATAAAATGCCTTTCATTTGCATCATGAATGAAACGTCACATTACATGAATTATGTTTTATGATATTACGCAAATTGAGTGCATCGTGTATTTCAACGATCATGATGAAATTAAGCGAAAAGTAACGAATTTTTGTACTTTTTTTACGTGCGAGATCTTTTTTCATAAATTTGAAATTATTTTCTTAAGCATCTGAGTTTACAAAATTAGTTGTTTTAGTTCCTTGGTTAAAATTTCACCCGTTCAAACATTTAAACTTAAGTTGCTCTGAAGTAGTAAATTATGATAAATACTCCCATGCAATGAATTAAAAGAGACAGGTAGGCTTACTGAAAAGAATTCAGTTAATGCGGAATGTCTAGGTTGCTCCCATACGTTTCGTCTAAACCGATTTTAATTATTCAATTAAGCTAAAGTCCGTAAGCGATGTGTGATATGAAGTTTATTAGTACCAATGAGAGTTACCTCCAATATTGGAAATGTTAGCAATTATTAGCTCATGAAATGGAACGGGTCCTTAGTCAACGGAAACTTTCAATCTTTATCTTCCATAACCTATTAAAATATGTATTATTCATGACTTATCCGTTTGCATATAGACAGTGTGTTAGCCCGTGACGATGAGTGCGCCATTCTTGTTTAGAGTACAGAGAAAAACGATTCGTTTTTTTAGATATTAAATCTATTGAAAGTGATTTGAAGAGACAGAAAGATGGATATAGATTTTTAAAAATTCAATTAGTTGGAGACAGAGTTCTCCCATCCTCCTTCAGAAAGAATATATTTCCGAGAAAAATGTTCGTACCACTCATTTGCTACGAATAAAGACTGAAATATTTTCTCACGCAGATAAGGGTAGCATACCATCTTCGACTCAGCAAGATTCCAATTCTTTAAAAACATTTCAAAAGGTCAAGGGACTGATAAAGTGATTAGCGTTGAGGTTTTTGCCCTTCGAAAGTCATCTCCACTGGTGACTCAGTTCCATGCAGACTCCAGCAGCGAATGGTAGGGGGTGGGTTGGCGAAATGGGTGGCATTCTTGCTTATGGCCAAATTAGTGGAAATCTTATCTATGACTAGCTCGTGACCTTTCCCTTGGTAACCAACAAGGATGACCATGTCTTTTACGATCCATTTAGGTGTACTTTCAGAAAATTTCAGGCGAAGATATTTGTTAATTGTATGCCGAAAAGAATCGACCATTAGGTGATTGATGATCATTTTCTTGTTCCTGCTCTATCGTGCAATGCCCATAAGATAGATGATATCTCAATCATATGAAACTCATGAAATTTTTTATTCGACTCCAATACAATGAGGAAACTCTCAGCTTTCGATCCGTGACTCGATATTCACCTTTTTTCCGACCACTTTTCCTAAAAAAAGGCCTCAATATTTCTATTCCCAGAATAGCCATAACTGTGAGCGGATGAGGATTTGATTCCAATAAAAGTAGAGTTTTATCGTTCTCCAAAAGTTAAAAACGATTTTATCCAGGAGGTTTCAAAACGATGACGAAATGTGACATTGAAGGTATGCTGTGGGAGTTACTACGTAAGTGTTTTTTTTTAATATGTACGTAGTAAAATTCCACGAAGGCATACTTGATCATATCAATTTTATTTATTATTTACATTATTAATACGAGGATTTCATAACGTATGAAAGATATTAACTTTTAAGAGAGACAAATTATTTTAAACGATTAATATAGTATCTTCAGGCGATGTTTAATTCATATAAATACACGTAACCCATAGAGGTAAATAAATTACTATTAGGTACGTATTTTGGTTTGGTGGGTTTACATTCGATGAGGTTCATCATTTTTTGACACCCCATGCAATTCAAAACTGAGGGCACACTAGGTATACTAGTATTTTGACGTATTTCTTTACATCTACATTAATTAATAAGCTAATTGGACGGGTTGTTGCAATAGGTTACCAGACAAATTCAAATGCTGCTATGACAAAGCCGAAGACGATCAATTTTATGAATCGATTTTAAATATCAAGAAATTTTTTCCAAACGATAGAAGGAATTTATCACGGAAAATTAAATGCTCGGACTCTATAAACCAATATATCCAGGACAGTTACGTATATAGTATTCCGCGAATGTTTTTTGAAAATTTTTCGTCGAGCAAGAAGAGTCTTCCGGATTGAAATTTCGAATGTTCTCATACTTCTGCAGTCCTGAGGCTACCAAGCTAAATTTTCGGTGGGAATCGTTACTTCTCCATTGGAAACGGAATGAAGGTGGATTCTCACCTTTTTTTAACCCTTGAAAATTGGCCGTTAGGAAAGCAGCGAGGGACTAAAAATTTTAATGGCATTCTGAGAAAAAATCCTCGGAGAAAACGTGGATTTTTGGTTCTAGGAATTATTTTATCAGTCAACCGTTGGCGAGGCACCCCCCGTTGGCAGAGTGCGCTTACGGTAGCCCTCTGTGTTCTCGGAACACTCACTGCGGGAGGTAAGAAGGGAAGGAAACATTGGCTTCCTTGTTTCCACTCACTGTGGGGACAAATAGAGCACCCAAAACAAATGCGGCTTATAATGTGTGAGTGCGAAAATTTCACAGGCCCTATTCACCTCTTCAGTTAACTGCATAGGATTTCGAACTTTTCTTTATACTTAAAGGTTAGGTGTAAGAAGAGACTAGTTAATCTCATCTTAGATTTAATACTTACATTATTATTGAATTTATCGCAACTATTCGAAAGACAATTCAACGTAATTGCCCGTGATTGATTGAGTGAGTGAGTGAGTGAAGTGATTTATTACATTTTAATCGAAATCGTTTCACGCTAAGAAAGATATAGAGATAATGAAACTTAACGACTGCTCAGATGAGAGCCCAAACATATGGTTACCTTTTTAACAAATAGTTAAATATATTAATAATTATAGTATATATTATTAAAATAATTCTCGCACGAATGAAGACGTATTATAATTGCTATAATATTAATCCGCTTAAAAATTCTCGAGAAAAGCAGGCGTGTCAACTTTAGATTAAAATGGATAACAAGTTAGTGTGGTAATTTTTTGTAGTAATTTTAAAAGTGTCATGATAGATAAGGTTATTTCTCACGTGGGCCCCCACGATAGAAGTCGATCCCGGGAAATTCGGTTCAGCTTTTTATTTCAAGAGGGATGCAAGGAGTATGAGAAATAATATGAAAGGATTACAATAAAATGGTATAATAGATCTTTTAGAATAATTTAATAGATCTTTTAATAGACATACATATTTTTGGATGAATTTAATATTCAATTTAACACCAAAAATGGTAATGAAGGACCAAATTGTATGGATAAATTGATATAAAACGCAAATCATTGATATTTGATTGGAATATGATAATTGCATCTATATGAAAGAAAGAACTCAACCTTCGAAATTACTTGAAGTCGCTTCAAGTTTCAAGAATTTTTTTCAAGAATGATTTTCTTTAAAAAATTCTCGAATGAGCAGTAATTTTCAAGATGTTTCGACTGCTTAGGTAATTCCACACTTGAGCCCCCGCCGGGAATCGCTTTCACCAGAGATGAACGCTTTGCCCACTTGGCTAATTCTGAATCTACCTGAGAAATTTTTGACTCAAAATTGAGTAAATGCAAGGTGTAAAAATTTAGTAAAACATCGAAAGCTTAAGTTAGGATAAATCGGATGCCGGATAATAGGAACTGGGAATATTTTTAGTGACGACCTTTATTTATTTTTTTTCAATTAAATATATGATTATTTACTCGTTCTTGAATATACGAATCATAACATCTCAATACATTACTGTAACCATGATATAATCAATTGGGATAAAAGATTGGAATTAATATCGAAGGTTAAATTATTGGGATGAAGGCGAGAACTCTTTTTTACGCAGTAAAACGCCAAGGCAAGAATATATATCCAAGGAGTTTCGCTCTTTTTTCACAAAATAATGTTTTAAAGATCATTGGCCCTTTCAAACTAAAGCAGTCTGCCCAGGTAGAAATCGGGAAAAAATACATCCAAAAATGAGTAATGAATTCTCTCCCCTTTCTTGATTTTAGCAATCGAAGAAATTTCTGCATTTCGGATCTCAGCGCAAGGAAGAAGACAGAAGCTGAAGTTCGGATTCATACTTACTTGTACTGCGATGAAGAAACGACTGGTTCCGGAGTTTTTCTTACAGCAGATATAAAAGAATCATATGCGTAATCACCCTAGCTGATAGTGTAGGGACTCTTCCATTTTCGATCCCCGTACCCTTAGGCTATATGCTCCATATTCTGTATGATTAGACAGAAATTAGTAATTTTACCAAATTTACAGACCCGCCTACCCTATGGAATCCGCATGTATGGATATTTTGCGAACATAAAAAAATTGTAAGAACTTCATCTTACAATATATATAACTTATATTTCACTTCATCCCATGTTATAATGAAGTAGCAGTGGTTGGCAATCCTAGTAGAGTTGAATAAATCTGAGTGTAATTGACTTTCATACAGGAAATAGAACCGAAACGTAGCCGAAAACTGAAATTTTCTTCCGGAATAAAAACCGATCCCGGATCAAAAACAGAGAATCCTTAAACCGGTACGGGAAACCGCAATTTGTTCTACTCCGATTGATTCTCATTATCGTCAAGTTTATTAGTTTGTAGTTGTAATTAGTAAAATATGCACTTGCGACTTAGTATTTACCATTAAATTTATATAATTACAGTTATTCATGCTGTACTTTTCTATTCTAAGACTTCATTAAAATATAATCTTTTAAAGGGTACAATATAAACCTTTTACACAGATTATTTTATTGGAACAGAAAAAAAAGGATTCCACGGTGGCTGCCGGAGCAAAACCGAATCTAATTTGTCACTTTCATTGAACTGTGACGAAAAGCAGATCGATGATGATTGCGGTTCAAAGTTTCGCTTTTGTCCACACCTTTAATATTCATTTAGCTATCCCTGGATTATCTGAATCTCTTATAACGTCTCTTACAACGCTTAAAATTACGCAGGATAAACTATGATCTTTTGCCATGAAAGCCTTTTCAGTAGGCAACGAATATAAACGTTATCTAAAGTTGAAATATTCAACAGCAAAAACTGAAAATGCCCATTTCTGTGCTAAAAATTGGCTATTCTCGCTCAACCGAGAATTCACCATCGTCTCTGCACTCCTATACTATTCCTCAGCAGAAAAAAGTTTCGATTCCGCCACAAACTTGATTTTTGTTAACTTAAGGCGGTTATACTTCCGACTTCGGATAGATTTATGGTTAGTATTTTTATTCATAATTTTCGATAGTATTAATTAGACCATAATTACTTATATCGAAAGCTAATATGTTGTATCAAATCTCTACGGACGAAAATTCATTCTCGGGTTATAGCTCGCACATTTGAAAGTAAGGCATAAAAGGTGTAATATTTCAGATGTATGTATTTCAAAGGCTATTTGGAATGATACTAGTGGTACTATAAATAGCGGTATATAAATGGTAAAAAAGAAGAAGGAAGAAAACTGAATTTGATTGAAAGTATTAAAGAGAACGACAGGAGAAAAAAATTTTCTCATAACAGGGTTTTAGATTTTTAGATTTAGATGAGTACCCCGCAAGCCGCCAGTGGCGTATGGCAGGTAGTCAGGCAGGTTCGAACCACAGAGGATAAACTTTGGATGTTTTTAGATTAACTTTTGAATAAACTTTAGGAAACTGGACCAGACACTCTAAGCACTCGGCCAACTAGCCGTGTGATCGATCGAAAAAAATGCGTGTACTTGAATTAAAAAATCGAATTGTTCGTCAGGGGAACATGTTGTTTATCATCCCGCTATTTCTCAAAATTTTCCTCTAATTTGTCAACATTCTTGCGATTTAGAACCTGAAACCATATTCCTGGAACACGATAAGACTCTTTATTAAATTTTCCCTCTTTTGGTCCTTTTTTCAATTTTCTGGACCATCATTTCTGATTTAAATATATAAAAGAATTTAAAATTGCAATAGATGAAAAATAACTTTTCTAATTTCTAATTGGAGCTAATCCGAACGTTCTGCATACGACCTGGCACTATAACTGTATGAATCCATCACAGTCTTACCTTCTGTATTCTAAAGACCTAGTAGGGGAAATTTGGTTGAAACTGAGGGAATGGCTTTGGAGTAAGAGACCATACCAATTGGTCTGCGGATAGACAGACAAAGAAACTGCGGAAAATATATGTAAAATGGTGACTCGTTACTGATATATTAATTTAACATTATGATAACTGACCCAATACTTGGTTTATATTTATTTAATATCACAATTTTTATTCTAAAATTATACTAAATTATAGTTCAATAATTAACGTAAATTTTCAATAACTGATGTCATACTTTAATACAAGGGCGGCTTTATTTCATGCCAAATAGGTGATAGCTGAATGCCTCATCTTTATGAAGGTCTCAATAACACTGCGTTTTTGAACTCTCAATTATGTGCCACTACAATTATTTTTAAATAATAAATAGTATAACTTAGGAGCGAGTAACTGCCTTCCTCTTCGGGAAATAATTTCCTAAAGACCAAGTATACCTATATTTTTATTAGAAATACCACGAAGTTAATGTCTCTATATGATGTAAAGTCTAGCATCATTCATAATCTTTTGTTGGAGCTATCACTGAATATTTTATTTATTCCCTCTGCAGTGAAGTAACTGAGTTTACTATGGCGTATATTTTTATGTATTTTATTAAAAAATATAGAATTTCAACTCTCATAATTCATAGTGGGGGCCTGGATCTGGTCTTAAGTCCTTTGCTTAAACCGCCCCTGCTTTCGTATTACGTTTTTGCTATAAAATGTTACTGAATAGAATATTATTTTTAGGTTATACGTAATAATTTTTTTCCGAAGAACTGTAATACCGGAGCGAAAGTCCGACGGTCGGAGAAAAACCGGAATATCGCAATAAAATTGATCCGGATTTTGGAATGAAAATGACTACGGCTCGATGTCTAGGTCTAATATAGGGTAAGTGAAAACGGTTTGTGGTCCCTCTTTAATCGAAGCGTCGGTCAGGAGCGAATATTAGCAATCAGTCGCCGAAGGTGAAAGGATCGCTTGATACACATCAAGAGATTTTTAGCCATAAAAAAGACGAAATTCCGTATTTTGGGCCGATTCAAAGGTAAGTTTTTCAGTAGTAATTGTAAATAGTAAAGCCGTCTGTCAAACAAGAAATAAAATTTTTGAACCCGCATATAAACCGAAGGCCTATTTATATAATCCGTTTCGATTTTGGTTCCAAGCAGTACACAATTTACTCAAGTGCATATGGAGAAAACGTATCTAAACCTGAATACACACTTATGACGTAGAAAAAAAATGAAGAACGCTTTGCGGGGTTCTAAAGACTTCGCATGAATTGTAGCGTCAAAATTTGCGCGGTACACTTACAACCTATTGCGGCACACTTTTAGTTCCTCTCGAGGCAAGGGCATCGAACCGAAACCGAACCGAAAAATACCGTTATTTTATCCGGAGTAGGAATCGAACCCCAGCTGATAAAATTCTTCAAACCAAAAGCCTATTTCTATCCAGCTTAGATTTAGATGGTTTCCAACAATGCGCAGTTTACGCAAGTGCAAATGAAAGAAAGTTATCTAAACCTAAAATTTGCCAAATGATTGCGCAAAACCATTAAAAATCTCTTAGCAGTACTCTTACAGATTTGCATCGACTCAAACACCAAATTATTCGCGGCAATCTTAATACCTACTGCGGTGCACTTACCAAATATTGCGGCACACTTACCTTTTCTCGAGACCAGGGCATGGAACCGATACCGAACCGAAAAAACCGTTATTTTACCCGGAGTGGGAACCGAACCTGGGCTGAAAAATGTTTCAAACCGAGCCCAAACCGAAAGCTTAAATATATTCTGTTCCGATTAGGTTGGTTTCCAACATATAATTTACTAATGTGTAAATTGATAAAAGTTTTCCAAACCTAACTTTTGAAAACTTATGTACAAACATTAAAAAATGCTTCGCTGTACTGTGTAAGATTCACATAAATTCAACCATCAAAAATTTCGCGGCACACTTTTACCATCTCTCGGGGCAAGGGCATCGAACTGGGACCGTACCGAAAAATAACTGAGTGGAAACGGAGCCCGAACTGAAAAAATAATTTTTTTTAGCCCGAACCTAAACAGAAAGCCTATATTTATTCCGTTTCGGCTTCGGTCCCCATCAATGTATGTACAATTTAATAATGTGTATGGAGTTTTCTAAACCTAATTATTAGCTATCTTAAGGCGCAGATACGTTGAAAAACTCTTCGCGGTACACTTAAAGATTCGCTAAGACTCAACCACCAAAAATTTCGCGGCACACTTACCACCCACTGCGGCACACTTAGGGTACGCGGCATAAATTTCGGAGTACATTCTTAAACCCCTAAGTACGCGCGGGGCAAGGATGCAAATGCATTCGATTGAAGAGGCGTATAAAAGGGCAGATACGGGCGGCATCTTAAAGAAGGAAGGCGCGCGCTTCGTAAAAATGGGATCGCAATCGTTAGTGGAAAACAAAGGGTGTGGGGGCAGGCGCAGAGGAGAGCCAATGGGCCGTGAGGGAGGCCATCCAATGGCATCAAACCGAGCGGAGCAAGCATGGCGAGTCCAAGCCCTTAATAAATCCCAAATTGCCGCTATTTTCGTGGCTTTCTCGAATAGATTGCGAGGGAATCAACGTCGGTGGGCCCACAGATCGCTTCCGTAACCGTGAAGGCATGTGTATCTGCAAAGGCCTGCCAGAGACCAAGATAAATCAAGTATTAGTGTAGAAAAAGATGTATGCGTCCGTTAAAACTAATAAAAATACCTTAATAAAGAGGGTACACATATTCTATAATTATTGAATAAATATAAACATCTGTGTCTTTGCAATGTTATTTGCCCTAAGTACGTACTAGTACATTCATGCACAATGTTACGTGATATGCCATATTTTTTTAATGCGGGCTTCCGGATAGCCAAGTGGGCAACGCTCTTAACTTTAATGAAAGCCGTGCCGTGCTCGATTCCTAGTAGGGGTCTGTATGTGGTTTCCTTCTTAATTTTTCATTGTATTAGTATGTATTATGATGTGATGAACGTATTTATGTATATGAAGCGTATGAATGATGCCTTTACGGATTAAGACAACAACGGTTGAGTTTCGATAATCACAACAAAGATTAACATAAGAGTCAATCTTTTCTTTAACGACGCACATACTAGTATAGGATAAGCCTTCGGCCCTTTTTTCTTAGCAGAGTAATGACTCCATTAAGTAGGCTTTGATTTTTCTCACATTCAAATCTACATATACAGCCTTACTTTTAAGCGTTTCGTTTTCATTTCTATAGCTGGTAGCGTATATTCTGCGGGTGGAAAGGATTCTGAATCGAATTGTCGTACAATATAGTTCCCTGCTCTATCTCATAGACTCCTGGAGTAGGAAGAAAATTAAGTATCAATATAATATTTCCTACATAATGATCTTATTTTTCCAAATGGGCGGGCGCGTTTATTCTCATTTGTGGCTTCTGGCTTTTAAAGGTTTCTACCCTTATTCAAGCGTCTTTAAGCTTAAGAAATTACCGCATATTCTCGAACCTAAGAAGCACTCATGTTTCGGAAGTCATGTTGGAAAAGCTGCGCTTCATTTTAATGCATTTTAGATCGCGAATCTGAGACGGACCCGATTTCTCGGAAGCTCTACAAACGCCAGAAAAGGTCCCTTCTTCTTAGAAGTCTTAGAGTTCTTCTTCTATACCAACTGCTTCTTAGTCTCTTAGATATGAGAGTAAAAATTTGATTGCGATATAATTGCAATTCTTAACAAAGCGGGTATAACCTAAATATAATTTTCCTAGCTCACGACTATAA
The DNA here is from genome assembly GCA_036926295.1 of Pachydiplax longipennis. Classification (NCBI taxonomy): domain Eukaryota; kingdom Metazoa; phylum Arthropoda; class Insecta; order Odonata; family Libellulidae; genus Pachydiplax; species Pachydiplax longipennis. The sequence goes on from JAVFKF010000003.1 coordinate 4,019,653, forward strand.
TGCTTGTCTATTATATGCAGTACGCTTTCTATGGATTGAATAGGATAGGTGACACTATTTAACTCTTTTTCGCTTCTTATAACTGTTAGTTTGTTAAGGGCGAGTTTGTGAAGCGCAAGTTTTCATATACGTATCTTAATAATGTGTAAGCGCGTATGGCTTGGAACATAAATATATAAATAAATAATGGATAAATTTGTAAGGGAAGAGATGGAATGAGACGTTTTAAGTAAGGTTAATGTGGTAAATATATATGCTCTTGTGCATACTTATCAGAGTCATGTAATTGATCTTGATAATATTGAGATGTCTCAATAATTTGATTTTGTAAAGAGAAAGAAAAAGAGACGCAAATGTTATTGAATTATCAAAGTAAAAGAACTCCAAAGCCGTAAATGCTATAAAAGACCACACTTGATTTTTTAAATATATTGTTCCTATTGTGTGTAATGTGTTCTTTATATCTGGTTTCAATACTCCGTTTTTTTCCGATCTAATCATTAAAACACCATTTACAAGTTATTTTGTAAATACCTGACTTATGTACTGATGGAATGGTTTCGTTGGAGTTTCTTAATAAGTCTATAGAATATGCGTATTGACAAAGATGGGTTGTAATTCGGGTTTTGAAGACGTAAGTTGTAATTTCCTGGTAAGTTCCAGCGGTGCATTTAGTTTTTGGAGTACTTTTACTTTACGATTAGCTTCTTTGGTAAGATAGGCAATTGGGTAAGTAAGTTTGATTATTCAATTCAGTCATCATCAATTAAGAAGTGTAGTAGGAGGGACATGAAAGCGATTTCGCAATAAAAGATCGAAAATTCCTCGAGCCGAAATAGGCGCAATTTCTCTCGAAAATGGAGATAATCAAGAAATCAATCCTTTTGAAGACGCTGCGCTGTATCCCAATCTCTACTTAACAACGAACAATAAGAAGCTTAACGTCACCAATATGTTTCCTGGTTACGCCCCCGCCTCTCAAGGGGGAAACCTTTCCGATAAATAAAATAAATGCGTGGGATGCGCAGGACCGATAGACTGCCTCAGGGCCTTTAGTGAAATATTCATGAATGCTTCCAAGAATGACGCATTTAAACGTATAAAGCCTTTAGAAAAGGAATGAATGCAGAAAGATTGAGTTAATTGTATTAAGGGAGGTGATTAGATAATCTATCTAGTGCTTATAATATAGCTCACGCTCGTAATTATTGAGATTAGGAGGGATAATTAGAGCGTCATTAAGTTATTATATTATAAAAAATAATGGAATAATAATATTATTATAAAAATAATGGAAGCATGATTCGATATGGAAAACTTACTATTGACAAGCTAAGAAGTAAGTCGTAATGAATTGATATTAATTTCAATGCTTGAAATTTACATGCTGCAGGATATCTCTGAGAGTTCGCGCATCTTAATATTTATCTATGATTAAATGAGAAAGAACGACAATTTGACTATGTCCACAACTAACTATTTATTAAATAGTGGACATAGTCAGATTGTCGTTTTTTCTCATTTAATCACGAACCAGTTCCACCAAATATGAACAAATTAATCCTATATACCTAAGAGTGACGTCTAGCAGTAGTTTATCGTTCGAGGAATATATCCGAGATCAAGAATCGAGAGCCATAGGAAAGATGAATAGAATGCAAGGATTAATAAATAGAACATTGAAGGGACGGCCATCAAAAGTCGAAGAAATTTCTTATTTTTCTCTCATCCGAGCTCTAGGATACTGCACGATTTGAGAATTACAAGAAGTAAGGTAAGTCTCAAATTTAGACATGATCTATCGTATAGCGGCTCGTTTCCTTAGAGGAGATTTCAGGTTAGAAAGTAGCGTTAATACTATGATAATATCCTTCAAATGGAATTCTCTCCAAGAGAGGCGATCAGATCATCGGAAGCTTTACGAATATTCATCGGTTTTGAACTATTTGACCAAGTAGATGACATTTTGATTTTAGTAAACGAGCTCGAACTCCGAGAGGAATCGACAAAGTGCTACAAGAAATTAATGTTTAAAACAGGTATTTACTTCTTGTCATTCTTTCTTCAAAGCATTAGAGAGGTAATAAGTAGATTAGGTCAGAATGTTGGTGATGATAAACCCCCTGCCATTCTCCACTGGCGGCTCGCAGAATTTAAATCTAAATCTGTAAAGAAGCCACAAAACTGAAGCGTCTAGGCAGTATTGCAATACTGATGAAGTGTTTTAATATGATAGCAATTAGGACAATGAATTTCTCAGTCGGTCTCCTTTTATGATTTAAAAAACTGAATACACCTATCGTAATTATTACTGGAAAAGAGTGAAAATATACCATAGCTATAAGAAATCTAATTATGCAAATAGATTTGTTCAATCATTGTGTGGATGAGTTTACATAGAGACATGTGGAAAACTATCCAAATGAATTTCATCTGAGGAAGACTGGAAATGGTAAACTTCGAGCTAATCTTTTTGACGAATGAAAGAGATTGGCATCATCGAAGAATTTTCTAATTAAATGATCAAAATACGAACATATGAAATGAATAAGAGGTGGATTGGGCATAAGGGACTCATCGGGTTTTAAATAAAGATCCACAGAAATTGAGGAAGATGAATTTATTGGCTCCGAAGTGATATCATCGTCTGGTTCTTGAAGGCCTCTGGGACACGATCCTTAGGCGGGAAAGAGAGAAAAATGCAACGATTAATTCATTGATCACCAATGTTATTTGCTTAAGAAAGGCATGCGAGAAAGCAAAAGAAGAGCCACAAAATTCGCGAAGAAACAAATGTGAAATCAAGAATAGTGGAAAATGCGACGTAGCATGCGAAGAAAAAGTAATCCGTAATGAATGGAAGTGGTGAAAAAACGTGCATCATGCAATATGAAATAGAACATGCAACAATCTTATAAGCATAAAGAATAGTAGGGAAAAATTTAACTCAATCCACAGTAAAAACTCTCCTTATGCTAAATACTTTTACTAGTAAAGTAATTGAGTTCAACGGAGAAAATGGGGGTATACGATATTAATATATTTATCCCTTACAAAGATTTTAGCAGTTGATAGTGAAGGGATTGAGGTTCCTATCAAGGTTTCGGGATAATGACTGATTGTATATTGGTATTCATTAAAGCATCCAAAAATGGATTAAAAGCGATATTCATAATATTAGCTTAGTAGAATTGTATGTAAGTATAAATTCATTGAATACTGCAAGCTAATGCGTTTAATTTTTACCTCTCCCACGAAATTCTTTCAAAATCTGGAATAACAAGGAATCTCTTAGGTAAGCTACTGTATCAAACAGATACGTCCATTAAGATTTTAGATTTATAACTCGCGAGCCGCCAGAGGTGTATGTCTTCTCTAATGACCGTGACAATCTGAATATTAAGGGTTCCAACGCTGAGGCTTTGTTAGGGTATCAATATCAATGTATTGATAGAGCATCTCTGAAGGACCTAAAAGCGTATTCAAAACGATCCATGCTTTGTTTTTATAGTTTTCTCTACTAGAATTCTTAATAATATTCAAGTCAAAGCTTGGAAATCTTTAATTGTACAGAAGAAGTGACATGACACATTGAAAAAGTTAAAGAATATTGTTTATCTAAAAATGTTAACTATTAATTAATAATAAAATATTATCAATTAATTTTAAATTTTTAGTGTTGATTGTTGATAAACAACTGTTATTGACATGAATTATGATAGCTTTCAATGAATATTTAATGACTTTGTTGTAAATTATTGATGGTCTATGAATTTGTTACAGGGGTTTTAGAGCTTTTCTAGGTCTTTATTAGAAACTTTATATTTATTAATCTTTTTAATTTAGTATATGAATTTATTGATATTAATGTGTGGCTGCTAAGTTTAATTTGGCTTTCAACATTTTATTGAGGTTTTAATTTTTTATAATCACATTTTATAATTTAATTTTATTGTATTCAGAGCTTTTCATATGAAATGTATAAAATAAATGTCCCATAATTCAGAGAGATTAGTCATCCCTATGGTTATCAATCATATTTTAAGAAGCGGGACAGAATCAATAAACTTTATGTAGTTTTACTTTTATCTCTTCAAGCGGTGCTTTATTCGATATATATTTCTTCACATTATATTCGAATCCTTTCCGATTTCTTCGACCCAAATAGAATAGATACTGATTGTGTAATAAAGTCCAACAAAAATCTAGATTCCAAAAATCTATAAATGATAGGATCGGGAAATATCCTAATTTAAGCTTCAACGTATCGAACATGCAATAAATGTATCAATATAAGCAGTAAGGCATCTTTTTCCGACATAAGGAAGGTAAACTGAACACTTACAAGTCTCTGCGTGTCCCATTATAATCCTAATCATACCAACGTTAACTCCCTAAGATTTTCGAATTCTTTTGTTACTCTGCAGAAATCTCTTTCACGTCCTTGGCATCCTTCCTAGCCTCCATTATGACATCACTTCCATTCTTTCTTAATACGCTTTCCTTTTCTATTAACCTCCGCCATTCTTTTCTTCCTTCTTACCTACTCTTCTCATGTCTTCAAGCTTAGACTGAATGAGGCAGACACGTGAAAATTCATTTATACATAAAACAGCAGAAGACCTAGATAAAAGATGTAGTTTTAAATAGAAAACTGATTTAGCAAAGGGTAAACATAAACTAAGTAAGTCTGCAAAACCAGTATAAAAGATAGTGTACGTAAATTACTGCTATTAAAGATGACGGAATAAGGCAATGCTGTTAGATAAGAGTATAGCAATATAGAATAGCAATTTTCCTAAAAAAAGGGTTGGAGCAAGGAGGAATGGAGAAAATACGACGAAAGTAATTGATGACGTATCTGATGTGTTGAATGTGAATGGCGTCATTTAAAATAAGAGGAACGGTATGATATAATATTGCTGAACTCTGATCCATTTCCATTTCTGTTCATAATAATAAAATCAATGAATAACATTGTTCCAAATGCATTTGCGGAATCGATTAATTTTGGCGATGTAGTGTTTTCACCCCCTGCCTCACTCCGAGGAAGGATCAGAGTGTGTGTGGATGCAGACTCTGCTTCCTCTTAATGACATAGAACATTACAATAAACTAACTTTCGGTTTATTAGGACTTTTAGTTGAAACAATATCAATTTTAAAGAATAGAGGAGATAATAATTCCAACCACAACTCAGCGAACAAAGTACAATAAACATATTGCGGTCATAATTTTTTACTTACACCCGAAGTAGAACTTTGAAACTAGAATTTTATTCCTTAAACCTCTTGAGATTGTTAATGATTCAATTAATAATCCAATATTTTTTATACTGAAGAAAACATTATGGTCACAGATTTGCGAGTGACACGTGTGTATTTCATGATACGAAAAGTAAATAAATCAGGAATTTCATTCACAACTATCCTCCCTTTGATAATTTTGAAAGTTGGCAAACAGCATATAGTTTACTCATTTAATAATATCCTGATTTATTAATAATTTCCGAAAAAGTATAACCGCATTACCCATTAGCATCTGTAATCGATAAATTTTAATGTAATATTTTGAATAATAGCAATCATATTATAATAGATATATAAAATTAATATTGTGATAATAACACTTAGGGATACCGAAGAGATTGAAGTTTGAAAACAAATGGGAATGACTGAAAATAAGCACGGATGAGTCTGAATCGAAAAGTGCTATGCAAGAATAGGAAATTATATAGAAGTATTATGTGGAAATGAGACAGATAACGTGATTATTCGGAAATGAAATGAGAGAATGAATGATAAATGAGCGTGTTGTGAGAGTCTTAATTCACGCTTCCATTTACATCGTCGTTATTGAGAATCAATGCATGAAATCTCCGGTTTTGTTATTAAGATTGCACAGTAAATTATGAGGTAATAACCGATGGATGTTGTCTTGTGAAGATACATGTCTGTGAGATGTTTACTTTTATTGCTTTATAAGGGTTATTCCGGGCTATATGTCCTACAGGTAATTTCTGTGTTCGCTGCAGTCGCCTTAGTCACTGTAGTCGTAATGAGAAATCTTTGTGGTGATAGAGCTACACGGATGTCTTGTGAATTATTGCTTATTTTAAGAGGATAGTTTGGCTTACTTTTATTCTCTGTCTTAACGTAGAGTGTTGGACAATAAAAATCAGATCATGTATATTCATGAGTGATATTCTAGTTAAAAATTTAATATTTAGGGATTGCAGATGGAATTCTTGTCCCTTTCAGCTGCTTAGATTTCAGGAGGATTGTTCCCATTCAGGCAGGAAACTAAGCACTACAATTATACTGCTATACTACAAGAAATAATCCATCTTCAGTTATCATAATGTAAATGTTAATAAGTTAGTTGAAATTCACCATCACATACGCTTACTGAATGCAAATACTATACACTCGACTATTCGAACCGATAATCGGAATGATAATGTATCTGTTTCGGTTCAAGGATTTTAATTCTTTGGTTCGGTGAAGGTTCCCAATCCGGCAAAAATAAAGAGTTTTCAGGTTTTGGCTTCCTCTTCCAAGCCCTTCTCTAATAGCAATTAAGGACAATTAATAATGGCCAATGTTTGTCGATCTTTCTTTTAGATACGTTTAAATATTTTTTAAAATATAATTTAAAATAATTGAAATAATTTTAAACATTTTTAGATATTTCTCGGTCGAGTTCAACAACGGATATGGAAGTTTTTATGTTTCGGCAAAAGGACATTAACTTTTCGGTTCCGGTTCAGTTTTTACTCCGGAAAAAATACCGGTTTCTCGATTTCCGTATTGGAGCCTTGCTATGAGGGTAATTAAGGCCTATTTTTCTACAGTTTGTCGATTTCTCAGAGGCCTCATTTTGAGTAGGATAGCGGATACCGCACGGTTTCCAGTTTCGGTTAAGGCTGTAGGATTTCCGGTTCGGATTTCATTCCCACAACATAGCGGTGTTCGTTGTTTCGGTTTCCGGTTAGAAGACTTGGTCTAAGGGCAATAAGACCTATCAATAATGGCCAACCGTCCGTCAATATCTCAAGGGTATCATGTTGAATTTGCGATTGGATACGGAACGATTTCCGGTTTCGGTTCCGGTTGAAGGATTCTCACTTTTCGGTTCGGGTTTCATTCCGGCAAAAACAACCGTCATTTCTGTTTCGGTTTCCGGTTCGAAGCACTGGTCTACAAGTAATTAAGGCCTATCAATCACGGCCAACAGCCAACCGATTCCTCAGGGTTACATGTTGAGTTAGCTAGGGAGTGCGGTAGGGAGTCAATGTTTAAACCAAAGCAGCGCAAGTTGAACAATTGGCTGTTAGAGAGTAGACGGCTGCAAAGGTCACCAGGAGAGGTGCTGGAGCGAAGGGATAAAAGCGGGGAAATGAGAAATTCCGGAGGGTGGGGGCGCATTCATTACGAGGTCTCCCGCTTCGTCTTCATTACCACGGAGTCGACGCTTTTCCTTTTTTACAGACGTTCACTCACGCAAAAGCGTCCAATGGGAGACGGCGGGGGAGGGGGATGCTGCAGAGAGAGAGTTCTCTCTTTTATTTCCGAAGAAATGCGAGAAAAGACGCGGTGTAATTGTTTTAAATGCATGCAGGCGTTGTTTCGCGAAATGAACACGTGGCGGAGCGTCGCTCGACCGCTGGAATAAGTTTACCTTTCGAACGAATTATAAAAGACGGTCGAATTGTAGACGGGGGAGTTTTTAAAGAAGGGATTTCGGGACGATGCTCACTGTGTAGCTTTTTTTCTTCGGATCCGCGATTGGTTGCGAAGGGGGATTGGCGAAGGACACGCAAATATCGCGAGCGATGCAGTTTACAGAGTGAGGGAGAGGATAGAACGTTCTGCTGAATATTTTGTCGGATGAATTCATTCGAATCGTTCTAATAGAAATACGCATTAGAATGGCTAAGAAGTCTCTAATAAAAGATCTAAACGAGAGAAAAGGTTGATGAAAATTTACATTCGATCGAAATTCAAGTAAAATCGATTACACTGAGGATGATTTATATGTAAAGCTGTAAACGCTAAAATAATGAAGGCGAGTTGCCACATAATAAGTATTGTAGGCATTCAGGGATCGTCAGGGATGAAAATTTATTTCTCAATAGTTGACGCGCACAAAAAGTAGTCAGAAATTTTACACTTAAAAAAATCGCTAAAACTTATGAAAAAAATAGAATGGCTTCATTAATTACCTCTAAATTAGTACCCTTTCGGCCTATTCCAGGGAGATGTTACATGAATTAAGTGTGCACTATGAATTGTACTCCTTATAGGAAGTGAAGATAATGTTTAATTGACTGTTAAATAGGCCAAATATCACTGGTAATAGAAGTAGAGTCTACGTGGCAGATTACGCAAGATAGAATTGGAGGAGTGACTAAAATAGGAAAAAGTACACTATCCTTAAGAAAAGATGTTGGAAAATACAAAAATATTTGTTGAATTGGCATCTATACATATTAACAAGGCAGTAAAGAATAGCCATAAATTAAGAATAAAAAAATTCTAAAATATATCCTGATATATACTAAAATGTACTCATTTTTCAAACTATGCTCTATTGATGTCTCTATGAGGTATAATATATTGTATGCCTTGATTTTTAATGAAAATCAAAGCACTGCATTTATAAATTATAATCCTCTAAGGCTTCCACGTCAATTGTCTAATAGTCGCTGTTGTATTAGTGGCTAAGAGGAAAAGGACCTCAACTAAAATGAAATAGCATATCTGTTAAGAAGATTGACGAATTGTTATTAAGGGAGTTAACAAGGTGTAGCAGTCGGTGATTGTAATGGGGCATTCGCCTTTCTTCGGAGTGACTCTTTCTCCTATCAAATTATAACAAGCGATTTGCCTCCTCGAAATAGACGCACTTTCTAATCTAGATTCTCTAATTACTAGTCGAAGTATTTCAGCCTGCGTACGCGCTTTCGTCGAGTTAAAACCCTTTTGTTTTCACTTTCTCATTCAAACTTTGAGCAATTACTTTCCTTGCGGAATAACCAACAACAACAGGGGAATAATCTAATAATTCAATAGTATTAGGAGTACTTAACTTACTAACTTACTTTACATAAATTATTGTGGGTAGGGAGAGGAGGGATTGAGTCATAGGGCAAAGATTTTTTACTATGAGAATGTAAACGATCCCGAAGAGAGAAAGTGATGGAGCAAAAGTGGGTTCAAAGAAATGATACTTGGGAGAATATACAGTAAAACCCGGTTAAGACACGGGACCAAGCGAAAATCGCGCCTGCATTAATAGATCAATTTTTTCCCATAAGTTTCGTGTGAAAGGGACCGGGAGATAATATATATATATATATATATATATATAAATAATAAGAATAGTTGCAAATAGTTTTAGGCACAACTGTTTGCAGTGAAGGTTACTTCGGAGAGAAGAAGAAATGAGAAGCATTTCTCATGGATAGACATTGCTTATGATTGAATAAGATACGAAATCATAAAACCATAGCTTACTCGAAGTGATAAAACAACATGCTGACTAGCGCGCATAAAAATGTGGGCTAATTAGGCTTCAGGTTGAGTATACATGTAATGTATGGTCCCTACCGAAAAGTGTTGTATAAAGTGTATACACAACAAAAGTAATAGGTTTTGGATTACGACAAATCGATGATCGTTACTCAGGTGCTTACTTGATGCATGATCGGAATATATAAGAGAAAGAATATTTAAATAAGACTTAATTGACTTGTAATAAAAATATCAGAAAAAGTACGTACTCTTCTAAATATAGTCTCCTGCTTTATCTCAAAACTGATTCGAAATTTTTGCGCAAAAACGGGTTCTCAGCATTATCGAAAGTCCAACTAAAATTCATGAGGATATTTCCAGAACCACATCCTTCGATACCCTTAACTCCCTGGTCATTCAATTGGTACAAGTTATCATTCATTATTATTCCACAGAAAATGTTTTCTTTGGAATCTGTATTGTCAATATTGAATTCAAATACGCGGTCCTTTGAAACAATTTACAATACGATTATCGACTGGAAGTGCGAATTTGTAATAATTCTGATAAAATAAAGCAGATCTCATGTGTTACTTAGGACGATATGCTGCTTCGAGGAAGATCAGGGAAATGGGTGCTAGTTTCAAGTCGATTCAAGAATAATTTTCCCGCGAACGATAGACATAAATAATAGGTTAGGGGACTAGAATCATGTTACACATACGACCTGCCGCACGCCAAAAGGTGGCTTGCTGAATACACCCGTAAATGTAGGCTTATATTTACGTATGTAGACTTATTTATGTACGTAAATACGAGTATAGACTTAAATGAGACTCCAAAACGAAATTAATTAAACGCATTTTCGGAAGTGACGAAAACGCTGCATTGACTGCCGGAGCTTCCGAAACAGTTTATCTGCAAATGTTGCGGCCCACTGAGAGCAAACTGCGGAACCTATTTTACATGGACATAACGCCCGATGGAAAATCGCTGGTATTTCCTTAAGGGATGCAGTGCGAAAATTCACGTGTACTCAAAATGAGCCAAAGCATACCATATCAGTAACTTAGATTTAGATGTGTACCCCGCTAGCCGCCAGTGGCGTATGGCAGGGGGTGTATTGACACCATCATCGTTTTCTAATCGACTCTCTTAGCCTCTGTAATAGCCCGCGGAAAGAACTACTAAAAGTAACAATCCCTCCTTGTGATTTCCTCCTTATAACGCTTTGCTGATGCCTCACGGATATCACGCTCATTACTTACTGGAATCAAAATTTCACTCACCTCGTCCCTAAGTTCAGAACGAAGGAACTTTTCGAAAAGTTTCCTTCTGTAATCATTCCTTCTCTCCTGAAGTGAATTCCAACCGAAGGATTCTACCGTGGACCTAACGCTACTGTCGAACTGAAATCTCCTGTAACGAAACGAGCTACGTTGGGCCATTTCTAAATCTGAGACCAAACCTACTTCGGAAGTACTAATGGGTAAATACGCAGAACACCTCGAATGCATTGGTTCGCTACACTGTCACGAATTCGTGAGTGTGCACCTGACGCCATGGGATAGACGATCGAATCTCGGGATTAATTAAGCTCGGTTGGGAGATTGCAACCGCCACTGTCCGCCGATTCAGTGGCCCTCCGAAGACGCTAGATCAGTCGAAAAGGGATTTCATTTGCGATAGTTCGTGCAATAGGGACGGTTGGCGATTTGCGCAAATGGAAGTGCCGGGGATTGATCCGTGGGCAGAAAAAAAGTGCCCTCCCGACAGAGGGCACGGTAATATGGCGTCGTATGGCGCATGCGCGGCTGCACCACGGATGGGCGGTGGGAGGGGGAGGCCTCGAAGGACGAACATTTGTTAAACCGTCTCGCGATTCGACGAATATTTCAGATGGAATTGGAGGGTATTTAATTCGTGGCGGGGCGTCCGGCGGTTCGGGGAAACCGGGTTGGGACATGACGGCGAATACCGGTTTATGCACCGAATATTAAGGATTGGGATGGAAATTACGTGTATTTACTACGGCCGGATCCGGCTGTTTTGAAGAAATCAGCGAGGATCAAGAAACGTTAATACTATACATATCTTGAAACTTCAAGAGTTACGAAAACTCTCCCCAATGCAGATTATGAATCCTTGGTAGCAGAGCCGTCCGAATAGAGGGGGGCAGTCTCTCCCGACCCCACGTCTATGGGGGTCCCGCGTCCCTCACCAGAGGAAGATCAGAGAATCATAAGTGGAAATTGTGGGCAAATAAAATTTGAAAGAAGTTTACTCAAACACAGGAATACTTTGTAGTATGATTTTTAACTATTCCAGTAAAAGCGGCATAGGCTGAAAAAACCTCTCAAAGTTAAAATTAATAATAAGTTACTAAAGATAGAAAATTTCCCAAGGAAGGTTTTCAGATTCATGATTACTTTAGAATCTAACGGTATAATTTTCCATAAATCTGTATAAATCTTAACAGATAATAATTCTTAGCAAGCAATAATAAAATTTAAAATATATATCCAGCGCTTATAAGAATAACACCAACGCAAAAGTCGAAAACTTCAGTTAAATAAAAATTGGGTTAATTTAAGTGGGACCCCTCTCGCTCAGAGTCCCTATGGTTTGATTAGAAGAAAGGAAATTAAAAGGTTAAGGTTGTAAAAAAAGGCTGTAAAAAACACACAGAGAAAGCTAGGAGTTTGGCCCGCGCCACATGCCGATAGCATGATATCATTGTGAATGTAGACGAAAATGTGATATCTTCACCTGAAGTGGGCTGTCGAAATCTGTTAGAAATATCTTAGCAGAAAATCAGTTTAGTCTTACATTTACATTACTTAGTCATACATTTCTTAATATATTAGACCAAGGAATTCAGCGAATAAAAATTCATTAAAAAGTAATTGTCATGAAAATTTATAGAAAACAATAATTGCAGACAAATGTCAATCATCCTAAGCGAAAGACTTTTTCCGTCATATGCTCGAACTTCTCTACCACAAAAATTTCTCATTTCAACGATGAATTTCCACTAAAGGAATATGTGGCTTCGGATTTACAGCCATCCTCAGGCGACGTTTATTCCTTGGCTTAATCGTAAAATTTTTTATATTGCATTTCATCCGCGTCCTTATTGTTACATAGCACGATCCGTAGTTGCCAATTTAGCGATTTTGTCGTAAGATCTAGCGAGTTTCCCCTTCATTTATCGACTTTTTATTTCTGTTCTCTCATGCACATTCTGCTACGTGGGCCTTTTAGACGCTGATTGCATAACATATTTCATGGATTTAATAATCAAAAAGAAATTACGCTTTCTTACTAAAAGATAATATTTATGATACATAAAAAATAATAATAACAGGACTTTACTAAGCTAATTTTGATCTTGAAAGACCTCTTACATTTAAGTCATTACGGATGCTAATGATGATATTCACGTACACATAATACGTGTAATATCTGAAAAGTTATTATATCTACAAAAGCAAACTTGAGTCATACTAGGTATGTAGGTAACTGCATATTAGCGATCTTATTTTCGGATCTCACCGATTATTTAGCTACGTTTAGGATACATCTAGCGATATTTTCCAAAATATATTAGTTAGTTATATGTAGTAACTATTCGTTAGTATATATAGTAGCATTATTAAGCATTTGTTAATATATAGTTAATATTACTAGTATACATTGGTTAATAAATGCCTAGCGCTCGTCATATTACTTTCAAGCCTTTGATTATAATTATATTATGACCCTGAGGCGCGATTGTTACGCTACATTAATTCATCATAGGAATCTAAATTGCACCATTACCCTAAACACTTTGCTAATCACACCCTAATTTAACACCTCTCCATTGTTACGCACACTGAACTAGGTCACTAATATAAATTTTTCTGGCATAAGACATCCATACCCCTTCCGATATAACAGTGTCGACGCCCCAGTGATTGCTGCGCCCTGAGGCGGTTGCCTCACTTGATTACTGCCTCAATCCAGGCGAGGATACATCACAGGGACATTAGCAGAGCAGAGATGGAGTCTATCTGCCCGTGAATAAATCATGCCTCGCGAGCGAAGAAACAAGAAAGAGACTTTGGAAAGGCTCTGATAAGGCCTCTTTTGAAAAAGGATAAGGCTCTGACACCTTTACGTTCAGGTAAAAAATCTCCGCCATTAAAAAAGGCATCGCGACTCTTATCGTGAAACATTAATGGCAACGCAGGCCGTTTTGGGGCGACCCCAGCGTAATTCAGGAGGCCTCAATCCACAGCACATCTAGCGTATCGCCACCATCTACTCACGACAACGATTGGGGCGGGAGGGAATCAAACATCCGAGCGTTCGGAAAATAAGAATTAGCCTCTCACCAGCAGTAATAATGCGCATAGTTTTAAAGGTGAAACGCGGGTGTTGGTGAACATCCAAAGGCACGTTTCCTTGAGCGTTAACACGTGAAAATGTTCTATTACAAACGCTCTTACTGCTGCTGAAAGGGATTTCTCACGGAAATTAGTGGGAAGCGTAATGGGTCATGAAGGTACGTGCGGTTGAGTGTCCTTTCTCAATCGTGGAGGATCATTCCCTATCCGCCTGAGAATGATTAAATGGAATCGAATAGTGATATTACTAGTAATTCTAAAAGTACTTCGACGGCTGAGATCTTTTCTCACGTGAGCCTCCATCGGGAATCGAACCCGGACCGCTTTCACTACTGTCGAACGCGTTACCCACTTGGCTATCCCAACTGGAATTGAATTCCAATCTATGCCGCAAGGGAAACATGGTAAATCACCTTGTAATGAATTATATACGAGTATTAATAATGCGAGGCTATTATAATTTATATAAATCGATCTATCATAAAAAATATCTTTCAATTCTTTGCATCGATAATCGATATATATCTTGCAGATTTTATGGACTGAAAGTACTGATTCTTGTAGGTAGATTGCCGAATTTTTGCTTCAAATTTACGCGTTTTTTCCTTCGTTAATTTTTATCTTAAAATAATTACGGCGGCGATTTGGCTACGTAATATCGATATTTATACGGTCCTTTCGGAACTTCGACCTTAATAATTTTAGGAAAACTTTGTTATGTAGATTACAAAGGTATAATTTAGTTATATCTATACATTTATGATCTACGAAACGGTGCTCTCGTAAGTTTTTTATTCTTATCTCAAATAAAATCTCTACAAAAACTTCCGTTCCTACAATTATAATTCAATTTTAGGAAAGGAAGTTTCAAATCCTAATATATTCAATTAAATTAATAAAATACTAAAATAAAATTTCATATTATTATAATTTCACGAAGGGATGTTCAAATCCAAATACATTCAATTTAATATATTCGAGTCCTAAAATATAATTTCCCATAGTTATAATGTTAATAATAATTTAAAACAAATATTATTCGGCTAATAATTCCTCTTTCTTGTGTATTTCGACAGTGAATTTTTTCGTCTAACTTCCGCATTTGAAAGTGAACGAACAAACAAGAACGAACGTCAAAGAAATGATCAATGTCGACATGCATTCCAATCCCGTATACGAAATAAACAATTTCTCAAAGGGGTGATCACGGACGTGCGCCGAAGACGACGGCATCACGTGCTTTCCATTCGCTTCGATTGGGTTGGAGGAGATTGGGGAGAGGAAACACAGATGCGGGACTACTTTTCGATTGGTCCATGGATGCAAATCGCTGCTAGTGGTTTGTTTCCCCTCGGGCCATAATTGGGGCGCATTACGCTCTCCCCCTTTCATAGAGGGGCGATTGACAGCCGAGGGACCACAAATTATACGCCTCCTAACAAAATACCCATGAGAGACCAACCGATTCCCGTCATCGACTTATTCTCCATGGGTTTTCCACTATATTTTATTGACAAACGGTTCGGACATGAATTCTTCGCTTAATATTTAAGGGGAGGGTAGAGATTTAATGTCTACGCTTTACGATTTTCTTCTCTACTACGACTGTCTATTTAAATTACGTACACGAGGTTGTGGTTGTACTCTGTTCGAAGCACGGCAATAAAATGCCCGAGCTTTATACTTAAAAATACTTCTAAATATTCCATTTTCAATGTCTACTTGATCAAAAGTAAGATACGTTCACATACACAGCAACCAAGGTAAAATCAGTTTGCCTTGAAGTCTATTTAATTTCAATTTTTGTTGGTAACTATCAGCTGAATTATACCCACGAATGTGTATGAGTTTCATATGTTTTTCGTCATCATCATCTGACCGTTCGGTGCTTAAAATGTCTCTGATAAACCTTTCGTTTGAAATATTTCGGATTTTCATTAACCTTAAAAGTTGTTCAATAGTTTCATTTTATTTGCCTTACATATTTAAGCATGATTTTATTCAAATTAGTTACTTTATTAGCATCGTTCAGGAGATGTTTCCCTTCTTGAATATGTTTTATTGTTATAGTTTATACTAATTATGTATACTAATTTATGGATATAAGAATTGCATATCAATGAAAATAGTATTTATCTTTTTTGGTATTAGCAGCTGAAAATACATTGGCCAAAGTTCTTAATTAGGCCAGAGGAAATACGTGATTGATTTAGATATGAAATGGTTTACTTAGCTAACTGCTGAATTTTTGCTGACAATTACCCTCAAAGTCCAGAAATCCACAACCATCCTCAAGTATCAATGTGTCAAACGAAGAGAGAGTCGATTCAATGAGCCAACTTTTCGGCATTAATCCTTCTCTGAGTTTAAAATCCTCACCTCATCCAGCACCAGGAGTCATCCGAATGAAAACATTCTGAGTGGAAGAATGAAGAGCATGAAATCGGAAGAGGATATGTTGACGCACTGAAGACGTGATAAAATACACTAAAGAAACGGATTCAAAGTTCGGAGTGACGCCGGTTAAAACGACGGAGTGCTTAAGCTGGCGTAGAAAAGATGAAAAATGATTATGAAGTTCATGTCAGGTGAATTTTCAATGTATATTAAAATATCTGATATGCTTTTCAATAGATACATCGAATGAGGAGATGGGATATTTCATATTCAGAAATAAAATGTATTGAAAAGTGTTGTATTAATAAATATAGGTTTACTTATCGATTAAATTTATCTATGCTCGTACAATATCGGTGTTAAACTACACGAAGGTGGGTAATAGGCCATCCACGTTCGGCATATTGGTTTATTGTGCGACCTAACGACTTCTTATGAGAGAGAAGGGTATCTACGGCCTTACGATGGTTTCCCATTCTTTTCTTTACGCGTTACTAAAGAAACCATCAGCGTAATATTACTGCTTTACATTCAATGACGAACGTATATTGATCATAAGGAATAGTTTCTGACTTCCTGATATGACCAATGATCGCCGATACAGGGAACTACAATGATATTTACCTCCTTTATGGTGGCTAGTAAAAATATAACGCCTCTTCCATTTTTAAAGCTTCCATAAGTTGGTAATTCTCCTCATGTTTAATGGGAAAAGGGATATCATTATTTTCAAAACTTTCCTTCGTTTACGGTCCCGATATAGGAATTTATTGACAATGGAAAAGTAAGTATCATGATCGGTATCGGATAATCACTTAATTTTCACTTCGATAGAGGAAATATGCTGAGGGACAGAATTTACTTGTATTTATTTGAATTGTATTTATTTGAACGTTTCTGTGTTTTGCTATGTCGCGGTTGAAGTATCATTTCACAATTTAATAAGGGTCTATTTTTTGTACTTTTGATAGGACGATTACAATTTCTATGTCAGTATTCATAAGCTTGACCCAATGTTTCATAGTATATTGTTTATATTGAAATTTATATTTCTTTTAATTAGAACATCGACCCGCAAAATGTATCTGTCAGTGTCGGTAAATTGGGGGCCTCCGCTAAATAGATTTTGGTTAACGTTGAGAGGAAGGGAAAAAGTGCCCTTAATTCGTCTCACGGGGACGAGTGAGTGATCAGAACGATCATCTGAATGGTAGCCTCCCCGGGGATACAATACAGGACCAGTATAACAGGTATTTCTATCGGGTAAGGTTCATCCCTATTTCAAAATGAAAACAACTACTAGGATGGTTTTGAGTCGAACGTTTAGATCTAAGTTAATTAATCCAAGAAGGCAGAGAATCTAAAATTTTATAATACATTTATGGTTTCAACGTCATTATCTTTTAGGAAAAGATATCCCATCGGTTCTTTTCTATGAGTTTGATAACTCCAATACCGAAGCTTCGACAGACTGTTCCTTTTTAATTCCACGTTCTTAAGGGCATTCACATCGAAGCTTATTTCCCGTTCAGACATTTAAAACCTGTTTTTCTATTAAGTCTGAAATAATACTTGTCATTAGAGTGTATTGTAACTTTGCAAGAAGAAGCGTACAACTACTGAAATTCCTGGTATATTTCAATCAGTGCTTACAAAACCGTGTTTGCGGCACGCTGGAAAACCATAATTTCTTAGTGTGCCGCACGAAATACGATGGTGTCATACTAATCAGCTCTTCCAATGCGAGTTAATTTAGCGAGATATGTTTTGGTTTTTTAGTAATAAATCATTTTAGCAAATCATACTTTATAGATAATATTCCACAAATAGAAACGAAAACTCACGAGAGACTAATTTCGTGTAATTGTCGGCATCTCAAAGCCAAAGGAAAGGAGTGTATTGTGTTTAATATTGCTAAGGAAGTACGGTTCTAAAAGGGGAAACGAAAATTAGCAAGCAAAGAGCACATATAATCAATTCCACTGTCAGAGAGGGAAAGTATGCCCCTACTTATATTTCTTGTATTTTCTAATGTTATCTCAAAGAAAATTTGCCTATTAAAGTATATACTCGTGTTTAAACTAACAGTGTGTCCCTTGAATTTTTACTCTAATTCTTATTAAAATTCAGATGAATCTTTGTATACCTTTACCCTACGTTTTCAATGACCATTACTTACGGCAAATAAAACAGATAATAAGTGATCAAAAATCATTGAACACAGCAAATAATACTAATGCAAAAGCAAATACAGGGGATCAATTTTAATTGCCACTCGTGGACTAGTTGAATAATAATGCCATCAATCTAAGTATTAGAGGCTTAAAAATATAAGATTTAAAAATTTCAATATGCCAATTAAAGTGGAGCAACTTTACATTACTTTCGTTAAAGTCAATTAATACGGAATTATGAGAACGTAAGAAGGTATGATACAAAACTTATAGTCCTTCATTAGAAAAAAGTAAAATATTTTCCCATATCTCTATAGATTATTTTATTCCATATTGGTGAGTTATTCTATTCAGTTCCGACAGCGCTATTGCTGTGGTTTCTACAAATTATTATTTAATAATGGAAGAGTGACTTGTACGTGGGATATTATATTTATAGCAATGTTTGATTCTTGGATCACTATTCTATATATAGTCTCTGCTAATAATTAGCTTCAAGTGTCAATTACTGAATTATTTCTTTAGTATCGACATAATCTGTATCATTGTCATATATTATTGTATTAATAATGATGCATATACCGATACGCTTCCCTTGGTTGTGAATCTGTGTAAAATGTATTCATATCATATCTCATATTTACATCTGCTCGGCAGTGTTTGATATACTTATATCAGATTAAATTTTAATTATTTTTGTTGTAACTTACAAACAGTTAGTTTAGAGTATAGCAAAGTTCAAGTTAATAAATAGAAAAAGCAGGGAAACTCTGGTTGTTGTTAGAAAGTTGAGTCAGAAAGCAATGATCGACGGAATAGCGGCGGTAAAATAATACTTAGTTAAAGTATGAGTTACATGTTAATTAATACATAGTTGAAGTATGAGTTAAACCATGAGTTACATGGTTTTCATCTGTAGGCCGTATGTAACACACGGCCGCATATGAAACTGCATTGCAAAGATTCCAATAACTCTACATAGACATCGTAGAATTTTATTGTATTTTAAATGAATCGCTCGAATCGCTTATTTAACCTGAACAGAAAAATATCCTTCTCATTTCCACTTGACGTAATGGACGAGACCGGAAAATAAAATTATTTCAACACTCAAATTTGTCTCAAGTGTTTAAATAACACAGTAGCAATGAATAATAAAATTCTCCCCACCTTCGGTGTCACAGAGCTGTTAGTTTGAGCACATTTCGGAATATTCACAAATGCGTCAAAGATGAGAAGTCCACAAAAAGGCATTCCACGCGGAGCTGACAAATGGTAGGGGTAAATGGCCTCTTGTTTACGAATCTTTCTTCCAATAACTAGCGGAGGGCCCTAAACACCCTCGAAAAAGAAAGGAGGGTGAATATCATGAATCGAGATTTGCATTCATTCAGAGGAGGCGGAAAACCAAGACGGAAGATCCGGCAAAAGTTATTCAGATTTATTTCCGTAATGTGGCACGTGGAGAACTACACTTGAGGGAGCGAATTTTGTCGGAAAAGGTGATCTCAGCTACGGGATCATATCAAAACCGATACAGGAATATACACTTCTGGAACAAACTACTTGGGACTCGTTTTAATATGATGAAGAAGTATAAACGAAGAGGTTCTGTGGGGCTCCAATTAAAACTCAGTATTTCTAAAAGGAATTAGAACTTGAATTAACTAACTAAATTGGAACATTCTACATTTTATTGATTCTTCTAATTTGATGATGAATAGTTTAGCCTTATAAGGACAGTATAATGTCGCTTTTGAAAGAAAGAAATTTTACATTGCGTTAATAAAGCGATAAAAATATTCTGCTATTTTTATGTGTATTCTTATTATGTTTTTATTCATTTTCAGTTTGATTACATTGTAAATTGCTACAATTTAATAACTGTACATTATATATTCAAATGTATTTTCAGGTATTTGATTGCTCTCATTGATGCTGATGACATAATTGAATGTACTGTTGATGTACTTAATCCATGCCTATCTACAGTGTACTTATGTTTTCTTATCATATTCTTTCTCTTTTAGCTATTACGTGGTTAGCGCAGATTTTTCACACCCCCTTCTTAGAGAGAGTTTTTCTGCAGGGTATATTTTGTCCCCAAGGTTTTCTTAAATTTTTAAGTATCTACACTTATTTTTTTCTAGATAAACATTTAAAATCAATGACTGTAAAAAGCTCGATGATGGGTTAGGTGGAAGAAAAACTTAGCCTCAGTCTCGCACAAATAAATTCGTCCGTTATTATTAATATAATTATTTTATTAATGCGAATTACATGGTTCAATTCAGGAAACTCAATTGAGGAGACTCAAACTGCCCAATTAATTTACAAGCAGTAATAACAAATGCAATCATGTATAGTGAAAGAAGGTGGATATTAACATGCAATGGTGAATGACAACAGATGTAATTTGGATACTTAAATGAATTTCTTCAATTTCTCAGGGCCAAGATTTCTTCAATTTCTCAGGGCCTAGATAAACATTTAAAATCAATGACTGTAAAAAGCTCGATGATGGGTTAGGTGGAAGAAAAACTTAGCCTCAGTCTCGCACAAATAAATTCGTCCGTTATTATTAATATAATTATTTTATTAATGCGAATTACATGGTTCAATTCAGGAAACTCAATTGAGGAGACTCAAACTGCCCAATTAATTTACAAGCAATAATAACAAATGCAATCATGTATAGTGAAAGAAGGTGGATATTAACATGCAATGGTGAATGACAACAGATGTAATTTGGATACTTAAATGAATTTCTTCAATTTCTCAGGGCCAAGATACTGTAAACATGGAGATAAATTCTGAATTCTAATGTCTGTTTTTACATTCTTTTATCTTCGTCCTTTACCAATTAAGGACCTTTTCTTTAATTATGATTATTATCTTTTCTGTTTCTTTTATATGTTTACTTTTTCCTTTTATTTGTATTGTGTTCGTTCTGACCTATCATTTATTGTCTGTATAATATTTTTTGAGCAGATACGTTCTCGTATTAAATGTGTCTAAAAGTCACTAATGTAACTCACCTTAAGCTTCTGCTTATATATCTTAATTATTCGAATATCTTTAGTTTTTTTAACACAGATTAGAGGAAATTGTATCTTTGTTTACTTTTGCTTCATTTTTATATGATAATGAAATGATAATGTGAACTCTATCAAGGTATTAGTGAATACGTGTATAACCTTATAGTGGAATTCATTCTGCCTATTACCTATTGAATGTTACCATAGTGTTATTTATAGGAGAACCGTGCTGTAAGTACATGGAAGTTTTCCATTTACCATATTCTTTCTCAGTGAGGAAACGAGTTACACACTACCTCATTCCTCATTACTTGTAAACCTCATTCCCTCTTCAAGGTTTTTCCATTATGGTGGAGGGGTTGAGGATAGATAGCCCTCGAGATAAAGGAATATACAGGTAGATCTGATCTTATAGTGATGACAAAGCATCCCGAGGCAAAAAATTCAACAAAACCAGAATCCTTCCTTTTCGTATAATATATGGGTTAAGATTTACATTGTATGAGTGAAATATCAGAGTTACCATTGGGCGGACGTATTCCTCAAACGGCGGAGCAGATAATTAAACCAATCGATCAAATTTGGGTCAATCAACCCTTTCTATCCTGCGGCAATACATTGACTTTACGCCTTCCTCAACGTGCATTTCGAATCCAACAGTTCAGCGGGAGTTATTCGCGAGTTCACATGTTGGAAAATGCGTGAAGAAAAAGAGAATACGACTTAATAAATTCGCCGCAAATGTGTATTCATTGCGTTTCCGATTCATCGGCAGATAATAAATATATATCATGGATTGAAAAGAGAGATTCAGAAGGCGAGGCAACTGCCTCAGGGCGCGCAAGCCCGTGGGGCGGTAATGGGGAAGTAGCATGAATGCCTCGGATAGAAAAAGAACGACTGCCCCCGGCACATTACCCAGACGTTTAACTAAGGAATAGTGCGGGACATCAACTATATGAAATGCTATGCGTACATATGATTCTAATAGCAAGCACTCATATATGGATGGCGTGGGTGTGTGTATTTTTCAAGGTACACGTATAATTAATAAAAAATTAATTCATTACCAGAGTTACATATATTGTTTTCATTATAAATAAAAAAAACACGGATTAATTTCTATCTTATTATCCACTTTATTCAATACTTTTTGATTATTCCGCCAATATTTTAACTGGTCTTAACAGGCGATTCAACTGGAACATACATAATGATGCATCTGAAATGAATGGAACAAAGAATAACAAAGACTGTCACGTCTACACGTGAGTTTCCTGCAGTAATAATGTGCATATAGGGATACTGGAAGTTCAGGAGGATAAAATAAAAAACTACTAAGACAGTGAGTGAACATCGCTTCATGACAGCCAAAATCAGCTAATTTTTATGAAAAGGTATACAAACTATTTGGCCTTAGCGCTAATAAGATTGATGGCGTGAAGAGATGGCAATCAACCGCGTGAAATTACAGCAAAAAATTGCATCACAATTTTACTCGATGAAAAGAAAAAAATACACAAGAATAAACTCTGAAACCGAAAAAGTTAGTCACTGCTTTGGTAGATTTCTTTGGTGGAGTGGAAGAAATAGTGATTTGACTCGACATTACACTGTTTTCTCCATATTGGCTTCCCTAAGTATTCAAACTCGAGGAAAATCTTTAAAGAGCATCAAATAATTATATTACATTTATAATACAGAATCTCCTGCTATAACAGCACTGGACGGCTACTGTCTTTGTAGAGTTATCAACGCGTAGCATGGATCCATCACTTCCTATCCCTTGCACTAGATTCCTAGCAATAAAGGGCATACTTCTTTATTTTAAGTTATAACAGAATACAGTTCCATCTCAAGAAGAACGAATTAAATCCACATAAAGTACAAAAATTGAATCATTCACTACTGAAGGTTGATATTCGTTGCATAAAGAGAACAAAAAATGAAAAGAAATATCTGAAAGGAAAAGTGTAAACAAACAAGGAATTTCATCGCATGAACACAGCAATAATGTGAATTTCCGATTCTTAGAGTGAAAAGCTTTGATCAGTCACAGCTCAACATCCATGCAAAACAGATTAGTGAAGATCATCCTTTTGCTTTCTAGTATATCTCGTAAATAATTCACGCAATCACAGTTTGATTCTGGAAGAGAGGAAATGGAGGCAATCAGAAATAATACGGCAGATAAGTTAAAATTTAAAAGAGATCGAAAGGCGTAATCAGAATCAGCTCTTCGAGTCCACTTGGGGGAAAGGCACAAAGGGGGAAATAATTGAAGGGCAATTGGCGCGATAAGAAGCCAATAAAGGGCGCAAATCCCTTTTGGAGGGAACACCCATTGCCATCATGACCATAAATCTATGTACACATAATTTGGGAAGGGTGCTTCCCCCTTTGCTATCTCAGCTGCGCTTTGGTACTGTGATATGCTGCTTTTCCACAGGTTAAAAGGACGAGATGAAAATTTTCCCTTTCTCTTAAAGACTTGGGTTTGGAACTTATAAAAATAGTTTCCTCGAGCTAGAGCGTGGATGCTTTTTTTCTACTTTCACCTCCAAAATCATGTAAGTGTAATAGTTCTTGTGATAATAACTAATTATTGGTGTGACTTGATGTGTATTCTTTCATTTGCTTATTTTGCATTCATTAAAATACGTTACCCGATCTAATCTGTGCTGTGCTTATTTGAGGGTTAACACTCCGCACTTATTCACTGGATTACTATTTTTATACAAAAAGGTCACAAAGGCTGATACTACTCATAGTGAGTTATTTTCGTGATGACTTATACGTTAGATTCCTGTGTTGACAACTTCACATTTGGTATTTCTACAGTTAAATCATATTTAAAAAACTACGAGTATTACAAGGTTGAATAAATTATAATGATAACTGATTTATCTTTGTATCAAATAGTAATAAAACTTGCTACATTTCCCAATTTCTTATTTTGTGTTTATGATAATCTTTAGATGTTATTCGCACAGCATATTTTTGACAACTTAGCTACAAATATCTTTCTTGATTCAATAGATACTGATTAGTTTCCCCACAAAAGATGAAGCTACTATCCTTGACGTTAAGGATAGTTATAATTCTAGGGTAATCTAGATAAATTAGGGAATTCTCTATGAATTTTAAAAGTACGGCAATATTGCAATGGATTATTTCAATTTATTTATACCATCTTTACGTTCAAAACTTAAGTGAAGGTGAAAATTCTCACCCCGGAATGTTATTTAGTCTGTGAAGAAACAAATATATAAAAATTGAAAAATTAGTTAGATGAAAAATTAAAAGATAGAATTACAAAGGATTAAGAGTTTTCGGAAGATATAAAATTTAACCGTAATACATGTATTCTGATGAAATCCGAAAGTAAGGTAAGAAATTCTTAATATTGGATTGCCTCTGAGGAAAAAAGAGACATTTTGTTTATAACACCCTTCAATTTTCCTTTACATAACTCCCTTTTATTAATGCAACCAAGTAAAGTCAGTAAATGGAGCTCTGGTTAAACAGGAGAAAAATGTTCCCAAATTTTCACGATTAAGATTTAAGAATAAATGATTTCCATGAAATCCAGTTATATTAGTTTTGTACTGGAAAGTAAGTTTTTAACAACACACAAATTAATTCCCACACCAGTGATATATAAAAGTTGAGTGCATTCTCCGAGGCACTTTTCTGTTGTAACTACGATGAAAGAAACTTGCATAATTCACAAAATTCTGGTGGGTGAAGATCAGAGACCCTCGCATCATTCTTTTTTCCCTCTTCTCTCTCCGTTGAAAATTTTCGTCTATTTAAAAGGGGTTTCTTCACATGTTTGGATTTATGAAAATTCGCTGCGGAAGAATTACGCAACGAATGAACGGGTACTTTATTTAGGCGCCCATTTTTAGCGAAACCTCGTTTATTTTGCAAATTAATTATAATAAGTAAGATAAACAAAGAGAACCCAAGGAAACGGTTGGAAACCGAAGGACCGGAAAGTACGTGTGAGAATTGTAAAACGAGGTCGAAATATTTTCCTTAGTCATTTCATGAGAACAATTGATCGGTATTTGGGAAGGGACAAAAGGCAGAAGAAAGCAGCCAAAAGCACCCACGGAGAGGTGAAATGGAAAAATCACCTATATCACGAATATTATGTATGTTATACACATATTATGTAAACGAAATTCATATTCTCATTTCAAGTCCACGGATAATAAATTCTAATTCTTATAACATAGAAGTTGAAATTTGTCATGTAATCGCTTATATACAGAGGTAAAAATATACTTTATTACCCTAGTGATAGGTTAAAAAGCCTGTGATGTAGTTAATGATAAAAGTTATCTACAAACTAGATAGTATATTTTTAAATAATTTAAACTCTTTTAGATGCATAAACGCTGTTAATCTGTAAAGGAGTTCTTTGAAGATGTCGATATGAATCTCTAATTCGGTATTAATGCTTACTTGGATTACTTTACGAATTTCCTCTTTATGTTACGATTCTACTTTTATATGTTATGTTTTGCATTCTTCCTCTTAAAAATATTAAATCTGTAACTTGAATAATATAATGCAACTGCATAAAAGTAATAATATGTTTTCAAGAAGTAGTCAATAAACTAAATCGTAAACATTATGTTTTGCTTGCTAATGCTAGTTTTACATATCAATAAAATTGACATGGGAAGACTATATTCGTGGAACTTCATAACAACCGCGTTAAAAAACTATTGTGGAACTCACAAATTTTAGTGCTTCTTTAGCAGTTACTAATGAAATATTGTTTTTTCCACATATTGTAATATAGAATTAAAATTGCCAAAATATTCTAGTTCATTTGAAAGAGGATATACTTTACGAAACAATGATGAAATTGTTTTGCGAACGATAGCAAGTTTTTGAAGTTATTCTTTTGATTTCTTTCCTATTAAAACATCCATAAATGATCGATGGGGACATTGAAAAATAAAATATAGTAAACTCCGAAACCTTAATTTCATATCTTACTGAATATATGAGATACCAGGACGAATGTTGTGGTTTCAATGGCTAATTTTAAAAACAATCCAAAGAGTGCAAGTTCTTAAGGAATTCGTCATATTTTGTTATGTACAGATGGAAGTATGAGTAGGTTCCATCGCTTGATGTTAGTAAAGATATATTCCCGAGTGCCGAAAAATCCAAATCTCTTCCGTTGTTAACGTGCGGATATACAAGGCATTTGAGGGCATGCCGACGCAAAAGGCATTCCGACGGAATCAAATAAAATCGATAAAAAGAAAACACAAACGACTTGCAGATACCCTTCCTCAGTCGCGGTTTCTTCATACGCTTCACAGCAGTGATTCTTTTCAAATCACAAAAGAATTTTCCAACCATACAAAATTTGTTCGTAATTAATGCATATCAAAGTTAAAAGATTACACTTAAACGGTCAGAGAACATACATGTGGCAATATGGAAACAGCATGCTTCGTGGTAATACAAAATCCATGGTAGGATGGTTGAAAATTTGGATTGGTTGTGGTAAGAACTGGTATTACAGGGAGTTCATTACGTACTTAAGGGACGTGCATTAGCAGTTTCATTATTGTGAAATTTCATTATCATTTACAGCGTTACTGCACGCCTGCGTAGAAATAGACTTGTTAACGGAAAAATGGTTAAATATAAACCTTGTAAGGCATTGCCCTAATGTTGGCACCTTATCGCTCTTCGCCACACTTTCACACTCCCATCTTAACTCAAACTTCGCGGCACTCTAAACCATTCTTTTGTTAGTTTCAATACGTATTCAAATTGATGGAAAATAGAGCACTAAGTGTGATATTAAAACTCTTCACCATGGTGCAACAGCCTACTTGGGCCATCCCATAGCCAAAGGGGCACACGTGGTCAGTGAATCGACTCCTGCACATCCTTATCGGCTTTTATAAACCGCAATGGATTGCCTACTTATTAGCTTCCATTCTTTCAATGTGCCGGGTCAGCGTCAACTGGGAATCGAACCAGGGATCGCTTTAACCCGAGGCGATCCCCACGTGAATATCCAGGAGGCATACGCTGAATGGAAAATTAATATTTTTGTATCGGAAGGCTGCAAATCAATAGAATATATGTTATGGTAGATAGCGTACATTTTCTGTGTAAAATAAGGGGCATAAGGTGCTTGTGAATGGTTCGCGGTACAATTAATGCTTGATACACTGGTGTGGAAGCTCTTACCTATGATATTTAGAATATAGAAGAAGAAATTGAAGCTTCGGCCTGAATAAATTAGGATGATAGTCAGTACATTTACATTTACATTTACATTAATACCCCGCTAACCGCCGCAAGGCGTATGGCAGGGGGTGTGAATACACCGAACTCCCTAACCAACCATCTGGTTTGCGTACCTAATACTATCTGGAAAAAGAGACCAGAAATAGCTCTCTGTTCTCGCTATAATTTCGCGGAATCTTTTTGACGTCTGGTCTCGAAAACTACGCTCACTGAGTACGGGAATCACGAAGTCGCTTATTTCCTCATGTAAATCGCTACTCAAAAATTTCTCGAAAAGTTTATGCCTATACTCATTTCTTCTATCCTCGAGGGATTCCCAGCCGAGGGTTTTAATCATCTCTGACACACTGCTGTCGAACTTGTAGTCTCCCTTGACGAAACGGGCCGCTCTACGTTGCATGCGCTCTAGTTCTATGATCAATCCTTTCTCATGTGGATTCCACACCGCGCAGCAGTACTCAAGCAATGGACGAACCAACGAAAAGTAAGCCACTTCCTTGACATTCTGTTGGCAACCCCTGAGAACGCGATTACATAGCCTCAGCGTCCTATCAGCTGACCCCACTACGTCTTGAATATGTGTTTTGAACGATAAGTTACTACTGAAAACAATGCCTAAATATTTGTATCTACTTACGAATTCTAATGTTGTACCGCTAATAAGGTAGGATGTTTGTTTTAAGTTCTGGGACGGGGAGCGGGTCATGCTCATCGCTACACACTTCTCTATGTTCAAGCCGAGCTGCCAATCTTCACACCATTTCGAAATAGCGTCTAAGTCACCCTGTAATATGGAAGTATCTTCCACATTTTGAATTTTCCTGTATATGAGTGTGTCGTCCGCGAAAAGCCTTACCTTACTTCTTACATTGTCTACTATATCGTTAATGTAAATTAAGAACAATATCGGTCCAATGACACTGCCCTGAGGAACTCCAGATGATACTTCTACTTCATCAGAGTAAACGCCATCTAAGACTACCCGTTGAACTCTGCATGTGAGGAACGACTTAATCCACTGAATAATATGATTTTCGATTGCATATGACTCTAGTTTCTGG
The DNA here is from genome assembly GCA_036926295.1 of Pachydiplax longipennis. Taxonomy (NCBI): domain Eukaryota; kingdom Metazoa; phylum Arthropoda; class Insecta; order Odonata; family Libellulidae; genus Pachydiplax; species Pachydiplax longipennis. The sequence continues at coordinate 4,048,523 of JAVFKF010000003.1, forward strand.
AGTAACTTTGCGTGTGGTACTGTATCGAATGCCTTTCTAAAATCCAGGAATATGGCATCTGTCCTAAAACCTTCATCGGCTGCTCGCATTATGTCGTGATTAAGAAGTGCTAACTGACTCTCACATGAGCGACCTTTGCGGAATCCGTGTTGACTGCGTGTAATTGCATTACTATCACCAAGGAAGCGCATTAGATAACTGCATATTATGTGTTCTAGAATTTTACAAAATATCGAAGTGAGCGATATTGGTCGGAAATCATCCGGTTTTGACTTACGCCCTTTTTTTGGGACTGGAGTGATGTTCGCTCTCCTCCATGAGGCAGGAACCATACCTTCGTCTAAAGATTTATTGAAAAACACGAGTAGGAGGGGAGCAAGCTCGTTAGCTAGCGTAGATATAACGAGGGCAGGTATACCTTCTGGCCCGGGGGATTTTTTGCTGTCAATTTGCAATAAAAGGTTCTTAATACCTGCTTCATTTAGTTCTAATTTACTCATTTTAGAGGTAATACGAGTAGGAAATGCATTTACGTGACCGTTATCAGATATGAAGCATTTCTTAAAGTGTTGGTTTAGAATATTAGCCTTTTCACATGAATCTGATACGACGCTACCATTGTTGTTAATGAGATGCAAAACGGTCGATTGTTTGCCTCTTGTCTCTCGTACGTAAGACCAGAATTCCTTAGGATTCTTTTCCAGAGATTCGCGTAGCGTTTGAGATCTATACGTATCGAACTCCTTACGTGCCTCAATCTTCGCTGACCTCTTGATATCTAAATATTTACGACGTTGCTCCTCGTATTCTATGCTATTTAATGGAAAAGTCTTCATAATGGAATGTAAAGCTCTTTGTTTTCTTTGGAGTGAACGTAGTTTAGGCTTGACCCATCGCGGCTCTTGCCGATCCCGAGCCACTCTTGTCGGAATAAATCTAGAGGTACCTTCACGAAGGATTCGGAGAAACTCAGACCAACTGTCGTCTACTGAATTCTTCTGAATGAAACTAATAAGGGGAGCACTTTCTGTCTTTATAAACTCCTTGAACGCGGAGAAGTTGGCTTTGCTAAAAATGTATATTAGTAGTACAGCTGATCATTACGGCATTTCCCTGGAAATCTCAAATACTAAATCATAACGGACACTATCCCCTCAAAAAATGAAATCAATGGGTCGTCGAAAGAGATTAGCGATTCATGTCGATCATTTTCTTTGACTCCTGCATAAATAAAAGGAAAACACTGAACTGCTCAAAAGATATTTGGCGGTCTTCCGTCATACAATATCGTTTATTATAATGAGTTTAAAAACATGTGGTTCTGAAGAAGTATATTTATGTTTAAATTCAATGGTAGAAACCTTAGCGGAATTCCATAATAGGAAACATGGTGAAATGAAATGAACTATGCAAAATTCTAAAGAGGGTAATTTCAGAAAGGATCTGGTGCTCATTACATTTCATTTTACCATTCTTCCAATCTATATGATTATTGTAAACTCATTACAGTATATGATTCTGAACTATAAGAATGTTCCGTAAACTCTAATGCATACGTTTAGTTACTAAGATCCCAGTAATAAATAACTGATTGATTTTTCTCATTATCTGTTTGCGAAGGACGAATCCCCACGAGAATTTGGTATAAGAAAGGCATCCTCAGTGGAATAGTCAATTGGGACCGATTGCTGTACTTTAAAGGTAAAAATCAAGAAAGTCAGAGTTGAATAAAGGACGAAATATTCAGAGAAAGCGAAGGAAAACGTCGGATGTAAATGCTAAAGGCCGTGCGGGGATTCAAAGTGAACCAATCGTACGATAACAGAGTAGAGGAGACTTTTCCAACGGAAGGCATCGGATATCGTCAGGTCGCGGATAAAACCATTAGGCCGCACTTGACTGTCACATTACATATATTCAAATAGACATCTAAATTGTACTCAGGTGAAGTAACTTATTCGCTGAGCAAACTTGAGAAGAACATATTAAATTTTACTTCCACCCAATATAATATATGAGACAGAGAAATAAAATAATTTAAACATTTAATTTTATTCAAGAAATGGAAAAAAGGTCATAATGAACGCCGGGAATGGTCGCACTGGTCTGAAGGCAGAAGATTAGCCAATTTGAGTTAAAGCTAGCACTGAATATCACACAATTTATTAACTTTCCTAGTAAAATAGATAAATCATTAAAGAGAGTTGACCGAATGAAAAAGCTTCCTGTAACGATCCTGATGAGCTATAGAGCTAACAGAATCATTCAAACGCAAAAGACAGAACTGAATTCGCTCAGTTATTCGCATTGGTAAGAAACATATCTAACACCACCGATGGATTTCAAGGAAAATAAATATCGCTATCTTCTACTTTGACTGGATCACATCTAATGCACCCACAGAAAGGCTAAACAGAGAGAAAATGAGATATTATGCATTGCTTACGGATGACACATACTTTTTCAGTAAATGGACTAGTAGAAACTCTGATATTCCTACGCATGAATTCTGCGTGAGAAAGGTGATTTCCCTCGAGTAATCTTGGCATCTTAATCGATCCTTATGAAAATGAAAACAACTCCGCCTAAATCATGCACTTATTGAGCCTTAGTCTTTGAAACGAACGCAAAATAAGTTATGAGTGCATATTATGAAGAGGACGTAGAAACACCTAAGTGGGCTACGGTAATTTTTCCACGATGCAAATAGCGACGGCAGGAAATTAACTAACGCCAATCGCACAATAAAGTGTCCTATATATCACAATAAAGTATTTCAAAGCATAGGCGCTATCGTGTCATATCATACGATGGATGAATTTCGAGGAAATTTGAAAATCTAAATTAGAATTAAATATTGTGGATATACACATCGTAAAAATTCATAGCTCTCATATTAATATCAGAAAAATATCAGAACTATGTAACGACGTAGTACTTAAAATCTCTAAGCATACCAAAGCATCATTAGCAATATTTTATAATAACCACCTTTCAGGGTTAAATAACTGGCTGATTTGTAGTTTTTTCGATGTAGAAAATTTCATGATTCACTGCTTTTAAGGAAAAAAGATATCGAAGTAATAATTACCTCCAGGCGAATAAAAAATTGATATGTGCGAAAATACAGAACTAGAAGAATTCAATGGAAGAATTAATCTTCTTGTTTGCTACAGAGAAAAATTTATTTAAAGGAAATAATGTAAATACTGATGTACATATTATAGGAAAAATAATAGCAACGACATTACCCCAGTAATTTCTGTTGGTCACAATTCTCAATCTTAATTTTCAACTAAAATTCTTCGTTTATAAAGTTGTACAATATCCTATTTTGTAGACTTTATGTAATGCGTACATTTATTTGTTTATGGTTCGTACGCTTGCCCTGTAAGAGGATGTGTCTATTTTCTTAACTATCTTGTTTTCTCTCCAAATTGAGAGAGAGTTTTACTATAGTGAGTGGTGATCTCTATGTTCATGTTGGATTAATATATAATAGTATGTAAAGCTCTATCGCAATCAATATCTCACTACTTGAAATGGAGAGATTATAGAGATACATGTATATTATATGTTCCAGTTTTTCTAAGCAGTTTTATAGCTGAAAACTGCAGTTCAAACCTTCTAATATAAGTTAAGAAGCGTAAATTGAATTCCCAGATCAAGGAGCACCGCCTGAGATAATTTGCAATGAGACTACACTTGCAATAAGGAGACAAATACATCGGATTTCATTCCCATATGATCCATCATTACTTACTAGAAAAACTGGAACACACAATAAACTCAATTCTTCGCTTCTTTATGCTGAAGAGAGTTGTGAAAGTGAGCTTTACGGTTTAATGTCTGACGGATACGGATAAGGGATATGGAATTTTTGTAACTTGCCACGAATATTTTAAGATTGGCCCTAGTTTGTACGTGTTGATCAGCCTGTCGATTTGAATTCTATTTAAATTGCTAATCACAAAATAATAAAATGGCCACGTTTCCGCGATTTTCCTTCTGTGCACATAAAGGAGCTTTAGTTTTCTCGCCGAGGAACTGTTGTTTATCGTGAGGTTAGCTATAAACACAACATACTCATGAGAGTCACAAAACGAAAAGGTAAGAGAATCTAAGCATGAAGGAAACTCTGACACGCCGAAACTCCCACACCGATTAAACTGAAGCTTCGATTAAACGAGGACTTCCTATGCACGTGGACTCTATACCGAGTCAAAATGAATATAATCGATCATAAACTACATTGATTACGGAATAATCCAGCCACCCATAATTTTAACGAGCAATCAGCAGTAGCTCGTTTTCAATGGCATCTAGGTGCCCATATGAACTTTCTGCTATTCGAGTACCGACGCCCCACGGGTTTCACCACCCTAATTAGCTTGTTGTCTGAAGTCGGTCCCGAACGTTAAGGATGCCACTTCGGAGTCTCGATCAATTGGAGCACATTTCTCTGTTTGGGTCACACTCCCATCGCTAAAATCCCAACTCTGTTCACAACCAGTCTAATAGGTTTAAAGAATCGGAGAATTTTCCTTGGGGCGAGTATATAAGTCATCGCCCTACAACGTGGAACTGCTTCAGCCATCACCCCACAATGTATTCGACATTATCTCTCAGTTTGAAAGGGAGAAAATCAAATGTCATTCGAGGAGACATTGAATTGGCCGTTCGTCTTGCAAGCAAAGGGGCCCCCTTTCCTTTTTACCGATGAAAAGATGCGTCGCCCGCTTCTTAAATCATACGCTTTACGCGCCTCACACTTTTTATGTTTATGTAGCACCCATCATTCCCGAAATGTTTCATTTTGCTAACATGAGTTACTCCAGTTCGTCCACCGCTGTGGTGAAAAAGGCTGCGATTATTGGGGAAACGTTTATTTCAAATCACGTGGAGTTGACGAAAGAGCTTTCACGGCATAAAAAGTGTTGAAGTACTTCCAACCGAAATAGCAAAAAACAGAAGACAGGTGAGTGCGCGAATTGCGTTCACAAACGACACAGCTAATAGCCATCAGTACGGAAAGAGGTCTGCATCTCGTGGAAGAAAAAGGCCAGAGGATATACTAATTGCAACACTATTCTTAAGTAGCAAGTTAATGGTTTATTCGTAAATTTCATCCTCAGTGTCTAATATAGATTATTCCAATTCTTTGCACTATCCAGTTGAAGTGAATGGTAAAAACCTATTAAGTTATCTTATTAATCCTGTATTTCGGAAATATGCCAATTCGACCAAATTACGCTTGGAAATGTGTATTACAGCGGGAGTTGTTAAATTTCTCTTAAACCCCTAATAAATTACTCGTCTGAAGTATTAATTAAAAACGAGAAAAATCAAACGAAAACTGATGGTGAAGATTTATAGAATACAAACTACTATCGTCCTATTTTATGTATTCCATTCTCGCAGAGCTATGATGAACTGTTACTAGGCTTACCATATGCCTCGTTTCCACTGATTAACCCAAGTAATAAATTAATGGATATCCAGAATCAACAAAAAACGATTGAAATACTATAATTAGATGACATTGTGACACTGCATACATTCATCGTGGATAACATACACATAAAATTGGCTAAAATTTGGTATTAAAACAATATTCCTCGTGCTAGGAATTTTAAGATTCTTTGACAGCACAATACAAAAACCCCTAAATATCACGATTCCCAAAGGAGTACCGCATACATTACTCTCTATAATCACCTACTGTCACGATGCGCCATTCAATAATCTATTTCTTCGTTGAATTAATTGATGCAGTTAAATAATTATAATATAAATAATATTCCAGAGTCTATAGAGTCTAGAGCACGATAATTCTTAATGTAAGAATAGGGAGATTCCTTAATCTCTTTATTGTATCCCCTTATAAAAGTATGTTAAGTCTCGACAGCCAGCAAATACTTCATTTAGAAATACACGGCGCAGTTGTTATACAGTCGGTCCAAATAGTTTTATTGTTAATAGTAGTTGAAAGTAGGTTGTAATACACTTAACTCCTTGTATCAATCCCACAAATGACATTTGTGATACGTTCAAGTTATTCAGAGGAAGGCATTCGAGGAAAAACCGTGCTTACGAAAGAAGCTAGAGTAAAGCGACGGAAATACAGAAATAACTGAATACATAAGCTGTTAACCGAATGACACAATCGAACTATTGCATTGTCACAACAGATTGCTAATAGAGAACGCCGATACTAAGTAATGACAATACAACAGTTGATCTGATATAAGGTGAGTATTTAGGAAAAGTGATGACGAAAGTTTTCTGCGATATTGAGATCAAAGAATGAGCGAAAAGAAGCCAGAGGACATTTTCGTTACAATAATGCACAATTATTTTTAACTAGGACAACCACAAACGTATTATTCTCTGGTTTGAATTTATTTCGCTTTGGATATATAAAAGCTCATAAATTAGGGGAAATTATGTTCGCAGATTGGTGAGCTGGCGAGTTCTAACTCTGGAAGTAGATAAATTTACAAAAAACCCGTTTCGGAAAATGATGCTCGATAGATAACCCATTCCGATAGTGTCAATATTGTAAGCTAAAAAAATAAGTGTTGAATGTTAACTTTTCTATAAATGCCGCTCAGCTAGAACAGTATAAACTGTAGAAAAATATGATACTAAATTTATGATGTGATTGGTAATGTAAGAGAAATATAAGTAGGTAAATAATGCGTTATAATGCGCTTTTCAACTGCGTGTCTTATTCATATGGAAGGTCATAAGTATTTATGTATTAAATTATGCTGAATAGTGCAATCTTCTCCGAGACAAAGAATAAATTCCCCAATACCTAACTATGAGAACCACAAGTATAACTAATAACACCCACAGATTATTCTAACCCAAAATTCTTATTTCGCACCCAAGCAGCTCTGGTAAATAAACGAATGTTGGACGATTTCCATCAAGCCGCTTGCAATTAAATACATTACTGAACGCGTTACGATTCAAGCAGGACGTGCATTCGTCACACAGAACTTTCACCGAGATCTTTTTAATCGATCAACGAGTTGACATCTTCAAGTTACAAAGTTTTATTTCGACAAGAGCCCCACGCTTTATCATGTTAATTCTCCACCTCTGATCGTTAGAAAAATACGTGAGGACGACTGCGACGTCAACCACTCATCTGGGGCGCGAATTCTGGATATACGCTGGAGGGTATACTTTTCTTTCAATAGGAATTTTGTACGGGGAATCATGAAGTACTGTAATAACCCCTCACGTGAAATGCGTCGTTAAACAAATCATTATCCTCTCGAGGCAAAAACCTAAGAGTATGGAATAATTCCATTCTTAACAGTGTCATTCGTTACGACTGCTCGTTAAAGTTTTAACTGTGAGATGAAGAAAGTTGCTAGTTTTATAATGTATATATAATCCAATATTATGATTAGTTCATATACCTATGGATTGTGATTTATAGCTAAGTTTCGCTACCTAATCTAGTGTATTACGACTGAATTCGATCCTTTCCCTTACCTTCCTCTTAACTCATACTTAAGTATGATTGTAAGAAATTTATCAATTGTCAGATCAAAAGTATGTGCTGAAATTCGTTTAATAAATTCTCTAATTTTCGTTTGTTTTTATGTTAATTTTTAAACTTTACAGAATTGGTGAATCTATTATTTTAATTATTTACTTTCGTTTATTATCAGCGGTGAATAACCTCAAGCTGTACGTTTATACTTTCAATCTCGCCAAATAAAGGGTCGAATAATAATAAAGGGTCAAATAATAAATAAATATGTGAAATTATAAATATCATGAATTACATACATTAAGATTCACGGAGGCTGACTTGACTTGTTATTAAGAAACAACAGTGGTTTCTATAGTATTTTTACTCACACAAAGTAAAAATTATTCGTTTCTGTAAATAATACTTATTATGGATAAGAAAAATTACTAAAGAAACTAATAACGCTAACAATTATTAAGTTTATAAATACGGTTGTTCGCTAATAGTTTGTCGGCGTGTGTATTCTAGTCGATGAATGGATGCAAAGAAAAATTCCGAATCTCACCTCAATGTGTTAATCACAGTGAACACCATTACTTCCACAGATTCGCGATTAATTTTGAAGGATTCCATGATAGGAAAAATAAAAAGATCAAGAACGTATTTCCCGAGAAAACTATATCCTGTATAATGATAAAAAGGATAGCCTCTGACGGTTCATTAAACAGGATAAAGTTTCCTCGTGAGAACTTCCTGATTTTTTGTAAACACTGCGGTTGTTTCGAGTGGTAACATAGACAATCTGACCACAACTAACACATGTATCTGTAAATTCCGGAATAAGTTTATAACCCTCGAATATAGCTATAGAAAAACTGGTTTGCAAGTGAACTAAAACGATCCACAAGGGGCGAGAGACACTTCGTGATGGAATACGAAGCCCATGACAAATCGGTCAGAAATCGGCGATCGCGTACGGCGTAGAACGGTCGGCCTAGCTGAGCTATGCGAGCGCAAAACCCGCTGAGAAAGAGCTGCTATTCCGATAAGACATTTCTCGCAATTCGCCTAAACAAATCAATCGAATAATCATCGAAATTTATGAAAGAAACGTCCCCGGTTTACAGAACGTACAGGAATGTAGAGAAACGACGCGATGGAGTAATATATCCCGCAACAGAAGCTGTTTCCGATCGAATGAATTCGAATTGCGTTTTATTTCAACGAGAGGTCTTTATGTCTGCTTACACAACTCTATCTTGAAGCGATTCGTGCGAGTCTTTCTGCCCTCTGTTTGATAAATGCTTAAAAACAGAAGTTCCCATAGGATCTCGATCACGCTGCACTGTTCAAATCGAAATAACCAGGAATGACTAATTCAACGGCGTATAATACGCTAATTTTAACAGTTATATGAAATCTAACCGGAAATTCAGGCGATGAAAAACATTGGCCCTATATCTTAGGTTAAATGTACAAAGATCTGGATTTCCTTCATCTGTGTTTTTAAGAATTTATTAAAATCGCAATGCAAACTGCAAACAACTATCTCAGCCTTCCCTTCGTTGACCATTGCTGTTTTACTTATAAGGAAAAACAATCCAGTGAGTAACACTGTTATCACAAATTTTATTAAAACAAAAGTCGCTTCTTGAAAGTAAATTTGAGTGGAAATCTGAAGTAAGAAAGTAGTGCATATTCACGATGGATCAGCCAAACCGACGAATGTTTACCAAAGTGCTAAAAAATATTTGCTTACAAGTTTGCTGCGCCAGAATATACATTAACATTCGTGTGTCTTATGTAAACCATAACATTCTGTAGCGCTGTAATTGAAAACTTACGCGTAAAAAAAAAGGCTCGAATCTCTGAGGATATTAAACTAAGTGCGGTTTTTGAAAGCTGTGAATTTGTGTTTTGAAACGGAATGGACGTTTGTAAATCCGAGTTTGAAATACAGAAACAAAAAATCGTCTAACTATCACGTTCGATTCTTTACGGTGCTATTTTTCAATGAAATCTTAAGAGAACGCAAAAAGTAAACATTCCCGCTTTCGACACTGGTACCAGTCGTCGTCGTTCGAAAGGGCTATGTTATAAGAAATCAGAGATTATTAGCCTTAAACAAAGTTCGGCAACCAATTATTAATGTCCAAGAAGTTATTTTTCTAACGTAGAGGATAATCTTACGCGGTCATCGCCTCTAAATTTTTATCTCAAATGAACTCCGAATATGATTAAAACGATTTTACATTAATTTCTTTCGGAGGTAGTTCTGAAAAACCAGGCTTCGATCCAATATGAATTATTCAGTGATATAATTAACTTGCTAGCTTAGTAAATTACAAAAAAATTGAAAAGGCGCAATCTCTCATTAGCGAGTCGTAGGCAAAATTAATTATTATAAACTTAATTAAACACATAACGTTGAAGAAGAAATTGAGGTGACTTGTTTTCCTCAACCCTAGATTACCCTCATATCACTTTAACATATATCAATGTACAAGGGCAAAAAGGTAAACAAGCTTAATGCCTTAGCATTAGAAGCATCCCGTTGTTTAATTTAAATTGAAATACTTAGATAACAGATATAATTTTCCGTGCAGAATCTTCGGCCCAATAATTATGAACTTCTATATTGCGCTACACAAAAATTTCCGTCCGCAGAAATAACGATACTAATATTTGTCATCAATAATTGCTACTTCCTTATAAATATAGAAAATAATGTTTTTACTTGCATTCAAAAAGGTCAATTTCCATTGATTCGACTTGAAACCGTCCTACGCCTCAAAATACGCGATCCCAAGAAAAGGATAAATTCCAATCGTCCCTTACAGCATTCGGACACCCCATGAGCTATTCGTGGTTATGAATGCCAGCCGAAAACCACGACCGGTATGCACACCCACGGATGAAAAGACGCTTAGCACAGCTTTCTCGCGGCGTAAACGCGTCGTACGAGGCAGCGCATCTCCCCAGAAAAAGGCAATCGACGAAAAACGCGTCCCTTCTTTCGAATATGTAGCAGAGGCGGAAAATTGCCCTCCTGAGATAAGAACTGTGGCTGCTTTCGTTCATTACCCATTTTATTCAAAGAGGAGAGTTGCAGCTAAGAGAGGTTTTGACAAATGATTCGAGAAAACGGAAAACGAGCAAATGCATGAGGAACTGAGGATTAGAATGTTCACAAGACGCGGAAATGAAATGCTAAATTCCTAAAAGCCAATGCATGAGCTAAATCCGACAGTGAAAGTATAGTCCAATTTTCCTAAATAACAGCTCCCTCAAAAATTTAATTTTACCCGCCAACGGATTAGAGAGAGATAACTAAATCCATATACGGAAACGTGTACGCAAGCAAGAATGCAAAGACTAAATACAATTTAGGACGAATACTTAAATAAAAATATGGAACGAAAGGGATATGATGAAAGGAATATATTCACGACTGTCGCAATTTAAATTAGAGCCATAACTCAAAGCCGCGTAACTACAAATGTCACAGCTACTCTTGAACCAATGTTTTAATCTGCAAAGGATACCGAAATTTTTGCCGACCAGAGGGGAAATTAAATTTGACAATATGAGGAGAAATGGGAAGAATATGTTTGCTCGGAATGAGTCGAAAATGCTTAAGTACCCCATGGACTAGAAAATACCCCGTAGAAATTTATATAAGTCCCTCTATTCGAAAAAAGTACGTTTCCAAAAGAACTAAATATTAACGCGACACGCATATTCTACTCGAACGTGAAATGGGAAAACAGCTGTGCAGTTGCGATAGACTACGGCAGAGTAAATAGAATCATGTATTTACCGGGTGAGGTGTGTGTCCTCAAGAGAGGGGAGTCGCAGAGGAGATTCCGGCGGGAGTCGAGGGCGCGACGACCGCAGAACACCTGAGCGAGGCTGCGAAAGTAGAGAAGAGAATGCTATTAGAACAGTCGCACCAACTCGCAAACAAAGCGGGAAACGCTCACACTCATGCAGAATGATACTTACACTTCGCAAAAGGAACCGAAACATCGGCGTTACTTCGCCGGGATCTCAAAATTGCCGTTGATCTCAATGTAAACGGGAATACAGGTAAAGAGAGGTGTGCGTTTTGTACGGAAGAAACCTACGGCGGACGGAACGAGCTGAGAACGACATTGGGAAGGAAATTGAAAGCAATTTTTAAAGTTGAACCCATGCAATTAGATGAAGAAGTAGATTTAATTCCTAAAATGGAAAGAAACCAATCCGTGAAGTTTTGGGTTGAATGCGAAGCAACTTTTAAAGTTGCGCCCACGAAATCAGATGAAAGAGTGAATTTAATCCCCACAATGTCGTTCTAACTCCTTCCTTCCACCGCACAAACACTTAAATTATCGCTCGAGTATCCGAATGCAACGAAGCATCCTCTGAAATAATAAACAAGGGGATCATTTTTTGACCTCTGTAGACAAAGAACAATGCATTTTTTCTCAAATTTGCCACTTTATTTGCAGGCCCTTTTCTTTTTTCCTTCGCACGGCACGGCGCGAGGTTTGCCACTGCGGGCCAAAGGAAGAGAGGTTCGACTCGAAACAAATAATTGTCGGAATGGTCAACTGAAAAAGTAACAAGGACGCCCCTCTTCTTACCCACCAAACAAACCAGACGATGTGTCGCGCGAAGCCAACAAGACTTTATCATTTTTTTGCAAGTGCAGTTATTTACAAATATATAATAGTATATTAATAATAATTATCATTCGATCGAGAGTGGGAAGGAAGGAAACATTTCTCTTGTCGACACAAGAAAACGTGGGATATGTGAGAGGATTTGGCTGCCGCGGTAGGAGACTAGGGCCATAGTGGGGTGGGGTAAGGGTGTGGGATCCCTGGGGATGGATTTTACGACACCCCTTAGGTACCAAGGGATATTTAGGGTGGTCCGGACAAGATTTCTGAAGCCCCCCACACCCTGCGGAGCGACCATGAGAAGGGGGATTTTGCACACGGCTCCACAACCGACGGAAAAAAAACTGACATTTTGCGCTGCCTTTCGCATAACACGGCACGCGAAAATTCTAAAATTCTGTCATCTTTACGGAGAAAAATACACTCCATGGAGGGGAACCGGATGAGATTAGTGGGGGCATATGCAAGGGGGAGGCAAAATGAATTAGGAATGAATGAATGAATCCAACGGCACTTTTCGCGATGAGAAAATCGCGTACCGGGCAGCCATTTCGTTCTTTTCTTTGCATCGAGGAAGGAGCTTTTTCATACGTTTCTTTTAATAAATGTGAAGATATTTTGTAGAACGTTTATATTTGAAATCAAAACACCTTTGACACTCACAAACACACTCACTCTTTGATTAGCGGAAATATGTAAATAAAGGAAAGAATAGGGTCCCGATCTCGGGCCGAACTCACACACAGATCAAATTGAAAGATTCAGTAAATAATCATCGAAAGATGGTGAGGAGACGATATCGTTCATTTTCTCGCCATCCCTCGACCTACGCTCCCTTCGTCTCGGCGTTCGTTTAGTATTTATATATTTATATTTATATATATCGAGAGTTCGAAATCGCGACCACTTCGCCGCGTATATCACACTGAAAAACCTCGTCCACACAAAAAACACACCGAACACATTTTTTGATGGCGTCCATTTGAAAGTCTTTCGCCCGCGGTCGAGAAGGGGGACTCGAAAAGGATTTTTCTCGACTCGCGATGCGTTGGGCAAAGTCTTCGGTGGGAATTCTCCGAAACGGGTCGTCGTAGAGCACTATAAATTATTTACACTTCTACAAAACACGTCACCGGTCGAAATGTCACATGTGCGTGAGAGGCGCCATGGTGGGCACCCCGCCCCCCATGTGATCGGGGGACCCGGGGCCCTGAACTCCGGGGGTCCCTCCGGAATGCAGATGGTGGTACTGCAGCCTCCCGCTCTGGTCCACGGCATCCGTGGGCAGGTACATGGAAATCATCTGCCGGAGGTCTCCTGCAGATGGGTTGCCGCCGCCGTATTCCCTCTTCACGGCCACTCCGCTGCTGGTGCTGCCTCCGCTGCTGCTGCCCCCGCCGCCCCCGGACCCGACCGACGTGGGGGTGTGCAGACCGGAAGGAGACACGGGTTCAGATTTAATACTGCTGCTTCCGCCAGGGCTGTGGGACATTTGGGAACCCGCCTGCTGAAGATACGGGGATCCGGCACCGCTTCCTCCGCTACCACCGCCCGCCGACCCCGGGGATGAGTACATGTAGGCGCCCGAAGACCCGTTCATTCCATACATTCCCATTTGGGACATGTCGTAGCGTGGGTATCCGAGGGATGAAGGGGCGGATGCGGGGGCAGAGGGGGTGGTCGCGGGGGGTGGAGGCGCCGCACCACCCCCGCTTCCGTACGCGGCTGCCGCAGCCGCTGCTGCTAAAGAATGTTGCTGGTACGCGGCAACCGCAGCGTCGTGGTGGTGTTGATGGGGATGATGCGGTGGTTGGTGGTGCTGATGGTGCACGGGACCTCCTCCCGCTCCTCCGGTGGCCAGACTTCCTCCCGCCTGGTGACCCATCATTTGGTGGTGGTGGTAACCATTTGGCATGTATCCATTCGCGGCCGCTGCCACTGCTGCAGCCATCTGATGATGGTGGTGGTGATGATACAGATCCCTCTGCTGCACTCCTCCTCCCATGGAACCTCCACCAACTCCTCCTCCCCCCGTCGCCTGCAGGGCCTGTTGGTGTTGAGCTGGCTGTTGATGCGTGGGATGGTGGTGGTGCTGTTGGTGGTGCGGAGGGGGCAGCAACCCTCCGGCCGCCGTGGACCCCGCTGCACCCAGCGGATATTTGTCCTTCTTGAGCAAGGTCTTCGTCTTCCTCCTTGGCCGATACTTATAATCCGGGTGCTCCTTCATGTGGACGGCCCTCAGCCGCTTCGCCTCGTCGATGAACGGCCTCTTCTCCGCCTCACTTAGCAATTTCCATTCTGCACCCAACCTTTTCGATATCTCCGAGTTGTGCATCTTCGGATTTTCCTGGGCCATCTTGCGCCTCTGACCCCTCGACCACACCATGAAAGCGTTCATCGGTCTCTTCACCCTGTCCACATTCTGGTTCTTACCGCCACCGACCGCCGCACCTCCCGAGGACGCGTTGTTGTTACCACCGCCGTTGTTGTTGGGCGTGGGCGTTTGGTGCTGGGTGTGGTGGTGCTGATGGTGCTGTTGCTGGGTTCCCTGCACCACGTGCTGCGCGTGGCCCATCTGCGCCCCCACCGTCTGCGCCATGGGGGGCCCGTGGGGGTGGTGGTGCTGATGGTAATGGTGCGTGGATACCACGGGGGGCGAGGCGGAGGACCCGAGCACCAGAGGACCGTAGGGATTGCCTTGATGCGGGGGGGCGGGCGGAGGGGGGGCGGAAGTGGGAGGGGGCGGAGGCATATTGCCGTGGAGGCCCCCTCCCTTCAGATCAGTCTCCATAGTCAACATACTGTCCGCCGGAGAGAACAGCTTGATGTGGGGGGCTGTCCCCGCGTCACTCCCTGTCGTTATCGAAGGCCCCGGGATCGAGACCCGGGCGTCATGCGCACCCACCCACTGCGGGAGCACCTCTTCGGTATCCAACACTATTGGGCTTTTTTCCTTACGGCCCAAATAATACTCAGGTCCAAATGATTCACTACACTCCACTGGCAAACATGCTTGAAACACGATGAGAATAACAAAACAGCGAACAAGTTAGCACACAGGAGAAGAACCTCGCAGGAAAACTCACGAGAGCAAGCACCTCCTCTCACCGCCAGCAATTCCACTCGTCTGAGATGCCCAGGGAACGGGTTTCGGATCCCCTCACCCCCCACCCAACTGCCCACGACCGACCGCTGCCATCGCAACCCCCGGCCAATGAGGACGATTCCCTCCAACCACGCCTCCGCTCCCCCTGTGCCCGGAGGAAAGAGGCGGCCAATGGGGAGGCGGCGGCGCGGCCTGCGTCCATGGAGGCGCACGCATCGCTCCCTCCCTCCATCGATCCACCGCAAACAGCGCCAGCGGCCGCCGCCATCGAGGGGGAGAAATCTCTCAAACAAATCGCCGTAACGAGAGATAATTTCGAGTTCAATTCGACGTTTCTCCGACCCCAAGGAGGATGTCTCTTCTCTCAGATACACATTTCTACAGTGATACACACGCCGCCTCATGAACGCTGCTCCCCAATCTGCATTCCGAGACACTCTAGCTGCGCAATATCGAGGAGAACTTAGCTTAATTTGAGGCTACACATGCGCTTAGATATTCCGTCCTTCCTTCGCGAAAATGTTGCTACTTAGCTTCTTGATCGAGTCGAACTTTTACTGAGGGCTTTCCTATGGTTATGCGTGGACTTTGAGTAAATTTGCAACCATGCCTAGAGAGTAAAATGTTTGTGCACACGCGTTCAGATATTTAGCCGTTTCACGACAAAAAATTATGCTATTTCGCTGAGGAATATCCGCTTCATCGAGTCGAAATATTATTTACTTTTCACAAATGTATGTTTCAGTGAGAACTTTCAAATTATTTACAAGTATTTAGAGGGTTGGGAATCGTTTAGATATTGAACCTTATCTTGGCAAAAATAATGCCGTTTTACTTACGGATATCCATCGATCGAGTCGACATTTCATTCAGTTTCACAAATGCATGTTTCAGCGTGAACTTAGAAATATTTTGCAAATGTTTTGAGGGTTGGGAAGAACTGATCTCAGAGGTCTTTCAACTAGCACTCAGCACTTTTCGCGCAAGTTATTAATCAGATAATGTTGACAAAATCGAGTAAGAATGAATCCTGGCGAGGTACTTATAGTTTCATGACATTGTTTGATAGCTTTTCGCACTCTTTTGGCCAATGAATCTCGCAACATATTCATGTTTGAAAAGGAATGAAATTCATTTCTGAGAAGTACGCATCCTTATCGCATCTCTAACTATGCATCATTCAGGAAAAGTATTTTCGTTTGCAGAATTTCTTGGGTCGAACTTAAGATATTTTGTGTACGCTCATGATGTCCGCTCAGATTATACCTGAGGGTTTCACTATCGGATCGGTTGTTTTTCAGGAATCTGCATGATACGGCGTTTCTTGTTTCTGCCCCACGTAAATAAACACATAAACAAGCCTCTCCTATGAATCATATAAAGAGATTGGGTAAACTTGGGATCTGCCAAGAAAGGGGAAACGCAACGCTGAGAAAACGAGAAAATAAGATTCGATACGATGAAAATAGGATAATCCTAAACGCAATGAAAGTTTTTCTAATTTGGTAATCTTAAATATAATTTCGGCCAAATTACGTTACATTTTCAACTAAGTTTGCATTTAGATTTTGATACGATGAAAAGAGGAAAGTCCTAAACACAATGCAACTGGCCGTTTTTCTGATTCGACATTTTGAGTATTTAAGTTTACTGATTTGTTTATCCAAATTCAACGTTAGCAAAGCTGGTTTCACTGTATTATTTTTATTAACTTTGTTCTATTTTGATTTTATCGTCTTTCACGTATTATTTGTCATTTGCATATATCATAACAACTTTATGGAGCTACCTTTATGCGTTAAATAAAACAAATAAATAATTCCGAAAGCAGAATTACGGCTTAAGACTCCGAGTCTTTAAAGTACGGAAAGCTACAATGCCGAAAATTTAAGATGCCAAAAAAATCGATCATATCTTCCCTCGTCTTATTTTGGCACATCTTCCGCCAAACAACCATTTATCATAACAACTTCGCCTTTAGAATGTACACGCGCCGTTTTTCCCTTAAGATTTCTCCGCATTCATCTTCATTTGAGTATCCCGGATAAAGGCGATGCCGCGTGGAATGCAATTTTCAACGTCCTCCAAGAATGCCCACTTTTCGTTTTCTCGCGCACTTAACGGGAAAGAAACGCTCTCATAGGCAATGGCGAAAGATCTTTATTATCGTGATTGTCTTATTTCCCGAAGGTCGGTGCTCACTGATTGCCGTCATTACACACTTATTCCACCAAATGGAAAATCTCTTCATTATTTCGCAAGCTTAATGTCCCTCTCTATCAGCTGACGTTGAAGAACCTTGTTACTCGAAGGATAAAGGGAAGTCTGATAAGGGAATCGAACTCGGATCTTTCATTTTCTGGGCAGATGCTTTTACCTTGGTGTCTAACCGTCACATACTTAAAGGTTATTTATTAAAGACGTAATTCATTATTTTTTGCAAGACCAGGTCATTGGGTTTATTTGTATTAGTAATATATTATGTTAATAATTATAACATTTTTGGGCGATTGACAAATGGATTTACCTTTTGAGTTATTTTTTCTTCGACTCGAATGCTGAACTTACTGCCAAAATTCATCGTTTCCTTTGGTGTCCCTATAATAGTAAGAAAACATAAAATTTCAGGTGAAGACATATATATTTTCTTAGCTTCCTTATATTCTGCATCCTTATATAAAAAGCATAAACGTATAGATATGAGGGCGACAGATGTATCAGAATGGCACAGGGGTACATGATACTCTAAGCAAGGAAAAGTTATTCTCTATTCATTATACTTCTAATATTAGTATAGTAAAAATTTATGATATCTAAAATACAAAAAGGTTTTTGCTTTCTAGATAAAATGTTTGATCCGTGATCGATATGAAGCACCTCTAGGCATTTTCTCATCCACATCGTGGTAAAACCATCCTTACATGAGCTGTAGTTGTGAAAAATACTAAAAGGAGAGGAAAACCAAAGAATAGCCGATCGAATTTAAGCATTAAGATTCAAATTAGTAGGGGTATAAGTTGCTTAAAAAATATGAGGAAAGAATGAGAATATATTCATATATGAATGCGTCTAAGCGAAATATCTATGCAATAATAAGATTGTGTGGATTGTTACGGCCTTCAGCGCGCTATACAAGGGTGACATGGATTCGATCAAAAGCAATAAGTATTACCTCATAAAATATAATAAATTTAATAGCCTCCTGAGTATACTTTCGATTTCAGGTATGGGCTCCCGATGCAACATCATTAGGCCAATCGAAAAGTGCTCATAATGAAGCATCCAGAAGACTGCCTGCAGTATGGTGTTCTCTCCTAGACTTAAAACTGAGATACGGTAGCGATGAAATGTCTTATAGCGTTCTATGACCGCGTGCGTCTGCCCAGGTGGAGATCACACAAAGGGCCAGATGCCTCCCTCGCTCGAGTTCACTGGGGACGGAGATTTTCGCTCATGGGATGGGCCGAAATGCATGCGGGGATCTCTAGGTATGAAACATTTTTCAGTTGCAATCTAACTAGTAAGGAGGATCGATTACTCCTATCTATTGAAACCTTCATAGAAGATTGAACAATTCACTCCTTTCGAAGAGCATTTTCATTTGCGAACTTGTGCGATTTAGAATCAGCTCAGTAACTCAACTACAAATCTAAGCCTAGCATCTGCTTTATAATCCTACATTTTTGTTTTTCTCTAAGGGTTTTCTCTTAGGGTGCAGTTCACGTGCTCTGAAAAACTCTATGGAAACGGAATGAAACTGTGGTTAGCACCGACTGAGTTTATCTTATCAGAAATTGCACTTAAGACTAAAATATGAAAATTTCAGTCTTATGAAAATATTCTTACAATCAATCCACATCATAAAATCGACATACAAGAATACCCTGAACAGGATCCGAAACCGGGACCTCAAAGTCCCACAGCATAAACATTTTTCCTTTCGCACGCATATTTTAGTTAGAACTTCGCAGCAAACCAAAGTAAGACATTTTAAGTTCCAGCGTAAATTCGGATTGAGAAATAAGAAAAGACCGACTGCGGATAATTATTTCAGTATAACCTAAGCGATCATCCATTAAACGATTAAAAATATCGAAAAAAACTCCTATATAATTATAAATGCATGTTATTCTCGCGTATTAAATAACACACTAAGAGAATGATATAGAAATATGCCGCGACGAGAAGCACTGCCCCAGAAATAGGTACACCATAAACCAACTGTAATATAGTTGTGTATAAATATATACATCATTATTAGTCGTTTTCGCGGATTTAGGCTTTCCCGATGGTTTCAAATCGTCTCCATTCTAAGTTTTTTTCTAGTTACAAAAATATAATCCTATTTGGATTATATTTGTGCTCCATCTGTACTTTGGTCTTCTACTTGGTCTCTTGACCTCACTAGATTCCTAGTTAATAAGTGTTGCTTTCCAATGATAGCCATTTATTCTCACTGAATTTCCACCCATTTCGATTTCAATCATCTTATTTTATCCATAATGTCCATGACTTTTGCCTTCTTCCTCATCCATTCAAAGTGTAATATATTTGTCTTTCTTGGCAAACAGCGTTCCATAGTTGTGTATGAAATCACTCTATTATTGCATTTTAAAACGCAAGTTCCTCTTCCGTAAGTTAAGATTGAAAAACTGCATTGGTTTATGACTCTCCTCTTTAAGACCATAGAGATTTTAGACCTCAGAACCTAGGCATTCTTTCCGAGAGAATAATATTCATGGGTGGTCTGAAAAGTTTCCTACATTTCGCCATCTCTCGAATGTTTTCTGAGAATTTCTGAAAAACCTGGGGTCGGAAACTTTTCAGACCACCCTCGTAATTCTCTCAAGACACTGAGTATCTCTTCGAATACATGAACAAAAATTTGATTGACCTCCGAAGGAAGTTGGTTATTCTCATCGAAGGGATTTTAATACTTTCCAGAGATAATATTAGAAGCGTTGCGAGGCAAGTTATACGGATGGAATTCGCTTTCACTGCTCACAAATGAGGCAGCCAATGCGTGGGATGCCACTTCCGACGCCTTTCCATTTCTATTCTTAATCCTTTCATTTGAGCGAGATTTTTACTGTGATCCATTTTTATTATTTGTAGTTTTGACTCGATAAAACATCACACAAGAGGAAAACATTAATTTCAGTGAAATTTTTGGTTATATCGAACCATTCTTGAAAATGAGAGGGGAAATAAAAGATTTATTCAACCAGCGATGTGTATAGAATATGGAAAGAAATTCATTTTTCAATCTGCGATGAAAGCATACTCGACTATGTCGATGATTAGTTAGAGATGGGATTGAAATTTTTTGGAAAATGAATGCAACCGTAATTCGTCAGTTTTAGAGTCATTTTCTGTGAAGTAATCATCCTAAAAACCGGTAGGATCTTCGAGTGGTAATGTCTTCAGAAATGAGTCAAGAGTCATTTCATAGATACGGACTCCCGCCGGGAACCGAACCCGAGGTTGCTTTCAAAAGAAGACGGACTACCCACTGGGCTATCCGGGAACCTGGTTGGAACTTCTTCCCTTCCTCCATTAGCTCCAAAGAGTGAGTAATGCATACCAAGCAAGATGTTGAGTAAAATAATAAGCTATTGCTCACTCTCCCACAATCCTTCACATGGAACAAGTCCAGCAACGTGCAGTTGAATTACCCTATGAATAACAATAATCCAGGCATCCAATAAGGACAGAAACAGATTAATGCCATTATTTAGCATCGCTTAATCTTTCAAACTATCACAGGCATAGAAAAGACTGAGGTAAAAGTAAATGATAGATACATTTTTATGAGTCATAATACATACGAGACGATGTGTGAATTCATAGGAAATTTCGCCAAAACACCAACGAAGAGATTCAGTTCATCTAGATTTGGTAGCAGAAAAATTTAGTTGCACAAATATTTGAATTTTTTCATGAATTTACGTTGCGATGATTACTCGGATAATCTCAGAGAAAATGTAGTGATTAAAAACACATTTGAGCCATAGAATGATTACCATACCTGAAAATATTTACCTCTTTAAATCGTAAATTATTTTATCTCCGAAGGAAATCGGTCGGAATATCCTATAAATTGATGGTTAATTTTCACTTAAATTTTCAACTTATAAACCGCAGTATTTACTCTCAATACTTCTAAATAACAATTTGGAGGGATACAAAAACCAGCGATCACCATTAAAATAAAACCTTGATTTTTAAACGCATGTATAAGAAACAAAAAGACAATAGAACACTTTCTTATATCGGATTGAAAAGATATTCTTTTAGCATACGATATTCTTCCTTAATTTTCTTTTTGAACTACTTTCAAATTTACTCCCTTTATATCCCTTTTATCAAGGAAGTAATCAGTTTTGGCCAATTTAATTTAATTTCTTTGCATTTTCGAATGAGGAAATAACACCCTCATCTCCACGAATTCTCCTTAAAATTTTCCATTTCCTCTGGCGGAAATCTTTCAGTTTCGTAGATAATTCATAACATGTATCTTGCTGAATCTCAGGTTGAATTATTATCTAAAAAATCTCCGATTTCAAATTCCCTCCGTCTAAAAGTTGGTCTTCATGGATTGTAGGGTTGGTTGCTATAGCTGCATTTGGGCTTAAAACTTTTAATCATGACTAATTTTAATCATAACCTCAATATTTTTCCTCTGTCACCCTTAGTTGTGCTTATTTATGCGTTTTAAATGCTAGTTTAAAAGCCTATTACAACAGGCTAGAATATTTGCGAAATAGCCAAAATATGGTAAATATTTTAAATTATTTGAAAAATGATACTTATATTTAAAAAAATAGATACACCCACGCCATCATTCAGTGAGTGGAGAATGTATATGGGAGCTCGCTTGCCATCTATTGGCGCACATCTCACTTATACTTCTCACGTAGTATTTAGTAGATTCTATGATAGATATGACCTTTAGACATTACAGTTCTTAACTGGACGTGAAGAGATGTGAGGAGACCAAGAAAAAGACCAAAGGACCGATGACAAAATACTTTGGGGTGATATGGCAGGGAGAAGCTCAGAATAGAGAGAAATGGAAGGCACTTGGGGAGGCCTACATCCGACATCAAATTGAAAATGGCTGATGATGATGATAATATATCTAATTATTCTACAAATTAATATTTATCATTATCAAATTAATAAGTGTTCTACATTATTTATCTTATATAAATGCCAAAAATACCTATGTATAAATTAATCTCGCGTTTAGGTCGACCGCCTACTTTTACATGAAATATCTTTGTTTTAGTATCTCGTTTTCACCGTGGTACCTCTACTTACGAACTTCATTCTTTACAGTTCAAATTCAAAAATTTAATCACTCTAAATCCAAATTTCCATTTTTGGTGTTTTTGATTCGTTATATCATTAACAATTGGTATACTTGATAATTTAATGTCCATTCCTTAACCTCTTCATGGCTTATGAGGGTTCATTTACTAACTTTCTTGTGATAAATAAGTTACATTGACATGTCACGTAATGCCTCATAAAAGTAATTGCAAACCCATTGTAAATTACGATTAAAAGCATTAAACAGCGTTGGTTGTACGTCATAGTTGTAAGTCGGAAATTTTATTTCTCTCTACGTATATATGTAACGCTTTTTTGTTAAGCATAACTATTTAAATTGTAAATATTGTAGTTATGACATAGGATAGTTAATAGATGTACCAACATTTTGAATTTTTATGGTTAGAATTTTGTAATATTCTTGGAGGTAGTTGTGTAAAACGTCGCCACCTATACAAGGAAATGTCTAATTATAATAATAATATTACAAGTAACTCTGTGTCTCTTTATTACTATCTGCATGGATTATCACCAGGTTCGCTATTAACTTCCGATTTTTCCTCATCCTCCCACGAGATTAATTTGGCTATAATCTCCTCGGAAGAATGGTGAAGCTGCGCTTGGCGATAAGAGAGGACCGGAAAGAGGTAATTAGAGCAGCAAATAGAGTGTTAGCGTACCTGTATGCATGGACGAGCTCCATCGCCGCAATTAGACGTGAAAATGTCAAACGATTTTCCCGGGACGCCGAAGGGGGGATTCGAATCGGCGACCCGTCCGCTCCGCTGCCCACCCACAAAGATGTCTTTGTCGTTTTCGAATTTGGTTTGGTTTGAGGCCGCGCAGTTTGCGCCCCTCGTTTGGGGCCAAAGGTCACTCCATCGAAGCCCTAATGGAATTCCCTCCGAAAGGGTCTCAACCAAATGACCATCGCCACCAAATTACCATTGCTTTGCTGTGTCATCCACTGTAATATGCGGATTCGGCGACATCATCATCCTCATTGACGTTCTTTTTACGACCGATAGTGGCTCTCTATCTTGTCCTCCTCACTTGAGATGCTTCTTTCTATATCTCATCTGATTGCTCTAAGTTTTTCTTCAATCACCTCTTTCTTCATGAACATTCTAAAAATAAGGAATCTCACCGATAAACTTTTTCGTTTCGTTACAGGAGACAATTTCATGCGGATTCCAAATCGCGCAGTAATATTCGAGTTTTAGAGCGAGGGAAAATGTGCTAAATAGCACATTAATACTTCAATTATGACCATTCCCTGAAGATTCCATCCTATTTTGAGTGGATCGTTTCGTTAGGGAGACTATAGGTTCGGCAAAATTTTATCGGAGATGATCGAAAGCGTCGGCTGGGAAGTGAGGATAGAAGAAATGTATGTATGCAAGTTATCGAAATTATTCGATAAACTTTTGAGCAGTGATTTACTTGATGAAATACACGACATCGTGATTCCCGCACTCAGCAAACGCATTTTTCGACGCTGGACGTCAAAGAGATTGGCAAGATTTTAGCGAGAACGGATAGTTACTTCTGGTCCCTCTTTCCTGATAGTATTAGGTATATAAATCAGGTAGCAAACTAAGGAGTTCGGTGTTTTCACACTCCATGCGATATGCCATACGGCGGGGTGTTAATGTAAATGAAAATTAAAATTGTATGAATGTGGATAAGTAAGGATTGATGATTTGGTAAAAATTGGTAGTTTTGGAGAAGCATTAGATGGATGAATGGTTGATAAAGACAGTGTATTTTGGAAGGAAAGCTAATGTTAGATATATGTGGAGTGTGTTTTATAATCTCCGGTGAGGCGAGGATGAATGTGTTGCCTCCCTCGTTTTTCATTGGATACCCGACTATGTGGTGAGTATTATATTCATTAGTACCATTAAATGGAGAATCGCCAAACGACATGGAAAAGTTGTCAGATAGAGAGTTAGTAGTTGTAAGGGGGATCAGAGGAAAAATGTAGCCAAAGCAAAGGTTTTCGTATTGGAAAAATGAATACGTAGAATAACTGCAGAGTGAGCTTGAATCTTAATCTTAACTAAAGATCACGATAGGGAAAAAGCGATAACGAACCTAACCTGAAATTATAATTAGGATAATAACGAACTTACCCTGAAGGAGAATAATTTGAGTGATACGTTTGTATAAATCTTAAATATATTTAACTTCGCGTAATTTTAGACGTTAAAGATACTATAAATACATGAGCGGTCTGAAAAGTTTCCGACATTTCGCCATTTCTCGACAGGTTTTCTGAAAATTTCTGAAAATTTTCCGAAGATTTCCGAAAAATATGGGGTCGGAAACTTTTCAGACCACCCTCGTAGAAAATAAGAAAATATGTCGTAATTAGGTTTTATTTTTTTGCCAATTTCATCGCTACACGATATTTGAGCGTTCATTTACTTTAGGATTTTGATTGTATGCGTTTTTTACGTTTGATGTAATATAATGTGTGATTAAATTTGGTAAAGCAAAAGGGAGAAACAGTAAAGAATAGCTGTGAAGAATCAGAAAAAAAGGGGTTTAAACAGATATATTACGTCGAAAACTACAAATTCTTGTACGCTTCAAGTTACAGAAACAACAAAAATTCAATCAAATTCCAACGATGACGAATATTTGCATATGTAAAAGGGGTAACACATGGTATATTAACATGTGCGGTATGGGATGTGTAATAACATATGTCTGAGAGAGAGTATTTGGCTGTTGAGCATACAAGGCCCCCTTCTCATCACTTTAATGTTCCGACTCCCCTTTCGACACCAATCACTTCCCCGAAGGGATTTTCAAATTTAATACGATGTGTTCAACCACCGCACACGCCGTCTTCGGCCCATTTCTGCATTCTTCGTGTATTTCCAACTTCGGAAGAGATACGCCGAGGATATTAATCGGGGAACGAACTTTCCTGTGGAACTGGGGTGGGTTAAGTTTGCACATTTTTCTGCTTCTAGCGACGTATTTCATTGAGAGATCGAAAAATATGCATTAATAGTAGGATACGCCTACACAATTGAATATTCAGAAGAAACAGAAATATATGAATGAGTAATACTCCTTTTATCGTTTCTTACCTATATCTTACCTATAAAGTTTGCGAGCTTGGTATCTGTAAACTTACTTAGGCTCGTAAAATTAATTTATTTTTCTTTTAATTTTTTATTAAATTTCCCTTTTAACTTTCTTTCAGATTTTCTTTTAACGTCACTCTCATTTTTTTCTTTTAATGTTTAAAATATTCTTCTATTTTTTATTTTTTATTGTTTCTTTTAGTTTTTTATGTTTATTTTAATGTTTAGACATTCAAGATTTTTCATTTATTCCTTTCACTATTCAACTTATTTTTCTTTGATATTTATCAATTTATTACTCGAAAAACATCAATTCATTGGATAACCATGTTGAGGGACCTAACAAGCACAAGCACAAACACTAGAGAAAAACCTGTTAGCAGATACACAGGATCTTAACTTTGGTAAACTAGCCCGCTATACATTCCACCACCGAGATCGGCTATGACCAAGAGCATTTCTTAGGGAAAAATGAAGACAGCAATAAAGAACGCTCCTGAAAAAAACTTTCTAGCTCGCTCGAACTACAACTTCAGGTTGGTTTTTCTTTTAATTTATATTTTAGTTTAAAAAGAGAAACGCAAGCTCAAACGGTGTTACATATTTTCTAATTCCCCAAGCTTTACTCCACATTAATGAGCTAAGTAAATGACTTGGTAACTAAACAAAAACCTCGTGTTCTATATCAATACGTGGTTTTCAGTGAATAGATTTAAATTTACGTCCCATTCTTTCAGGTTCATTCACGGATATTATAGCTTCTATCGTATCTCGATGAACATTTCGGTCATTTCTTGGTTTAAATCTCCTTGAATGACGTTCGGCATTTGAACAATGGACTGAAACTCCTCATTATCAATTAACTATGTATGGAAAATTAATTAATTACCTGCAAGTGTTTTGGAAGTACTCTTGATTTATCCATATAAATTATAAAATAAACCTTACCTTATAAACCACCTTACCTAATAAACCACCTTATAAAATCTCTACTTTCCTGTAAAACGCACCCTGGTTTTCAAAATAAATTTTTGGTGAAAAAAAATCGTCTTAAATTTGGGTATTTACATTATAACGAACCTACCTGTGAATCATTTTAAGCTGGGAATTGTTTTAGTCACTAAGATGAATAGAAGAGGAATTACAAAACTAAATATAACTATGCCAAAGATGTTTTGTAATCCTGCTTCAGAATATTCGCAACTAAACTTTTGGTGATATAGTTATATTTTGAGAGGAGCGATTCGTTTACGTGTATTTTACATCCCTGGCTAAGATATTGGCTGAAGCACTTGTCCCGATTTTTTGTCCTTAAATAGTTGACCACGGTCTCGGATACCCTACGTGGATGGCACCCTGGGCATCGAGGAAATAACCCGTTATTTTTCCCGAGTGAAAACCAAACCCGAACTGAAACTCCTGAACCTCAGCAGAAACCGTTATTTCCTCCGTTCTGATTTTTGGTTTCCAGCAATAGAAATTTTATTCAAGTCGGAGGAAGGTTTACTAAGGATGAGTAACTAACTATCACTAAATTTTAAAAGATAGACATATGACGAAATTTAAATTATTTTTTTTAGACTCTAGATTAACGAGAAAAATTATTATACAACATGACGGTTGGAGGTAAGATTTGGTGGTGCTCCATCATAATTACAGAGAAATTAACTCACTTATTAGTCCACAAACCCACAGTTTCCATCTAGTTTCACGAGAATATTACTCTGTAACGAAATCTAGATCGATTTTATTAAAAGTATTTGTAGACTAAGTGAGATTTTATTTCCCTGTGATTGGTAATCAAGTTAAATAATAAAACAATCTTTCAGAACGATATAATACTACAGATATTGGAAGGAAAATTACCGGATTGACGTTGGTAAAGGTGGAACTGGAACGGAACCGATATTTGATTTTTTCGTTGAATCGTAACGATAACCGGAGCGAATGTTTCCTGATGGCCATTCTTGCAATCGTGGATCCATTATTTAGCTCGAAGTAGGTTATCCCACCTCTGTGTCGGAGTGGTGGTAAAATGTTAGTCTTCCAACACCAAAGTCCCTGGTTCAAGTTCTGGTATCCAGAATTTTCCGGTTATGATCTTCATTTTCGTCCATTTTTTGGTACCTTGCTGAAATTTTCTCGGATGTTTGGATGCTGCAAAGAACAAATAAATAAAATTAAAGGCAAATATCAAGGGAAACTGAATATATGTTAACTTAACAAGGTATTTTCAAAGTATTGTAAATGCATTGTTTCAAAGCAAGTCGGAATGATGGGGTGAATTGAGTATCTTATATTAAAATTAGTAAGTTTATTCTGTTTGTAGTTAGTTAGTCCGTATCTTTTAAATGTATTCTTTTCTGTATTTCAAGCTTTTGGTGTTTAAATTGTCTCATTTTATTTTATTCTTTATTCTGCTCTGTTACTTACATTGTTTCCTTTTCTATTTTTCACTTAGATCTCGAGGGTTTTTCTCACCCCTTCTATGCGGGTGTACTCACGTAATGTAGGTGTTTTCTTCGTCAATCTTTACTTTCAAGGATTTTTTTCACTGCACTTTTGCTTCAATAAATAATTGTACATATTATAATGACATTCAGGTCTATGTGGAAGCCCAAATGGGCCAAACAACGCCAATAAGGGGTCAATTTATCTTTCTAACTATCTGAAAGGAAAGACAGCGATGGAATACGAGGAAATATGGGATGGAAAGTCATTATAAAGAGAGACGCTAAAGCATGAGAAAAGGCATAGATGGAATAAATACAGGAATTGGCGGAGATTTCCAAGGCGACGAACCGGAAGCTAATACGGACTAATATCAAGGAACGTTCCGCTTACGTGTATATGAGAGAAGGTTGAAATCAATTAGTGGTTACTCTTGTGTGAATCATAAATATTCATTCCATCAGCAGCAGATTCTCATAGTGTTCCTTCGAGTGAACATCAGCAGAATTTATGATCCTTCGCGACATTTATCGATGGCAGTGCGGTCTGGAAAATACTAAAGTCACACTTGGGCTGGAAAAAGGATGAATTGATATTTGAAAATGAACTAGTCCTCAATTTCACCTCATTAGTATATCCAAATCAGTTTGAATTTACTCTGAACAACTCAAATTACAACCCAAAGCATAACCTCGTCTCTGTTTTTAACTATTCAGTTATATACCGTATACTTTTGTTAATATATCGATTAAGATCACCGGTTGTGTTTTACTATGGCGAATCATATAGTCGAATAATACGCAAGTTGTGTTCAGAAAAAGTATGTTTAATGTGGAATCAGTATTATGCGACCCACTTAGTGTTTCGGCCGATCCGATAATGAGAGTGAAATATGAGAAATTTATGTTGAGAAAAGTCGTATTAAGGAGTCATTCTTTCCGCGAACGATAAACGATAAAAACATGCAGAAGTGCGAAAGTTCGGTTTGAAAGTTTAGTTTGAACCGTTCTTTTTTTGCTCCGAACATTGTAATAATATATTTATATATTTTATATTTATATTCTGAAATTCTTAGAATTACTTCTAGCTTTCTTCATTTACACTAAATCGCAGTAAATTTTAGAGTAAAATAAGTTGCAGTTAGTTGCAAGTCGTGGTTACACATATTTAGGAATCCTTCTTCCAATCACAGGTAGGTAAAAATATTCATTCATTATAAATAACGGTTTTCAGTTTCGAGTTCAAAATTCTCTTTTTTTTTCGGTTCTAGTTTGGTTATCACTAAGACAAAAATCACGTATTTCTTAGTTTCGGTTTTCGGTTCGAATTCTTGGTCCAGTATTCACTACGGTAGAGCAAAAAGAAAGAAAAGTTTCAGCAAATTCCTTTTACTATCCTTACTCCTGATATATGCCAAAAGGTGGCTTGGAGGGTATTATAATGGGTATAAAATGTACACTTTCCCCCAAGCACTTCTTGAAAGCTTTCATTATTTATAGTTAAGATAGTATATAACATCTTAAGAAAAGCGGTTCAAGTCGTTTCCGCCGCATTCATCCAACGCCGTACGCATGGGACATTCCTCAACTCCTGAAGATCATTCCCCTGTAATACCCACATTTGGTAAGGTGGTCTCCCTCCTTAAGACGCTCCCCTCTAGAGCAAATAGTACTCATCCCCCATTACCTCAGCCCCCATTTCCCGCTTAAACAATCTTAGCAAAAACATTCGCATGCCGGTAGTAATTTGGTAAGGCGGGAGTTGAATTAATGGTTTTCCTTCCTTCCTCCCCAGGATGTCCCCTGCAGTTCCTCCTTGGCCACCTTCCAGCCTCTCCCCTCTTCCCCGGAGGAAACGGAGATGCTATGGATGGCTGCGGAATCAAGAGATTCTCCTACAGTTCAAGATCATTTGTACGTACTTATTTCAGACGCCGAATTTATCAGGACGACCTTTAAGTAGGGTTTCCGTAATGGAAGTCCGTCCACCACGGATTTGCAGTTTATCATCTCCCGGCGTTATACGATAAGTGTACGGAAATGAAACCAAAAGGGTAAAGTCAGGAATACTCGAAAAGATAGACTTCTTCTCTCGATTTCTAAACATTTCAAATGTATACAAACAGGATATGGTGTGTATAACAGTGGGTGTTAAACAACGACAGAGGCCCAGAATATTATAATGTATATTACTGCGTAGGTTTCCACGGCGTTGGTTAGATGCTGATTTCATTATGATTTATAGTGTTGGAGGTTAACTTTAACTTTTAGCTTAACTCTGGGACACAGTACAATAAAATTGTTAACAAAGAAAAGAATGACTACAAAGCACCAGTAATTTACTATGTGATCATGATTTCAAACACTGCTTTCTTCAAAGCACTTCAAAGTGCTTTTTAGTAATTTTTTCTTAATAATGGAGCCCTACCACAAAGTCGAGGCCCAATGAGTAGATTTGATAGATAATCCTTAATAGTAATTAATTAAAATAACTGTTAACTAAGCTTCCAGATTGAGGGGTATTCATATCTTAACCCTATGGTTAACTGCATTAAGGGTTTAAACAGACAATATGGCGGATAAGAATAGGTGAATAGTTTAAATTGGTAAACAGCTTTATGATATACTCCATGCCGCATTCCTGTAACTAGTATTAACGCCTAACCTTCAACTTAATTGACATGAAGATCTGACTAGACGTTTTGATACCGATTCAAATGTGTTTTACTTGTATTTTTGGAAGCTCAACACCAAGCCACTCTACAGCGCCAGCATTACTCGTGTATGTGCGAAGTACTAAACCACTATTTTTACCATTTTCGGAACTAGTGCTGCCATCTAGTCAAAAAGTGCTTAGGCAAATTTTTTACTGGCCGTCGCAGATAAGATTATCGGAATATGGGAAGAATCTCTGTGCACTACATCTTCGATATCAAATACCTGAATGAGTGTGCTGTTCATGTCGAAATGTTAACTTCGAAGGATATGGGTACACTTTGTTACGATATTCGTGATGGTTACCTCAAAACATTTCAGTAACTATGCTGTTATTTAAGTTTTTCTTCGGAGTATTTTCGAGTAATCATTGGTAATAGATTCTCTTTGATTAAGTGAAGGAATTACAGGATTTTATTCTTTGAATATATTCAATCGATGCGACAATGTTTTCTAATTCTCATTCTTTCAATTCGAAGATGTTTCAACTAAAATTACGTTTTGTAAATGAAATATAAAAAATATTAATTTTAAAATTGCATTATTTTTCTTTTTAATCGTGGGCAACTTATTTATCAGTCGACACCAAGAGTTAAAAAGTCTAGGATTCTAGGATTTTGGAAATATTATGTGTATATGAGTACTGTATTGGATTCATTTTCACAAAAAATTCGCTGAAATGATATTCTTTACTTACTGCACGTTAATTCCATATCCTCTTTCAAGTGCGCGTAATCAACATTTTTTCCATCCCATTTTTAAACAACTATTTTTATATTCCATATTAGGAGAACCTGCTATTCCATATTAGAACCTGCTATACTCTTATATGGAATTGAGTGGACATCTAACATTTTCTTAATCCCTTGTAATACATTTGACTTATCTATGAATTACCTTCCTGGTACCTCCGGGAGGTCAAAGATTTAGAAAATATTTTCGAGATACAATTTAAACTATTCAACTTGGCAATAAAAGGCATTTTCTATAAGTAATCCATATTCGGTATCCTTACCCTACCTTAAACGATACGTCCTTTTTGTTTAGGTTATTACAAATGATATTTTCTAGGTATTCCCTTCCAGACTTTTGGGGAATGGTGATTAAAGTTTCTCTATATTTAATCCCCTCTGCATTATAATTCACGTGAATGTGCTGCTTTCAAGACTGTATTTGTGTAAAGAGCTTACATGAATAAAAAATAAATAAAATTTACAATCGTTGGCTTCTTATGGAAATGCATCATGGTGAAGAAGAGAACCATTGTACTTGTACATACTTGTCTCACAGTATGTTTATTGGAACAAAAATAAATAATAAAACACATGATTAGTTTCAGCGATTGATCGCCTTGATGATGGCGATCTAATCTAATTCAAAGTACCACTGCATAAGAAATGGCATAACTGTTTGTATAACAATGGTGAGGTAGATGTTTATCATCAGTGTAGCTTATAATCGCTGGCCGGACATCGTGAAATGGCATAATAAAGGTAAAGAAATACTTTGTAATTATCCACACTATCTAATTCAAAAACGGAAGCGACCAGTTTCGACTTCGCTATGTTCTAGTTTGCCTAGGAATAATAAAAAATTTACATCTTCATTAATCATCATAGGTTCAATCAAAGATGTATAGTTAGTAGGAATAGATCAAGGAAACGGTTCATGGATAGCGAGAGAGAGAGAACGTGGATCTGAGAAAGTATCAGAGAATCGGAATGAGTGTAAATAGGACTCCTTAATCGCATTCATGATGAATGATAATGGGGCAGATAAGTGAATGGAAAGAATTACCACGGCGTCGAAATTAGAGAGTTTTCAAAGGGAAGTTTCGCAGGTCCGACAGCCTTTTTTATCTCAGCCAAGGATTCCGCGGGTATTTTAAGAAAATAAAGGAGGAAATAATTGCGGAGGGCCACAGTGGCTCGGAGGGAAGGTCACGTGATCACATCGATAGAGCGGACGCAGGCGCCGTGAGGGGGCTCAATACCCAGCCCATGGTTTGTTTGGGTTCGCCACACTTCCCCTTTGGTTTCCGTCCAACCATTTGCATTCGCCCGTCTTATGGACTCCACACTGGAATTCTTTCATTGAGGCGCATGATGAAGCTGTGGGATTGATATGAGAGAATAGGGAATGTAAATGCATGAAAATAAACATTTGAAATACTGAAGAAATGGAAGTGGCTGAGGTGGGACGCCAATATAGAATGGACGTCATACAGAGAAGAGACATAATCCATAGATATACCGAAACGCCACTTATTTATTTACAGTAAAACACATTTAAGAAGCTCCCGCTGAAGATGCGGACTTTTTAATCACGTACTTTTGAGTAAGCTTGTTAAACACATAAAAAGTTGTATTTTTGCTCATATCCTTGAAATCTACGATATTATAAGAATGTTTTCCCATCTGTACTGTCTAATGGTGCATGGTGCACGCGATGCCAAAAATGGCTCGCAGAGTTTATGTATAGACGTAGAAGTCAGTAAGCTAGATTCGACGCTTCATTTTAGAAAATTGGAATATTTCATAAACTAATTATACTGCGGAATATAGAGTAGAACTCGTATAAGACGCTCCCGCTTAAGACGTTGTCCTATTCAATACACGATTTTCTCCCGGTCTATTTTACACGAAATACATCGTAAAATACCGATTAAAACGCCCTGATTCCCGCATAAGACGCGGAATTTTCCCGTCCTCAGATACATTGCATACCATTATAGCCAATTAATCGCCTCATTCGATAGACATAATTTTTTTTACATCATTATATATAAGCGTGAGAGAACGACACTGTATCTCTAGAATCGTTTCTTGTGAATTTCTTCTTACCTTTATTTAATTTCTCCTTACCTTAGATTCTTAGGATTACCGACTTTCAGGAATCACCCAATGCGCATTTCGATAACCATGCTGTCACCCTCAGCGGTTAAACGCAGAATTTTGAATGATAGTATGGCAATCAAAATGCTCAGAGTGGACTTGAGATACACTAAACATATAAAACTCATTTTACTAATTTATCGCTTAAAAATGACGATAAATAAGTTTTATGATCCGATTCTACACTTACGTCTTGAAAAATATATTTTAAGCTCTCTTGGCAATAAAACGATTTACCTCCATTTGGAAATTGTCTACATCTGCCTCTGCTGTGTTCGGAATCCGCTCGCTAATAAAAGGAAGAGACTTGCTCATTCCATCTAAAATGCAGAATGGCTATTCTTCCGAGAAGTTGAGCCCAATCATATTGCATTTATTTTAGGTAATTATAATCGTTTAAAATTACGTTCTTGTTGATAATCCCTTACAGTTACTTACCCTTGAAGTGATGAAAGAGCACATTGAAATGTATAGTGATGCGAGAAAGAAAACAGGTTACTGAACAAGGAAGTTTACGCCGTCGAATATTACAGATGGAAAAAATTAAATGTAAAGCACTTAATCCACCATGGTCTAGTGCCAAATAATATTTTCTTTTGCATTATAACCGGATATGCATTGATATTTATAATAAAGACGCACTCCGTCTGCATATTTGAAAGCGTCATAGTTTTAGGGAATCGTTCCGATTGCGTAGCAGCCCGTGTATCACCGGCGGTATAAGATTCAGGGGCAATTATTATTCTCCGAATTTCACGACACCATTTCATCTTTTATGATCTCGATCAATTTCTTTACATATGAAAAAATTCAAAATCAGTAAATCATCTATCAATATCATTACCAAGGTTGTAAATATAGCTAAGAATAGAACAGGACAAATCACGCAACCTTAGGTCACATTAATCATGTTGGAAATATTATCATATATAACACGCAGTTCTCTTTCCGATAAGAAATCTACCGCCAAGTTTATTACTTTCTTGTGAATTTATGATGTGGAACTTTTTTCAAGGGGCTTTCTGATACCTAAAAGCAGGGCATCGAACCTGACGCGAATCGAAAATGGAAAAAATGATTTTTTCCGGAGTGCAAATAGTATCCGACCCGTAAAATTCTTGAACTTGAACCGATCCAGAAATTGTTACGCTTTCTGTTCCAACTACCGTCTCGTATTCTCATTATGAGAATTGGCAGTTATATTTGATAAATGTATTTTAAATGGGAAATAGCAACTCACTGATTTACATTTAAATTTCAATAACTGAATTTACTCTTTGATAATTTCTTTAGCACCAGAATTTTTGTGCTCCGAAGAGTTTAATATTATATCCTTCTAAAAGACTTTTTTAAATCTTTTTTTTTCTTTTTCTACCTTTTTACATTTACATCGCATGAGGCTCAATTTTAGAATAAAAATTAGTAAAGTTAGTTCCAAAGTCTTCGTTATGCTTGATTAGAAAAATCCTAATCCAATTAAACATTGAAATTGAAATTAGATTGAACATTGTTTTTACGATTTTTGGTTTCAGTTCAAGAATTTCAATTTTCGATTCGGGTTCTGTTTCATTCTGGCGAAAAAAAAAACAATTCTTTCGGCTTCAGGTTTCTTTTCGGTTCCGGTTCGATGCACTGAATTCATTTGAATTTATGATACGATCTGTTGAGATTTATAATGTGTTATGGGGTTTCGGGGAACCTTATTGAAATCATAATAATTATTATTGCATCAAAAATTTAATAATAATAATTTTTATTAACTTCATTAATCATCACATAAACATTAATTATCTTATGACGTTATTCACTGTCTCTGTCCTTGAAACCTACAGAATGTACAATATTAATTAACCCAAAGAATACATACATATAATTAAAGAGAGAGAGTTGAACGCGTCACTGATCTCTCGAAAATTAGTTCGCTTATTTAGACTGAAAGTATTCCGGGAAAGCATTCTATATCGCCTAAGTAGTCCACAATAACGATTTCATCACCAATATAAAGATTCGCCCAAAAGTCCAATTCATCCAACTTATTCATCGGAGAGGGAATTAAATGGACCGTCTTAATGTGATTAAAAGAGAGGCGAAACGTATTTCATTTAATTATAATCAACCTAAGCGACGGAGAAAATCGGACTACAAGAAGGAGATTAACATCTCGGAAAAAAGGAGTCAAAATGGCGGAATACACCATTTGACTCGGGAGTGGCCAATTTGACGGTCGCCGCCAAAAAGACATTTTACATGGAAATGCGTTCGGGAGAAGAAAACAGGGAAGCAACAAGGAAATAAAGCAACGGAAGGAAGAATGGGGAGGAAAGCCGTAAAATATTCGGGGAAAAGATGAAGAGCAAGTAGAGCGAAATTGAATTGCGATAATTAAATGCATTTGGAAGGAGGAGGATGTAAATGAGTCGGCGGTACGGGAGTTTGATGGGGCAATAGGGAGATTTGAGCGAGAGATAGGATAAATTGAGTGAAAGAAGAGTTTGTTATGAAAGTGTCCCGATTTGCATTCGAGAGGGGAAAGGAAAGAAGATGGAGGGAAGATCGACTGCGGGAGGGCATAAATTCCGTCGGTTGAGGAAAGAAATGGACAAATATTCTCATGAAGACTAACAGAGCAAATGAAACTGTATTATAGTACACGGGCGATCTGATCACTACAAAAGAGAACATCTACAGGCATATGATAACTGTCCAAGATCTGATATATTCACGAACCTGGAAATCTTTTCAAATAAAAACGGACTTGAAAAGATCTGACGGGACCGGAAATCGAACCCAGGTGCCATATTTACCCATGCTTATAAACTTCCCAAACTGTTTGAGAAAATTTTCTGGCTGGATAGCTTAATTGGCTATAGCAGCCTTCCGAATAGAGAAAAATCCCGGGTTCGATTCCAGTCCTGCCACACTTTTTTCCTAGTCCGTTTTTCCTAGGGATTTTTTCCTGGGTGCTCAAATATCTGTACAAAGGTATCCTTACCCTTTCCATAGCTAGTTAGAGTATGATGTGTACTTTTCCATAAAAATAGTTTTTTCCGAAATACCGGTTTCGATATAATATCATCGTCAGGTTCTAAACTCTAAACTAAACCATCCATCGATCGTACTTATCCTTTTCATCTATATTTTCAAGATTTTTGTTAACTATTTTGTTTTATATTAATACCCCACAAGTCAACATAGAAGATATGGTAGGGGTATGACAATACCAAACTCCCTATTAACTACTTGTTTTCTGCATGCTATACTATCTAGAAAAGGAGATCAATAATAGCTCTCCGTTCTCGCTATAATCTCACGAAATTTTTTTGGCGTCCGGCCTCAAAAATCGCGTTCGCTGAGCATGGAAGTCAGAATGTCATTATTTAAATCACTACTTAAAAAATTTTCGAATAGTTTGTACTTATACCCCTCTTTTATCTCTTGAGATCGCTAGGTTTTACTATCCTTGTGAGGCTCCCAGCCAAGGGTCTTGATCAACTCTGATATACTGTCATCGAAACTACAGTCTACTTAGACGAAAAGAGCCGGTCTATGTAGTATAGGTTCCATGATAAAACCTTCTCATGCGGATTCAACGTTTCCTCGACTGATCCCTGAATTTAAATCGCCTAACAATTGAGTTTATTTTCCACTTACCCTTTCCCTTGTGTCGTATTTTCAATTACTTTCTTCGGCCATCCTTCCCCTTGGAATATCAGAACAACCCATTTTCTTTTCTTCCACTTTATCTCTTCATTCCAAACCCTTTCTTTCTCCACGATATACTGCACACCCTCATTTGTTTTGATTCGTCGGCCTTTTGATTCACTCCTCCACTAGAGTCCAAATTTCACACCCATTCAGCTAAACACTTCATCCTGGGCATACTACGTGTCTCGAAGCCCTCTTTACTTGACTACCGCTTCACATCTTATCTAGTCAAATCTATGCATCTATATCTAGCAATATATGGAGGTTACTGTAGCTCAGGTCCAGGTACAAATCTTCTAGTTTTCCTCGTTTTACTTTAGTTTCTGGGAAACGTTTGTCACAGTTTACCCTGATAAAATACCATTTAAATCTCATTAATAGTTTTTAAATGTCTAAAGAACTAGAAAAAAATAAAGTTATCAAACAGGTGATTGATAGAAAGTCCCCGGTTACTTCTCAAATTTACTACTAAACCATAATATTTAACAATTTTTTTCTGTTTGATCATAATTTTCGCAAATTTTAATCGAAAACCATGATCCACCGTGATACTTTCAACATAAGAATCATCACTAAATTTCCTTTGTTTTGGCAATACATTCAAAAGTATTGTAGACTTACCATTAGCTTAGATAGTTCATAAGAATAACATAATAGATATATATTTTCCAATTAATTAAGTTTATTCATTTTTCACAGGAAAATTCAAGGTTATGATAATAAAAATAATATATTTATTGTGCTTAGAGGAGTACCTATAAGAACAAAAAACTAATTACAATAAAGTGTCAGTTCATGAAAAAAATTATTGCAGAACAGTACTATGAGAAGGAAATCAGCATAAATTCTATGGCTGTTACAAATAAGAATGAATTTAGAAAATATGTAAAAAGGGAGAAATTAGAAGTATGAAGATACAAAAATAATCATAATTGAAAAACAAACAAGTGAATGACTTATGTTTAAAAGATTGCGTCGAGGTGGAGTTTTAAAATGGACGGATAAAAACCTTAAGTTTAAAAAATATGAGGCAGTTATTAAGAAGGCTCTAAGATAGATATTTGTGAGCAAAATGGGACAGGTTGGGTAGTGAGGAGAGGAACAAGTTTTGAAATTTTATGAAACACACATTTTATGGGCGAAGAAATCCAAAATATATTTCGGTAGCAAGTTTCGGAATAAAAGGAGCACAAACGCTTATATTTTCTACGCAAATCTGGTTTAAGCCACTTAAGTTCCCTGCGATAAGAAGATACATGATCATCTTCTCCGAAGATCTTAGTGCTTCCGAAGATGATAATGTTTTCCGAGGAAAGGATTTGATTTTCAGCTAAAAATAAGAGTGTAAGAAGCAGTCTTTCCGTGCGAGTGATGCGTAGCAAGGGAGATGCATTTGTTGATGAGAATGGAGAGGGAAGGTACTTTGTCGCGACAGTTAAGGCGATGTTTTACAGATGGCAAGGGAAGAAGGCACTCTCGGAAGGGGAAAACAAAAAAAGCGAAGGGGGAATCTTGATACGGAGTAATTGAACGCCCCCTGTTGGGAGAAAAGCACTCCATTCCGCCGAATTTTTCAAATAGCTCCCCTAATTGGTCCACCAGGAGAAATCTTCCTCCTCCGAATTCACATCGATTCCGAGAAGAAAATATCGAAATGCGGTCTCAATTCGCATTAAGATTTGGATTCCAAGAATGCGAGAAAGGAAAATAAAAGCAGAAGGGTATGAAATTGGATAGGAAAATGATTCTCGTTTGAAGAAGAATTTCCGAAGGGCCATAAACGAGTCGAT
This sequence comes from Pachydiplax longipennis, assembly GCA_036926295.1. Taxonomy (NCBI): domain Eukaryota; kingdom Metazoa; phylum Arthropoda; class Insecta; order Odonata; family Libellulidae; genus Pachydiplax; species Pachydiplax longipennis. The sequence continues at coordinate 4,087,781 of JAVFKF010000003.1, forward strand.
ATTCCCAGGACGTTTGACTTAAAGAAAAGATGGTTTGATATCAAAATATCTTTATCTGATTATTACAATGTTTGTATCTTTGATTTGCGTTTCCTTTTCTTAATAAAGGCTTTTATAATTCAAAAGCTACTGAGGTATGAGTGATTCTGAGTAATGGCATCTTTATCATTCTTTATTGAAATCCGCAGTAGCATTATTTATGGTGCCATTGTGCAATGCGTGCCTGGATTTTTCCTATAGCATCCGGATCTCTTAAATAAACAAAGTAAAACTATCTCACTCCTCATCTTTCTCGTTAAATATCATTCTCTCCTGAAAGGTATTTGTAGCTCATGGTGGAGGGATTGAGGGTTCAAATTTTTATTTTCGCTGATCCCACTACAGAAAGTGATCAACTTAGAGTCTCTTACAGCTTATTATTAAAAAAAATAATTCGTTACAGATGGGCTGATATTTCCGTGGCGACGTCATTGTTAAAATTAAGATCACACTACCCTAATACAGTAGTTCACCATTGAAATTGTCTAGCTGCAAATACAAGTCTTACAAACTTCGAATAGCAACGATATTTTATTACAATACAGAGATCTCTTCGATACAACAATAAGCTATTACGATCCAGAAATCTAAATACAACTATATACCATTATACATATATCTACCAATAACAACAATAGGCGAGAACAATAAGGAAATCTCCTAGCTATAGTAACGCATAAATCTCCGAGCTACTACAGTTCGCTATCATAAAATTGCACTTTGCTTTGCTATTATACTTATGATTATTTATTGTTTATTAGTGTATTATTATATATTGCTACAAAGCTAAATTACTCAGCACAAAATTATCTAATATCAACTACCCATCGCTCCATTTCCTTTACATTTCAGGCATAGATTAGGGAACATAACGTTTGAAGTGACACAAGAAAGTAAGTGTTATTGAAAGCCAAATAATGTGAAATACGATGAAGAGATGAGTGATCTGATGATAGACGAAGTGATGAAATGAAGCGGATACAATCCTGTGGAAAAGATGCATAATCTGCAAAATGAATGAAAGTATGAGAAGTGCGTATGTGTTTGATTAGGAAAGTTTGAATTCGTAGAAGAATACGGAGCAGTAATAAAGGGACATAAGCGTGCTAATTATGAAATTGCATTGTTTAGTATGTTTCGTGAGAATAATGCGAGACGATACACCTAAAATGAGGTTGGATAAAAGTTACATTAGGGCAGCGTGGTCTTCCGAATACGGTTCTTCCCAAACTTTAATATTTGTGAATTGGGCTTCCGCGTGGATATAAACAGTGAGTTGGACAGAGTGCACTGGAGAGAGAATATCGACTTGGAGTGCAAAGGCAACATGGCGGAGAGCGCAAGGGGCGATTGGAATGGGGTGAAGAGCGTGGATTTGGGCGAGCCGCAAGATGGAGCCATCTCGAGTCCACTTCACGGTCCAGCTCTCCTCCCACCTAATCACGGATTATACCCCTCCAAAGCACGCGTGCCTACTGCTTAATTTCTCATTTGCTCAAGTACTGAGCGTCACTCGCACTGGGGCTTCGGATTAAACTGGTTCAAAAAGATGGGAACGGTCTATCCACACCTAGCACCAATCATGTGTATGTATTGTACACACATACACATGATACTATGTACACTATAGATGCTCTATAAACACGCTATATTTACACCAGAAGAAGAAGTGGTATTGTTAAAAGTGCTTCGACAGCTGAGGTCATTCTGCACGTACGCTCCCAACGGGAATCGAACCCGGGACCACTTTACACATTTTATGTACACCACAAACACATTATATATATATATGATACACACGTGCACACACACACACACACTATATACAACCTATATACTCAATATATATACACTATATATTGTTGTAAATATAAGCATGTAATTCATCACGAAAAGCTGTATTTTGTTACATATTGACTTTTTCACTGTTATTCTATACATACTGATTTTTTTTTATTGCCATTGAATTTTACTTCTATTTCTGGATTTTCCTGACACAATAAAAAATAAATGAATGCTCCTGTGGTATGTTTAAAACGGTCATTTCCTTCTGATTTCTATTGTAGGTGACGTATTGCAAAGTGTCCTGCCATTGATTTAATTTTATGTTTTTCTGTTATATTAATGCTCTTTAGATTTCCGTGTTATATTATACATCTGTTAGCTTTTACTATCAGTAGGTTTCTAAATGAAGTAGTTGAAGAGAGACTAGTGACTGAAAAATATTTAATGCAAGAACTAAGACGTGACAAATTTAATGGAATAGTAATAATATTATCATGAACATATTGAAAATATTGTATAATTATATACAATAATATTAATATACTGTTAAGTATACTATCACTAATAATTGTAGTAATTAATATGATAAGTATTTAACATACTGATTTTATTATTTTTAATCATTATATATAAACAATATTATCATACAATTATGTTAACAATAGCTGATTTTAAAATTGATTGAAATACAAGGATCAGTTTATAGAAAGAGAAAAAATAATTCGTATAACATTTTCATTAAGGGGAACTAAATTATACCTAAAAAACATTCTCAAACTCAAATGGTAGATAATTATTAATTGCATTGAACTGTACGTAACTTTCAAACATAGCATACATGCGTAGAAAACAAAGTATAATAGAGATCGCAAATATTCTTACCTAAAACAGTGCCAAACGTGAAAACGCGATGTTAAGAATCCACACCATTATTTGCAGTGTCACTTCTCTTTCAACATTTCCGAGATGTGATGGCTCAAACAGCTAATGAGCATGCATAAAAGGCCGTAAGTGCGATATGAGAGAAATCGATTAATCGATCCTCGAATCGATTCTAATTGTGAGTCGAATGGATCTTCAGATACACTTCCGTGGTTCCGCGGTAGATAGCGGCGTGTAAGAATCGGAAAAAGATAATGTGAGAGAAGAGCGTGCACATATCGATTCTCTAATTGCGAAAAAAGAAAAGAGAGAGATGACTTCCGCAAAGGGAAAGTCGGTGAGAATGCATTTCCATCTAAATAGCGTGGGAGTGGTGAATTAGGAAGTTATTAGATGATGAGGTTCTTAGGTAATGGAATAAATCTGAAAAAGTTTTAATGATAGACGCTTTTAACGTTCGCTCTTCATTAATAGTTTTAACAATGGTATCCATAGATGTAACTGCTATTTTTCTGTTTGTTTTCTTTTCTCAGAATGCACGACTTTTCCTTTCATCTATTAAAATACATAAATGTGAACAGTTTTTCTGTTTAATATCGTCCGGCGTCAAATAAGATATAACATTATTCAAAAGACTTTGTAAGGCGAAATTGAAACCAGGAAGAACCACCAACCAAATTAACCGATTCTCCAAAAATTTGCCGAGAAAACTTTTTTCGTAGAAAAGAAAAATCCATGTTACGTGGTCCGAAATGATATAGAGAGTAAAGAGAAATAGATGTTAAAGCAAATTGGTTCTAGGATTAGTTTCTTAAAGTCTATAAATGAAATAGAGTGCGGGCACCTCCTATTACTCCCAAAAGGGTTACATATTTCTATGTTAAATAAATAAATATGTAGATATAAAGATAATTAAATAAGATAAAAGTATCCCATTATTTCATTCAATAAATAGAGGAGGGGGGGATTTCTTTGTTGAAACAAACAATCCGTGGCAAAGCGTGACGTATGAAGAAATGTGACTAAATGAGAACTGAAGTAAACTTTACATGCATTTAGTACGAAATATACGAAGGTTATAAAGTTATTACGAATACCTATACGTCTATGTGATTGTGCGTCATTAAAATAAACAACAACGTAAACAAGTAAAAAACTGCTTAATTGAAAAAAGCAAGCTATGGAAACTCCTTAGCTTCTTTTAATGAAGCTTAATAGCAAACCTGGAACTTAATTTGCAGAAAAAAAATTCCCAAAACAGGATTCGAACCACTGAGGATGAAATTTTGGATCAATCTTCGGAAATATTGGAAATTTGGACACTCTAACCACTCGGCCATTTGGATGAGTGAAAATGAGAATTTAATTTTAAAATTTTATTTAACAAAAATTTTGGATAAGTAGACTACTGCGTGCCTAATATTTACAGATAATATGACAAATACATTTACATTAATGCTTGACATTTTGACGAGGTCTTTTGATAAAATCAGATGTATGCAGTAATGGTAGTGCATTTTTCTATACATTTTATTCATTTCCGTTATTTATGATGGGGAAATTCACTAGTATACAATAAATATCATCCACAAATTCTAGCATAATAATAAGAATAAACTACATCCTTTTTAGTCTAACCTAATTGAATAGGATGAATATTATTGGACTTATTGGGAACTATTCCAATCATGTGCGTACACTCATAGTATATACTCTGGCCCAGTGTGGTCATCAACGACAAAGTACCTCACTTCTCATATTGCCTAAGAAGCCTCATTCCCTCTCTAATGTTATAGATAGGTAATGGAAGAGATGAAAAGGTTCAAAACGGAACTAGGGTAGAAGACTTTAAAGACGAAGCTTTCTGTAATGTTTATAACCAAATGAGGTATTAATGTCCTTAGGAAGTTCACTTTAGTATCCTTTGTTTTGTAGTTTTGTGATTTTTGCAATGGGAGCGAAAAAACCGGCTAGAACAGTTTCGACGCTGGCAGGACCGAAACTGGAATTGAACGGATACTCCGCATTTTGGTTGACCGGAGCGAAAGACAGAAAAAGATAACGGTTCAATGCCCTGATAAAAATAAAAAAGTAACAAAAAAATTAATCATAGAGTGATAATGAAAAAAACAGCCAAAGTAAAAAAAGGAAAAACAAAAAATATTTTATAGTTTTAGAATAAAAGAAAAGGTTCATTAGTATGGGAAATTTACAAGTTACATATTCTAAAAAAATTAATTTATAAAATAAAAAGGTTCAGGAAATTGACAAACGTACGATTTGCATATCCTAAGCATCGCATAAAATAGACCCTAGTTGTTGGTTATGAAACCAACACACACGAAAACCATCGTATATAAGGCCGGAGTATGAGTAGAGGGAGAGAAGAAAATTGAGACCCTCAAGTCTCATTTAAAGAGCGATGGAGTCGCTAATTTGCAGCGTGGCCCACCTCGGAGCGGTAATTCCAGCCCAACCACTACCACCACCGCCGCCCACCTTGATATTCCCATTATTATTAAAAGCGCCTCAGGCACGGCACCCTGCACACGCTCAATTTCACTTCCAGTGCCGATAGCCTCTCGCTCAGGGGAAATATTAATGGACGGGAGAGAGAGTTGGTTTGCGCAGCGCATCGCGAATTTATTAAAGTCAAACAGAGTTGGGGGAGGCGCCAGACGAGGCTTTTGTTCGCTGGTAAACTACTACTACGGGGTTTGCTCAGGGGGAGCGGAGAAATTATGTGGTGTGGAAGGGAGAGTAAAGAAGAGAGAATAATGGAGAAGAGGAAAACGTAGAGGTTTCTTAGAGAAATATGGGGAAAAATGAGTAGAGGAGGTCCGGTTTAAATTTTAAAAATTAAAAGGGGAAGATTGGCGGGGCTGACCCTGAAGGAATACGGGAGGGAAGTGGAGAGATGAGGAAGAGGAAAGAAAAATGGAGAAAGAGGAAGAGAATAAAATATAGGAGAAGGCTTCGAAACGCGGTTATGCGCGTGGGATTGCCAAATAGGATTTTCATCTGAAGTATTTTCTGTTCGTAATATAGGCATTACCTATGCGAGCTGAATTGTTATGCAATGAGCTGAGATATATGACACATATGGCTCAGTTTAAAAACCACCTAATGTAAAGCTCTACATCTACATAAATACACTGGCAAGCCGCCTTTCGGCGTGTAGTAGGGGTCGTGAATACGTTTGAGCTACTTCTTTAGTTTTTTTGTTATCGCGTATCATTCGTGGAAAGAGACCTTAAAACAGCTTGTTTCAAAATATACTTTTTATTTTACGCTCATTTTCGAATCCGTCGAAGTAGCAGGGGGGTCGTATAGTATCGATCTCGTCTCTCCATACGTGAAAAATTACTAGCATATAATAGATTAATTATGGTGAGACTTTATTTGGAAGAGAATTAAACTAATCGGTCTCTTTTTGTATCTAATCCTCCTTCAACAAACATGCTTTAGAAAAAGATAGCTTAAAAATTGTACAGAAGAAAATTGATTTGTGGATTTGAAAGCAATAGTCAGCAATTGGAAAAATGCACCATGGAGAAAAGGGGAGTTAAAAACCCGCGAAACCTACTAATAGTTAACTGATTTTTAAGGAGAATGTAAGTTAAAGTAGATCTGAAAGACAAACAAAAATGCAGAAACCACAAAGATAAGGTAACTAGAAATATGTTTGGATAAAAAAATAAAAAGAACATTGTAAGCAGCAACATGGTTACCAACAGAAAAGAATAGGGAACTATATCTAATTAATAAATTAATGCTAATAATAAACATAGTAAAATAAGTTCTGACGTTTACGAAAGTACCATACAGACATGTGTATTGGTCGAACCTTTTCTTAACATAATTTTTTAAAATTTCTCGTCCATAAATTGTTTTTCAAACGTTCTATTATAATAAAATAAAACGAATCAAATTAATAAGTAGGTTAACTTTAATCATAACTTATACTTATTGAATTTATAAAATATCTATTCTCCTGCAGCTGGGTCTTAGTTCCACCTATTTGGTGTTAGGATTGACCTAACCTAGAAGCGCATTACGAATATACACGGCGCATATCGTCATCCGTAAAAAGCTTTAATATATGTGATTTAAATGTGTGTTATTCATCTTAAGGATACATCAATGATAGTACTCACTAGAAAGGAGAATCTATAGTTTTCTTAGAATCGAGTGACGAATCGCATAGGAGACGTTCAGAGGGAGGGCAGAAAAAGTTTAACATTTCAAAAAAAATTGAAAGAGAAGATTGGCAGGCATACCGCCGAGATTGGGTCCAAAGAGAAAAGAAAATGAAGGCGGGGAAAAAGAAAAAAACATGAGAAGGGAACGAAAATCTACGAGAGAAATGGAAAGAAAGCCGAAGCGAATACGAAGATGAAAATGAAATGAAAGGAAAAGAAGGGAGGACCCGAAAAATTGAACAAAAGTGTTTTATTTTCATTGTTAGAAATTTCGAGAAGAGTGGAGCACTTGGACAATGTCAAATGCGAAAAAGTCGATAAAAATTATCTTTTCCAACGCTTAATCCGAGATGCGTACACTTTCATCCTTTCTCAAAGTGCTTACTAATCATTCCACATAACCATGATAAATATAAGTAGTAGTACTTGTAAAACCAGCAAAACATGGATGTAAATGGAACAGTAATCGAAATATGATTTTAAGTTTATTGCTTTTGATTACAAAAACGAGTGACACGAAGTGACGAGTGAAGTAATGAAGAAGTGGACATTGATAGGGAGATATAGAAGACAACGCAAAGAAATTTGGGAGAGATAAAGGTAAGAGGAAAAGAAAATACTCTTTATGGGAATAGAGAGCAGAGGAATGCCGTGTTGATAAAAAATGACATAGACATAGCTTTTTTTGATTTGTCAGAACTGAATATTAAGGTTTTATAACAAAGAAATCTTTAAAATTAAGTGGCAGATCATCGCTGTGGAAAAAACGGGAAGTTGGAAACATTTTGTAGATCCTAAGGTATGAATATATGAAAATGGAAGTTTTATGAATGGCGGTCGTTGTTTGAATTTTTAAATTAGCTGAGAGAAAGATTTGCTGTAAAACGACATCTAGCGAAATTACACGCATTTGGTTATAAGCGATCGTGAAAGTACTCCTTTTCAAACATACATGTAAGTTACATAAAGTTAATCGCCACCATTGATAATTAACTTTGCAAATTTTAATTAGGAACGAATACGGTGTGGCAGTAAATAATGGTGTGACAACTGCCACGAGAAAAAATTTTAAAGGGTAATTTTAATTTTAATAAAATATGTTTCTTTAAAATTACAAAAAAATAAAAAAATTAAGAATACATTAAAAATAATGAATATCACCTTTCATCATTAAGTATCTCTGAAATCCTATACTTACAATAATGTCAATTAAATTATTTTAAGGGTTCCTAAGTGGAATGCTGAAAAGCTGAAGACGAAGAAGGCATTTCTCATAATATTCTACTATTTAATTCACTAAAGCAATAGACGTAGCTCGTCTTTTGAGAAGTTAAAAGCTTATTAACTTAAGAAGAGTATACATTTTTATATAAAATACGCTCTATCCTTCCTTTTCACTTGGTAGCAAGGAAGTATGGGAAATAAAATTATTGAAATAAATTTATCTGTTGCAGGAAAAGATATACCCGATGAGGACTCATGTTTCAGATCTCTCTTGTAGACAACTTTAGGACATCTTTCTCATCGTTAAGCCAAGTATGACAACTTTTAAACGTCATTCACATCTTTAGCTTTAAGTATGCGATAATAAATTTCTGCTATGATTAGTGTATATCTATCGGTGGTGAATTAAAGAATATCTTTCGAAATCGATGTAAGGTGATCTCATCACTATCACTACCGTTATAGCTTTACGAAGAAATATACGTCCGGACAGATACTTCCTCTTGGTCGTGTCTTCCGCTCAGAATCAGGATGATAGCTGAAGAAATTAAATGCGGAAACAGGTGAAATTGTAACCCCACCCCCACGCAAGTCAACTACGTAAATGAAAATTTGCATATTTTTATTTTGTGTTTTTCCGTGTATTTTAGACTGTTTTGTGATAAAAAAGCTATCTGATAGGAGTGAGACGGAAGTTCGGTATGACCGCGTTCCAAGAGGGGACGAGGGAATGAATAGTTAATGGGCAAATTGTTATAGTCCACGCACAGCGGAGATGTGTTTGCAGAGGAAAGAGGTTGCCAGGAGGGATTAAATAAACAGAGGAGGAATACTTTCTAGACGCTGCACAATTGGTCTCCTGAGATCGGGGGGTTTATCATTTACACAGTTTTAATAATTTAAAATTTTATTTTCTCATGAGACGGTTCGTCACTGCCCTGTTTTTCCAAGAGGCTGGGAAAGACCCCATCTAAATGGATATTTAAATTTTCTCGAGATGCTGAAGCTTCGAGAGCATAGTCCTTCAAAGGTAGCTTCAGAATGTAAACCTATCCAAGCTATTTCTTACATAAATATATGCTTTTCCGTTAAGGCACACTACATGGATGTAATTCTTACGTCTTCATGCCGAGTCCCTTTACTGTGTAGTTCAAATATGTATTCAAACTATACACAATGTAATGGCTGATTTGATCATATTTTTCTATTAAAATGACGGTAGTTAGAATTTATGTTTTTCTTGAATCTATTCCCATTTACATCGCAATCGTTTTCCCATATCTGGTGCCTTATTCGAGTGTCATTTGTGACATTATTTGTGGCATAGTATGTACGATGGGGAATAGGTGCGGGAAGGAAATTGTTCTTTTAAAAACAGGATGGTGATGAATTCGATGGCATTCTCCAAATACAGTCTACTAGTATGGCTATGGTCTGGAAGAATTATTTAAGTCTACATTTTATAATCCTCTATTACTTACAAACACGAGTTATTTTAATAATATTAAATCATATAAATAGGAGTTTGTTACTTTTTATTCTATCTACAATAAATTTGACGCTTCACCTATTCACCGCAATTTGTACCCGTTAAAATGAATATTCTTAGACGAGATAAATTATTTTGTGTGTAAATAAGCCTCAGTATTGAACGAAGACTTATTTTTTGATAGAGGAGATTAAAAATTTGTATTTTCTTTAATGTCTTCTATTACTCTGCTTTTCACGAAGTCACGCCTTGGATTACATATCGATATATGATTTGATAATTTCTGGAAATCGTAGAAAATTGTTGATTTTCACGCAAAGAAACACGGAATCAGCACCGTTTTTCCTGAACCAGTACTTCTTGCAGACATAATTAAATTTTTCGTTCTATACCACCCATGAAGTCACCCCTTACTATACAGATTACATATGTATGTATATTGTGATAATTTTTGGAGATCCACAACTGATGGAAATGAAGCGGTTAAAATTCACGCGGGGAAACAGAGAATCGGCTCTGTTCTTCCTAAACCAGTACTTCTTGCAGCCCTAATTACAATACACGTTCTATGCCGCCCTATGGACGGAAGGAACCGCATCTGTCCGCAGTGCATCTCCCTCCAAGTAGTCTACAAGTGAAATCTTGGTGGAGACAAACGATAGCATGCAATTATAAGGAAGGGGATTTGCCGCTCGGTGTGTGTACTTGTGTGTGTTCAGCAGAAACAAGCTCCGGGGAGCGAGGTTAGTGGTTCAGCTCCTCATGAAACGTTTATGAAGGGATTGAAAAGGAGGTAAAATGGGGAGCGCGTGTCGAATGGGGCTCGGCGCCCTCGTTCCACGGCCGATTAATTCTGTTTGCAGACCGCGCCGCCCTCTATTATTAAACCTTCCCATTCTACTCTGAATCGGTTGATGATGTCCTTCCTATTCCTCTATTTTACACAATTAAATCTTAATTTTCGGTCTGGTAATTATAGCTGTCTCGCTGATGCGCCAATAGCCAAAAAAAGTAAAGTCGATGCAAATTATATTCGCACTTCAGAGAACTGCTTTCATGTCTTTCGTCACGTGTTTACCGAAGGATAATTAGTGTTTTGTTTTCAGGATTTTTTGCTTTCTTCTTTTACCCACAGGGCCATCTATGTCTCTTTTTCCTTATTGAGACGCTATGCTTCTCACGAAACTATGAAAATAATAATAACAATAGAAGATACTCATGGCATCAGTCATCGACCCAGGCCTTTCTTCGATAGACTCTTGCTACTACTAATCAGAAAAAATTAAATAGAAAATAGAATGTGGACACATAAACACAAGCTGGTTTTATACAATACATATCTATATTTTCCGAATTTAGGCAAAATCAGCAAACCTTCCATCTTCTACTGCTCAGTTCATATTATTCCAGGGTATGGACGATAGTAAGCCAAAAATAATAATTTCTTACTTATATGAATAGTTTTCATATGTTTCATTTACCATAAATTCCCCTCTCTTTACTTAAGGGCTTCTCCCACTGACGAGCAAAATGTTTAAATGAAATAAAACGAAACTCGACTGGCTCCACAACTTAATCACTTTTTCTATTTTGTGAAATCAATTAAGAGTGTTTTTTGTATCATTTAAACATTGCTTAGTTCCACCAAGTATGGCTAGAATTATTAAATTATGACTTAAAAAACGCGATAAAGCACTGAGATGAAGTTCTGATATGATTATTGCTTATGTAACGTTATTTTATGGCTAAAATAATCATTTCTAGTTTTTAGGTTATCTTAATTTTTTGCATCTGATCGTATTCTTCAGATGAAATTCTTTTACTACTGTTATTTTTCGATCAGTTGTTTTCTTTGGCTCGCCTCTTTTAAACTTGCCTTTTTTTAAGTTTTACACTTACGTAATTTGAATTTCCTTTCCTAATTTTCTTCATTCTGATGTGTAACTCTATTTATTACACATTGCATTTTTTATTACTGTATTTTTGAGAGATTTTCTTCCCCCTCTTTGGATATTTTCGTCGTCAACCAGCAACGTCGGTTTTTCGTCAACCTTCGGTTTCAAAGATATTTTCCTTCAGTGCACTACTCTGTTTTGCTTTAATAAATGTTTATACTTATTATAATGACATATGAGGTGGAAGAGAGGTCCACATAGGCCTAACCTCGGCAATAAAGGGTCAATATATCTATCTATCATATTGGTACTCGTATCTCTTATCCCACTTCCTGTTCGTAAATTTTCTATTTGATCCAGGAATAGTTAAGCAAATTCTGCAAAACATTTCTTCGCTACTCAGTTGAGGAAGTAATGGATTTTCACACTCACAGAGATAAGATTCCGAAGAGGATTAGTATATTTTTTTTTACAAAATGTTCTCCGAATCCAGACGTAATCATTAGCGGAATCTGGGTAACTCAGAATCAAAATGGAGCGGATCCCAATAATTCCACTCGTAATTGCATACCTATGAGCCAAACTGCCGTCATTCATTCCCCAGCATCTCCCGAATGTTTCTTCAAATCTATTTGGCGACTTTTTTTACTCCCTTCTCATGTACCGCTTTCGAAATTCCATTTTGCCTTCGAATGAGACTTTTGCTAGTAAACATGGCTTTCGTCAACAAAAGCGTGGTTTTTATTGATTTTATTGAGGTGAAGTAGATGAGAATCATCCGGTGCAGAGAGTGTAATATTCATACCAACATACATATATCATATTCCGAAAACAGTGTTTTCTCTCCAACCAATAGCTCTTGTTTTCTGCCATTCTCTTTACGATACGATGCACCTACCGCTATTCTTCCCACATCTTCTTCTTGGTCAACCTCGTTCTTTTCTCTTAATATCTCTAGCTTTGTCAGAGTACGTGACCCAAGAATCTAAATACCTAATTTAAGTAGTTGCCTTTATTCTGATTTCTTCTACATTCGCTTTCCATCCAGTCCGACTTATTTTTTTCCGAATCTCTGCTGATTTCAGATGTGCTTTTTGCCTCCTTCTTACGAATAATATACGCTTTCTTTGGCACACCATTAGAAAGGCTTCTGCAAATATTTTCGATACTTCCAGATGTTTACGACTGTCGGTCACAAGGTTTCCATCCCCCTTTTAAGCTTGTTTCGCCATAATGAAACTTTCTTTTACTTCTGGTAGGAATCTATTATCAGCTACGATTCATTCTGAGTAGTACTATATGAGTGTTTCATATCTTTAACTTTCTAGCTATTTTCCATTTTTTGCTTTCTTCCGATGTTTCAATTTTCTGCCAACTCTTCATAAGCGAGCAATAAAAGAAACGATTTTTATGAATTATCATAAATTTCTATCTCTAAAAACCTATATTATTCACGAAATATTAAACGAAGCTAATTCGAACTGCTGGGACTCCCCTGGTATGGACGAATTCGTGCGGAGTCATTTCAAGATTTTAATATTCATTGGCTCACAAATTGATACTTCAATTCATGAGAAAATTGGTTTTCTGTTTCAATCAACTGAAGTAAATTATCACTTATTCAAGCAAAATCAGGACCTTGTTATGAATCATAAGCCATGAAAGAAATTACAGACGCGATAAATATTAAATAAACGGGAAATATATACAATATAGTCTCATATGTAGCATGCTGTTTGCTTTATGAGGTATTAAAAATCGTTCAGGAAAGTATCCTAGGGTTAATTTCAAGTGCTTCGTGGAAGCATCAATTTGTTTTATAACTTTGCCAAATTTTAAGTATACTTCGTTTAACTCCCAACGTGTTAGTTTAAAAGCGTGGTTCACCTTTTAGTGCCGTTTAAAAGTGTCTATTCAAAATTCCCGTTTTTCTGTAGCCCAGCTACTTTATGACATAGCAAAACACATTTATAAATCATCTTCAAAAGAAAAAATACTTGGTAACTCTTATAGTAGGTTTTTAGTTTGATTGGTTTCATTCAACGTATGGACATCGTCAAGTACATCTTGAATAACTTAATACGTTGAAGTAAACAGTCAAATTAACGATCTGCTGTGAGTGTTACCAAGTGTTATTTCATATTTAAGATGTTTGCTGTGAAATCCCACGAAGTCACGTTGAACATATCAATTCATCAATCAATTACATATCCAAATGTACATAAAATTCAGTACAGAGGCAATCAGACGACAATCCCTGAAATTAAACCTGTTTGGATGAAATCTTTAGTTCAGGTCACTACAAATACAGGGGAATAATAGCAGCAGAGATTTCGTCCCTCAGCCTCGTCATCCATGTTGTGCTGCGATAAAACATTCCATCCTCGGGAAAAAACATATTTGAATTAATTTGCGTTTCCAGATTTAATTTAGGGAATTCATCACATGGCAGTGTCAAACATTTCGTCAGTTTAATTCATGCTCTGGGCGAAGCTTTTCCTCGGCGCTGACACTCCGCCTTGATGGATGGCTCTCCCGGATTAGAATGCCCCTCCTTCGTAAGATGAATTTCTAAGCCGGGAAAATATCGGAAGTGGAGAGATGGATGATGCTCACAAAAGGACCGCACCCAAGGATAGACTCGAGAAGGAGTGCATTCCGCTTTATTTTACATTTTTTTCTGAGAAAAATTGAATGTCCTAAAGGGAATGGGACCTTTGGTTTGCAGATGAAGCGGACGCTATCGCTATACGTCCATTGACTCTTATTTATGTTAAAGTCTTCATTAGGAAATACTAAGTCTTACCTAACCTCCTATATGACTATAATTATGATCTATTTCTGTATGTAAAGCATAAGAAATACGTTACTTAAGAAATACGGATAGATATTTTCATTCTGATTTCGCCGTTTTCTTTTTTCATTTTATTGAAACATATCTAACACGTTTAATACTTAAGTCTGTCAAATCTAAACTGACGCTTGAATTGGTCTGAAATTTTGTATGGCGGTGTATAAAAGATGAAAGTCTACAATGGTAATATGAACTTTCCTAATGAATAACACATAAAGTAAAAATGGCTACTTAATGACCTATCATTATTTACAGGTTTTCCCAGTTTATCATGAGTTTAGTTAACAAGAATTTCACACGAGTAGTCATTTATGAACGTATTCGCATAACACGAAGGAATTTCTCGTCTTAACACGAAACCATATTATTATCCTACGAAACAGATACATAAGGACTTAAATATTCGTTAAACTAAATTGAATTCGAAATTCGAGCATTCGTTCAACACAGTTTTTCCGAAAAATGTGTGTACAGAATCAAATTTTGGTTTTATTTCATTTAAAGATGAAGAAGTTCTACCAGGTATCGCTAGAATTAATTAATTTAATTTTTCAGAAAGTATCTCTCTTTCTAAGCGAGGAAACCTGTTTGTCCACAATTTCTATTTGTTTCACTTCGGAAATCTGAAGTGAATCTCGAATCGAAAGAGATAGGATAGCCATTGAGTTTCATACCGAATACTTACGTACATAAGCGTCTCCGGTCTACATTCATCATGCATCAATGACAATTTAAATAAATCAATAATACGGTCTATTGCAGATATAACGAGTTTTTACAAGTGTGATTTCCCGTTTCTCTTATAGAATAAACCAAGATAGTAGAGAGGTTGCAAGGCTTCAGTTGTCTTCTACAAACATCAACAAGTCTAGCACTCGTAATTCAGCTTTGAAACAAAACATCCGGTTTCCACAGTTCCAGGGTATAAGAAACCAGGACTTCCAGTTCTCGAATAACAAGGAATGTCTGGGATTGGGAGATCGTAATACTGATCTAGCACTTCATGGATGAACAGAATCTACGCAGTGTCCCTCTGGTATGGAGGGGATCAGAGCGTCATCAGGTGATGATGAATGGACCCCAAATTCACTTCATTACCTCTGATCTGATGCACGCGACAGTAGAAATCGGCTTCCTTCCTTTCTTGCAAGATGGATGTTTGCTCTCTCAACCGTCCCTTTGCTAAGTATTCTCTCCTCTGCATTCGCTTCGTCATAACTTTTTTGTCTTTGCATTCTTGAGACAGGGCTATCCCATGGGGAGGGGAACCTTATCCCGTTTGGGAGTTGCATGTATTATTAGCCCGTATATGAAAGAAAGGCCGTGCATAAGTTCATCAGACCGCACTTGATGAGATACTGCCTACATAATACTTTAACATGTGAATGTTCGTAAGAAACAAAATTCAATTTGTAAGTAAATTAAAAACAGTAATTTTATAATTTTATTTTCAACTAATATAATGGTATAGAGCAGGGGTGGGGTAGTTCTCCTTCAGATGTTCTGAAGACGACTCCATGAGTCAAAAATGTAGACGTCTAATAATAAATCATGCAGAGTTTAAAAGTTTGCAGTTTGCGTTTTACTTTGTTATTGATGCTATTTTGATTAAAAATAAGTAACCTGTTATAATGCGAATAAGTAGAGGAAAGCATAGGTAGTGAATATTTTTGGGAGAGAGACGTCATTGAAACAGAAAAAAATGTCAGTTTAAGAGAACAAATGTTAGGTAAAGATAATAAATTGCTGAATTCTTCGCCAACTCTGCCTTCCAGGATGTCATGACCCAAGCCGTTGATTCCAAAACAACATATTTTGTAGTTCATAACAAACTTACAATTTATGTTGTATACGTAGTATATTGTGTTGCCTCTAATTCCCACAGTTTCATTCTGATACTAAGTTTATAGAGGCAGGTTCAAGCCGATAAATATTTCAACCATTAAAGTTTCATTCTAATTTTAGCAACGCTACTTTTCAGAGTACTTCTACCGACCCTTCTTAAAGGTAGCACCTTCGCTATTCGTTTCGGCAAATCGGCAATACGCTCATAACTGCAATATTTCAGTCGTGAGGTTATTCAATGTGAGCAAAAGGAATCTTTCGGCGGAGGTTGTATGATGTACGTAATTTCTATCGTTCGGTTCGAATGTGCTTTGGAGTGGAGGGCAGTAAATAACGGCAGAGAGAGTCGGGGGTGTACAAGGCCGAGAGATGCTGACAATGAAAGGTCCAGGTGCGCCCTTAAGGACGGTTAAGAGGTCCACCATTTCTCGAGCGATTCGGTTACAGCCGCTCTCCTCTGAGGGCCCCAAGAAAAGCGAGTAAACACGCCTTCACTGGACATTAAGTCCCATGAATGCTTATGGGACTTAACATTACATTGTTTATTCTAAATCATATTGCTTCAGGAGAGGATCTTGAAACTTCCCAATGAGGGGGTGGTACTTGCCAAGGGGGGTAGAAGGATTTAAGATAATTTCCTAATGAAATCAACTCCAATTTTTAAAATTTCATTTGATTATTGATTGGAATTGATAAATTTAGCATGTGTAGTGAAGGAATAACTCTTACTAATTTTAATTCCATCTATTATTCAGATCCTAGACGAATTGCTAGTACTAATAAGTCATCAAGGGGGGAGGGAGCGTGCCCCAGGATCCATCCATGTATTGCGTTTCACTAAATAATCTAATTTTATCCTTAGAAAATATTTGGTGGAATTGCGGCACTATAAAATAAATACCATTAACATATTAATAATAATATACTTATATCTTAGAATAATAACATATAAATAGTATAGGTATATCATAGGGTATTTCGCTTTCAGCGAAAATTATTTTCCTCTTATATCCACAATATTCCTTTACCATTAAATATCTTTACAAACATTTTTCGCTTCGTAGAAATCCATATATCCTTCCACACATTCCCTTTTAATCTTAAAGCTACGTGCACCTCTTCAACAGCTCTTCCACCATATTCAACCAACTTATTCTCAGTTTTTCTCATTATTTAAGCCCGCTCAAACATCTACGTTATAACATGACGCTGTTCTAATTCTACCCACCTTTTCTTTAAGTGCCAAACAACGTACGTTGACCATTTCATACCGCCCACGCATTCATTATTCATTCATTACTTCCTCTCCTGATTTTGACCCAAATATAAGTCATATAATCCCGTTGTAAACAGCAGTTTATTCATATGCTTCCCCAAAAACATCCACTGCACCTCACTTTTCGCCACTACGTAACAAGGAGAGCGCAAGGAGACATCGGCATAAATCCAATTTTGCTTCATTCGACAGTTTCTCTCGTTAAAGCAATGAAAGCAAACAAAACGATAATTAATAATAATATTCTCTGAATAAAGCAAATAAAAAGATTAAAAACCCAATCCTGCCTGAAAACTATGCAACAGAAAATAATTTAAATAGGAAAAATGAGCATGATATTTCACTAAAGAAAAAATGAGACAAAAGACTAAATTTCCTCGATTAATGTGGAATGTTCCATGTTCCATAATGTTCCACATATAAATTATTGTGAGTTATAACGTAGAAGAGAGCTCTTATAATATGTGATAAAGATACGCGACTTTCGTGCAGTCAATATATCAGTGCATAAGACAGCTCTTTCTTCACTTCTTAACAAAAAATAACATATTTAGAGTAATTCTCTCCGGAGTGAAAATGAAACAGTAAACGTTTCATTCACTTTTGGGATTAAATTGGTTTCATTAGGATCTACTTTATGGTTGGACTACAAGTACATGATTGGATTGTAATTAATTAGCGATCTAATATATTCATATAAGGCTTAATCATTCCGCTATAACGGTGCATGCTACTTTCCGAAGGGAAAAGCTTCCCCATCCTGCAACATCTGATCTGAATCATCTTTATTAAGACCAATACAGTGCAAAAAAAGACGAAATAATGGAAAATTTTCTTGGAGAGAGAATATATATCATCAATCCCCAATAATTTTGACGGTAACTACAATTATCCTGTTTGCTCATTTTTCTTTTTAGAGGGTTACTAATCTTCGACCAAATTTCCCTTCAGGATTGTACTCCAAATGGAATTCGGAATAGAAAGAAGTTCGCCAGGAGCAAATAGCGAAAAAAAAGAAAAGTAAACAGGGATGTAAGAACGAAGGGCAGGGAGCGGTAATACCCCTGCAGGTAAGAAAAGTGAATAAAGGCCGCTCCTTTGAGGGAGAAAAGGGCAAAAAGGGGTTTATGGGGGTGGGACCGAATTTCCCTGAACTGTCCAGGTAAAGGAAGAGGCCAACTTCCGACGTTTTATTTTCGAGGGAAACAAATACAATTGCACAGGCTGTATATTAGGTGTTCGACTTTGATTTTTACGAAGCGTATCGGCTGTATTTTCGTCAAGATCTCGTACTTACAATCGAATACACGCTGTTGGTAATTTGAGGAAGTATAGTAAATGATGGGAAAAGAATGGCATTTAAAGCATTGTCAAATATAAGAATAGTTTCACTCATTTACAGTTAGGCTGTTACTATACGCCTCTTATGGTCACAAGGTTACCTTTCAGACCACGTAAATTTATGCATGTAGATAATATATATTTGCGTATGGGTCAACCCCTCGAAATTTTATCTTAAATATCCGATTTTTACAGATATCGTGTATATATGCAGACCTTATATCTCCGTTGCTATTAAATACTGCGAGGTTTATTACTAATAATGACTCTCAGTTATTAATTGTGCTCATATTTAAATTGATTTTCTCAAATGGGCAGTGAAGATGAAATTCTACGATTCCTACAGTTTTGAGTTGTATGAATCGGTGGTATTTTTAGGATCCTAGTATCTGACAAGGACTTGGAATCAAAATCAGAGTGAAGTGACAGGTACAAAGATATTGAAGCTTTTACACGGTCAACAGACTCCAATTTTTATGCAACCCGCCGTAGACAATCCTCCGCTTCATTTGACAGACGGATAATTATTAACATTATTCTTCCTTAATTTTATATCTGGAAAAATTGCTTCATTGTATAAAGAAAAGTGACTAAAATTAAGTTGCAAATAAAGACGCTCTCTTTGCATGAAAAAACAGACCATTCTTAAAAATGAGAAAAAGGCAACCAGTATCCAGAATAGGTCGCTTTAATTTTTAAGGTTTAAAGGGCTAATGTATAAATTAATGAGCCAGAGAGCCCTTTTCTTTTCTAATGTAAAACGAATGAAATTTTGCAACATCTCGGTTATTACGCTATCCCGCTTATAGCGCGGTTTTCATCCATTCCCAAAAAGCGTCTTAATCTGGTTTTGATTTATTCTATTCCGCTCCGATGCAACGACTAAGATATTAAGTAGTAATAGACAAGACAACGATATATCGACTTTCAGCGTAGAAACGATTTTCCTAACGGAAAACCTTGCGACTGGTCCCTCCACCATTGCTGGCTGTTTAATAACTTTGTCAATATATCTAGTATTTTTTTCGGTTTCAGTGATGCAAGAGATAAGTGAATCGGTGAATTCATTTATCATCATTTTATAGTGTAGACGTTCAGCGTAGAGAAAATTTTCCTAACGAAAAATAAAAATGGTTTGTTAACAAAAACGTGGGTGAGTGAGAATAGTTACCAATTTTGTGACTTTATCACTATAATATTTGGCGATTTTTTTAACCGGGTTTTACGGTACATATTCAAATACGTGTCTGTATTTTCCTTTGAAAATCCATCACGGAACACCGCAGTGGTTGAAGCTGCAACACCGGCGAAGAAGCATCCGTGCCATACACGAAGGAGTGCACCGGCATCTCTCGAGAGGTATGAAAGAGAGTGAAGATGGAGGGCGGCTGGGTTTTTGAAGCTGTAGATTGACAGCCTCCGCTATTTCCCATGAAGATTAGCTACCGCGAGGGTCTAGCCGAGGGGGTGGAGAGGAAAACAAATGCGACGTTGCCATGGCTACCACGCATGCGCACGCGGATTACTTGAGGTGGACGTGTATCGAACTCTTTTTATTGGGAGGATTAGCGCGGGAAAATCGGCGATATCGCGCCCGCTTTCGGAATAATCGGATTCGCGTATCAATTTGGATTCCCGAAGACTAAATTGGGGATGCACAATGGCCACCTTGTGCTGTATGCTACGGTCGGCTCATGCGCCCTACACTCCCTTTATTCTTTTACTACCTTTACCGTCCTAAGCCCCACAAAGCTAGGCTTTGTCTTCCTTTTGCTCGTTCCAAAGTGTCCGACAGTGATTATCATCTTGCGCTTTAAATAACTTAACATACGATTTTTAAATGTATATGTTTTTGCATGTGCGTGTTTACATATGCAAATACGCAGGGGTTATACCGATGGGTGAAGTGGTATAACAACCTCCTCAGAGGTCTGTAAAGAGGAGCACCAAAATGATATTCAAATTTCAAATTAAAATGTTCTGTTTAAAAATAATTAAATGAATTATCACAAGGTGACTCATTCGTATTCTCTTTTAAATTACTTGGATTCCATTATGTAAGAAAAATGGAGAATATGATCGAAGCCATAAAGCATGTAGGTTATGGTGGCGAAATCACTTAACATCCACATGTGTTATATGCTTCTTATACGTCTTTTTCCGTGTGATTTTAATGAAACATTTCACTTATAAAATCAGGCACTTCCTGATGAGCCTCCTATTAAAATATACCGATTATCAACGATAGAAAACTCAAAACTTCCGAACTTATAATTCCAACTGGTATACCAGTTGGAATTATTTCGATAAAGGGAACGCATAAAGGACATCAGGATTCATATTTTTTAAGATAACGGCCTAAAGAGAGACAAAAAGGGTAAGAAAATTCTTTTTTCATTTCATTTTTCGCAAACATTTCATCACGATCAGTTCTCGAAGTGTGGTTATGTGACAAACTCCTTTTTTCGATGCTGCACAGTTGATAATAAAATCTCCATAAAATTATCGTATAGACAGAACGTTTTATTGTTTCGATTTCACTAATACTCATTAGAATGTTTTAATAAGAAATAATTATCAACGGGGGAGCCGAAAACACCCCTCGCTTGATGCAACAAAGTATGTAAAATGAACATTGTACATACCTTGGGACGTTACTGCTTATCTATTGAGTTCGTCTTACTTCATGGAATTTCGATTTTCCTGAACGCCTAAAGGTAGGCAATACGCCAATCAAGAGTGATTTGATTGTTTCATATACGCCCATATGGTTAGAATTAATTTCTTTCTGAGAACGATACGCGAAAATAATCGACTAGGAAAGTAGAGTAATGGTGTTTGCACCCCCAGTTACACGCCGAAAGGCGGATTGCTGGATGCATACGTAGGTGGTCTAAAAAGTTTCCGACATTTCGCCATTTCTCTACATGTTTTCTGAAAATTTTCTGAAGATTTCTGAAAATCTGGGGTCGGAAACTTTTCAGACCACACTCATATAGATGGCTTTTTAACCAGCAGAACGGTATACGAAGCCCTTAAATGCAATATCGTTTCTAACCCCTGATCTAACTTATATAATTACCAATATTCCTTATCCACCAAGTGTTTGCCGCCTTACCTTAGTTCTAGATATATCATCACAAAATCAATTGAGCAAGTCCAACCCACATTTCACCCTCTTCCTCCCAACAGTTCACATCATCCCTCAAGAAATATCTCCAAAACGTTCACCTATCAATCGCAAGAGTTTTTTAACGACCCACCCGTCAAATGTAGAGTATTTAGAGGTGTACTTGGGTTGACGCCTGATTAACAAATCGACGCGTCTCCATTCATCCCGTGGGCATTTTTCTCAATGGAAAGATGCGTCATCGGACTGCAACCCGACACTGCCCCACCCACAATGCAGCGCGCTTTTGTGAATCGAGGGAGCCGTCAGAGAAAAAGGTTGACAGGGGATGTGGGAGGGCACTCCGTTGGGGATTTCCGTTGTAATTTATTTCGGTGCATTCCTTTGGTCCTTTGACGCACGTGGGCCTCGGTCCAGTAGCCCCCGCACGTTATCTCTGCCTTCGTTTACATATTTCAGATAAAGTGAGCAGATGCTCAGGTTTCCGAGGAAATAGTTGAAATGCCTACCGATGATGAGTGGAGAACTGATGGTCATTTGCAAAGCGCCGCAGAGTTGTCGAAAAAAATACAGGTGCGTTACATAAAAGAATGGGAACTTACTGGGAAATAGCTTTCCCAAAAACTGCAAAGGCAAATATGGCGAGGGCAGCGGAAATCACTACTATTTAGAATGGTAATTAATTAAATCTGATATGGCCAAGCCCAACTTTTTGTAAGGGAGTTATACTAAAGGAACAAGAAAACATTTGTCATGAGAGTCTAAGATGTCTACCTACTGTAAGTGAAACTAGTCTTCACAATAAATTCTAAGTCTGCGGAAATTAAAAAAAATTAATCCTTTGGTATGTAAGTAATTATTTTAAAATTAAATTTTTTAAATCATCTCTCATTTTCTTCCTCTACTGCTCATCGCCGTCATCCGCTAAAATAACATTGAAAATTTGTAGTAAGATTAGTTTTTGATATGATATAATTTGTAATTGCAATAATTTTCATTTGTGAATTGGTTTTAGTTAAAGGCGTACTTATATAAGAATATGCCATATAAATTTTGCGAAGAAAACTAAGTAAATTACATGAATAAAGAGGAAAAGGTTTACAAATTTTCCCTTCATAAATTTGTATTCGATTTGGATCAATTGGAATTAGCAGATGTCGATTTGGTACGGAATAATAAAAAAAATCGATTTGATTTGAAATTTCAAATAGTCGCACACCTCTTATGCGTGAGAATTTAAATCGATTGCGGAATTGAGGTAAGAAGTTGTCTTTTCTTAGTGGACATGATGGAATTTAATGAATTAAAATGGTAGATGACCTAAAAGGAGAAATAACAAAGGATGCATTGATGAGCATGGAGCGGAATAGTTAAGGATGAATAAGTAAACATGAAGAATTCTGTAAACAATTCAATTACTGTGTTTAACGCGACAAATCTAGTATGAAAGCTGATTATGAATGAAGTTGATTAATTTGTGAAATGAATATAGCCTAAAAATTTCTCAAAATACTTATCTCAGAGATGGAAACAATATTTTTCACCATTCGTATTGCAGAAATTGAATGAATTATTTTAATATTCTTTGGCATATAATAACGTTTTCCTGATAGTCAGTTTTCCTTTTCAAGTAGGGTCGGCAAAATTGGATTTTACGAGCAATATGCTAAACTTGGGAAAGTTAAGGTTTAAAAATTCTTCACCGATACTGATTCTTGATGTGTAATACAGAATTTGTTGGAAAAGAACAAGAAATATTACTAAATTTTAGTAAAGTAGTAGTTTTTCCCTCTATCTTTAAACAATAAGGTTGGAAGGCATAATTACTTAATGGATATTTTGGCTCTGCATCAGATTCGTTCTATTCTAAGAAATTCTTTGCACTTAGCAAGATGTCATTTCCTTCTTATTACAATAACATTGTCGTAATAAGTTGCAGTCAGATCGAGGATACTTCTGGCCATAATACGTCAGAGTAATGTGCTAAATATATGGTCCGCCCAGAAAAAGGTAACATTAACTTAAGATATGAAATGCCGCTGAAAGTAATCATTGGAGCATCTATGGGTCCGACATTTCTAAATCTCTCCTCCCTTGGTGATTTTAGTGTTAGAACTTCATAGTTCTATCAATTTTCTTAGAATGAGAAGAATAGCCTGGATTAAAATCTGAAATTAAGTTTCCTACAATCAATAAAGAACCATTGAATTTAACATGACAGAATAGTATTTTGTCGTGATAAATGCAGTGGTTAGCAATTAATTCAGTATTGACTGTAAGCAGTTCATAAGAACTGAAAAGAAGAGTTTATAAGAAAATTGTGTCCTTCCCATTGGGAGGTTTCTAGATCTACCTCTAAATGTAAAAACAAGATAATAAAAATTTACTACTGAATATTCGGCGGAAATCGTAAGGCTATATCTTCCTTTTCTCTTCGATTCCACGTGTCTGTAAAATTATCAGTTGGACTTGTTATACTATGACACTTCTTCTATATAACCTTTACAGAGTGATGTAAGCTTACCATATACGATTGGAAATGAGGTCGTTTGCCCTGGCTTTCCTGACCGTTACAGAATGCTAAAAAAAGTCCTCATGATTCAGCACAATGATACTTCACGACACATTTGTGAACGAAACTTTTCGTTTTTAAGGTGAAAAGTATTTATTTAAAATTAAAGGGCCAGAAAAACCTTCCCTTTTATTTTTTAGTGTATAAGAAATAGAAATTTGTAATGTTTTTATTACGCAATCCCGCTTATAAACGCGGTTTTCTCTCGGTCCTCTGATAAGTGCCTTAATCGGGTTTTAATATATTCTGTTCTGTTCGTAACGATTAAGATGTAATAACCGTTGACAACTTTCAGAGTAGAAAAGATTTTTCTAAAGAAGAGCGTTACGGGTGGTAAGCAAAAACGTGGCTTCCTCCACCATAGTTACCAATTTAAAAACCTTGTCGACAAGCTATCTGGAATTTTTTTCTGCTACAGCGATGTATATGATATATGTATATGATAAATGAATTGGAAAAATAATTCCGCGAAAAAGTAGATATTAATGACAAAGTTCTCCAACGCTCCAGAAACTTTTTCATACGCCGTGTTTCTCTAACAAATCGAACCTATTCGACTTATTTTTTGAGAAATTTTCCACAAGCGCTAGATTACTGAAAGGGAGAGATTTAAACTATCATTTGTAAACGTATATGCAATAAGAATAACAATAAATATTTTAACGGGTCTTCATTACACACATACATATTTCTTTTAGAGAACTCAATGACCGTAATTAGTACGTTGATAGACTTAAAACTACAACCAAGATGTCCTGAACTGAAGAACTCAAGAAATATCTCAAGACAGCACATACATATTTCTTTTAGAAGAACTAAAGAATGGAATTAGTTTGTGGATCGACTTATAAATACAACCAACAAGTCCCCGAACTGAAGAACTCAAGAAATATCTCAAAAGACGATAGTATTTATTTCTTTCGGAAGAATTTCCTACCAAAATTAGTTTGTGGATCGACTTAAAACCATAACCAAAAAGTCCCGAACTGAAGAACTCCAGAAATATCTTAAGACAGTATATATATGTATTTCTTTTAGAAGGGATAAAGACCCAAATTATTTTGCGGATCGACTTCAAACTACAACCAACAAGTCCCGGTTAGAACATGGGTTTCACTTGGACCTCTTCAAAGCGCATATGGCATAACCGTTTGCAAGGCCACAGTAAGTCCTCCCATCGCAATGCGCCTCGCTGCACAGATCTCGAAGCGATAGTTCTCCTTGATTTTCCGAACCGACCAATTTTCTCCGAAGGCTCTTTCTCACGCCATCTTCGGCGGAATCCGAGAGGTCCTCGCAACTGGAGACCCAACGACGGAGGGCAAAAACTCGCACGGAGCATTATCCACGCTCTCTGGAGATTTCTCCGAAGGATTTTGGAGTGGTGCGTGGGTGGGGGCGAAGGTGGGTCCTTTGTGACCCCGGAGGGCCGAAAGGTAAGCCCCACGGGGGTGCCCACCTGGGCCTTCAAGGATTCCATCCGCTGCGGAAAAGGTAAACAAGTTTGTTCCAGACCGCGTAGCGCCTCTTCTGAGGGGCTCAAGTTCTGCCTGCGGATAATTGTGGGGAAAAATAACGCTTCCTTGCATCCCAGGTATTTTTCTACGGATGCTTACTTTACCCTCGGAAAATCGCCCCATCTTCGTAAACTTTTTGGAACCGAAAAAGAGATTACCGGCAAAAATACTGGGCGCATAACGACCGGTATGTGACGGGTAGAACTTAAGCTCCTTGCAACTATTCCTTGATGGACGGAATGTTTTCCATTTGTCTTTTGGTACAGAGGTGGATTTAAAATTAAGCGCTACAGGCATTTGCTGAGGTTCTTAATAATACTATGCTTAGGAGCTTTCGATAGCATACTACAAATTGATTCAATCTTTTTTTTTTTATTTTTCAGGTGCGACACCTTCCCGGGTTGTTTTTCCTTAAGTAAAGTTTTATAGTTGTTCATTATGTAGACATAATTATGTTTGTAGTATATAAAATGTAATTTATGTCACCATATAATTTAAACTATATAGATCTTTCATGGCAATTTATAGAAAACTGCTTATATTTCAATATTTTGTTTATTACTGCCTGTGAAGCGACTGAGTTTTCTGTAGCATTTATAATGTATATCTTAGGAAAATTCGAATTTATACTCCCATTATTCAATATCCCTATTACTCGATCTGATCTTTGGGCTTTAGGGTTAGGGTCTCCGATAGCTTAAATCTGTCCCTAAGCATAGGGCGGGGTCCAGGATTTTTTATAAATAGCAAGGCCGCATGAAGTATAGCGGAAAATATATGAAGGCCACGTACTGAACCATCAAACCGCACTTGAGGGACGTGTTACATGTATTCAAGGAGAGAAATGTCAGAATTATTATTATTCACCCCTTTAAATACTCAAAGAGGATGCTTTCCATTTTATTTTACTTGACGAAAGAAACAGTTCTAAGAGAAGACTACGTTGAGCTTTTAAGTATGCTTAACGATGTGCAAATAAAGCCTCATTGGAATCTGAAAAGTGCTGATGCGGCCTGAAGCGCTAAGTCCCTTCCTTTGGCATAGAGGAATAGGTATTTTAATTTAGATTGTTCTCAGTCATGCTCATAGGCATGACCCGCAATAGACTTCAATTGCAACGAAGGCTTGATACTCCAATTATGGGCCTCCGAAAACGTTGACTTGAATGAATGCCTCATTTCTACGACAGGATCAAAACCAAATAGAACCAGGATATAAATTAATTAAAAACTGAACTACATTTAACCATATCAACCCTTTAACAACTAATTATTAATGCAACTCAGTAAATGACCATCGATAAGATCGGGGTAAGTCTAAGATTCTGTTCCGTTAATAACTACGTGGTTACTAGAACGAGTATCGGCAGTGAAACACTGCAACAAATTCTAAATTCCTGCCGTAATTCTTGTTGTAGAGTAAGAAATATAGACCAAAATGAAATTCTTCGGCAACCCCAAGAGAGGCGTTCACCTGCAATGCAGGCTCTGAAGGCCCGCCGGTCTAGCTTACCGAGGTATGAATGGTGATGAATGATTGCATTCATTTTGGTCACTCTTTAATGAATGTGACGAAAGGTTATTCAGAGAATGCGTGGGGATTTTCGCTCATAGCTTTGTGTCTGAGAGGGAGGCAATAAAAATCTACCTCACTTATCTCACCAAATCGACTAATTTCCATTGAAAAGCTTTTGGTAGCTGAAGGTGTATGGGTGATGATCTTCAGAGTCTTCGGTACAGAAAGGAGAGGATGACCGGGAAAATAGGGTTTACTATAGATAATTAGACTTTGAGGAATTGGCAATGATATAGTCGGAGGAACTAAAGAGAAAGGATATATCTGAGGAATCATTAGAGTAAGAAAAGAGGGGAATATGGTAATTTTCTTTCTTCACAAAGGAAAAGTTGATAAAAGTCTGACAGTGCAATCTCTAGGTTTAACACAAACAATTTCGTATCATCCCTTTCCCTTGGAGCTACGAATTATATTCTTTTCAGGTAGCACAGAGGATAAGATTCTTTTAAATTCCTACTTGATCTTATTCATCTCTCTCAATTTTATAATCTGATACATATCTCGAATTATTTGAACGCGAGAGAATTAACTTAAAGAGATAGGGCTCGAAAGCTATACTAGTTTCAAGATTATCGGCTTCTTTCTTAGCTTTGCTTAGTTCACAAGCAAATGCACAATTCATTCTTATCACTAAAAAATTACTCATCGCAATATTTGAAAAAGGTACGGGAGATAAAGATCAGTATGATTTCTGTCATTATGAAAGTCGTTAGTAAAATTGTAAGTTTTGGCTCTCTTTCGTAGAGTACAAGAAAGATATTTTATCGAAGGCATTACACACGGGTCCTAAACAAACACAGGTCTAAGATTAAGTTTCAATTAAAATTGCAATACGTACTTTGATTTAGAATACCGAGAAGAAAATCAAGACATTTTGAGAACAATGGCCTCGCATTGCATTCTGTTGCCCCACTTTAAGGGAAAATGCGTCGATTCTTACCTAAATCTGCTTTTACACGGTTGAAAGCTCTCATGGAATTACGTGTAAAAAAGCACAAGGCTATTGGAAAAATGGGGTACCCGTTCCAGGCTTCCAAAGGAAACTGATGCAAAAAGAAGTGTCAGCTAAATAAGAAAAATGAATCATACTTGTATACGTTGCTTAACAAAGAATAACTGTTTGATATAATCTTACATTAGAATTAAATCTAATTTAAAGAAAAAAATAGCTATTCTCGGAAATAGTTAGGTCTAAATAGAGACTTAATCACCGCGGAGATTGGTGTGAAGTGTATTCACTTCAAACGCACAAATCTTTTCCTCATATGGTCTCATCGTGAATAATTCCCGAGATTTAAAAGATTCCATCCCTCACCGAAACCCTGCGTGCGTTAGAATTCGTGCTCCTACCAATTTATGCTGAAATCCTTAATTGGCGCTTTCTGACACGCAAACAAGCCATTTGAAGCGATTTTGCGGGAAAACGTGAAAATAGAATCAGTTGTTAAAAAAATACTCAGGAAAAGTGGGCGAAGCGGACCGATCATTAAATTTGTATATGATAATCGACATCTAAAAAGGAAAGAATTAGAGAAAAGTTTCCCACGGGATACGTTAAGGTGCTCCCGAAAAATCATGTGGGCAGAGCGTTTGCATTTGGTGAAAGCGGTCCCAGGTTTGATTCCCGGTATAAGCTCGCATGTGTGAAATCACCTCCGCTGTCGAAGCCCATTTAACAACACTTCTACTACTGCTTCTGGGATAAGAAGGTTTAGCTGAGATAATCCATAGAAGTGAAATTAATATTAAAGTTAAAATTACGCAAAAAAGTTAGAGGAATAATTGAAAATAAAATAAAAGTGAAAAAATCAACGATCTTAATTGGTTCCAGCAATTACCCGAAAGTCTATTAGCCAAATCATTGCTGAGATACTCGTGTAATGAGGGAAATAGTCGTTAGAATAAAGCATATCTCGTTGGTGACACGTGCCTAATAAATTTAGAGAAGGAATGGAAATATTAAATTAGTATAAGTTTCACACAATATAAACTAAGTTACTGCAACTTGTACTAAGATATTTTATTTCCATTACTGTGAGGGAACTTTACAAAGTTAGGGCTTTGCCGCTTGATTTTAAATTTAGGGGAATTAGGAAGTTGAAATGATGGTGTATTATGGTGATGCTAATTATGAAGGAGCAAGAAAAAGGTGAACTTTAACCAACCATAATATCACGTTTTAAGACGATAGTGATTTTGAAACTCAAAACCTTTGACTCATAGGGTCATAATCGCCTCATGAGTCATTCAGTGCATCTTTTCCTTGTTTATCATGAATCCCAGCAGGAAGTCCCATCCCAAGCAGTGGAAACTACGATGCTAATTATATAATGAGTCTTCCTAGTACATAAGTTAATAGTCATAGAGAGAAAAATAATAAAATGGTTGCTTTCATTAGTCAATGGAAAATTCTCTTCTCAGAGAACGATTTATGATATAACGGAGGAGAAACAGAGGTTTAATGATGAAATTAATTCCTTCACACGCTGAATTTACACAGTGAATTACACGTAAAATTTTTCATCTATAATAATAACAATACATCTATATTCGGGCGAGATTGAGACTAAATAGTTTCTTCTTACGTATAACCTTCCATTGTATCACATTTGAAAGAGATAGGTTGAAAAAAGTGCACATAAGAAAGAAATTCTAGATTTGAAATCCTAAGTTATCAGGGAGGAAGTAAGACGCAAAATCGCATTGCTTACTAGATAAGCGTTTCTAATGCATATTGTATGAATGGATATTATCATCTTAAATTTATTCTCGGAAAATCGATTGGAGTAAACGCAGAAGAGAAAAAAACGGAAAGGAATAGATATTTAGACATCACACATAAAGGAATTCCTCTCTAATTTTCTCGCAAACAGTTGAAAGAGACGATCTGGACTCGTCTTTGAATAGAAATAAAAAAAGTAAAGAGAATTCGAATTTGATACAGTGGAGGCGCACTAACAGTTATGCGGCACAAGAAATGGAACGAATCGACGTCTTTTATTTACACCGTTACCAAGGACTAACGGACTTGCTGCGTCGCCCTCATGCCTTGCGGAAAAAGCATGTCTATGCATTTTAAACGTTTTTTGTTGCTAAATTCACCTTAAGCTTGAACGTTTCTAGGAATCGCTCGTTTACGTTTGCTGCGATAAGTATTTGCACCAGAATGTAGTCGCATTTGGTTGAATTGGATATTTCCTATAGGGAGGGAGATGATACTACATGGCCTGAAAAGTCCCGAGCCTAACAAATAAAAAATCAATTTTTTACCTGAAAACTTTTGTTATTCTTCAGTATAATCTTCATCTAGAGCTATGCACTTATTCCACCGGTCCTCGAGCATTTCGATGCCTTAGTAATAGTAATTGGTGAAGGTTTTTAGTGCGGTAGAGATTACATGAAATAAAAATATATAGCTTTGGTTAACTTTATATACCCACAAGGTCTTCTACTTATCGATAGGTATAGAGATAATCGACAGGACGGATTACTATTATTAATATTAGAGTTACATTTGGTCTTTTTTCCACCGAGAAGCTAATACCTTTCCCCCTACCATACGCCACTGGCGACTTACGGGGTACTTATTTGGTACACGAAACCTTGAAGTACATACATGCAAGCTGTTATAATATCGTTGTTCATATGAAATTAAAATTAAGATTCATGCGACTCACCTATACGTTTTATATGGAGACCGCTCTCATTGAGGTGTGCAAAACAAATTTCCGAGTTTATTAAAATCAATAGTGATAGTGATGCTAGATATGTATTGTGACCTGATGATGACCCTAGGATTCGAAACCATGGTCGCATTATAAAATTTTGGCGGTAAAAGTGTAAGTGCTTTTTAGTAATTTTTTCTTTATGATAGAGACCTACCACAAAGTTTAGGCCGCATTAGAAGATTCTACTATCGAGTCTTATTGAGTATTTAGTGGATTTTTGAGCATAGTTTCGGAGTTATCATGAAACCCTCTAACCACTGCTGTTAAAAAATCTTAATTCTTTCCTAATTGTCTATCTAGCATAAGATGCTTCATTATGAAGTCATAAATGACCAAATTAAGTAACTTAAGCCCCTTTTTATGCGGAGAGCAGACTACTCTTAAAAAATTACGATGTAAGGAAATGAGAATCAGACAACCCGGTAATAACGCTATCCCACATGAGACGCGGATTTCACTTGCTTCTCAAAACGCATCTTAACCAGGTTTTGCTGACTTATGCGCATTGGGAATCATTCACAGTATTTTAGACCTTCTAAAGCTGGTTATAATAGAAACGGAGAACACGAAA
Organism: Pachydiplax longipennis; assembly: GCA_036926295.1. NCBI lineage: Eukaryota > Metazoa > Arthropoda > Insecta > Odonata > Libellulidae > Pachydiplax > Pachydiplax longipennis. The sequence continues at coordinate 4,119,706 of JAVFKF010000003.1, forward strand.
ACGAACGAGATGAAAGAGAGAGAATATCACGAGCATAGGTGGCGGCGGTTACTAATCCGGCGACATTTTCATTTGATCAGACATGCCTATGAATCGGAAAAGATCAACGTCTCCTGCGAAATTAATTAGAGCTGTGGGAGAAGTGTGTGAATGGGAGGGCTCATTAGTGGCTCTTTTGATGAGCTTACGTATTCCGCGCTGTAAACGCCTCGTAAGCGGATGACGGAACTCAAAGGCGGACGAATGACACAAACGGCGGATTTGCGGAATATAATCTCATTGGAGGCGAAATATTTGTGAGCGCAATCGATGGATAAACGCGCTGTTTTTCTCTCGTTTCAAAGAGTGGACGCGTCTTGCGGTGAGATAAACAAAACGGCAATGGAGATCACTCGGAACTCTTTTCGCTTTACAAAATGCGGCCGCACAATTGCTAGTTTACTCACCCAATCCCTCTGTACACAGCATCGAGCTGGAACCGAACCGAGAGCCTAGTTTAACCGTGCTTTCCTTACTACCGCAGTGTGTTTTAACAGCCATGAAGGAGTGTGAGAGAGAGTAAATAAGAGGTATATTTTCCTCTTTCCTGTATCGAAATTACGATCTGTAGCGGGAGTGACTAAATTTCGTCCGAAATGATGATGCTTACACGTAAGCATCATCATATCGGACGAGTGCCCATAAATCTGGCATTAAAGTTGATTTATTTATTAAATTATTTGATTTACTTATCATACCTTATTATTATTGATTTATCTTCTATCTATATATTATTTTAAAACATGCTTTTTTGGTGATCGGGACTTTTCTCCCTTATTACTCCATCAATATATATAAATGAATGACCGTTTGATGGCAAAAGTTGTCAGGTTCCTGCGAAAAATAGTCAGACAAATCAAAAATGCACCATTTGTTAAAAAAATTGAAATAAAATTTTAATCATCTCATTTTTTACTAGACGAAAAAAGGCCCGGGTTGCTATATACAGATTGAAATTGTTTACTTAGTGACGAGTGTAAACAAGTTTTAAAATCGGATAACATTCTCGGTCATAAATTGATTGAAGCAGTGTTAGTATTATTGTATATTATATTAATATTATAGTCTCCATGAACGAAGACTTCGACGTCGTACACATCCACAGCAGTTTAATAAGCAAACCACATATCTTACGGGAGCAGAACGACGGCCAAATAAACATGAACATTGCCGAATATGAAAGTTTTCGTCACGGTTTTATCGTGTGGTATGTTTGAACAATTTTGCATCATATTACTTCCCGGTTTCGTATGTTGCAAATTTTCTATATATCTAAACCTGATATCAAATGATTTTTATTGTTTATATTTCACTCATTGAATAGATAATATTCAATATTTAATCATATTTCTGAGTAAAGAAAAGGATGTCCTGCGATTTCAGAAAACTCACCAGCATGTAGTACAAGCTTAACGAAAGCCCAAGCTTTTATTCCCAATCGCTATCTCCGAAGCACAAAAATGTATTACTTTGCCACATTAACGATGTTAGAGACTTTTAATGCGGGGAAAATGCTATGCGCTTTGACAATGTAACACAATGTATTCGTATGAAAGTGTGACATTTAGCTTCCCTTCTAGCTCTCCTCTCCCAGATCAGATCACTGCAGACGAGTAGTAGTTATTTCATGTATGAAGAGAAGAACATAGAAAATAAATAAATAACGTGGATGCAGAAGGTATGTTTCGTTCTTTTATCTTAGTTATTAAAGTGACACTTCATTGCCGGTATAAAAGGAAGTGGTTTTTATAACGACAGATTTAGGTAAAGCTGGCAGTGATATTTTGTATCTTTACCATAATTCATTTAGTCATAAATGCATTGAGTGAATTGAGGTATTCGGTGTAGGATAAGATACATGTATCATTATAGTAATGACGCGCACCATTCGTGATTATACTACTATAAGAAAATTTTGAAAACATTCGATAACATTTATACAATGCCCGGGTTGCTATATACAGATTAAATTTGTTTACTTAGTGACGAGTGTAAACAATTTCAAAAATGAGAAAGTGATTTTAATACTTGGTCTTATAATGATTGAAAAAGTACTCGGAAGTAATATATGGACTCCATAAACGAAGAACTTAAGATTGCACGCAACATACGCCACCGGCGGCTTGCGGGGTACTCATCTAAATCTAAATCTATAACAGGTTAATAAACCGGCTACTTCACATCTTTTGGGAGCAGAACGTCAACTACAGAAACATGAGAATTGCCGGATTGTTAATGTTTGTGTCACAGGAGTATCGCTTGGTATGTTTGAATAACGTTGCATCGTGTTACTTCTCGGTCATTTAAATTTAAGATCGACCATAGTAGAATATTCGATTTTTAGTATCATGATTAGATTTTGGAGTATTCATAGAAAAAATGTAAGGTTCTAATTATGAGTCATACCCCATACCGATCAAAACAATTAGGTCGTTCAATTCAAATTAATTTTGGTGAAACTTTCGTGTTGCAAATTTTCTATATACCTAAACCTGGTATCAAATGATTTTTAGTGTTTATATTTTACTCACTGAATAGATAGTATTCTATATTTATTCATACCTTGGAGTAAAGAATAGGATATCATACCTGCGATTCAAGAAAACTCACCTCTATGGAATACAAGCGTAACGAAAGCCCAAGCCTCCATTCCCTTTCGCTATGCCCGTAGTACAAAAATATGCTCAACCAATTTAATAGTACGTGTAGTAGTAGATTTAGATTTAGATTTAGATGAGTACCCCGCAAGCCGCCAGTGGCGTATGGCAGGGGGTGTAATGACACCATCTTAGTATTCTAATCGACCCTATTGACGTAAGAGTAATATTTTAAAATCTAAGTTTTGTGAATGGGTTAAAATACCATGATTGACTACTATATTTGTGTGAGAGACATTCAAATAATGCGGGGCAATGGGTTTGCTACATTTGCGATACTTTACTTTGCACTTCGACAATGAATCACAATTTATGGTCTTCTGAAAGTGAGACACACCGCAGATGCTTCCCCCTCATGCTTCCTTCTCCCAAATTAGTAACATTTTCTCTCATTCTACACCAGCAGGACAACAAGCTTTCAACTGATTATTGCTGACTGTATATCTTTCAGTACTTGAATAAATCTGATTCAGTGAATTTATGAGATGCAATTTCACTGCAGACGAGCAGTAATTATTTTTATATTTCGTGTATGAAGAGAAAAAATAGAAAATAAATAAGTAACGTGGATGCAGGAAGTATTTTTGTTGTTTTATCTTGGTTATATATGTTAAACACGAAGCCTTTAGTGACACATCATAAAAGGAAGTGGCATTTTGAAGAACAGAGTTTACCAAAATGTGGTAGTGATGTTTTGTATTTTTGTCTAAATTCATGATGTAAATAATGCATTAAGTGAATTGGGGTATTCGGTATAGGATAAAATGCATATACGTCGTTATATAAATGACGCGTACTATTCGTGATTATAGTGCTAAAAGAAAATTCTCTCTACAAATCTATCGCCACAAACGACGTATGTCGAAACTGACACTGACATGGAATATCAAGGTACGATTTTTTTGGCATGTCTAATTGTTTGTGTATTCGTCTGTAGTGATTAGAGTAGTTGCTGTAATGTATTTGGTTGGGGAAATTGAGTATTACTGATCGTCTGCGAAATTTTCGCACGGGGCAACTAGTTTTATTTATTATTATTCCTTATTATTTATTTTACTTTTTATATTTATTCATTTTACAGTTCTGTCGCTGGGCCAAAGGACGAAGTTACTTTACATTCACCAACTAACTCAAGCAATACATAGTTCTACTTATTGAAGCACAATATATTAATACTCAAGTTCATCAACTAATTACAATAAATGAATACTACACTAATTTGCAATTTAAATTGTTGTCATTTACATGTATCCCTAGAGCTATTACGGATAACATATACATTTAACAGGCAGTTCAAACAATCCCTCAAAAGTCTTACTAACATAGAATATCAGTGCATCAACGACATTTTCAGTCCACAGAAATAACTTATAAACAGTGCTGACAAATACTCATAATAAACATATTGATTTGCAAGTACCTTTAAATTAAAAACCACTCGTGAATGACCCTTATCATTTAGGGTAATTATTAATTAACTACTGAAATCCCGAGTCAAAAATGACAGGACTTAATTTAAGTTATTTAATATTCTATATTTATGATTGTTTATATCTGATTCTCTTAAGCCAGAATGCGTGGATTTTTTGTCTGAAACATTAATTTATTTCTTATTTATGATATTAATAAGGTATTATTCCTAGAGGTTTTAATGCTCTCTAGATAGCTGCTAATAAATCGAGGCAGTGAATGCATACCTTGCTTTTTAGAATTATGAAATAAATATTCAAAATAGTTTAATATTTTTCAATGTTTTGCTGATCAATAAAATTAATTACTATTATCCTCTCAACTTTAACTATATCTAGGCGGAAATACCGCGTATACCTATAGGGTAATAAAATGTCAATGTTGCTTGTGGTGAAATCATCCTCATTTATGACGGAACCTAAATTTAATTGAATTGTAAATGTATGATTATTGAAAACATAGCTTATTCATGCCACAAATATTAATGATTTTAAATCATACTAAAATTAAAGCAAGCAATATCCCAAAAAATAACTATAACTTTTATTGGACACTAAGAAATACTGCCTATTTCCAACGAACGTCTAATTTTAACTGAACATCCCCGAGGTATCGAAATTATTTTTCTTTTTTTCCACCGGAACTAAACATTTAATTCTCGTCACTTCATATACGTCGTATATGATACTAATTATAAATTATTATGTAAAATAAAGTATTATTTCCTCTTATTATCATTAAACTTATTTTTGAGCTAAAAGCTCTTGACATTCCTCTTTACACTTCCATAGTTATTTCATACCCCTTTGCTGTAGATGCTGGTCAAAGTGAAGAATTAATCCTCTGTTTTATGCAGGCGAATGATTGCACAGTTGATGTAAAAGAGGGATCTGAATAACGAACTCATCATAGGAAATAAAGCACCCTCCAAACAAGGCCGCTTGAAGGTGAAAAATACCTTCAATGCCGGTGAATGAATCGAAATTTGAAGCCCAAAAATCACTCTCCAAAACACGAGATCAACTACAACGCCAAATACGCAGTATGGAATAAAAATAAAAAGCGAAACTGTATACTTAACTATCGGTGTACATTCTTTCCAACTGTTCGTAAACTATTCTGCCCCAACAGAAAATCAAGTCATCTCCATTGGGCGGAAGATGAGCAGTGGAATGCAGGCGATTCGAGAGCCCAAGAATTCCCACAGTCACGCAAAAGAACATTTCTAGCCAAAAGAAGTGAGCGAATGAAATAATCGGAAGTACTTGAGGATTGATACTCAGTACATCTGTCGGGGAGGTAATTATCATAGGGGGAACGAAAATAATGAAAATCATCTATTTTTTATGTTATTTCTTTTATAAAAAATGATCTGAGTGGAGATATTCCTTGTAATATCTATTTTTCAAAACTTTTAGACCTAATGAAATTAGAATTACTTGTCAAAGAATATATCACTTATCGCCTTAAGCGGAATATTGACTCGACTCATGTTATAATTTATTATACTCTTTATTATATATGATTATTATATTTTCTATTACCTACTCGGCAACATAAGACCAAAAGGGCCTTTCTTCCACATAATCTAAGTTATAAAGGTATAACATCTAATAAAAAATCTGACTATAAGCAGCTTACATCAAGTAAAACGAGTCGATAAATACGAGCAGCAAACATGAAAGTGAAAAAATGAGAGTGGAAATGAGTTCTGTGTGATTTTTAAATGAGAACATACGCGTCCTTACATTGTCAATAGACAGAGCGATTGTTTGAAACCGCATTAAAAAATCTTTCGTGGAACTTTGCATAGTTTATTTCACCATGCTTCCCAGTACTGAATTCCACCAAGAAGGGGCTTCAAGGAACGCCGCAAAGGACCGCAGGTTCGCCATTCTTTTCTACACAAATAAGCTATCCTAGAAATATGCACTCCACCCATTCATAACTCGGGTGCGAAACGACACAAGTTTTTCGTCACCCGTAAGTTGGCATCCCTGCGTTGCGTAGGTGTGAGTTGCGGTTCCCAACCGGAAGTGGCTCGTGTCACTCCCAAAAAACTCTCCCTCGTGTGAGAAATTTCAGAATGAGTCCTTTTTCAGGTGTTCTCCTCCTCCCCATTGGCTCCCAACACTTCTAACGATTGCGGAGAAATACTTCCGTGACGTCATTTCGACGGCTACAAAACTGTCCATCGATTTTTTCCCTTCGGAATGCGATCGGTGGGGGAGAACATTCCTTTCCCAAGTGACCCTCGATTCGTTGCACCTTTTCTTAGGGCCGTTGCGAAGAAAAATTAAAATACGAGCCACACCGATGGCCGGTTGAGGACGGTTTTAATTGCTGCTTCCCTCTCCTCTCACATTCCAACAATCGATGTTGAAACGATTGTCACTGAAGGAACGCCTTTTTTGTAACAACAATTAATTGTTACGTAATACAGAACAACATGTTTAAAACTCTCCCGCTTAAAACGCTACCACACTGAATACGTGGTTCATTTTCGTCCCTTTTACAAGAAATACATGGCAAAAGTACCACTTAAGAAGCTCAGCTACCCTCCTATAAGGCGGATTTTCCGTTCTCGGGTACATTATTACCTGCTTTAGCCAATCCTTCGACTTGATAGAATGTGTACACTATTCTTTTCGATTTGTCTGTAAGGCAAATATTGCTTTCTTTTAGAGTAAAAAAGAGCATTAATAAGTAAAAAAGTCTCTTTGTAAAAAAGACAGACAATTCTTTAAAAAATGACGATAAGTCTACCAGTATTACAGTACAAGAGTTCGCGAATCTTTGTATACCCACAACTGTGGTACATAAAGGAATCTATATAAGATTCATTTTTGATTTTAAGGAGTGAATCACTTATACAAAAGTTGAAGAACACGGAAACCCTTTCTTTTTGTTTCAGTCACAAAAGGAATAAAAATTTGGGGAATACTTCGGTTATTGCGCTATCCCACTTATAATTCTGTTTACACTTGATAAGACGCTTTTCAGCGTTTAGACTATTTTGTTCTGATCCAATGCAACGACTTCGCTGTCACAAGAACTGCAAAAAATCAGTGTAGAATCGATTTACGTTATGCAAAACGTTAAGCGTTAGTGAGTAAAAGCGTGATTCCCTCCACCATGGTTACCAATGTAACGACTTTGTCAATATATCCAACGATCATTCTCTTTCTCAGCGATAAATTTCGTAAATGGATTAGCGAATTCATTTCGCAAATACATATCTTTTGAAGACAAAGCTCCCCAAAGCGCTAGCAGCTGTACGCTTTGTGTTCCTTTCAAATATCCAACCTTTATGAAGTATTCTAGTGCTATTATTACAAGCTTTCGAATAGAAAAAAAGAGAAAATTATACTTCGATTTGTGAATTCAGCAAAGGAATTAAAATGAACTTTATTTAATTAATGCATTCGTTTACCTTACAGTCCGAAACCAGTATGCGGACACACTTAAAACTATAACCATCAAGTCTCAGGCTGGAAAGCTGAAGAAATATCTCAAAACGTTGATAGCGAAATTTTGGAAGAAGAAGAGAGCAAAAAATAAGTTAATTTTAGTTTAATCTTGCTTTTCAGCTGGGCGTAAGAGATAATAATAATAAGAATAAGCGTTCTGGAAATGTATTATTGTCCAATATCAGACAGGGGAAGTAACTATTGTCGGTTATCAGAATGAAAGGTATGTACTTTCTGCATCTCCCGAAAACATATCTGTCAGATGCCAATGATGACTTCTTAAGGGAGAGTTTTGAGTCTCTGAGTCATTGCGCTTGACCGAAAATCGCGGTTATTTTTTTCGGGATTGAACAGTCGAATAAGGACCTTGACCCTCCTATACATATTGATTTTTTTTATTCCATCGAGCAAGTATTTTGGCTTCGAGATTTCCCCACACGACAGGCGTTAAGTTTGTCTGGATCAAAACAAGAGAAAGAGAAAAGCAAACGATCGTAAAGATTGAAGTCAGTGTTTTTTTTTGTGTCATCGCACCACAAAGACTCGAAGTTATCACTCGCTGGGGAGTTCGACGATTGAGAGTATCGTTTATGTCATGCTTTCTCTAAATCAAATAACATTTAAATTAGTATTTTTCACGTGATAACTACGAAAATTATTACTAAAAAGCTATAAAGCCATGCGTAAGGAAGCTCCCTTTTCCTTGTATTTCGCAGGCTGGTGAACTTCTAGTTATGGATACCTCTTCGGTAGAGAATTATAGCAAATAATATGGTAGTTTTGTACAAGTTCATCATATTTTACTTTTGGTATTTTGAGGTGGTATCATTCTAATGTATTTACTGAGTTTGGAAATCATCTTCCATAGGTCTTGTATTATACTTGAATATTTAATTTAATAATTATATCTTGTCAATTCTACTGGTCAACTAACCTTTAGGTTGATCTAAACTACTAGTTGGCGGCGGTTAGATGGAGCATATTATATCGATCAACATCTATAGTTGGTTATCCACCAGTTTGATGCTGGATGTCGTAACTGTGAATAATTTTTATATCCGTTGCATTGAAGTTTGTTAGAATGTCTCATGGTAATACTTACCAGCTAGATTGTTTGCTTACAGTCATTGATGCATTAATGCATTCCAATAAAGCGTACGCTTAAAACTTGAATTTGGTAGTTAGGACCCCCATTTTATTAATCACCTAAGGCTTAATTATAGATTATAATACGGTCTTTAAGAGTTCACCTGAAGCTTATAGTTAAACTAGCTGACTAAACATTTTAATACCAGACTACAGAAGTATTTTCCAGCTGCTGGATACCTGAACTAATATTACATTCTTTATTTAAAATTTAAGTTACATTTTTAAATTTTTTAGCGGGTCTTTTTGAAATTAGGCGAATAATAACCAACTTTTAGGGCAGCTATAAGGTTGTATAATATTAATTAGAATATTTACTGGTAGAGCAGTAGTACCGATGCAGTGGTAGTACTGGTAGAATTAAAGAATTAGTAACTCTTAGTAATCTTAGCATGGGTTCGAGTATTCCAACAAGAAGATCTTCCCCAAATAAATCAGGGAACGATTAAACAAAAACGAATTTGACGCAAGTGGGACGTATAACTGATGATTAGGGAAACGGAAATGACGTAAAGATAATAGTTAATTATGAAGTCTGCCATTAGGACACGATACGTATTTCGTCACGTGAGAAACAAGTGAAGGAAGCATCGAACTCACCCAGTCATCGTCCACACCTTGACCTCCACGAGTCGCTGCGTCATGCATTTCCCAGAATGCCCTACGATTGTTTGACGCCTTCCCGCTTCGCTAACGCCACCTATCCTGAAAGAAAAATGATGCTCTTATGTTTATCCTTGATGGAAGTTTTACCCGCTGTGAAGAAGTTCCGCTCTGTATCTCACAGTATTTTTACTTTTAAGTACTTTTACCTTTACTGCAACTCCTTAGCAATTATCTTTTGATTAGCCATTACTCTGAGGATTATGAGAATGAAAACTGCTATTGACAACAAGATTATGTATAAAGTTAGTGACTTGATTTTTTGGAGGTAGTTTCAACATACATACATAAGTTATAAGTGTATAAATAATAGAACATACTCGCAAATATTAATTAGGCATGTAGGTTCAGAGTAGCGCATCCAGCGAGAAAAGAAGCAACTCTTAAATTTTACGAATAAATGACAAAAAACCCTTTTATCAACATTCATATTTCGCATCCGTCAAGGTAGATAAGCAAAAGATGAAGGGTACGGAAATAAAAGTTTTAAAAATGTAGTCGAAAAATGAGCGAACGGAGGTATTTCGCTAAATGGCACGTTAAGCGCAGCACAATGGCCCTATTGATATCCCACATTAGCATTCAATAAGGAGAGACCAGGATAATACTTACTAATAATTCATAGTTTTCTTATTATCTCAACCATACCGAAACGCAAGTAAATGGAGAATAAATATCCCTTAATCCTTCACCAAAAGACAAATGAGAAATATTTCATTCAACATGGTGTGAATGTAAGAACAGAACTTTCTAAGCGCAGTTTAATAATTAAACTGCGCTTAGAAACTTAAACTTAAACAGTTAAACTTATTCGCGTACTGAGTAAAAAGATCGGAAGTTAAGGCACTATTGTAGCGGTAATACAAAGAATTGTTGAAAGCTAATAGGCTGATATATTCGAGTTGGACACGAGCAGAAACATCGACTAAAAATATGTACCGCGGTCTTCAAAGAACCTAACTAGATGTATAATTCATGGGGACCTCAAGATGACTCTGTTGTGTCAAAAATAACATTCAGAAGAATATATAATAATAGTCCCCTTTTCATGGCGTATCAACGCCGTCGGCAGATACCAAATGAACTCTGGTAATACTTACAAAAATATATGCATTCATATTCAAAATATATAGAAACCTTAATTCATTCTTCAAATTAGAGTCATAGACTTAAATGTCTTACACGAGTAACTGGGCGGATGTTCCACAATCTATCTTCTACGAAAGAACGACTTCATAAATGCCAAACCATAGATTCAGATCTTGATTAATTTTCTGGCATAATTATAAGTACAGTTATTGAAACATGCTGCATTTTGATTTTCCGCCGATAATGAAGTAGATGTACGACGGAGAAATGGCTCACTTAGCATTTTTATTACTTTTTATCCACGCTTCAAATGAGTCTTGTTTAAAACGTTTAATTAAATAAATTAAAAATCAGCAATAGCAGCTATTAAGCAGGAATTTTACCAGACTCAAAAAAATCGAAACGGCTTATTTTAATTACGTAATAATTCTATGGTATATTCCAGTATATTTTTTCTAGAATGAAACCGTTCAACAATATTTTCTGCAGCGCTTTCTTCACGAATAATATAATATTCTTCACGAACATATTCACGAATGTGAGATATTTGCAAATAATTCATTTGGGATTTGTTTGCTTAGTTACTAATTTACGACGCCTATAAAATACCGTACGAATAAAATTCAGCTCGAAGAATTGCTTTTGGAAGAAATGGATTCATAACGATCAAGCAAACAATATGCTATAGAAAATGTATTTACATGTTGAATTAGTTAAAATAATAATTTTTAAATAATAAATAATGTTTTATTGAAGTAATAATTTTCTAACCCTCCTCCAACTTTGAAAACCATGAGGTATATAAAGAATTAATTTCAAAAGGAATTTTTCTGGTTCTGATTCTAGGATATGCTATTCCACAGAACATCCAACAGAATTTGACCTCTGTTTTTTAATTTTTGAAAATTTAAATATCAGCGTACTGCCACAGTGCACTTCCAATCCCTCAGTTTTCGCTTGGTCCCCTGAAAATCGTCCTAACCGGGATTAACTGTAATCAACACCCTAAAAGCGGAGAAAATACGACCCTCATATATATATAACACCATCATGAGGAATTACTGCGCAAAAAATGAAAAAAAAGGAGGCGTAATGCAGATTTTTTACTCAATTCCCTATCGGACACTCAGCCAAGGAAAAACCGGTCCGAAATTAATGGAAAATGAAGCGAATTGACCCTCGGGGACGATAAACACATCGGTGGGACAAAATGGCCGATAAAAGGGCGAGAAAAAAGGAAGATTTGTCACTTCCGCAACGGAGACAAGGGAAAGGGGATGAAATTATGGAGGAAATGAGGGGGGGAGGGAAAGGGGGGGCGCTGATTAATTGCGCGGTGGGGAGGCCCATTTATCTCTGCACTGTATTCCTACGGTATGAATACGAAAATGGAGTGAATTTGGAAGATGAACGCCGACGTGGAAAAAAGGACGTTCTTAAAACAAAATGTATGAGTGTTAGAAGGGGTTTTAATGACGTTTTCATGAATTAAGCATTGATCGGAATTAAAAATGAAGGGAAAGAATGGGGTGAAGGGCGACTATTTTTACGGTGAAATGTATTTCATGGGGATTCAGAGTAGGTGAGTTGGGGAACCCAAAATGGAGTTAATCTAAGTCAGAATTGGGGAAATTGCGGTCTATTCCTAGGTGCAATGCGGAATTCACTTCACTTCTCGAAACAAAATCGGGTTTTTAAACCATTTTTGTATCCTAGTGTCTTTGTGTAAAGTCTCTAGTGACTTTGAGGAAAAATTGAAATAATTTCGCAAGGTTAAATTTTCCCTTTTGTACTTAACTTCATTTATTTTCATCCCTCACTTTAATTTGCAATTTTTTGTATCATCGATGTTTATAATGTATTTATTTTGTGTATAAGAATTCTATTACCATTATTATTATTATTACATAAGACCTATTAGTCGCAAGGACAGGTGGCAACGCTAACCCATATAAAAATCATAAAGCAACTTGCAGAGAGCATTCTTTCCCATTATTTTCTATTGTTACAATTTATCTTAAGGCATTTATTTGTATACAAAGTTCTAAGACTAATCCACAGTCGTGGACGTGAAAGAGGTAAACCGTCAGTATATAATTTGACTGCACATGATGCTGCAATCCCAAAACCTGTTTTTGAAATTTTTAGAAAATTTTATCTATATTTAAGTTCTAAAATTTACTCCTTTTCGTCTTTATGTATCACTTATTCTAAACAAAGATTGGTATTAAAGCATGAAGAAGTAGAATTTTTTAAGAGAGATGGTATAAATATTATTAATGTATTTCTTTGTAAGTTTGTTTTTTATTTTTGTTTTCTTGTATTGACACCTGGTCATAGTTTAATTTTACTGTTAGTTCAACAAGTACGGTTATTTTAAGGTACTTTCATTCCTAAAATTAATTTGCATCAGGATATCTATTCCATTTCCTGATAAAGGATACATATTATTATTATAAATACTTCCTCACGAGCTCCTCTTTATTGCCCACAAGGCTGGAAGGTGTCTTTTTGTCTTAAAGGTTGTTCCTATTGCCGGACTGAAAATTTTGATTACAAAATTTCCGCGTCAAATGTTAATATTTTTATTTTGAAAAAATAATAAAGGCGGGTTCTTCATCGCTATCGAATGGCTGAGGACTTTGGATGTTTACTCCGCTAAACAATTTCGGAAAAGTTGATCGGAAGAGAGTATTCGTGAAAGCGGCAATAAGTAGGAAGAGGTGCGAAGAGTGGCAGGTAAGCATTGGGCTGTTTCTCACAAATGACTCTCAACTTCTCCGCCCCCACCTCTCGAGGGCCCTCTGAAGACGCCGTCGTGACGAAGCTCAAAAAAGGGCCTCCTTGTGAGAAGGCCCAGCTGTGAGGTTATGACTCTCTGCGAACACATCCTATGCACTCACTTCTAAAATTAATTGGAAAAAGCGCGCGAAAAAACGGACCAAATGAAGAAGTGTGCGGAAAGCCGATGAGAAATACCATTGGAAACTGCAAGAGATCTTTCGGGGGATATATTCCCTCTTAAGCCACTGAAATTAGATTCGTGCGAGATTAAATATGCTTAATATTCATGCACCTCAGAGAGACAAGAAGAATCTTCTCATTTGCTACGAAACAAACTGAAGTAAATTACACTCACAATACCATACCTCGTACTTTGTAAAACTATCCCTTACATATTGATAATATATAATGTATTGATATTAATATCATTGATGGTTTTACTAATAGCCTAAAAATTTATAAAGAAAGTTGCGATGAAATCAATATCAAATAGTTATTTTTATATTTACTCACCAATAGTCCGAGTTAGGTGGATCTATCCCTTACACATCGGTATCATTAATTATTTTATTATTAGCCTCTAAAAATTATAAAAAAAGTTACGAGTAAATCAATATCAAATAATTATTAACAATAGTAAATTTGGCGAAGAAATTAAGGTATGGGTAACGAAAGCAATTGCAAATCTTTGCCGACTCGTACTAGGCAATATAACGATATTTCAGTAGCAATCGATAAGTTTCATTTGGAAAGGAAATAAAATGCTTGCGTGAGTGTCTCGATCACCGTCTGGGAGAGACTGTATCTCCCGTCATTTCTCTACGGAATCGGTTTGAGAATTTTGCATTATATCCTTATAAAGTAGTATTACATTCAATAGAACGATGGGTGAGTGCGAGATGTTTTCGGAAAAGTAAAGGACACCAGTAATACGGACATCCAGTGAACTTAGTAACGAAATCGCTGTTTTGAAACAATGCTTTTCAGATAGAAAAACTCTATCAATGTGAACTTTATTTCACACAGTGGCAACATAACTCCTCCATAAAAAAGGAAACAATTAAGTCATTATTCTGACACCTATCCTATTGAATCTTCATACAAGTAGTATGCCTTGAGACCAATCTTTTTTCTCCACTTTCAAATATAAATATATAATATTTTAAAAAAATCCACCCTTTTAATGTTCATCATGTTTAAAATGTGCTAAAGTGTATTAAAGTTTATTGTTTTGCGTTCATTTTTCCCAAATTTTTCATTTCTTCATTCATTCCCAGAACTCGTAAGTAATGAACACAGGAGACCGAATATTCTTTGCGATACCTCAAGAGAGTATTGCAATTGAATGAAGTAAAAGAAAAATTTCACAAAATATTTGATGAACTCTGATCCACAGACAAAGCTATTTTTAAAATTGCGTAGAAATAAAAAAAACAGGATCCGTATACAACGAGGTAAGAAGAAATTGAACAAGCTTAGACTCAGACAAGGAAGAACAAATTCGAAAATTGTTCCGAATTAAGCGTACATTCGGTAAAGAAGGCCACTTTGAGAGTCAACATGCCAAATACTACTATACAACTCAAGGTCTTGCGAGCAAGAATTTAAAAGTTAATTCGCATCGATGAACACACCGAAGACTTTATGAGGAGAATTGGCAGAATCTAAGAGCAGATGTTAAGATAACCAAAATGGCTCTTAACAGGGCTACGCTTCTTATATTCAGCGCCCAATGAAATATGAATTAAAGCCATGGTTTAGGCATTCCGCCACAGAGATAACGAAGTGTAAAAAACAGCGATCTACAACCCTCCGGAGAGTGGCTATGCTAGATTAATTATCCTTCGAGCATTAGGAAATCTTTTTGAGAAACCGAAAATTTCCCACAGCGGAGTTCCGAAGGGCGTCGATTGATGATCGACGGAATTAAAATTTAATCTGCTCCTGAGGAAGGTTAAGGCCTTTTAAGATGAAGGCCTTTGAAAAATGATGTACACCGCGCGCTTTGTCGTCCGCCGAAGGAACTTTGAAGATGATGAGAAAGGGCTGCCGTGTAATTGGATCGGACGAATCCAATGTTTAATTACGATCGATGTAATGCGATCTGTGGAAAGAAAACGCTTTGGTGCGCTAGAGAAAATGGCTACACACACTGCGCACATATCCCTTTGAGGTGTAGTTGTATTAATTACTCGTCATTGACATGCTTACAAAATTCCGAGAGGCATCCAATAGAACTTAAAGAATTAAAATTTAATTATTTATTATTATTCATAACGAATTTCAGGATAACGGTTCTATTTCTTTGGCTAGTTTCGTATTTGAGTTCATAATATTATTATTAAATTATGTAAGTACTTATTTTATATGTAAGTGTATTGTGTTATGTGTATATCCACTGCTACTAGATCCTGTATCAACTCGCAGTGATTGTAAGTAATAATAATATGAAGTATTATAAAGAAAAAATACATATCTCTGGTAGAGGAAATAACAGAAATTTGGAATCAGAAATCAGTTAAAACTGTAAGACTAATTATTTGAGCAAAATGTTTTCGGAGTGGCGCCAAACATTTCGCATGGAAATATGGAAACGATTGGGATAGAAAGTAATATTTTTGTTTACATACAGAAAACACTAATCATCGACACCTGCTCGACTGTTAGGATATTCATAAATGAATGTAAAAATGCAAATAAAACTATAGTCCCTATGGTAGTACTTTGTATCCGTGATAGGCGAAGGTTTTCTATCCTCAGTGCTTATAAGTACAAAGTTTGGAGATTTTAATAATAAAAGAAATTCTTAAGACTACAATAGGAGAATATTTGGTTTGGTGAAAACCCGTCGCAGGACATGAAAGGAAATCACATGAAATGAGAAAAACAAATTATAGAAAACAGTTACAATATTCTCTAAAGGATATTTTTTTGGGGATTTTGCTAACATTTATCGCATTGAAATTCATTATTAATATTTATTAAAAGTCATAGAATAAATAAGAAATGTTTTCAATTATTATACTCTTAAAATTACGGAATAAAATTAATTGGGGCGATGTAGCAAAGCAGGAAGGCAGTCTAAGAAAACAACTCCGAGCTTTGATTTGATCTCTTACGATGTTCAACTCTCATTTTGCACCTAGCTGAAGATGTAAATGTATCTTATCGATAGATATTGACAGTAATGAAATGTGCATGTATCCTGTACATATAAAAGTGTGGCAACGCCCAAATTACTGTATGGTAACGTACGCGCTGGGTGTGTGAGTTGAAGCGAATGGATATATCGAATGCGCGAGGCTTGGATTTTGTTATTTGTGCTGCAAAAACAGACGACAGAGTCAATAAGAACTTGATAATGAATGAGTGAGGACAAAAAGGAAAGGTAAAAGTATGGAAGCAAGACTGGACTAGTGTGAAAGGGATGTTTTATATGGCTTGGACTCGTAGAGGGATAGATGAAAACAGAATGGTAAGGTACAGGCTAGAAAAGAATGGAGATTAGAAGCTAGGTTGCGGTCGCTTAATAAATCCAGAAAGAAAATCTTTGCAGAGGACTTATGCTACTCCCCGTTCCTTCGGCAGCTCTGTCAATGAAGGTGAAATAAGAGAAATAATTGCTAAGACAAATCGTATAAGGGACTCATATTTTACGCGAGCGCGATAACAGGCTAAGGTAAAGAAGCTCAAACATTTGATGTTTATATCCCCTGCCACACGTCGGAAGGATATCGATGTAGATATATATGATAGATAAAGAGAATATGAATTTCCCAAAAGGAAGAGGAAATAGTTGGCTGAATGAGGCGAAAGAGATGCTTAAGATATGCAAAGTGGGTTTAGAGAACGAGAGAGAATCAATTCAAGGATGTATTGTTGTCTATAGCGAAGGATTCATACATAAGTAAGTAAGTTTTGAGGAGTATTGCGAAGAAAAGTGGCAAGTAACGGAAAAGTGGGGTGTCTTTCCGTCTAAATTTAGGTGAAAATTACAAAAGAATAACCTATAATTACTGCGATACAAACTCGAATTACATTAGGTGACGGGATGGAGTACAAACCACTTAAATATCATATTTTCTGCGCATACACTGCTATTTGTTCCAGGTACTTCACATCCTCGGTAAGCATCGGTAGATATGAAACCAAAGGAGATAAATAAAACCACGCGATGAGTTTTGTGTTACGAGGTTAGCGGGAATGAGGAAATTATATGTTGCCACCTCAAACTTAAACTTATAGACGTTCGAAGAGTAAATTATTTGCCATGACTCGGCAGGTTATTGAGAGAGGGAAGAATTGTCGGATGAAAATGCTCCATGCCTCTCCATGACTCGAGATTTTTTAAACCTCTCGTAAGCGATCGAGCTAACGCATTTCGATAATACGACACTTTTAATCGGATCCGGAACCTCGATTACCAATTTTTTCAAAGATTAATTTCGGTTCTCCGGCTAAAAAAATTAAGCGTAAATCATCAGGATATTTAAGAGAGGAATTCGTTACGGGATGAGGGAGAGACGATTTTTGTTTACCAACGTTTTCTTTTGATGAATCATTTGAATGCTTCAGGATGAATATGTTCGAGGGAGGACCCAAGCTTCATATTTGAGGGTGGGGCAATTATTGAGAAATAATACCGGTTTTGGAACTAAATTCCAAAATGTATGCGTGGTATGAAGGAAGAAAGGAGAAACTCTGCGGAGGCAATGGACTGGAATCAGTTTAATCTCATTATCACTCATCTCGGCCTTGGATCACAGTCGAATATGATGTGTATTTTCTATGTAATGAGAGTAAAATTGAAGGAAAATTGGAAGGAACTTAGGAAGAGAAACACGGAAAATTTCTTCTCTTCCTTAGTTAAAACGTCTTTCCATGAAGTAAGGCCAGAGACGATTGAATTTATCAAAAGAAATTTTATCCTACTCTTCACGAAAATTTTGTTTGGGGTTTGATTGGGTTTACATTATGCGGTTTAAGATGAAATATTCTAAGGAATTTCGATGACATATTTGCGGTAGGTAAAGTATAAATAAAGGACCATCAATGGAATTTTCAGCGCCGCTACCAAATGCATAAAAAAGGGCGAAATTGGTTAACTTAATAAAAAACATCCACAATAATACTCCCACATGAATAAACACACTCATAGCAATATGTGTATGAGAATTTTTCGACTCTAATGTCAACATTATGGGCGATGACTTTTACGCAATATATGTTGCAAGATCACTCGACTTTCAGTTGGGTAATAATTTCTCTAATCATTTTGTGTTTCTGTCTTTTCTTAACATTAATTTTAACGTATGCATTAACGACTGAGTTTTGGTGGAATAAAGGCTAACTTGGACTTAACTTCGCCTTGATATAGAGTCAATTCATCCATTCTAACATAAAACCAAGCTCAGCTTCGATTGCTGCTTATTGCTCCTCAAGTTACGAACAATAATTTGTTTTGTGTCCTTTTATTCAAGTATTAAATCAAATATTTACGATACGGCATAGTTCAATAGTGTTTCATATACCGAGGAACAAAAGAGGGTTCTTCAAGTCCTTACCGAAAACAAATAAGGGGCTTTGGGAAACGCCTATGAGTATCGTGTCTCTATAAATGTATGGTTTGTTCTCAAAAGCAAGAATGAAGTTTTATTAGTGGGCAAGTACTGCAGATTATCATATTATGAGGCAATGTTACCTCTAATAAGGTCTATACAACTATCCATAAATAATGAATTAGAGCTTAAAAATTCGATATGAAGGAGCGAAAAGTAATGCATAAAAGTATTACGAATGTAATAATGTTCATATAAAGAGTTAGGTATGCATATAAATCATTACTTATGTTTCATCCTTGAATAATTACTTGGTTAAAAGATGTGTTAACTGTAAGTAATGTATAAGAGGAATTGAAAAACTAACTTTAATATAAAATGGGAGTTGATGTAGTCAACAGACGCAGATCATACTTTGGCAAGGTTTTATTATATAAATAAAAAACGAGTTAATAACATAGTTTGCTAATCGCAAATTTTTGGGACCCCCGGATAGCTACGTGGGTAACGTTTTCGTCTTTGGTGAAAACAGTCCCAGGTTCGACTCCCGATGGAGGTCCACCCGTAAAGTTGTCAAAGCACATTCATGAAGTATCAGGTACATATCATACATAAATGAAAGACCTCGTCATAGTTTCGGGGAATCGAACGGCTAAGTTTTCAACTTTTTAGAAAAAAGCATTCATACAACTTTGAAATACTCCGGTGTCGTTCAGATTTGTGCTATAAGAGTTGTATATGTTTGGCAGTATTAGCTCACGTCGTTCATTCAACTCTCTGATACTCATCTACTGACTCCCCTTTGAATTCTGATTCTCTATGCGATCGACGTCGCCCATCGCGCCGTAAGGTAGACTTCAGTTACAACTATACACGCGTTAAACTAAGACTAAAGAGTTAAAAGCAGAGAAGCAAGCGACTAAAACATGAGTGGAAGAAGAGGCCTCATGTTTATGTGTTTTTGTGCAGAAGAGGAGTATCATTTGTTGGGTGTTAATAGGGTGGGGCGGAAGGAAGAGGGAGAGATGGGTCCGTAATCACAGTCATCTGCTCAATGGAGGTCCAATTGGCGGAAGGGCGGAACGCAGGAAGTGATTAGGGGAAACCTTCCTTCGCTCTTATATTCCACCTCTTTATTTGCGATGACGACGTCCCCTCATCTCCTAAACATTGCTCGAATATGTTGCTCAACTAGAATGAGAGATAGGTATGAAAGGGGCTGCGATTTAAGAGCTCTTGCGTGCTGATTTACTTTCGTTCAGTCGCGGGAGTTCATCAAAGAGAAGCTGTTATGAGTACACCCATAGGGCTTCCTATCATTTTAATAAGAGATGTGCTATTCCCTCTCGAGTTTTCAAATCTACAAACTGCTTCAAAGTCGTGGGTTGTGAGTGTAAAGTTCGTGGATGAGCGTGGTCTTCTATTGTATCCACCGAATCTCGTATCGACCTCTACGTGAGGGCATCGAACCGAAACTGAACCGAAAACCGAAACCTAGAACCTGAAAACTGAAAGTTAATGCCAAAAAACGAAACATAAAACCGAAACAATACCGAAAACCGTAAGCTGAAACCGAATTAAATTATGAAACCGTTATTTCTGCGGAGTGAACACCGAAACCAAACTTAGGAAACCGAAATTCCTGAACCCGAACCGAAACCAAAAACCGGTATTTATTACGTTTACATTTTCGGTTCCCAACAATGCACGTTTTACATGATTTCAATTGGAGGAATGTATACTAAGCGTGTAACCACGCCTTGAAATCAACTGTTTCTGAGTTTTAAGCTAAAATTTAGCGTACTGTAATGAAAACGAAAAAGCTATAAATAATTATACAAACCTTCCGAAGGATAAAATATTGTAATGGTTACAACGAATAATTCCAGTTCGAGCCGATTCGACGGTAAAGAAAGAGAAAAACCAAATTTTGATATTTTAATTGTAACTGGACGAAAAATGTAACGGAAAATATTACGCTCTATATTCTGCTCTACACAAAAAGTTTAGGTGAGAAATCAGAAACCTTAAGCAGCGTATAACACGCTGATTCCGGAGAGCGCGTTGGGATGTTGCCGAGGGGTTCAGATTGTTAAAAATTGAGTCGGAAGTTTTAAAAAAAAATATTGGGATGAGCTTAGTTCCTAGTTAACAGACTTAGATAGAGAGACCTATGCTATGAAGAGTAGTATAATTTCTGTACGCGTTCTTTTGAATTTCTCCAAAAACATATATGATATAACTGAAAATAAATAAACGATTTTCCGGCACTCCTGATGAAATAACCACAGAAAAAGATAAGTAAAGAATTTAAGGGTTTTTAGGATGGACATTGCCCTCTCTAAGTTTCTTCCCACTCACAAAAGCGAAAGAAAGGTGCCGTAACCGTGAGCAGTGGCATCGTGAATTCCAAGTGAACGCTAGATCATGATCTGTGGGACGGAAGATAAAAGTGCGTGTGTTAATCATAACCGTGGCAAAGAAAACAAACAAACATCGCCGGACGCTGACTCCTTCCGCATTATCCGGGTAGTGATCGTAAATTATTCATTATTTACCCCCAAAGGTAACCTTTTGCGTCATACGCCTTCAAACACGCCTACGTCTCTTCAATCTTTCATCTCATCCGTCGCATAAGCTCTCTTTCCTTTGGTTAACCCGCAGGGGGTCCGTATGAAAGAGAGGTCGCACTTTGAACCATTTTTATCGTCATACCAAAGGTTCACTTCATGTCATTTGACGCAATAATCTCGCAAAAAAGTGTCACTAAGTAAGGCGATTCGGGTTGCGAATAGATGAATGTCGCGGAAGTACTTAATCCAGAAGGAATCTTTTCATATTGAGAGATGTGAATTTATTAGAATATATATTAGACCATTAGGATACCCGTTACCCGACAAGATGAGAAATAAAGTATACAGAAGAATAGAATAGGTTAAAACAATATGGAGCATCATCCGGAAAAGAAGAACTAGATGGATTAGGCATATCTTGAGACACGATGAATTTGTTAGGAACGTACTTGAAGACAAAATAGAAGGAGAAGCACTAATAGGAAGACCATGGGACGAATATATAAGCAAAATAAAGAGAGATATAGGAAAGAAGAGATATCAGGATGTAGTAAAGTTAGCACTAGAGAGAGAGAAATGACGGACTGCAGTCAACCAAACTATGGATTGAATGACCGATGATGAAGGTTACCTGTAAAACATTAGGATGAATTTTAGTGACGAACTGCATGTACTCCATTGGCTCAGAATCTAAACCATGCACAGACAGCGGCGGATTTAAATGAAAAGATGCCCTAGGCTATTCCAATAGTGAGGCCCCTCCCACACTTCTCAATTATTTCCTCCTAGATGTTTCTGAATCATTTAGCTATAAAAATTAAAGTATTAAAAGGTTGCTCAAAGCCTAGAGTACCTTATCACGGAATGTGTAAGAAAGGCCCATCAACAGTGTCATTAAACCTAGGGGCCCTGGATTTTACAAGTCGAAATTGCAGGTATAACCGGAAGATAACGGATGTAAATTGTTTAGTGTGAACATTTATCATTTTACTTTCACTTGATTATATGAGACTAAGAAATGAAACTAAAATTAGACTAAAAAGAAGAAAAAACAGAGAATGAATTCCTCTGCAGAGAAAAAACGGTGGCACGTTATATTTGGAAACCCTCACTTTGCATGCGCAAATCTCAACGTTGGAATGCTCTATCACATACGCGTTGATTCTTATATAACGTTGATACATTGGCGTCCTTGTAACTGAGGTTATTTCGTGTCATCAAATCATATAACATCAAACCTGCATTCCGTCCCCTAAATTCAGAGTGAATTTTTCTAAGGTTAAAGCAAACTAAGCGTTACTAAAATTGGAATAGATATTGGCGTTGATATTGTTTCCATGGCTAAAAAAATGAGAGTTTCAGCATATCGTACACCGCAGAATCAGAAGCCGACGTCGACGCGAAGACACCAAAAATAAATGCGCAAGCGAGTCAAAATAGAGTACCGTTAACTTTCATGGAAGCACATTGAGGTTTTCGGAATATATCTGTTAAAATCCTCTAATAAATTTTATCTTAACTGAGGAGTGGCTATATTTAAATAAGACTACTTATCTTTTGAGCCAAATTTCCAAAGGTGAGACATCATCATGATCGAAAAATGTAATTCAACATAAAATGTTACTTCTAAAGTTATATCTAGTCGTCTTTTCAGAATACATTCTCTCTCGTACTCTCCAGCTAGGAATAGTAAGAGTTCAAACTATCGTGATTTGAGCAAACTGAAGTAATTTTCCCACCGATGTTGCACAACGAGAAATTGCCATGAGGATCCAGGTTCGAGTACCACCGTTTCTCTTTCTGACAGCCATTTTCTCAGAATGTTTTCCTGATAAGTTTACAGCCAAAGCGGCGTCGCTCGACCGAAGCCTTCAATGCCTCATAATGACGAATTAACTCCTTTCCTGAGCACCTATTTTTTGCAAAGAATTCCATTGGTTTCCTCGAGTGTCGAATTTCTCATTAGTGCATCTCATCCTCGTGACGCTGCAAAATTCGGCGCTTTTGAGTCGCAGAATACGTGACTCTTGTACTCGCAATTCCCTTCACGCCGCTCTCCCACACGAAGCAATTATCAAGTGAAACCCACGACTGAATCGATTGAGACAAAAAGCGACTTCAAAAGAGGTGTATACACTACAACTTGCGTGCAATTTTCAGTCGTATGTTTCGCAAGGTTGAAGAGGCATATGGAAAAGGTAATAATTAATGTTATCACGCTGTTAGCACTGTTTTGGATGTGTTGTTATCCTTAGCCATTCTCAATATACACTGCTTTAATTCTCCTATTCTTGCATGCATCATTCAGACAAATCCACACATCTTCCATATACCCTCAATTACTTCTAAATTTGCGTAAATTAATTCTATTAAGAGACTCAAAAACTAGATTCAACCAGCTATATACCGATCATCCTCTTCCTCGATCATCCACATTTACATATACCCCACTTCAAACATAGAATTGAATTGAATCATTCAATTTTATTAATATATAGATATTTTTCTGCAGATATACATGTTGCCTTACTATTATTATACTTTAAAACACATACATCTCGGCAGAACCATATAGTTTCAATCAGCATACCTCTTCTTTTGATTCCACCTACGACCGAGGATAAGCAGAAGTAAAAAATAACGACTATCCAGAAAGTGGATGGACTGGATTCTTTTCCCAGTCATGTCAATATTTTTTTTCTTCTGTCATTACTTCTAATTTCAGGCGCTCACCTATATGAGCAAATTTTAATACTCTTCCCTCATTCATTTTTCCTAAGCTCATTCTTCATTTCTGTTCCTCACAGTAGTCTTTTTTATTTAGAACTGAATTTAGTATATCTCATATATTTTTATTGTTTGAGGAAATAATCAATTTTACTTGATCAACTATACCAAGATATTTAACAGAATTTCTCGGGGAAAAGTGAAACTTTACATACAAAGTTTATACTCTTATATTGATCGATTTTCCTCTTGGGGAAAACTGAAAATTTACATACTTATGTATTCTTAGACAAATCGATGTTTAAAAACGAAATTTCAATAAAACATCCATATTCGATCTATACACTGAAGATTTAGGAATGTATTCAGCAGTACAAATGATGATATAGAATCTTCCAATTAATTAAGGAAGAGGCGTGATCATAATCAGGCGTGATGCTATAAACCCTGCAAGTCGCATTTGACTTGCATTATGCACCATAAGATATCTTTAGATGGGATCAACATTCTCATAATAGTACATCTCAAATGTGTAAGCTAAAATACAACTCTCTGAATACTTATTAGCTGACATCATGCATTTATAAAGGTTACAAGTTACGATTAAAATCAAATCGCTGGAATGATCGAGTATTTGATATTGACGAAGAGAGTCGACTTATACAAGACACTTGTGAAATACTGAAAGTTTTACTCTAATCTTCGAGGTATCGATCCTTATACGAGTAGATATTTTTAATGGGAACAATTCGGTTCATTGGGGTTCAAATTACGACTGTGTATTATGTCTATTATCTGTGTGCAGAAAGGACCTTATAATGCTCCAAAAATACAAATTCCATAATTTCGAGATTTTTGGGAATACGCATTGATTATCAACACAAATGAAGACGCTTCAGCAACGAAGCTGCTGGCTTCTTCAGGTCAGAAGTGACGCTGTCATGAGTATCATGAGTGCATATACGTATGTGTATTTACCTCATAGAAAGATATACATATGCATATAAATCTTACAAACATATACATACGTATATACACGTCTTAGGAAACATCTTAAGAAACTGGCGAGAGGTCGTCATTGTGTTAAAATCCGCTGTGTATTTCTGAAAATCTTCACAACATGGAATTCTTATGCATCAAAATTCTTAATACCAAAGTTACAAATTGTTCAACGTTTGGTTCCCGAATTTCGGACGAATACATACATCAGCATACACTTTTCCAGACATCGCGTACAGAAAATCTTAATAAATACAGCATAACAGGTTAAAATTCAATTCAAAAATCTAATTAAAAATTAATATTTATGCAGTCACTCATCGGTATCTCCGTTAAAGAGTAGTTGCTCTGAAGTAGGCTATTCGCAGCAGCTAGGGTATTTGGTCACAGGGATCATGCATCTAGCAAATACAGCGTGAAGAAGAAAAGAATCCCCCAGATGGCAGTATTTTCGATCCTTCCCCGTGGAATCGAAGGAGAGCCATTCGCAGCGCATACTGACGAGGGAAGTGGCACCGATTTGGACCTCCCTCTTCCATCATCATTCCTGGCGTGACGAGGATCCTCCGCCCCCCTGTACACTGAATGGGGACTAATGAGGGAGGGAGAGAGAGAAACACACTCAAGGGGGATTGTTATTATGCTAGAAACGGGGCGATGTTGTGGCGTCTTCCAACGATCCACATTTAAATCATCTTCTCACAGTCTAGCCTCGCCTTATTAAATATATATAAATCCTTCAGACGTCGGTCACCGTGAGATGTGTCACATTTATTGCATGGTGGGATAGTCAGACATTCCCTACCAACCACGGAAGAACATAAACTCATATCTATGAAGTACGTCTGCAGTTTCTTTCACACTTATCCAGTCGCATATCAAAAGACATGGCAGACAGTGTTAACCAGGGCGACAAACCGGAACTGAACCGAAAACAGAAACTGAAGAAAACCGTTATTATATCGGGAGTGAAAACTGAAACCGAGCAGAAATTTAAAGTCCTAGAATGTGAACACACACAGGAAACATATTTATTGCTTCTAAAATATCGTATTCTCATGGAGAGTTCTAGTGGTTTTATTTAATAAACACATGCAACAATACATTGAAAATCACTTATCGATATTAAAACTTTAATGACTGAACTCACCCTTTGGTTACATCTTAATTCAAAAGTTCCAAATTCCAAAATTTAATTTACAAAATATTCCATTTAAGGGTCCCAAATCACAAAGCCCTTGCACATACATTATTTTTAGATGTGAAAAGAACGGTTCGATCCCGTTTGACGGTTACTGTGAGAGCGAAACCGGAACGTAACTGAAATTCCGCGTTTTCACTGAGTCGTAGCAAAATCAGGAGCGTAAATAAATTAGATTGGAAACCCTGGTGTCAACCAAAACATGGAATCGTCAATCCAAACCAAAGATAACTGTATTTTTGCGGAATAATAGCCGAAACAGAGCCGAAGAAATGATATTTTTAAATTTGAACGTAAACCAGAAACCGTTATCGATTCCACTCCTCTTTTAGGTTGCAATTCGGATTAAATTTAACTTGTAATTTTTACATCTCATTTTTTAAAGTGAATTACAACTCATAGATCTCATTTATATTTTACTGACAGAAGTGAGACTTCGATTATTTGTTATCACTTTGTTAACATTTGTTTATATCGAGTTTAATTCAAAATACAGTATATTGTAGCGTATTATCATTCAATATATGCCATATTCTTATATTGATAAATATATTAATTTATTTAAAACTAAGGGACTATAATATAGGAGCGAAAAATCCGGTGCGACGATGTCTGAAGGAGCACAACTAGAACTGAAATTCGGCAGTAGCACAGAAATTCGGAACGGAAATAGTGATATATGTGAATATCAAGCAATCGACGTATTTATTCCGTTTATCATGTGACACTTCAAATTGAGCGGGGAATATTTAACAATTCATCAAAGAGGTTTGTATTTATAATAAGAAAGAATATAGGGAGAGAAAACTGTATATTTGTCTTCGGGAATGTTTCCATTATGCTAATGAATACATTTTATCAATAATTCCTAATGCGAGGTTTACCTAATAGTACTCCGCGAATATATATTTTGCAATAACTTTGAAAGTGCCAAGACAAAGACAAATAACCAATATGATACATTAATAATATTTGTCCGCAGGTCAAGATGAATCCGCAATAACGTAGGAACGAATCTGTGACAGTGAATGAAAAGAATAATGAAAGAATTTGACCAAATTAGCTGTGAATATTAAAGGAAGCTATATAAATACCTATGGAATTTTCAGAAGAGGATAAAATGAAGTGTGAGCCATCGATTAAGTCGATATGAAGAGAATGTTCACATTCATGTATTTTAACGAGTGGAAAAAAGAAAGCCTTGAGCTCTGGAAAGTGGAAAGGAAATAAAGCTCATTTGTACATAATTATTTGAATCTCCGTTGTGAAGAAAACGGCGCGAAAAGCGTTCGCAGGAATTGGATTAGCTCATTAAACGGATTAACGGGCCTTAAACCCCTCAACGGCGTCTTGGAATGCTCAGGTGAAGCTGCTTTTTTAATCAAATCTCTCCTTTTAATTTGATCAACTGAACCAAAACCAAAGAATGGAAAAGACCGATGTTTGGTATCGAAGATAAACTCAATCCATACCTTGCTCTATTGATTTCCAATACAGGATTTAATTGTGAGGTCGATACAAGGTATTATTAATTTGCTTGTTTCTTTCTTATTATTAATTCATTCCTTACATTTGGACTAATAGTCAGGTGGCAGCGTTGTTGATTACAATACGACATTACAACTATAATGTACGGTCCTTTACAATAATACAATACAAATTACAATATTACAATATTATTTATAATAATGTCATTATCAACCGTGGAATTACAGTTATCCTCTAACTACACTATAAATTAATATAGTACTGATATATCTTATCTACAATGATATACTATAACAATATAGACATCTTTTACAAAGATGCAAAATTAAAATATATGGATCCTCTAGTATAATAATGTAGAATCACAAAAGAGACATCTCTTAGCTAAATCAGTACACCATTACAATACAAATATGCATAGTAACAAATACATTTTCACATAAAGACTATACAATAAAATATTAAATACATTTATACTGATCCCTTCTTTTGCTTGGTGTACGAGATGAATGTCCTCCGCCGGCCCTGAATGCATAAACCGGAATGATAATGTACGAGAGAGAATGAATCGATGTTCGAGGAGAAGGAAATATTTCGAGGCCTACGAATTCCAAACCCGTGAGCTACAGAAATGATTCCACAAGGGAACTGGAGAAACAAAATTCCAGCGTCAGGAAAGAATTAGCCTAATACAGCAAATCAACGGCGACGACTTGTGTTTCGCTGCAATGGAGATACACGGATTGTATCCATAGAGAAATAATAAGGATTCATCAATTAATTTCGCACAGCGCATCGAACTTAGCGATTAATCAAATTACATTCGCGTATTATTAGGCCGAATATTTCCGAATGATTGAATAGCGAGTGGGATGGAGAATGGCGGAGGGAATCAATGAAAAGCTCTTTAGGAAAGAGGAATTCGCAATCAGCTAATGGTCGAGACGAAGCGGAAATGGAACGAAAAGGGAAAAACTCCTCTTCGAGAAATGCTCGTTTTCGTGTACTTCCTAAGCGGAACTTTATCCTAGATATGTCATCCATGCATGTCCCCGAAGCTATCACTTAAGTGGAGGTGATCAACGACTTAACTGGAGACACATGGATTTCTCTTCAATTCCTGTACGAAGGGTAATTCTAAAAAGCTTCCGATCTCAAGTACGTCTAAAAGGATATTTGTTGACCGAATTCCGAATTTTTTATCGTTTATATCGATTCACAATCTTAATAAATGCATCTTTTATTTCTTATTTTCGGTATTATCTTACACAAATATGATTTATCGTGCCATTTTCCATCCCAAGTTGTTCTCTTGTCTTCTATCATTATCAATGGTACTTTTACAGTTTATTTATGAAATTGCCAATCTATAGTAATATCTATCTGTACATTATCACAACATACTTAAACACTAGATGGCATCGTTGGGCATGATAAAATAACATGATCCATGATATTGATTACAGTGATAATCGAATGAATAAAAATAGCAGTAAACAACTTAGCTATTATCAAAAATGAAACCAAATAATACAGATAAAAATAAATTGGTATATAAATACAAATAAATATTTTACCAGTGAACAACTTCGAACTACATTACTCATTACATCACCTATCCCATACTATCATAAAATATACTGCTGCTTTCATTAAAACATTAAATTATTTACATTATATTAAAAGATTGAGTATTTGATATCATAATTCGCATGAAATCTTACAGCTAACTAAAGGTTATATTAAAATTCACAATTTAAAGGTGAAGTAAGTTTTTTCCGAAATATAAATTTTGGTTTCATTCCGGTTAGGCCCCTTCTATCTGCGTCGAACCGTTTTTTACTTGCTCGGACCATTGTAACACAATGTCTTTCTGAAACATCATTATTATTATTTCCAGCTTTTTTCATCTCACATTACACTAAATTTTACTGTAAAATCTAGTAATGGTCAGTTGAAAGTCGTGGTTATACATGTTTAGTGAATCTTTCTCCAATTAACAAATTGTAAATTGTTGGGAAGTCAATATCGAAATGGAATAAATAACGGCTTTTAGTTTCGATTTTTATTCATCATATCAGGGTGATAAGGATATGGCCATATCTGAGAATGGCTAAACAAGCCGAAACCGGTCGTGCGATTTTGTTTTTTGACTTTGTGGATGAGAAGAAGTTTTCATCTATTTTTATTTTTACTCGCCAAAAATAAAAAAAAATCTATTACAAAAATGACATTCCTCACAATGAATCTTAAACTTACCTAGTTTACTGAATATACTTGTTCGCGCTGAAATGTTTAAGAACTAAAAATGAACAGTTATTCTTTCTGCTTCCAGACATACTACCAGTAGTACCAGTAGACATACCAGTGAGTCTGTTTAGTTGGTCATAAATGTTCTCAATGGAATTAAGAGAGCAGCAGCACGTAAATGGTTAAAAAGATTTGAAGAGAAACGCGAGTTGACAGAATGGATACGAGAAATCGATCGAATGGAAAGTGCATTAAATGGAAATACAGAAAAGGTTTGCCGATGATTGGCTTGCGAAGAAAAAAGAGAAATACACATCCGCTGAGGCACAAGTGGCGACGAGAACATTAATTTCCCTAAACAAGAATTCATGTTTACCTTTTGCATAAAATAACACCTTTTCAAATTTATGAGGCGAATATTATTTGAGGATGAACTTTTACCTTTGGTACTGGTGATCGAACTATCCTCGTATAGAATATAATCGACTTTATTACAAACCATTTAACTGTTGAAAGTCTTCCAGTCGGGATAAACTTATCGATTTCGTTATATCGTATGTTATTTACTTAATCAAACTGAATGTGAAATTGCTTCTCGCTCTTACTGCAAGTATTATGTATATAAGAATTCAGTCTTTCAGTGTATTGAATATTCAGCCCTTAGGCTGGTTAGAACCTTCATACCTCAGCCATTATCAATCCAAAGCCCTGGAGAGAGAATGAGCCATGCTAGAATGGAAGTAAGTTAGTAAGGCCCTCCTTGCTGAGGCAGAATGTCATGACACTCAATGATGAGAGATCAAGATAAACGTCATTACGTATATAGCATCACGCATACCTCAGTAGATTTCATGGTATCACAGCCATGGGCAAAACTGATTGTGAGACAAGAAAGTGAAAAGACAGGATTTCCATTCTCCTTTTCCAATACATGAAATATATTTACTTAATCGAGCTATATCATAAGTAACAAAGTTTGGTACAATTTTTTACTGTGAGTTTTCAAAAAATGTTATATTCTTACGTATTAATATAGAATATATATAAGTACTATAATTAAGTGAAATAATTATGACCATAGGTTCATATAGAATTTCAGGTATAGAATTATTAGTTTCTAAAATTATTCACTAAATTTTAAACTTTTAGTTCCGTATTTGTAGTCGACTGACAATCCTTTCCCAGCAAAACCCATGTAAGGAACCAGGCGAATGCTTGAATGACGTTGAATATTAAAGAGGTCTTGTCTTGCGGGTTGCATCCCCTTCGAGGGGTAAAGAATGTCATCGCTTCTACATGATTATTTAGGAAAAAATTTATAATGGATTTTCTTACCTTATAAATATGAGGGACATTTTAAAGTAGCTTAGACTTTACTATTTCATAACTCTCTTCGTTTTGGGACTACCTGAGAGTTAAATAAATGATCCAACATAGACGTGATTTTTTTACGACGCTACATGCAGATGGATTACATTTAAATTTGTGTGATCTAATATTTTGATCATTACTTCCCTATTTTCCTTTCCTATGTATTTATTTCAACGCAAATTCATAGTGAGCACAGTGATTTTACAATGGATAGACAAACGGAAAAATATGTAAGGAATGAAGTAAAATATTTTAAAATAAATAAAAATACTGCCAAAAATTATAGATTAAACAAAATATACAACATTAACTAACAATACAGGTGTATAAATATAATTTATAGTTATGCAAATGAATATGAAGAAGGAGAATGAGATATTACACTGTTGTACATACAAATGAGGTAAGGAATACGAATGATAGATAACAGATAGTTTAGAATGGAGAATAGAGCAATGAAAAAAGAATTAAATTTTGTTTAAATATTTTTAAAATTTCGTTGAATTTTATTTACTTTTTATTTAAAATTTGCTAGTAATTATGAAATGAAAAAAATCTGTTGTATTTTAAAAAGCTACGACTGATTATATAAAATTTGGACGGAAATTTATATTTCGTTTAAATAAAAATTTATATATTAATATTCGGAGCGAATAACCGGTTCTAACCGGTTTGGCGTTGGATCGAAACCGGAACCGATATCTGTTTCATTGGGAACCGGAGCGAAAACCGGAACGATAAATATTACTACACGAGGTCTTTTACCTCGATTTACGGTACAATAAATGAATCACGAGCAACAGTTATCTCGCTCACCCGAACTATTCGATTACCAAAAAAGTAGTTCTTTATAGAAAAGTAGGGCGTGAGGGAGAAATGCGCTGAGTGAGGTCGTTTTTATTCGTTCGGATGAGACGGGATCAAATGCAAAATGCTGCGTCGACCACAGGAAGATTGATGGCCTAAGGGAAATCCCCTTGCCTCGATTGGGGCGCCGCCGTGGCGAGCCCACGAATCACTCGGGAGTAAAAAATGCAGGAGGGATATCGCTTTAATGATGATTTTGTTTGGAAACTTCCTTAAAAGGTCATTAGCTGTATCCGTGGCGCGTTACGCAGCTGTTTCGGCCCGCATTCATTGCGTCCGAGGGCCGATCGGAGGTCTTTGGGGAAGATCAGAGATGCGTCGAACTTTGGGGAAGGGAATAATTTCAGACTCTTAAGCATCCGCAAATGGATGGGTCATCTTCGAGGGGTGTCCGAGACAGCTGATTCCGGAATACATTTGAGGAAGACATTATGCAGGGTTGTTGGGTTTTCGATGACCGAAGTTTCGGCCACTGACATTCATCCTCAAGGTTCTACCCAGATCTTCTTTCCTCTAATATCAGATGCGATATATCAGCAGTGCTCAATCTTTCCTGAATTTTGACAGAAAACATCTCACGCCGCGGGTCCAGGGAAGAAGAATATCGAAACGAAAACCGAAACAGAAAAGATAAATTATTCTTGCTGGAGAAAAATCGAACCCGGACCGAAAAATCGAAATCTTTGAACCCGAAATGAAACCATAAATCGTTGTTTATTCCATTCCTACTTCCGGTTCTAAGCATATTTATTAGACATAAATGAAGCTATACTATGCACATGTGAAAATGGCTCGCAACTAACGAATTCGAATGCTTTATCATATCTAACATCTTGATCATTATTTCCCTTGTTTTTTATTCATTTAAGTATAAACTTAAAAGGGAATTTACAATGAATTAACACACAATAAAAATATACAACAGAAAAAGCAGAACAAAATAAAAATAAATAAAAGCAATTATGAAAAAGAATAGAAAAAAGAACAAAATATAGAGCCGGAATTTTGACTAACGATAGAGATAAAAAAATACGAGTCATAATTGAGCCAAATTAATATAGTAAATGGATCTGAAGATAAAGATGTTATACTATTGAGATAAGCAGCAGATAGAGGATGCTTTACAGAGGGAAAATCAAGGTGTAGAGCAATGTAACAAAGAATTGAATCTTCCATTTTCATACGTGACTTGACACTACGATACTGTTTCTCAAGCTCATCTTCATAACTGTAATATTATTAAGCATATCCGAATAGGTAATTCATTGGTAAAAGGTATAAGATGGTTACCCAACATAGATCTTGAGCACATGGCTTAAACGATTACTTAATGGAAGGAGAACGAATGGGGAATCCGAAGAGACCTCTATAATAACAGCTGAAGAAATGTGGAGAAAAAGGGTCGACACTTTGAGTCGAACAGCAGTCTCGCTTAAGAAACCGCTTACGAAAAGGTTTTCCACCAACAACCTCAGCAATAGTAAGCTAATTGTCAAATTTTACCAAAGTGACTTCGCGATGCACTCATGTTCTGGATGAATCATAATCAAAAGCATACTTAATAATATCAATACTTTCCTTGCTTTTGGGATAACTCGCGAAATATGTGCCGTCAACTTCTTCAGTATTCAATCTCATTTTTTCCCGCATGGTTTCATTTTTAATGCATTCATTCCACTGATTCTACCACGCGATTTTCCATTTCCAAGCTTTCTTCTTTTATCCATTAAAAGCCATAAATATGAACTGATTTTCATATCGTTCACCTCGTTTTAAAGCGAAATTCGTAATCCATTTTCTTCTTGAAAAATGCCGAAGTTTTCTGTAGATTATGACTTTAACTTTCCGATTAATTTGAAATTTATAGGACATACATTGAGCATAGAGAGAGTCAGAAAATCAATTTTGACCCATTAGCCATTTATCCACAATATCAGGGACGATGTTCGACACTCCGTTGAATTACGAATACTAATTCTCTCTCCTGCCTACTCAGTAGTCATTTC
Source organism: Pachydiplax longipennis (assembly GCA_036926295.1). Lineage (NCBI taxonomy): Eukaryota > Metazoa > Arthropoda > Insecta > Odonata > Libellulidae > Pachydiplax > Pachydiplax longipennis. The sequence goes on from JAVFKF010000003.1 coordinate 4,154,064, forward strand.
ATATATCCCATAAATAAATTTAGCATAGATTTTACTGCACTCGACAGACTTCCGAAGAGATAAGTTATTTGGAGTATGAAAAAGTGTTTTGAACAGTATCCCGCAGTCTCTATTCCATTCGTAATTTCATCGCTTAGATAGGGTTTAAAAGTCATTATATTACTCCACTTTTAGCCTTCCATTTTTTAAAATTAGAATTATGGACTGAAAAATCGAATGCGTGATTTAGAGTAGTGCCAAATTTGAGTTCGTGGGTGAACCTTGCCAAAGGAAGATGTCGGAAAGCACAAATTTTTTATTCCGGTTATGGGCCAACCTTAAATGATATCACGGCATTTTCGGGATAACTGGATTACCATCCCTCTGTCACCAAGTGTCATGTAGAGTTTCATAACCCCTATGCCACAAAGGTGACACATGGTACTTAAAAGCTTGAATGTCTTATGTCTTTGCATATATGCCATTCGTTAGCTCTTCATAATTTTCATGCTAACCTTGTCTACTGATAGATATCTCAAGCTTTTCTTTGATTAGAATTTAAATTGGCAACTTTTCATTACGGTTCCCGATCAACTACATTTTCAATCCACTGTCAATTTATTCTTTTTAACTGCGGTTTTCGTTGGATCATTTCATAACTATAATGAAAGGGAATGCCGCTATATCAAGGCTCCGCCATCCAATATGAATTCCTTTTTAGCTTTCGTGGTTTATGAACTTTCCTGTGTTCCGACACCCCATTGATTGTTGTTGCACCCCCAGGCGTTTGTCCCACTCGCTCAGTATGCCTTTCTGCACTTATATAGAAAATACATTTATGCTTCCACAATGGTAGCGTAAGCGGTTTTTAATAAATTTCTAAAATTAATTAAAAGTAATTTTCAGTTATGTTCCAAAAAGACAAGTCGCCCGAAGTAAATGAATTCTCAAAACAAAAAATCACAGGAAGTAATCCAAAACAGAAAAATCTATGGGAAGGGGTTTTAAGAAATTGTAAAAGGTCTGGAAATAAAATAAAATTTAAGAAAGGATTGAGCGTAAGCTAATTTGAAAAGTAAGTACAAATAAGGATGGATTTAATAAGAAATATACAATATTTTTAATAAGAATAAAATTTGAATAAAAATTATTTAGTCTTTTAGTAATAGTAAGACAAATTTTACGGGAAGAGATCAGTTACAAATATAGCTGAAGAATCGGATAAATTATATAAAATAATTATAAACGGGGGTACATATGAAGACGCTACAGATGATACGCACAGATACATACATTATATGAGAATGTCAAAATATAGAGACATTGGCATAGAAGTACAGCCTAGGTTACAAGGAAATAAAGCGAATTATTTACAAAATCATAAACTTTATTACTAAAGTTGTGAACAGATGTAAATAAAGCTCAATCTTAGCAGATGACAGGAGGTAGTTAATAAATCGAATATATTTACAGCAACACATCTTTAGAATGAGTGACAAACAGTGAGTTTTGAAAAAAATAAAAACATCAATACACAAAATATTGAATAAGTTGTCTGATATTTTTATTACAGGAGATAATAATAAAAACTTCACCGGAAGACGTGGGGAAGCGTCAATTTCTCGAGCGTTATAGGAAGAGACGGGGATATGAAGGGGAGATAATGTGTGAGAAGTAAGGAGAGGTGTGAAAAGCGAAAACACCTGCATGGAACTCGATTGGGTCCACAGCAGGTGTCCAGAAATCTCATCGTCGGGCCGCCTTTAAGATCGAGCGCCTGATTATTAATAGCTCAACGAAATCTTCCGAACAATTTTGGCCAAATGAGGCTGACGGTGAGATCCACGGCCTTGCGCACGTTACGGAGCAAAAAACACAATTACCTCGCCAAATGCATAAGTTTCCCTGCACAAAAACATCAATTTAGAATCCATCGCGAATTAATTACGACCGTGGTTTCCTGGGCGCGTAATTTCGTGGGATACATAATTGATTTTGTGTGTATGAGAGAACAGTATCAGCATTAACTTTAGTCCCACAATCCAAATCAATTATATTATATACTTGTAATTACAATTATTGCATTTATTTATCTATCAGCAGTATATATTATATTTTAAAAATTTTATACTTTTTATATATATTGTTTATTTTGTTTGCATCAGATTTTATTTTCCAGATTTAAGTTAGCCGTATGTATTAGTTTTTAATAATCTTGTATATTTTACAAAAAATGTAAATTTTGGGTGGAAGAGAGGCCAAACTAGCCTTATCTCGCCAAAAGAGTTAAATAATAATAAATTACGATGGCAAGGTAGTTTAAGCTTTCACCCTCAGCTGTCCGCAACAACTCCTTACTTTGCAGAACGCAGAACACGTATGCATACGATGGACGATATACCGAGTTGTAGTTTGATGTTAATTATAGTTTACCGAAAATGAGTAACTTCTCGTTTTACCTCTATGGTATACACTTGTCAACAATGACAATCATTATTATCCTTATTAGGAATTTCTATGCCATTAAGTACAAGGCTTGGTGGCATTGGACACAGCTCAGTAAACAAAAGTGTACAAGTGGCAATTCACGTCAAACTTTGGAAATTATTTAAAGTATATGATTCTCTAAAAGAATGAATCTCTAGAACAGAAACTACCATGAAAGACAGCGAAAAGATACCCTCTTCCTACCACTCCCGTTTGAATTTACAGAAAGAACACACGGAAGCAATAGGACTAAAATTCCCTATGTTCAGTGAATGTGAAAAGTTTTAAATGGGGAAGGAAACCGAGGAAGGTTGGTTGAAGAGGCTGAGCAGAAGGTGTATAAGATGTATGGAGCTATAAGAGTGGAAGAGAAAGTATAAAAAGATGCATTTCTCTGTCTGAAGCGAAAGATGCCGTCCAAACAGCATAAGCGGACCAGGATTGAGTCGGCAAAACTTTGTAGCGAAGACTCGAGTATCCTTTCTAATCTCTTGCTTAGGCTGTTGTAAAGTTGCATTTATATCATGTATGATATCAAATTAAGATAATGAGTCTAGGATATATGCTTTAAAGATAAAAGTCTAAAACAAGGAAAGGAATACCCTTCTTTAATCTTGAAATCATGCAAACAATTCATAACGGTCTGTGGAGCTGAGTAACAAAGAGAGCATTTTTCCATCTTGAGTTTTGTATAATTTAATTATACGCCTTACATAAAAATATTGGGTACTGTCACAGAATTTTTTATGATTTTCCTTTTTATACGTTTTGTTTATTTTGTTTGTATTGGATATTATTTTTTTATTTATGCTTAACCACAAAAAAAACACATGCACGACTCGGGTTTCGATGCCTGGAATACTCATCACGTGTGATAACAAGTTGTTATTTAACCTAAATATATTAACGTGATAAACAATTGAAATGATGATGAAGCGCAAGATTATCTGAGTTATCTGAAATATGGCGTGTTTTAAGTATAATGAATGACATGATGATATGATTTCCCAATGCCCTAATTTTGTTTAAACATGGCTTATAGGATATGTTTCGGCTTTATTCATTTTATTGGTATCCGTCAGGATTATTTTTAAGGAATGTGATATATACTGCTTGTGGTCGTAAGTCGAGGACTACCTGTATATAACGTTCGAATCGCTTCCTGTCGGTCATGCTACAGAAGAAGTTTGGGAAACATCAAAAAGAAACCGCTTTCGCAGAAAAGAATGCGAGAATTCTTACAACTTCCTCTCGTCCAAATCCCTCTTATGGTGGATAAAAAGTCCTATACTTACTCGTCGTCAAAAGTTCAACATTGGAACGGTTAAACATATGCGTTTGGGGTCGTCGCGCCAAAAATTATTGTTGGAGTGAAGGAGAGATTCATTTTGGTGATGATGAATGATAGGTGGGGGAGGAGAGCGATAAAATTCCCGTCAAATCAGTCCATATTGTGGCACTAACGAAGCGAGTGGGATGCATGAGAATGGGGAGGGGTGAGGAGGGAAGCGATAGTTGCGCCGCCATGCGGGAACATTGCACGCCAAAGGACTTAAACCTTGTATATCGAGAAGAGAGAAAAAGCCAAACAACGCCCTCGTGAATGCAACGAGGATTCAGTCTTCTCACGGATTCCTCTGCATTGGGTCAATCCCATCCGAACATATAATTCTGATAAAAGAAAACTGGAACATTCCTGGTAATGAGTTAGAGGTTAAATGTATTCATTTAGTCGTTTGTAGGGGCAGACGTGTTTCAGGTACTGAAGGACCGGGGAAGGCCGGGATTATAGACTTATTAGAATGACTATATCGATGGCCATAATACCATTCAACGTTTAACCCCTCAGCATAAATAAATACATAAATTTTGTCTTTATTTTTGACGGAATTGAGACGGTAAAGTCTTCTCTCCCATTAAACCCATGAAATTTATATCAAAATTACTAAGTAGAGGATGAAAGCATGGCTATCGAAGTGCGTATTAGAAGTCGGTAATCCCGGTCACTCCCGGTGCTCTTGTACCTAGAAAAAGCTGGCCCTAAAAATGACTGAGTGTTTTCAATCATTAATGGTAGATGGTTGAAATGTCGTATATTGAATCTGAGACGCAATATAGGAATGATTTTTTAAATTAGGGGGAAGTAATAACACGATTTATGTAAGTTCATGTTGGTACGTGTTCTAACACGTCCAAATAGGCCCAAAACTGAATTATAACTTTTAAATTTATAGTTGAAATCAACTTTCCCCTACGATACTTGCTTTACCATAATGCATTGTAGAACGTAAATTGAAGTCGTGTTCGAATCTAAGACACGCTAAAATTTTGGAAGCTTTAAAATCGCAAAAAAGTTGCTTCTTAGATTCGAGAGTACATGTATACGGTAATATAAAAGATGGAGAATTTATTTTTATGCATAAATTTCTGTATGTGAGTTATCATGAATCAAGATCTTCCTAAGATCAGGAAGTCAAAATAAAATCCAGGATTTTTAGCTTTTCAAACCATCAGATGAATTTATAGACTACCTTTTACTTAACGGTACCGAGCTCAAGTTAACTCAGTATTTTATTCTTCCATAAGATTATTTGTACCTAAGAATCTATTTTTAGCGTTTAGAGTTTCTTTTAGAAAATTAAACTACATGTTTGACCTAAACACTCCGGGCAGAAACCATATGAAAGGGAAATCATTAAAGAATTTCCACATGAAACGAAACTGAGATTCAAAATAGCGAAGACTTTGGTGAAATGAACGTTTTTTTGAGAATATTTATGGTGTTAAGAAGCTACACAAATATTTGGGTTCTCCTCTCATTAAATTGTATAGAGAAGATGGACTCATTAATTAACTAATGCTCAAAGTCCCTCAAAAGTTTTCCAATTTCTCTCCCTGCGCTGATGAATTCATTCCTTTTCTTGTATCATTGGTGGAGACAAAGAAACATGATACTGACCACTGTCAACATCACGTTGACTTATAAACACTACTACACGGTCTAAAGTTAAACCCAGCAAATTTTTCAACGTAATTGCAAATGTCAAAATCTCAGAAATTTGCCCCCTCCAGTCTATCATCAATTCTTACTTTATGTATGTTACATTTAAGGGAGCCTTAATCCTCCATTTATTCATGTAGGATAATTTATATGTCTTGGTCCCCAAGAGAACGGGTAATTTATAACTGATGACTAACAAAAATTTATACTTTAGATAAAAATTGTCGCAATTTTGAATTGTAACAACATTCCACGACCGAAGTAAGAATATTTATTAAAGCTCCCATCTTTAGGTACCTGTCTCGGTTTGGCATAACTGTTTTTCTCATATAATTTACTTAAATTTAGCTGTCAATCTAACATATACAGAATCAATTTTTCTTTCCAAAAAGCAAAAACAAATGAAAGCGGTTCATATCTCCGTGTCTGAATTGGCTAAAAAATGAAAGTGCTGCATATTGGACTGGGGACGGAGTGAATTGTATAGCTTATTAGTGAAATATTTTTCTCCTCATCCATTGCCGAGTTCAATATTTTCTTCTTTATTCAGCTAACCTTTCGAAATCGGGAAACTTTTTCGCAAAGATCCTTTTCAGAGGAAATCATTTAAGCGAAAGCTCCGCGTCTAATTAGATCAATCAGAGAATTTCTGCGACCACAAATAGAGCAGAATACTTACTGTTACGAAGCTGCAAATATGTCCGTAGATTTTCAACCAAGAACCATTAACAGAAACGATAAAAACTCGGTAATGAGCTGTAATTTCCGGGGAATGTGCATTTGATTCGAGAGAATAAATCGATTAAAATTTATTTTAATTTTTCGCTTGTCTACATACAGAGCTAATTAGCTTTCCCCTTTTCGATTTCCGAGATAAAAACCAAGAAGCTTTGTGCATTCGCAAAAATCTTTCATATTTATAAATCCTTGCTTGCATTTGTTTCAGCAACGTACTACAGACATCTTTAAATACTTTCTCTTTTATTCTTAAAACAATGTGCAACATTCCTGTTCGACAACGAGACCAATTTAGCCTTGATGAAGAATTTACTCATTGATTCACACAGACTTTCTTTAGTCCACATTCTGTCGTTACCCTACCCTAACTGACTCCCAGAGGCGGATTAAGCTCTCGGAACTCCTAAACACAAATGCCAGACGAAGGCCCTTGATATTAATTATATGAATTTAAATTCAATTTTTTACTTAAAATACAGAAAGATATGGGCAATTGCATATACAATTGCTTCACTTCAGCAGGAATAAACAAAGTATTGAATTATACGTGGTATTTCAATAAATTCATTATAAATGATGGATAGACTTCACATTATATCGAGACATTCATTATGTAGTATATTCTATAAACATTTTACGCAGACTTTCTCAAAATTCTTTCCTAAATTTTAAGATATATAAATAACATTAATATATAAAGTCTGTCCGTGAACTCGTGGTGCCTTTAAAAGTTTGAAAAAAATGTAATATATTTTTAGGAATTCATAAACACAGTTTAATTGAATCTTTCAAAAGGTCCTCAGCTAGTGCCTAGTTATAAATCGTCCCTGCTGACTCCCTTAACCCAAACATACTCTAAGAACATACAATCCACTAAACCGCATTCGTTCCGCAGGAGAACTAATTAGTACTAATTGCCTACGATAAGATCGACTATCGCTCGTGACCAAATCTGTACAGTGGGGATGGCAAAACACACCTCCGACGCTAGTAAAATGTTAAAGATGTCAACGGAAGGGCGGAAACAAGTCTGCGATTGCACGTGAAGTATTTCGTGCGATGGGGTCGTCTGGCGAGATGTAAGGTCTGATCTAATCCCATATTAGCGGCGGGAAGGTGATCTGCCCCCCCGCCGTCGGCGGTAACGCTTCAAAAGGCGCTGGTGATTATACCCCCCACTGGGCTAACAGCGGGGCTTCCACTCTTTAAGGCGGATGGCTACTATTGGGGGCGGCGATCTCTCAGACAACGGAAGAAGGTAAACACACTCCAAGTTAGCCGATTAATTCTCCGCAATAAAATAAACGGACTTTCTGGAAGACTTCAACGCCTCGGATTCGGGCTTCCGTCTCCATCTTATTATTATTATTGTTGATACTCTCCCGCTGTTTACACGTGTCTGCCTTCAATATACATGCAAAACACAACGTCTTAGCTTCTCATCCCGCAAGAAAGCTGGGGCTAAGTCAAGCGAATCCCTGCTGTTCTCACGCCTCGTATACACATACAAGAATCTGCAAGTATTCTGTATTTTGGCGTGTAGGAGGGGCTGCATGCAGAGTTCAACTTGTTATTCTACTTAGTTACTGTTGCAGAAAATATGTATTTTAAGGCGGATTTTGTATTAAACTTTACGATGGCTTTTAGCTGAAGAAGAGAGGGTAATTTCTTGGGGAAGTTAGACTAGGGATTCAGAAATTTGCCAGAAGGATTACTTGGCAAGAGGAGGTGACTAAGACAATTTCCTTACGAATCCATCTCCAATTAACTTATTAAAGCACTATGGTATGATATTTCATTGGAAGATTAGTAGTAATACTTTTAAAATAACTTCGACCGCTGTGTTAATTTCGCCTCCTCAGGGAATCGAACCCGGTACCCACTGTAGTCGAAGTCGTTGCCCACACGGCTATCTGGAGGCCTTCCCTGGGAGAATATCTTTGTAATGAAAAAGAATGTAATAAGATAAATGGCAATTTCTCATAAGAAAGACTCTTGCAAACCACTGTTTAAAGAATGACGTTGTCGTGTCAATGTATGCAGTAGATGTACAGTGATCGTGAACAAACTTCACAATCTGATTTTAATTCAAGTTTCTCATCAGATCCTAGGCAGATCGCTAATACCACTGAGGGGGAGGGATGATCGCCCCCCTTTGAGTTCACAAATGAATTACATATAGATTTGACAGAGTCGAAAAATTCTACTATTTAAGTAGTAAGTCCAGGGAAGTAGCGAAGAAAGAGTAGTGAATATAATATTCCAAGCTAAGAAAAATTTTTATCATGAAAAATTGCTGCGAACAAGAGCAAGGGCTTAAAACTTTCAGTCGCCCCTGAGACCGGAATTTCCACCCCTGTCACTCTTGCAGCCCGCAATGATCATAAGTTCTTGACCATTTTAACTTTCATTAGATACTTGTCGGTTATTGATTTTGATCTATTTAATAAATAATTTGACTCATTCAATTATTAACATTAGCTTATTTATAAAAGTGGTTCACAAAAATCATTAAATATTGTTGGATTAAGTTCCGAAAATATCTTTGTGCGAACCCATTGGAATTTAAGATGGGGCTCTACAAGACATTTAATGTGTTTAATCATTTCAATAAAGCACATAATGTTGTTCAGAGAGATTCTTTGCCTATCGTTTGTAACAATGATCTTCGGCATACTCGGAAACGGATTACAAACATCAAAATACATCAGTTTGGAGCTTCTATAAATCTATATGATATCATTATGAGATTCAGTTTAATTTTTATCATAATATTTGCAAATTACACGAATAATTTTTGACCGAGGTATTCAGAAAGGTTATCCTTGGGTTTAGCGTAAGAGAGGAAAGGAAGAAAATAACGAAGCATGAGAGATACGGGTCTTGCGTAGTTTCGGGGAGCAGACAAGCCGTTGTGCAATCCCTGAAAATTTCGCAATATGAGGAAAATTCACAATAAATGTGTTCATATTTTGTTAAAGTTGGAAATATTAGATATCCTTTCGTTTGATTGTGACAGTTATATGTTAATCCTTACGGCGAAAGAAATAGGAGAAAATGAATGTCTTAGTTTCACAGGCTGGTTTTCTTCTGCGACCAGTTTCAGCTAAGGTGTAGTAATTATCAGGAACAAATACAAAAAAACATAAAATAAATTGTATTTCTGCCCGATGACGACCGCACCTTAGACGAAACCGGTCGCAGAATAAAATATAATTGAGGACCTAAGAAATAGTCATTTGAGGACCTAAGAAATAGCCACATAATGACTGCTACCTTCTTTAATAACATGAAAGAAATATTGTTACCTGCAAGATCCGAAGAAAATAAGGTGACCAGGAAGAAAAATGCTTTTGATTTTCATTATGTCTTATAATTTAATAGAAGGTGTCTAAACCATACACCAGTCGAGAATAGTCTAAGAAATATATAAACTGTGGAATTTACATAGTTTTTCTTCCATTGATATAGTACTTTTCCTGAAAGTTGACTTTAATCACAACAGAAAATAAAATAATTGCTCCTATAGAACAGGCAATGGTATAGTGGTAGAAAAGCACTGATGATAAAAAAGGAAAAACTGTAAGGGATGAAAACCAACGGCGAATATATTCCCATAACCCAACCAGATTTCCTCGTGATAAGAAAGCGAAAAAAACATCAGATCCTACCTCCCGCATCGGTTCTCAGATGGCCATGGAGGGATCCCACGATACTTCCGTCCTATGGATGACCGCCGTCTCAATGATCTCCATCGCCACCTCACGTGATCGACCCTCCAATTATCCAATTACGGAAGCAGCCCACTTCCTGCGAGGGCGGATTCGACCGCCGTTCCCAAGAACGTCTTTGCGATCGCACGAGTCACCAGCGGCGGTCATCCTCATATTTTTATGGTCCTTAAGTGTCCGAGGATTAAGAGATAGAAAGGGCGCGTCTGGAGTGAGGGGACGTGATTCGGTGCGGCGGAAGCGTGACGCCAAAGAGGCTCATTCTTCTCTGGTGCCCCCGGAGAATTATGCCCCTTTAATGATGGACGTTAACCGTACAACGTGGTGACACACCTACTGATGGGATGGTCAGTTGAACCCTGCCTTGGGGTATGATACCCTATTTACTGGATCAGATTTATGTCATGCCTCTTAAGTAAGCCTTAAAAGTATAAAGAGATCCTATTTTGGTATTCGGGAATAATCGCCTTTATTTAGTTTTGGTATTAATGGGAAATTATTTTCTTCCATTCACCTATTTTATATCATCAAATTTATAGGAGAGCCCCTTACGTAAATTTTAGACAGGGTCTAAAAATACTTCATTTTGGAGTTTCGGCATAGTCACCACTTTTGGTTTTCCTCACTTATTGAAAATTCTTCCCTTCACCCACTTTAAATTATTACTGAATCGATTTCATAAGATTCACCTTAATAAGCCTTAAACGGTATAAATGCCTTATTTGGATATTCGGGAATAATAGCCAGCTTTTATTTTTCGTATCGATTGGAAATTCTACTCTTCAACTAATCTACTTTATATTATATCTATTGATATATCTATATCCATATTCATATTCAATTTTATTTCATTTCAATTTATTTGAAAATAGAATATTGCCTTTAAAGTGAATTCTATCGATTAAGCCAAATATAAATGTTGAAAATTGAGCAATACGAAGTTAAAAAAACAGACGGTGAAATTAGCCACAGGAAATAATTTTTGTGCACTCTTGAAGACTCGGAAAACGATTTTGTATTCAATTTTTGTTACTTTATAACGTTCGGCTACAAATGAATACCACAACACTTTACCATTTATACCCAAAAACTCCCGTATTATATCAATTAACTTATCCCTGCGAAATATGAATTAAGATAATGCATTTTAGATCGCAAATCTAAGCCCCCGATTTTTGGAAGCTCAAAAAAAAAGAAAAAAAAGAGCTTCTTTGTTACATCTGAAAATAAATTAAAGGATCTGAAATAAAATTTAAGTCGAAGTTAAATTAGAATAGAAGATTAGACTTCCTAGTAATGATATCGCCAAATAAAGCATTTGTACTGGCAATTGTATTAAATACCTCAGTACATAAAGAAAATGCCGCTTTAGACTCTGGAATAGGCATGAGTCTTAAATTCTACAGGTCATCCATGTCTATTCTACACATTATAAAGTCTTAGCATGTAGAGAATTACTCAACTGCGTAGAACTTGAAGGGAATTATGCGTTCATATAGGCGCAGTACGAAGAAGGAGTGTGATTCGACACTCAGTATTATTCATGGAAGAGATTACGATGCCCATCATAAAATTCAAGGGAAGGATACAGGAAGAATAGACGTGCAAGGATTGAAGACGAAATTGATGTCCTGCTTACTCACTATTTATTTCAGGACGTCTTTTTCTACCGCAAACTCTTTCATTATATTTAAGAAAATAGTAAAGCAATAATGGCAAAAATAAATGCTTTAATTACCTTATTCATAATTGCCCCTTCTATTAAATCAGATCACAGAGCGATAAAGGCAGACGGTCCAGGAGGTGGAGAGACATTCTCTGGATATTTTCTGAGAGAAAAAAATTATACAATTAATCAAAAACTTTATCAAATCTAAGACAAGAAAAATCATCATTATTCTTTTTCTTTATATTATTAACATAATTATGTATCGATAATGAATACTGTTACTTTAACATAGCTCATACATATTATTGATAATAAATGTTGTTACTTAGAATATAATTGAAATTAGGCCAAGGTGGTAATCAATTTGCAATCACAAATTCACTCAGCATTGTAATATCTGGTGACAATTTTATTAAAACATTTAGACATTCCTTTCCCGAAAATAATTAAAACCATTAATTTAATATTTAAAACGTTTTAACTCGATTTATGGGATCAAAATATTATTTAGAAAAGGAATTCCATTTTACGAAAACGAATAGATAAAAAGGGGTGAGAAAAATATGAGGACATCCATAATATCACCTAAATACGCTAAGTCTAAGGGGTTGTTAACAAATAAATTTCTATTAAATAATAAATCTTAAATAATAACACATCTTTCCCGTTTAAATTACGTCAAAATTCTGCATTGTCTGTCCATAACGCTATCCGCACTAAGTATAGTTGTATCCACAATTGCTCCATCATTAGCTATAAGAAAGCATAGCAAGGGAATGAGGCATATTAGGAAAGATGAGGTATGAGGTTATCAGTACTTAATCTTTTATTTCACTCAATGAGGAGTTGACTTGGAAAAACGCCATTATTATGCATCACTATACCTTATATGTAGCCTTCATATAGATACAACCATGAATAACACGGAGACAAAATTAATTCAAAGATAATATTTCTTCTATTTTATTAAAAACAAATAGAAAAAATATTCATCAAATTACTGAGCTATTTGAACTAAAGGTTTCAATTTCTCTGAATTTTAATTCAGGGCATTACAAACACTCTAATAACAAATATAGCTAAAAGACTCTATGTACGAGGGTGAAATGAACTAAAATCACGTTAATAAAAGTAAATTTCTGAAGAGTCAATTAGAATTTTTTAAGAGAAAGAGTGAAGGATTGTAACAATAAAAAACATGGCAAAACATGCCTCAGTTTGAGTATGATTCCGATACTAGAAAAATAAACGATACCACATGTCCATCAAAGTTGTCCATCTCAAAGGGAGAGCGACTTTTCAATCGTCCTTCGATATTAAAGGCGATCTGAGCTGAGGAGTAGAAAATCAGAGGCACAGATGAATGTGCGGAGGTCGGGTTCCCAGGCGAAGGACACAGGAAGGAGGCGATTGAGTGATTGACCCCACTCATGTGATGACCATTTCCCGACAAAAGAATCAATTGCGCGGAAAAATGCGGGTGGAAGAGGAAAAAGGTCCGGAAAAACAGTGAGGAATGGGAAAAGAAATGAAGAACAACGTTAATGAGGACTAAGAGCGGTCTTTTGTACGGCCCATTAACATGTGATTTACTTCGCCAGATTTAGATTGATTACCGGATTTATTATCAGAGGTGACAAACTGGAACTCATCTTTTTTAGAAATAAAGATTGAAAATTTGGAAGGAATGGGAATGAAGATGAGTAGTAAGCTCTTATTTATTACATATTTTGTTAATACGTTCCATTGAATTAAGGTCGAGTACAACGCCAAAAATTGTTTTCAACGAAGCCCAGAACTAATGGAGGAAATTTAGGAACACTACTTTAAAATTTACTCTTTAATAAAAGTGGGAGTAGAAAAAACCTCACAGATCCATCTTTCATAATATAATGCATTAATTTTTCTAGTATACCATGCATTAATTTTTCTACATTACATTGGAATGGAATCCTATGCATTGTTCGTCTTACTTTAAGATTAACCTCATTTTCAGGTCGTGTCTGTGTATTATTTCTCGAATTGGTGATTAAGATCCGTAGTCAGCATTAGAGAATATCTGTTATCAACATTTCAGCTACAGTACTCAGCTGTGAAGCTGACTAGAACAACTAGAACGTACTATAGTACCCTAATTTTTCCGCAGGTTTTCTGACTCTTTTGTACTTTTTCTATTTCGGAGGAACATTAATAGGAGTCGATCTCCTTCATCCTCGACGCATTAAACACTGTAGCGTGAATGAAATAATTAGAATTAATCACTATAAAAAGATGAAACGTGTTTTGCTTCCGACGCTTCATGGTGCCAAATCAATACTTCAATATCTTTACAATCTTTCATATATGTTACTATGTCATACTATCTGTTATTATATGGTGTGTGCATGCAGTATTCTACTTAACCAGCCTTCTTGTTGTATCATAGCCTATTTATTTTCATTTTTCTATAACATCAAAATGGCCGAGTGGTTATAGTGTTTGGTCAAGTTTCCAAATCATCCAAAGATGTTCAAAGGTTATCCTCAGTGGTTCAAATCCTGCTCTCGGAATAAATTTTTCCGTAAAATTATTTTTTCAGGTCCTGTGACGTCGATGATTAAAATGGCTACCACCCACCTACGCTCTTATGGTTAGTCAGTTTATCTTACTTAACCCCAGCTCACTGATTAATCGAATCATATTTCTCCTTATATTTTTTGTCTCGTATGTTTAATTAGAGATATTATGATTACTTTTCTGTTATGTACACGGCTTATTACTTGCGTTTGCATGATAACCACACCGCCACAGCGGCCGGCAAATTCGGTCACCGAACATTCTTAACCCACGGCACATGACGACTCGCAGAATTTAATTATTTTACTTAAATGTCGTAAAGAAAGTCTATGGTGAGTGTATTCTCATTTGTGATTTTTCTTTTTCTAGCGTGTTCAAACTTTATTATTCTCTTAATCCATCTGCCTGATGATGAAAATTTCATTCCACCACAATTAAAATGGATCTAGTCAACTGTTGTCAATACTGAGAATTACAAAAACGATACTCTCAAAGAGAGACAAAAATAAAAGATATGGAAGAAAGTGTACTCAGAAAAATGCGTATCGTTGCTGAAGCTCATTATTGCCACTCATCGTCTGAATAAGTTTCACACGTTCCAGATTTTCTATTTAGTGAGATAGCTGAAAACAACAGTAGCAATGAAGCTGAACTCTTCTAACGTAAGCTAAGAATTTCAATTTTAATCGTCAAATTGAGGAAAATCACGTACAGACGACCTGAAATGAGCGGCTGAAATGAGAAATGAGCATTAAAATGCGGAGAAAATACGTGGGATATAATTGCCATATAATCCATCACTAGTGACTAGAAAAATTGGAACGCGCTATAGAAAATACGCTACTTGATTTTCTGTTCTCGATACTCCGCAGAATCTTCCGAGGAGTTGAGTGATCAAAAAAGTATGCTATTCGGAGAGTACTGGATGATCAGTTTAATCAGATGATTAATCAGTTTTGATTTACGAAGTGAAACTTGGTTATTAAACGCCGCTGTCATCCAGCAACTTCAGACAACTAAAAGAAGTATGTAACGCTATATGATTGGAAAGAAGAGACAAAACGTAATACGTGGGTAAGATTTATAACAGGAGAGAAAAACATTACAGATGTAATGAGATCTCTAAAAAGGATGTGAGTGGGGAAAGTAGTGAAGAGAAAGGAGTTATATGTGAAAGCATGGAGGGAGAAAAGCACATCATATTTAAAGAGACATTTCTGAAAATTTATCAGATGCTGGAATTGATATTTTCTATTAAAGAAGCAAGAAAGAATTCGAAATTTGACTGTATGTAACCTCTTTCGTTGAATTATAGAAAAGATCGATAGCTTGCGTTGTTATTCGTCTAAAGCAAGTACTTTACCTTGGCCTGTGAAAAGGAAGAAACTCGAACAGCATTTTGTGATCGCTTGTTGCTCTATTTGAACTAAAAAACCATTGGACTGCTGAAATGCAGGGAAGCAACAGGACATTTTGAATGCTCTGTGTTACTCGAGAAAATGAATTAGTAAGTGAAAACTCAGCGGAAGGAAATGACAAAAGTCGATCGAATGTCACATATAGACCTATCTCTGACACCCACTCCACACACTCGGATCATTTTTCTTCCTATGGGTAACGTTTCCAAACATCGTTTCATACATATATGCATACATACATATCTCTCACTATATTCCCATAGGGAGTGAGTGCGTTACTTGCCTCATTTATGAACTATATTATTATGAGTAAAGCGTTATAGATGGATTAATAATCAGGTCGCAATAATATCGTTAAATTTAACCTAATATTACCCCGATAAAATAATCACTACGTATACTACTACA
Organism: Pachydiplax longipennis; assembly: GCA_036926295.1. Classification (NCBI taxonomy): domain Eukaryota; kingdom Metazoa; phylum Arthropoda; class Insecta; order Odonata; family Libellulidae; genus Pachydiplax; species Pachydiplax longipennis. The sequence goes on from JAVFKF010000003.1 coordinate 4,170,051, forward strand.
CCATTATCTAGCTACATTAAATACAAATGCAAGTTTTACAATCTTCTAGCTACAACGATATGCTTTTGAAGTCCAGAAAGCTCCTAGCTACAGCCATTCACTATTACAATGAAGATATCACCAAGTTGCAAAATACGCTATTATGATACAGATATGTACCTTAAAAAATGCATTTTCCCACCCATGTTACTGATTAAATATTTAGATATATAATAATCATTCCTAATTTTGCATCTCTCACGTACATTTCATACAATATTTTGGGACGCTTGGTAGACCTTCCAATCTACTCTAGCGGTCGCAGGTAAGTTGTAAGACTTTTATTTGTATTAATGTATTTCTAGTTAGATAACTGTAATGGTGTAGTAGGATGTGTGGTGTAATCCATTATCAGTGTAATATTAAGCTAATTTTAACGATATTATTACCACCAGCGTATATCACCCTACCAGGCAATCCCCTACTCCAACTGAATTTCGTCAACGGTAACCTCACTCTTCTATACAAAAGCTACTTATTCTTTTTCAAAACTCCTTGTGAATAAAAAAAACTCTTATGATATACCTCCTCTATATTACTCCACATACCGTCTTTCCCTTCATACACGTCAAGTACCTTGGTAAGTACATTTTCACATTCACCAACTATTTCATAAAATTAATGGCATCTCCCAAAAGAAATCAGATCTTGCATCGGTTCCAAATAAACTGTGGAAAAGTTAAACTTAAATCGAATGAAAGTGACAAAAATTTCATTGAAACTTTGAAGAATGGATTTCTATCGAAAGGAGACTATTGTATCTTTCGAGATTAACATTTCAAAAGATGGGAACAGAGCTTATAATACCAACAATATCGTTTATATCTTGACGGACTAGTACTTGAGAAATCTTAAGTATGCCAAAAGGGACACTTTCGAAGTCTTTTCAGACGAATAAGTACCGCCAATGAAAGAATTTTTGATAAAGATATCATATTAATCATACACGTCATATTAATCATCACGTACGTATATAAAACATGCAACGTGATTTTTAAATATGGGGATCTTTAGAAAAATCGTGCATGTATTTAAAGCTAGAAATAACTCATAATAATTGATGTGATCTGTTTCCGTAAACGTATTCTTACTTGAAGACGTCACCCGAAGAAGCCAATACGTTGACGAAACCAGTGAACAGAAACTATCAATTCAGCCTCGACTATGTGGTTGGTCTCTATTATAATCTAAAGTGATAGGAGAACACTTATACCTTAGCCACCGATCTTTACATTGAGCAAAATGAGCAAATCATTGCTCAAAAAAAGATTGGTTATAAAGTTATGAGTGTTCTCTTACATTTTCTATTGAAACCAGTGAAGTTAAAAAATTTCTGTGGAAGCTAAAAAGAGATTTTTCTTCTTTTAACATAATTTCATGAAAATTAGGCAAGAAAATTCTATACTTTAGTCCAATTTTTATACTCAGCAATGGCGGATTACATAGGAATTAAATCCGTCTCATTCTAGGTCATCTCTATACATTTTTCTTCGTCCTAGCAAGCAACCACCCCCTGAGGATGGCGGCATACTCGGCGAAATGCGCATTGGGTGATTCCCAGAAGATCGGTAATCCACGGTTTCTTTTCTCTATTCGAGGGATCGGCCCAATCCTCAGCATATTCAGCGATCAGAGAGTTTTCCGGACCTCTTAATTAAGATGATAACAATAGATAATTTTAGCAACAGTTTTCAGCTACCAAACTGATCAGAATAACTAAATCGCACTATAGAGCAACTTATTCCAACATCCCGTTTTTCTCGATTTCTACTTCGAAAGAATACCAGTCATTGTGGTAAAGTGATAGTATCTCTAACAGTTGCTGTACGCAAAATCAGGGGCTGATACACGATAAAGAATGTAAGAGTGGAGTTCAATAGGCGTAAACCTCCATTTATAAATGTACCTTCAGATAGGAAAAGTCACTCTTGGGATGGATCTTCGTAGACATGGGTTCCTCGAACGGAATTCGGTTGGGACGAATTTCGAGGGTTAGCAGAAGAGGTGAGGAATGAAGAAGAGGAATGAATAGAGGGCGTGAGCGGTGGCGTCGGGAAGGTGTGAGACAGTAACCCTTTTAATGATGCCGTCGAATCGAATGGAAGGAAGATTAATTGTGTATCCATGACGCGTAGCTCTCGCCTTTGGGATTCCGGGCACACACACCGCCTTCACCGTAATTTAGGCGCGTTTTAAATGGAGAATATTCCAGTCAGCTCACTTTCTTTTTTACTTTCTCACTTTCCGATGGAATTCCTTATCGGGGTTAGCTCTGATCTTCACAGCCGTTGCTCTTCACTCAATCTCTTGGTGCGATATCAGTCGGTTCCTTATTAATTTAGTATCAAACTTCGTTGGAGTATAACGTAGTGGAATTTTTTATCCTTTGGTGTATTTTATCAGAAGTGTTGCTCGTAATTATTATTTATTATTATTATCAAATTCTTATGGGAAGGTTAGGCCAAAACGGCCTTTCCTTTACCTAACCTAACGAATAACAATAAGCAAATTTCAAAGTGTTACATCAAAAACGATGGAAAGAAAATAGCTTATATCTATAACCATACATCGATACATACAAGAATAGACAGCATTTAGATACAAAATATATCTTTAGAGTTCAATTTTCATTTTATAGGGACGAATGAAAGTGCTTGTTGGCGGATAAAAGTAATTGTGTACTAGTTATAAAGTTTTTATTTTAATTTGTGAAAATAAAAATTATTTGATCATGGAAAATATCTTCAACTAAGTCAAGCCTGAACTTATCGAGTTTATAAAAGGATGGATAGCCTATGCACATTCATGCATGCACGCATCCGACAAAAGATGCACAATTATTAAAAGTAAATTTTGCTCACAGTTTATATAGATACACACAAATCTGCATACTTAGACGCATATAAAAACCCACTGCAGAATTTTAGACAAAGGTCGGCGATTTCGAACTTTCCTTTCTATCCCCTTTGGAGGCTATCCCGTATACGGACGAAACGACTATAATCGATATAACTTCTAAGGTATTTATTGTAATTCATTATTAAGATTTGTGGAGTGTTACTATAGCTTTAGCACATTATTAGCCCAAATAAGAACGGATTAACTGATGCATAAAAAATGAATGGTTAGCTATTCCTGCCCAAATCCAATTAGGCAATCACGCAAAGCAAAGAGCTCCACTTAGCGGCACCAATCGCCGTCACGGTCCTCATGCAGGAAACATACAAAGTTACGGATCACTCAATATGATTTCAAAATACAATTTATAAATAATTACAGGGAAAGAAAATGGACAAACAATATGGCTGTGATAAAACAGTACATTACTCAATTTATTAATTCATGGCACAACAATTCTGCCCGCTCTTACCAATTAGTGAAGTACATATATCTAAGAAGATTATCTTGGCATAGATCTTTGCCCACCGTCTCGGCTTCACAGCATTCAATCGTTGAAGTTTCTCAAAAATTTCGAACGGCAACTTCAGATCCAAGTTTGTTTATAAATGTCAGTATTTTGATAGAGTATAGAAAGATCATCTGAAAAACTATCTGAGCTTGGAGATATGTTAACAATTATAAAAATACTGGAATCCATTCTCATGTTTTTTGGTATTTTTGAGGGTAGCTCTCAATTGTAACGAGTACCATCACATTATCAGTGGATTAAAAGGGAAACTTCTAGACCTGTCAGAGAACTGCGAAAACTGATCTAAATCAGACTTCAACACTTTGACTGAAAGGCGTCGACTGAAATGTTAGCGAAACCATGAGTTTGTCAGAGAACCAACAGAGGGAAACCAACCTAGGATAGTATGCGGAAATGACTTGCTAGAAAGTCTCAATCCTTCTCCAAAGCTTCTGTTAAGCTAATAATGGAGACGTTGATGATCCAACCAGCCGTTGCGCTGATGACTTTACCGATAGGACTATAAGAAATCCTAGGAACAAGATCCGCCAAAAAATAAGATTTCCATTTTTTATACTCATTTTCTGACATCGAGGCGTGAGTTATCGGTAGAGAATTTACGGCAAAATTTTTAGAAGATTTGAAATACATAGCTGCGTCTAGAATTTTTGAGCTTACTTTTCCATGAGGTAGGGAAATTTGTCAATAGAAGCAAACGAGTGACCTGTATCATGTTGAAATAAATGAAAACCAAGAGAGAGAAGAAACAAGGACAGTCAGTTACGATAGTGCTATGAATTGATGTAAGTAGAAAGAACTCTGTGTAGTATGAAAACATCTATGAAAAGGTTGATTAAATTGTTCAGGAATAATGAATAAAAAAGGATGGTTTAGAGCAGAACAAAGAAAATGGTATAAAATAAATTATAGGAGAAGTAATTGTAGATAGGAAATTAAAGGAGAGTATGCACCCTTCAAAGAGTGAGTAAGACTCTACTTCTAATCACCCATCATAATAGAGACGTAGAACTTGCAGCCTTTCCCTTTTTACCAGAGACAATTACTCGTAATTACATAGTTTCGATTCCTATTCTCGTTCATCATTATTATTATTGAACTCTTGTGGAGAGGTTAGGTCAGGCCTCTCTTCCAAATAATCTTCAGAGATATTCTAAGTAAACATAAAAAATTAATTGAAAACTAATATCTATGATTAACTTACATCAAGTGAGAAAATAAATTAAAGATATAAATAAATAAACAGTATACAATTTGTAAATATATACAAGCTATATGATATAAAAACAAATATATAGTTTCAAACTAGATTCAAATACATTTAAATATAAAAGATTCGCCAAATTTAAATGAAAGTGGAAGTTCTCCTAGTTATTGGAGGAGTTACATAAATTTACATTTACATTTTACATAAATTACAAAAACTGTGAAAGGAATTCTAATGCGCGGATGTTTTCGGGCGTCCCATAATAAGGTGTAATTAGTGGTGTAGGATGCCATACTTGTCTACTGCTTTGAATTTGTTGTGCGAGACACTGCGCAGCTATTCAGACTTTTAAAAAAGAGCTCTTCCGATTATGTAAGAAATTCGCCTTCCTTAAAGACGTACATATAATGAAGTTTTCATTTCGCTATGGTGGAAATCACCAAATAAAAATTTGTGGACTGTTTTAGTATGAGAAAATACCTAATTACCACCATCCTAGCAAATTTAACATAAACCAGAGATGCAAATGAACCCAACTGCCCTTGTTAGATTACCTTAATAATCGTATTTCTCCATCATGTGATTTCGTCATCGGAATATTAGAACAGAGCATATTCTACTCAAGGGCGTGTTGATAGTATAACAGGCGGCCTGATGGTTTCCTATACAGCCATATATATATTTCATGAAAAAAGTGATCGGAAACCATTTATCCCAACCTCTGCATTAAGGTGACGCTTTTTTTACCATTCATTACTTACAAGGCCGGCCGACCATCTAACATGCAGGTCCAGTTACCTCACATTCCCTCTGTTTCAGAGTTTTCTTTAGACTGCGAAAAATGTATCCTCCATTACCCACGTGGCCATTCCCCCCATCACCGCCCCTGCAATATTGCCTAAATGGATTCTGTGTTGCACGCATGGACGAAGGGATCAGCATATGGGGGACGCCCACCTTCGCGATAAGTGGATTATATCGACTGACCTCCCCCTCATCAGCCTCCCCCCATATGACCCCGAGGTCAACCGACTGTGGGCAAAGCCTCGGTCGCAAGGGATTACGGCTGGGATATATCCCCGCCACCTCCGACCCTAAGGACAAAGGACTACCAAATAAAAGGGGAGGCGATTCTATTGCTAACGGGCATTTGAAAAAGTACCCTCCCCGGAGGGATATGCATTTAAATAAAATGCATCCTGTGCGCTTGGGTGGTGAAATCACGGGTGACGAAGCCTTTCTTTTAACGACATTCCCTCGAATGGAGACAAGTTTCTTATGCCATAATTGTGGAATAACTAATTGTTCCTCATGAAGAGTCTCTTAGAAGTCCTCAATGTCCACTGGCTGCTGAAGCAAAGAGCTGGGAACACTTCCAAACATTGAATTCGATACGCCGATTATGTGAACATAAATGCATATCACTCTTACATTACGATTTCCGGGTAAGCACTTTATTTCCATTACATATTCATATCATTTCTCTACCTTTTCCTATACTTGCATAATCTTTCACTATAGTCTTGAGAGGTCTCATTAATTTCGATTTAGACATAAATGAGACCTTCGTACCGAATTATTTTCGTTCCGGTTTTCGCTCCGGTTCAATGACATAGCCAAATTTCGGTGTACCCCCGGTAGTAACCGTCGAACCGGTTTGAATAGTTTCTTTTACGCTCCTTTGCAAGGTCTTTATTAAACGTGACAATTCTTTAAAAGTTCATTTACTTAAATTTCAAAATAAAATTATTAGTGTAAAAGATATAAAGAATATATTCAGAAATTTAAATGCAGAAAATAGATATTCTCTTTTCAATCCGAAAGGTAGGTAGCAAAAGAATTAAAAATAAAATAATTTGTGCAATTAAAATTAATTGTTAATCTTTAATTATCTCCTCACAGTTATTTAATTAAACATTAAATATATAGCGACATCCTTGGAAGCATATATGACAAATAGTAGTAGTATTTTTAAAAGCGCTTCGACAATTGTGGTCTTTTCGTATGTGACAATTCCCTAACGGAAATCGAACCAGGGACCGCTTTCTCCAAAGGCGGACGCCCTTACCGTATTGCCCAGGAGTCCTACGTATCCCATGCATATTTCTCATATGACATTGTCACTAAACAAATATGCATAGGTTAAATGTGAGATAAGAATCTAATCTGTAATTTTGATACTTTTAGGGGAATTTAAAGTTGTAGAATCTTTTTCGGAATGTAACCGGTTAAGGATCCTTATTATAATAGTAATATACTATCTACGAGAGCAATATCTTTACAGATACAAAACGTATTTGCATTACTTTATTATTATTGTAGCAGTGAATTGTTATCTCTAGATATTCCGTCATAACAAAGGCATCGGACTATTGATCTTATTCTAAGCAAATGGAAAATAATAATACTTAACTTTAGCTTAGGGAGACTTGATTATATTTCTACAGAACGTAAACAAACTTTGAAGACATCCATTTATCATTTCCCCATTATCGATAAGTACATACCATCGCGATATCAAGGCCTCATCTGCAAATATTCCGACGTAACGCCACCTTTCCAATTGATTTCCAAAGAGTTTACATAACATTTCAGTGATCGGATTAAAATAAGCTCAATTTGGTCGGATCGTCTTCCCGAAGGTTAAACAGATTCGGCAGAGATGTTGTTGTAAGGGAGGATGAAAGTGTATGCAAATGAGACGCTCCGACTGCCAGACAATTCATTTATCATACTTTTCCCCTTCAGCAGCGAATTCAAAAGAGCTGCTCATTATTATCCCATAAACGTCACTTTTCAATTATTTCCCGGCCGTCAGAGGACTTACGGATGACAAAGGAATGGAGAAATTCTCTTACACTTTTACGTCAGTTGTTGACTTCCAGACGAAGAAAAAGCGTTCTCGATAAGCTCCTTTCGGAAGAACTGATTGACAAATGCAGCGAGATCCTTAATTATTACTCTCCGTGCAGGTCACGCGACTGAATTACTTCCTCGTTCTCATAAAAACGTGTCGCTTCGCAAGGAAATGGAAAATCGAAGTTAGAAAACTCAGAAAATTGCCGTTTCCTAATGTGAACATTGCAGAACAGATCTGCACGACCTACAGTCCGCTATGGGTTTCAGAAGCTATTCTTATTTACAAACCTTGGTCATTATTTAAATTTGAAGGCGAATCGGAGCAGTAGGAAATAAGTTATTGAATAGTACCCGGGCTAGGATAGAATAAGGCTATATTGAGATTTTAGTCTCTCGTTTTAAATATAACCCTTAGTCGTGTTAGAAGAGAGGAAGGGTGGAGATAAACAAATCAATGAAAAGGAGAAAAGAAACTTGGATCAAAAAAACTTACGTTAAGCACTAAGAGAAAACTTCAGCAGGAAAGCACCCAAAAGAAACATGTGTGGAATACCTATGGAACTTAGAGGTAACAATAGCTAAATATCAAACTGAAATGAAATTGTTTTCTCAATTCTGTAAATAAAATAGAGTAAATGAAAAACGGAAGAAGTGTGTAAAGGGAAAGATTTGCAACCAAAAATGTAAAAAAGAAATTATAATTTCCCATTAAATTCAGAATAATAAACAGAAACATATTTCAAAAGTGAATGTGTCATATTTTAAGTTCTGTAGAATTCGATCATAAACAGCATACTTCCTTCTCAAATTAAAATATTGAAATCGTTTTAAGAATTTGGACCTCTACATTGATTCCTAAGTGCAAAATCCTTGTTACTGATAAAATTAAAAGCAAAGCATTCATTATTCATTCAAGCCTTTATATGTATTCTATATATTTTTTAAATAACCTTTACTTTCGCGAAAATTCTTCATTTGCGGCCAGCATTCTTTCTTTAATATTTATGCGATCCTTCTATTTTTGCAAATGCTTTGGTCTTTGATAGAATGCCTTCGAGTCCCTTATTTTTACGAAAAACACTTCTAATCCTTTTCAATTTTCTGGAGAGATGCATCGTTGTATGTGAACGTTTTGAAGTGAGAAAACTAAACTCTTCAAACAATAAAGTGAATCGAACTGCTGATCACTTGGTCGAACGAAATGCAGCATTCATTCCATACACGGTACACAACGCACATTCAATATAACGTTTGCATGTATTCCATAATGATTATTAAATTTGCATAGAATAATTATGGTTGTCGAGCATCGGTGTGTTAATTATCTGAATCTAAAAAACCCATTATGGTAAATTACTTATGTAATATATTGACCTAAGATTTCACTGAATTTCCGATAATTTCCTATGATAATAATGACGACTTAATTTGGCGAATTTTAGTTCTGTGAGATTATTCTTTCGATGAAGTTTTTCCAAGTCGCGCACACAAGCAGCCATGCCTTAATTAGGATTCGAATCCTCTTTGCTAAGATAGCACGATAACTCCTAACATTCAGTTTTCATTATAAAAAGGAGAATTTAATCATAACCAGGCATACTGTTAAGCTAAGTATCAGAGGTCTTAACTTGCTAACTCCTTTAGACTTTGATACGTTATGAAAGGGAGAGTATTATTAAAACTATGAAACATGGAGAAAGTAATAAGTCGGCAAAGATTGTGGACAGCAGGAAATTCTTTGTAATCAATATTAAGAGGGTATATTATGCTGGTTTAGACTCTTGAAAAAGATGGATTGAAGCAGATTGATTAAAATGGAGTATGATAAAGAGTGAATTTTCTGAAAGGAAAGAGCTGAGAAGAATCGAGAAGAGGGTTGTATATGACATTTGTTTTCGATTGTACAACTACAATCGATATATATCGACAAACTCTGGGACTCGATAAAAATAAAATGGTTCATAATTATCTTTGCGAACCTTCCATTATCTTTACAAAACCTAACGAAATATAAATGAAAATTTCACTCTAATAAATCCTACATAATATATAGAATTTTCTGAAAGGAAAGAACTGAGAAGAGGGTTGTAAGTGACGTTTGTTTTCGATTGCACGACTGCTATCGATATACATCGACAAACTCTACGACTCGATAAAAATTATGTATCTCTTCGAGAATTCTATTGCCTTTTTTAAAACATAAAGAGCTATCTTGACAATTTTACTATATTTAAATCCAACATAAACTTAAACAACTGACATGTCTAGAATCGTTAGATGGCTCATTAACATATGAATGATTAGTCGTTATCGCCCGTTCATTGACTTGTTTTCCATGCCTCATCATTTTTTGGAATCCAAACCTACTTTATGACACGTATAGTGTTGATAGCAGAGAGTTCCTTGGGAAGTGTAGCAAAGATTTATAGTGCTTCCATGTAGGCGTCTGAGTTGTAAATAGAGAGTGGAGAAAGAGAGATTGGTTGGGGAGAATGCGTGACATTGGTGCCAAGAGGGGTGGTTGCGGGAACCAATCAGAGATGGAGCCGAGGTCGAACGTGCCATTGGAGAGGAAACAGGATGGACTGGGGTCAAATTCGGCGGTCGAATGCTACACCATTCCATTCCTAAGCAACGCTCTCCATGGAAACCTAATGCTCTGGCGAATGCCTGAGGGGAATGCGAGAGGCAGGAATTCCTTTGAAATTGGAGATATTGGGAATGGCCTCCAATTCGATTCACTCTATTACTTGTCGCTTGTGTTTTCTCTCTGCGCCACCACTTTTAAAGAGTTGCCGAAATTGCGACAGTGGCGCCACTACCACATCCAAATCAAAGTCCTGAAATCCTCTCTCCGAATGTGCCGTGCCCCCAAGTATGCTAGTAGCATACTAGCTGAAGTCCCTTATTTTTATGAAAAAATACTTCCTATTGTTTCCAATTTTCTAGAGAGATACACCTATTTATCGGCATATCAGATGTATAGATGAATATCGAGGAATATATATGTGAACATTTTGAAATGATGATACTGAAGACGTCAAAAAATCAAGTGAATCATTGAAGTGTACTTGGTTGAACGGAGTGCAGCATTTATTCGATACACGGCACACAGCACGCTTTCACTATAAAGTTCGCACCTACTCCATAATAACCGTCAAATTCTCAACAGTGAGAGTACAATAATATTAAATATAGGAATCCTATCTATATGGAAAAATTCTAACAAATTTCATCTTAACTTAGCTAAATGTGAGAGATTATTGAAAAGGAAAATTCAAAGTTCTCGTATTTGGAGACGATATTTATAATACATGGTTAGCGTAGAAACTCTATACTTTATCATTAGGTTTGTTCCGGGTTTGATGTTTTCGACATCTACGTCTAAAAGAGAGTCATTCCTTTTTCTCTCTCTTCCGTAGATCTTCACAAAAAATTGCGATTTCATGCATTCTTTACGCATTAACCTATTTATCCTTGACTTTTAGGGGCGTATAAAATGTGTAGCTTTAGAATGTATATCCCAAGTGCATTTGTGTATGATGAAAAAGATGATAACGTTTATATCTAAGTAAAAAGAATAATTTATTCAGCGGGTAACCGATAAATAATTCTTTTTCACTTTAGAATGAAAAATCATTTTCTTTTTTGTTATTATATTTTCTTCAACCTTTTCATTATTTTCACTTAAAAATTTTCATCGATTAACTGTTTAACTAATAAAATATACTTCGGTTAATCGGTTAACCGCTTTCAAACTCGATCATAACCGAAGAATCGGAATTTTCCATCGCGTCTATTTATTTGAGAGTCCCTTTCGTTTGCAATTAGACGAGTGGAATCCAACCTGCGTTTCTCGTCCACGCCAATTTCCTTTGCATTCCGACAACAGAGTTCGTACCAATAGCGCACGTTGTCCAGTTAGTGTCTGGTGCAGTGCGTCCCGCCCCAACCATCAATTCGCCCCCCGAACAATTGGCCGACAGACGCCATGGGGGGTCTTCCCAACCAACTCATTGCGACGAACTGGTGCTAAAGAAATGCTTTCCTCAGGATGTTTCGTTTTTCCCACCCGATCAATCGATCCCGAAATCAAACACGGAGTGTCTGAAAGTTAATCATCTTCCTCCAAAGGAATGAAATAGAAATTGTTTTTTATGCTCACCTCTCGGTCATAATACGTATGCTCTGATTAATATTGTATTGATTTTGTTCTTACGTTGCATCTTACATTGTACCTATTAGTAATTTTTATATTTTAATAATCCATACTATGCACTAAATTAAAACTCTTTTATGGCCAACTTTCAATGACAAAGAATGCTAATATTCTGATATAAATTTTATCTGTTAAGCACTTTTGTAATTCTTATGATCCTCAATGTTGAAATCTATCTCTCTTTCCTACACTTTTTTGGGTTAATCGCACCCTCCTACCCTTCATATGTTTTTCTATGCAGTGTCAATATTTTTTGAAGACAGAAATAGGACAGTTTTTCCTCCACCTAAACATATTTTCTTTCCTTTAATCCTTTCTATTGCCACTTTACTAATAGAGAGTATTAATTATAATTTACATTCATGTTTAAATCTGCATCAATTATATGTCTATTATTACAATCTGACAAGAATTAAATGGAAGATGGAACTTTCTTATCCCAATATCGCCCGATGAAGAGGTTTCTACTGTATCTTAAGGAATAGATTAGAGAAAGGAGTGAGATCAGTAGTTTAGTATGAATATTTCAAGTAAAAAAGCTGGAAAAGGATGGTAGAGTTAAGAAGCAGGATAGAAACACCGAATTACGTAGCGAAGAAAATAAAAAACAATTTAAAGAAGTAGAGGAGGGATGTTTCTAAATACTGGATTATTAAGCGTTGTAGAAGAGTTGATTATGCCATAAGCAAGTTTTCCAATGAATATTATCATAAATTTTGAATTAATGCAAATATTTTCACTCAGTTACTACTGTAAAGAATCATTTAACGGTGGAGTTGGCTGATAATTGCATAGGTGGATCAATAACTAACGAAATTTCAGCGCCAAAAAACGAACACTGATGTTTCACAACATTTTTTGTTTCTTTCTTACATTTGAGGAAGAAAGTACTAATCTGATGTAGGTAAGGCATAATCCATTGCTTATTGTTAAATTTCCGCAATTTAAATTTCTTGAAGCAAACGAATACTAAAACCCTCACGTGGATTTCCGAAGCCATAGTCCACGTGTGGAAATGCTAATGGCGTTCCACTATAGAGATGGCGTGAGTCAACACAGGAGTATATATAAATATCTATTACGGATACGGAAGGCGATTTTGCACCGAAACGCGTCGAAGATTTTATCAATTTTTATCCATTAATATACATAAATCAGGGAGGGATTATTGTGATTTATTATGATTGATGTGCTACTATCAATAAATCAAATGCATAAATGTTAGTAATATTAAAATAAATAAAAAATTATGCTTTAGGACGATAATAAATTGTTAAGGATACTATACATTTATATCTAAATTGATACCCTGCAAACCGTCTTTTGGTGTGTGGCACGGGATGTTTGAGCTACTTTTTTAGCTTATTCTTATCGCCTATCGTTCGCGGAAAGAATGAGGCCTTAAAATGACTTTTTTTAGCACATATTTCTCTTATTTTATATTCATTGTCTGATAGGTCGAAATAGCAGGGGGGTCGCATAATACCGATTTCATCCTCTGAAAACGTATTTTTTTCTGAAGTTATGAAGCAGTCGCAACCTAGCTTCTAGTCTCCTTTCTTTCAAGAAACCCCTATTTATAGGAATCCAAAGAACGCTAATTTACTGCGTTAATACAGACGTTTAACGACAAAAATACCTGTTATCCTACGGTATGCACGGAGAAACTGCTGCGGAACGAATTCCAATTCACAACGAAACAAAAGCCCCCCCAAAAATTCGTTTAAGCGAGTTGTACCTTAGTTTCTTACGTGGCCGAATAGGTGCAATCCCATTAAAAAAATTCTCAGCCTCTCCGTTCCGAAACGCGCAATAAAAATTGGAAAATCGAGCTCCGGTCACTTCTCTCCCATTTCGCCGCATGGAAATTTCGATTCCCGAACATTCCGGCGCGGAAAACTTGGCCGAAGAGAAGAGCGCGGGAGAGGAAGGAAACCAATTTCCGCGCCCGAAAAATCGAAATGAAACGTAATTACGGCGGGAGATAAGGTCATTGGAGAAGGAAATTCCGTGGGTGTGTGTGCTACCGTGGAGAAGGGCCCAGCGGGGGGGAGTGAATGGAGGGGTTATTTCTGGGAGGTTTTAAAGGCGGGGGGATTAAGGGGGAGGGGGCTGAATTGCTTCCACCGCCCACCGCTCTTCGAAGAAAGAATTCTAATATTCTGTTCGCACGCAGGCCGAAGCTGTGTCGGGCGGGCTGTCAGTAGCGTAATTAATTGCCGCTCCTCTGTCGACTCATGATGACGCTGTACATTCGCCCCTCCACGGAGGGCAATAGCTTCTGTTGTCACGAGCATGCGTCCTCCCAACAGCCTGCCAGAGTTCCCATCGAGGGGCAGGTGTTGATGAGGACGACAGAATTGATCACCTGTCTGAAATTCCGCCCCACACTCTCTAATGAATCGTGATGGTCCGCCCCCTCACATCGATTTCCTCGCTGCGTGCATATTTGTCGATTTTTGGAGACGAAAATATTCCACGCACGACGCTCTCCAATGTGTAGAAAGTGAGCTAATCACAAAGCAGACCGTAAAAGCAGGGATTCTTTATTTTGTTTACGCGATTTTAAGATTTTCTTCCCTTTTCTTCTATTCTGGGTTTCGGGGAAAGGTTTTCAACGTAGCTCGGATGTGGGTGGAATCTCGAGAAGTAACAGAGATGAGAAATAAAGGCATGACTGGGACTCGAACCCAGGTCTCCGAGGAGTATCAGTCAGATCGCTATATTTCCCTTCTGTTTCTTCTTTATTTTGAGGCTCCAGACAATCATAATTTCTTTCAAACAAAATGACGACATTCCTTGTAAGTCCGTGATTTATTGGTTTGCTATGCTAGTAATATAAACGCATCTCACCGTGAATGTAATGTTGTATAGTAAACTAAATTAAGAACATTCTTTTATGTTTATGTTTCAATAATGAAGAATACTTATCTTCTGACTTATATTTGATCTATTAACAACTTGTGTAATTTTTATTGACCTTTTATGTTGCAATAAATCTCTCTCTTTCCTTCCCTCTTTCCTATACATTTTTCACGTTTTTCACACACCCTTTCTTTTTATGGGTGTTTTTCTACAGTGGATATATTCTTTCTGCGATAAAATATATCAGTTGTTTTCCTCCACGGAAAATTCTTTAAATTGCCTTAGGATTTAATATTTTTTAGTAAATAGTAAAAATCTGTTATTTTAATGCACGGGAAATTAAAATAGAAATGTCTTTTACCAATACCATCTCCTTAAAAGCTAGGTCATGCCCAGAAAGATTAATACCTTCCTATTTTCTTGTAACCGACTTAAAAGTATTAATAAATATAATTTTTGGGGTTTGTTTAGCAAATATTTTTATAGTGAATATTGCGAATTCTCTGGTTGTTGATATACATGACTTAATGACTTCGCTCCACTGCGGATTGAAAATTAAACTAACGTAACATAAGAACCATTCATGTGTCAGCGTTATGGAGAATAATTTTTCATCGATAATATGTAAATAATACTTGATTTCGATGGAAATTTCATCTTTAATTCGTCATTACAATAAAAACACTCCATCTCTGAGCTAGAGACAGATTCTTTTCAGGGGTTAAAAACATTTTTGAGATGAAAAACTTCCAAACATCGGCAGTAAAATTACTCTACTTTCATAATATCACTATGAATATTTTTCATATTCGTCCCGTGTTGACTCGGTATCGTGTAGTCTCAGTCAATTTTTATGCTGTCATAGTTTGATGAAAAAACTCGAAAAAAGAATGATGAAAAATACTACGATTTCAATGAGAATTTCATTTAAACAAATTTTCATCAAATTGGCTATTCATAAATATTTTTCATAAAACTGGCTTACTAAGAGTGTCTTTGAAGCATGTGAAGTCACTTAAACTAACAAACAGTTTTAAGATAAATTCCCGGTCTACTCGCATCTATATTTGATAATTCCCCGTTATTTCTTATAAGAATAGAGTGATCGTAGTCACGAACAAAGCATTTTCAACCATCTATATTGTTAAAGACACTTCTTTCGCATCTTTCTACGGCATCTTTGGAGGTATCATTCCAGTATATTTCACAGCCGTAGTGGTTTAATTTTCCGCGAAATGGGAACGTCGCAGAGGAATTTTAGCGCCGGTTTAAAATTGTGACGCCGCGTTAAAGAAAATGTGAGGTCGTTGGAAAAGAGAGCAACAGTTTTTTATGGAGAGATAAGAGCATCCATTGTCCGAAGATAAGCGTAGATTGCAATCGTGTGAAATACACCCGCAAAAGAGGACACAGGTGAGAATACGGCTTTTTCTGCTGCCATGATTCTTGCGCTTTTTGCCATTATACTCAGGGCCGGCGACAAACGCTGCATCGAGCATCAGCACCGGCTGCAGACAAATAAATTTAATACAAGGACACTTAATCTAAAAGAATTGATTGGTGCTCATTAAATTACTAATTGAACTACATCATTAGATGAAGCTATACAATTTCGAAATCCTTAAATCTTATTTTACAACCGCCATTGTAGCCTGTTCTTCGGGGTGAATACTCCATCCTCATCGTCTCCTTTCCTAGTTAGTTTACATTGCATATTGCTAAAGCGAAAGCGAATACCGACTTGTCTCATGATACATTTGATCCCTCTCGTAATAGGTTATTATGAGGATTTCGTAAAAAATGTAATGAGTGCTTAGAAACCTTTTCTTTATTCGTACCGATAAGATTGCGTAGATTCTTCGCATCCTTTTCTCATAAGCCCCATCCTTATATTTGCTTACTTATCACTAAGTTCTCCTAGGTTCTATTACAGTATCAACCCCTAGAATCGTTTCCAAATCCACCTTTATAATTAATTAACTTACTTAATGCAAGCAGCAGAGACTAAGTTTATACAGGGATATTCACGCTGCGTGCTATATCAGAATAAAACTTAACTCCCGAATTACTAGCGATAGTACTTGTTTATATATTAAGATATAATGTAAATTATGATATGTTTTTTAAACTTCTCTAGAGAAATTTGGTAGTGTTTCAGATATTCGATACAGAAATAAACGGCAATTCTTGTACAAATCCACGAGATATACTTATATAGCGACCATGGCTTCCAATTATTTTATCTCTAATTTCTTTTAAATACATTTTAGGTGTAATTTAGATAGAATTTCTCTCCAGCTATCTTATTTCTAAACATATTCTGTGGTTTGATACAAGTATTGCCATTTATTTCTGCATCAAATATATGAAACTCCACTGTCGCTAGAGAAGATGAAGACATTATTAAAATACCTTATAACATCGTCAGGTCAGTACTATGAGGTTGTATATCATATTTTCCTTCTTTCCAACGTGTTTTCTGTATTTACTGTGTTTTATTTAAAATTTAATTTATCTCCTAATTTTCTAGTATTATGTTAAGCTAGTCTTTGGTTTCTATTTTTACTGGACTTTGCGCTTTTTTCCCGCTCTACTGTAATGCTCTTCCCGCATTGAGAGTTTTTCTTTGTCAATCGTAAGTTGCGAATATTTATTCCCACATCCTGATCTCTGCTCTACTTTACTTCTACTCGAATTTGCTATTCATCTTAAGAAAGTTTTTAAGGCATCATGGATTCCGATATTATGTTTAACGACCACTAGCTAACGCTGAGGCGTCAAGTATCGTTGACATCTTTAAGTCAAAAAAATTTAATAGACATCTAAAATGTTTTTAAAAATTCATCACGATGAATAAAATTGCCATACTAGCAATAAAAGCAGAAGCAGAGGAATTTTTTATTAACTATAGTGAAGATATATAAATTTAGATGGAAGAGAAGACCATGGACTTAGCTCATCAAGTATAGATTTCTTTATCTCTATATCCATCTATTTTAGTATCATTTTCTTAATAGAAGTAGTTATTTCTGTCTCGAACCCACTCGAACTAAGATGTTATCAATTTTCTCTCAATTTTAGGGGAATAGCATATTTCTTGCTGTAGTAAACACCGACTCGGTTGACCATTTTCAATCCATTTTCTTCGGAATCGCGATCTTGTGAGCGTCTCCATGTTGCCTCCTTCGCGACCATTTATCTCCGTCTGAGATCTTTTGATTCGAGTGGGCGTATCCAAGGTGCTCCTTCTTTTTTTTCCTGCGCTGATAATTAATGAAGACGGGATCTCGCAACAGGAATCTCCCAACAAATTACTTTCGATTCGACGCTGATTTCCCCTCCGATCGATTACCGCTGCGCTTACGCACATACCGATTACGGAAAATGAACTTATGTGATCAGTACTGAGACGAATCTTCGTCGTTAAGGTATACCTGGTAATCGAACTAAATCACGAAAGGAATTTGCTCTTACTGAGAGCCTCGGGACTATGCTAGTTCGCTAGATTCGGTTCAATTTTGCTGTTAGCATGATTTAGTTGGCCCATGGAGTAATTATATGGTATAACGGTCTATGAAGTATTCAGCCTGTAGGTCGATTGAAGCCTCATCCCCATACTATATAGATATAGAGCTAGAGTTATTCATAGTGCATATCTAGAGATAGAGGAGGGGAATGAGGCTTTCTAGGCGTGATAAGGAGTGAAGTAGTTTTTCCCCACACCGATACAGTATTTTGTATCGGTGTAATTCCCACACCGATACAGAATACTATAAGCAGAACATGTTAATCTAAATGAAGCACTATGACTTTTCGAGTAAAATTTTCGTGGAATTTAATAAGAAGAGACATTAATTAACGCTATTACTCTTATCGCTGAAGTATTATTAAAAGTTCTTCGACAGATGAGGTTGCTTTGCACATACCTACCGGGAATCGAACCTGGGACCAATAGATAACGCTTTACCTACTTGGATTTCGTATCATAACAGCAACATGAACACAGCACGGACAATACTAATACGAAGTAACGGATATAACCAATACGAACAATACTAAGACAAAAGTAAATAAAGGATACATTCTTCTCTTTCCCGTACCAAAATTTGAATGAAAAATATTCCATTCATCAAGATTTGGTAGCAGAACCAGAGTGATGGTTATTGGCTAGTTTAACCAATTATATGCGAACACAATCACCAATATTTTGGTAAATAACATGTTATTAGAGTAAGTTACATCTGTTAGAAGTGGAAACCGAGAAATCTGAATATAATAAGACTGTACAACATAAGCATAACGTGAGACTCAAATAGGAAGGCAAATTCAGTAGTCAATAAACGTGGGCTGAAAGAAATGCTAAGTGTTTAGCATGAAAGGGGCGTTTGACTTTGGTTTAGAGACATGAAAAGGATATGACTAAGAGGGTGCTTGAGAGATTCATCCTCATTCTAAGAGGTAGACCCAGAAAAATCTGGTTGGAGGCGATGAATGAATAGCCGAAGAAATTTACGTGGATCTATGAGCGAAAGGAAATTAATGAAAAAGTATACATGTAAATCTATAAAAATTATGTAAGAGATATGTGTATGTCCATGTATTTAGTTCGCAAAATACAGATATCAATTATAATAACCATATGTTTTAGGTTCCAGGGATAAGTTTTTCGCAAGACGCTGCTACCATTAAAAAAAATAAGAATATTCACAAATAATTCATCTTCACAAAATTACTGTTATTCGATGCTTGATATCTTACGGTCAATATTTCTGGTTATATTCAGAGAAATAATAAAAAATCCGCAACTCCAACCAGTGTAACAGACATTTCTTGAGAAAATTATGTCCACTCTTTCAGAATAGACATTGTGACACTCTCGGTAGAGGTAATAATAATGTTATGTATTAAATTGCGTCTTTTTGTGTTTTTGTCTTTATATTTTTCATACATCTACCCCATATTTATTTTTCCGGCAGTGCATAGATGTGAATTTAAATGAAAAAACTAAAATTTTTACGAGGTAAGGTGATGTGGTGGTGAACCTAGGACAGTTCCCACCTTTCTAATGTTTATCTAAGCATTTCATACATCCCTCCCTTTCCAATACAGTTGTTTACTTCACAGGAGCAAATAAACAACCCGGATGAACCAATAAATATTTATTCGGTACGCGATTACTGAAACGGATAAATCATACACGTCGCCTGTGATCCATAATTTAAGCTGGGCGTAATATCGAGTAGATGGGGTGCTTTTCAACACTTCTTAGCATGGGAAAGAGCGATGGCAGGCCTTCCTGCATACCAAAGCCCTTCCACAGGATTGGTGGCGGGGCGGTGATGTTAGTGCGGGTGAAAAACAAAGTAGCATCGATGGAGGGAGAAGTTCCCGCTGCCCATCATTCGTCTTCTTCTGCCACCTGTCAAGTGCTACAGCGTATGTGGTGTAGGGCGAAGTAAAAAAGTGAGGGGATGGGAGAGGGCTCGTTCGATTGGAGGAGGAAGTGGTGACGCAATCATACGGATTACATCATGTCGGAAAGGAGGCGCATGCGCTCTCACTCGGATCGCGAGCGCATGCGTCTTTCCACCGCGAATATGCAAGTTCCGTGCGCTGGGTGACGTCATCTACTCTGGACCAAAAGTAAACAGCATCCTGGAGAAGATGTTCGCCAATGTTTTCGAATTGTCTGTTGTGCTTTGATTAATACATAGTATCAGAAATAACTGGAATATTTGCATGTAATAGTTTTGAATAATGAATTTGAACGAACATCATGGTTTACTGGAATCAGCTCCAAGAAAATTAGATCGTAAAAAAATTGAAAAAAGCAAATGATTTGGAGATGATCAACTACGTTACCGAAGTTATGTCGACAAGAATCAATCGAAAGAGGTTTTAGTTCGATTTTCAGAAGTAGCATTCGCATACATTCATGTTTAAAAATGAAATATTTATAAGAAAAGATGAAAACAAAACCTAAAGAATGAAAATAAAAACATTATGGATAGAATTAATTGAATTAGAATTTATTGAACAAATTTAGTGATTTTGAAAAATAAGTAACTAATTTATTTAATAGACACTCTCACAAACAGTTACGGACGATTTCATGAGTCTTTAACAATATACAAACACATACAGCCACTTCCTAACAAAAAAATACCGGTTAGCCGTGATTCGAACCCGGGACCTTAGTCCCTTAGTCCTTAGAGCGCTAATTAGTAAGAAAACTTTTGTACTTTTTCCACAAATTAATTTTATTATAAACAAAAGACTGTAAAGCACACACGACTAGTTTCGGAGATTGATCTCCATCATCAAGTGATAATTTGTGGAAAAAGTACAAAAGTTTTCTTACTAATTATGGAATATTTCCACAAGACAACGCCTGAAACTGTGAATTTTATTCTTAGAGCGCTAGCATGATACAATAAAGAAACAACGTCTTCCCAAGAAAAAAGTGTCTTAAAATAGTCTGATGGGACCGGGAATCGAACTCGGGATCTTCTTGTTTCCGGAGGTCTCCTTTAGAGCAACTTCTTCATTGAGATTGAGGATAAATATTTTCCCTATCCCATCTAGAGTATTTTCTCCGAATGATTTCAGTGGCACCCATCTATAGCGACCAATATTTTTGACAAAAACATCTGACGTATGTCGGAATCAAATTAGCCGTTGGTGTCAAAGACAGGAGAGCCTGGAATTAATTTTTACTTCCTCTCCGATTAGCTCTCTTTCTGTTCCTGCCATTGTTTCCCATCAAAACCATTTCCTCCCGATTGCAACCTAACCTTTTCTTGTTTGTTTCCTCACAATTGTGAATTTCCTCTCATCAATTTGCCATGTGTGCTCGCATCGCATCTCCCATCTCGTCCAACCGAGTAAATTATGAGTGAGTCGCGAGAGCAAATCATAGAGAAACGCATGAAAACTGCAGCTATCGATGGTATTAAATACAAACTAAGGAACAAAAAAGATAATTTAAGAATTTTTCGTGATTTAAGGTAAAATTACAGAAGAGTTTTCATGGATCGAATAGTAATTTAATGGCGAAAACGTTCTTAATCTTACATCTTCGCGGGGGTTATCGATTCGAAGATAAGAAAGTGTAAGAAGTAGAGCCAAAAGAGGCCAAAAGCCGTTTCGGAGCTCGAGCGAGCAAGGATGAGGGAGGAAAGAAATATTTCTTGGATCGATATCGGTTATTCGGCGATAGTAAGTGTGAGCGTGTGACAAAAAATCAATTAAAACTGCTTTCAAACAAACAAAATTGCTCATGAATTTATGCCATTGACGATTGTATTGAACCTCGTGGAGAGAGCTGACGAAATACTTTGTGGTTACTATATATCATTGAAATCGTGTGAAGGCGATCTTAAGGGATGAAAAATCGCTATAAATAACTGACAAATTATAAGAATGTTTAGGTAAAGAGTTCAATGGAAAAACAGGGATAACTGGAATGATCGAAACGAATGAAACATGAATTTTCTACGCTCCGTCATCCACCTCCAATTTGTTCTAAAATATCAAGCAATTTTTTATTTATTTATAAAGACTAGGATTGGATAACAGGCTAATTGGTAAACATTACTGAGCAGGAAATATGAAAATAAAGATTCCGCCTGGTATTCATGTGGGTTGGGGATGTATCTTTCTAAAACTTCACAGTAAAGGCATCAGGTCACATAAATCTATTTATTGCAACATAGTACGATATAAAAGATTATATGCAAAGAGCTTCATTTAACTGAAAATCTGTCGTAATGTTCATAATTAGGGAAATGAAATAATTACAGAAGCGGTGGAATAAGAGAAAAGATAAAAACTATTAGTTTGGTAAATTAAATACTAAGCGTTAAATTATGAAGCTGAATTTACTGGAGTGGGTGATATTAGTTCTACAGGAAACCAATTCTGGATTGTAAGCTAATCAGTGAAATAAAAACTGAAGCAACTGTCAGCTAAGCAATCCGTGAATTTTGATTCATTTCCATCGCTTCCGACCAACGCCATAGAGGCTATACGTAGAGCCTTTATAGCGAAGCATGAAATGGTAGGTAAGCACTTAGGTTGTGAGACTCGAACGTCTGGATCGTGACCGTGAGACGGGATCGTGGAGTTGTTGATAGCAAAAAGCTGAAGTGCGGACGGCTAAGAAAGAAAATTCTTCAACCAATTATCGGGAAGTTATTGCCGGTGCAATGTATTCCAAAATCCTTTGAGGAAATTCATTCTGTGGCAACTGAAACGGGAAATTCATACTTAGGTTCGAAACAATTTTGGATTTTCGATTAACTCTTAACACATTCGAAATTCTTTAATTTTGTATGAGGGTTTCGCTTACACATCTTTGGGTAGTTGTGTTTTCCTATATAGATAAGCCAAAAGCAACACCAGGAGTAATTTGTTACTCTTTGAATTAAAATTGTATGACACACCTTTAGCAAAATGTTCATAGCGAAAAATATCCCTCTCAGGTGTTTGATATTTGATTACCTGCACTTTTTTGTCACTGCGATATTTTATCTAACCTTTGCTTTACCATTATGGACGAATTCTTTCTACTACGCAAAGTACGAAGTCTTATTTTATCGACTAATAATTTTTCTTCCTCGTTAAATCTTGACATGATATTTTTTAAATATTTATGTTAAATTTCTGTAGGTTTCACTGTATTTCTTGCAATTAATTTATACACCTTTTATTCTTTTCGTTAATGACCATATTTTGGTATATTTATAAATCTAATTTGTAAATAGTTAAAAGTAAGTTGTTACAATACAACGTTATCGCCATATATAAAACGTGTGTACGTGTATCATTTCTAGATTTCAGACTCTTAAGTTTAAAACGACAGAATAAAATACGAACCTCATCGCGGCGATAAAACCCTTTCTTCCCCGGATTTAACTTATGTATAGCGTGTTTCCCAATATACATCCGGCCAATTGAGCGAATCGCATTTGCTCTTTATTTAAAATTTGACTCATCCGAATTGGAATCGAATGAGCGTCATTTGGAATGCCTTGAGGGGGTGAGGACGATGCCAGCGCCGCGGTGCGGTGGTCCTCGACTTCCCTAACAATGTCATCAGCGGACAATGCACTCCGCTAATTAGGGGGTCGCTTTCCTTTTGGCCTTCGTTCTAATTAAGAGCGGGGCCATTACCGAGGGAAGAGAGTGCGCAGGGCCGGCCTCCGCCTCGGGGCGCAACTATCAATGGGGAAGGGGTTCGGTAATCGGAAGATATTACGCTCTCGTTCCACAATTATTATCGAAATTTCGACTTAATTTTCCCCTCTGTGAATTGTCCGAAGAAGTAATTCGGTTGGGTCTACAAGTTTGATTTCGGCTACCTGCATGAATGGTGGCAAAAATTGGGTTTGCCCGAGGGAGTGCATGAGTATGCTGACCATCAATAGTGGGTTTATAAGGAGATGGGTCGCTGGACAGAGTTAGGAATGGCTGGGTAATCAGCCAGTGT
Organism: Pachydiplax longipennis; assembly: GCA_036926295.1. NCBI lineage: Eukaryota > Metazoa > Arthropoda > Insecta > Odonata > Libellulidae > Pachydiplax > Pachydiplax longipennis. Next base: position 4,194,157 of record JAVFKF010000003.1, read on the forward strand.
AGGCGTAAAGGGGGTCGACGTACAGAATTAAATTGGCTTGGGCATTTGGAGAGAGTACTAATAGAGATGAGTGAAGCATTGATCAGAAAGGGAGAGGAAGACCTGAAAACCTGAAGACCTAGACAATTCTGTCTGAAACAAGTGCATCAATTCCTGTAGAAGTGCATTGTTTGAGATAAAATAGTAATTGTGTGAAAGGATTCATTCTTCTATGGTGAAATATTTACGATGTATATTACCATGTGGTATCCTGCGAATAAAAAAAGCTGTTTGCATTCTGCCATGTAGTATTTATTTGTTCCATATGTATGGTATAATGCTTTAACAAATGCAAACTGAGATAATTATCCATATAAAAATATGGATAAATATCTCAGTTTGCTTTTCAAAATTGCAAAGACTTATAGGTAGCCAAAAGTAGTATTAATATAGCTCATAACTTGGTACTTTTCATTTGAGAAATATTGTCACCACATGGTTGAAGAGATGAGATATTAAGTACCAACTTAGTTATTGGCTAAATACTGCATTACAAAACAATTATATGTGCATACATATGTGAAGAATAAATGGGTGGAAAAGGAAGGAATAGTTAATATTTTAAAAATTCAGGATTGATGACCAATGGCATTCATGTTTGAAATATCTTTAAATACACCACAAAAATACCTTTATAGCGTTGGGATGTAATATTATAATTTTTATTATTGCGTTCATTGCACATTTCTGTAAGGAAAGATATTTTAAAATAAAAACACTCCAAGTATAACGTGCTCTGTAAATTTTCTGCAGCTAAATCAACAGCTTTTTTTTACAGCTGAATCGAAAATTGCATGTTCACCAACTCAATGAATGAAGACCTTGCATCTTGATAGGTGTGAATTTCGGAAGTATTGTAATATTAATCGTAAAATTCATGTTAGGATACCACTTTAAGGACTCTTTATCGTTTCCGTATTCAGTATATATGCACCTTTTTCCTGTTTTCTTTCCATTCCTTCTCTTTTCCCTTCGACGGGCGTCAATAAACTTGAGAAAGTAATGAGACGAAAGGCAGCGGGGAAGTATCGAAAAGCATCACGGATTGGTACTCGAGGGATAACTTTTGACCGTTGAAGTGCATAAGTAAATCGTACGCAATGGGCAGCGAACTGAGAGCGTCGGAATGGAAGGAAAGGAAGTTTGTGTTGGAGGCGAAGTAATTAAATGCGAGTGCCTCAATGGAGTAGCGAGGGCGCCTCTCTCGGAGAGAATGGGAAGGAGCGGAGCATCGCATTTTTGCAAATTAGTCTGCAAATAATCGATAGTAGAAGTTATCGTTTCCATAGACACGACTCAGATACCATAGGGACGCCTAAGAGCTCCTTACAAATGCGAGATTGGTGAAAGCGTAATGAAGTTCCACAGTCTGAATTCCCCGGAGTGAGGTTTCAGTCTAGTGTTTGACAGAAGATTGTTTTATATGCTTTCAACGCATAAATGTATGTGAAAGATGATTAATAAAACGTGATTTGTGTAAAGTAAGGTTTTAAATTCGGTTTACTCGCGAACACTACAAGTTAGGTAGTTCGTAATCTTGACTAGAGAATACCTGAAAAATTGATGTACTTAAAAGTCTCCTGAGCTACGCTCATTTCGCACATTTGGTTCCCACCCAAGAATCGAACCCAAGAAAGCATTAACCAAAGAACGCACTCCCGACTTGACTATCTGAGAGCTCAGGAAATCGAAAGTGTACGAATTCTGCCATAAAGGTACTGAATTTTCCTATGCATAGAAAGGAATCGTTATTAATTGAGATCGATCCTTTTCCTTAACCGAGTTTTGATAGAATTTTCCTTAAATTCGGGCAGTTGTGACTAATTGTAATCGTAGCCTTACGCCACATATTTTCCCGGCTCCACGAAAACACCGAATTCCGGTTTAATCCCGGTTTCACCGCAGCAGCCAGCGTCAAACCGGTTGTAAGCGGTTTTATAGCTCGAAAAACTAAGCCTTATAGCCCCTCTTAAAGTTTTAGCTACGTTTAACTTTTTCATAACATTCCATTTCATTTAATTTTAGAAAAAGAATCATTGTAAATGTTGGTGGATCACAAATAATGGAAGCAAGCCTAAGTTTCGTTATTAAAATATAAGCACCAATATGCATTACTATTAAATACAACTCTCGTTTTATTAATACAGAGCGTGATAATTAGAGCAGAGCTCGCTTTTCTGACAATGTTTAAAGTTAGAAATTTTTCAAGGACCTGGGAAGGTTATTGCTTTGCACGTGCAGACGTTCACCTTAAAAAGAAAAAAAAACAAGTATAATAAGGAGCGAAAAGCATCGAATTGACTGGGACTCGAGCCCTTCCTAGGTAGATGTTCCAACCACTAAACTACCTTGCATGAAAATCCGCTTCTTAATATTTTTAAACCTAAATAATTCTAATTTTATATTTAGATTCGGTTTTCTATCCAGAATTAAGGGTTTTTGTACTCGCTATTTTATTCGGTTTCGGTTCGACGCCCTGCTGATGAAATGGAAGAAAGAAAACAAACTTTCTCTCACTTGAGTAAAAATACGAATCATAAAAATCCCAATCATTATCGATTCAGATGAGACACTCGTCTATTTCCTAAGCCGAGTAAATCACGAGGAATGTCTAAGGCCGACTGCGAAAGAAGCAGCGTTTCATCGCGTTTTAAAGGACTAATTAAGGAAAGGGCAGCGCAATTACGAGGCGAGGGATGGCGTCGACAAAAGACGATCGCCGAGCGTAGATTCGGTTTCCATGGGAATTAAGCAGCCCGTTTCAACCGCCAAACAGTTCTTGGCAGCGAATTCTGGCAAAGCACACACACCTTCGATTTTTTCAGCATCGCAAATACCCTTTGGAGAATTAAAAGAAAAATAGAGTATCGGGGAGGAGGGGAGATCTAGCAGCAACAAAGTCGAAGGGAGAAGTTTATGCAGAGTGAGGGGGCGGGTAAGAGGCTTTGGCGGTTGCTCCCAACGCCTCCGGAAAACCGCCCCCGGACTCTGAAGTCCTCATTAGTCCAGACCACGTAACCATAACAACGATATTATTACCCTCGCGCGGGGGCCCCACCCCTCTCAGCCACTTCATCCCCACCACAAAAGGCCAGGAGAAAAATGCTCCTCTCGGGGAATCGCTGCCACAAATCCTCTTTCTCTCCTTTGACTTCCGTTTCCATCTTTTCAGACTTCTCCTTCCCTTCTTCGCTTCTTCTGGGGCTTGTTTATGCAAATGTTCCACGGTTTAAAAAACGCCACTTTTTCCACGCCTCGCTTAAAACACGTTTTCTCCATTTTGTTTTCGTTGTTCGAATGCGGAAGAAAGAAGAGAGGATGGATTGATTGCGGTTGGGATTTTCTCTTATTGGATCTTCCCGGAAATTGATCATTTTTGAGAGCCTCAGGTGCCCTCAGTCAACAATGATGCCCCTTTCTTCATTGTTGACTTCAGACTAATATGTAGACGAATTAGGTGTCTATAATTCCCGATTTAATTGTAATTGTAATTTAATGTAATCGCTGACATAAAACTAAAGGTTTGAGAATTTCAGTACCTATAATTGTAGCGTTAGCTCAAAATATTTAGTTTTTGAATTAAGGTTACAGGCTTCGGACTTTTTATGTTTGAGATTTTTATAACTGTTGCCTAAATTAAAAATATAACTTTCGACTTGAGTCTAATGTGTGACAATTTTGTACTACAATGTTTGGATTGTTTGCGACAATAAGATAAGTCGACAATTTTTTAATTTTTTTGTAATTTTACAAAAAAGTTATGTACTCACGACCCCTTAATTTAATTCCCAACACTATAATTCATTAATTTAATGTAATCATAGGGAATAATTTGATTTATGAACGTAATAAACTTTAATTACTTAATGGGTGAGATAAGCTACCAAGAAGTGAAAGAAATGGCACTTTATAGGGAATTATAGGAAATGTGAGGGCACATGAACGTACCGAAAGGTAGAACACTGATATATATATTCTCTGTGAACTGAATTCTTTGCTAATGCATTTTACCCAGGGTTCCATAGATGGGAGTAGTTACCATCTCTTGTATTAAAAATCAATATAATTTTACATTCTTTGAATGAATATACTTTAACCAGCGACTATAAAATGTCATTAATGTAAACTTAGCTGATTGTAGCATAATTGTAAAAAACAATCTTTCAGAACGATGTTTTATGCTATTCCATATTTTCCAAATAGAAATAGTACAAGTGTCTCCACTCGATTCTACATTGATAACTGTAAAAGTTATGGGCTAAATCGAAAAATTACTTATATTATGGAATGATAACTTTTATCATGATTGAAATTCCATTGCCCATGCCGTTTCGTATTATTCGAAGAATTTTTTATTTTAGATTATGTTTCCTGCTGTCCATAAAATGTTTTCGTAATAACTGTTTCGCGTTAAACGATTTAATGTAAATGCATTGAAAGGGAGTTATATAAAACGACGGAACAGAACAATTCTGCATTTTATGTTGACCGATAATTCCAGTTATCCGTTTTCATGTTCACCTGTTTCCACAGTATAAAAAAATCCTTTTGTTATAAGAAAAAGCAACCCTGCGGTCTTGGACCCAGCAATTTTTATAAGTGAAACTAGGATTGGCTAACTGCCAATAATGTAATATTTTGCAATTAAAGTCCTTATTAGTGAAATTTGTGGAAATAATATTGAATCTAATCTTTCCGACGAATTTTATGAAAGTCATAAAAGCATGTGTTAGGCCTTCCTCTTGCTATTTACAACCCTACTTCACTTTACTAATATTTATTTATTTATTTTCGTAAAATTCTTGCACAGAATCAAACGAGACGGGGTTAGACGAGAGAATGTTCGCCGAATTCTGTATTTCCCATAGTGTGACCATTCTACGTTGCGATCTCAGTGAAAAGTATCAATCGTGCACCTAATCCTTTCTAAGACGAAAGAGAATCCTTGGTGCTAAGCAGATAGACTATGGGAAGCACCTTGACACAATTTCTTGAGATGGACCGAAGTCTCTCTTAAAGTAAGCGAGGTGATTCAAATTATCCACAATTCTCTACTCTTTCTCTTCTTTTTCAGCTCATTTTTATAGACTATTAGATAGCTCTGTCTCATTTATTCGGAGCATAATGACTATATATGTAACGATAACAGAATTTGCTGGACATTTCGAAAAAGAATTTGGAAGAAAGGGTGAAAATCTTAGAGTAGAAAATTTCGATATCGATTTCGATATTCCTCAGGCAATGATAATAAAATATGCTGAAAAATTTCAAAAGAATTACAGAAAAAATCCTTAAAGTGAGTTAGTTCGATGCATTGGTGTGAAATGTGGACCTGTCATATGCGGAATTATAATAGTATTTGCTGGATTCATCCAAGAATGTTCCAAAACATATGAATCCCTGAGATTAGACTATTTCTACGCATTGTAAATAAATGCGGAACTGAGAGAAGATGTCAACAAGTTGGTATTCGAAGTTATGAGATGTTTTCAAAATTGGCTGGTAAAAACAACTTTTGAGGTAAAAAACAAATAAGTTACTGCTAAAATAACTAATAATAATTATGAGGAGGAACGGATTTTAATGGAAGAATTAGAACTGATGCAGAAGTAGTTTGATGAAAAGAAGGGTTTTCTGATGAAATTATCTGAATGTAGGATACAAGGGAAAAGATGAAGATAAAGCAAAGACGGAGGTAGTGAGATGAAATAATGGAAGGGGCATTCAGTGGAAGATTCAATGGAGCGGGAACCCACTAGTGCAAAATGTTAAAATGATCATACTTATACACATGTTATGACCATTCGGCAATTAAGTATTCCTCACTTCTACGAAATCGCTACATTTAGTCTTTCTGCCTGAAGTAATGGTATGTCTGATCTTATTTCTCTGGACAGACCCATATCTTATTCTATCCATTCAAACAAAACTTATCGGCTGAGTAAAAGATCATTCAAAGTTTGGATTATATCCTTGTGCCACATTCTACTCCTAAGCAAGAACCTGTAAGACTTCCTCTTGTAAACCAAAGCATAAATGGTGGTACAAGACAAAAATAAACCCATTAATGTAGTCTCTAACAAAAAAAATTACAGGCATTAGAGGGGATCGAACGGAATCACACCCATTGGTCTCCTAATTCATGCCTTTTTGAATGTTTTGTTCTCAGAGCAAGTCTGAAAGTGTGACACCCATAAGAAAAATAGATCTAATATTTCAATTCATACACAACCACTAAATACATAGATACGCGACCATGGTTTCGATGCATGTTATCATCATCATGATTGTGAATGAATTAAAATATTAGATCTATTTTTATTTTTATAATGATCTATCACCTAGTGAAAGCTGAAGCCATCAATGATATATTGAAACCCAAGGAGCGACAAGAAATTCTATTACGTAGCTATACACTCTGAATACCTACTGTATGAGAACGTTCTGAGTTCAACATAAACGTATCAGTATCATTTCGTTCCTTTCATTTTGAATCTCAGAGTCGTGAGATAATTTTCGTCCCACTCCTACGTAGATTTTTCCCGTTAAGTGTTATTTTCTTCACCCTTCAATTCCAATACTGTTGACCACAAATCTCTTCTTTCTTCCATATATCAAACGGAATGGGACGAAAGAGGTTAAGGTAAGGTTTGGAGAAGACCCACATAATAATTAATAGTTGTCGAATTCCACGGAGACCTCATATTGAATCTGAGGACCGAAAGCAGTACGTATAAAACCGTAATACGCTCTGTTAAAGCGAAACGTCGGTTGCAGTTTGTGGATATGGTTTCCCAAGAGTTTAGCAACGCACTCTAAACATCGCAGACATCAATTCCGTTGTTATTAGGTTGCCGTTGGCTGAATTATCCCCCACCTCTCCCATTGTTCCCACCCTCAGCCACCAGTCGGCGCTGGAATACGTGCTCCAAGGCTCTCCGTGTCCACTCCACACTGTCAGAGGGCTCTCACAGCTGCCAACCGCAAATCTGCCCAACCCTCACTTCATAACGAAGCACCTCTGAATCATGGAGTCGCCCTCCAACCAAAAAATGCCCCCCAATTCCACTTCTCTGTCGATAGCAGAAACCCTTCCCCTTTTGCTACTGACGTTTATTCGCTCCCAAAAAGAGTTCCACCCAAATTACACAGCCTCTACTTCTACCCTGACACTTCCCACTCACTATCCTAGAGTTAACAAGTCCACTATCTCAGAGTGGTAAATATCTCGAACTAGATCGAGGCGGATCTCTAAATGTTCGTACTGCTATAGCAGCAATGTTTTCGAATTAGAGAAATTCTCCATCATTAAGGATGATACTCCTAATGGAGACATGCGTAAGATTCGAAATATCAGATTTTATGGGAAGAATTGTAAAAGAACTGATGAATAGGGCTGTAAAACACGCGTTGCATATGTCAAATTTCTAGTGAATCTCTAAATTTCTATGCATATTTTTTGTGGTCGTATTTTCAATTCTTGATTCTCAGTGTATTCACAATGGTCCCATGCAAACCAATTGAGCAATATTCATCATATATAATGACGTATTCTATATTTCAGCTACTTCCTCACCTTCACACAGCATGTACTGATTGTGCACCCTCCTCTATGTTATTGCGGCATAAGATATTTTACTTGCATAAAGATCTAAATAGCATTATTTGTATTGGATAAAATTCCTTTACTTAATATGATCTGTTTGGTCTGAAATATAAGATACACGAATAATATAAGGCAAGTGGAGCGAGCAAAAGAATCAAGGGATGCAAAGTGTTAAATGGAGGTGAAATATGGCAAAATCTTACTTTATAAATTAAAGCAATGCAAATGTAAGCATTATAATGCTTCGTCGAGGGAATCGTCGAATTAAAGGTAATTAAAAGCTATTGAGCAAATTTCGAGGAAGTATTTTTCCCGAAAATCTAACAACTACAATAAGAAAATATGTCATTCATTCAAAGACTGAGGTAAGGTAATGTAAAAATGCGAAGAGCGGATTAATGAATAGTCCGTGCGAAGTCAATGACGTAAAATTAATTTACATACGCACTTGCACAACTTCTCCTTTTCTGTCAAGGAAAGCACTCTGTAGACCATTCTATGAATGATATTGATATTTGATGATCGAATCTATACCTTCCTGGCATTTAAGTTATCGTCCAGAAGCTGGTTTGGCCCTCAGCCCCTCAAGCAGTAGCTATTGAAAGCTTTGGAGAGTGAATGCGGAATACACGGTCAAATGAGGAGTGAGGTAGTTTGTCTTTCCAAGCAGATGAACAATAAACTTATGATAATAATTTTCAAAAAATTCAATGAAGAGTGATTGGCATGAATACCATAATAAAGCACAATTAATATTTTTGGTTACTTTTACATTGGTAACAGAAAACAATTTGAAAACAAATAGAAGAAATCAAATTAAAGGTGTGCTTTTCTCTATTCTGTGCCAAAAGAAAAATGAAAAATATCCCTTTGTATGAAATTATAACTATCGGAGTACACATTTTTCTATCCTAGTACATTTCTTTCAACTTAGATCTTTACTTCCAAATGATCAACAGCGTTACAGCAATCTACTCGGTCCTCATCTTCCCTATTACACAAATTCTACTTCAAGAGTTTTCCCTTGGTGATCGAGCCATTATATTTTTCGCTCCGGTTCGACCATAATACGGTATCGGTTTAGTTCTTGTTTCGCTTCTTCCACCAGAATCGAACTGTTTTATTTCCTTCGACTATTGTAAAATATTATCACGAAAGGTTGTTTTATTATTTCTATTTTAAACTATAGAATAAAACATAGTAACAGTTCGTTGAAATTAGCAGTTAAAAATGTTTAGCAATCTCTAATTACACGTAAGTAACACGTGTACAATTAGGGAAACAAATTTGGAACGAAATAAATTACCTTTTTGCGGTTTTGGTTCGAGTTCAAGGATTTCGACTACTTCGGTTCGGGTTCAATTTCCACTCCGGATAAAATAACGGTTTTATCGGTTTCGGATCTTTTCCGGTTACTCAAGTAAAAAGTACCCCGTTGAGAACCAATAATCGGAACGAAATAAACAAGAGTCTTTGGTTTCGATTCTGGCTCTAGAGTTTCAATTTTTCGGTTCTAGTTCGGTTTTCACTCAGACGGTTTTCGGTTCTGTTCCGGTTCGAATTTTCGGATTCCGGTTCTGGTTTTCCTTCCCAAACACGTTTAAAGAGAAGAATTTCACACACCTTTCACTTTCGCAAAAGACAGCAATCTTTGAATAGCGCTAGTAAGAGAAGCGCCGTAGTTTGGCGAAGGAGTGAAAAGCGGCAGAAAGAGGTGGCGAAAGGAATGAAAGAGTTGAAAGGAATTGGTTGGCTTCAGAAAGCCACCAACGGTCGCGAGGGAAACTAATTGATGAGGGAGAGAAGGGAAGTGATATTAATTCAAAGCTTCAGAGGGTAATTGGCTCTCTCGTGCAGACTCTCATCGATTCCTTCGCTAACAGGGTTCTCCGAGAGAATGTAGGCATCGAAAATAGCTGAGACTCTCACAGTGTGACTTGGCTGTGTCTGGAGAAGCATAAGAGCACATGTAGTTCGAATAGAGGAAAATGTGTGGCAAAAGCAGAAGTCGGTAATGAATTGATAATGAATGAATGTGGAGCAAGACGTGAGGTTTCTGCTAACAGAGGAGCGTGGAATGAGTGTTTTATGGTGGTTAGGATATCTGATGCAGTTGGAATAGACTGTAAAAGAAAATTTTTTAGCAAAAACAGGAAAGATAGAATCAGTAATAATCGGGGTATCGAATCGGAACCAAACCTAACACTGAAATCGAAAAAACATTTTTGCTGGAGTGAAATATTGTAATTCAAGACCCTGAATCGAGACAGACAACAGTTATAGTTGCGTTTAATAAAAAGTTGGGATACTCCATCTCTCTTTCATTAAACTGCCTTCTAATTTTTCTTGTCGATTAGAGAGCTGAATACTACGTTTGAAATCTACTAATGTTAGCTATGAATATTAATTGGAATCGCTGGATCGAAGAACGCCGCATAGAGACGATCTGGAATCTGGCAATTCCTGTAACACGAAGAAAATGCATAGGATTTCATTTCCTTATAATCTATCACTACTGATAGTTAAACTGGAACACACTATAGATTTTATACGGCGCATAGCCGTTTTCCTTCCAACTTTAAACTTTCCTTAAACTTTTCTTTCGGTTCACTTCTTTACCCCTTAACACCTTATCACTTTCTATTGATCCTTTTTCTCTAACCAAAGGCGCATGTATTCGTATGAGCACTAGGTTAAACTATATTTTTCTTCCATTTACTCACTGTTTGTAATTACTATTCTCTATGTTTAGTTTTGTTATTATTACCTTACCTATCACTTGATATTTTCCATATTGTTTTTCGTTATTTCTTTTACCTTAAATTGGCAATTTTTCTGTATGTTATAGGAAATAAATAAATAGCGTATACAGGATAGGTAAAAGTAACAAGGCTACTTGCAATCTCATGCTGAAAAGCAGAACCCTGATCGTGATTTCTATATATAGGAATAGGATCATATTTTATTGGATACAACAAATTCGAAAGTATACTTTAACATAGACAAGAAGCGCATTGGAATGTAGATATAGACGAGAAGTACATTCCTAACACGTAGGAATCATTCCATTTTTCAGTTCTCGCCTTCCTGTATCGCTCCCTAACGCTCTTCCAATTACCTCACCGCTTTCCTAACAATCTTTCCTCTCCTTTTAATGATCCCTTTGACTTATTCAACCCTTTCGCTCAGACCGTCTTCCTCCTTATTATATTCTCTCCCCATCTTTCTTAATTCCATTTTCTCTTCCCTTCCAACTCTCCGATGAAATAATATTGACGTGGGCGTCGGATAGAATTCGACGCCGTTCGTCGATTTTGAAGACGAGCAAAAGAGGGGAAAACGCCTGAAGATTCAGCCTTGGATTGGCACCGAAAATCCGTTTGTTTATCTCTCAAAATTCGCGAGTTTGGACGAAAGAGGCTAGAATTGAGAGTATCAAAATGAGGGAAAATTTAGGATGCTTTCGCATTGGAAAGAGAACTAAATGTACATAGGTTGTCCCAGGTCCGTAGTTACGATAAAGGGGACACGTGCCTTGAGCGGGAATTTTAAAAGGGACTCGAAATGAAAGTTAAAAATCGTATCCAGTATTACCCGCTTAAGACGTTTCTCAGGGTACCAAGAGAAAATTTCATCTAAAGTGGGATAGCGTCAAAAACGGGTTTTATAAAGCTGGTTAGCTTGGATCATATTTTCGAAGAACAGTCTGCTTTATGCAGGATGAGCGTCTTAGTTGCTTAATTTTGCTCACTTTTTCAATCTACAATGAAGCAATTTTTACTAGATCAACAATTAGGGAAGGATAATGATGTTTTTAAAGCAGTATTGAGAAGGCATCACAGATTACGATCTCTCCATGATTACGCTCACAAAACACTTCTCCCTTTCGATATCTTTACAACTTGAGATTGCGACAAAAGGAAACACCGCCAAGCGAATTTTTAATCTACCGTTCCGCTTTGATCATGAGACAAAAGTGATAAAGAAGATCTCATTGTATCTCAGAATTCGTATCAGCTACGGCGGGGGTGGAGAGTGTTCTGCTTCGCGATATCTAAATTTCACTCTCACAAAATTAGTCATTTCAAAGAGGAAATTCACAGGTCACAATTCTAGAGATAAGGCAAAGAATAGGAGGACGACATTAATGATGTAAAATATCATTTGGAGTGTGGAATGAGGCGAACGATTGGCTGAAGTGGATTGTAGTGCATCTGAAGACGGAAAACATCCGCGTCTTAAGTGGGAAACAGGGCTTCTTAAGCGGAATTTTACAATGAGTTTCGTGTGAAAGTTACCAGAACTAGGAGAGAACCGTGTACTAAGCGAGAAAGCGTCTTAAGCGGGAGCGTCATAAACAGGTTTTACTGTACGTTGAAACAAGCTAGCCCGAGACATGGGCGATCGCCTAGGTTTCGAGGGCGTATTACCTCAATCTAAGGTTTTTTGGGTACATATTTTATTGTTAACGGAACTATTCAATCAATAATAGAAAAGAATCATTTCATGAAATTTTCTGGTTAACTCGAGAAAGATTTTTAATTCATCGAGAATCAAATTTTTATTCATTATTCGATTACGAACGATAATAATCATTATTTGCAATTCAGAGAAAAAAATGCAATAAGAAAAGCTTCATTACGTCACCAAATTCTTGTTGGCCGGTGTAATCACCGATTCTTAAGATGCATTAGATTTTTATTAATCAATCTATTATCTTGAATGTTAAAATTTAATGACAGTAATTAGAACAATGGTAAATGATGTACCCTAAAAATATGTTTCGAAATAATTTCAATGAATACCATATGATCTTCTGTTGAAAAATAGGAGCCTACTATAGAAATTATATTTGAAACTTTTCTATGTATATACGCAAAAGAGAAATTCTCATCTCAGATCGCCAATATGCGTCGTTACGAATATGACTGAAATATCCTTGATTCGGAGACCTCTGCAAATTTTAAATATCCCTTTAAAATTCACTAAAGAAGGCTTTACTATGTGGAACTGTATGAGTTCAATGAACATATTTATTTTCTCTGAAATAAGGAGAATTGAATTAACTATTGTAGATAATCCGTAAAATTTCGTTAAATGAGGATATATGGTTAATCACATTTAATTTTAAGAAGTTGAAAATGAGTTTGTCCACCTTTTAATATCAATTTTGAAAGTGGATTTGTCCTATACTTAATGAGAAGAAAAAAGAAATTATCTAGCCTCCGTCAGACATGCTCGAATCTATGAGAACGTTTAGAATGAACGAGAGATAACTGATAAATTCGCTCTTTGAAACGTAACCTTTCTTCGTTTAAAATTATGAGCAGAAATGAATTTTAGAATATCTAAATACCTTTACAAAAAGGTTGCCTCATTTTATATCAAATTACCCAGGGGTGTCAGAAGTTGCTATATCCAGGGCTACAAGAAATTCTCAGCCCACGGCGATAGAAACCGTTCTTACGTCACTGCGTACCCCAACAGATGTAAGGGAAATAGCGCAAGCACCGATAATGCTATCTTCCTAACCTTTCTCTATCACAAGTAATATGGAAATCTACGTGAAAATTCGTCCTTGAATTACTCACTCCGATTTTCTTGTGGTATCTGACTATTTCAAATGATAGAGTAATCGGAAAATATCTACTATACATCTCAATGAAAACAATTTCCACAGAACGAATAAGTTTACAATACTTTCATTATTTACCAACGTTTAAAACACAAGTCCGAGTGTGATTTAACTAATAACTAGAACATATTTGAATGATATTTACTTTGTTCATGTTATTTTGAAAACATTATATTTAATATTATCAAGTTCAAATTGATTAATTTTAAAGCGATTTTAGTAATTTTTTTACATCTTTATAGATAGAAATTTAAAAAATGATAAAAATTACTTAATAAGTATGCATTTATTTTACGTATTATGGATTTTTTGAAAGCTATATTAAGAGTAAAAGTTGTCTCAGGGGGGCCATAATAGTGTATTTTCTTGATTGTACATATGACTTGCCATGTTGATAAACAGATAAATTCACTTTTTACACGCGCTTAGAGCTCGATTCTATCTCTTTTCCATTCCTTTCGAACGTTCCTTGATTTTTATCCCAATTTTTTGATCTCAATTTTTTACTCAAATCCTTTGTAATACTTCATTATGCCTGATTATGTGGTACAACTTTGTGGTGTTATTTAAATCTTGTGGCGCAGAAAATGCGCCGGATTCGGGCTCTGTCTTCTCGATCCATTTCTCTCAAAACGGAATAAAACTTAAAAATTAAGTCCAAAGGAAACTTATCAACAATGCACCGAGAGCCCTCGATGTGAATTCGCTACCTCAAACCAGCCACACATCTTTAATTCACCTTATGTTAGTGTTTGATATGTTAAGCGCGTTTCGGCAAAATGGCTTTTTGGTCTTTTAAGCATGCATGCGAGAGATGAAATGAAGGAGGGAATGGGGAAAGGGAGAGGAGGTTTTAATAAGAGAAAGGGTTGGAAAGAGATGTTTTCATTCGATGCCTCGGGGATGCCTCAGCCTTCTCATTAGCCACGACAAAGAATGAGACGCTGAAGAGGAAGTCTTGATTTCTAGAAGTCAGAATTGAGACCGAAATTGGTGGTTACACTGATGGCATTTCGGAATCACGGGGAATTGCTATTAGGGAGGAGGAAATAGTGACAGTGATTAAGTAAGTGAGGCACTGCGAGTATGGATTCATGCCGAAATGTACTAAATTCTTAGTTCAGGGACGAGAACATCCTCCATGGAGTATGTAACTACGTCGAATCAAAATCATCTTAAAGTACTCAGAAATGTATTAGAGTACAAGGGTAACATTAAAAGTATTGTATTTGCGAATTAGAAAAGGTACAACGAGAACTAATACATTTAAAGAATTGATACGACAAATCAGAGAGCGTTACTTATGTGCTTCAGGATGCAGAATGGGAATCCTTAGAAGAAATAACAAGATGAGGGTTAATTTACTCAATGAATTAAGAGACAGCACGATCCTATAAGATATAGTCGATATAATGCGTCATCGCTGTCTCATAGGCCGTTCAGATACTGCGGAGAAGAACAGGGAAGTTGATGCTAGATCCTATCAATTCCAGAATTCACTTTCTTCTTGGAACGATACGCAAAAGTAACCGACTAGGGAGGTGTATACATCTGTCATGGTGCATACATCTGCCACACACCAAAAGGCTTGCAGGGTACATACGCGGATATAAATGTGTAGTATCGGATATTAGGAAAGAAAATTTCTATATAGCAAAGCCATTTCAAGTTATTCCAATACAACATTTAATACCATGCCATTGATAAGATATAGTACTATCTATTTACGTGAAAATATTAATAAAACGAAAGCCTCTAATTGGAATCACCATTTTCAGTCACTACATTATCTTAATATACATGAATTTATTTTGTAATCTTGATCACATTCACAGCACTATTGAAGGAATAGCAAAAGTGATAAACAGCGACATGACTGGGACTCGGACCTATGTCTCCAATTTTATGGAGAAGTATTCTTAAAATGACAAACGAATGATTATAATTATTAATAATTATTTAAATAATATTATGTATATTTTTTCAAAATACCTGCCCGGAAAGTGGGATACCTGGTATCTCATTAGGAAGTTCGATACTATTCGCATATACGATTGAAGATGGCAGTAAAAGAGCAAAATAAACGGAAGAAAAAAAGACGTGAATTCATCTAGATTTCAATTTTTATACATCATACATTTTACTTGTATGTTTATCGACCGTCCATTACCTCAGCTACTTTCATTTTTATCCCTTTCTTGGCAATTTACTTGGTTTCTCACCCACGGCAGTTGACAAAAAGTGCCATCCTAAAATAAATTCCACCCCCTCTTGCTGCGCCACTGGGCACAATTCATTTATCCCTTAAAATCTGCGCATCTTCCTCTGATAAATAGCAAGCACTAATTTCAGACAGCCTTCCTTTGATCATGCTTTACCTTTTGGAACACTAGGTTATCGTCGTCTAATTTATAATTTTGTTTCTATGCGTCCTCTTCCAAATCCGGATGATTCCTCGCGGTGAACAATGTTCCTAGCCGAAACAGTTGCTCGTCCCACATTATCAATTTATATTACAAAAGTTCGGAATTTCTTTATGCAAATACTACGAAAAACGTGCAGTTTTGATACATTTTAGTAGATTGCCCAAAATAAAACGAGTACAACTTATATTTTGAGGTATTAATTAAATTCAATAATTGATTTTAATTATAATTTAGTTTATTTAACAACAATCTAATAACTTAGAAATACCGAAATTCACATTTGATGCGGTTGCTTAAAATAAAATTTTATAAAAATATTTACTATAAAATATATATTTTTATTCATAAATATTATAATAATATATAAAAATGTATTTATAATAAAATCTGTAATTAATATATTACAATAATATAAAATATTATAGTAGTAATTAATAAATGTTATAATAATATATATTTTTATAAAAATACACTGAGGAGGCCGAGATGTTGTGGAAATTGAACTTCATAATGAAGGACAAGAGATGTATACTTTTTCACAAGGATTTATTATGGAAAAGTGTACGTTTTTTGTCCTTCATTATATATTTTTATATTTAATTGTAATTGTCCGCCGCGAAGAATTGACCGACTAGATACCGTGTGCTAGGAATTATTGTTAACCGTCCTCTAGTATATATATTCCTCTAAGTAAATGGGGCTTAGGTACGGGGGCAAATAATATTCATAGAGGGAGGGAGTAAGACGTAGCAAGAAGAAGCGATAGAAAGGCTGACGGAAGGGCTTCGCGGTGATTAATGAGGGGATTATTCAATTATAATGGCGAAGGAGGGATCCGCATAATGAGCGAGAAGAAGAAGCCGCTAAAACGGAAGACGAATTAGAAAAGACCCGCCTTCGGTTCGTTATCGAACGTCTAGACGAAGGACAAAATGGAAACCAACCAGTCACTATCAGTAACTTTCTTCTTCACTATGGGTTATGATTGGAGGGCAGTTTTTCATCAGAGATAAGAATGCGGCATTAGGCTAAGTGTTAAACGTTCACGGCGCATTTGATACCAACTCGTCTCACTTGCATACGGAATAAATTCTAGTTGTATAATAATAAAGTTGTACAAATACAATGAATTTAACCATAAACTCATTGAGAATATTTTCCATTATAATGTCACTTGAAGTATTTAACACGATCTAGCATAAAAATAGATTGGTCATATCTTGATGAATTCAACAATTTTCCTTTCACGTTAAAAGGCAATCTCTTGCGGTAATCCTTTATGTAGAATGAAGGGATGACGTGCACAATAAACGCAAGTTTAGTTTCAACGAATAATCCCTTGAAGTTAATGGCTATTCGTCGAATCTAGCCATGAGTTAATTCCGCGATATTGAAAAACCATTATTTTCAATCAATCCTTTGATTTCTGTTTTCTTCATTTCCTAACTCTTTTTAAATCTTGCAGTTACGTTCTCACGGTTTTTTATTGAGAAATTATAGTAATTTTCAATTTTAAAGGAAAATTATCCGTCATTTGAGATCATATAATGCCACGGCTTTGAAAAAGCTCTGACTGCGCTTTCATTCTTTCTTCTGGAATGGACATGTTTTGAGTTTCAATATCCAAAGTTAGATGAAACGTTCACTATGATTACACTGCGTGACCAGATATAACCCCACGGACATACACATTGATGAAAGCGTATTGTTAAGATATCATAGACCTAAATGGCCACATGGAGAAATAACCATATAGATAAATGCTCACATGGCTAATTTTGAATAAAAAGTACACATTATAGAAGTAAAACGATATTATTGCAGAATTAATTTGTAGATATAGCATAAATATAGCGGTGTATAACTATTGTTATCGTATAAATTATGTAATCGTATATTACAAATCGCATTACTATTACAAATAATAATGTGAAGTGGTTAGCGTGTTACCATTCCAACGCTACAACACCCTGGTCCCAGGTTCGAATCCCGACTAATCAGATTTTTCTGCTTAGGGAATCATCGTATATGATCGTCTGTTGTAATTATTGTTATTTAGTCAATTGTAAAGGATTTGCGCTGTTTACGTATTTTTATAAGTAGAAAAATACATTTTTATAGCTATTTATGCCTGTGAGGTATTGTCACGTGGGATTATATCATGGAACCGTTACTCAGGTTTCGTAAATTATAAACTGCCTTGTATACAAAATGGCAAATATTCCGTTCATCAAGGATTAGGGGAACTCTTCATTGCATCGCATAGTAAAATATTTCAAAATTTCAATCTCCTTGGGTATTCACACATCTTCCGATATTTAGCTGCTGACACCCCGCTGATTGGTACCATCCTATGCGGTCATCACTTGCTCATGCTGTCCGAAGCAGAGCCCGATTCAGTGACCGCCCTAGGTGGTCTCCGCCGGC
Organism: Pachydiplax longipennis; assembly: GCA_036926295.1. NCBI lineage: Eukaryota > Metazoa > Arthropoda > Insecta > Odonata > Libellulidae > Pachydiplax > Pachydiplax longipennis. Next base: position 4,212,290 of record JAVFKF010000003.1, read on the forward strand.
CCTGTCCTTATTCAGATCGATATTTTACGAGGCATTTTTTATTCACGACGCGGGTAATTTGACGGAAAGTTGGCAACGATGGATTGAACGATGTTTCGGGAGCGAAATGTGTTGAGGTCAGCGTACCCACGGCGGCGATCAATCATCGGCGAGGCAATTTCCACCACCCACACACACCACCGTGTCCAATCGCTAAGTAGGAGACCTCTCTCCTGTCGCCAGCCGATCGGAAAACGCTGCCTCCGGCTCATCTGTTTGTTGTTTTTACCTTCTCTCCAACTTACGATTTCAAGCTTTGTCGCCAACCTCACGTATTAGATTAAGATATTCTCCATATTAAACTGGTCGATGACTAATGTGTATGAAGAATCGTACAGATAAGATCATCAACGACCGAAAATTAAGATTGTCCTCCTGAGCTATTCGTGCCTTTGGTACGTTATAAAGTCATTGCAAGATCGAAGTTATATACAGATAAAGAGGAAAATCAGAAGAATGCTGCTGTAAATTGCATACCTTCTAGACTATAGAATACAATAGAAGACGAATATATTTAGGGCGAGGTTGAGACTATAATTTCCTCTTAAATATAGTAGCTAGTGGTATTTTTAAAAGTGCTTCGACAGCTGAGGTCAATTCACATATGACCTACCAAAGGGAAACTTGTATCTAACCCTTTACTATTTTGAAATAAGGTAATGATAAAGAAAAACATAGCAATGAAGGTTTTTACTTTACCACATGTTCTGATTGACGATGGAAATCATGAGATCCGAATCAATCATGGCATCCGAAAACTCCATATATGGAGAAAGGCTATGAGCTTCGTAACAAATGACAAATAAGCATTATTAAATTAGAGAAATTATATTTAAAGTTATAAACTTAATTAACAACTCCAGATCTGACGTTAAGGAATTTTATAATTCATGCAACGATGTATCAGAATATTGGGGTTTTCAAAAAATATACGACGTAATTTTTCAGGATATGAGGTGTGAATGTTGTTGAATAGAAGCATTTCTCTTGATAAATCCGAATTATATAAAATGTGTCATTTATTGCGTGATCGTGCCGCACAGGAAAGTGTCTACTCACGAAGACTCAACTGCCCCGCGGACACGCGAGTACATAGGTCCCGCTGAATTGAACCAATGACGGTTCACTTCCTTACAACGTACTCAATATTTTGAATTACAGCGGATTTATCACATTCAATACCATAAGTAAGAACATGGCAAGCAGTATAAGAGAACATGGAAGGTGTAGAAAAACATGGCTCAGCAATATACGCGAAAGCAATTTTTTTTACTGTATTTCGTCAGACGTCATGAAGAGACCACGTAAATCTCGTGTTACCGTGCATTCCTTACGGGATTCGCGGTGTTCGTACTGTTCTATTAGAAATCAACTTTCCTCTATGCTGAATGTCTTTATATAAGAACGAGAAATCAATCGATGATCTACCTCTTCAACGGATATATTCTGCCTTTGGAATAGTACAAGGTAAATATTATATTGTTTTGAAAACAAGTGGATTGTAAATTATTTTCAAGGAACTCGGATGGCCAAGTGGGCAGTGCGTTCGCCTTTGTTGAAAGCTGTCCCGGGTTCGATTTGCGGTGGGGCCCGTATGTGCATAATGACTTAAGATATCGAAACGCTTTGAGCAGAACTACTAAAAAATTTTAAGAAATATTTTTATAAACAGTGTTTCTATTAAAAATTCTAGAGGCAATACAAGGGATCCCAATTCGCGGCATCTTACCTTTACTTTCCATATTCTTTTTCCATTTGGATTGTTATCTAGAATGAGAACCAATGACATTTTAATCCATATCAAACACTAAGGGAAACACCATACCTACAAATAACGTAAGTGGATGATTTTATCTAAACAAATGATGGAATGGAAATTTAACTTGGCACACGAAGTTGGGCGACTAAATCCAAGGTAAGAAGTGAAAAATTGAGATTTGACTGGTTTTTAATAGTAATTTTATCTAAAAAAACAACAATCCGTGACGAAATTTCAGTACTTAAAACTTTAACAGGTTTTCTACAACCCCACAGATCTTTACAATAATGTACGTATGCAGTTCACTAGAATAGTAATCTAGTAGTTCCTCCCAAAAACAATAAAATAAGCAATTTCTATTGATCTTAAAATGCAGATAAACTGCTATAACCGTGGTACCGCCACTATTTCTAAATATTTCTCTTCAAACACATCTATGCTAAACATAGGTACCTTCATTGGGGATCTCTTTTTAGAATCATTCCATTCAAAATTGTTCGATATATATATTTCAGATAGAGATCAAACCAAATCACCCTTCTATTTTATTCTACATCCTCCAAATTTTCAACACACGTCCGCGGATTAACAAAAAAGGAAAATCATCCTCCGGCTCCCAATTAATCCCCGATAAATAAAACCCAGGGTACCAATCGGACAAAAGTTCAACATTTGGGAATGAATCGCAGAAAATCGGGAGTTATCCACCAGCTCGTTTACGCGGATTGGATAGAAAAACAAATGAGCTTTTTTGTCGAGCTCAATTATGACGCCGGGATGATCACCCGAAGGAAGTTTTGTGCATCGCACATATGTGAAAGGGTTTCCGAAATGTTTATCGATACAAATTGAAACCTTCGGCGGAGCAAAAAAATCTCCGAAATTACGCGCGGCTGGAAAAAATAGCGGAGGATCTAGGAGCGTGGATAAAAACGTTAATAAAAGGCGGTATAATTAAAGCGAGCCCCTCGTCATGCTCCCCACCACGAGGAGATTAGTTCCGGGTGATTGGCTAGGGAGTATGCGGCCAACTATCACTTTCCTTTTTGGGCCGACGCAGCTGGAGGGAAAGCCGCAACAGTGGCCGATGAAATTCACCATGACGCTCCGGTTGACGGGATGCGATAAAAAATGACTTCTCTTCCCGCTATGAATTTTGATTGAGGGACGGAGGGGAAGAAACCGTAACGCAGTGGGGAGGGATCGCGTCTTAGAGAGATCACGAAACATTGTTATTGCGGGTGAGTCTAGCTGGCTTTAACTACATATCGTTTTTGAATTTCTTCAATGGGTTTTTTGAAACGAATCTCTTATGCCACTACAGATGAAAAGAGAGAAAGGTCGATTGATTAAATACGCAAACATAATTAATTCTCATGAATAACTCGTAATCAGTAATAAGAAAAAATGTTGACATTAACAGGTTCACAAATATATAACTTAGAAATTCGACTTAACTTTCACCTTCGCAATTAATTTTGGTTTTTTCGCATCTGATGATTGCAATTTCTTAGTTTTTTAAATGATATTCTGCCTAGGATAACTTCTCGCGTCCAAGATAAATTCATGTAAGTAAAACTCGCAAATTTAAGAAAACACGATGCATAGAAGCCAATAAGAATCTTTTTAGGTTTATTCACAGGTTATTCTTCAATGTTTCATCCTTTTACTTTAAATACCAAGAGTACTCAAGTGTAAGTTTATTTATGTATATAGATGATCATGTATATGTAAAATTCCTGTATATTTACTTTAATGTAGTAAATATTAAGTGATATATCGATGAATGTTAATGAAATGTGGTTTTTCATTGATAATACAATGGTGTACTGATATTGATGCACTGATGAATGATAATAATGTAATCAGTAACTTGTTATAATTATGCAGTTAATGATAAGTATATTGTAATACGCTACCTTCTGATGCAATATCAAACAGCAGAGGACACATTATAATGTAACGGTAATATAAATTATAACTCTATAATTTTAATAATTATAAATAATATAATGGAACAAATTAAACAAAGAAATTCTTCGTTCAAATGCTGTTGAATCTCATTACACCCAAGTAATACTGGAACCAATATTTTCTCCTCTTTCATAAAAAAATAATTGAAAAGTAAAATAAAGGTTAAAATACAGTTGAACGGATAGCGTACCTCTTAAAATGTATTCTGAGGAAAATTAAAATGAATCTAAATAATTCAAGATCTCATTCACTCTTTCATAAAATACGGGGGATGAAATCTTAGCTCTCCTTAGCTTTCCCCAAGAGAAGCAAGAGCACGATCTCAAGAAAATCGATTTATGTAGGGATAGCGACGTATTTTTGGGAGCCCATAAAGGAAAAACCGGGCCATTTAATGGGTTTAAGAGGCACTATCGATCAATGAAATATGGGGAATCTCTCCGCGAAGGGCAAATCTCAATTACTAACTCAAACACTATCGGCGAACGGTTGGCTACCCAAAATGGAGGAGGAAATAAAGGCCTAATGGTCCGCATAATGTTCCCTGAGGGATGAGATGTGCCACTATATAGAAAGGAAATCATTCAAATATTTTCCAAATCCTCTTATTAAATCCATGTTCATGTCGATTTCGGTTTTCCCTACAATAAGGGATAAAAATATTCGTAAATCAGGAAAGTTTTCGTTGCCCGTCGTTACGCTTTCCCCAATTATTGACTGTTTACTTTCTCTTACAACTTTCCTATATTTTAAATTGAGTTTCGGTCGCAACTTTTGAATTTTCACCTTCTATAGCTCTTTTCTGTTTATCATCCCTCTTTGTCATATCCCCTTTTCCCCTAACGTTCAGTTACCAAATCAGATTAAAACTATTAAGACTTTACAACGCTTCATTGCGCTTTACATGTGTTTTACGGCGTTACTCATTAAAATAAGCTGTGTCGAAGGTAACGTACAAGAGATTTAAAAAAACACTTCTAAATTGTCTTATGTTTTTCCCAACGATTTGACACCCTAACTGCCGAAACCAAAATCTCAAAAATTCATTTTCTTCCTCTAGCCATACAATAATTCTCATCATTTTGATTGGATCTGGATTTCCCTTGTATTCTTATTGGTAAATGCATGAACTGGGATTCAACAATCGCATCAGTCGTCACAGAGACGAGTTGTTTACGACCGCAAAATCTTAGAAAATTTTGGTGTTTTTTGATCAATATTTACCCAATTAAGAATGGAAACCATGATTTTGCGACCAAAATAAAAATATTTACTCTATTTAACTCTTTTCGGTGCTTGTCTCGACTTCGTGCGATTAGTTTTTCTAATTTAATTTTGCAAAATAAATAAAGCCTGCAATCGATAAAAATGAAGATATCCTCTATTCTTTATGGATATATATCTGAGAGATCTCGGTTCGAACCCAGAAAAGTTAGCCAGTAAGAATGCCACAGTCTTTTCTTTCGGGTCTCAAAGAACACGAATACAAAGTTTGACACAAATCGGGCATACTGTGTGGACTCTGATATAATTCAAACAAACAAACCCACAGAGTTACTACTTTATATGCATAAATAGAAAATAGATAAGAATGGTTACAATCTCAAGTTCACTCTCGAAGGTACTCTAAACACTCCTCTCTTGCGGCTCAAAATACTTTGAACCAGCACTTTTCATATGTATACAAAGTGCGAAAATCAGAAAGTGCACATTCATCCCTTTTCTGTACTACTTCTAAGACATTCTTAGACCTTCAAAGCTTTCTTCACAGCCACTGTTTCCTCTAGACGCCCGCCTCCGGGGGCAACGGCCGCTGTTAAGCGAAACAAAATAGAGTAAAAAAGTGGATGACCGTCTCCGGAGTGTCTTGAGCTTGCGTTGACTCTTCATATCACCAGCTATTATTAACTCATAGAGGGAAACATCGAGAGAAAGGTTGAACTATGCCGGAAGCATGCTTGAACATATCAGTGCAAAAAGTATGTGAACCCATCGAAAGGAAAATTATACCTTACGTAATTGTACTTGAATTGCTTATCATCTAGTTCTAAACGTCGATATTAATTCGATGCATCATTAAAGAACATTACTTTCGAAATCGAAATGCTCACGATGTAAAGAACGAAAAACGTTTACCAAATGTTGTAAAGGAAAAGTTAAAAAATATTCTCATATTATTAATAGCATTTCAAACCGTATTTAGAGATTAGAGAGAAGCTATATGATACAAATATTACTACTTATTGAATTCTCCACATCTGAAACCCTCATTACGAATAATTTTTCCGCGTGTTGTAAATTACCAGCGAGCTTTAGTTGCTTTAAGAAAGTAACTTTTATGAATTGCTTTTTCCTTATCATGTTATTTGAAACGGAGTTATACGGAGATTAAATAGTGAACGAGAGTATATTGTTAAGCTTGATATCTCATCTAGCCATCAGAAGAAAAGTAACATATCGATCTTTGCTCAGCTGGCCAGTTCTTCCATTTCTAATCGTTTGCAGACTTTATTCTTCATGATTCAAAATATGTTTATCTTATTTCCTCGCATCAAAATAACAAGGAGTACAGATTATATTAAGAACATTTCTCTGAAGTTTGGAGCGTATTTTGAGTATACTAAAACATTTATTTCTTTATTTATTTATTTTACGTTATAATTTTCCTTCTGGCCAGGTGACAACGTTAGACGGGACGTTCTAATAAACTTAATATTTTTAAAATTGCCTTGAATTCTCCCAAAAATTCAATTAGATTGTTTTACCATAAATTATATCCTCTAGAGCTTTATTTTTCTAATTCTAATGATCGTATAATATAGAGATTCAAGAGAAAGGCTTTGAGAGAGATCCTTACGATTATCATCAAGATAACGTCTTATGATTATATCAGAAATGCCTTCTTAAAATATACCAAACATAGTTAACCAAAACGGAGAGCAATATCCAATAGCTTTAGAATGCTTACAGTGCATACGCGCACTTATTACGGCACGACAGACGAGATGACGTAGATCGTAAATTGTCACGAGAAATGTTTCTGATGATGTATGCGGGGAATAGTGAATCGAAGCCTTCCTTTGAAGCAGGGTAGAGAACCGAGCCGAAATCAAAAAAAAATCACTACCTTTGATGGAGAGAATCCCGAAACCGAAAATTAAAAATTCCTGAACCTGATCCGAATCTGAAAGCGTTCTCCCTTCCCATCCGATTTTTGGATCACGTACTGCTTGGATTTAAGAGTAATTCCATTTATGTACGATTATACTCAACGGAAACGTGCATAAACAAATTATGAACATTTAAATTTAAATCTCTTTTATCGAATTTCGATATTTATTTTTGTCTTCTTTATTTAAAAAAATTTAAATGTATTCAAATTATGTAAAATTAAATTATCAGAAAGTGAAAATTTTCATATGGCTTTATTATGTATGTTATTATGTATATTATTATAATATTTTATTATATTATTATTATTATATTATTATTAATATTTTCTGCTCAGAGTTAAAATCCGTTTCTGACCGGTTCAAAGACGGCTGATGGAGTCTATGCGAAACAAAAAAAAAGTCTAAGATTTTGATAAATTATATACATTCTAAATTTTTTATTTTTAAATATAATTTATTCCATGAAATACAAGAAAGCTACACATAGTAAACATTTTCAGAGTGTTTCTGATATTTTATTCTCAGAACGGAGATTACCGGTTCAAACCGGTTCGAAAAAGTGTACCCGGAGCATAAAAACTATTCTTAATACGCAGCATCCAAGGATCGTCAGCTAATACGCAGCGAAACAAATGAAATTGTTGTTTAGTTTCAGCCGAAGGCGAAGAAGCAATCGGCTGTTAATTTGGGAGAGATAATGGTCGGCATCGCGGGGGAATTTCCCTCTAAAACATTCCTTCGATCGGAAAAAAGATTCGCCAATTTCCCGACGACGAAACGGAGTGAGGAAAAGAGCCGAGTAATCGGGCGAGTAACAAAAGAGGAGATGGAATTCCACAGCCATTCGATACCCCATCTCCTTCCGCATTGCACTGCCAACGCTCGGGAAAAAAAAAGAAGACTCTCGATCCAAAAGTTAGCGAGACGGGGCGTCAAATCTTAAAACGTGTACTACCGAATAACATCTCGAGTTTAATCGAAAGAGACGGACGAGATAGCCGATTGGAAGTTAACTATATATTCCGTGATATGCCGTAGAAGGAATGTTCAAGATCTACGTAAGGGAAGGAAGTTTAACGACCGGTTGGTACGCGTGCAGTATCGCAATCAATCCAATCACAGGAAACTGATAAGAATAATTAATCAAATCTGCTGTTAACGAGAATATACGATGTTACTTTGACTTAAAAATCTCTAAAAATAAGAAATCGAAGGGCAAATTTTTTACTCACTCTACTCTGATCTCTAAATGCGAATTAATTTCGAGATAGGAACCGATAAACAGAGGGGATATAATGAAAAGCAGGATTTTGAGAATGATTGCGTAAAAATGCATAAATAACTGAAAATAATAAATAAATAAAAGTCGATTGAGCTGACTCGATAGTGATGCTACGATATGTAGCCGAATCGACTACATAGGAATGCGTAACAAGAATTCTACACTGAAAATAACATTAGAAATGGAGTCGTAATAAATAAGACTAACGCTATAGAGATGGGCAGTAGTAGAAATAAGGAAGAAAATAATTAGGTAAAGTTGATTTTGCGGTTTTTGCACTCCCCTGTTAGTGTTTTATTTCCCGCAGAAGGGGTTTTTGTCTTCTTCAACCTTCCGTTGATAAGATCAATCCCTACAAAACCAATCTTTTTCTTCAGCTGTTTTATTCTTTCTTCTAATTACTGGTGGTAGAGAGGTTGATTTGGGTCTAACCTCGCCATAACAAAGAATTTATTCGTTTACTCCTTCCAGTTCTGAAGAGAGCAATCGAAGATGGTAGATTTAGTAATCATGAAGGGATGAAGTGGCTGGCAGAGAATGACTTGGAAAAAACCACGGACTATTATCTCCTTAATATGTAGTAAATTGTAGTTCACCGAAGAAGATTATCTATTATACACACAAATTTCAAGTTGTTTCTATGCAAAATGTTAGAGGGGAAGGCATATTTGAACTCAAGGAAAATATCTGTAGTTCATCGAAAGGAAAGCGAATAGCGGAGGATGTTTAGAAGGCTATAACTAGAAGGAAAGGTGAAGAGGAGCGAAAATAGAAAGCGAGAAAATGATTTATGTATATTTTGTGTCCGTCGGAAGATAAGCAGCGTGACCCTTCCGTTTCCTTTGAAGACCTGAAATAGTACGCGATTCTGCGATAGCGACGGTTTCTGCGTGAATGGAAATGAGGCAAACAAAACGAACAAGAAATCTCTTACTTCCGTCGACACCCCCTTCTCGATGACACACTGATGATTTTGGATTCATAATGAATTTGTTTATGTCACTCGAAAGCAATCGCTGAGAGTTCATGCGATGAATTAAAAATGAAAAAGTTATTTCAAACATGCAATCACTTTAAAGCCACGATTTCAAGAGTTATACGACGGAATAAGAATAAATATACATTCTGAGCTTACCAAACGTTCTTCTATATTTTGATGTCGAAATTTTAATGCAGTTTTTGCAGGTCGAATAAAGGGAATGAATTCATTTTTCTAAACACACAATCAAGTCCTAAACATATTCGATTTGAAATATTTTGCGATACAGGGAGCAAATTTTTGGAATCAATTACTAAAAACATATATAAAGATATCCTCTTTTTTCATCCCATATCAAATTCGTTCCTGATATTTATTATAATATTAATAAACCATACATTATTTATTGATTTTATGCTTTCTTTCATAATTTATATATTAGTTTAAATTTAAATAAATCTTAGATATAAATTCAAAAATTGAAAAATTGGCAATCGCCGCAGCGTAATACTACTGTTGTTATTATACTACTTGTTATATTTTCTCTGATCATTTTCTTTGACATAATTATAGGGTACTGTTCTATGTTATTCTGTTCTATCAAAATCAGTTATTTCGGATGATGAGGATGAGTTGGTTGAATTACGTGTTTTTTTATTGGAACTATTGTTTGTGAAGGACTCTCACGTATTTGTTCACGATGTTCACGTTCGGTAGTACCAATCAATCCTGCAGTAACATATTTTGTGAATCTAATTGATGCTTAATTCAGATAGTAGATAACTGTTCCTGATATTTATACCTCTGCTCTTAGTCGTTTTTTCCCCTATTTAGTGGAAGTTCACCCGCAGCATGTTTTTTCTGCTCCGAGTGGAGATTTTCCCACTAACCGAATCATTAGTTTTTTGCACTTCCAGGCATATATTGTAACTCTGACATAGCAGTTTAAGGGATGCCCACTTGGATCTAGCCAAGCTGTAAAAAAGATTCCGCAATGATACGAATACAAGGTGAAATATTCACCCCTAAGGCCGGTTCGACCCTCAAACCATACCACTATTACGAGTAATGTAATAATCGTAGTTAACGAAAGTTCCCTGAGGAGGGAATAAGACGCCATATTAAAGACCAGGAGTAAGGTTAATCTGGCGAAATGACAACTCGTTAACAGATAAGTCGGCGAAATGTTGATTCGGCGAAAGACCACTCGGGTTGTAAAGAAATCGCCAAACAGTACTGGACGACGTTTTACCAGTCGAATAATAATTATGCGCAAAGAGATATTTTAATCACTTTATAATCTCAACGTGATTTAAAATTTTAAAAACAAGTCTATAGAACTCATGAACGAACTTCATAGTTGGAAAAATCTTATTCTGCATTATTCTTAGTAATCGAAACTGCTTATCTTTACATAAACATTCTTCTTTTAACCTAACTATTATTTAAAGCATGCTGCTGTGTTATACTTCGCCAAGTTCTTTCAGCCCTGAGTTGTTTTTCGCCGAATAGTAGTCATTTCACCGCCTATTCGTTTCGCCGAATATCCATTTTATCGAATAATAATTTCACCAAGCTGTCTTAAGCTCAGCTACCCTGGAACAATGCAGCGAGATGACCCAATGGGTATCGCTCGTCATAGTAGCCGACGAGGAGCAACCAGGATGGCTACCATCATCCAGCACAACTCAAACCTCAGTACCCTCCATGTTATCACAACCAGGAACAAACCCAACACAAGAGGGAATGAAATTTATATATCCCATCACTCCAAACTAAAAGACGAACATAAATAATCCATACGGACTTTCTTGAGCGCAAGTTGAAAAAGAGCAGGAAAAGTGGGTTGGACTTTAGTTATTAGGATTACAGTTTTTGCCTTCCCCCTTGAGCGCTCCCCCTGCATTTTCCATTTCACCACAATCTCGCCCCCGAAGATGAACTCCCTTCTCAGTCCGACCGAATCCCCACGCTCCACTACCCACTCGTCCTTCTGCGTCGCCCCTTTGCCATACCCTTTTCAACCAAACCTCCCCTTCTTTTTCCGCCACTCTGCCCGAGATCTTATCGACGATTTCCGCATATCACAGACGCGTATTCCGAGAGGGGGCTCATTGAAATGCGACAGCGACTGATATTAAGCCTCCTCTCTTAACACTGATTTAAAACGCCCAAGACGCTTGCTTTATCCAGCCGAGTTTAGTCGATGGAAAACAAATGCTATATCAGTATGAGTTGTAAGTGAGCATGAGTTAAGGATTCGGTGGAATCGCGGGAGGATACGTGGTCCAGTTAAAGATGGTTCGGTGAGAAAGAAAAGTTTAGAATAAGTTGATGCAGTGATCGAAAAGGAAGAAAATTATTATAAATATGGGATTAATAGGAATTAAAAATAGTTGATGTTGGCAAATTTATATTGAATCGCCTAGCTTATATAAGAAAAAGTATTATTTGTAAGGGAGATATCTATTATGAAATATATATTTCTCGGAGTTATCTCGGAGAATGTAACACATTACAATAGCGCATTGTTGTAGCTAAAAATATCTGTATTTGTATTTCTGTATCTTGTATTTTAATCAATAACAGTACCACCAGACTATAATTCCGATCGTAACAAATTTATTAATGATAATAAAGATAAGACTAGCCTAACGAATCCCTAAAATTTATATTCTTTTACAAAATATTATTGTAACAACTTCATGTTAATGGATAGTGTTCTTTTCATTAATACTTAGAGACAGGATAAAGGAGTATGTATATACTTTACTCCATTTCCTTTACTTTGTCTTATTTTTAGCTGTGATAACATGTACTTCACTAAGGTATAAGTGTTGCTGAATAAGGGAATTCACTTTGGCCAGTCCTTCCCAAATGCTAAGAAAAGCATGATTCGTAGGGCTGGATTTATGTTAACTATTTGCACTCTTTGCTTTCTGATTCAGTGAAGAAAGCAAGAGCAAACTACTTTACTCCACATCTTCTCCAGTTATCCTCATTCCCTCGCCAAAGATTTTGTGGCTGATACTTGAGAGGATGAGAATTCAATCAAATAAACGTACATAAATAAATACATTTCAGTTTGAAAACTTATCTAAGTGTAAGATGCGGTAATACGATCGAGATGAAAGTAGAATTTAATAAATTAATAAATAAAGAAAAATTGTATTTTATTTTCAATATGGAATAGCCGAGAAAAAATCGCGATTGAGAAATAATCAATAATCAAAGATCAAATTTTCTCGTAAGAAGGCTGCATTGAAATGATAGTAAACCTCCGATCTTTTCTATAGTTACTAAAGCAAAAACACCTATTTTAGTTTTTCAATATTACATGAGGTCTTCAGAAATAAAGGTTCCTCGTCTTTGAAACAACTTTCGTATTTCGAATGAGATAAAAGCAGAGAACAAATGTTTTCTATGTCAATTAGTACTGAGTAACTTTCAGCTTTTATTTGAAAACATTATTTGTAAGGGATAAATCCCATTGTAATAGTGCGTCGTTGTAGCTAGAAGATAATAGAATAAGACTAACATTTGTATTAGTCTTGTTATTAGTAATACTAATATTTATAGCTGGAAGATTGTTATGGTCCATTGTTTTATTAGTATTGTGTGATATAAATTGAAGAATGATGTCGATGTACTAAGTCCACTTTTTTCTATAGTTCCTTAATAATAATAACAACACAATACCAAAAATATCTGAATGGGAGTACCACGTTTTAGAAAAAAGAGATTAGTGAATATTAGATTCCAAAATAAGAAAAAGGAAAAAAAAGTTAATAAAAAAGTTAGAGTCCGACAAACTACTAAGAGTAAAACAATTACCGTGCAGAAACCATTACGGAACAAACCGCTGAATTGTTACATCATTTTCAACAAAAAGCAAAAGTAAAGTTGGGCGTAAAGGGCGAGACAATCGGGATTCGGGGCAACAAATTTGGAGGAGAGTAAACAAGGAACACATTTCGTAGAGCACCTTCCTTTCTACGGTTTCTCCTTATCTTTGGATGGATCTGAACCCCTATGAGCGGTGACAAGGTGAAGCCTGACTTAATGTCTCCTACGAGGCGTGAGAGACAATGCTGAGGCACGTCCTTCGGCGGCGAGTCAAAGGGACTTCCGAGTAATCAAATCGAGTAGCGAAAGTGCCAACAGATGGCGCGCAAATGAACACACGTAAATTACGCTCACTCACGCGATTTCGGATTGAGAATACTTTGCTAAGGGATTTCATGATAAACGTCCAATCTTCAATTGCGAAGAATCATAAACTGGGAGAAAAATCAAGGAAAACTCTTATGCGATTTATTGATCGGGAAATCGAAATGAAAACAGGAACCTATCGCTACACTGAAAAATAAAAATTCATGTATGTACTAGAACCGTTACTACTTCCTAAATGACTTATGGATCACAAAATACTGCTTTACTTTTTATAAAGAATTGGAGAAAACTATATTGCGTTGCCGTGACTTTCAAGACACTTGAATAAATTCACATTTATTTTTACCCAATCACATATTTTGATCATTATAACTTCAATTTCTGAGCTTTATATTTAACTTCCTTTAAGTTAATGCCATTGAAAAATTGTCTTAATAAAAAACTTTTAGAAAGGTGGCTGAAGAAATATGAATAACGATTAGAACGGTTAGCATTGAATGAGGAATTTATTCTTCCGAGATCAATACACAATAAAGCTAAAATGAAGACGTTGTAGCGTCACTTCCTGAAGAGCTTCAAAATATATATTCAAAGATTCACAATTTCCATTTTCACCCAACAAATTAGAAAATACATTTTAGACAAAGGAGAGATAATGATTAAAAGTTGTTGCTAATTAGCAGGTTTTATTAAAATATTTTGGTATAAGATTCGGCAAACGCGTCCCATTTTAGCTATTAAATCTAAACATCGACTAGGGAGTTGAAAATCACCTAAATAGAATTGGAACAATAATTAACCGCTACCGTTTTCATGTCAGGTTCAAGAATCTTGATTGGTCAGTTCAGTTTTTCATTAGGAAAAAAATTATTTATGTATATAAAAAACGTATATAAAAACGTGTATAAAATGGTGTTTATGGTTTTGATTCGATTCCATGACTAAGAAATTGTAAAGCGATCCAGCATCATGAAACAAATCACCGTTACAAATATTAATTAAATCGGATATTTTGATAAAGATCAAGAATAATAATTTCACGGTTCGGTTTTTCATTCGAAAAAAGTGCGATTTCTACGGTTTCCGTTCCGGTTCGATTCCTCAACTACGATTTTCGAAAACGAATATCATGAAGCCATTCATTACTCTGCCCCTCCATACAAAATAATAGTTATCCTGATGACTCTACCCCACTCATTAGATTGATGATTATACTCCTCTGGCGGTAGTCGATCCCAAAACACAGAGAGATAGTATGTTTCATGAACCCCCACCCACAGGTCCAATTGCGGCTATCTGGGTGCACGTAGACGTAAATCTCTGCGGCAGGATCTAATTAATCTAGTAATAAATAAAGTCGCCAGAGTGTAGGTCTGGCGCAAGTGAAGAAATGCATGTGGGGGAGAAGATGAAAGGACCCTCTCTTTTTATGTCTCCCCCTAAGCACTGCAAAGAGGGATACAAGGCCTAATCAATCCCCGAAATCGCTGCTTCGCCGGATAAAAAGCCCACCGCTGAGACCGCGATTACGATTCTCGGGAAATTAGAATCCCACGCACGCGATTGGCTGGCCATGTCCTCTTTTGTGCCACCGATGACCGACATCCCACTCCAGCGCTCTCCTCCGTTGCCAAGTGGTAAACAACGTCTGGAGGAAAAGCTGTCATTGCGCCCTCACACGGAAGTGTGCAACTTTATCAAGAGACACTCGTATATACACTTTCCGGTGGTAATGTTATTCTTAAATGTACGTAAATTCATACTATGTGTACACATGGATGTATATAAGTGCGTCTTTTATTATTTTTAACGCCAATCAGGAGGCACTAGTTATGTTCTCGTACTAATTACATCAACATCATTTTTTATTTTCGTGGTACTTATACATACATCATACGTATGCATACATGCATGTATAGAAATATGTATAAATGTAAGCATATAACGTTTATGGTATATGCCTTGGTTGTAGGCCATAACGAAAGAATTGTAGAACAAAATCGATTTATTATAACAAAATAGATTTATTATTTACTAAACTATAAGGCTCCTTGTGGTTTAGAATAATCTATTTCGCTCTATAATAATTCCGTAGGCATATAGGTTCATATAAATTATTAACGAGTATACACTCAGGGTATAATCTTCATAATTTTCTTGGACTTGCACTTCCCATAGTATCACTCACATTCTCCTAATGCATAGTCTAACAATATCTTAACAAATATAAAACGAAAAATTTCCTATCGGTGATACTGGGCTAAACGGGACATGCTTCCTCCATACGATGGTATGGCATATTGTAATATTTCAAAGAATCGGGACCATTTCATAGGTGCCGATACTGATGTAGCCAAAAAAGAAGGATCCCAGCTTCCTACCCGTAGAAAGCTTCAAACAATTTGTAGAGTAAATTTTTTCCAATACCTAGAGGCACATCAACAAGGGTGACAAACCTTTTTAGGGAAGCCATATTTACATTCGATTTCACAATAAGGACCCAAAGATCTTCAAAAGTATTAATAGAATTCAAAGAGGGATCCAATCCGTGACGGAGACGAAGTAAAAGGAATATTCATAGAAGTAGGATTAACCCCTTAACTGGGGAGAGCGACTATAGTCGCAAGCGGACTCCGCTCCCCATGTGGGGAGCGCGACTATAGTCGCGCGTGCCGTCGCGTCGCAATTTTATGCGGAGAAGGCGTGAATATTCATTCTTTATGCATCATTGCATGTTTTTTGCTTTGTCAGAGGTTCTATACCAATATATTTTGAGTATATTGCCATTTTTGTGCAATAGCTTTACTATAAATTTTTTTTCGAAAACGGCATCTCCGAAACTTTTTTCGTGTTTTAGTACTTGTCTTTTATCATTATTCCTACCTTATACGATCTGTTCTTTCGCATTGATTTCAAAATCGCTATAAATTGTAATATCTTTTTTAAATAATCAATTTGTTTTATTCATTTTTATATTATTTATGGGCTCATTTCATTTGAATCGTTTTAGTTATACAAAAAAGTTCTTTCCTCATAGCGCTCCTGACTGCGTATTACTAGAGTTGAGTTGCTGTTTCATAACAATTTTCCTGAATTATTTATTATAATATTGAATTTTTTACCACTATTTTGTTTATTTAATTTTTTTCCAACATGGTCTGATGATAAAATTTTTTTCGCTCTTCAAAATCCATCAAGAAACCTGGAATATCTTGGTTTTATCTTCTATCTTCGCCACATTATGTCGCAATTTACTCTCTTTGGAAGTGTTACGGAGTCTCCATTCGAATATTATGTTTTTTTTCATAATTTGTATAGTAGTATATTTATTTTTTTTTACGTTATACTAAGTAAAACAAGCTATGAAAATTTTCACCAACCAGAATTTCATTTCATATGTAAAATTAGAAGATCTTATGAAGAAAAAATTAGGTAAAAGGAAGTTTTTGGCAAAAAGGTATTAAAAATGTTGAAAAAAATTTTTTTACAACAATTAAAAAAAAATTCATGATTTACGCTCCTGGCGGTACATGAAAACATGTGATCACTTTTTTATCCCGTGAAAATCGGTGGATTTGCTCCCCACCAGGTGAAAGATAAGGAAATTTCTGCCCCCAACCAAGGGGTTAATTATCGACAATTTCAATAAAGAATAGAAACTGAGATGTTTGAAAACGCGGAAAAACAGAAACTTAATAGGATAAAACACTTATATCTCATACTCGAGAAGAATGTGCGCTATTCCATCCAGACAATCAAAGTGCGTTACATTAGTTAGCAGAAGTAAAACGAAGAGGAAATGGAAAACTTTCATCACACTCATAGCACTGAGCATGATGGGGATGCCAACTATTTTAATGGCGATTTTAACGCTCGTTAAGATTATCAGGAAGAGGAAAAGGCTGTTAAATGGCAATACGCAATAGGCCAGAGGAATGAACGAGGTCACGCCCGGTAGACTTCATTAAATGTACCAATATGCATGCACACGTACTTCAAGAAACGTCATAATAGGAAGCGGACGCAGAGAGGACAGACGAGATAAAAATATGAAATACGATAGATTTTATCTATGAGCAACGTCAACGTCAGAAGATGGAATCGCAAGGTGCAGAATAAAAATAAACTTTTGTAAGGAAAGTTGATTTCCTGCAATAAGCATGAAGTAAATGTTAGAAAACAACCAATTTCAGCTGGTACTAAAAAAAACAGTAAGAATGTTCAGTTAGGAAACTCAGGCTGTGAGTAAAAGTGCAAGGTAACTACAGATTCAAATCAAGTTTCGGATATTTCAGACACTTAACTAAAGAAAGTTTCACAAATTTAACAACTAAATTATAACAATAATGATGATAACAAATTATTTTTATTGAGGGAAGATTGAGCCTAATGAGTGTCTTTTTATGATACGGGAGAGGCTACAGAGTAAAGTAAGTTCATGAAGACCAGAAAACTTCAGCTAACAGAGAAGCGGCAAATCCAGTCGTACAAAAAGAACTGAGTACCATTTGTGCGTTTTTGCGCGTAATAGAAGCAGAAGAGAATCAAAGTTGGCTTCAGAGGGAACGCACATTAAGTCTTCCCCAGCGATAGTTCTCAATCCACTCCTGTTCCCTGCTTACTATAAAGAAGTAGAGGTCTCATTAATGAAGAATAAACGTCTGTAAGCAACGGATGCGCAAACCGTGACGCAAAAACATAAATTGATAGACATGTCCATAAAAAGTGAAGTTTGGTGGTGATACGTAATGAATAAATGTACACTTTCCATGGATCATTTATTCCAATCAAACAGTGCTTATGCTTTGGATCACACCATCATCAGGTATGAACACTTCATATTAACTGTTTCAATTCTTAAACAAAGCTGGGGCAGGGGGAAGAAATGAAATAACGTGAATTCAAGCTGGGTGATTAAGGAATGGGGATAAGGTAATGGAGGGAAATGAAATGCTTACAATTTTGGAGGGTTTCCAGAAAAGAGGTATTCATTTGTAAGAGAATGTAAATGCAGTAAAGACAGTGAAGCATATGGTTTTCTAAGCCATCGAACTTATGGACAGGAATGGAGGATTAAATAAAAGAGTGGTGGTTATGATCTGACTAATGCTCAGCAAAGTATGAAAACCGTCCCCCATAGTTCATAATGTTTTAGATAAATAATCCGTAGAAAGTATAAATTTCCTCGAATTTCCTTCGATATTACGAATAACTATATAATTACTGCTATTGCATTATAGTTAGGCTTATCTTAACTTAAGCCTGAAGAATAACTCTAAAAAACAACACTGCTTAACGGTGTGAACAGTTTAATAATACAGTCCATGCCGCTAAATAGTGGTTCATTGTAACCTTCAGGCTAGATAACAGCAGATTTAATTTGAAATGGGGAACCTGCGGCTTTCAGGGCAAATTTGGACTTTTTGGGCGTTCATTGCCTCCTTTCAGTCAATTCCTGAAACAAATACTTCCAATTAAATAGTTATTAAATAGGAAAGGCGGCTTTCAGAGTACTATGAAGATGTAGATGTATCGACGTTTCTGCTAGCAGAGAGTTTTTCAAACCTCTTACTAAAATATGATTTTAACTCTTTAAATGTAGGCAACTTGAAACACGAAAAGTTTTGACAGTTTTACATGCTTTTCCAATGAGATAATGGTTTAACACTACTAGACATCATGTCTAGTCATATGTCACTGCATCTTAGTGTAATCCTTAATCGATACCTTTACAATGATCTATGGTGGAATTGCTCTCAATTATGCGACTGTCCCCGATCCAGAAACGAGGGTGTGTAGATATGGATGTATTTAGGAGAGGAGATGCTTGTCGAAGGAGTGATGCTCCTCGAAAAGACCGCTGAGGTCGTTAGGCAACGGAACAAAACTCCTCCAAGGCCTCGTCTTCTCCTCCAAATTCTTTTATTCATCGAAAGCCTCTCGCGGGAAAGCGTGGCGATTTCGAAATAAAAAAGACCCTCGCCTTTTCAATATTTATCCAAAAGGGTTTGATGAAAAGCGGATACTTGTGCCGAGGGATGCGAAATTAATGACGCCAGGGGCACGTCTTCTTTTGGTAGACACCCTTCCCTTCGAATGGAAAAAAATAAGACCAATAAAGGCGGACGAGGAAGTACTGAATCGACGGAGGAGGTTCATTCTCAAAACTGCGTCCAAGAATAAACTTCGACTCGAGAGATTGCGACGGAAAATTCCATTCTCGAAATTCATTTAGGGCGACGTCCGAAGAATATTCGGAGGAATTAAAAGATGCGGAGATCATTTGATAGCTCTCGTTTTTTGGGCACGTAACGACGGATGCAGCGTTAGGAAGAAGTTCGAGGAATCATAGCGAAATGAGGAAGAAATATTTTATTTTTCTACGGGATTTACTTAAGCGATCCGTTCCGTCCAAAAATTACTCTGCGGTAACGAAAAAACCCACATATATCCGAAGGGTACCTTCAAAAGTTTTCCTTAATCATTTAAAAGAGGATTTTCAGAAAGTAGAGCCCACCAACGCATACATTCGACAAATTATTGTGAGCAGCAGTTTCTCTGGCTGACAATTTATGGCCCGTTAATGGCAGGGGATTGAGCCATAATTATTTTTTTCCGGTTCGATTAAAACTCTAAATTACGGTTCGATTCCGATTAAGCTCAGGAAGCAACCTCCGAACCATAAGTTGGAATGTCTATATTGATGCAATAAAACTAAGTCGAACCTGAACTAATTCGATTTTACTACAAGATTTGCTTACTTGTTGCAGAGAAAACCTGACAACCCAACCTAAGAAACTTCACCTGTGATTTTTTCGGTAGTGTTGACTATAGTTGCCGATAATCGAATTTGTAGCGACTTTTCCGTTCTTCGAATTCCTTTTTCCTCTGTTTCAGCGACGTCTTTCTTATCAAGCATCATCTGTTGCCACTGACACTTCCATATGCACTCGTAACACAACAATCGTAATTCATAACATTTTAACTTGTTTATGAAACAAAATAGCATTACATTTAGTTGATTTATATATCATATATGGCTTCGTATGTGTCTGAACTGGAATAATATTTACAAAAGCGAATTGATACTAGTGGAATACTAATTGGAATAGTTTTCATTATATTACGTACACAATAAGAATTAACAGCAATCTATTTTCTTAACTAGTTCTTTTTGGCTTATATTCATGGATTTTCAGAAACATATTGGCGTCTCTGGGGACGATAGAGAGAAGTTGAAAGTATTTGGTTAAAATGTTAAGGTAGAAAAAATCACTTAAACAAATTTATTAAGTGGAAACATTGGAAGAGCAAGTACGTGAGGCTATTTAAATCACGGTGGTTAAATAATTAAAGAGCAATGGCATCATTTGGACATATTTAAAGATTAAATTATTTTCAATTTGGACATATTGAAAGAAAGAAATAAGGACAAGGAAAAGATTGAAACTTAGCGGTAGATCCGGTTTCGAGTTTCTCTCATATAGATATTTTTTTTCATTTCTGTTTATCTTTGAGTTAAAAGAAAGAATTCAAAGAGAAATGAAATTTCTAAAAGGTGTAATATGACCAATAGAGAGGAAGACAAACGTAAAGTAATTTGCAAAATATGAAATACGAGCGGAAGGTATGGTGGTGGTATCATGGTAATAAAGTCCCAGGTAAAAAATATCGCGGTTAGAAAAGTCAAAATTAAATTACGGTGGCCTGTAATAAAGTCACAGGAACATGATCACAGAAAAAGTCATAACTTTTGTTAGCAAATGTCAGCAGATTGTATAGGTGAGCATACTTCATCATCACAGAGGCTCACATCGTAATCAAATATTATTGTTATCGCTGTGTAGAATGCAGTAACCTTAGCATTTCAAACTTTTTACACAAAAATGAGAAGTATGCACTACCTGAATCGCAGGTAAAATATGGGAAAAAACAGTTATCCGGATAAGACAAAAGATGTAAAAATGGCAAAATCTCCTCACTTTATATTTAGATATACATTACGTTCTGAAATCTTACTTAACAAATTTAAGCATCTCATCAAATATAATATTCTCCGATCGAATATTATGATATTTGATTTCGGATGCATTCGTAGTTGGTCTATCTTCTTTTTATATTCAATATATTCTACAGCAGCATCTATTCCATCAGAAAACGCTGTCATCGTTGTAAGGAATGTCTGTGACCCTTTTCCCTTGTACGTCACCTTTGTGATTTTTTCCTGTGATTTTTTTACCTGGCTTCGGAAAGTATCAGAACATCCAAAGAAAAGAGGGGGCATTTGCAGTATGAACACATTAAAGGAACTAGGAAAGCAGTGTCCATAAAACGGCATTAGAGGGGGAAGAGCAAGGAAAGCGGAGAAGATATGGATATGGAGAAGAGAGTGGAGGAAGTAGATGGGGAAGAAGAGATGCGGCAAAACAGAAGATAGAATTCCCAACAGCAGTTTGGGGAAGGAAGAAGTGCTGACGACGTAACGTTTGATAGAGAGTTATCTAGGGTACTACGTTTGATTCCGATTGCGGCTAGGTACGGAGAGCGATTTTTCAGCAGAATCCGGGAATGAGAAAGCGTAAAGAATCCCCGAGAAGTGAAGACATTTGGAAGTGAAGGCCACCCTAATAAATAGAGCGGATCTCTAAGTGCTTCCGCACATCCGTTTCAAGGGTCATGGGCTCCTCTCGGTTTCCCGACGCACGTTTTATTATTTCTTCAGCTGCCATTAATTTCCCGCCTTAACATTTCCTGCCCTCCAAATACCATCTCAGCCACTCGAATTTATTTCTTAGGTCGTCCATATTTTCCAACCCATTTAACGCACAACACCCTCCGCGGCTAAGCGTACCCTTGGGACGCTAATACCTTGGATATTTGCCATCGGAGACCTGTAGTGCATTTATTATGGATCATCAATTAAAGGGACACAGGTCGAGTCCCCTCTTGCCTTTTAGATTCGCTTCCTTCGTCAGTTCGCCATTAGTGATGTGCGAATCATGCCTTTTCAAATAAAAATGACTAAATCATTCGATTTGATACACGTTGCCTTACCCGTTTGTTCATCGTGGTTATTGCGACATATAGCTCGCATTTTCTTCGTTTCTCGTTTATCGTACTTATCCAATGAGATGGCATTATAAAAACATATTATATCATTGTTAAGTATATCATATATTTACGTATATATCACAAGTGAAGAGTAGCTATCCGCATTATGAATCAGGGGGTGCAAACGGTCTGTACTATAACAGCCAACACAGGGCTGTGGGAGTCTATGACTATACGTTCAGTGAACTCTCGATTATCCGGGCTAATGAGGTGAAAAGTATGCACGAATGATCAGAAAACACGGATAATCAAACTTTCTATTTCTCATTGTGTTCAAAATTTAGCTAAATAAACAATTTATTATTATTAGCGTGTTTACTCCACTATTTTCGATCCTTCCTGGACTCAGCAAGAGTTTTGTCAGCTAGACCTCGGATCATTTTAGCAGCGAGTAAGTTATTGCAGTCGCATTCCCTCTCCTTCATAGATTAAGTCTTAGGCAAGTCTTAGAAGTTGTTATTTATCAAACGCGACAATACTTATGAATAAATGAACTCTTTATTCAAGCAGGGTTAGACCCCAGTTGACATCTCCTTAACATAACTTCATTTTTATACGTTTTTAAATTTAATGTTACAATTAAAAGATAATAACACCAATACTTAGGTGTGTGAGAAAAAATAATCTCAACTGAACGTTGGAGAAGACAAACAACCCAATTTACTGCTGTTAGGGACTCTGGAATGGAGCATATCATTTTAATTTTAAAAATGGGTGGCGACCCCAAAGTCGCGAGGTAAATATCTCCGATAACCTCCCGTAAGCAACAAATTACAAAATTATTTATATATTTATGCAAGGAATAAGGTTATGGGTAACTTTTCACAAAAGGGCGTGCACCCAGGAAATACAGATTTGAGAAAAGTTTGATAGGACCGGGCATCGAACCTGGGATCTTCCTCTATCCGGAAGGGTGCTTTATTCGACTATCTATCTAACAAAAGTCAGAACATCCGCTTCTGGCCGGAACATGCGGTTCTAGCCGGATAGCTTTGTTGATACTGGGAATCGAACCCAGGATCTTCCTCTATCCGGAAGGTTGCTTCATCCGAGTAAACTATCCCGCCATAAGATCTGATTCTGTCTGGAACACGCGGTTCTGGCCAGATAGCTTAGCTGGTTAAAGCAACCTTCCTGATAGAGGAAGATCCCGGGTTCGATTTCCGATCCCGTCAATCTTTTTCCAGATCTATTTTTCTTGGTATTCATACATAATTATTTCTTTGAGTCCTCTCTCTTCACCTTCACTTTCAGCAATCAAAGATTAGTCACGTAATCCTCATGGTTATGAGCCCGAAGCAATTGGTCGGAAGATCGGTGTTATCCATCGCACAAATCAGTTTGTACGCACATCTCGATCAGCCGAATGAGGAGAAGACAACCGAAATTCAATGGAACAGAAGTAAACGAAGGGGCAATTTGAGTGTGCGTATGCCGACTGTCTTCTGAGTGAAAGAGCATCGGCGATAAGGAATCGGCATGCAGATGAGGACGAGGGGAATCCAGAGAGGATTTGCGTTGGGGGAGATATTTATGGATGGGGAAGCAAATGCCTCTCGGAAGTCACGTGATTTGTATGCGTATGACGCGGAGGGGTCCCGATGGGGGAGATGGAAATATAATAATAAGAGGAAAAAGTCGAGCAATTTGTCGGTGAAACTATAAAGGCTACCATTATTTATTCAGAGCGAGAGATTCGGGCCTAAAAACACTTTCTCTGCATTTGAAACACGTTCTCAGGGTGCTGTGCTCTCCATGAAATATTTCAAGGTTTCGGGATCAACTGTAAACTGAAAAGGAACGGCCCTTACGCAGAAATATCCTAGGCGAATACAGTGATACCTGCGAACGAATAAGTAAGGAATTTTACAACTGTCAAAGATTTTCCTCTTCTTCGGATAACTAATATGAATTTAGCAAATGAAATTTTTGGTGAATGTGCAAAGAGGTGGTAACACCGAATGACGCCGATGGACTAACTCGAATAATGAAATGTTGTACTATTCACTAGCTTTCCCAGCCTATTATTTTGTCCATTACATCATATTTATTCTTTCCTTATCTTTCTATTGTATTCAATGTGTTCTCTCAGATCTGCCTGCTTCATAAATTCCTTATCATTCTCCTACCATTTACCTATTTTATCCGTCCATTTGGTCTACATGATCAATCCTTTACCATGGTCAAATTCTCATCTCTCAAATTTATTTTGTCACAACCGACAACGAAGGATTGTATCTTATAAAACGAAAAACAGGATCTACTACTTAGTTCTCGATGGCCTCAGGATAAATATTCCTTAAAATAATACGTGATAATTTGCGGAAAGTACAGTGATACTTCGGATAACGAGGTTTTCTTTTGCTTTTTTGTACTCGGTTAAGGTTTTAGTGGTTGCACGTAGAGGTAGGAGCAACCGAATGAAAATAAACGAATAATTTGATTCATCTACATCTACATATGATTGATTGATTGATTTCTTCTATCGAATAATGAAGTGTTTCGATTTTTCACCCTATCCCTGGCAGGCCAAACAAACAAGTGATTCTATTCTGTTTTTCACTTCTAATTGAACTATTTATAATAAATTTATTTTTACGTTGTCTTGCTAAGAAAAATATGTGCAAAAACAAAGAACTTCGAAGTATACGCGATGTTCATTAAGGCTGATCAGTTGTTATTTACACGTACTATACGCTGATAGGGGATATTAAGTTTTTCAATGCCCGTGAAAATATGTTCATATTCTGTATGATAATATTCGATGATAGATTTATTTCACCGCGTCACTTAATTACGAAGTGAAAATGCTAAAAATCTCTCTGAAAATGCTGCCACAGAAAGAGGCGAACAACAGCGCAGTGCACGAGTGATTGGTGAAAATTTCGGAAATGAGGCGTGAGTTTGACATTTGAAGGTCACTCGGAGAGAATGGCAGTTAAACATTGCTACATTGAGCCTCAGATCTTTAAAGAATCGATTATTGAAGAAAATAAACAACATTGCAGACAAATTAGATCACTGATCTTCTTCCGCTGCAATCTCTATGGGTGACAAGCGTTTTACATAGTATGCTAGTGAAGAGTAATATATTCTAGTGTTGAGACTTTAAAGCTAAGTACAGTCTTAAAAAATAGTCCTTAGTGGTATCTTCATGGTGATACATATCACATATCGCTGATGTTAGCATAGATATTGAATTCTAAAATTTCATTCTCTGCGCTGATAGAAAAATCTTTGATTAGTTCATAAGCTTTGGTTTAAGAAAATAAGTAGGTAAGCTCCCACTATCCCATCCTGACTAATAATTTTATTTGTATTTGGTGCTAGGTAAAGGAATATTTATGTTTCATTTACCTTTGCTTCAGTTTTTTTCACGGTTTGGATCTAAAATCAAAGCTGGATGATATCAAGTAGTGGCATTCATCCTGGTTACTACTTAATGAATTTTAAGAAAAATGTCATTCACAGATTCATTATGCTTCACTGAGGTGACCATTTCCTACTTATAGATTTCTGGTACAAAGAGGTAAGCAATGGCTAATTCATGCTTCCTCTCGACTAGTAAGCCTCATTCCCTAACGAAAAAAGATGGAAATGGAATGAGGGGTTGAGGATCCAACCTGCCTTTGTGCTGACGATTTTACAGAAGCAATGAGTTCTCACGCTATTTTCGACCTAGAGATTACCATGCACCTTTTCAAAGGTTTCTCATGATATTTCAAATCCCAATCTTCATTATTTACATAATCACTAGACAAGCGAGACTTTGAAGTATCAACTGTCCGTAAAGGTTAAAAAGGCAAAATAGAGGATAGGTATGATACTGATTTGATAACTGCGCTGTAACGTCACAGCATGGAAATAGATTGTATATATAAGTAACAAATGAAATTTGCTTAAGAATAGGACTTGAAAGTATCAATTAGATGTAAAGAGTTTCAAATGCAACATAACGGATCAAAATTATTCTTATCAAATCATTGAAACACAGCGTGCCAGCATAGAAGGCGATTTTCTATATGAATAAAAAGACTTGATAATGAGAATTAAAAGTAACAGGAATGCGTAAATTGCTAAGGAGTGTATCGAAAATATTCTTGTTATATCATTGCGGAACATGTTTCATTTCATAGAAGATGATTTTCTGCGTAATTAATTCTAATATAAAATGGGACTTAAAATTGCTACTTTACGGAATGTATAGATAAAAATCCAACATGATTGCCTATGTGATATATAATAAGACTTCAAAGTATGAACAATTCACGGAAGATTAAAAACGCGTGTGAGAGAGGGATGTTTTCCCTTCTACGATCGATACAGTACTAAGTTTCATCTCGGAAGCTTATTTCCTATCCATCGATCGGAAATAATCCGGCAGATTTCGCTAATAAAATCCCCGGAATGTTGGCACGCCGTAATTTTTGTCATGGGCGATAGAAGAAGGCGGATGGGCGGTGTGCAGGAAGTCCGCTGAGTGGGCGAAGGAAATGCCCTCCTAAATCCGCCCTCCTCTAATAAAGGCCAGTGATTCGGGAGGGCCCTTTTTATTAGGGCCGTGAATGTGGAGGAAAGCAGGAAATAAGCCCGGAATCGGCTTTAAATTTGAATTTACGTGACCCATTCGACGGGAATGACGCGCTTCGACGCTCCCGCTGGCGCGCTCTGTTTAGTAAATATTATCCTTCTCTCCCTTGGCGAATGTTAATGTCGATAAGGAAATCGGCCTACGGAGTCCATTAAAATAGATTGAAAATGTAAGTGTTTACTGAAAAAGAGAAAATACATCAAAGCGACTTAAGACTCGCACATCAGCAACACTAGGTTGATGGAAAAACAAGGAAAGCAGTGCTGGAGTTATTCAGCTGTGGAGTTTTACATCCTAAGAGTATATAATTAGTTATATATTCAGTGCTGGTAGATTATCCTGGAAGAGAATCTCCTGGATATCTGCTCTGAATACCTAGGGCAAATAGTAACAACAGGACTGATGAAATCGAAAAATTGAACTTGGCTAAATTACCTTCGAAATGAATTCGCTTATTCTTAAGTCGAAGATTCCAATGTAATTGAAGAGGAAAGTCTTCGATTAATGCAGTGTTCATGTATTGAAGTGAAACCTGGGTATTAAACTCGCATATATTCCAGCGATTCAAGATGCAGAGAAGTACGGAACGGCGTATATCAGGTGCACAAGAAAAGATATAAAATGCAAAACCTGGGAGAGAATGATGACAGGAGTGACAGACGTAAATAAATTTAGGAAACTGAATTGGATTTGTGCAGGGAATTTGGCGAGAAGAAACGACAAATGTTGGACATAAGCAGCTTTCAACTTGACACCAAGAGATGAGAAAAGACCGAGAAGACCAAAGGCCCCTTGGAACAGGGACATCATCAAATACTTTGGAGTAAAGTAGCAAAAAGAACCTCGGAATTGAGATTTGAAAATGGCTGAAAATGATGATGATACACATTTTTGGAGTTATAATGCTGCGGGAGTGGTGAATGGCGAAGGAAAATAGTAAAGTCAACAAAATGCACAGACTAAAAGAATACCGTTTTGTGATTCCGAAAGAAGCATCCGTGCATTCGTAAAAGAAAAACTGGCACACCAAAGCGTTTTGCGGTAAGATAGAATGTAACAAAGCTTCCGTTATGGGATTCACAAAAAAAGTCTGTAGTCAACAAAAGGTAGAAGGAAAAAACAAGACTACGTAGACCATCTCCCGTACCTATCCTATTATTTCTCTTGGAATGGAAGGTGTGCAAATGAAGTTAGAAGAACAGCAGTGGAAAAGGAAGGTTTCGTAAAGCGAAGAGAACTAATGACGAAGGATCTAGACGAGGAAATCAGAATAAGATTGGTGAAATCCTTACTACTCAGCGTTTTGCCACATGGGTGTGAAATATATACACTAAGAAATGTGTAGGTTAAGTAATTGGAGGCCTTCGAGATATCTGTATGCCATAAGCAAGAGAAAGAAAGTTGGGTCGATAGAAACGAAACGGGATGTACTGGATATAAGAGAATGAAGCATTTTAAGTGAAGCAATAAAACCGAGGCAGAAGAAATGGTTGGATCAAATACTGAGAGGGAAGAAATCCCTACAGAAAGTAATTAAATGCAAGGGAAAATGACAAAAGGGGAGAAAAGGACAAGTTGGATTACATAAAGAGAGAGGTTATTTATCATGAAGAAAGGGAAAGGGTTCTGCATTATGTAGAACATTGTGGATTCCTCTATGGAATAGCAGTAGTCTTCTAACCGTGCCTTGACGACTGAAAAACTTTTCATTTCTCCTACATTTACACGCTGGAAATTGTGTCTTTCTAATTTATAACCTTTAATTCGCTTTTCTCTGTCTTTATAGTGTTTCCGATAACATGGATTTGATGAGGTAGGACTGTTGCTGTATAATAGTTTAATTCTGGTCTCTTCTTAGATTTTACGTACTAAGATGTTACTTGTGGTGGAACATCTCCATTACGACGCGTTAAGAAATAGTGAGTTCCACAAAATACTTTATTAATTTTCGTTTTGTATTATTTATGGTTTCGTAACATAGCAGAATAATCAGATTATGACATTATTATGTTACGATTCAATTTTTCAAAATACTTCATTATTTTGCGAGACTGGTTTCGTAGCATAGCAACATGATGACGGTACTATGTAACGATTCGAGTATGAAAAATTGATAAGTTCAATCGTGACTTTGTGGAGTCTCACAACAGCCATCTAAAAGGAGAAAAATAATACAAGTATTATTCTTCTGTACATTTCTGTACATAATCATCTGAAGAAGTCAATTGATTAACTGCACCTTCCAAATTAAAATGCCAAAAATGTCGTGGAAGTAATCAAATGTTTTTAGCAAAGATTGATTTGTTGATTTAAGTATTAAACTATGAAATTGAAGATGTTACCATATGTGACTAAACTGGTCGAGCGAAATAATAAAATATTTACGGAGCTCAGCAAGTGTATTTCTTTGCGTCTGGTTTCTCTTTTTTGAATGGAGTGCAGAAATTTTCTTATAGGTACTGAAATTACGTGGACTACCTTCATTGATATCACTCGGATTTATTCAGCCAAGCATGGAAAAGTTAGCTCAATCCTCATCCGGTCTCTATGTCGCAATTCGGTCTCCAACAGCATCTCCAATCAAATCGGAGACTCGTTTCCTTAAACCAAAACCATCATCATTACCAAATCCATATTTCGCTTTTAAGCATTTTTAATTTTGACATAACTGATTAACCCCGTGGGTAACAATACGAGCGAGATCTTCTTTCCCGGTTTCTCCGAAACGACGGGAATCTCTGAATACGAGGAGAGCGTAAATACGGCACGCATGGAAGAGAGAGAGATCCCGAATTTCTCCTTGGAAACACCCCTTTCCTCCCCAATTCACCCTCCGAATTCTCGAAACTAATAACACAGCGAAGGGGAGTCGACAAAGGTCGCCATGGAGACACAGGCCCTCGGGGGTTGTTCTCTTTCCGCCCCCACGCCTTCGCGGAATCCCTCTCGAGGGCTTTTTTTTCCCAAGGAGAGGGAGAGAGAGGTGCCACAAAAGATTCCCTCTCCCATAATTGGGCTTTCATATTTCTTCTCCTATCCGAGTCTTAATGGATGCTCTAATAAACATATAAACTCTCGCTCGTTTATTGCTAGATCTGCTGGTGTTACGTGCTGATTTGGAAGATGGAAAGTGAAATGCGATTGGTTGGCATGGGTTGAGTTGTGGGAGAAATGAATCTTTAAATCTACATCATTTACATCTACATAAATACCCTTCAAGCCGCCTTTCAGAGTGTGGCAGGGGGTGTAAAATGTCTAAAATGTAAATGCTACTAAAGCTCTTATTGCAGCGTGAGGGAAAGGAATAGTTGAATTATTGTTTCTATGAATAAGGTACTGCAAGAAGAATTAGGAAAATTGATGCTATACTTCGTCCAACGTAATGAAGTGATCATATAAATCTCACCTATTTTGTGGGGTATACATTTACGGTGGAATGGCGCGATCTATTGCGAAATTTTCATAAAAAATGCTGATGGTAATGGATTTGAAGACATTCATCGTAGAATAACAATGATTTCCGATAGAACAGTGAGAACGGCACACACCATTCTCCCGTAAGGAATACACGGTGCCATAAGATTAAATGGTCTATTCATGGTGTTGGACGAAGTACTGGAGTAGTAACTTCGAGAATGCCACATGCCGAAAGGCGGCTTCTTGGGTTTATACGTGGATGGAGATGTTACAAGTGGGCCAAAATCCGTCAACAAGGGATATTGTGAGTTCAAGGATGAACAGGAACCAGATTCGATATCTGGAAAAGAAAAGATTCGACGTGATCGGGACTCGAACTCGGGTCTTTTCGATTTTCCGGGCGGGATTGATTGATACAAGCATATGGTCTAAGCATTGATAAAAACTGTCTCAGGCTTATTAGATGACTGGAGAATCCGCCCGGGAAGTGAATGATCTGAATATAGAAAAAATAAGGACTTAGCCGTTTACATTATCTGAATACAAACTCGTTGAAGACGATACTAATCAGCGGTAAAAACTAAGTATGAAAACTGTAAAATATTCTTATACTTTCTCTATAGCGTTCCGCCGAATTTGGATGAATCATACTGATTATATCAGAAGGGTTCGAATACCAGTCATCTATAATATTTTGCATCAGTTTATCAATGGATTTTTGAACACACACCAGAACGTGCATTGTTCTACACCAATTTCACAGCTTTAGTGATTTCTTTCTAATATTTTCCTACCAAAATCCACTGCTTTTCCGTTTCGTACTATGGATAGCGATTTCGAACCCCTTCCATAATTTATCGTCCGCGTTTATTGAAAACTCAGCCCCATCTTTGGGTCGGATTTCAAAGTCATCCCGATTTCATCATCTCTCTAAGACGCTAACTTCCATTCCTCTCCCTTCCAATCCTATTACTTTTTGGTCCACTTTTCCCCGCCAACTGCTTCTGCGCAAAAAAGGAAGGCAGTGCCCATTTTCTGGAAATCCATGTCCTCCAGCCCTTGGAATGTGGCTTCCACACGAGAATACCTTCTTCTCTAACAATGTGCGGAATGTCCAACTTGAGACATGTGATTTTCATCGCCCACTTCGAATGCGTGGTCGCATGGAGGCATCGTTCAACAATCACGATCAAAATAAAAAAACGAATGGTGCATTATCGTTACGATTGCCATAGTGATGATTACCGTCACAGAATCAACAGCACTAATGAAATCATAACAGAATCTCAGAATAGAGTCGTGGGAAGATTTTCTTTCTTAAAAAATTGCAGGTAACTGGGACGAATTAAGGATATTTTCAGTTCCTTTACAGAAAACAGAACTAATATTAAGAGAAATATTACGAAATTATTGTTTTAATGTAAACATAAACAAATAATGGAACAACGCCTAAAATCTAATAATTTACTTTCATATCATTCATAGTATCATTAGTAACTGATATGTAGTAAAAAGTGTTATTTGACTTTGTTTATTAATACACTTCTTAGGTGGATTTTCTCAGTTATAGTTACTGTTTGCAATGTTTGAATTGATTTAGATATATATTTACTGTTTATTAGATATATTTACTAATGTAGATATTTTATGTACACCTATATAGGATAATGAAATTTGTCTTTAATTTAGACGATATTGTATGTATCTACTAAGTGTGCTAAGTGATAATTTTAATATAAAATTATGCGGCCGTATCTTATGTTTGTAAATAATATGATGACGTTGCCATCTAATTTTCTTCTACTTGGAAATACATTATAAAAGTAATAATTTTCCCTGATATTATCATTACTTGGCTTGATTTACTTTAAATGAATTCTTATTAAAAGAAGAAATAGCGAAACTAAAATCTCGCATAATCTTCACAATGAAAGTAAAACCTAACTCCAAGAAGAAAAAAGCCTTGTAATTCCACAGAATATATATTCATTGCTACAAGTTTCTTCTAACACTTAGAAATCATCACCTAAAATGTCTAAGCCATAGAGGAAACTAGCCGAAATGAATATCGCAATAATGACGCATATCATCGGAGATTATATCAGAACGACTCTGCGATTCTGATAGAATTACTCTCTGATTTCAACACGGAATATGCGCATTCCAAAGAGTAGATTAAAGATTTCTAGATTCCTGAACATTTCCTTTCGGTAAACGGCGATTTCTCTTTAAGTGTACCGTTGGTACGAGTATCGGTGATGATTCCTTTAATCAGTAGTACATCACCGAGTAAAAAAAATCAAGGAGTCTTTCTATTCCCATCATTCGTTAGGATCGACTCTAATCATCTATTACTTCTAAATCTGCGTCGTAGGAATTCATGCTCGGCTTAACTTGGCCATCCGCCCTTATGTTGGGGATTCTTAATCCGATAGCGTAAATTATACGAGAGTGAGGCAAATGAATGGAGGGTAGCGAATGAAAAGAAGCCCTCGACAAAGAAGCCCCGACGGAGGGGAAAATGACGCCTTCACTATTTTCACTCAAAGTTGTTTCTCCTCTGCATGGAGGAGGAAATTAGTTTGGTCATTTAAATTATCTGCAGTGAAGAATGTTGGTGGAATGAATGCAGTCGTAACTTGTGGAAGTCCACATTGCGATGAGAGGTTTGTCGAGAGAAAAAAACGCGGTCGGAAAATATGTAATGGCCTCTACCACTCCACAGTTTCATATGAATCTTTTTTGGGTTGATTCTAAACAACCCTCGTGGCGGATGCTTGAGTGATTAAAAAGAATTTTTCCGACAGAAATTCGAGAGAATGATCGATCTTCCGTGTTATTCCACACCTGGTTTTGAAATTAATTCTAACAGCTTCAAAAAGTCATCTCGGAGCGTAAATTTAATTATATTTTTATTATAGCGGTATTCTACTGTGATAAGTTATGTGGCAGAATGTGGCGAAAAGAGAAACATGAAAATATATGTTAAGTAGTAATGGCAATTCAATCGTATCATAAAGCTGTTCTAAGTCTACATTATGTTCAATTGCTGTGAATTCTTTTTCTGGAAAATTGTGCAATTATTTGGTAATAATTATTATGATTCTCCCAAAATGATTTATCATATTTGTTGAAAATATTTCGATAAATTTTAATAAATGCCCGATAAATCAACTTAGCCACATAATCTATCGTAAATAAATTATGTAAAAATAATGAAGCTTTTACGAAAGGTAGGTAAGAATGAGGTTTGTACATAGTACAGATTTGTTCATAAACAATAGAATATGAGAGATATCAACATAATAACAAAGATTTATAAATGTATATTTATCAGAGAACCGCAATCCTTAATATCATAAAATGGGAATTGACATTACCTTAAATTTCCATGGAGGAATCGTACCGGCGGAGACTGAATATTCTGCAATCGTTCTGTACTTTACTCGTTCGATTCCATGATCCTGAAATATAGAGGAAATAAACTATAGATAAGGTTTGGGTTTATATCAGAAAAGAATTATTGCAAGTGCTTTGAGATAAAAGACAGGTACCTTACTTTTAGCAAATTTTAGCGATTAATCAAAGCAAGGTACTGATAAAATGATGTAGTTGAGTAATCACAGCCAATACATAGGTGATACGAAAATAATGATGATATTAATGTATGTGTACGTATGAATCAGGTGTGCATCAGTAAAAGGCAAGTGAGCACTCAAATACATTCTTCACCAAATTACGTATGCATTGTTCAAAATATACGTATAATTTCTTTAAAAAAATTGATAAAATCGTCAACATGCATTCTTTTCGTTAAAAGTTAAAAAATATTAAAATTTATTCCATTATCTTATTTATCCTTATATGAAAAAATGAAAATGCAAATATGGTAACTATTTTAAGTAATGTTTTTAAGAACTGATACGTGTATTTTGTTAATATTTTAGCGTATTAACAAATTTATATATATATATATATATATATATATATTGATTCGGTGGCCTTGGTCCGTGGGAAGGAGGGCCTCGCTTAATGATGACGGTGGGAGCACTTGTGTGGGATACAGAAGTGGACGAAGAAAAGGAGAATTGCTCGCCTCGGATATTACTTTAAAGGGAACACTTCCTTGGAAATTCATCTTGGGCGAGAAAGAGTTAGCAGAACGCGAATTTTAAAGTGTTCGACGAAGTTTCTGCATGTTTATCAATGAAATAGCGTAGCATACGGCCTTCGGCAAAGTAAACACTTGGTAACAGCAATGAAAGATAGAATGCTATTGAGAAAAAAATTTGCAATATATTTTTCTTGGATAGCTGAAAGGAATGGACGGCTGGAAAGCATTTAGAAGTTTATCATAGTAGACTGACCATACGTTTCGTTTTTTCCGGGACAGTCTTGCTTTCCAACTTTTTATTCTTGCGTTATCATTAATTCGCTTTGGGTTCTGCCTACTATTTAAAGATGTAGAGTAAACTAGTGAAGTAATGATTGATTTACTCGATAGCGTGGGGAAAATGAAGCATAAAATCAACCAAATGGTTCGCTCGATGGGTAGGAGCGAGTGAAATCTAGGATAGATTCATTCAATTCTTCCTCGCGCTGGGGAGAGAGTGGAAAATTGAAACTATCGTCCGAATTATTCAACGGAATCAAACAATCTGATAATTTTCATTCGGTTGTTTCCACCTCTACACATTCTAACGAAACTAATGAAGAAATTCGTTAGTCGATTCCATATTCGTCAGCTAAAAAATTCATGGATGAAGGAAAAATCTAATGATTTGATCCGGACTTTCATTTGCTCCTCCCTATAGAATGATCCATGTGATTGATTAGATGTTTCACCAATTCCATTCTCCTTCACCCAATGGAGTAGCTGTTCACGATATCCTTTGGTGAGTCTTTTCCCTCCTATAGAGTACTTTTTACCATTATATACTCCATATTTTTGAAAAATGGACAGCTTCCAGAAGAAATCAAAATCAAACAATTTTCTGTAGAAACCTGTGGGAAATCATATTTCGGCTAGCAAAGATTCGGGCAGACGAATGTGATTCCTGAAGGAATTATCATCGTTAGCCGTGGTGTTACTGTACACATACACATCAATTACACTTTGAGTTTTAGCCTTGAACTTAGAATAAAGCAAAGCCAAGTCACCCATACATGCACCCCTTGTATCAGAATGAAAACACACTGATTAAAGGCCCGCCGAAGATGAAAAAGGAGTCGTTTAACGAAGCGAATGGAATATGCAGAGGGGAATCAAAGAGGAATGAAGGTAGTGCGATCACATGGTGATCATTAAGCGATAATGGAGAAGAGATAAATTTGAGCAAGGACTAGGCGAGGGAAAAGCAATTTGGAAAATGCATCCGCCGACGTGAGGGAAAAAAGAGAGGGGAAGGGAACCGAAAGCACGCACGCGTCTTCGGGCGAAGACGTTAAAGGGAAACAAAGGCTCTCACCCAATCGTGTTCCGTACCACTCCCACTGGAGAGGACCGCATGCGTTGAAAGGCCTATGGAGGGGAGAAAGTGATGCTACTGGAGAAGTTCGATAATTCGGACGCGCCAAACTATTTACTCTTTCACTGCCCAATTAGGCTTCTTACTTCCGCTATCGATCTAATGGAAACGGATGTGAAGAAGACGTTCCCAAAGGGGTGGCGCGTTTATGAATATTGAGCTTTTCTTTTGTGTCTGCGGTAGGGGAGGGGAAGCTTACTTTTCCATTGGAAGGACGCATCTTAGTGAGGAACGCAATGACTTACTTGAAGGTCATCCACTGGAGCAGGAGGTTTCTTTACAATTTCTACCTTTCCAACCCTTCGATAATGCAGTGGTTAGGGTTCTGGCATATCGACACACGGTCAAAAGGTCACGGGTTCGGGTCCCGGTTTTATCTCAATGTTTCCCTGGTTTTACACACACCCCTTCGTGCTTTCCTGCTGTGTGATATTTTCCCTAAGCAAAATGTAGGTTTTTAAATCAGAAAATTAGTTTTCTACTGTGATTTATTCTTGTTATCTCTTTCTTTCATGTGTTATTTGATGAAGGGTTAGATGTAAGGGACGACAGTTTAGTATCAATCCCGCCCAAATAAATAAGCTCTATTATTTTTGTTATCTTGAAGAAGGTTCTAATGCTTTATAGGGAGTGTGGTTTTACACGGAAAACTATTTCCAAAAAGAGAGTGAGGTGTAAGGACAGAGGGAAAAATAACAGGCATTAGGATTGGAGATTAGTGGTGAAATGAAAACAACTACGGAATCAACAAAGGCATTAAAGAGGCGCAGATGATCTGTATTTAATACACCGGGAAATTTTTATAGGATTTCATGAACGTAAACTTCACAATTATCATTTTGCGACCCCACTTTCTTTAAAGAAGTTTTCCATCGGGTTAATGAATTTCCCATATCCATCAAATAGAGTTTTCTGTAATGATTTCGTATATACTTCAATATAGATTTCATATGGTACAACGGTAAGGTAGGTTGGATGGGACACCTCATGAGACATGACTGCTTAATGTGCGGGATCACAGAGTAAAGGTAGAAGAAAGGTTCTGAATCAAATGAAGGAGCAAGGAAATAACACAGAAGTTTGGAAAATTTTCGGACAAAAACTGTCCACGGACGGCCTGATAGTTTATTCATAATAGAAAAACTATGTCGCGTTTGAGTAACAAAGCGTCCTCATTCAACTAGTTCAGTATGAAAAATGTACCAATCAGTCTAGCTACCCATAGTACAGAAATTTGGATACTGTAATTAGTTAAATGTCGTTATCAGAAGGAAAGTTTATATACTGTGTAATCAGTATCGATGATGGTTTTATAAAGCCGACACCGTGGCCTCGAAGGTACTACCAAGTAGAAGTTACTTTCCTTAGAGGGCGAAAAGAAAATCACAAGACTTGAGGGGCCATGTGAGAGCCTTGTGATATGAGGAAGGGGGTATGAAGCTCCACGAAAAATTTTGAGACAAAGTAGGAAGGGGTTTGTAATCTTAAAAATGCCGTGGCATCATTTAAGGATGGCCCGTAATCTTTGCTTAGTTGGCAGGTTTCCAGTCACCATTACACTGTTGTATTGCACTTACTGGCAAAATAACTTTAGTCATTTTCTATTTTCATACTTCTATTTTCTAAGACCCTGAAGCCCTTGATTTTTAGTTTAAATAAGAAAAAGTCTTTATTTATAAAATATCTTTGTCAGAATGACGGAAACTGTTTCTTTCTCGCAACACAGGAATATTTGAAAACAATCGATCAAATTTGTGTAAGCGTGCATGATATGAAGTTAACCTTATAAAGAATCAATACGAAACATTGTAATTTCAATGCATTTCTAATCGAATCTCGCAACTTCATGTCATAATCTGCAAGAAAGCAAAGTGGCAGAAAGTGGAAGAAAGCAAAGGTTGTAGCAGAAAGGCCGTGAAAGAAGAGTTCCATGAATACATTTTTACTTCGCAGGATTCTCCATTTATCCTTGACTTCTGCACACCTTTGAACTTTCTCTCTCACGATCCTCTCAACGAAAAATGAGTGCCACATCATATAATTTGAAATGAGAAATTTACTAAGCATTGTCAGTGATTCATACTTTTGAACCGTAAATGTTTCATAATCGAGTTTCCCTGAGGGAACACATGAATATGAGTTCATAACCTCGATGTTAGGATACATCAGCTTAAATATAGCAGATTCTAACAAGTTTGGTTTCCATTTCTCAACGCATCGTAGGAAAATGATCCACTTCACTAAATGTAATTTGAATATGGCCCCTGGAAGGTAGGCACGCCCGCGCGTCATATGTGTAATGTGGGTGGACGACATTACGGGGCGTGCCCGACTTAATTAATCTTTACATCATCATTATTCGATCGCTTAGATTCAATTATAACTTTCTCATATGTATTCTTTCCCTACTTATTT
Source organism: Pachydiplax longipennis (assembly GCA_036926295.1). NCBI lineage: Eukaryota > Metazoa > Arthropoda > Insecta > Odonata > Libellulidae > Pachydiplax > Pachydiplax longipennis. The sequence goes on from JAVFKF010000003.1 coordinate 4,250,731, forward strand.
CTCAAATTGAACGTATGATAGAAGAAATTGGGTTCGAAAACTACTTTCATCAGGCTTTTTCATACCCATATATCCGTTACAAAGATCTGCAGATTCAGCCTTCACCACCTGGAACCAATTTATTGACCGCTAAATGTTTAACAATGCGTAAGTGTTTAGGAAATAATTACGGTAACTTTACATCTGGACTCGAAATTTATCTATTTATGTCAAATATGATCACTTTTGATTTTCATTACTTCTTAGGAAAATTTTTACTGATTAATTAACTTCATAACTACTTTCAGTGTTTGTTTAGTCAGAGCTGGTCCGGAAATATAAGCGAATCGAGTATTAATTGATACCACCAATGCTTAAACAATATAGGTTTGAAACTTGTTCTAAGATCTTTTCCTAAGGTCAGTGGAATAGTCTCTCCTTTTAAAGGATTCAATTCTGTCGATTTATAAACATCATCAATGATAGCCTCCGATATCCATATTCTGTAATATTTCGTGAATTTTACCGATAATTTCATATCTAACTTAATGGCACGTAATTTTTTTCTTTTCGGAGATCTGCAAAGGGACAATGATCTGATTCAAACATTCAAACTTAGACGGTTAGAAGCAAAGGCACTCTGTTATTAGCTAGAAACAGCCATGAAAAGGAATGAAGCATACTAAACATGATAAGGAGTGAGCTAGTTTGCCAATTCTGAGACAGCCATAATTTTATCAATAGAAAAAAATTACGTGACGTAGCTCCACCATCAGCTATCAAAAGCCGCGGAGAAGGAATGAGGCAAATTAGGCATGATGAGGTATAAGACAACTTTCTAATTCTTACCTCACTTAGCCATAATGAAAACAGTCCACGTGAGTGCAGCACAATGGCCTTTTGTATAACAATTTCGCATTAAAAGATGTATGGTCTGGATGAATACCACAATTCAACATTACTCATACCAAGGTAACCTTTACATTATAACTTCCATGAGCAAGACAAGAAATAAATCAACGAAGGAGACATTTCGTCCAAAAATATTTGCACACGACGACATATATTTTTCGATTCCCTCACGGATCGATGGAAGCGTTTTACCCTCGCGGAAGACACGAAAATATCTTCTCATAGGAGTTTATTATAACGGAGAGACATGCGCGGGGAAACCGATCGGAACGACGGCATCGAAGTATGAAATTGGAGAGAGACTAAGATTACTCGCAGTTTCCATTTCCGAGGAAGTTTCGGCTTTCGCCAGCAATTACAAGGGAAGCGGGAATCCTGCATCTCTCATCCTTCAAATGTTCCAAATAAAAGAAGCCCTTTTACTGGGATGAGGAGGAGTCGATCCGAGAGGCGGACCGAACGCAAATGAAAAAATATATACACTGGCATTCCTTCCCCTCGTTAAGTCTTCCTCGGCGGGGACTTTTTTATTTTATATCGTCGCTGCCGGACGCTCCCAAGCAGCGCCCCGCCATCCGAATAAAAACGAAGAAAAATCGGGTATTTTAGCGCTTAAACACGGGGAAGGTTTATTTTTTAAAACAAAGAAAAAGGCGACCGGGAAAAGAGAAGAAATAAGTACGGCGAGACTACTTTAGCCACAATGGACGCAAAAGGAAGAGGTGGGCTCTGAGAAGGACGCACTCGCCCCATTAGCTGATGAGAATTCCAAAGCGCTTCCCTTAAATATATATATCCGAGGGAAATTGCGATTGGGGGTCCATTGGGGGATTAGAGCTTCTTTAAAGAGGATAACGCCACGGGCTGGATGTCACGCCGCCTTACCATCCAAATATTACGCGGTTTCTTTCCGGTTTACGACCAGGGCATCGAACCAGAATCGTACTGAAAGAGAACCGAAACTGAAATCAACTTGATTTTTGCCGGAGTAAAAACCGACCCCGAAATGAGAAAAATGAAATTCTCTAACCGAAACCGAAAACCATTATTTATTCCGTTTCCATCTTTGGTTATCAAGATACATTCTTACTAGTTTAATTGGAAGAAGGTGTACTAAACATGTATAGTTACTACATGAAAATACGACCAGGACTCCGGTAATGCTTTGGAATAATATTTCTAAAATTTTATTTGTATTTTTATCGTGCTTCACGCAGACACCGTGTCCATACGTCCATGTATTACTGTATTTAGTAAATGTATAGCATTAATAAACAACAATATTCTGATAAATCTTTTTCAGTTCGATAACTTTTCAGAACGCAGGGGGCTGGGGACTGTGCGAAGATGGGCTGTACGTAAAAAAAGGTTGGTGACCTCTAGTCTAATACATGAGGTATATATGTTCGGACATGGTACCACATTTAGTAAGTGGATCGGCTAAATTGAAAACAGGAATGAAAAACGTGCTTTTCTTTGCATTTTAACGTTATTGTTCGCCTACATGTCTTAAGACCATCAGCTCTTCCTGGTCATATATTCCTGGTCTGGTAGAACCACAATGTGAATTAAGGATATCCTGCCTCGTTAACCAAAAGAAAATTTCAGGATGTAAGAAAAGGTTCTTAAATTTGAAATTTGACATTTCAGTTTGGGATGTAAGTACCATTATTTATGTGTATATATGCACGAGCGTAAATTCATATAATTTATTATAATATTGTTAAGCTTCCCCGAATGATCGATTAGTCTATGATAAATGAGATCGAATCTTTAAAACGATTCCTCCTATTTTGTAGCCATAGCAGATTTTTGTGGACTTACAAGTCTTTTACGCACCTCATGTTCTGATGGGGAACTAAATGGTTCCAAAAATCAAAATCGCAGTTCCCTAAAACTGGGATACTTCTTCCATTTCTAAATTTCGGATGAAACTCTACGAATTATGACCAAAACCCGAATTTCTAAACGGTGTTGCAACGAACCAGGATACGTTTTTTCTGTCCCAATTCCTATACCGCAACGATTTGGTATATAAATAACAATCACGCATAACACACTAACATCCTGTTTCATAACACATTTTCCTATTTTGGCAAAATTATTTTGCTGTAGACATTTTGACACTTTCCCTTTAGTTTCCTGAATTAGACATACACCTTTTCTGGGAAATTTCAATTATATATAATATCTATTGGTCATCTTTCCCCATTTGAACCACTAAGGTTCTCACTCATTTTATATTTTCAAAACAAATACGCCCACTGTTACACATCACATCTTTTGTTTAATCAGTGAATGCATGCAGCGCTCTTTCCACCACACTGATTCATCAAATGGAGCGAAACAGATGCGAGGCATACTGGTTGAAGATGTTAATGAGCGATAAAACTGAATAAGTACGATGCAACGAGCAATTCCTTCTTCCAGAGTACGGAAACTTTCTTTCACAGAGGATATGTAGCGAGAATCCGTCGTCTATTTCCGGGTGATATTGCTGTGGATCTGTTTCCGTTTGCTCGGTTAATTCTCCCTTCCGAATGGACGAGAAAAAGATGGAAAGGACAGTGACATCTATTTTCAAAGAAAGAAATCGTATTCATCTTTCTTCTCCTCTGAATCGTTGAGCTTCAGACTGCGCAAGCAAAGTAAGGCAGGGGAAACAGTCTCAGGAGACGCCTAAGGACTGAGGGGCATATTGTTAACAACTGATACTATTGTGAACGTCTAAAACCAAAGCTGAGAAAGTAGATCCCTACATTACACAAAACAAAGATAGATTCATAGATAGATAGACCCTTTATTCGTGAGGTTAGGGTCATTTAGGTCTATCTTCCACCTAGTGTGTTGATTTATTATTTACAAAGACTAATTAAGTAAAGCAAGAGGGAAAGAATGAAAATAATGTAGGGAAAATTCTTAGCAAATAAAGAGTGACAAAGAAAAAACTCACCTCATGGGAAAACCCACAGAGAAGTGGATGAGAAATACCGGTGAAAACACACATAAATATACATAGGCAATAAACATTGTAAAAGTCATACTGCAAAAATATTTTAAAGTCAAATAGAATGGGAAAAACATCTAAAGTACGCAAGGAGAAATATAGAATACAGAAAGAATCATGTTGCACGAGATAAAACTTCATTCATAGCTTTGCTACGTCATGCACATCATTGTATATAGGTTACATATAACGTTTTCTGGTACATAGCAAATAAAGCTGTGACGTGATTAGCAACATTATTTTGCAACAATAATCTGCGAGCAGATAATTGAGTTGTTAATTCAGGTAACAATAAAAGAGTAAGCAAATGCTTCTTTCGGAAGACCGCATAATTTCCTTGTCGATAAATATTCGTGTTACAGAGTATATGCTAAAGATTGTCTAATAGGGATCACTTAGTATTGTATGACTATTTCATTAATCTAGTACATACACGTATACTATAAATGATAATAAAATGTAAGTAAGAACATTTACTCTTAGATAATGTAATGGATACTCGCAAGTGGTATAAATGTAGAAACGGTTATGACTAAAAAGGAGGTTAAGGGGCCAAACTGACTTCAGTTCTACTTCGGCAAGTTTTCAAATAAATGAATGAGAACGGATGAAGAACGAGAGCGAAAAGATCGAAGGAAACATCAGTCGAAAAGGAGGCGAAAGAGCAAAAGTGTAGAACAAAAGTGAAAATGAGGAGACGAAGGAAAAAGGGCAAATTGAAAAATGGCGATAAACGAACAAAGGGATGGGCGAAAATTAGTGTGCGTGGCGTAAAGAGCGAATGGATTGAGTCATTAGGGAAGAGGCGGTAATGAGGCTGCGAAATGGCGGAGGACATTAAAGAGGGATTGATTGAAGGAGGGAATGTCCAAAGGGTCAATCCACTCTCTAATCCTAACCCCCTTTTGCAATGCTCTTTACAATTATTACACTAACAGAATCTAATTTAATTAGTATTAAAGTTGCAAAAGGAATGTTACTTTTGCGAATGAAAATGCTGTGAACTAAATCTGCTGTTTCAATTATATCCTCAGTTTATAGTGTCAAAATAATAAAAATAAAATGACATCAGTGTGTAAAGATTTAGTGGAAACAGGGATTATCCTTCCTGAAAGTGATATGAGTTCGATTTTTTTATTTCTGATAATCCAAGAGTTTTCAGATGTGAGCTTTAACGTGCGAAATTAAAAATACTTTCCATTCACACCCATAAAAATCTTTTAAAAGATGTTCAGATTATTAAATCAATTATCATAAACATAAGGAAAGCTCTCCATCGCATAGGCTGGCTTCGACGTATTCAATTGCAATGCATGTTTTGTTTAAATTAGTTAACAGTTTTAGTACAGAATACCTGATTCTCTGCTTTTTGGGATATTTTAACCGACGACTCGTTTGATATATGGTCTGAGGTAGCCACAAACAGCTATCATTTTCAAAATACCACCTTATTATATTTAGATATAAGAATAAAAATATTTTATAAAATTTACCTTAGCAACAGTCTTACAACTGACGGTGATGCTACTGATACTGCTGTTGTATGCGTCCTGAATAATGAAATCAAGACTAATCACCTGTTATTAGATACGATGAAAAATGCTTAAGTTGTATAATTTAACCTTTTTGGACTATTAACATTCATATAGCAATAGATTGATGAAGAAGGAAATAGCAAATGACCTCACCTCCCATCTTGTAATGCTTCCTCATCACCTCTGCAAAGCATTTCAATGGGCAAAGACAATGTGTTAAGGTAATGCACTGTACTATTATGACACGAGTAGGGTAGCTGCAATGCGTAGGTATAAGGCTAGATTTTCATTACATCTATTCCTTGCTATCCTCATCAGCAACTATAACTTGAGTAAATTTCAGAAATTCGAGTATAAATTTGTCGAATTCTTTCACACGAAGTATAAATAATTCAGGAAAATTTTCGCGGGGAAACTACATCCTGTTTAATAATTATGCAAAATTACTAAACTGTAGGAATACACGACTAGTTTCGATGCTTAATTATTGAGTTCAAGTGAAGAAGCGTCCAGAAACAACCATTTTTAATAGCGAGTAAGAAAGAGTGTGGTTTGTTCTTACAGTGTTGTATTTTTTACGGTTTTTAAACAGAATATTGTTTCATAGAAATTATTCCTAATTTATTTATTCTTCCCTTGCAAAACTTGAATCCTCATGCAGCCTTTAGGCTGTTGGTATTACGGACAGGAATGATGTCAGATCCAATAGACGATATCATAATGTAATAAATAAATCCTAACTTAGATTTGAATTGCTGTTAATAATCCAATAAATACGTAAACTACGTGAGATTTGTATTTATTTGAAATTGTATTTGTTCTTGAAATTTAGGCTAATTAAAAGTAACTAGACTATTAGACTAATAAATATTCTACGTTTAATAATTTAAGAATGAAATAAACTATAGTAGACGCATAATATGCATTCTTAGACCATACTTGTTTCTAAAAAGTTCTTCGAAATAAATATACCAATGACAACTTAAACAGAAAACCTATTTTTAGTATGACTTGATATTAATAGTTTTGTATTCACACCTTCTTACATCGCCCTTTAAGCTTAGAAAATATCAGCATTATCTCCTTCCACAAACATGAACACAAATAACATCTTTTCGCCCATCCAAGTCAAGGACTCAATTTCTCTATCTTAAAACATACGCCCGTCCTTCATACGGTTCAAGGGCGCCCCGCGGAAGGATGCAAATCGACGTCTTTTATGGAATGCGAATATTTGAAAAGGAGAGGCTTGTGACGGTCCAGGGGAGATTTTTGGGAAGTTCCAGGTGAGGAGACAGGTGAGGGGAGGGAGCGAACTGTATTGATTAGCAAGCAATGCGCACTGCCCCCTTGGAAACCCCAGGCTACGAGGTGTCGCGTGCGTCTACTTTAACGCGCCTCAACTCGCATTTCAACGCATTTGCATATTTTTTTAATCACTTTTATGAAGCAGGCAAAATAGGCGGACTTTTGGAGCGTTAATACATACGAGAATCTATCGCATTTCTCGCGAAAATCTCGGTTTAAGATACTCTCTTTCCCACTCTTTTGCGTTGACTATTCTTCTTCCATTTTCACATTTACATACTAACCCTAAAATCCGCCAAAGAAGTGTGGCAGGGGTGTTAAAATATTATCTCTATCTGGCTCTAACTGTTATTAGATTCTCTAATGCTGAAAGGAATAAATAAGTAACAAGGAATAAAGGAACCAACAAGTACGATGCAACGGACAATAAAGAATGAAGTAGCTATCCGTCCTGTCTATTGTTTCCTTGTAACGCTTTTCCGTTTTTATCAGAGATTGCCAACGTTATTAGCTGGAGTAACAAAATCAAGTATTTCGTTGTCGAGATCTTTACTGATCAATTTGTCGAATAACTTCCATTTGTTTAAAAGTCTACCAAGCTTAGCAAAGTTACCATATCTTGATGTACTCTATGTCTTAATTAGGATTTTGATATGGAAATATGTATGTTTCAGTTACTTTCGCTTTACTCTTGCTCAAACCTGTGATAGCATAAAAGCTACCGTGAGAAAATGTTATCTCACTCCTCATTTTACCTCGTGTACCTAAATACTCATTTTAGGTGCATTCCATTAGGAGAGACAAACCAATGCAATTATTCAGCATCACTCATACCTCTGTATATGATTGAGATTAATATTTTTATGTCCTCTCTTTATTGTACTTATTTGATGTATCCTTCTGCAATGGAAAAGAGCGTTTTTTTGCCCGTTTGATAAATATAATCTAATCTTAACTTTTTAAACCACTACACTAACGGAACAGATGGAGCAGATGTTCAGTAATAGGTATAATTATTTACTGAAATAATAATTGTTCAAAATGCTCGTAGAGTAAATAATTTGTTTTCAGAAAATAAATGCCAGCTATGGGACACGACTTCCTAATGCCAAATGATGCTCTATATTATCAACACTCACATTAATTGTTAATTGTTTCATTTTTATAATATATAAGCCTTTATTATTTACTTAGTTGTACATTTACTCCATTCGAGATTTTAAATCAAATAAATTTCTCGTAACTCATCTATGTAGCTTGATTTATGCTGCAGATTATAATTTTGCCTGCGGATTTGACCGCATAGTCCATAGCTAGATCATCAATTTTAGAATGCGTATATGAAATTTAGTTCCATGTAAAATTTATTAAGCCTATTTTCAGCTGAGATTTGAGAATGATATTTCAGGAGGGCGAGACATTCTAGAGGAAAACAAATTCGATCTGCGAATAAATAATGTTGGCGCAAGGACAGCACTTGTGGGGAGGGAAGATGTTCCATTAGCGGTGGAAACAAGAGGGACTCGGAAGAGGATGTTTGAAATATTGGAGTGGGCGGTCCGCGTGGGGAAATGTTACGGCTGAATAAATAAAGGACCTTTCCTCCTTATTTTTAAACGAACGCTCGCTCGGGTAATTTTTCCCACCACCCACACACCCTTATTTGCATCGATCCGAGATCATTGCAAAATTGCGGATTAAAATGTTAGAGTGCATCTTGCGCCATTAAGTACACAGTTAGTGTGGCTCTAAAATTTCCATATTTATATACGGTTTTATTTTTCTTGGATATAGTAAGGCAGATACTCTCAATCAGTAGTACGCTGGAGATACTAGGTAAAGGATTAACAAGTAGGTGAATAATAAGTTTAGGATATTAATTCGGTTAAAAGATTACCGGTAATCAAATTACAAAATTCACGCGATAGACGATGTGAAATAATTTATACCAGAAAATATGGGTCATACTATAGAATAAGAACACAAAATTTTTACTTTCCTTTTACTGTTAGTGGTACGTGCCTAATAATTTGTTCAGAACCCTTATCGTAATGATCATTGCGTTAGTCTTCCTGTTTTTCGGGTTTGATCCGATCTTGGGTATGGCTGTTTATGTCCTATTAAAAGTTAATACTAAAATGCATTTGTAAGACTATAGGCATCTTATCAGAAGCGTTTCACCCGAATACGTTTCATCACGTATATCATCATACGATTTCACAAAACGGTTAGCCCAATAATAGTTCACTTACGGAAATTAACACCGGTAGACATTATTCACCAATTTTCACCCGAGTGAATTTGCTCTGGAGATGTTTTACTCGAGGGATTTTTCACTAAATGGATTCCTTTTCAAAAGATATATATCTACCAAATGGTTTACAATAACCCTTTCCGAAAGCTGAGCGATTTTTTGAAATGCCACTTGAAAAAAAAGATAGCATCTTGGTGAGATAAAACCTTCATAAAATTTCTCTTAGGTTACTATTAATTACTGACATATTTATTAACATAAGACAAAAAGAAACAAGACTTTGGGCGAACCATCTCATAGTGAGACGTATTAGATGAAAATTCCGGAAAACTTGAAGTTCGATAATGCCATGGTAATAATAAAATGAAATGTATTGTTTTACGCGGCTCTTTTTATTTCACCAGACCTATATTACCGCTTTGTTTCCAACAGCAAAAGTTGCCATTTCCGCCGACATTATGAGTAAGTACAAGTAAAATACAAGTCGCAATTGGTCTCATCCATGAGCACGATGCAACGATGAAGCAATGAGTTCCAAAGTGCTAATTCCATTGATCTATTTCATTGCTATACAAAGCAAAGAAAGACTGCTTTCGAAGATTTAAAAGATGTATCAGTGTTTACAACCCTGGTTTACTTCATACATTCTAAAGTAAATTTTAAGTTTATCAACGTCTTTCATAGCTTATGAAACAGTTTAATAATGTACGTGTATAGTCATCGTATGATCTTCTGTATCTTGTAATGTTTAGCTTTTGTATCATGATTAATTATGCTATGGAAAGACGCTTAGAATCCTTTCGAAAGATAACAAGGGGTATAAACGGTTGTAGAAAAGAAGACAGTCGATCCGCATGTATTTCACTATTCCTTACGATAGACGAGAATTGGAGACATAATGCTTTGGAACCAGTTCGATTGAATGCACCTTGCGTTCGTCGTTTGCTAGAAATTGAATCGCCAGGGGTCTCTGATCGGTCGTTGGGCGTCTGTAAGGCGCATGCGCTATCCACTCTGCGATCCTATACACCAAAGGGTCGACAAGAGGCAAGTACTTACACTGAAAGTGCTATGCGGGACGGATCTAAGAGGCACGCACCTCACCTTCCTAAATTCATGCACCGTCTAATTAGAAAGGAATGCTTGAAGAAAGTTTTAATGGCACGCAGATATTTCACACCTTCCATGCTCTCAGTAGTAAAGGTCATATCGTGAAGTACCCCGACGTGTAATGCACGGATTCGCGAAACATGTAAACACCTTTCAAAAGCAGCACCTTGGCATAATCGAGAATTCACAAAAAATGTACGAAGACTTCCAAAAAGTACGGAAAAACGGAAAGGGTAAAAAGTTTTTCCGAAAGATTGTTGATAACCTATGGTGATGATGATAACCCATAGTTAAGTTGATAACCTATGGTTTAAATTGATAACTACTCAAGGTAGGCAACTAAGGAGCCAAACTTTGAGTGTTATTCCATTTTTTCAATAAAAGAAGTTGTGTCGGAATTGGTTGAACATAAATTATAAGTACTTCGAGAAAACCTAAAACATGATATTCTTCGATTCCTCTGATTCGGAGTAAGAATTCTATTTCTTTCTGTTTACTTTTTCCTATTATTATTCACAGTCCATTGCGGAAATGCTATACGCTGTCATACTTAGCGTTTTATATAACTTTGTAATGGGTTTTATGGTGCAAACCTCAACAGCCTATTGAAGAGAATGGTACACACATGTACTAAATCTTGAGACATTGAAGTATTCTGCGGTACAATTAATGGGAAAACATTCTTTGGGGGTTGGTGATCATGCTATACTGCGTTTGGGATTATTTTAATCAATCCATTTCATTAAACACATAAGTAAATGAGCAATCTATTTTTCTAATCTGTAAAAGTATACATTGAGAAATATTAGTTTACGAATCTTCTATTGCTAAAGTCTATTCACCTTATTTGCCCGCGGTCCCTTCTGAATATTCTGAGTATATTTTTATTATACATCAGCAAAGGACGTACAATGATTCGTCATAAATAATTATGTACAAACTCAAATTACCTACATCAATATCCTGTATACAATACATTTTGTATTGTATATTACGATACTTTAGAATACACTCCACAATAATATAGCAAAATGAACAAAATACAACTTCAATAAGCAAATGTTAGAGAGGTAGCGTTATATCTACTAAGTCTTCCAAGGAGTAACTGTTTATTTATAAATGAATATGTACAGCAGGAAAAAAGCCTAAGTTCTGATGCTCTTTTTCCCGATATGAAGACGTGACGCCTCTCGATTCATCGTAACAATTCTAAAGGGAAATGGAGAGTCGATGGAGAGCAAACATGACGTGGAATTGGCCGCGCGTGGTGAGCGGGAATGCAATTGAGGAAAAAACAAACAATTTGAAGTTGAGAGTTTAGGAGGAGAGCAACTTAATCGGTGGAAATTGCGTCTGTTTCCATTGGGAGCGCCAATATTGGTCATTCCATTAAAGAGATCGAATGTCTCAGTGGCACTCAAAAAGTCAACGGCGAAGAGAGAGGAATAATGAGGGCGAGGGTCGAAGGCCAATCTACGTCCGGCCACCCACGCCGCTCCTTCCCATTCATTGAAACAACCCCTAATTTCCTCCAAATAATTACCGTCGGGACGAGAAAAGCAATTCGAATAATGAGACGGAGACAAATCTGGAGCAATGAGATGTCTTCAAGATGAGCAACTTCCTTACGCACGTCTTAAACATAAAAAAGGCTTTCCGAGAGGGCGCGTTTCCGAAAAGACCCTATTCTTCTGATGTTTACAGAAGTGGATTCAACATGAAAAATTCAGTCTGCCCTACACTATTCCGTCTTAGTATGCTCTCTTTATTTTGTAGCATTGGAAGATCTAGCATTGTCCAATCTCTCTACTTATCTCCTCTTACTTGAGTAGGAACTTGTGTGTTTCGTCTTTAGTTAGCATTTAGAAACTCTGAAAACGCATTAATCATAACATACTGTACGCACACGACTATGTTAATTATTGACTTTCACGGACTATTAATCCAAGGTAAGTGTATATGTATCTCTTTTTTCATTGCAGCTTCACGTTTTGAGATTCCTCTCTAAACATCTTGTTTATTACTTCTTGACTATTTCCACTACTAATTGATTCTCGGTTAAAACCACTCTCAATTATCAGTCCAAAGACTTTTGCCAATGTCTTCTCTTCTGTCTTTTTCTCAGCATACTGCAATTTTCAAGTATAATTTGTTCTCCTATTTCGCATTACGACATCTCGCGAAAGATATAAAGGCAAACGCAAAGTTCATAGAAAACAACCTTCGAGAAAACCCTCAGACTATGTGTAGCCAACCTCCGACTTGCTTGGGGTGTAAGCATCAAGACATCACATTTTTTCATTTTTTTAACTCGTGTAACGTTATAAGAAAAATTGTATATGTCGGATATAGAATCGAAAATGATGTCACTACGGTGAAACAAGACGAGTTGCTGGATTTGATCGAGAATTAGAACGACAGGTTTATCATCAACTTAATCGAATGAATTAAGAGGAAAGAAGATATAAATTGGATCAATCGAAGCAGGTTATTTGGGGAAGAAAAGGCAAGGAAACGGGAAATTAGTGAATTGTAGAAGAAGAAAAAATCAAGGGTAACTAAAAAGGTAGTCTAGGAGATTGAATGATTAATATAAAATTTTTCTAGAGCTAATTCTCGCTCAATTTGGTTTGCTTTGATTCTCATTCCATCAGGAATTTTCCCAAAGGGAGAGGAAAATTATATTTCATTTTCATACTATACTTTGGCCAACACCGTGAAGAAACGACGTAAATCTTATGGCACCGTGTATTCCTTACGAGAGAATAGCGTACGATGTTCTTACTGTTCTAGCAGAAATCAATTTTAGTCTACGCTGAATACCTTCATAATCAATAATCGCCAACTTTTTTTTTCTATGCAAAAGTCGCAGCAGCTCGCGCCATTTCTCTGTAAGTAATACATGGAGCCACAAAATTTAACCGGTCTCTTTTTACCGTTGGACGAAGTGTAGTATAAAAATGAAGTAAAAATTCATGTGTTGGACGAAGTATACATTTCGATTATCTCGACCTTGGGTGCGGATAGATTTTTAAGTGAAATGATAAAAACCATTCATGGGGGTGATTTCACTTTTTCCCACCAAAATCTGTAATCTGTAGAGCACTAAACATACTTAATCATTTCCCTATCTTTCATATTTAAGGGTGCGGAAACTTTTTCGACTCTCCCGACCACAAGGAATGAAAAATCCCCCTATCTGACGGCGGGAGATTCAATCGAGTGCAAAGATGAGCACAGGACAGCGTATCGAATGTCCCTTCTGGAAGCGTGATTCACCAACGAATTCCCATGTCTTCTTCCCCCCCAGCGTGGGAATAAATAGAGGGGGCAATAGGAGCTTCCGGTTCTGCATCCCCTTCACGCAGCTAGGAAGAGGGGTCATGTATGGGAAGATATATACGTGTGTCTCCTCCTCTATTATATATGTACATGTGGGTTTTTACGAGGATACATGTATAACATTATAGTGGACGAAGAAAGTAAACAATTCTTATGGGAAATGTCTACGCAACTGCAGTACCAAATTCTTCACAGATATAAACCATAATTTTTTCAAAAATTAAAAATTTAATCGCTAAATAAGCTACTTAGAATACTTCTCTGAATTGATATTTATAAATTTATCAACGTAAAACTACATAAAACTCATAAATCCTTCTTTTTTCATATTCATATAATGGAAGTATGATTTAAAAAAATTTCAATCACGAAAGTAGAAATACAACGGAAACTTTATTTACGAAATAATTTTATTCGAAATGATAACAATATTAAAAAGGAGATAATAACAAGGCAAATTTCAGTCCTGAGAAACCATATCAATTCAATACAATATTCAAGGATGTTAAAGAAACTGAATCCTCTTAATAAAAAAATCCTAACATTCAGGAGGGAAAACAGATCCCTTTCTGAAGTCACAGTTGTCTCTTCCGAAATATAGAAAGACTGCAATAAATTAGTCTTTCTCAGTCAGACAGACATACCCGATTTTCCAACATGATATTAAAATATTTCATTAGATTCAATGATCATGCATTTAGAATATATCTCGAAATCCCAACTACCTCTTCTTGACTTTATTATTTGTTTAACCTTCTGACTTTACTTTCTGTGTAATAAACAAAATCATGTTTCCAATCTCATTTTATTTCCTCCATTTGGTATCTATGAATTATTTATTTCTCTACTTGCAAAATAGAGAATTGTTCACAGAAAATAGCTGTAATATAGTTTAGTTACAAAGACGCTCTAGTCAGTCCCAAAGATATAGCCTATGGTAGTGTTACCGAAGAACATTTATGCGTCGCCTTGCCTTCCGCTCTATGAATAATATGATTAATTTCTAAATTATCGAGAGATTAATATTATTCTATCTCTCATTTTCTTTCTATTATTTCTCCACTTGACTCTGGAAACATACACACTAGTCACTAACTTGCCTCCTTAAGAATTAATTGAAGACTTAATTCACTAATGCGCCCTTGGTGAGGGTGCATTGCGAAACAATAAACGTTGAGAAAAAGTCAAATTTGATTTAGGCAATGGATCCTCATTGTCTTGGAAAGTATCTTGATAAACAAAACAACAATAAGAGAAATATTGAACTACTACAATTCTTAATATGTTATGTTAGATGTATGGATTAGGAGAAATCACCTACAATCCGTCTTTGAAACCAGTTACGAATTTCCTCAAGAAATCCATCCACACATCTGACCGATGGCTAGTAAAACCTTTCCTCGTTCACATTAATTGTCCACCAGGGAGCGCCATTAGAATGAGGAAACAAACGGTCAAATGGGAGGAAAACGGGAGTCAGCAGAAAAGCATGGCGCCATCCTTGGTTTGTCTTTTCCCACGCCAGCTCGGGGCCCCCACTCCTACGGGGCCCAATTACCCAATCGGCCGCAATTAACAATCAGCGAGGATTGAGTGTGGAGGGGGTGCATTGCATGAGGGTTGCAAGTGGAGTGGAAGAAGACGATGGTGAGAAAAAGAAGGGAAATGAATGAGTGGACGTTAGATGGAAGCTCAACGAGGTGATCGATACAAACGCCCATTTACTTCTCAAATTGTCACCAAATCAATCCTGAGATGTAGCAAAGAAGTCACGAAGCTCCAAAAAAGCTATTCGAAATAAGTTAAAAACCCTGTACGAAAATTTCGCCCAACTTAATTGAAAGTAATTGATTAATGCACGAAGGTAAATTTTAAGGTAAGCCATACTACAATTACTTCATTAATGTAGATGATTGGTAATAAAATATCGGAGTTGAATAAATAACATTTTTTGGTTCTGTTCGGATACAAGAATTGTTTTTCGGTTCGGGATCAGTTTTCGCTAAGGCAAAAAATAGAAGTTTTTAAGGCAAAATTTAAATAAAAATTACATATTTTCCTATGAAGAATACGGTGAAAAAACTGTATGAAACGTAAAAATGACAAAAACTTATTAGAAACTTAATAATCTATAAAAATTAAATGAAAATTAAAATATATCATTTTTCCAAAGAAAACGGTGAGAAAAACTGCAATGAACATGAAAATGATAGAGAAATATTTGAGCATAAGAGCAATCGTAATGAAATTGTGGCAAAATATACGACCATCTTACCCATTTATCGATTGGTGTTTACACCCCCTGCCACACGCCAAAAGGCGGCTTGCAGGGTATTCATGTAGATGTAGATGTAGATGTATATTTAAATGTTAAAAACAATGAAATGATACTGATTCTTAAATATGTGGAACTCAAGATGATCTTAGAAACGGCTTTTTGAGGAAAACGTTTCGGGTTGACCAGCCCAAGCAAATACTACAGACACTATAAAACCCGACTTCTTTTTCAACCAAAGAAACGCGTACTTCCTTGAGCCCATTCGTTATGTGAAATCGTCATCGTCAATATGTCTCCGATAGAATGACAGCATAAGCTATGAATTCCAAAAAAGTCTCGGCCAATCGAAAGGGACAGAATTAACGTGCCGTGACGTCCTAGACGACCTCTGATATAGAAATTTCCCGTCGTCCGTTATTGAAGTGAGGGTGAAAGGGAAAACGGTGGAAGGGAAAAAATGGGGATGTGGGTAAGAGACGAATTAGGAAGCGTTATTATGTCAGCACCAAGATTGATATTGCCCAAATTTATGCCGCTTTTTAAACAACCATAATTCGTAATGGCTATAGTGATGTAAAGCTTGGTAAATTTAAAGATGAGGAGATAAAATAACACGGACAGCTATTGCATTTTTCGACTGAAATGTTGAAATCTCTTGAATAATTTCCAAAGAAAGCCAAGCTCGATTCTAAGGTACTATTATTTAATCACTTTCTGGGGGTAGTACAACCATATGTTCAATTTTTAGCAAAAAATTTTCAATTGCCGTATTTTATATTTTTACAATATACAACATAATTTAGATTATTAAAAACGATTGTTTGATTGCCATAGATTCCATTTTTACAATTTCGTCGCTATACCAAGCACCGTTTAAACAATCTTTTGTTTCAAGTCAGCATTTCAAGCGATGTTTCTAACTCTCTATATCATGTTACATAGTACCTCAATCATCCTCTACGTGTATGTAGTAAGACATGTTTGACTTTTTTAAGTTTCTTTTCATACGTTTAATTGTTTATGAATCAACATAGCGTTATGTTTTGATGACGAAGGCTTTCAATTCATGTACAATATATTTATGTGCTGTATCTCCGGTTTTTTTATTTACATGAAATCAAGTGATGGATTCCTGTATGCACATCAATGTTGAGAGAATGGAATGAAAAAATAAAATGCTTGAAGCGGAGGAAACTCACGAGGAAAAAACTGCAAGAGTTGCAAAATGTATAAAAGAAAAAATTACTCACCAATGTTGCAAAAAACAAGGAAATAGGGTTTACAATAGTGTAGATAGATGACAAAAGAATAAAAACGTGTGTGAAACTGTAATGGGTCCGAAGAATAAACTCCATTTCATTCAGCACACATTCGCATGTCAAATTCCTCAAATAAATTACAACGAAAAATAAATACGAAGGTACATATTTTTAAGGTTAAAAGGATATTTTAATGCCCAATGTAATGCTTCATCCATTATTATTAATTTAGCGATAATTAAATCGAAGGCTTAAAATTTTATTCGAGAAGGAGTATAGCAAATCAGGAAATACGAATTGGTTTTTAGGGAGCAAAAGAACTGTGATATACAGCTATCTTGAGAGACAGACTCCGAGAAAAGAGGTTGAGTGAAAAGGGTCCAATTTACGGAATAAGAAGAAGAAATTAGAACATTAGTTATCACTATCCACCACTTACATCGTGGACACACTTAGTAAAGTGGCTGGTCGTAAAGAGTCGAATTTATGGAATAGAAGTAAGAAATTAGAACTTAGCGATAGTTTTCCCTAACCACCACTTATATCCAGGTCATCGAACTGTAATATTTTTCGTTCGGTTTTCTTTCCGATTCATCGAAACCCAAATTTCAGTTCAAGTCCGGTTCCGCTCTTTTTATCAACATTGAACCGATTCGAACAAATTTTTCCCAATCCGATCACTGAAACCTTTTCTCTCTCTTAAACTGTTTCATTATTTCTTCCTTTCTTCGTTCATTACAATACATTAAATTTTAGCGTAAAATTTAATAATTACTTTGTTGCAATTTATAGTTACAAATGCTTTGAAAATCTTCCTACAATTACATTATTTACTAAGCAATTATTATCAAATTAATTAATTATTAAAATGGATTAATTACTTATTATTTAATTATCGCAGTGAAATTATGAAAATAAGGGTTTTTTTCTAGTTCCTACAATTACGTGTAACTAATATATGCTTTGTTAGGAACCATAAATTGGTTTCAGGTTTCGGTTTTTGGTTTGGTTTTGGTATGATGCTCTACTTATAAATAAAGAATGTTATGTTATTCTATTACGGGATTGTAGAATAACGCTATTTTTTACTTACGTATTTTGTACGTTTGTGCGATAAATCCCTCGCCATGAGGAGAAAACAATCAGAAATAAAAAGAATCGCAAAATTGGAGGTTTGACAAAGAAATGCAATTATGTACGTAAAAAAAGGCCGTCTATTTTTAGGGACGTATCAAAAGATAGATCCAAGATAGTAATAAGACGGGATATTGGAAGGGTCCCCTTGTGCAGACCACCAAATAAAACCCACACGCCCCCACAGAGTGACAGAATAAATCTCTTCAATCCCCTCGACCAATAAAAAAACCAGCACAGCTCCTCCACAAATCCTCAAAGCAGGCATCCGGACTCTCTTGTCTACCTTTTTCCCGTACGTACCACCACATATATATATGGGGACGAGTGCTAAGGACTGCAGACGATAAAACAACTCCCCCACTCGGCGAATGACCCCTTCCGAAAAAATTAATCGCCGGAAAATGATGTATCGCCCAAATTCATTATCAACGTGCTCTGCTTCATAATCTCGGACTATCGAAAGGGGTCTTCCTTAGTCAAAGGGTTGTTTACACGGGAAATGTTTATAACAGAGATACGAACCTTTATTTGAATAACAAAATAAATCTCGTAATGCCACAGAAAATTGACAAATTGTTTAGTGGGTTATGAAAGCATTAACGTTCATAGGTGAGTTAAAATTCATCGTTGCATATAATAATGTAATAAATATATAAATATAATGTTACACTTTATTAGAATGAAAAACGAAGATGGCATCTAATAAGGATAGGTAATTTCGGTTAACACTTTAGAATTTAAAATTTTCGGTTCTGTTTTCTTAATCGTTCCCACACTTCTTTCATATGATCCAAGTTTCACCGCTGCATGTTTCACAGTTCCATTTGCTATTTTCTTACTTCTAAATATATCATTTATAAGTTCTAAGCACGTTTTAGCCTGGAGGCACAATATTCCTCCTTGCACATCCTCCTTAAATATCTACATCTATTCATCCATAAATGCTTATGCATGGATATTTTTACAGACTAAACTTTCTTTCATTCATTAATATTTGTAAATATTATATATTAAACGACACAAAAGGATGCGTGGAATAGAGGTCTACATAGACCTAATTTCGCCAAAATGGTCTATCTACAGTTCCATTCCTTTTCTCCTTTAATTAATTACAAATTTAATTTTAAAAATAAAGCAAAATACAATACATAAAATTTAGAAAATATATTTTCAAATACTTGCATAATTACATCAATAATGAATTAGAAGTAAAAAATTTCACGCTAAGTTAGATTTAAAAAATCTTCACAGCAAATATATGAATCCAAAGCGAAAATTTAAAAAGTCCTGCGGATATTTTACAACGTATCAAAATAGCCGTCTGATCTAAAAGGTGGTAATATTAGAACGTTTTGGTGAATATTTTTGCTAGAAATATCCTTGAGAGATTTTCGATCGTAAACCCCACTTCGTAATCGTTACTTAGCTATCGGATACTTCTTCATCTCCCTCCATTGACACCGCATTATGCAGAAGGTATATTAAATTCCAATGCATTTGATGCTCCCGAAGGAAATCTCCGCAAGAAAAGAGATGTCTGGCAAATCTTTCGAGAAAATAAAGTGTTACTTTGGAAGAATTGGGGTTTCTGAAGTCGCGCACGTAGCCAAACAACCGGACACGAATTTGTGGCCAATGGAAATGGGGAAAATATGACACGGGGTGCTCTTTGAGACGTGAAAAAGAAATTGCTCTCACACACGACTCATATAACTCGTGTGAGAGACCCGACATTTCACTTTCTTAAATCACTTCTGCTTTCAACAT
Source organism: Pachydiplax longipennis (assembly GCA_036926295.1). Classification (NCBI taxonomy): domain Eukaryota; kingdom Metazoa; phylum Arthropoda; class Insecta; order Odonata; family Libellulidae; genus Pachydiplax; species Pachydiplax longipennis. Next base: position 4,270,619 of record JAVFKF010000003.1, read on the forward strand.
CTCTACGAAGTGGGCGAACAGATAATTTCTCCACGAGACGAAGATAGCCCTGAAAATAAGGAATTTTAAGAAACATGCCGCTTTTGCAAAGTGTTTCGAATGACAGCTTGCGCAACCACACAAATAGCTGGGTGCAAACAGATTTCTGTTTACTACAATTTTCGCCTAATCCTACCATTAAAATTTCCGTAATAATTACTCCTAACTTAAAAGTATTAATTAATTGCACCAATCACGTCAAAGTTGCCCACGCCAGGAGAAAAGCTCAATTTTTATTCACGAAATTGACATTCAAAAATTTTATGCTGAAAATAACTCTTCACTTTTCATTCGCGTCTTTATTTGTATCTTGACCCCACCCACTTTATCCACATTGTACATAACATTCATCGTAACATGAATCGAGCAGAAAATCAAACCGGACTAACAACATAAATGAAAAAAAACTTTTCCAGCAGTGAAAACCGAACCAGAACCAAAAAATTACGATCCTTGGACCTGAATGGAAACCAAAAACTGTTATTTTTCCTTTCCGATTATTCGCGTTATCATTATAGGTAAAGTTAGTAAATTTTAATATCAACATACAAAACGGTGATTTTCGAATTTGCGTATAATTTAAATAACCGAACTTAATGTATACTTACACTTTCTTTTATAACCATAGTTCCAAAAATTAATCAAAATACAATCTATTTAAGGGGCATGTACGATATGAACTACCTATAATAATTATTTTATCAGAGAGGATAAAACCAATTCTAACCAGTGAGACTGCTGCTGCCGGAGATAATACGGCGCCGAACTGAAATTCGGCGATTATATTGAATCGAAGTAAAAGTCGGGAATTATTACAAGGATTTTTTGTCAGGGATGATAAATACCGGTAGGAACTGGTTATCCGGTTGCTGCCGGAGAGAAACCGGAACCTAAACGAAACTTGATTGAACCGGAGCGAAAACCGGTTAATAATTACGGTTCGAATCTCTGGGTATAATGGACGAAAGACTAAGATAAATGACTGAGATGTTGTATGAGGAAAATCTAAGTGGTTGAAAAAGGAAAGGAAGACCAAGAAAAACTTTGAATTCAATGAGTGAGATGCTAAAGAAATGATCGAAGCTTTAAGAAAGATGGGAACATACGATGATACTGAGATGAAATCTGAAACAACGATAATAGCTTTAAGAAAGGAGAGAATATGTGATTCGATGTACGGATGTCTGGATGCCAATTATAGGAAAGTATAGAAGAGATCTGTGAAAAAACTGACACATATAAATGTATGTGTTAAGGACTAGCATAACCCTATCATAGCTTCATTAACGCCACACTATCCTCAATCTTGATGATCGGATGATTTCATAGCTGCATCGAATATGGAGGTGAAAACGCGCTTGGGGAGATGTCTTGGTTGGAGTCTACAAATGGATTCCCCTTTACAAAAGCGCTGTGCCCCCTCTCAACTGTGAATCGCCGTCTTCCATTACGCTCCCCTGCAGAACACTGTTCCACTAAAAAAATATAAGTGCGCTTGGATTTCAACGGGGAAATGTTTCGGACAAGGATTTCCACGAGAGGGGATGTAGGTGGTTTGGCTTCCTTGAGATTGTTCCGTGGGGGGCTGAGTGTGTGTGTGTGGTGGGGAGGGAGAAAGAATACATAAGGGAGATCGATGTATTGCAAAGCATTAGGAGGACGCCGAGGGCGAAACACGGGGCTGCATGTTTGGGATTTTTTTATTCCTTCCGAAGTCTCCTCCTGTAAACGGTATCGTAACATCACATATATCGGCGGTGTCATTAGTTATTGCGAGAACTTCGAGACATTTATGCGGAAGAAAATACAACGATTTGCTCGACAGAAAAGATACGAAGAGACATTCGTATGGCAGTTGTGGGGAGGATTGGAAATTTGCTTCTAGCACATACATGGTGAGAAACATGAATCCACATTAGGATGTCTAAGGGAATTATAACGGAATATCTTACGAAATTTCATCCTGAAAGACGCAGAGAAGCAAAATGAGAATTTAAAGCAGTAATCTTTAATAGAAGAATCATTCTGATTTAGGATTAAAGTCCGAAGGCATTCCTCCACCGCTGGATTTAGTTAATTAATTCGGCAAAATCATAAACCTAAATTAGTCGCATGATCAGACTAGACGTGTCGGATCATATCGATCCGAGACACAAAATCACTTTTTAGACGTGATTATCCAAATAAACATGAAATTACGTTCTCACCATGAACGGCTTAAAAAACTGACGAGCTTTATAGTAAAATTTCTTTTACACAGAAACTAGTTCAAGATTAGAATTTTTTGAGTTAGAGTACGATTGCTAGATGATTGTCCAACACAATAGATGAGTAATTTTTACCATTTATCAAAAGAATTGTGATGTTTATTGAATGGTAAAAAACAAACTAGTAAATAGCGAATATCAAGAACAACGACTTTCAGAAAAACATGCCTATTTTTAATGCCATAAATGTATAACGGCGCAAACACTCCCGTCCAATCAAAATATATTTTTAGATAATCTGCATGTATAATTATCGATTTTGACGCCACAGAATGGTAGATATGAAAGCATAACAAGAATATGCTGATCCTCGTTCCCTTCAAAACCCCAATTATAAATATTGGTACTGAAAAAAGATACAAATTTCATACATATTTGCGTAACTTATATACTGTTAAGAATTAATTGCTCTAATACCCGATAATACAGTTTAAAATATCTATAATCATTACATGAAAGACCACCTTTCATGTTAGTAATGTTTAATTTAGTGAGAAAATTAGTGTAATTCCATCATCATGAAATGAACAAAAGTGTAAAATATACATCGAGTATAAATGCATGAATTAACGAGTACACAAAATTACAATAATGTGAAATAATACACGCACTGATTACTTAATTAGTGTAATAAACGTATTATATAGGTAAATTAAACGTAATTGGATTAACTGAATTAATATATCCTTTTTATATTAATGTATCCAAACAAAAAAAGACCTATTACTGAAATAAAAACGATATTAAACGACTGAGGAAAAAGTTCCTTTAATTAATAGAGGAGCTTGTGGATTACAAACTGATAATTAAATTTTATTCATAATTAACTGTTTATAACATACATCTATATCTACAATAGTATTTTTACAAACCGACTATCGGCTTATGGCAAAGGATTTAAAATCGAGAGCTGAAACTAATGTTTTAGCTTATTGATTTCGACTTGTCCTAGATGCATCCCCAGATGCAGCAGAATTTTTAAAGAATTAATCATGAAAGATAAAGTACACTACATTCAAATAAGTCGCAATATAGAGTAGCGGACATAATTCCAAATAATTTGATTGAGTATTTCAATGAGTTACTAAAGATAAGAGGGCGATCTTAATCACGTGATGAATTAGCTACTCACCAAATGCATAAAGAGTGGGTCCCCACTACAGTCACGGCAATTCCACTGCAAAAGTCAAGAAAACAAACATTTAGGCAAATCGCAGAGGGAAAAATGTTTTCGGAGGAAAGACAAATGCCCCCCGTAATTTCCGTTTTCCATTTTCATGAAAAAATTAATTAATTCCTCCCTTCCGTTTGCCTCATTATCATGACAATTCGGACCCGGGCTATTTACTTATCGCTTCCAACCCGTGGTTCCGCCCTCCCCTTCTCTTTTGCATACATTCCACTCCCTTTCACATATTTTTTTACGCGCAAACGTCGACTTCCGAAGTTCTCTTTTTTCAGTGAACTCGGTCTCAGAGCCAAGTCTACGTTTCATTAGTTCTCAACCACATTAATTAATAGATATCCTCGTTCTTTATGAAAAAATGCGATTTTCCAATAGCATAGTTAATATGTGGGAGTATTTGAAACACTAAAATACCCTTTTTACTCGTTAATTCGTAGATCTTTAAATGAAAATCTTAAATGAAAATATCTCATATGCACAACGGAGTTACGACCATGATCAGTGTTTACATTTGAATTTTATGATAGCGGTTTAAATGATGTAAAACTGGACGAATAGATTAAGAGATATAGAAGATAAACGTAAGTAAAAATACGTTGAAGTAGACAGCTTTTTCTTATGGAGAGTAATTTAAAGTAATAGGTTACGGCACACAGGGAATTCCACCAGTTTACCAAGCTCTTTATTCCTGAAGTTCCTAATGAAGAAGTCAGTGTTACGGTCGGGGCATCGAACTGGAACCAAACCGAAGCCGAAACCAGAAAAGAGTTATTTTTGCTGGAAACCCAACTAGAACCAACAAATTAAAATTTCGAATACTATCCGAAACAACCGTTTTTCTCCGTTCCGATTATCTGTTTGCGTTCTCAGCAGGAGTAAATACATAAAGTAGTATCTTATAGGGGTAACAGTAGTTATTTTAAGATAAATGTACGAAGCAGTGATTGTCGACTCACAAATAAACGTTTTGATACCAACGACTGAATTTATTCTATCAACGTTTCTTATATATCTAAAATTTTCTCCTAAAATTTCATTCAAATGAATTCTATTTAAGAGTCACGTATTCACGTGAACCTTGCACACCTACTTTACTAGAGAGGAAAATCAAGTTCAAGGGTTACTTGGAGTTTTCATTGAATCGGAATAATTACGTTTTGAAAGACTGGTTACGATGCCCCGCTTCTGTCGGAGTTTCTATTATTATCAACTATAAAAAAGGAAAGAAGAACCCTCAATTACATCCGTTTTAATAATTTGAACGGTCACAGATACAAAAACCCATGCTAGAGCCCGAAAAATACCGATTAACCCAAACTCGAAACAGGGTATAGAATCTTCGTAGTAGTATGGCTAATGTTCTAAACATTCTACCGCCTATTTCTGGATTATTTCACCAACTGCCAAGGATTGTAGTGTTGGTGTATCAGACATATCGGGTAAGCGTCGCTCATAGACTTCCCTCGTATATAGAAAGAGTCGGCAAAATTGACCAGTCGCCTTAATGGGCGTCAGCAAAGCGTAGGTGTGAATGAATGGCCCATTTAGAGGGACCCAAGAGGTGATGTTCTTCGACGCGACAACAGGACAAGCAGATAGGAGATCGGATTGGAAGCAATCAATTGGGTCGTTTTTATCTGTTCCCCTTCGTAAGACATCGCTCCGATCGCACTCACTTAGCTCTTCCTTTCCGTAATAGAAGATTCGGATACAGCAGAGGCGAAATTAGGAAAAGAATTCGCCACAGTCCTAATTCGGCAGTGTTTGAATTTCAAAATTTCTCCGTGTATATAATTAGGTCACTCTCAACCGTTTAATTTTACAAATAAATGCAATAAACACGCTGCTTCTTTTCCGAAGCATTGGTATACTTGTAATACTCCTCCAGAATCACCTCTTTTGCTTCAGATACATCTTTCAATAATTTCCGTTTCATTCTTCAGATTAAGTACGATTACCTTTTGAATCGTATTTGCTACTACATTTCGATGAATAATATTAATTTTCTTTTCGTACGTAATAGTGAAAACGAAACCTTCATGAATCTTTTCCCCAGTCTTCTTCATGGCTATGATCGAACAAGAGTTTCCAATGTCTGGATGATGCTGAATAATACCATTAATCCTGGTAATTCCTAATGGAACCTTATGTGAACTCTTTTTCATATAGCCACTTTGCTTCGGCTGCGAGGTCTTTTTCTAATTACAACAAGCACTTCTATGGACTTGCTCCTCTGACGTAATTCTGTCTCAGTAAGCATACCAATGGTATGGTTACTCCTCATTTTCCTTAGTTAGCTACATTCCTTCCAAAAAAAACCTTCTTGTGCTGTTTACGGAAGGAATAAGGATCTAATCTGATTTCAAAAAGATGACTTTATAAACTATCTACAGCATGCAGATTCAAAGTGCTTTTCTTCTATCTTTCTCCCCTAAATTCACACACACTCTCTCCTATCCATCTGTCACTCTGCCCTCATTCAATCTGTTCAAGTATCCAAACACCTGATTTCTACTGGTAATGCTGATTTCTTATAGTCCACACTTTTCTGCTTTCTCCTTTTCTACACGCCATTATGGACGTATTCTTTTACCTTTGCTTATTATTAATTTAAAGCATTTATGTTATGAATGCTATCAACATTAATTTATACATTCATCATTTAATAATTCAACAAGTCCGCTTGGCTGACGATCTCAAATAGGGCATACATATATTATATTGTAATATACTTATATTTGTGGTAGAATTTATACGAAGCAAGAGTTAAATGAAAAGTCATGTTAGGGTTAATTTTCTGATCAGTTCTTGTTTTCGAAGAAACTCCGTAATATGTAGTCTGGTTTCAGCGACTTTTTAATAAATTCTTTCCTTTGTTTCTGCTGTTAATAATTTCTTCGTCTATGTAGTGTCACGTAGATAAACATACTTTACTTGCCCTATCGACTTTCTGCCTTACCGTTTCTTTTAGTTTTCCATCAAACCATCTTTATGTATACTCATACTCATAAATTTAACTTGTGTTATTGCTAAACTAATATACTATTTATAGAAGCGGATTTAAGCTATCATATTTTTAACTACTTTTTAAAGGTATTTTGACAGGGTTTAGCCAATTTTAGCAACTTTTCGGGGTATATCTGGCGGCATCCTCAAAAATATATGGCCATTATAATGGGCGCGATACTTTCTAAAAACCCGCCGCCCCATCGATTGGGGGACCCTATGCCGCTACTAAGGAGACACTGTGTGAACCGCCCACAAATACACGGATGATTAAGCCGTCCAAGGAGCAGAAAATGCAGCAATAGGTGAGGCGATCGATTCGAATTTGAGAAATGGCCAAAGAAATGTAAGTAGGGGCTCTAGTCTGGGTCATGGCTAACAAGTAATGGATTCTGCAGGAGAAGGAAAGAACAAGAAAATTCCACTCTTTAATCCCCCCCTCTCGCCCCGGGCAAAGAAGAGGTAAGATAAATTGGTAGGGGAGAATGCAGAAGAGGATTTAGGGTTGTAAACCTGTGGGGGTGGGATGTGGTCGGGGGAGCAGGTATTTTTCCGTTCGCAGAATAAAAAAAGGCGTTTCCGAGGGGAAGAGAGAGAGGATATATCTGTGGCATTGGACGCCCAATTAGACCCGAGATGCCTCCGTTAGTGCTCCATCCTGCCGCAAGGCGTCTCTATGAGGCGCTTTTTTCTCCAGGAAAGGGGGATTTTTAAAGATGGATGGCTGATGGGAGATAGGGAGGCAAAGGAATAGGTAGCGAGGTTGATGAAATGGAAGAGATAAACATCTCGGAGCTAAATTAAAGGGAAAAATGAGGATTTTCGACCTTTGCGATAAGAGGACGTTAAGGCGGTGCGGTATGAGAGATTGTGCGCGGGCTATCTACATGTATGAGGACGTTGCTTTCCTCTGATGCCCGTGTAATTTTCTCTTCGATTAAAGCCTTGTGAGGCGAATAATAAAATTTTATGACTTCCCGAGCACCTTCCATATTGATTACTTTCTTAAGGATCTCGGGTTATCGGTATCATCAACTTCAAATTACGTTATACTGCTGTGTAACTATTAAATGATTCATATCATATGATGGTACGTAACCAATGTTAGCGTAAAACAATTCTATTTATAGAAGAAATATTTGTAAATGTAATATTTTAATTTTCAGGCACGTTTACATTATCGAAACTAACGCGATGTAGCCAGAACATCAAACAGTAATGTATGTTTCTCCGGTTTTTACTCCAGTTTGACGAAAAATCGATTTTCGTTTCAGTTTCAGCTTTGCTCATTCTGCTACCACAGATCCTTTTAAAGTGTTTTTACTCTCAGTTGTTGTAATATTTTATGTCTCTGAGAGTTTACTTTCATTATTCCTAGCCTCTTTCGTTTGTATCAAACTACATTTTAGAATAAAACTTAATAATAGTTAAGTTCAAGTCGTATAATAATTAATCCACATTAAACCCTTTCTATATTAACGCTTAAATGAAGTGTGAATGTGAGTAAACGGTTTTTTGTAGGTTTCAGATTACGGTTCGGTTTCGCTTCGATATCATGGATGTAGCTTATATACTGGAAAATTACTGTCAATGTCCATGATGTATGACATAAATCCTGGTTAGAGCATGGTTGTTTGTTTGTATGCTTTAATAGATGGATAAATATAAATGTGGTCTGATTAGGTTTAAATTGGCTTAACAGAGAGAGGATTATTGATTACTAGGAAAATATTCATAATTATCTATTCAAAATTTAGTAACTAATGTTTAACTTCGGCATTGTAATATTAGCTATCTAATTATTTAAGAATGGGATCAATCTTTATTGATAATTTAAGAAGTGAGATAGTTCGCTACCTTTTTTCCCTCCCTATAGTAGAATTCCATCATAGAAAAAGTCCACATGACATAATGACCCTATGATAATTTTCAGAGCATTCAATGACTGGTCAAAATTATTGCCATTACTTGGCATCGTCCTTACTTCGGCAGCTTTCATATCATCACAAGTATAAGAAAACACAGAGGATATTCAATTAAAAGCACATTTTTCTCTTTATAAAAGCAAAAGTGAATCGATAAAATTATTCCAGGAGAATTGGCAGCAGAAAAAGAGGGACTTAAGAATTAATTACGGCGAAAAAGTGACGTTTGCAAAAACATAAACTTAAATAATTCCCGAAAAACAATTACATTATATTAAACTGAAAGATGTGAACTAACTCTCTGTAAAGGTGACAACCGAAGAATATCCTATGAAAACGTGCACTCTAATAAAAAAAAATGAATTCGAATGATACGCGTGATCGTAGAAGTACAAAAAAGATACGACTATCGTTTAAACAATCGACCCTCTCACAAATACGTGGAGAGTACATTAAAAATGAATCTACATTTAAAATTTAAACACTTGGGTGAGCGTGGCTTTAAAGCAAAAAACGATGGAAAGCGCTTTAAAAGCAATGGCAGCGTAACGAAGGTCCGTAATGAGCATTTCGAATCAATTAGCGTAGTTGCTTCACAAAGGAGCTCTCGAAAGCTCAGCGAGCAGCACATTCTCTCATAAAAAGAGCGGCCATCTCCCCTTACAAATCGACTGCATTTCGATAGCGTCTAGGCCTAGAGGCGATACCTCTTTGAACTGCTTCAGCTAACCACAATTAACTCTCCTCCTAATTGTTGAAATCTTATCCGTCTTCTATTCAACAATATCTATCATTGTCGCGCAACGCTGCTTCTTTTACGTTTCAATTGCTGATTCCCCAAAGATTCATATTTAACGTGCAGAACTTTATAGAATTATACTTGTTTCCGAAACTATACCCCAATGCAAAGAGTATTTACCACTTATTCAACGGTAAAGGATAGAGAAAAATGCACCCCTCATATACTTTGCCTAATCTAACTTACTGAGAAATGATATGGAATCTTTAGCCAACTGTCTAAAGCGTTCGCCTTCAGTGAAAGTGGTCCCGGTTAGAATCCCAGTAGAGGCCCACTCCCGCGAAGTAAACTCAGCTATTAAATTTTTTCTTTAATTATGGATACTACGAAGCTGTTGTTGTATGAATGATTCAGAGTAATAGCGTTCATCTTAGAAATCATTCCTATTGGAATCATTTTTCAAAGGATGAGACAATGCTAGGCGGCATACTTTCACGCTGAATATAACCCTATATTCTTGCATTAATTGCAACGATACATGATATATTATCGGGGCATAGAACCTGAACCGAACCAAAAACAGGAACAGAAAGAATAGTTAGTTTTCCTATAGTGAAAACCGAACCCATTCCGAAAAATTAAAATTTCTTAACCCGAATCGAAACTGATATATTTTCTGTTACGAATTTTCGTTCACAACGATTCTCCTATTACCTATGTGTAATTGGACCAAGGTTCTCAAATATATGTTAATATATGTTAATTAATTCAATTTGAAACTATTACTAAGTTTTATTCCAAAATTCAGTATAATGTAAGTGATTAAAGCAAAAATTTAGAAAACGAACTTTCAGAAGTACATAATGTTACAATGATTTGAGTGAAAAAAGAATAGTTCGAACCTGTTTAACGTAGAAAAGTGCAAAACCGGAACTGAACGGATATTCGTTGAACCGGAGAGAAAATCGGAGGAAAAAATATTACGGTTCGATGCCCAGTACATAATATTGTACATGGTAATAAAATCAATTTATCCCGTCGTAAATACCATAATTACTACCTTATGCATTATACTTTACTATTAAGAAAATACAAACTATCATTTCCCATCTTTAAGATTAACAAAATAACCAATCCTAAGCTACAAAGGTGACGCAACATAATATACAATTATTGATCTCTTCTTACATCCTAATTGGAAGTAACATTTGTACCATCAAGTCATTGTTTTATATTTTAATACTAAACCTCATTAAGAGTTAGACTCTCCCGTACTTTTATTAGATCCATCAATGCTTTGATTAAAATAAATAACGCCTGCGAATCTACATCTAAAGCTCAACCCATTTCCTAAAATTCGAGGCAATTGTTTCGTCAGATTCTGAGTGTTTCACCGCAATCGGAGAGAGGCAAAGTTCTCAGCATTCGCGATTCTCCCACGGATTTCGAAGAGATTTTTAGGAGAGACGGAGCATCTGTTTCGTGCATGAGAGCGTTCCAAAATGCACGCACATTCACTGTAATCCCTTAAACGTGGACGCTCCCACTATGGGCCAATTAAAGCAGTGAATGGGAAAGTGCATCGGGAGACAGATTATTCCGCCGCTGTTTCCATGCCTTCGGTGGATGACGTAAATGCGGATAACGGAGGGAATCTACTTCTATTCGTGACTATGTATTACGAATTTGTTGAAGAAAGTTTGCCCAGATGGAGGATTTTGAATGAAATTTGCACTATGCAGCGTATTGTTTTGACCATGATATTTTTGCTCCTGTTCAACGAAAAACCAATTTTTATGTTCAAGTCCGGGTTTGTTCCTTCTGTCAAAGTTAAACCGGTTCGAACCAATCTTTTCGCTGAGACTGTTATAATATAATTGCCCCCTACAGTTTGTTTATTATTCACAATTTTAAAATAAAATTTCAGCCTTTTGCGATTTGAAAGACTTCACTGGTTTCAACAAAAGGTGGCTATCATCTATTTCAGGTAAATTCTTCACAAGACAGTCGTTTTCGCCAATAACAAGGCATAAGGTAAGTCAATTTGCATGATGGAAACTGATGCATGGTGATACTTTTTTCGGTAAAAATTATATCCGAGTATATATTTAATATGATGATAACATTATGAACTATTATGAACATAACGCTGTAAGGACTAGAAGACCTCAAGTCTAAAACAGAGGAGAGGAACCTGCGGCCTTTAAAGCGTCCAATGAGGCCTTTCTTTACCTTTTGCAACAAAATCAGTTTTCTAAACCATTTCGATTCCCAATCTTGCCTACTACTTCAACTGAAAATAGATGGAAAATATTCTCATTGGGTTTACTTTAAGTTTCATTCATTTCTCTTCTTGAGAATATATTTTTGATACCGATTTTAGAATATCTGAATTAATAACGCAGTTCGTGCAATGCTCAAGAGCGGCCTGACACTCCACGTGCGGGCTAATTACACGATCATAAATTTCCAATGAGAAAAAGGTCCCCACCAATGGTCTCAAATATTGATTCAGCATAAATACGCCGTAATTGGATTTCAATGTTATCTCATGGGGAAGGTTTGTCAGTATGAGAAAGTGGTGTGAAATCCTCAAACTAAAAGCTGAAAAATGAACTATGCGACTATCTCTAGTACGCATAAGGCTAGATGCCCCACCTCCTCGAAATATGAGAGCCACTTGCCTCTTTCTTTTCCTGTCCACGACATACCCACATCTCAGAGTTCTCCTGTCTACCACGATTCAAGGCGAGATTCTAGTAGAAAGGAGTTTAAAGGTATGCAAGGGTAAAAATATATGAAATACGAGATATTCACACCCATACCCCGGTAATGGTTAGTCTTTGCTGCGGCAATGATTGGATCTTGGTCGTTATTATTCGATACGCTGTACAAAGAGACTGGAATTGGTGATTGAAAAGTTTCCGCCAATATTCTAATCCTACGTGAGGAAAGTCACATGTTCAAAATTTCAGATTCGATTGCAGTGTTTCGGCTATGATGTCCCTCGTGTGTCCCTTGGCTGTGATTGAGGTCCATAGGGCGGGACTGATGGACAGATGACCGACGGAAGTTATTCAGAAAATTTAGCATTATGGATCTTGTCGATGAGATGGTTGATTTTGCTACTCCAGTTAACAACATTCGCGAGCTTCGAGAGAAAATGAAAAAGTACGTAACGAAAATAATCGGGAGACAAGATAGATACTTCTGATCGTTTTTTCTGCGTAGCATTGGAGAATATAATAGTAGCTGGTGTTAAATATGAATATCCGTGTTTTCACACCCCCTGCCATGCGCCTTTTAGGCTTGTAGTTTCTGTATTCCAATTACTTCAGTACGATCCTCAGTGGTACGTACATACGTACTTTAACTACATAAATACATTTTTCTTACCCCATCCTCACCTCAAGATATGTATCGTACTAAGTTTTTTGATAGGAAATAATGGAAAACTAGGTTTGGAGATACAAGACTATCGAGCTATGGACTTCGAGGTGTAATGAATTAAACTCATAAGCTGAGGTACCACAGTGTTACCGTATTCTATTCATATAATCCTCATTAACCTGGCAAGATTTATAGCGGAACCAGTAATTTGCTTCTCTATCATATAAAATATAGCAGAAGTTAATAACAGAAAATTAAAAACATAACTTGCATGAATACTCAAGATGCATAAGCTAGTATCTGGCGCTTCGAATTCGAGAAATTATTTCTCCCATTTTGCACCCCTTCAATATTCATACCCTGGGCACGTTCCCTTATTGCCCCGCCCTCACTATACCCCTGCATACATACATATAAGGCTGCTTTTGAGCTTGAGGCGAGTTGTCATACGTCTCTTTTAATATATTGCCAAGTCGTTATACTTCAATTTAGTTGGCATCATTCTAATTTGGTGGCTCTTGCTAGGCGTCTTCTTACTGAAGTTTATCATTCCCCAGGATGAAAAACATCGAATGTTAAGGAAATGAAAAGTTAAAGTCAACTTGTCGCCCCTACGAGAGGCGCCTGAGGCGATTGCCTCGCGGCCTCACCCAACGGCAGATCCCTACTACCAGCCTTCTACCCCGGTTGCCTCGCAGCCTCACCCGACAACACAGTCCAGCATCCAGAAATACATAGATATATATACACTAGCTGAATTTCCCGTTGAATCTCTGCGTGGAATATGGAAAACGATTTCACATAAACTGCGACTTTCAGGAAACCAAATATTAACGAAAAGTGAAAATAACACTCTGTATGAAAACGCAAATTTAGTTGCTTAAGAATTTTGAAATCCCGTGGACGAGCGGACGTTCTCTTACAGAATTGTATTAAACATGGACAGGAAGAGTTGAAACTAGGAGTGGAAAATATATACACGTAGATGCATGTATGTAGATGTAAATCTTTGTTGTAACACAAGCGCTGAATAAAACCGCACCTCACTCGATGCTGGTACCAATCGTCCAATGGATGGATGTTCAATGGAACATTATGAAATAAATATAAAATATATACACGTGCCGAGGAGGCAAATTAAAGGTGACAAATTGAAAAGGTTTGAGGTAACTTGGCACATGAATGTGTGCACCAAGAAAAAATTCCCAAGGAAAAGCTAACATACAAAAGCCTGATGGAACCGGGAAACTTACCCTAGCCTACCAAGTCTTCCTAACGGCATGGAAGAATGTTCTAACTGGATACCATAAGGAGTTAGAACACCCCACCGACGATTGGGAAACCCGAGTCTCGGTCCCGTCAGAATTTTTTCGTGTCCGTTTCTTTTCAAAATAGAAGTAAGCTAATTTTAGGGCGGAATATATTTAGAATAGCTGAAAAAATGAATTTCATTCACTCGACATGTGATATTGTTTCTTGACGCAAAGTGAACTTACAGTATCGACTTCGGTTTACTAGACGGTTTTTACGTTTAACCAGTTTAAACTAAGTTATAATCCACTCTTTTCCAATGATTCCCATCCTACAGAGAAAAACATCTGGGCATTATATAGGTATTCAAGTGTAAAGGGCTTCTTTACGTCCTCATTGACATAATGTGGACTTGCAATATCTACTTCGCTTTAATAGGTATGTAAAGCGAGTTTAAACCAAGCTACAATCCACTCTTTTTCAACGATTCCCATCCTACAGGAAGAACCATCTGGGCATTACATAGGCATTCAAGGGTAAAACGCTCCGTTATGGACGTGAATTAAAGTTGGCACGAACGAAATTTCGAGAGTCAATCAGCGCACCTCGAGCAAAGTATGCATGACTCCGGGGGTCGTTTACTTCCTCAAATAGAGGGAAAAGAACAGTGGTACTTTAAGTAGGAGGGCGAGAAGAAAGAATGAGGTGAGAGAGGAGAGGTTTCCAACGAGATTCCAGCTACTTATCGATCGCGGAGGAGAGCGGAGCACGTGACCTGATGGCGAGGGCCAATGAGGGGACAGGTGAGGGGTGTGGGCGTCAGGTGTGGCTCCAAGCACATGGATTGGGGGCTCAGGTGTGGTGTTACCGTGGGAGGGCGGGGAACTCGATAATGGAGTTGGCCGCAGGCAGGAGAGTGGTTTTGCGAATAGAGAGGGCAACGGAGGTCAGAGAAGAAGAAACGAAAATAAGAGGGATGGAACATTACGTAATTGAAGTTTACTCGTGGAGCGGATGGAAAAAGACGGAGAGAAAAATAGCAATTAGCATTAATGAAGCTCGGGGTAAAAATATGCCCTCTGCCTGGGATAGTTGCTACGCAGGGCGACTAGTAGGGAATATGGAATAGACATTATACAGTAGTGAGGATCCTGCTGAATTGACTAAATACTGGATTCGATACGCGATGCTTTCTCCTTTTCTTTCTTGCTAAATTCCCAAACTGGAGCTCACATTTCCATCCTCTCCTGCTCACGTAGTCAACCCCTCAAAATAACCGCATATTTTATTCGATATAATTTCGTAATTTTGGTCATTTAGACTGAAAAATTAGTTTAGCTTTGAAGCGTACTTATTACACATGTTCCATGCCAACTTCACGTAGAGAATTGAGAAATAAAAATAATAAAGAAAACAAGTTTTCCGCCACTTTTTAATTTATATTCTATCCCTGATTATATTAGAATTGATTCGAGTTTTTTAATATCTATTTGGTGATTTATGTCGCAGAAAAGAATAACAATTCGATTCAACGTTTCGAATATTCGCACACCTCTAATAGACAGCAAGTAAGAAGATATATGATGATAAAGCGATGGAATGTATGAAAAAAGGCGTGGGGAACATCTTTTCATCGAAAGTTTGCAAGAACGATGTAATATAGTTAAGCATCAAAACTACACGTGGAAAAACGTATTTAATAGAAAACAAGTAAACAAAAAAGACAATATTTTTCGATATCTTTCCAATTCTCGTCACAATCAAGATCAAAACCTGATCTTTTAAATACTTGAGTATGTTTTAATAATTAAAGAAAAGGCCGAACTAAGCATTGGAAAGGTCTGTTTGTGGCATGGAGACCTCAAATTGGTTTCTCAAATCTCAGATACAATTCACGGACGATTTTTTTATAATTTGGGTTCTCACGAGGAAATGGCACGATTGTTACATCTACGAATGATGACGTTGAATGCGTGGTCGCAGTTTGATCGGGAAAGTTAAAATACAAAAAAAAGAGAGGAAATAAAGAAACAATGGAGTTATCGAGCGTGGGGAATGGAAATAAAATATCGATGCTCAGATGTTAGGTCAGACGCACCTCAATGGTAGATGGAATATCAATGGACCACAAATTGCACGTCAATCAATAGGACACATAATAACTTGAAGCCGCGAGATGGAAGTAAATGCTTACCTAAATTTACATAACTAAGTAGCAAAATTAAACCATCACCATCTGAGTTTAAATATAAATTATAAGATTAGGAATATCTTCAAGCGAAAAGTAGTGACAGTCCAAAGGTATTCAGAAGAAGTTTGACTGTACCAGGACTCGAACCCGGATCTTCCTTTTTCTGGGCGAATGCTTTAGCCAATTAAGCTGTCTAGCCAGAAAATTTAGACACTCCGTTCTGGGAGACATCATAGGCAAGGGTTTCTGGTTCCTGTACAATTAGACTTTTTAAAATCGGTTTTTACTTCTACAGGTCTACAGAAAGAACTGCCTTAAAATGTCGTTATTAATTTCGGGAAATTAGAACTTTTTAATGTCCTCTTGGCAAAGATTCAAAGGGCTGTTATCTTTCAAAATTGAAACCTAACCGCAAGTGTCTCAACTGAAATGATCGGGAAATATTACCAATAGAGCTATTCCATAGTATTCCATCAAAAACAAGGATTTGACAAAATAAATGTGTTATATAGGTAATCGCGTATATAAAATATGAACAGCCAATTTAATATATTACAAATGAATTAATTTTGCCAAAACCCTAGTTTGATCGGAAAATGTTTAGATAGTAAGGTGAATAAGAATATAAGACAGTAAAAATATCGATTATATATCGTTAATAGAAATAATATCGATATTTAAAATAACATAAGTAAGCCTTTATAGTACACTCGGAATAGGGAATGCAAAATGAATACAAATATAAGCACAGTTGAAGAAACAGCAAACATAAAATCATACACTATGCTAATAATATGGAAAGAACAAATAAGACCGTGAGCGAAGAGGGATTATAAATATTGTTGGTGAGTTATTTGGATGGATGGAAAAGAAACGAAGTTAGAGGGAGACTGAGGGAGTGGATGGAGAAAGAAAGGAGATGAAAGAGAGGGAATGGAAGAAGAAGTAATTACGGAAGGAAGCGGACGTTGGAAAATAGAGCGAGAAATACAGGGGAAAAGGATGAATAGGCGCTGTTGCCGGGGAACGAAAGGGACAAACAAGCTGCTTCCATTCCAAGAGCGAATTGACGCCTTCTATAACCACGGACCAAATGAACATGTGAAATCCTATGACTGTTTTACTTAGCATGAAAGAGAATCGGTGAACGTTGTCTTTATTTTATTTCTTCATCAAAATAGATATATATTTATTTTGCTAAAATAATAGAATCATAAAAGATGTGTATTCATTATATTTACTTTTAAATAATTAAATATTTAACTTAGTTATATTAAAATATATAATATTTTGTTTTGCTAATATACTAAAATGGAAATTCTGGATAGCCAAATGAGTAGTGCGCTAGACTTGCCGAAAGCGGTCCCGGATTCGAATCCCGCTTGCTGCATGTAATGAAAAGACGGCATTCAACGCTCGAAAAGGCTGCAGTATTTGCACCTCTATTCTGGATAGTGCTGAAAACAAGGATCACCGACTATTAGCTGATTGCTTTTGAATTTACTAATTATACTCGTATAATAAACGTTCAAGAACGGTGCTTCACACGCATACAGTGTGTTCCCTCTATAATGAGTAGACGAAATGCAACAAGACGAATGTGGTTATATGATCAGTGCGGATATATCGTACTGTCACCAGCAAATCACGGTCTAGTCACCTCTTTAAGTACGAAAGATTATAAAATAAA
Organism: Pachydiplax longipennis; assembly: GCA_036926295.1. Classification (NCBI taxonomy): domain Eukaryota; kingdom Metazoa; phylum Arthropoda; class Insecta; order Odonata; family Libellulidae; genus Pachydiplax; species Pachydiplax longipennis. Next base: position 4,288,303 of record JAVFKF010000003.1, read on the forward strand.
CAAAACCAGAATAAATAAGTTCTCCGAATTACTTGCACCCATAATGATGAATGTCAGATGGTTAAGTGATTCATAATCGAATCGATACACAGAAACCCATCTAAATGTCGATTGGGAAGAAATCGAAAATTCTGTCCAACGACAGTTTGAATTTTTCGTACTTAAAATTGCTTCTGCAAACGTCAGACATAATTCGTGAGTTTTTCAATTCAGGATAAAGCGATTTGGTGGTGAATCCACGCAGGGAAAGGTGCCACTTAAAAGTGGAAGTCACGCAAGAGATGGCATCACGATGAGTAGCGTGCGTTTGAACCGAACCGAAAAATAATTTTTATTCGGAGCTATAACCGAATCGGAATCAAAGAATTAAAATTCATAAACCGAAAACGGAAACCTTTATTTGCTCCGCTCCAACATTCGGTTCACTTTATTGAATGGAACAATAGTTTCTCTTATCACAAATAACCATTCTTAATAGTGACCCGGAACGTTCTAATCAACTTTTATAATTTCACAACTGAACTCAAAATTTGACTAATTTTTTTATACCAAGATTTTTACTAGATTATGGGTTAAAAGTAACTTCGCAGATGAAGGCGTGTGATTAGGAAAATTCCTAATAAAAATTGCAGGTAATGAAAGTCCTGCCGGATCAGAATCCGAAACCCAAATCTCTCCCTAATCTCCCAAAACGCTATTAAAAAATCTTCTTCCTCCAGGTTACTCGTTAGCCGAGGTGTCATTGTACTTGTATTGATTGCTTACGCTAACCCTCTGAATTTCCTATACCTAACATACTGGAAAACAATGCGGAAAATTTTCCATTTCAACTCTATATCCGCGTCCCCACAGACTCATCCAAAAATTCCTGAATTCTCATCTATTCGCTTAACTGATTAACTCTCCGATAAATATTCCCTAACATCAAGCAGCCAAAATGTTGTATCCTCAGGCCCTAAATTAGCTAAGTAAAGCCTCTAAATGGGAATGAGGCTTACCGGACATGCTAAGAAAAAGAAGATGTGGAATGTAGTAGTAGAACCAACACAGATATACTGTATGTTCGGTCAACGGTTAGATTCTTTTTGTTTGCCCCTAACAGAATAAAATACAATATGACTTCTAATACTGAAGATGGAGATCTTTATCTACAGCCGAGTAAATAGTAGCGAAAACAAATTTACGAATAAATTATATACGTAAGGTGGCTTAGATCTTACCGGTGAAAGAATAAAGCATTAATTTGGAATTTAAGTCTAAAAAGCAGCGATAATTGCACAGAAATCGCTTATGAAGTTTTTGAATACTTAAATGTCAATATATATAAGTATATCAAACGTAGTTGCGGTTGACTGTCTACTCTCGACAATTTTACACATTTTCATAATTTATGATTTTTTCGCTTCATGTTCATTTCGGCATATTTTAAGTTTCGCTCTTTCAGATATCTACAAAAATTTTCTCCCACAACTCTAAGTATGTGAATTATGTTTCTAAGGAAATATTTCTGTTTCAATCTTCTTCAAATTTTAATGGAAATATGCTTTAGAATTGGGCTGCGTAAAAGCAACCATGAATGAATCAATACCAAAAAACTGCACGTTTTGAGGGATTTCACTGCGAAGAAACAATCGCAGTTCCCAGTTACCAACGCAGCAAAGTTCTTCCTATTGCTGACAGAATATTCCGATAGGAACATTTGCCTACATTAACGAGTTTATTGATGACATGCACATCCTGGAATTAAAAAATAAATCTATTGAACTATTGATTGAATATCTTGAGTACGAAAAGATTTTATGATGAATAAAACATGTTTTTAGAACTATATGTAGGATAGAATATAATCGTGAAACAAGATTTTTGACCAGAAGAATGGCTATTTGCGATTGTGTAAAATATCCATGCTTGAATAAAATATCCACTTCGTCTCTTCATTGCTTCAATCCTACGGGAAGCCTTATGACGTAAAGAGGACCCCTAAACCATGTCTTAGGTCGTTTTTCCATGGGGCATATCACATTTTCACCAACGACGACTTTGACAGTCCGTCGAGAACATTCCACAATAAAACATAAGCAGTTTATTATTCGCAGCAGCAAAAACACAATCTTTTAAGCATTCTATAACGAAGGGACGAAATTTTCAAACCGAACCGTTGTGCATTGAAAAAAGGAAGTGCTTCATGAAGGCAGTAGATGCCGAAATGCCCAACTTAGGGACTTTGTATAAGAATCTGGATTCCTGGTGGCGTGAAACAGGAAGGTCGAGCACGCACTCATGTCGGCGCTCGTTATTCGAGGGTATTAAAGCCACGACAGCGAGATTTTGTTAAGGGTCCTGACGTCATTCTGCGTTCGATATTCTGACCCTTCCGGAGAGGCGCCTTGGTCACGTTCCTAAGCAACTCACCGAGCGAAATAAGTTCCTGGTTCACGGAGAGAAATTGCGCTGAGTTCGGCAAACAAAACAACTCTTGCAGCCGTCGCCTGACAAACTTTACAGTCAATATTTTGCACGTACGTCTACGTGTACGTATGTACCCTAGAAACCACCTTTCGGTGTACGGCATATATACAGTATCTAATTCTCTAATTGATTACTTTCCAGTATTATTCGCAGATAATAGTGGATTTTTGAAGCGGATTTTTCTAGGACCCATTTCCCCGATTTTCCTCGCAGAATAAGAACAGGCTTAATTTAATAATAGGGATAATATCGGCTGCATACATCCACAGTATGCTCGTACATACATTTGAGGAATGTTAGAAACAAATTCGCATTTCGATGTCTTACCAGCCTCCTTTATTAAGGATTAAGATAGTTAATCTCTGAAAAAATACGATCCTGGCATTCCCGATCATTGACTACTGATTTACTGTTTACAGTAAGAATTAATAAGTCGTTGTACTTTGATATCAAGCATCTCTGTAAGATCATTGTAATACTACAGCAGTAGTCAATAGTCGGAAATGCCAGAGCCGTAATATTTTTCCGGAAAAAAGAATCCTTAGGAAAAAAGATTCACATCAGGAAAAGAACCACAACGGAGAGAGTGTGAAAAACCTAAGCAAAGCTACTGCTACCATAATCTCAAGGATATAATGGAAAATTATAAATAACATGGAAATCACTAAAACAAATAACATAGCAAAAATTACATCAAATGAAATCAATAAAAGGACAAATTTTAATCATTCACTAATAAAGAGAAAGCAATACAAATCTCGCCATAATGAAGATACTTAATTCATTCAAACTCCGTTCCTTTATTCTTAACCTTCCCCAGAAAAACCAAATCTTACAATAACAAAATAAGCAAAGCAAAAATGAAGCAAACTTTTATTTACAGCTACTTCTACATATGTAAACGATTCTTGACGTTTGAAGAATGAACATGTAAAATAAAACTTTATTATATTTGCATACACCTTTCCAACTAATACTCCATCGTCAGAAAACATTATACCAAACTGAGTAGAACGTACACTTAATAATTAAATATCAGTGTGTAGTTCTAGTGTATAGCATTACTACTAGTAAAAAGTTAGCGGGATTTTGTGAGAAACTTTACCGTTTATACGACACGCATTTATCTTATTTCTGATCGTGAACTTATCTTTTATATTTTTCTATAAAAGGAGTTTTGAAAAATGGAACACGAAAAGGGTAAGACAGAATCAAATGGCGCAACCCCTCGTCAAAGATGGCGCACTGCGCACCAGATATTAAAAGAGCCAAAGGTGAAAATATCTGCCGTCGCATTCGTCATCGCACTCTTCCCTAAAGTCCGAGTTTAGGAAGGAAAGGGTTCCGTAATTTTTAAGCAGGGAGAGGAATTATGGGTAGGCAATTTGTATCCATCCGCCGGTGATAAATCAAGTCCCCCAACGCCAGCCATTCTCTTCATTATGCGGAAATGGAGAAACGGAAGAGAACTCCAGTGGGGAAAGAGATAAAAGTAATGACGATTCATTCAATTGGAAGAAGAAGAGCAGGTAAAGTTGTCTACGAAAAAGTGGCGAAAGGGAGATTCGCCATTCCCTTTATTTCAGATTTCATTCATATACATTTATCGAGGAATCCAAGGATCATCCCTTATCTTGGGAATCATATTCATTTACGTATGACTAATTCATCTATATACCAATCTATATACCACATCCTCAAAAAGAAACTCTAACCTGTTTAATAACTCTGAAAATTACAACAGAATAAGATAAATCGATTTGAAGGTGATGCATAAGCATAGAACTTAGTCGTCTGTTTCGTTCTTTTTCTGCAGTATTTTGCTAAGTTATTAACCAGGGTATAGTTTCTTCGTGAAATTTTTCCTGATTTATTTATTTTTCCAACTAGATTTTGGTCTCAACGAAGTCTTTTTCAACTTAATAAACGTATATTATGGAATTTAGTCTAAAAGTTAATCTATAGTATTTTCTATATTTTATTAATTGAAATACACTTATAGTCAGAAATTTGTAGTCTAATATACAGGGTGCCTAATCGTTTATGTGTAGAGGCATCAGATACTCCGCAACAGCCCTATGATATGAAGATATTTATCTAACTCTTTTGAAGAATAAGGATCACTTGATGAAGGAATTAGTGCTTTTCTAAAAGACTCAGTTGTATAGATAATTTTAACTGTGCAGCGTGATTTTAAATGGACTCATGTACAATAATTCGATTAGGAACTTTCTGAATGATTTTTTTAAGCTCTACCCAGTTCATATAAAAAAAGAGGGAAGAGGAGATAAAAAATGCTTCGCTACGATTTTATTTTAAATTTCGTTCGCAATCCGTTTCACTTAGATCTCATGATCTCATTTGTCATCAAACTCAGGATTACTAATGGTATAAAAGCGTTTCCAAATAAGTGTACCATATTTACCAAACAACGCGAAAGAGAAGATAATAATTTAGTCCCATTTCAGCCGATGTTTTCTTTAAGGAATAAACAACACGCACATTTGGATTTAAAGATTTAAACTTGCGATTAATGTAATGGTGTTTCTCCGTCGGACGGACTGGAGTCTCTCTTTGTGTTCCCTCGGTGAAGCAGAAAAGGGAAAATTGGAAAGTAGAGGCGGTCGAAGGCTTCCATTTATCCTCAGAGGCCCTCTAATTAAACTGCCTCCCCAATTCCCTTCACTTTTCCCAACACCTCTACTTGCTCTGCTTTTTTACCCCTGGCGTCATTGCTCTTACGACGCTCTATCATAGCATCCTATGCTTACTCCAACTTATTATCCCTTTCATTTTCAAAGTAACGATAACAAATCACGGTGGGAATAAATCTAGTCTCCTTTCTTGCGTAAGGAAATAGATAAATGAATTATCTACTAATTAATAATTGTGTCAAGCACTTATAATTAGTACAAATACGACAGTTTAGTCCATTATCTTTGAGCATTCATTTTCCAATTTCAATAAATTTCTTTAATACATCTAATTCTAGAAATAGATAACATCTAGAGTGTAACCCGTTTAAAGCACTCCCGCAGAATACGAGGTTCTCTCACGGTACCGGACCCTTTCACACTAAACACATGGTTAAAATGCCGCTTTAGAAGCTCTGCTACCCGTTTATAAGGCGGATTTTTCCCGGATGTTCTGTAAACTGCTATTGCTAATCCTGTGGCACAAATTAATGTAATTAACGAAATCCAGCGCTATGTGGTGGAACTTATTTACTTATAAAATGAAAAAAGACTTGATTAATTCCACTAATATTAGTGTAATAAGTCAAGTCTTGTTTCTCATTTAATTGTTGTAAAAATAATTTTTACTCTCTATTAGTTGTCTCTCTGCTAAAAACTGTTTCATTGTAGAGTGAAGAGTGGCCATAATTTGGTAACAAAGGAAGACTCTCTTTGTCCGAAAAACAGACGATCCTTTAAAATATAACGAGAGGGCAACTAGTATTAGACAACAATATTTCTTGGACTCTAGCTATGGTATGTTATGCAAACTAGAGGAGATTCATTTTGGTTTTAAAAGTGTAAAGCATGGTTTAAAAATTATAGAGCCAAAAATCCCTTCCAATTTATTTCATAATATAAAATAAGCAAAAGATTATAATACCCCGATAATAATGCATCCCGCTCATAACTCACACGGCTTCTTGAAAAGTGTCTTAATCGGATTTCACTTAGCTTTGATATTGCAAATAACTCTTTCAAGGAAATCGCACTGTAAGAGGGGATGGAACGACGGAGAAATTCAATGAGATAATACACAGTAATAAAATATTTTCGGATCTTGAATTATCGATGATCGTGAGCTTTTAATTAATTATCATGATTATAGAAAACTGTACCCTAACCAGAAAGTTCAATTAGGTGGAAATCGAACATAGGATCTTGGGATTGGAGCGTTATCAATTTCAACCGATACAGAATATAGCTATCAGCTAGATATAGCATACTAATTAACGATGTCACTTTACTCCATTTTCGTATAAGTTTTCCCCTACCATTCTGCAAGGGAAGCATAAGAAAACTACCCCATTCCCTATATTGTATAGTAAGCCTCATTCTTTCTCTTTTTCAGTGAAACGAAGGAGGATACAGCCAGTCTTTGTGGTGTTTGCTTTAAAGAAATTAATTGTATTTACGATTCCCAATTTTTATTTTCCGTACGAATACGTACGAATAAATTTTCATAGGTCGTTGTGCAGAAAGAAGGCTTTTGTTTCCACTCGCTTAATAAATGTGCTCAAACGTGCGCTCATTCGCTATTAGGAGAAAATTCCACGTTTGTGAAATGTTCTCCAAATAACATTCTGGCTTAGTCAGGAAAGGAAGGATTTACTACCTCACTCCTCATCCTGCCCAGTAAGCTTCATTCCCTCTAAGGGTTTTAGTTAATAATGAAGATATTTGATGGGTTATAAGCATGGGCGAATTTTAGCAATCATTAACCCTAAGTGCAAGGCTCATTTTCAGTCCCCACCAAGAAATTATCGGGATATCGAACCATGGTATATTTCGTTCCGGTATTCGCTCCGGTTCATCCAAAATAGATATTATCAGTTCAGTTCCGGTTTCGCTCCTTCTTCCAACGAAGAACCGGTTGGATCCGTTTTTGGCTACGACCACTGCAATATTATATACTTCTGAACGTCTGTTTCAATATATCTTGCTTTTTTATCTACATTACATTACACTTTTTTAGAATGAAACTAAGTAATAATGATTGCAAGTTTTTTCTTCGAAGATTTAGTTAACTTTCCTCCAATTACGCTAAAATAAAATATAAATTATTGGAAATCAAAAATCGAAACGGAATAAATATCGGTTTTCGATGTCGGATCAGGCTCAAGAATTTTTCGGTTCGTGTTTGGTTTTCACCCCGGCAAAAATAACGATTGTTTTCCATACTGGTTCAAGGTTCGGTTCCGGTTCGATACCCTAGATATTTTTAGTATAAAAACGATAAAACATCTATTTTTATGCCCCCCTAAAGGCGATACAAGTGCATAGCGGTAAATGGTAATGGTAAATCTGTCCCTAACTATAAGCATTTGGATTCAATACTGACATCAGTGATAATTATATATACAAAATACGTTCAAAGTTGTATGCATCTCACAAGGTGAGATGAGGCTATCAAGATAAGTGTTCATAGATGAACGGGTAAGCATAGATTTCCGCTTGAGAAAAGCTTATTTGAAGGTGGGAAGGAAATTAAGAGACTGCGATGTAAACGCAAAACGTAACCCTGATTTAGAGCGGTCATTATAAATGCGAAAAAAAACATTAATGAATGGACTCGCCTCCTTTGGAGAAGAAACATTCATCTTCTTTGAAGGCGATCGCTATCGTTTGGTCGGGGAAATTTATTTAACATATTTTGGGCATTATTCGGAAAGGCTGCTGTTGACGGAGTCGCCTTTATCCCGAAATTTCCTCGATATTTAAATGTGTCCTTTAACGCGTCATTATTCAAACTTTGGGAATTAATCGTGAGAGATCGAAAGATTAATGGGCTCGACTCACGCGCAAAAACAGCGTGATTGATTGCTTCGTAAGACTTGTTTCTTTCCACCCTTCGGACGCAATTAATTTTAAAGCGTCACGACGCCTACATTTATTAAAGCCGCGACGCCCTTCCGCGCGACGTCGACCAAAACTTTATCACTCCAAAACGACGCCCGTATCACTTGTAAATAACGCTCTTGATCTCTGCATAATTCACCATTTATTCATACCTCTACTATCGATAGAGGAACTCTTATAGGATAGTGGAATATATACAAAATGATGGCAGGGAAAAATAAATAAATCATTACAATGTTAACGAGGGAACTATATCTTATTTCATTACTTTGCGAAATTGTACACTATAAACTGTAAAGCTTTGCGAAGTTACTGAACAGAATAATGTTTCCTCGTGAAAAAATTTTCCTGGTATATTTATTTTTCCAGTCATGAAATACCATATACAAACTCGTGAAACTCTGGATTTATACAAAATGATAATAATATAAATAGAAAAAGCTAGTTAGTTAGTAAGTAATTTCTAGGAAAAGGCCGGTTACAGCAGATCTGAAAGTCAAAAAAATAATGCGTAACCAGTATTGCAAAGAAAAAATAACTAGAATTATGTTTGCATAGAAAAATAAACAGAAAAAGAAAATTATGATAGCAACATAAAAAATAACATAAATGAATACTCACACAAAAACACATAAGAAGAGATGATTGGTGTAAATTACAAAACATAAGCAGTACAATAAGATAAGATGAAAGGAAAGAAGTGAAACATGGAAAAGAAATAAGACAAAGACTCGCAAAAGGGTAGAAAATACAAATCAAAGTAGCGACTCTTCTGCCGAGGCAGCTTAATTGGATAAAACAACCACCAGGCAAGCGGGAAATCCGTGTTCGAGTCTCGGCTACGACGGAATTTTTCGCCTACGTTTATTTCTCTAAAGAGGAATAATTGACCGAAAAAAATCAAAACAAGTTCCTCTAGTTCTTAATCTCCTGAATTGCAATTTATTCTCAGGAGGAAATGAAGACACTGAAAAAATCCATTTTCCTATTAAGTAACCCTTTAGCGAAGAGACCGCAAACGCTGTAAGAACCCTGGGAGAAAGGGGACAAAGTATATTCTAAACAAGTTAACGAAAAGTTGAAAAAAAAACAAAAAAACTACTTAAGGGAGTTGAGTGAGAAATGATATGAGAAATAATTTGCACATATTGAAAATAAATTCGATGAAATGGATTGGAACGGTTATTGGAATCTCCCAATAAAAATACGTAAGTTTTCGAAAAGGATAAAAAATAAATCATACACGTGACGGCACGAACTTCCATTACTCTCCAATAAATATCCTCCATTTAGCGATCCAGTTCCGTGCAAGGTTTTTGAACCAGCAAAATTTTCCAACGACTTACCGAAATGCTTTTAAACCCGCCCTGCGTTATTTGCGTTTATTTCCTTTTGTGTAAAACGAGGAAAACTGCGCCCTCTGATCTTCTTGTTTTCGGCGATGGTAACGCGTGGAAAAACAATTGCCAAAGCCCACGCACAGTTTTTGTTCAGAGATTAGAAAGATGGGAGAAATGTAAATTTAAAATATAGCGTACCCGTTTTCATACCGCGAAGCTCGAGTTACATTTTTCGTTTCTCAGTCGATTAAAAATAATGCCCTTACCTAAATTGGATGAATAAATTTCATAATGGAAACCTACAATGCTCTCTATTGTTTACTTTAAACCATCATCATTTGCTTTAACTTGAGTTATTATTTTGTATCTGTAATGAAGCGATTAATCACCAAAACCTTAATAAATTCTATTGTTAATTAGTAGAAGGGGAAGTGATAGGATATTCCCGGACAGCCAAGTGGATAGTTTGTTCGAAATTGGTGAAAGCGGTACCAGGTTCAATTCCCGGTGGGGCCCAATGTTCGAAATGACAGCTGCAGCAGGACTTAAAAAATTCCGCTACTAGGATAGGACATCAGAAAATTATTGGTTTTACAAAAGCAGTTAGCATTGTTTCAGTAAAAGGCCGATGTATAGTGGATTCATCTGTAGTTTACATTTACATTTACATTTACATAAGGACCCTGCTAACCGCCACTGGCGCATGGCAGGGGGTGTGAAACACCGAAAACCTATCTACCTTTGACTGCCGTTGGCTTCTCTAATACTTCGCGGAAAAAATGACCAGAAATAACTATCTGTCCTGGCAACTATTTCCCTGTAACGCTTCGTCGTTTTGTCTCGAAGATCACGTATGCTACAAACTGGTATGACAATATCAACTACCTCCTCCCTGAGATCCGTAGTGATAAATTTATGAAAAAGCTTCCTACGGTAATCAAGTCTTCTATCACTAAGCGAATCCCAACCGAGGGATTCTATCATAGCTGAAACACTGCTGTCAAAACTGAAATCTCCCTTAACAAATCTAGCTGCCCTACGTTGAACCATCTCAAGGCTGGAAGTTAATCCCACTTCGTGCGGATCCCAAATCGCGCAGCAGTACTCAAGGAGAGGTCGAATTAGGGAGAAGTACGCTATTTCTTTTACTCTCCATGAGCAACCCCTAAGGATTCTACTAGCTAAACTTTGCATCCTATTCGCTTTACCTACTACGTTTTGAATATGCTCTTTAAAGGAAAAATTACTACTGAGCGTAATACCAAGATATTTATGATGCTTCACGAACTGCAACGGATATCCTGAAATATTATACGGCATGCGAGAAACATTAGCGGAACGTGTAAAATTCATGGCTACGCACTTCTTTACATTCAAATCTAACTGCCAATCCCTGCACCAACCAGAAATAAGATTCAGATCGTTCTGTAAGCAAATAATGTCATCTGCGCTTGTAATATCACTATAAATAACAGTATCATCTGCAAATAGCCTAACCTTACATCGAACATTATCCACCATATCGTTGATATAAATTAGGAACAGAAGAGGACCTAATACACTACCCTGCGGAACACCGGATGTGACGTAAACCACATCAGAAAAAATTCCGTCCAACGCAACTCGCTGCGATCTGTTTCCTAGAAAACATTTTATCCACTCAATAACTTGCTGATTAAAAATTAGTTAATGGTTTGTAGAACATAATTATTTGACTACCTCATAATTTTTAATATATAGTTGTTAACATTGTGTTGTTAAAAGGTTACGCATTATCAATATATATATATATATATATATATATATATATATATATATATATATATATCCCCTCCTCACACTGCCACAGTTCATTGCCTCAACGGGGCGGAGGGGTGTTAACGGAGGTTGGAGGCGATGCATAGCCCAGGTTCAACCATGCTAAGAAGGCTTCAACAATATCTCCGGCCAAATTGTGAAAGTGGCATTCACCAACCGGCAGTAGGACAGCCTGGTGAATTATTGTCCTTCATCCCCCAAATGCAAATACAATTTTCATGATGAGCTTCTGTAATGGAAATTTATCCGGACGTAAAAGCACCACCCATTCGGATGTCCGGGAGGTGGTGGCATTACAGAGGTCCATCATGAGGAAAAGAGCTACCACCCTCCACTTTGCAACTTACAATTGCCGCAGCTTGAAGAGTGAAGACAGACTACTGGAACTACTGAATGAAGCAGAGAAGATAAATTGGGACGTCATCGGTCTCAGCGAAGTCAGGCGAAAATCAGAAGACTTGATTACACTCAAGGAAGGTAATTTATTTTATTACAGGGGTACTAAGGATGGAAGACTAGGAGGTGTCGGGTTCCTGATCAACAAGAGATGGAAAAACAATGTACAGAAGATAGAAAGTATATCTGAGAGAATTTGCAAGCTCATACTCAAGATAAATGAGCGTTACTCTGTTCAGATCATACAAGTCTACGCACCAACAGCAGCAAGCAGCGAAGAAGAAATTGAAAAATTTTACCAAACTCTGGGCACTGAGCACGATAAGGAAGCCCACTATTATAAAATAATTATGGGCGATTTTAACGCTCGTGTAGGTCAACAGGAAGCCGATGACACCGTCGCAGGACAATACGGACTGGGCCAGAGAAACGAACGTGGTCACCGCCTGGTAGAGTTTGCTGAATGCACCAATATGTACATAACAAATACATATTACAAGAAGAACCCAAAAAGGAAGTGGACTTGGAGAGGACCCAACGGAGTAAAAAATGAAATAGATTACATATTGGTTAATAAACTCTACACAGTAACAGACTGTGAAGTCTTGAATAACTTTAGCACTGGAAGTGACCACAGGATCGTAAGATGCAGATTGAAGATTAATCTCCAAATGGAACGCAAGAAGTTGATTTCATGCAAGAAACATGAAATAAGCATCAAAAAACTAGAAGAAAACAAGAATAAATATCAGCTTGAGCTAAAAAATAGATTCTCAGCACTTCAAGAAGAAGAACTAGAAACCAAAGTCATGCAAGCTGTTAAGGAAGCAGCAGAAGAAGTAGCAAGCACACCAAGAAGAGCTAAAGATGGAAAGCTAAGTGACAGCACCCGACAAATGATGAAACGACGTAAGGAACTGAAGAATTCAGATACACAAAAGGATAACATCGAATACGTCGAGCTTAGTAAGGCTATCAGAAGGGCAATTAAGGAAGACGTGAGAAAATTCAATGAGAGAATTGTGCAAGAGGCTATAGAAAACAGCAAAAGTATGAAGAAGACCAGACAACGCCTAGCAATTGGAAGAAAACAGATTTTAGCCATACAGAAGGAAGATGGTACAAGAACTTGCAACAGACAAGCAATACTAAGGACAGTAGCAGAATACTTTGGCAACCTATACAAGAAGGAAGGAAATGATGAAGAGGAAAACCAAGAAGAAAGCCAAAACCAACGAGATCCCCTCTCTATTCTCCCAGAAGAAGTAACTGCAGCAATAAAGCAGACGAAGAACGGAAAAGCAGGAGGCATAGATGGAGTGTTAGCAGAATATTTAAGACTTGGTGGAACAGAAGTTGCATACGTTTTAGCGCAGTTATTCACTAAGTGCCTGAAACAAGGAAGAATCCCCCAGGACTGGAATCATGCAAGAATAGTCCTTTTGCACAAGAAAGGAAGCAAGGAAGAGCTGAAGAATTACCGCCCCATCAGCCTCCTTCCGGTTGTTTACAAAACATTCATGAGGATAATAGCTGAACGGATAAAGATTATTCTATCATCCGCCCAGCCTAGAGAACAAGCAGGATTCCGGAAGGGCTTCAGTACTATGGACCACATCCACACACTACAAGAAATAATCAGCAGGACGAATGAATATGAGATGCCACTAGTACTATGCTTTGTGGACTATGCTCAGGCCTTCGACTCGGTAAGTACCTCCTCTACACTAGAAGCTCTGGAAAATCAAGGAGTAGATGCAGAGTACATCCGACTCCTACGCAGCATTTATAAAAATGCCACAGCCTCAATAATGCTACACGAAGTTACTGAAGAATTCAAGATTGAGAAGGGAGTTAGACAAGGAGATTGCCTTTCCCCAATTCTTTTCACAGCTGTTCTGGAGGAAGTTTTTAAAACCTTGGACTGGGAGCAGAAAGGTCTGCGGATTAATGGGGAACACATCAGTCATCTGCGCTTTGCAGATGATATAGTACTCTTCGCAACCAACGGAGAAGATCTAGCTTCAAGACTTCATGAACTAAACACAGCAGGACAGAAGATAGGGCTTAGGATAAATTTAACAAAAACAAAGGTAATGTATAACTCTTTTGCAGCACAAGAAACAATCAAATTTGAAGGGACGCCTCTGGATGTCTGCTCAGAATACACATACCTAGGACAACTAGTAACCACAGGAGAGAACAACAGGATTAACGAAGTAAACAGAAGAATTAAACTCGGCTGGAGTGCCTTCGGAAGAAATGCACACATTCTAAAGTCACAAATGCCAATGGTCTTGAAGAGAAAGGTCTTCAACCAATGCATTCTACCAGTGTTGACATATGGAAGTGAAACCTGGGAGTTAAACGCAGCAATAACCCAGCGACTTCAGACAACGCAAAGAAGTATGGAAAGGTGTATGCTTGGGATCACAAGAAGAGACAGGAAACGCAACACCTGGGTGAGGATGAAGACCGGAGTGACAGACATCGTAGATAAAGTAAGGTCACTGAAATGGATGTGGGCAGGCCATGTGGCGAGAAGAAACGACAACCGTTGGACAAGAGCGGTTCTGAACTGGACACCAAGAGATGTGAAGAGACCAAGAAGAAGACCAAAGGACCGATGGAACAGAGACATCATTAAGTACTTAGGTGTGACATGGCAAAGAGAATCTCAGAATAGAGAGAATTGGAAAGCGCTTGGGGAGGCCTACATCCGACATCGGATTGAAAATGGCTGATGATGATGATGATGATGATATATATATATATATATATATATATATATATATATATATATATATATATATATATATATATATATATATAATGTTATAATATAGAAGGGAAATGTAGCCACTTGACTTTGACCTACTTCTTTACATTTTATAATTATATCGAAGCAAAATATACCGCAAATATGTCAGTGGCTTATGTTACCCTAGACTTACATGCATCTTCACAAGTGCTTACTGACGATACACCGGTTGGTAGACTATATACGCAACAATATTACCTATACCTCATCACGAACTCCTTCGTTTACTAGTACGCTGGTACCGTAGAATTACTTGTATCTCATCAAATGCTTATCAGCGGCATACCGGTTAGTAGGCTGTAGAAATAACAGCAGTAACTACACTTCATCGTGAACTCCTTCGTTTACCAGCAACTACTTTTGTATATACCATTAGGAATAGAAGTATCTCACCAAATGATTGTTAGCAGAATGCCGGTTCTCCACACGCAACATCAGTAGCTCCACTTCATCATCATTAACTCATCTACTTTGGTCTTGAATGCATCCGTCCAGTCGTATTCCAAGGTCCCTTTCCTTGGTTTACTTATTGGCGGCATCCCCGAGGGTGGAGAGCGAGAGTGCTCCACATATATTTCCGAGTGGAACAGTGTAGCGATTGGGCCTTTGAAAAGGAGGGAGAAACAAAAGGGAGGGGTAATGAGGCCCCTCCCAGAAGAGACGCAGAGAACAAAGGCGCACCCCTCTTCAGACCGCCCATTTTTCCTCTCTCAAACATTACATTGGCTTTGACCGCCGCCCACGCTTCACCTCTCCCGCTCTTTATTCCCAATCGCGTACTTTTCCGATTACTTCCCACTCGTTCACACTTTTATCATCCAAAGATATTTGTCTCTCACGCGTCGCTCACTATCGCTTTATGAGCCCGTTCTTTCTGCATTCAGTTCACGACATTTTCATCGTACGCGCATTACTTCTTGGATGCGTTTGATCATTCATGCATGCATTCATTCTTAACTTCGTGATTATTATTATACATACACCACTGTCAGGAAGAAGTCCCTATACATTCAAATAAAACCCAATACACAAAAAGTAGACCTAAGTAACTTCATGGGATCTAAATTCCGGTGGACTTTTCCCATTATTCAGCCTCATAGAGAAATACCTCATTCCTCATAGTATACCTCATTCCTTCTTCAGAATATTTCATAGCTAATAGTGATCAGTTACAAACCGTAGTCTCTTCTATTTTCTATACTTGAGCGGCAAAAAATTTCTGCGGTTAATTATTAAGATCCACTATTGTGGCGGAAGAGTTGGAAAGGCTTCAATGTTTTGATTTGCTTAATTTAATTGACGAAATAGACCATGTAATTCGTAATTGCGAAATTGCTAATGCACCTGTGAGAAGTAAGACAAAAGGCGCATCACCATTAATTTGGTTACCCTTAAAAAATATTGCGTAACTCTGGCATAGGAGTTAGCGCGCTAGCTTATTTAATCCGAGATCCCAGCTTCGCATCCTGGTTAGGAAATGCATATTCCTGAGTGTGACTTTAAAGGTGAATTGTAGGAGTGACAACATAAGATTGAAATTCATCTAATAAAGTCGCAATTTCATTATTCTTCTTCATGCTTTCCTGATCCCGCATAATCTATTCTTATCGAATCTTTCCTCAGTGCCCATTTATTCTTTAAATTCCTTGCCACTCCACCCTTCACAAACTCACGCGCAACATTCAGCTATCTTTATCTTAGCTTTCCTTTCCCTTTTGGACCAATCATACACTAACCACATGTCATTATACTGCATCCTTTTACCACACGTCCTTTGCTTGCTTTTAAATCACATTCCGTCATCAACAAATTATCACAAACCATCCCATTTCTCTTTATCTAACCCATTCCAATAGCATTCACTTTACCCATACGCATCTCCAGCTAATGATTCAATCATCTTTTTCCCGTCCCTCTTTAGTACCACTCACATCCGCATTATACAACATCTTTGCCATTAGCTTTCTAACTCACTCTCCACTTATTCAATACGAAGCAAAGTACGTCATTCATACCGATAACGCAGCCTTCTCTTTACTTCACAGACAATCGTTACGCAATCGTATCGTATGCATACACACATTAAAATTCATAATAAATATTTCGCAGTAAGCTCGTTTTTTCTCAATATTTCCCTATATACGAGTATACCCCTTATATCATATTTTTTTTGCTCCGGAGATATTCATTGCGCAATATATTTTCATATGATTAGATATGCCAGATTTACAATTGTTATGAGATAAAATCTGTCGATAAACCATAAAATAGTACTAAATTTATAAAAATCATCAAGATCAATAATATTTAATGCGTAGTGAGAGAGTTTTTTGAAGATCTTAATACAGATGTATATTTTTTATGATGAGATCTACTTAGGTGATCATTATTATGCTGTATATAATTTACACAATAAATTTATAATAATCAGACATTATAAAGAAGTTTTTAATGCCAATTTCGATGGAATTATGGATTTCAAGGAATATCTCTAAAATTAACACAATGAGTTTTATGAGACCGGGCCTCGAACCCGGGTATCCCACTTCTCGGACGATTATTCTCGAAGAGCTTTCTCTCGCCGTTTATCAACCTAATCACAACTTTGAGGCTGGTCCACACGATGACGTGTAGTCTTACAAATCACTTGCCTAGTCTTCTAAGTCTCCCGAAGAACGGAGTGAGACTACTCTGCGATAGATAAAGTAGCCGCCCGCAAGAGGAAGATCAGGAAATCGAGTTTAGATCTTATATTTTTTGGGGGTCCATTAACACATTCAATGCCTTATATATGAGCCCGTGTGGTAAACACAGTAAAAATCCAGTTAACTGTAAATTCGGAATGGAATCATTTAAATCAAGTGTTCAAAGACTACATATTTGATTACGAGTGGGAAGTGGAAAAGCAACCCCTCGCAGCAAAAGATACGGCACCCATTAAAAAACTAAAGTAGGGTCCGAAAGTGAAAGCGTATGGGATAAATCAAGCATCATTTCTGATGGGTAACATAGCGAGAATTTTATCATTTTACTGACTTAATTTAACCTTCGATGGCTTAATTCTGTGATAACTCATCCGTGTATTTAACGCACCAATTGGAGTCTCCACCCCATTTCCTCGAGGAAAACAATCTCTTTAACGGAGAAGCCGCCGGCGTCCGATATCATTGACGTCCTTCAGCGAAAACAAAAGAAGGCAGTTGAAGGGGACGACTCGATCGCCATCTGTCGTTTGATACTTTCCCTCGCTCTTCTCCACACAATGAGGACAGACTTATCGGAGGAAGATCCCACGAATTATTCCCTATACAAATTTACTATTAGGATGAGAATTGTTTTAATAGCTGTATACTGGCAGCGAAAGCCACGCATTCATAATTTTCCGATATTAGCTGAAAATATACCTTAGAGAGAGGGAGAGATGAGCAACTTTTTTATTTGAATGAGATGAAGTCGAAAAATTCTTCCATCATGTATAATCTAATAAAGATGATGCTTTCACGTGACAATAGGAACGGTTAATTAATGTATTAAAATTAATCAAAAAGAGGTGATGCAGATGTTTTGCGTATTCTAAAATTGAAAGTACTAAAACGATAAACTTAAAGCTGCGACAGGTGGATTTAAAAATGGATGCAGATGAATCAGAATATATAAAATTAATAAAAAAGTTATTAATAGTCATAGAATAAACATATATACTACTCTGCAGATATAGAGAAAATAATAACGAATTGCTTCGACATATTCTCCATTTTCATGGCATAGGACTACATATTTGTTCTGTGTGACTTCTACTAAATAGTTTAGAATGGATAACCATCTAGTATCGTTATAGGAGTTTCTCTTAATCGGAAGTATATCGATTGAGACTAATTAAGATAAAGAAGCTTTAACTTAACAAAGAGGCATTGATATTCATTTCGGTATCCTTCTAATATGAAATAAACTATTTGATAGATGCATGCATTAGGATAAAAATCTACAATGTATTTAGATATTCTATAAATAGATGCTTTCCTGGGGAATAGGTTATTCGACGTTCTAATTAATTAATAAAATGGGTTTTTAAGTTTTCAATGTCCATGTAAATTTTAGAAAACATACGCATTCAGTTCCTCATTCCATAAAGAAAAAGGATAGTTATTGACCACTATTCTGGATGAAATTAGCGATGCCGATTGGATTCTAAATATATCGCAAAATATTCCCTAAAAAGTAACTGAACTCGTTTAAAATGAAAAAGCATAAAAGGTAGTAGGAAGAGAATGACTTAAATATCTTTCATTAATATATAGTCAGCTCATAATACACAATATACAATATGAATTCATTCTCTTATCAACCAACCGCAAACCTACCCTGATTTATGAGTAAGTCAAATATTACGCAATGTTACGCAATGAGAATATGAAGAAGGATTTACGCCGCAGAATACGCTAAAAAGCGTGAGGGATTTCGCTAAATGGAAAAGAAAGTTGGTAATATACGGAGGGGAATGATTCGGGGAAAACACGCTGAATCTAGCGACTAAATTGCTCCATTAATAAATATACCTAAAGGATGTAATGCAAAACTGAAATCTTTAGCGTCGAAGATAAAAACCACTAATTCTGAGGGTGAATTACATCGACATAAATTGCAGGAAAGAGAGAGTAAATCTGAAATGCAACGCATTTTAAGAACGCGTACGTGTAACTCGTTGAAAACACAGAAGATGAGCAAATGTAGAGATATATGAGCATGAGATCCGTCACAAAACCGAGTCCCGAAAATGTGAAAGGAAAACGATTCCACGGCGACGCCTCTTTTGTGGGAATAATTAGCAGCATCTCGAAGAGCGCCCAGTGTGGCGGCCATTTGAATAAAATAAATCGATAATCCACTCCACCCACACGTGCTCCAAACTCCGTTTCTCCCTTTTAAATTCGCTCCTTCACAACTTCATTCCTGTTGCTTCGGAGTGGGAAGCCTATTTCGCGCCAACTCATATCGATCGCACGCACTACTAATATTCCATTAAAAAGATTACAACTAGTAAATGTGACTAGACTGTAGAATCTATAAATTCGGCTTCGACTCGGTAGGTCTCCATTTATAATGATCATTGATAAGAGAGCGCTTATACCTCTACCAGCGATCTTTTCATTGAGCTATCATGGTTTCGAGCTTTTAGGTCATCCTCAGGCTGGTTCTTTCTACCTGTGGTTTCATGGTTACGATCTCTACAGGTTGGGTCTAAGGATGATCTAAAAGGTGACCTGAAATAAACTAAGAGCTTTCTCGTCATTATTCATTGTAATGCGACTGGATTATCGATGTTAATCAGAACATAAGAAAGATTTTCTTTACTAAGGGAAAATAGTTACGGAAAAAGTTGAAAAATGCTTTGACGAGCGAAAAATATAAGCCACGAAATGTATTGGAAACCACCCGAATCGAAACCGAAAGCCGATATTTATTCCGCTACGATTTTGAGCTTCCAACAATGCACATTTAGCTTAAAGGAAGCGGACGAAAGATAGCTAATTATGACTATGACTAAGACTCGCAAGTAACTATCAATAAGTTTTGTTCTAAAATTAAGTGCAATGTAATATAAATTAATCGACAAACAGCTAGAAATAATAAAAAAAACTTAGAGAGGGATATGAAACTACAATGGTTGGAGCGAAATCAAACCGGTTGGCTGAAGGATCGAAACCGGAACTGAGACGAATTTCGGTTCTTTCGTTGAATCGGAACGGAAAATATTACGATACCCTGATAAATAGATGATGATTGAGAAGGCAATACGTTGGTAAAATAGTGAGTAAGAGAGTATGACCGTGAAAACAATGAAAGATTGTTATTAGTGAGGTTTTCAAGAAAATTTGTGAAATCCGAGCACAAGAAAAGAATTTATGGAAAAATGTATGGAAGTCTTTCAAGTGAAAGAGATTTCCAGGATAGTAAATTATTGTGGAGCGCTTTTTATACACGAGCGAAACAACATCTTCCAACCGGTAAAGAAAAACGAGAAAGTTACAGTTCGCAAGAATAAAAGTGGTCCTTTATATCATTCCGAGCATAATTCTACTTTATCTGTTAACACAAATTCATGCAATTTAAACAGCAAATATATCACAACCCTCCTGACTTCTTTAAAATATGGAAACGACCCCAAAGTGGCAAACATAAGGCACTTCTAGACGATCAATTCACCCTCTCGGCGCTGCTTACAGATAAAAAAAAACCCGCCCTGCTAATTTTTGGGCGGAATGAACCATACGGCAAATTCAGCAGCCAACATTTGTTTATTTATAGTTTTCGATCCATTTCTTCGCGTTATTTCGGCCCCGATTAACACTTCCTCTCCCCGCTAATAAAATCGTGGCCCCAGTCATTTGCATTCCAGCGCACCCCTGAAATTCCTCCTAAATCATACACACGCATCTGGCCAACGCAATAATGGGCAAAAAGAGAGGGGACGTTTTTTATGGCAGTCAATATGGCCGCCTAGAGGATTCATAAAGGCAAATGAGGTGATTCTGATGTCGTAGGGGACATGAAAATCACGGCGTCCCTCCCTAATAGCATGCGCATCACCCACCCTCTCCGGACACTCTTAACCATGCGTTTGACCACTGAGCTCTTTGAGTGGATTTAAATCCTTATTGCGTCGCCATTGGAAGCAATCTCCAATACCTTCTTAGATGTAGATAATTACGCACATAGAAAGATATACCTTGGAAAAGTTTCTCTCGATTCAATATCAAAGACTACGAGGAAAGGAAATAATCAAATGTTATAACAGTAATACTTTCAAAACAAAAATTACGAGAATAGCTGTGGATACTTAATCATAAGCTTCACTTGTGTCTTCAGATCTTCAACTACCGTTCTCCTATTCACTATTAATTTAAATGACATTTAATTATTCTTCAGTAATTAGATCTATTTACATTGAGGATAGGTTAAATGGAATGTGACTTTTCTATTTTGGGCGAAATTAAGTTCTTTAAGTCCTTACTTCCATTTAAGTCATTGTAAGGATAAAATAATTGTTAAACAGTAACAAAATGTAACTTATATTTATAGAGAGCAGGAAAATTATAGTTGCGGAATTGAAAACACGTACGTGAAGCTAGAGAAAATGTATTCGTAGCAGGAAACTACTCACAAAAAGGGAAATAAAATATCTGCACAAGCCTACTGAGAGTAATAACAAAAAGACATAACAACAGATACCCTTATAATGATCTAGAAATAAAAATATGGCTCAGTGACAAACAATCAAATGACAAACATTCAAATACTTTAGTTCAGTCTGACACCGTGTCCTCTTTCCATAACCACAGGGCCCATCTGTATGTTTTTAAGCTGCCCTCTCCATCGAATAACAATATTAAATAATGGAAAAATCTTGACAATGGGTGGAACATTGAGAATTGAATTTTAAGCGCATAATTATTATTTCAGAAACTGAATATAGGCAAGTGACTTATTCTTACCATATTGATAATCAGGAAAATCCAATACGATTAAAAGACAAGCAGTAGGACGAAGATCACCTAGAAAGAAAGAAGAAATCGTTATATAATATTATAAGTAAACACGTAAATTACATCTATGAAGTAAAAAGACCAAAATTGATCATCTCCGCTCGGAAACGAATTCAACTATTTCCGAATTTAGGTGAATATACAACTTCAAACCCATGGGATGTACAGGATACACGAGATAAGTCTAAATCGGGAGAAACTAAAAATAATTTAAACTTGCTTCAAATACGCTCAGTAAATTACGATCTTGGAATTACATTCAATCCAATGGCTATATCTGGAGGAACATAGCAAATAGATGTGAGCACGTTTGGATTCAGAATCCATTTTTCCCGCGGTAATAAGAGAATCGAGCGGTCATAGACCGATAGGCGGCCACATTTGAAGATGTAGATTCCAAGGATTTTTGAAAATCTTTCGCAGTGGGACACATCTTAGTTTAGTTGAGAAGGTATGGTAGATCAGATATCCTTCATCGCTATCATTTTCTTGGGAACTCCATCGTAGGGAAGGCACAATGGATGGAAACATACATGATGGGGGGCGCAATTAGTGAAATACGACTCTCCTCAGATTCAAGATGGACAACAAAGAACAGGAAAGGCTAATAAGTGAGCGACGTCTTCTCTCCGCGGCTATTTTTACTGCCTTCCTTGCTCTGCTCACGTTTCGTTTTAAACTCGGTTTATACTCTATAATTTGTTTCGATTGTCGGGATTTGTGCATCATTTGTGACTCGACCAAACCTTCTTTATCTTACTTATTCATCTTATAGACACTTACTTTTTCTCTTATCCTTTTACTTGGGATTGGGCCTAACCCCGTTCACTCTTATATCTCTATAAAAATCTCATAAATCTTTCGCTATTCCACTTTTAGAAAATTTATGACTGCCATGAAGAATGAATATTTACAACATGTTTTCTAGGTGGCCCATTTTGAATGGTGTGAAATTGAAAGTTGTTAAAATTTCGTATTCGAGAGAGTCCTGTAATTGTGAATGCTTTTTGTTCCGCAGAAATTACCTCCGCATATTCTCCCTTTCTCTGCGGACAGAAAAAGGTTAAAATCATGAGAAATAGACCGAAGGAAAAAGAGGCACATTTTTTAGTTCCTTGCTTGATAATTATGGTAGGTAGTGTAATATATATTTGTAAAGGTGAGAAAGCAAACTTTTCATACGATCGTGGGTCCAGTTAAAATTGTTTCAACATGTTTAACTTTTTAGAAGATTATATTCCATTTAATTTTAGGATAAGGTTACAGGTGTCAAAAATATATCGACGCTTGATTTTAATGATGGGCACGTATATGCTAATGAGGAAAAAGCCACTTATTCTAATGAATAATAAATGTTATTTAAAAGAGTCATTTGGATCCGAAAATCAAAACAGAATGAATAATGGATATCGGTTTAGGTACAGAAAGGGCAACGAGCCGTAGTATTTGTCATTTTAGTTTTCGCTCCGATTGAAAGAGACTCAAATTCTAGTTCTAGTTCAGTTTCACTACGTCTGTCCACGTAGAACCGTTTTTTATTCTGTTCCAACCATGGTAATATTATAAACTATAGAGTATTTTTCATTGACTCTAGCTTCTTCGTTCAGATCACATTATATTAAAATTTAGAATAAAACTTAATTATAATTTTTCAAGTCATACTTAAACGTTTTCTGAGAGATTGTCACAATATTTCAAGCCTTTACCTGTACTAGTTAATTGCAAGTCGTTGTTACACAAGTTTAGTAAACTTTTCTCCACTTAAACTTGAGTAAAACGCGCGTTGTTAGGAGGTAAAAATCTCAAAAATAACGGAATAAATAACATCCGGACTCGGTTCAGATTCAAGAAATTTCAATTTTTTTCTGTTCAGGATCGGTTTCCACTCTGGCGGAAAAAAGGCTTTGTCACGGTTTTCTGCCAAATTCCGGGACAATGCCCTGGGTAGAGGCTCAAGGATTTTAATTTTTCAGTTCCGGTTCGGATTTAACTTCGGCAGAAATAACGGTCTTTCAGTTTTAGCATTCGGCTCGGGTCGGACCTTTAACAACAAGAAATGTTCATCCCCAGGATTGCAAACACTTTCTTAAAAAATTATCAAATTGATTCGAAGAAATGATTACTGACTGAAAATTTTCAAAAAGTTGTTCGGCTCTGAACTTAGGGACGAAGTGATAGAAATTCTGATTCCAGTAAGAAGCGAGCGCGATCTCCGAGAGGCATCAGCAAAGCGTTTTAAGGAGGAAATCGTTAGGACGGGTAGTAATTTTTGGTCGTTCATCCCGCGAGCTATTAGAGAAGCTAGTAGGGTCGATTAGAAAACTATGATGGTGTCTCCATGCCATACTCCACCGGCTTGCGGGGTACAAATCTAAATATAAATAAACCTTCCATAAATTTAGAAAGAAATCATCAAAACAATGGGAACAATTCCATCTGACAATCGGCGCTGAAAACCAAAAACATAAAAGGGAAACAGACTTCAAGTTTCATTTCGTGCATTACTACCCATAATGTAAAGACCGAAGAAGTCCATTCTATGGATCGAACCGGAGATTCGATTGTATCGGCGCCGCGACGGCGAAAAAAAAGGAAATCCGCCCCCAGATTAACCCACCGAATGCCCCAAATGAGTGCGGACCGCATCCCCAATATTATTTCCAGCTCCTCCACGCTAAAATCCCCTGAAAATATCTCCCTTCACCAGCTTCTCTGCGCCGACCACCGCTCCCTAATCCAGCTTATCTCCAAAGTAATTTCGACTCTTTCCCTGCGCCAAATCCTTCTCGAGCCCCTCCGACCCTTCCAAATCCCCACCCCAGCATAATCCCTCCCGCACTAAGTACGCCGCACCCCTCAAAGACCTGCACAAGAATCCTTCCGTCCCTCTTTTTAACGGCAGTTAAGACACTCGCGTTGCACTGACAACTCCGTGCAATTTATTCGGAAGAATTCCATCTCCGAGGGGACGTTAACGTCGCTTCCAATCAAATCAGAGTCTCACTTCCCTGATTTTTTTCGATCGAATACGGCGGCGAATAAGTTGATTAGAAACCGCTGGGTTAGCAGCTAAACAGAGTTGCCTGATCGTCAGAGGTATTAGAACAGCATAATGCAGGGGTGAGCTTTAATGCCGCTTTTATTCATCGGAAGACGATAATTGTTTTCGTTTGCATAAGATGGGACATACATGAAACCAAGAGACTACTCTTGAGTAGCGTGTTGCCTACATTCAAATGAGTTAACATAGAAATTTTATATAAGAAAATTAATCCCTTAGCTAGGTGAACGAAGAGAGATTTTTTTCATTTTGTTTTTCAATCTTTGGCATTAGCAAGACGGTGAGACGTATTCCCTGATTTATAACCAAGATATTCGTTTCAGGAAATGACTAAATGATCGCAGTGAATGACCAAGTAGTCCAGAAGTAGGCCTGAAGGCCGCAGGCTCCCCATCTCTGGTAAAATGTATAAGTGGGTTTCCATTATGAGAACCTTATTTGCGCATTTTACTGAGCAATATTTTATATTTTATTCCACCGATAGTGGGAAACCAAGATCCAATCTGACGCTCACTACGGTCTATCCTTCCGCAGAATGAAGTTCTTATATTATTTTGCATATCTACCTCGAAATTACATCTCTAGGGTAAAAGCATTCTCTTTTTTTCACCTTCCAAACAAATTTATTGTTTTCATGTATAATTCTGATGATAGATTATTTTATTGCTGCGTGATATTGGAATATTACGTGTGGTGTAGGTGGATGAGAAAAAAATTGCAACCCATTTCATGTAAAGAAATATGAAAGATTATTACAAATACCGTTCCAGATTGGGTTTTTATACCACCACAGTTACTTCCGGATGAACTAGAATATTATTTGTACCCTAGGCTGTAAGCAGGACTGCCCAAGAGGGAGGTTCTATGGATACCTAGCATCCAGGCTTGAGAGGGTTCCATTTTGAAAACGTAACTATAATATTTCAGAGGACAGACAATTTATGTACTCTTAAAAAGTTTTAAAATTTGGGAAAGCTGCATCCTTTGGTAAATAACCGGTCTTAGCTGAAGAAGCTTCTCAGGTATACCTATGCAGTATTTATGGTAGAAATATATCATTGAAATATTCTTAATGCTTACGTGGCCTTCAATATACTATTCCCGATAGGATTCATACTGAGTGGAAAAGAAAATACAAACTACCACACACCTCATCAAAAACATTATAACTCATACCTTCTCCAGAACTGATATGGTGATAGTTTAGAAATAAAGCAGCCTAATAAACTGAATGACATCACAAAGACGAGAATTTTACTTAAATATTTGATTCAAACTGTCGAGGCTAACTTTCTCATAATAATACTCATACTAATCTATACTTAAAGAAACCTTAATCTACCAATAAAATTTTAAAAACGAATATATTAACGGGGAACCTAAGGCCTCATTCCCACCTCATGGCCTTCTGGTAATGTTGAGGGTATACGTATTCTAGCCAACCTTCGTGCTGAATACTCACAATGTATGTAAGTACAAAGAAGCTAAACTAATGAAAAATCATATGAAAACTGGGGGACAATCCCTCGCCTATGAACATCTCCATCTACGAAATGCCTTCGTCAGACGTTTGTTTAAGTTTCGCGTCCACCATTAGCTCACAGTCTTCGACATCGGCGGGAGCAGAGCCGTAATGCAAATAATCGCGTGATCATAAATCTGAGCATCGGAATGCGCGACGTATCGTCTGGATGACGTGTTTGCACGTCCCTCGCGACCGTTTAATATTCCACGCGTATTCCGCCATCTTATCTTTCACCTCCTCTTCCAAATAACCTCTCTCCCCTTTTCATCTCGCGAAACACGTACCAAGCAATCTCGTCCTCCAATCGGGAACAGGATTACTCTCCCCTTTTTTGCTCCTTCTGACCCTCACTATTCCATATCGACCATTTCATTCTGCGCCCACTAACACAAGACACACACTCATCTCTCTTTTCCTTATTTGAGGTGAGCTACCTAACGGACTGTGTACGAGTACTCCTCCATACACTCGTGTTCTCTCATTCGTGTTTCTTTTCGCACGTCCTAACGCCTTTCTATACTACATTCCCTTTTCGTTCCACTCATTCATTATTTCCATTTCTTCCTTTCCGCCGCAAAGCTTTACATAAATACCCTTCCCTCTTCATTGCGTGTACAATTACGTATATATCATGTTAATTACATATTATATACATAATATTACTTAATGACTAATACAACATAGATAACTCCAAGTTACTACAATCCACGATTGGGATACAAAAATAAATAACCTACGTTTTTAAGTTACAATAATACACTGTTACAATATATATTCAAGCTATAAAAATACGCTATTACAATGCAATATCATCAAACTATAATGATATGCTCATACAATAAAGATGTCCTCTAACTACTACAGAATACAATTAATATAAAGATATCTCCTAGATACATCAATACACCATTGGAATCAAAATTTCTCTCTTACCAATACTATATTTTCACTTAAATGACAAGCTATTCTACTTTCTTTTTTGTTTCTTATCATCAGAAAGAGCAAAAGGTCTTAAATATGTATAGAAATCGATGTATCTTTCCATAAAAATCCCACCAAAAATAGGTTATTTGATTTTTAATTCCATCACATTTCCATTTATTAATTGACTTACAGTTATAAATCTACAAGCTTAAATTTTCCGTGGCAATCCCATTTTCTTTCTGTTCATATTCATCCATAGGTTTTCCCTTATTTTATTACTCTTCAATTCTACTGTTCTCCATCCATGATCTCATCTTTGATAGACAGAAAGTTTTAATAACCCTCAAAACGAAATTAGGTTATCTATGTTTATAAGGCGCATTTTTCTTTCCCGCTTTCGGCGCTTGGAGAATACCTTTGTCTCTTAATCTCAAAACTACATTAAATTATAATTAACGCCCCTTTCCTTAACTATAGATTCACTTAAAGTATTCAGCAAGGATTATTGGAATTTCAACCCTCCACTTCCTGCAAAAATCCACCTTATATTCAACATCACTCGCAACACACTAGCCTTCATATAATCGCAGACTTGAGACGAAAGTCAATGTGAGATATATTTTTCTCCACCTTCATAACCTCACAATAATTTCTCACGCATTAGGAAAACAAATTTCGTTACATAGTATTGTATCCCATAATTCCTATTTGTTTTCTCCTCCATCCATTCAAATGATTTTTGGCTCTTAAAAGTATGAGCCCCTCACAAGATTTTTTTCCCCTCCTTATTTCTGAATTCATTTTCGAGATCTGATGCGATGAATGTCACTCCTCATCTCTCTCCATTCCCCTCCAATTTTGCCGCTTTCTTTTTCATCCCATTTCCATCTTCACAATCAATTGCTCATCTATCGGTTGATTTCCCAGACCCGAGACCCGAGACAGACCCCTTTTTCAAACCTTTTTTCTCACGCAAACTAAACTGTTCGATACGTAAACTTGCTGCCCCCTGATAATTCGCGTATTATTTCTTCACCTCTCCTTTTGCTACTATATAAGCTACGGCTGGGCGAATATATTGGAAACTGCAATTGATCAAAGCAGTAGCGTATGCGCCATTTCATCAAATTTTTTTCCAGGTAATCATTATCCTAAGTCAGGAAGACTCAAGACATTTCTGTAGAAAGATATTTTACTCGAAAATCAGGATATTGAGTAAGTATCGATTATTAAATATTTATCTGCTCAAGACTTTAAGAAGATAATAAGTAATTAAGAAGATAACGCACAAAAGTCTTACTGGATTTCCGGGTAACCAAGTGGTCACTGCGTTCGAATTCGAGGAAGACGGTCATAGGTTCGATTCCCGCGGGGGGACCATATGTGCGATATCACCTCAGCTGTTGAAGCACTTTTACCATACCGGTACTCTGCACTATCCCTAGGTTCTATTCGCTACGACCTGTTTCGACCTAGACGGTCATCTTCAGAACAGAGGAGGTGGGTCTGTTAAGTTTTGTCGGTAAATAGATGAGAGGGGAGGGGTTACGGTAAACCACATCATTCGTTAAGTTTGAGGCTAAGGCAATCTTTATTTTACTAGACAATAAATACTTAACATATAAAAAGATCATAGAAACTCCCTTCAATGTTGGTTCTGGGTGAAGCATACGCCACTGTATTCTACCATTGAATGAGCTATAGATCTTACGCTAGTTTTCCTTGCAATCTGATTAACAGTCGCGATTTGAATTCGAATTGAACTCCGAAACGAATCTGAGGGCTTTGGAGAGTTGTGTTTTCTTATATATGCGAAAACCATTCAATAAGATTTTAATATTTAAGGTTAGGGTTTCGTTCTTCCGCTCGGTATTCGGTTCGGTTCCTGTTCAACACCCTAGCTATTTCTCTCGATTAAGAACCACAGTTTCTTCATTGACCATTTCTTCAGCCATTTGGTTTCCATAAATTCTCTGCATTTCCAAAACCAGTGTCAAAAACACAATGCAGGTAGCGCACTTCTTTCGTTCCACCTTCATTATTGGCTCCATTACTACATTCTTTACATGCATGATCTCATGTATACAGGGACAACCGAATTAATTTCTCTCGTACATCTACATATAGGCCCATAGCTTCACTTCCGTGCAACAAAATGAGAGAAAGCACACACATATTCCTTCATCTAGCCATTTGCATGCAGGTCACGCTTTTAAACCATAAATTCATCCAATGCCCTCCAAAATTGTTTACATATATCACGAGTATAGGCAGATATGAAAATACGCTCCCTCTTATAAATTCTATGTATACTTTACGACCCTCATAGCGCACGATGGTACCTATACTTTTCGACAGATGGCAGTTTTCGAAAGCCTACTCTAGTGCATAGGTTCTTTTTTTTTAATTTTATCGGTCATTCGAAGTTAGCCTCCTATTTCAGTCCGCATGCGCTGCGTATCAGCGCTCGTAGCTCTTCTTTTTTTTCGCTCTTCGCTCCAGCGCCTGAGTGGCTCACAAGCGCCCTCCAACCGACCTTCTTTCGAGTGCTCCGGACAATCGATTTGAGTATCCGATGAACAGGAAGTACGCCATTGCGTCCATTCTCTTGCCTTCCGACGACTAAAATTGGTACATCCCCGATGAAATTTTCGAGGGCTACAAATAAATATTCCCGTGAGATTGATTCTGAAATATGTGACCCGTTGCTTCGTTTATGCGTCTGTTTCCATAATTCCGAGTCCAGAGATTGAAAACGAGTATATTTTCCTAGAACCGATTATCGTTTCGGATTCTATGTTTGTAACTGACTGTTGAAATGGAGCCTTCTTAGAGGTGGGCATAGCTCAACGGGTTCAGGTACCTATGTGGCAAATTCAAGGCTCTTCCTGCTACCGTACAGAAATGGGTAGCAAACGTAACATTTTTATTTGTTTTTCGGTACAGCATAGAGGGAAACGCATCCGTTATTTATGTTTGTCACTCTCTTCCTCTGGCTATGTTTACATGTTTGCTACAGTGTGAGTGCATGAGTGATATTAAATACTAGCACTCATTATCGAATGTTACTACAGAGGTCCTTAGTCACTACATTTCCCTACATAAGACACTAATTAACGGCGTACTTGGTTAACGACGAGTAACTGTAATCAAAAAATGTCTTGAGCGACAACGACTTTGGTTTACGACGCCTTATGGGTAGCAGATATAAAAAAAACGTACAAGAAGACATATAAAAGAGTTTTGTAGGCATATTTCACATTTAAACTGGCTCTGGGAAGGAGACAGAAAAAATTGAGTATTATCCAATGAGAAATCGCAACGATAACCATTGGTTAGCAACGACTCTGGAACGGACGATCCTGGAAAGGATTAACGTTAATCATGCTACCACTGTATGTAAACAAAGTTGTTTATAATGATATATTGCAGCAATCGCTGCACCTCACTGATAGGATACTGGAGCAGAGAGGGAAGTTGGGCCAACCTCGACTCAGGTAAACCTCATCCCCTATCTAGTAATAGAAGGTCTGAGTTTTATAGCTGCCGTCTAGCCAAATATACGAACAATGTGTCAAAGAATAAATTAATAAAGTTTTTATTTAGGCGAGGTTAGGCCCAAGTTGCCCTCTCTTCCGCCTAACCTCAATTGTTTGTTTATAATATAAATGTAATATTTAGAATTACATGAGAGTAAAATACAACACAAGAAGATTTGGGTTTCTGTAGACAAATCTTCTCAACCGATGTTAGAAGGCTGAAGACAACAAAAACTTTGCCTTAATAAAGGCGGTGAGAATGGCTGCAAAAACGTAAATTATGTTAAATCTATACAATTAAAACTGTAATGAAAGCTAAAAAATTCGATGTTAAAATCTTAGCTCTATATAATCAAACTCCAATAAGAAGACAAAATGAATATTTAGGAGCTCCTGAATATTCATGTGGGCAGCGCGTTCGACTTTGGTGCATGCGGTCCCAGGTTCGATTCTCGGTGAGAGCTCAAGGGAGAGTTGACCTCAGCTGTCGAAGTACTTTTGACAATGCTAATATAAATAAATAGTTTGCCATCACTATATGCATACATTTCATTTTAGTTTTTAAATCAATAACGCTATTAACTGGTACATAGATACAGAGCTTGCCAAATATGGTACCCATTCATCACGTACATATTCAAAATGAATACATAAATCTGAACTTATCAAAAACAACACGCACACCGAGTGCAGACCAAGTGACCCGTAAACATGGTTCACGAGCGACCTTACCCCAGTGGAGGTTCGAACTGCGGTCGAAGATGCAGCTGACCGTTGCGCAAGAGGATTCACACGCGTAAGATGCGGCCAATAATTTGATCCAAGCCAAAGCACGCGCTGTTTATAGAGATATGGAAGCGCCTCGGAAAATGAAAGACCAGGCGAGCTTTTCAATTCTAATATCTGTCTGAAGCAGATATTGGAGGCATTAAAAGGTTGAATGGAGACAATTGAGTAGGGGTTGCGTAGGGGAGGGTGCAGAGGTGTTGGTGCGGAAGGGAAGGGTGGCCGATGTGGAATGCGGCTTTAATAAGGGAGGAGGACGCCTTTATTAATTTGCCAATAAATTCTCCATCCGATTCAGGGGAAATGTACGCTATGCACACGTACCACAATTTACAACGACCGAATGCAAAGCACCGGACGTCATCTCAAGAGAGAGAGCTTTCAAATTCACTTCGGCTGCACTCAAATGCAATGCTAGACTTTCTCCCTTCGCTCGTTGAAATACATAAATATTTTCTTGTTTTGTTCGGAAAAAGTAAACATACCCTGGAGATATGTTTACGTGTTGACCTCAATAAAATGGAAATGAAAAAGCTTAAAGAGATTTTTCTACCCTTTTTTATGGGGAAAATTAACATCCACACTAGGTGTGCACGAAAACAGATATAAGGAATAATTATTTTATCTCAAGAACGAGTAGGGTCTATAAAAATCTTCGAATGACTATCATTGTGTCGCTTCCTGACAACTGAAAGGAAATGAAAATGAGAATGGAGCTAATGTTCCTTATCTTCAATTTCGTTTTATGCTCCTGGTTAAGATAATCGTCACTTTATTTCTAATTCAATTATTATCTTATTATAAGTTGTTTTTTGTACTTATGACGGATAGCCTATGCATGTATGTTTATTGTATAAGACCATGCCACCTGGTTTGTGATCTATCTGCAAGGAATAACATATCCCATTATGGAATTTATTTCGAAAATTAAAGGATTCATATTTTTGCTTATTAAAGCTGTTGAATATCTCAGACGCATTATAATATAATAATATAAATAATTTTAAAAGAAGACATGGATAAGATTAAAACAGGAAATTTAACTCAATCATACGGAAAGCAGTTATTTTAAGTAGCTGAAGCATTACTAGAAAATTTCCTCAAACACAATAAAAATAACCACAAAATGAATGCAGAAAACCAAGATCAGAATGGGAATGAAACAAATTTTGCAAATTTTGCATTACTAAAAACATTTCCTAACAAATAAATGCTTTTATTTGTGACGTAATTAAAAATCAATATTAATCAGAATAAATATAGGCTTTTGGGTATCCAAGTTGGCGGCATATCTTTTTTCGTGGACCTGAGTTTGATTCCCGACGGTATCCTGACGCAAGATGAGCAATAAAATCGTATCATGAATGGCATTCGACAAGTAGGCTAATATCATCAGACCTCGTAACAAATATCTATTTTGAGTTTCTTTTGCCCCAAAAAAAGACTAAAAAAGAAAATATGAATCTTTAAGCCACACGCGGCCAATTCATACGCGGCCTTGCCCTCAATTCTTCAAAAATATCCAGGCATAAGAAGTATTTGTGGCTCTCGATTTATATGTCAAGGGAATAGAAAATAGGAAAAAAATCCCCCTGGTTTACCAAGCGATTTAATTTGTTTTCCTACGCACGATTTCGGACTTTTGAATATAAATAACTCAAGCATAATTTGATGTATTCATATATGGCCTTCCGGTAGAAAGCGTTTCCCCTCTTGACTCAAGAAGAATAATCTACTTATTTAAGGATAGTATAGGATTATGCCCTCATAAGTTAAGTATAAGAAACTTATTGATCAAAAACAAAACTGAGTTTTATTTTTTAATTGCTGAAACACGAAGAAGGGATGCCGATTTTAAATAAATATCCAGAATAGGAATGAATAGAAAAAATTTTCAGAACATTATTGCTTCTAATTAAGACGCTGATCATAGGATAACATCATTACCAGGTCTCAAAAACGCAGAGCAGGCCTTTGGTTTATATACGAGTATCATCATTTACGTAAAAGTTTAGTTTTCCTGTGACATATGCTCGTAAACGACGTCAACTTGCGCGAATTTAAGATGTTTTGATGGGATTTATGCCGATTCAGATAATTTTGGGAATCGATATTAAATTCTCTTGTTTACTATTTTTAAGGCAAGAAATTGCACTTCCGAATAATGCATAATCTATCCCATTATAACAACAGATCATCATTAGGGAACTCATCAAATTCCAGGTCTATACTACTTTTAATTTAATACATTTTCCACTTTCTAGACAGTTGCTACCGATTGTGAGTTTTCAGGATGGCTGCACATCGAACTGTATTATTTTTCTTTCCGGTTTTCGCTCCGATTTAACGAAAAAACCGAATATCGATTATGTTCCAGGTTCAATCCTCCAATTGACGTTGAACCGATTCGAATCAGTATTTGTCGCTCTGACAGTTGTAACATTAAAATACATACTTCTGAAAGTTCGTTTTAATATTTCCGGCTTTTTTTATTTACTTTGCATTTCACTAAATTTTAAAGTAAAACAAGTCGTACTTATACCTATTTAGTAAACTTCCCTGGAATT
This sequence comes from Pachydiplax longipennis, assembly GCA_036926295.1. Classification (NCBI taxonomy): domain Eukaryota; kingdom Metazoa; phylum Arthropoda; class Insecta; order Odonata; family Libellulidae; genus Pachydiplax; species Pachydiplax longipennis. Next base: position 4,322,687 of record JAVFKF010000003.1, read on the forward strand.
ACACTTAAGTAAGATGTGTATAGCTGGGAACCAAAAAACCGGAACGGAATAAATAACGGTTTTCGGTTTCGGTTCGGATTCAAGAATTACGATATATTTCGGTACAAGTTCGATTTGCATTACGGCATAAATAACGGTTAAAATTCACAGCAAGAGGCACGACATTGCTGGTTTCGATAATGAAGAGAGGCATTGTCCATTCACCACAAAAAGAAATTTTCTTTTTTATGAAGAAGCACTAGATATCGACGTGACGAGACGACTTTGGCTTAAGATGACACTTTCGTCAAAACCTAGTCTTGTTTCTTCATCAAATAAATCTCCTTTGTGGAAAAAGTGCAACGCCTCTCTTTTTAAAAAAATAACAGTATTTTTCTCTTTCTGTTTTCGGTTGACTAAGTTCGATGCCCTCCTAGAGCATGTCGCGGCTTGGTAGCTCAAACGTTTAGACAAGCCTCCAGAAACAGGAGTATCCCTATCCGAATCCAAATCACGTCGACTTTTCCACATCCACGTGAAAATAGCTAATCAAACAGTCAGTCGATAGCCTACGCAATGGTCGAAATAGTGTAAGGGTGGTGGTAGTACAGCGCAACGGACACCTGGAAAGAGCGTTTTTAAATGCAGAGGGTAAACGAAGAGCGCAAATATGAGGGCGAAGAGAGGGTTGCTGGAGACTCCCCGGGGAGCAGTAGTGGGGGAGCCTGTGTTTGAGCACTTTTGATAGCTCCATCTGTCATCGCGGCCGATGCTTGAAACAAAGGAGAAGCGGATCGCGTCTACCCCCACCAATCGCGCCAACGGGTGCCTCTGACGGGGATATACGGCCTCCCGCCGGGGGGGCTTGGCTTCGAGTCCCTGCGAACGATGCTCGTTATGTCGACCGAGCTTCTCTAGGGAGAAAAAATAAATGCTTTCCTTCGATTGCTAATCCATGGCTTCTTCTCGCAGAAAGACTCGAATCCACGCAATGAGGGCTTAAAAGATGTGTTTTCTGCGTTTCAAAACCGTACTGACTTTATTTCAGGGAGCAGAAGATGTTTCCTTTGGGGAGAAGAGGTTCAGAGATGAACGTGCTTATACGCTAAAGTGTGCTTACCCGCGGATTCTGTACGCTGGCAAACATTGGGTATATCCTAAAATGTGCATGAGAACATGAATGCTAATGGAATTGTGAGATTTTATATTTTTAGGATTCAGTTTTTAGATATTGGATTTCAGATTTCAGATTTTCAGATTTTAAGATTTAAGATTTTCAGATTCTAGATTTTTAAATTTTAGATTTAGATTTATACACCACGAGCCGCCAGCGAGCGACGTATGGCAGGGGGTGTAGTGACACCATCATTAATACCTAATCTACCCTATTAGCTTCTCTAATAGCCTGGGAAAAGAACGATCAAAAATAACTATCCTTTACTGCAATTTATATCTTGCAACGTTTTGCCTATGCTTTCCGGACATCGTGTTCGTTCACTACTGGTATTAAAATTTCACTCACTTCGTCCAAAAGTTCTGAACTGATGCATGTTTCAAAAATCTTCCATTGGTAATTATATCTTATCATCCTAAGTGAATTCCAACCAAAGTATCAAAGCCGTAACGTTGCTGTCGAACCAGAAATCTCCTGTAACGGAATGAGCTGCCCCACGTTATACCATCTCTGAACCTGAGACTAAACCTACTTCGCGTGGATCGAGCAGCAGTATTCGAGGTAAAATATTAGGGAGATACTGGTAAAAAGGGAGTCTGGTTTGGATAGGTAAAGAATGAATGTGGAATGAAAGAAGGTCTGGACGAGTACTGCGAAAGGGGTGTTGGTCTGGACATGTGGAGAAGATGAATGAAGCGGAATGGTAAAGGTGGTACACGAGGATGCAATGCCCTCGTTTGATCAGAGTAAAGGGAGAGGGAAGCCGATAAAAAAGTGCTGAATGAGATCCTGAGGAAAGGGACGTGGTTAATCTGATGGAAGGAAAGATGTATAAATCTTTTAGTACGTACTATGATACGAAAAACAAAAAGGAGTTTAGATGTAGTAGTTTATTGTGATCGAGTGATATGAAAGGGACACTATCGTGAGTTATTTTGTAAATTAGTGTTTTTAAACGAATTGTTAATCAGTGGGAGGTTTTATAGTGTAAGGGATCGTGGAAGGTATTTGTGTTGTTGCTGACTGAATGCTGATTGTAAATTTATTTAGTTGTAGTTGTCACCTAGGAAAAGTTGTAATGTAGTATATATAAAAAATAAATAAATACTAAAGTCCATGGCGTGACATTCCCTTATCTAATGAGATCTAGCCAGGCGGTATTCACCGTAAGTGCAACATGTTCAGCGCATCGACTCCCACGAAGGGCATAATATCCGAACCAAACCGAAAACCACAACCGAAATTAATCGTTAGCACCCCGAGTGAAAGCCGAACCGAATAAAAAAATAAAACTCTTTAATCGGAACATAAACGGAAAATCTATATTTACTTAATTTCGATAACTTTTTACAACCAAATCTCAATTTAATTAGGTGTAAAAGTACTTGGTTGGAAAAAGGAGAAAAACCGGACCTGAACCGATGTTTGAATTTTTGGCTAAACCGGACAGAAACCCAGGAAGAAAAATACTATAGGTCGATGCCCTGCTCCCACGCCTTGTTTGGCTTCCTCTACAACGGTGAACTATGATGCTACTCGTAGAAAGTTCTGATGATTTACGCGAATAAGTAGAAAAGCTCCGAAAAGGAACAGAGTCAGTGGACGTATTATTCGATATTTTTATCGAAAGCCTTCCGCTTCCGCGCACCACGAAGTGGATTCATTTTTCCGCTAAGCGAATAAAATAGACCGCAGCGTAAGCATTAAGCGTAATGTGAGTAAGTCCCGTCGTCAAAAAGAAAGATGTATCCGACAGTAAATTATGAAATTAAAAACAAATTAAATGATAAATCAGCGACAGCTTCTCAGAAATGAGTCGAGTAAGACGAAATTGATAACAGATCGAATCTAAGACTTAATTGACATCGCGATAAAAAATAGTACTTTTTCACGATAATTATAATTAATAAACTTGATTCATAAACCGGTTGAATAACTGTAGAAATAGAATTTTAAATTCTACAACATCATCAATTGTCTTCAACTAGTTTAAGTGCCTTCTTTCCTTGTACTCCTCTGTTATTCGAAAACTTTTCTCTATTGATATACGTCTTCAATCTTTCCTTCACAAAGTGTTACATCAAAAATTTCCTCTTTAATATATGTATGCCTTAACCCTTCTCTACTACAATAGTATTACTCTCCTCTCTCTATCTCGTAATTCGTAACATCTTAAACGGCCTATTCCATGAAGTTTATATTCAACGTCTTGCTCTAGTAACATATTTAACCTCAAGTAATTCATCATTATTTTTCTTTCCTTTATATGCTACAGCTTTATATTTTTCTCCTTTTGAAAGCCTCTTTCGTCTTGTACGCTCTTATCTCACTTCTTCACTCCTCTTTGATATCTGTTCCAAGATATTATACTCAATCCAGAGACTTCGTCACTTCCGAAACCAAACAAGCACAGTACTAGAAGCTCCATCTATTCAGCAATGCTGGACAAAGTTACTCTAGGTCCTTCATTGTTAATGCCTGAAACTCTGTAGAAGGCCATTCCTCCCTAGATAAATCCTTTCTTTCATCTGCTTCAAGAAAAATTTCTTCGAATAAACCAAATGAATCAAAATTTAGGTTAGATTTGCTTCCTCTTATGTTTACAAAAATTCTAATTAAACAATATTTGAATTAATTCAGATGCTCGGTATTTATTTGTCACGCTCCAAAATTCGGTTTATTAGGGTAATGATGTTGATGTATTAATATACTATTTTATATAAACTCAGTCCATCCGTCCGGGTCCTTTGGTCTATTTACGATCGAATATTGAAATGTTCTACTTTCTCTCCAGCATTTGTTTCCCTGCTTAACACGAGTTCAGTTAACATGACTTTCGCGTTAATATGAGTAAGCATTTGTGATTCGCACAATTGCATTCGCATACTATGAACAAACTTACCATATTAACAAGAATGCATATTAATATCCAATGCCAGGATATATTTTTGAATATTAGTTTAACACACATTGCACGACATTTTTCAGAAAGTATCTCTCCTATTTGGTAGCGGAAACCTGTAATGTTTATTTTACGCATTCTTTCTCTTCATTATGTTAAATAACTTGAGTCTCTGTTTTACGTACTTGCTACTCTCAATCATCTCTAATAAAGACGTTAGCTAACAAGATACTAATGCATTCCCACCAACTCTAATTCCGCACCGGCATAAATACTCCCATTTTTTCATCCTATCCCCCCCTTCCTAATATTTCTCTTCATATTTTCCCCAATCCACATCTCCCGCATCCGTCCATCACAATCGAGCACAACTCAAAAGTTATTTTCTCTCGATATTTACCACCATATTGCACGTGACAATTTGGCACATGAGCCCTTCGAATCTCCATATATAGAGTTCCCCATCAGATACGAGGCCCCCCATCTGCAGCAGCGGCCTCCCCGGGGAGAGGAGCCTATCCAATTCCAGGGCCCTGCGCAAACACCCCCGCGGCGGCCCAAAAAAAAAGGTCGCTAGGGAGGCCCGCCCCCTCAATCACGTCGTCGAGGCGATAAGGTGCTGGTGTACGGCACAGAATTAAAGTTGACCCTAGCGATGATCGCATATTAAATGCGCCAGATAAAGCGGAAAAGGGTGGGATTTTTATTAGCTTCCTTGTCGCCGCCGACGGCGTCTGTTTTGCAAAGAATAATTGCCACTTATTTTCCTGGCGCCTCTCGATTTTATGGGAGTAACATAGCTAAGCTCCGTCTCATAGAGAAGTCATCGTCACCTTTACATTACCTCTGTTTCTAAACCTCGAGAAACAAGGAGGCAAATTCCAAAATGGCGCTCCTTTCGCCTCCTCAGAGATTATTAAATATTTACGGGTGAATGATTTCCCCAAACCACACGCACAAAATGGCTTCTGGGTATATGCAGATTAGAGCTCGAAATTTTCAATCGATCCAGTCGTGTTATATACGGTTTGCAAGTTTTTTATGTGAGTGTTACAATGCTAGATTAACCCTTTCATGATTTTTGCATTTTTACCACGTCTGTGTCCCTATCTGCATTTAATTAGGAATTCCACTTAAGGAAATACCTGCCTTGTATAAAAAATTTATGAATTATTTATGGCAATCCAGAAGTTAAAGTCATTTGTATTAAAATAATACTTGAAATATGACGATAAACATTATAATTACTACTCTCCAATTTCAAAATGTATTAATACATTTTTTACTTCAAAGATGACATCGCGAAAGAATTCAGAAATAAATAAGGTTTGTTATACGAAAAAGTCAATCAGAATCGGACAGAAACATTTTCCGCGCCCTTATTCCCTGTAGGTTGCATCATAGAGAAGCATTGATTCGTGATTAATGAATGTGGTATGAATTATGTTAATCGTAATGAGTTCGAATGAGATGAATAGGTACCTATGTTAGTAATGGTTTACTGTGAGGACAAATAAAAATACGAGACCACCCAAGGATAAATATGAGTGAAAATAGCGATATTAATTTTTTGCATTAGCTTAACGTAAAGTTTTTAGGAACATGCCTATCTATTTATTTATTTCTCCTGTACTACTCTGAATGGGGAAAGATGAAAAGACGGTTCTGTGTAGCGGATGATACTCTGAATTTTAATGATATCTGTGGAGGTGAAGACTTTTCGCCATAGGCAAGAGGTGCTTTGTCGTCTAAGAATTATTGGTGCTCCATATAAAATCTCAAGGGATAAATTGATTCAATGAAACCTAGAAATGATTGAAGGGTCTTCAAACTATGCATTTTATCAGTCTTGACCTATGGAATTGATACTTGTGCATTAAACGCAGCAATAGCCCAGCGAATTCAGACATTGCAAAGAAGTTAGAGTAGTGTACTCTTGGGATCGCAAATATAAGAAACTTAACAACTGCATTATGAGAGTGATAAAAATGTAACCTGGACACCAAGGGATGTGAAGAGGCCGAGAAGAAGACCAAAGAACGGATGGAAGAGAGACATAATCAATACTTAGGGGTAACAAGGCAAAGAGAAGCTCATAATTGAGAGAACTGGAAAACATGGGGAGGGCTACGTCGGATGGATAAGGGTTGATGATGACATACAAGAACTCTCGATTATCCGTTTTGCAGATTATTGATTATATTATGCTTGATTTTTACTCTTTTTCGATATTATAGCAGTTGTTCTGAAACAATTAAAACACGTAAAACACGAGTAGTTATGCATTCTGATACAAGCAGGATTTGCGTAAGACGTTACCTAAGGAGCAATGGGAATTTGACTATATCGCTTCTAAAAAGATCCACGCTTGGGTAAGGAAAACTCTAAAAATCCTATGAAACAATCGAAGATAACAGAATATGTGCGCAAATATTGATAAATTGTTAATTTACGTAAATTATGAGAAATAAGAACGAAAGTTTGGATTATCCGTGCTTTCTGATTATACGTCGTTTCTCTCACCATCAGCAGCCCGATGAAACCAGGGTTCATTGTATTTATACAACTATATAAGTCAAGAGATGCGACTTTCGTGACTTGAGCAATACGTCCATAATATTGGCGGTATAACTACTACCTGGCTTGGTCCCTACTTGTAGTCTAAAGTAAAATAAATAAATATTGGAATACATTCCGAAGAATTCCTCAGCTATAAAATCCCTTAAAAGCTCCATTTATACTTCTACTGTTGTCTGCTACGTGTTTAATTCCGGCTGATTATATTTAGAACGAGTGAATTTTAACCCGCACTCCTTGGTTACATCAAAGCATTACACTTTCGCTTTTTAAATATCTGTATGGATCTACAGCATCAATAGTCTTTATGAGCAGGCTCTTTATTCGCGTAAAATAAGAAACGCTTCAGCCCAAATTTATTATTCCCCTCTTAAATATTCGGAGCTTTGATGAGCATTTAACGATAAAAATGGAGAATCCAAGCCCCCTGAATTTCAAAATAATTCTCATACCAGCGTCTGAGGATTACTAGATTTTCCTGTAATTTGGTTGAGATAAGACCTCTTTCGATTTTTAATTGCAATGCAGAAGCCCTAAATGTCAACTGATACCCAGGTCGGTATCAATAAGCATAGCGAATGATGATTACGATAGTCTTAGGATCGGTCAAGCGCGAAAACAAGAGAGGAACGGGGTTTGAACAACGTCCAATCAAATTAACGCGTCCATTTGGATGAAAGCGTTGGCGGCGGCGTATCTTACGAGATCGATGTGAATGCCCACACCTATCTGCCGGAAGGAATGAATGCAATCCCAACGATGAGAGACCAACTTGAGAAAAATTTTAAGCGCTTTACGAATATCTCTCGGAATCGGCGATACACTCTAATTTATTGATGGCAGACGAGATGAAATCGAGGAAAAGGGAGGAAAATTAGATGAAATCCCATTCGGATGCGAACAACCTGGTCCGAATCAGATTTCGCTTACTGAAATTCAGGAGTGTTGGCGGTGGATGTTACGGTAAATGATACACTCTCGATATTGAAAAAGTATATTTTATGTCCTTCCTCACCTCTTTCCAGAGTTATATATTATAATTTTCTTTAGTTTTGACGAAAAGCAACACATTAAATTGGTAGATTTCTCCTCTTAAAATAATCGGTCCTGGGTTCGATCGTGGTAATAAGGCAATGTTTTTAATTCGAGTTGGTGAATCGGGGTATCCGGACTAATCATAGTTTAATCCGTAAAAAAATTAGAGGTAAAACCCAATTTATCATTACATTTTGATATTGTTGTCATAATCCTTATCCGACCCAATGATTGGTTGACATAATAATTTTAACCAAATTCAATACACAGAGAGGAGTTACTAACACTAGCAATATTTCGTACCAGCATTTCTCGGATGGTTAGCTGAAAACGGCATTTTAAATCTACTAATACATGAGATATATTTGTAAGACGCGATTCGTAATATTAATCGTAAGATCGAGGAGCAGTGCTGGAATCTGCCTAGAATAAAATTATTCCTGTAATAGGGAGAAAGACATATGGGATTGCAATCTCATATAATCCATCGTTACCGATTAGATAACCTGTAATGTATTATAAATATAAAGACACGTATATGTCTTACGTTATAATATATGCAGCCAAAATTTTATACTATCAAATTTGAGTGGAAACTGGAGCTCTACGTTATTAACTTCGCAGGAAGGTACTTTCTATTTTAATTTATCAAAACTTGTAGTTAAAGGAAACACATAGATAAAAATAATAATAATTTATAGAATAATGATATAAATTTATACTACCTATCACGATAGAGTAATGGTTAGTTACCGGGGTCAGTTATAGTAGTTACCACGATAGTTAGTGGATAAGGTACCGGGTACGAGTTTCACCAAAATTCTAGTTAAACAGTCATTTTCGTATAGAGAATGGATGTATCGTATATGTTTGTCCATCCTTAATTCCTCACTCCTATTGAGCTCATGTTTTTGGATGTTAAGATATAAATGGAAAACTTATAAAAGAAGTTTCATAGCTCTTTTGATCCAAATATAATATAGTAGTCTTGTTTAAAGTCCTCCGACAGTATAGGTTATTTCGCAAAATAGAATCCTATCGGGATTCAAACTCGAGACCTCTATCACCAAAGGCGAACGCGTTACATATCGTATCTGTGAGCTTATAACCCAAAAATAAATGTTCCATATTGAACTTACCCTTTCTTCTACTCATTTACGCTTTAACCAGCAGTTAACTACGTCAGTCCATGGTATTGCTCGGTCTAAAATCTAAACTAAATTCAGGATTTAGTTTCCCTTGGAAATTTTGATCTCCGTCTTTTAATTTGGTTTCAGAATTCCACAAAGCTATCACTTCTACAGTTCGTCGCTTCTATGTTCAATTCTTCTATCACTTTAAAAATCGGAATCAAAGTAGACCGAATCTAAATTTTGGCTATGGGAACGCCCATTTATCATCCTCTTAGAGCGTGATATTTTTCTCGGTCGGCGAGATCCCAACTGAGAAATGACTCATCTTTAAGGAGGAGTTTGAGCGCGACAAATGCATGTGATACGCATTAGCATTGAAGGGATTTTAACAGGTGTACGGATGAACTCTTCGTCGGGCAGGCGTTTCCGCCGAGCGATGACAGATCCGGCACCACCCACACATCTGAAATTTAAATCATCCACGGAATGCATATTTCAAGAGCGACGAAGGAATTGCGCCTTATTTTTCACTCGACTGTCTTTTTCGAGGGCAACTGTTCTTTCTGTGGGAAGGCGAGGAAGAAACTTCGTTAAAGAATTCTCTTCGTACTTATTATATGGAGAACTAACTCTCCTATTTTGGAAGCAACAGCCATGGTTAGTAATTTTTTATGTAGTAGATATCGTCACGAGAGAAATCCCTTCAGCGAATGATGAGGAACATACTTAAGTTGATTGGTTAAGTTTTCAAAGATATGAGAACGAAGAATAAATTTATTTTCTAGAAGCTTGCCGTCAGATAGACTATTGACTGAAAATATACTGAGAAAGAATTTTAAAACGTTAGTCATCCAAGGACATACACAAGCAAGCGTAGGGAAAGTTGTATTGATCTACATCTATTACTCGACATGCATAGTTAACACTCACTCATTACACACAAGATATTCATTCCTTAATATACAAATTACTCACTATAAATAATATCCACAAATTTCTTACGATTTCATTATAGACCAAGAAATCGCAGCAAACTAAATTTAAACCATAGCAGGATAGAAAAAATATTGCCTGATTGAAAATCTCTTTCATGGACAAATTTATCCATGCTATAGTATATTTTGGTCAGCAGATATTTTTAAAATATTTTACTAAACTTAGCGAAAACTTTAGAAATTTTTAAAACAAATTTCGTATTTAAATAAGGCGGAATTTTCCCCTCCCTAGATAAACTGCAACCCGCTATAGCCTACCATCGATAGACCAACTGTTGTTCGCATTAGTCTTTCCTAAATATCTATCTGGTATAAGTTGTTTTGTTGTAGGGAGAAAATGATTAAGTAAAAAAGGAAGTGAAAAAGGAAGACGCTCTATTTTTATGAAAAGCAGAATATTCTTTAAAAGAAGTCACGATAAGGTAGTCAGTTTTACAGTTTTACAATACTTCGCGGAATCACTAGATACATAAGGTTTTGGCAACTTAAAGCAAACGAGAGAAGTTTCTAAGGTTTAAATAACTAATATAAGAATTAATGAGCCGAAAACCCTTCACTTCTGTTTTCTAACGTGAAGAAACGAAAATTTGTAACACCCGGATATAACGCTATCCCGCATATAACAAGACTGTGAACAGCGTCTTAACCGAGTTTATACAGTAATCTCAGCAAATAATGTTTTCGGAAGCAGTTTCCACTTTTCGTAAAAGTGCGTTGGCTTAGCAGGCGCATGGCAAAAGGTAGGAGATGAAAGAGAAGGGACAAAAGAGGAGAAGGAAATAGGATCTCAGGGTACACACATGTATCAGGACCATCTCATCTCCCCCTGTTTGCGCCTCCTGCTGTTGTTTCAGTGATAAGAGAGGAACACGAGATAAGAAGCAAAAAGGGGAAGAATAATCAAAGGGAGGGCGTCTCTATTACCGTCGGTTGTGTTAATACTCTCGTAAAAGGAGGTTTTTTTGGATCGAGATGTTGGGTCACACGTCTACAGCTCTACGCACCCACTTTTTCATTGCATTTCCTCCTCTTTAATTCCATGCAATTCGCAAGGCGGGCGCTCACTTGTACGATTAAGATTTTTTTAATTACGATGAGAAGAGTTTCTTCATTACGGCTGCGTTGTGTTCCATATATATTCGGAGCTGTCCCGTTTTCACTGTCCCGTTTTCACTGTCCCGTTTTTACTGTCCCGTTTTTACTGTCCCGTTTTTACCGTCCCGTTGTCCTAGTTGTACCTAGGATTGTTTGGAGTTGTATCTAGGAAAATTTGAAAGGATTTTTAGGAGAATCTTTTACATTATTGTTATGGATTGGAGAAGTGTTAGGTCCTGGAGGGTCACTTTAATTTTAAGTTTAGGAGTCGAAAATTAGCTCCGAAGAATCTAGCTACTTCTTCTTTGATTCATACTTCGAATTTTTAGATCGTTATGGCCGAAACTAGTTTGATGAAAAATTTTGGAAAATACTAATTGCATGAACTATTTTTATTCAGCCCGGCATGATGATTTGCAAAGGCAGAAGAGGAACTGTAGTACTAAATTTGGTACTCTGCTGCTCTTACTGAACGATCCAAATAAATTAATTGGATGCTTTGGACACAAGATATTTTTCAACTCTATGATTCCTATCCTCTCATATTGTGTTGCATCAGACGTATCACCGAAGCTTCCAAAACTGTATAGAATTGGAGGAGTGGTCATATACCACTGGGACTCAAACCCAGATCTCACTTGCTATGGAATCAGAATGTGAAATGGAAAGACTTGATAGTTTAGTGAATAGAATAAGGGATTGTGGGAGAAGGAGGTATATATTTGTATCCTCCCCAAATTTAAGAATTTTAAGATTTAAGATTTAAAATTGTAAGATTTTACATCCTCAAACATTTTTAAGATTTATATATAAGATGAGCAAATCAATGTCTTCAAAGGATAAATACCCATGATTTTAAATAATGTGTACGAGTCTCTTTACGAAGAATAACTCTCATACATTTTTTGAACAATTTGTGAAGGCTTAAGCTTCGAAACATAATAATTTTCCTCCGAAGTTTTATTTTATGTCCGTTCGAAGTCTTTACATATAAACAGATATCTAAATATAGACGAAACGGCCACGGCTCGATCGGTGCCCGGAATTCGAGAAATGAAAGAGAGGGACCGTCTCGAGAGAGGAGTGACTAAGCAAATGATGTATAAATGCATTCTGTCCGCCATGACTAAGAACTTATCCACAAAACGACCGACGCACCCGAAACCTGTCTCCGGCAAGCGTTAGCCCCTCTTCAACTTCACTTCAATCCCACATTTTGACGAACGTTTCCTTCTCCACGTTGTCACCGGCGTTTTCTCATTTACACTCCAAAATTGCTAATCAATATAAGAAGGGCTGCTGTCCGTCTTTTACCTTCAGATTGAGACCTCGTCAAAGGAAACATGCGCCCTTCCACTTCACTCACCAACTTGGACATTTAAATCATTCTCTTTCACCGTCTCATACGCCAAGTGAAAGTGAAATGAAAGGAATTACACTGTGATTTTCTTAGTAAATATATTCCTTATCCTGCGTCGAATTTCTATGCTGAATTATTTAATCATAAGTAGGCACTCAATTACGACCTGATGCGGCCTAGAGGACTTACATGCGACATAATGGCTTTACATTTGGTCTATACTTTTACATGATGGCTTTTGATGAAAAACTGTTCCATAGTGTACTGAATAAGACGAGATATTTGGAACAAAATTTTTTAATGCTTAAAAAAATACGGAAATTACTAAATTACTAATCTAAATGAAATCGTAATTTAAGACCTGCCCTTGTACCCTCAGTAAATTATCGATTTTTATTAAGATATAACGCAATGGATAAATTAATTTGGTAGTGGAATGGTTAATAGCTACCGTAATAGCACAAAGGTCTCGAATCCTGGCTAATCAGCATTTTCGTTTTTAAGACATAAGATGTTAGCATTCGTGAGTATTACATATTTCATTGTAAATTGGCCCAGATCGCTGGATATGAACTTCTGATGGAAAACATAAATAAATAAATTCACAACGAAGGTGGAAGAAAAAGTAAATGCGATATCTTGGATACGTCCTAGAGTAAACGGAGATAATCTTCCAAATCCCTGTGGAGTTAACCTGACATTTCAGTGGCAAGAGATCCTCCGGATAACTAGAGAAACCTGGGTTGATTCCTGATCACACACTGAAATTTGGATAACAAGAAGGACCGTGTTTGATACCCGATTCACAAAACATTTCAGAGGCAATGGATCAATCGGATAACTAGAGGAACCAGGTTTGATTACACCAGATTTTTTATTCCCATCTCTGCTTGGAATATTTCAAATGGTTTGCCTTTAAGAATACTGGTTGACTAGGTTATGAGAAAGGAAGAAAGAACGGCGTCCGAGACGAGAAATCAAGGGCATGGATAGATTCGTCCAAACGAGAAAATAATAGCTCCAGTTAATGAACATACAAAGGAAATGAGACTTCCCGGAAGGACGCTTCAAATAAGAAAATTGAACTTCTTTGCCTCCCACAGTTCATTTGAAAGGCAAGTATCTCGTTAGCGAAACTTCGATGACTCCACCTGTGTGTTGAGACAAACCACCTTCGGGAACGCCCAAAAATGAGGGTCATTGCCTCAGAGCAAACAACCCAATGAGACGTCGAAGAATGAAAGAGTTATGGGACGCTTCTAAGATCATGTAACTCGTAATGCTCATTTTAAATAACAATATGTTATTGCTGAAGCAAGCCTTGTGTGCAAAATATTAGTGAGATATCCATCAATCAACTCCTGGTACCATATCTGGTTATTGGAATATTTTCATTTCCATTAAGGTATAGGATAGAGAAAATGAATCTCATTCACTTGTACTCGTGTATTTGTATTGTTCATGACTCTAGTGATATGAAAGTTACTGAGGAACGAGTGATGCTAAATAATGTCAACGATTTAGATCTATCCTTATGGAATGCTACGAAAAAATGTTACTCGTGGAGTCATACTGACTCACTTACGTGGATCAGTTCCACTTGTAGTTTTCTGGTTCAATGAGGAAAGCAAGGACACTCCTCATCCTGCCTAGTAAGCCTTATTCTTCTCTTCAGAGCTTTTTGAAACTAATGGTTAGGGTATAAGGTTCCAACCAGCCTACGGGTTGAGTATAGACACATCCATCACAGTGTCTTCAGCTGTAAGACCGGTTAGAATCTCATCCATTACACCATTAACTATCGAAATCCCAGGGGTGTGAACCAGGAATAATGAAGAGAGAGGTATTTTTCCTTTGCTTTAACCATTGAAGGCGGCTTAAACGTTTCGTTTTGACCCTATGGGCATTACTTTTAATCGTATTTAGTTAGGAAAGACTAGGTTATTTCTTATTATCATAGCCATGAAAAGAAATAATTGTGAGAAAAGATATCCTGCAGCAAAAGAAAAGAGCAAAAGAAAAATTATTTCATTGATAAGGTTGCAAAATAAACAGATATATGGGAAAGATAATTTTTTTCCCATAAAAAAATCACCCAGTTAAGGCCAAGTACGGCCACAAAACAGAGGACGGAACTCATTATCTCCGAAATAGATCTCGAAAGAGAATGCAAAGAAGCAGGAAAATACGATGAGGGAAGCTGGAGTAGAAGAAGATGTAAAGGATGATGTAAAGGAAACCTGGGGATAGTCGTCCAAAATGTATTAGAAGTCTTCTAGGAGTATCACAAATAATAATTTCGAGGTGCAAAAACATCAAAAATTCTTAAGAAATAAAAGTAAACGGAGGATATGAAATATAAAAAAAAAACTAAAAAATATTTTCACACGATTAATAGAATTGAATTAATAAAACATAATCATGTGAAAACGAGTATTTTTTTACATTTTAAAAAGTCGTTCCCCGAAGCCCGGTCTATGATGATAGATTATAAATGGAGTAGTATAAATGATGCTCTATCTTCTCCGAGATAATACATCCCTTATTTATTTCGCTACACTTTATAATATTCACTGTTAAGACTATATATTTGCTATAGAAAGAGCCTCTCTACTTATCTCGTCGATTTATTCACCGCACTTCTTTCCCCCCAAATAAGAGCCATTCTTCTTCTCCCCTTCAGCAGCTGGTAATTAAGGGGGTGGTGACGGTGGGGAGGACAGGTAACGCTGATGCTTTCGTAAAAAATCAAACAAGCGAACCTGTAATCCTTGTTTACGAACCATTAGAGAGAACGATGCAAAGTTGACGAAGGCTGGAATTTGGAGACGAATTCCTTTAGCGATGTTAAGGAGAAAGAGATCGAATCCGGTTTGAAGTTTCATTTAGCTACGCTCGCGTCCCTGTTTCTACCCTGATCAAGGTATGAATGTTTACGGTTGTTGATGATTGTAATTTTCGACGGGCGTTACTTTTGATGATGTAATTGTTAATTGGGTTGACCTTAAAAATGGTATTCGATTACTTAAGTTCAGCCTTCGTAGGAAACTTAGTTTTACTTACAAGAAACTGAAACGTTAAAAGTTTTGAAATTATGGCGGTTTCCCAACTGCAAATAATCTAAATAAGTTTAAGCTTCGTTCGTTTCAAAATTATATCTTCATGATCTATGCAACAGAGTTTATACAGTTTTATATATATTAATTATACATTTTATTTAAGTGACGATGAAATACCTCACTCCTACGTTAGTCGAATCTTCATTTTTTCATCGAATTTACGTTTTTTAGTATCGACTTATATTCGATTATATACAATATAAACGCCTTCCTTGAGTCAAGTATAGAAAAATGTATTTAATAAATTAAAGTTGAATAAACAGTGATCATTATACTTGTATTCATTTCCCTTATCTTGAATTACGCATTGAATAGTAATCAGGGGTAAGTATAGAGTTCTAGAAATTATTTTAGAATATTTTTATCATCTTTTCTTCTATTGCACATACAGTTATTTATGCTTCACGTATTTTTTTTAAATTAGTAGTGATTATCCTTACTTATGCCATCATTCCCGCGGGGCACATAGGTTGATATGGATTCATTGTTTGCTAATTTTCATTGTTCTAGAGCTAATATCGCTTCATGTAAAATAATGAATGAAGAAATAAAACATTCCAAAAATAAATACGACCTGTGTGTATGTTCTCATCTTACTGTTACTCGTCAACTTCCGATCGATCGTCGACCGTTCCAATGGCGTAGAATGGAAAAACGGTTTTGTATTAGTATAAAAAATGTGCGCATTTGAAAATTAAAATGAAGAATTGACGATATTGAGACAACGAAGGAAGAGTTACGGAAGTCTTCCCTTGAAAACGGGAATGGCATTGAAATGAGCCTCGTATTCTATATTCTCCATCTTCTATAGATCGATATATCGATCTGCTTTTACCGGGTCGATCTACTGATCTTTATTCAGTCAAATACCCACCAATGATTCAAGTATTAAACCTCATGAACGTGCATGATTTACCATAAATTCTTAAGCATGACACGAATAACATAATAAAACACATACCTGTATGAGATTATGAGCAATTCAATTACGATTTAATTTGGTTGAAACATCGATAGATCGAACTTCTCCGACCAGAACTCTGATATACATTTCTTCATTATCTGATCCAATAACAGCCATGGATGGCTATTTACATTGGGTATTATAAACAAATAAATTACAATATAAAAGATGTATAAAGACATTTAAAACAACAAAACAACGGAGGTTAATTTACACCAACAACGAAGCGAAACACTCCAGGCGTGTGAGCATAGTACGGCAAAACAAACATCCGCAAATCTTTTCAAGAACGATCTCGAACCCATGCGCAATAAGTAGTGTGTATGTTTTATGTTTCTTCCAAACAGAGTCAGAAGCGGCGAAGAAAGAAGAAGAGGAAAATGGCGGCGGAGAAAGCGAGAGGAGGAATGGTCCAATGGCGCGCGAAGATAGAGAAATCCCCGAGAGCAGTGCGAGAATTCAAAACATTCCAATTACGGGTTCAATTCCAACGGAGAGAGAGTCTGCAGCATCCTGCGTTGCCATATCCACCCCTCATTCGCAGTGTAGTTCTCGAGAAAGACGCTGGAGGGCGTCGAAGGCGCACGGAAACACGTGTACCCGCACTTCGGTTAGTCCACTCCTGAAATTAGTCACTTGGAGTATGTGAAGACTGGTTTGCTATTACTTCCCCATGATCGAAGAAGAGAGGTCTTGTGTTGTATATTATATGTCCTGCAGATTCCGCATCCTGAATCTCTCTATTTCTGCGTAACCATCAGAAATTACTTTGGTACAGCAGTGGATGTATGAAGATTACTCATCTGCTATTTGCAGAGGTCTGAGATGGGTTCAGATGAAGTCGTGACCGATAGTTCAATCATTACTACGAAAGAAAATATTTGCAAACGTTTTATGTACGATTCAGCATATCTTCTATGATAATACATCAGCAGAGTAAGACATCGATAATGGAGTTCTTCATGAAGTAAAAGTTTCTGACCAAGATTCCATCCAATCTGGGCATGGAGGCCCAATTTACTTTTATAAATGCCGCCCATCCAATTTTGCAAGCAGCAAGTACTCGTTGAAAATTTGAAGGCGAAAGCTTTAGTTTCCAAAAGATCCCAATGATAATGCTCATTGGGAATGCTATAGTAAGCTATAAGCAGTTAACTTCGTCAATGACGAGGAAGATCATAATTTTGTACTTTTAATCATTAAAAATTTAAAGAATCAATAATGAATTCGTGGAATTTCATATCAACCGCCTTGATAAGAAGTTGTGAGGCGTTTTTGTTTTCTAGGTGGTTGCTTTTTATAATTTCTTTATAAAAATTGTACAGCTCGGTAATATAAGGACTTTCATTGATATTTTTCCAACCACAGATTACGATACAGAAGAAACTAGCGTTGATACGCATATTCCGTCAAATGAATTATTTTCCTATTTCTTCAATATGAAAATGAAATGCTCTTGCATATAATAAATTTGTAGAAAATGTGTTACAAAGTAGCAGACATATCATTGTTTTGTTTAATGAAAACGGGGAACAGTAAAAGAGGAAATATAAAAATCAAATGCTATCTCATTACTTTTCCTATACTCTTATTTTTGGAGAGGTTGCATTTTAAGTACCACTGTTGGAGGGGCTATTCGAAATTTTAAACAAATTAAAATCACGAGGTTCATTGCGAAATGTAGTGTATGTCAAACTGCAGTACTTCAGTAGAGATATAATCGAGTACAGTTTGAATGTTTATCAAATACACTGTTGAATTTAGATATGAGCGACCTAATATTTATGGGAACCAATTGTGAACTTAATTAAATCCCTTGTCATATTTAGCAATACTCGATTCACATTTCATTTCATTCTTCATAAGATTCGATCAATTTCCGACTCCTTTCTACGTCAGGTTCCACGCTTAAGAAACGTAGATATATCACCCGTAAGTCATATCGATTCTGGGCCCATATTCTATAACGCCAAACCAGTCGGTACGGTAGCCATCTAGTTGGTAGTGACGTCAAAAAAATTGAAGGGAGTTATCGATGTGATTCTATAAGCAGTCGGTCGGTACTCCAGCGAGCCCCAGTCGGTAAATTTTACCGACAGGCTTTAGCTGCCGATAACTCAGAGGGCCAGTCGGTAAGCAGACGAAATGCTTTGGCAACCGCATGCTTATTTCGGTTTACTGTGGAAAATTTACCAATTTAAAGCTCGTAAATGCAAAATAATCAATCTGCCATGAAAAGAACGCAGTACAGACAGTTATAATACCTCTTATAAAGATTAATAACTTTACCACGAGAATAAGAAATTACGAAGTGAATACATGCTCTTGTGTTCTACGACTCATCCGAGCTCTGCGTACTTTCAGTTCGTTATTAATAATTTTCAGCACCTTTGGCGTATCGTAACTTTAATAATATAATTGCCAGTTGGGAGAGAATTCTTTATTACCTGTAGTTAAGTTTATTTAGTGTCGTTTAGAAATATAATTTCGTTCGAAGAGGTCAAAATTGAGTCACGAGAATTTATGCAATCTTACTTTCTCATATGTAAAGCTATAAGGATTTTTTAAATTGACAATTATGATAATATATAATATGATATATATATATATATATATATATATATATATATATATATATATATATATATATAATATTTTCAATTTACTAACGTGTCATTTTCCGTGATTCTATCTCCTAATGCAAGTTACTTTATTCAGTTGTACACACAAACGTGGGAGGATTTCACTTCTACAGCAGATACAAATATGCACAAATAAAATTATTTAGCAGAAAGTAGCTACACTTACACTATACTACACTTATTGATATGAAGACACCAGTAGTAAAAATAATGAGAAAATAATAGTGTGAGCGCATGCACTTATCATGAATAGTGTAATTTTGAAAAGTAGTTACATCATCATTCAGTGCTTGATATAATTGTAACACAGTATGTTATTAAACGTCACTGTAACACTTAACAGAAATCTTACTAAATGACCTGTTGAAAACGCAGGAAGTTTGTGTCGTACAATGTATTTCGTATGAGTTTCACATTGAAGTTATTAGCTTTCGTCTGCTGCCATCCCTTAATGATGTGATCCACCAAATGGTTTCCTCACATTAATATTTTTTATTCTTTCATAACACAAAACCATCTTATAGAAGAAAAATTTCCTTCAGCATGCAGATGTCACAATTGATAATCCCTTTACCATCATAAGGCGCTTTTAAGATCACGTATTCACCATTCAAAATGTGAAGAAAAAACTTCAAAAAAGGATTTCTATACTACTGTCACTATGCTTGTCCAATCAAACATCTCCTATAATACTTTTCCACTCCAAACCTTTCACATTAGACCTTGTTATTATTAACACATTTACATCTTTAGCTCAATTGTTCCGCAAAACATATAACAGAAAGCTGAATTGAGCTATGCAGAATGTAATAAATGTGGAGAAAAGACTACTATTGATTAAGTTATTAGACCCTGAAAATATAATATAATTTCATTTCCTAAATTAGCTTTATTTCGCACTTCCTCATTAAATAACACGTTACTTCTCATGGATACTAGCAGTAGAGTATGCACCGTGTTTACATCGCTCTTACTCGCGGTTGGCGGAGACGAAGCATGTGACCTCCTCCTTCGGAAATGTTCGGAAAACTTCCCCTCCATTGGCTTGAGTACCATATCGCTACCAACAAGCTTATAGAATCTGTGATACCGACCGAGTCGGTAATTTAGATCCAGTTGGTACGGTATGGCGCACTATCGGTGTGGTTAAAACAGAAACCAGTCGGTACGCTACCGACTAGATATAGAATATGGGCCCTGAATAGACGTCCCCAATTTCTGCTAAACCAACCTCCAAAACTTTCCGTCGTTTGAGGATATTTCTATTCGGATCATGATTTTACAAATCGCTATCCCTCTTCACTCCACCGCCCACACGTGGGATTCGACGGAAGAGTTTTGAAGATTTCCCGATCTGTCGGCCTAAGAAGAGAGCGATAAAATTCAGTTGCATTGATGTCGCAGCTGACCGCATTCCCGCCAAATCGGCGCTTCCCCATTGGCTGCTTCCCATGTTCGAACGATGGCTGCAAAACAGAGACCGCATTTCCAAATAAACATGGTTAAGACACGTGGCGCTCCTCAAAAATCATCGACTCACTGTATGCATTGTAGATGTTTTCACTTTCAATAATGCTGTATTAGCTGCCATTGTCGGCCATGACTGTTATTAATATAATAACATATTTTCGCTGAAGTCACGCTATGGATCTTGCAGCTATGCCTGCGGGAAATTATAATTTACGTATATGTGCAAAAATCTACATAGTTTAGATGAAAAGAGGTGTATACTATTTCCGCATAAATTTACTATTTGACTACCGGTTTCAGCTTGGAATTGTCATCATCAGTTAACAGATACCTTAAGTCGCTAATAAGTAATTAGTCACTCAAACTTATCACTGACCTTAATGTCCTCGTAAACCAATAAAATCCTTAAGTAATAAATTTATGCGTAATTAGTATTATACATCGCATTTCATCTAAATATGGATTTTCGCAACATCACAGCTACTTCCGTACATTTTAATCTACACCATTATTGACAAAGAAGTAACGTATATAATAATACCAAATCTATACGTAACTTTATATCGAAAATCTTTTTGTAATTCAAGCAATTATCACTTAAATTTCTGAGACGTAAAACAACATAATGTAATTGCGTTGTCACTCATATCTTTCATTCTTCCGTACGGAAAGACTAAGCAATTGCAGCGATTCAGAAACTCACGAAATTCCTCCCTAATGTACTTATTGTTGGCTCATACCCCATTGTTTATACATAGCTGTAATTATCTCATTGTTGTTGTATATCTAATGCACTTCTTCAGTAAGAAAACTTAATCGCATCCTCATAGATCCACACAGAGAACAGTTCCATTTTAGTGTAGTTCAAAGTTTTCACAGCACTTTCCGTCGATGGAGTATTGCCTCACCCATGGCTACATCCCCCTCGGGCGGTTGCATCATAGCCGACCCTTAGAAATCACACGCACATATTCGTGCGTAAGTTTCCGTACATCACGATGAAAGAATTCCCCACGTTTCCTTCACTTTCCACGGACTGAACAGCAAAGAATCGAAGATGATCCGATAACGAGCCATATCGCACATCCTCCGTATTTCACGTTTGAGACTCAAGTGTGAGATGTCATTGCGTCATCTGAAGTAAAGGATGTCCGTAAGACACGTCTGTAATAAAAGGCATTCTACAGGTAGAGAGGTCGATAACTCTGTTTCAATGAATCGAAGGAAAGAGGCCATGTTGGAGTGGGGGGAGGGGCCCAACGGGAGCCCGCCTCCGGCCCGGCCCCCGACTGCGCGCTCTACACACACCGCCCTCAGGTAATTGCCATCCTCTGCCGTTCCGATACACTTCATAAGACGGGACTAAAGTTGCTATGGAATCGGCTATTTACGCCGAATATCTTCATCAATAACCTCATGTAAGATGCGTCAGAAATGTTGAACAATACGATAAATCGCTAAGAGCTACTGAAATGGCTGATGTGAAAGAACGGGAATTACTAAAAGAAGTAAGCATCACTACACATACACCTCATTCACCCCTCTGGGAACAGATATATGATGAGATTACAGAATAAATTATGATCCAAACTAGGTAAAAGTCGATTAATAAATTCAGAGACGATACCTACATTCTAAGAATAATCAGTTAGAGATAATGATCAATCCAATTTGCGCCGTAGACCGATATGTTTCTGCCAGAAATATCAAAGAAAACAGATTCTACGACAACTCGATTCCAAATTCAGCGAACGATTCGTAACGTTAATTAGAAGAAGAAAGGGTTAGGTGGTGAATGCATTCTTTGCCAGTCGGTGACAAGCAGATGTCAAAAATATGTAGAGGCAAATTTATAGTAGGAAAATAATATGCAAATAATGAATATTTGTAGGTAATAAACTGCTTATTTCGCATCCTTTCACTTTAACCACATATTTAAGAATTGTTATGATATTAACAATTAACACACTAACTATTAATCAGATTAACAATTGTTTTAATGAGATTTTAAGTATTTTAGTTCCTGCGTCTATTGTAACTCCACTAATGAAGAGGAGGAAATATATTTCACTTTTATTCGATCTTTGTTTTTGTTTGCTGAGGAGAGACTCGATAATGATAATCTTTATATTCGCGTAATAGACAAAAAGTTAAAGAAATTGTGAATCGTAGGGGAGATAAGTTAGACTTCGTAACAACAATAAAGATAATATATCAACTGAATGAGTGACGTACACTCTTCACCCTGAGGATAAACGGAAATTAAAAATTCTTGCGAAACTCGTGCCCAAACTCGGATTTTCCTCTACCAGTGCTGCTGCGTAGTTTCTTTGATACTTCTGAATAAGTTCTGACTTAATTCAATTACAAATAAATAAATAGCGTATTTATAGTTGACGAAATTTAGATTATTAAGTCTCTATTTAACCCACTGTTCACATAAAAGATATATTATTCAGTGGAATTGAAAGGTGATTTGAATTGAATAGAGAATAATAGAAACTTATGATACGATAAAAAGTACGACTGGTAAGTCGGACAAATTGTTCTTTTTCTCTTGATTCCTCACATATGCTGGATTTCCACAAACAACGTCCTCCTTGTTTTTAAAAACTCTCTAACGGTGATGAACTGTATTGAAAGATGGCGGCGATGGGGAAATGGCGCCAAAACAAGATAGCGTCGAATAACTTTTGTCTTCGAATCCGATTCGGCGCCAATCCCATAGAATGAAGGCAATCTTGTCGACACCATACATTTCTTTGCTCATAAGAGATAACAGCGATCTCTTCTGCATTACGATCGACTGGAAATTTCGGATCGAATATCTCCGTCAATTGTGCGTGCAATCGCCGTTAATTCCGTTCGCATTGTTCTTCGTTTCCGACACAATGACGAATCGTCCGCATTAGCGATAAATAAGCGACACTCTAACTGTAATTCGCGACAAACGACCTTCCGCTCGTTATTAACTAATTTGGGGTAACAAAAGACGGTCGCTGAAAAAAAAGGTGGCTCTCGAATGGACGCTCGAATTTCGAGTGCTCAAAGAGGAGCGTTTACATTTCGAGCGTAATTAAATGAATCAGACGAAAGAAAGGATGAAAGAAAATAAGTTAGATGAGTTTCTGCTGAAGGTTTTATTTTTGTCCCGCAGTTTCACTTGAAGTTCAGCATCATCGGACTGTCTCGCTATCGGAACTCAAAGGAAATGCTAATTTATAAATAAAGCAGTATTTTTCGATGTACCGCCTGGTCGGGTTCATTTTATATGAAGCTCATACATGTTGGCTTACAGTATATAAGCTAACAAAGGTATTGTCATAAAGCCGATTGTCCGGCTGATACGAAAGTACAGTATATTTATCAACACTAAGTGTAATGTTAAAATGCTTAATTGCAACTATCTTAGTCTTAATTACTTGAGAGTATACATTCGGAATAATACTACTTTTAAGGATCGATATTGATCCGCAAGGAATAACTTAAACGATAGTTAAATAATTACGAAAATCCCCCAAAAAAAAAGGTCCCAGTCAGACGCGAGATACTTAAAAAACGGAAATTTTAATGAAAAATCCGTCTTGGATATTCAAATTTAATTCCGAAAGTCGCTCTGTACACGAGATCAACTTACATGTACTTCGGTACGTTTTCATAGTTATTTATTTCATACGAGAAGTACATTTCCATCAATCGTTACCTCTTTCTTCTTTCACGATCGAATATTTTGTTTAATCTTCCGTTAGCTTAGTTCGCCGTTCCTTAATATTTCAGAAGAGTTTAAGAGTTGAATTTCCAACCGTTGAAGAAATCGGATAGTGAGGGCAGATGCGCAAAAGAACCGCATCGTGTGCTGCGGAAGAAATAGAGAAAAAGATCTGCTCTTCTTATACTCCATCTTTACTTTCTTAGCACTTCATGTTTCAGAAAAGGGTGGGTTTTAACCATACAACGATATAATTTGATAATGTAGCTCTTGCGCTCAGTTCCCATCTATTTTGAGCGAAATATAAAAGAAAGACGGGAGAAATATACTAATCTAAAATATTAGAACCTCTGTGATTACGCTAATTTTGTAGTCAAAGAGTAAATATGATTTTTAGCAATATTCTGTAGAAATTGCAATACTATCAGGGTCTGCTAGGGTTGAGCATCATTTGTTGCTTCACTGCAATTAAAAATGGTTACAGTACGCACAAAGTATCAAATAGATTGCTGCAGTTAGGGATGTTAATAGTTAGTAGGGAAGTAACGTCAATTTGTTTGTTCGCGAGTAGCTTATTTGTAGTAGCGAGTAGCGGTCTTTTTAGACCGAATACAGGCGAAATCGCGTCAACAGTTTGTTGTGTGAAAGTAAAAAAAATATATACCATAGAGAATACAGAAAAAGTTCGAACTAAATCTCTGAATAATCATGATGCATGTATAGCTGAAGGTCGTAATAAAATATCTACACTTATGTTCCTATAGAATTAAAACTCATAAGATTATGCAACCTGTTATCTATGTATATAAGAAGTTCATTGTATTTTCTAATATATGAACTCGGTACCTTTCCAAAACTCCCACACAATCTGTTTTACGCTAACTTTTGGTTGGATTCGGCTGGTTGGTTTTGTGATTCTCCATTTTCGAATACGTAAAATCGATACATAGCACAACAGAATTCAAAAACAACATAACCAACTCAGCCAAATTACCAATAGACACTATGCTAAGAGTAGGATTGAATCCTTGGAAACTAAATCCTAATTTTTATGAGCGAGAATATGTACAACCTAATGTTTATCTACGAATTAGTACCTTGCCTTTTTGTCTTACTTGACTTCAGTTTTTGCCCCTTTATGAATAGATTGTAAATCAGTAGTTATGAGCCGAATCCTTTCTGTATACTAGCTCCTAGGTTATAGTCCACAGCCATTCCCCGTTGTTTACAATTCATAAGTGACATGGATCAATCTTCGTCACGGTACTCCAATATCTAATTCATACTCCGTAAGCCTCGCTGTAGCATAGTCGCAGTGCTAGTCGAGAGCGCGCTCTCCACCAACATTTCCCAATGGGGGCAGTAGTATTTCCACGGCTTCTTTTTACAATAATTTCCCGCCTCCCGCAGAGATTGTGGATCTGGTGGGGCGTCGGGGGAGGCGTGGGAAAGGGTGGTTACTCCGCGGCAGCACACCTGGCCTCTTGGTTCCCGCCCCTACCTTGTGGTGATTTATGGGAAAGGGACTGCTAGGGCCGGATTTCGGCGAGGAAAGAGGACTGGGTCCGAGTGGTTTGGGGGGGATGAGGGGGGAGGTGGGGGAAGGTGCCCCCGGAGGAGGAGTGGAGGCAACATCGATAACTCTCTTCGATAAGTGCGCGTGTGCGGGAGTGCCGCGATGGAGAGATGCGTGTCGAGGCATTCGAACGCACGCCTTACGCCTTTCATCCGAGATAATGCGATTGCTGTTGATAAATTACGACTTCCCCAACGTGTTTACTTCCTCTGCTTCCCGCATTGCATTCCGTGATGCGACTCTGCTTTTTATACAAGAGTCTCGCCTATGATTATTTCTCGATTATGTCCGATGATCTAAAAACAAGCGGATGGGGCGGAAGGGCGAGGTTGGAAAGTTCCGAGTATCGACGGATGGAATGACCGAGATGGTGAGAGAGGTTTTTAATGTATCCAGAGTAACGAAGCATGCTGAGATATGAGATAACTCGGTAATAAATTAATGTGGCCTGTAAATAAGGTAAGAAACAACTCAAAAATCTTTTCAAAAGTATGAAACGATTCTTTTAACCAAAGAAAAGAAGGTAAGATCACAAAGATTATATAAGGTTTTCAATATACATCATTTGTTCATACAGAGAGAAAATATGAACGTGAAATAACAAGGATAACCAGTAACATTTTAACTATAAACAGTGGTTTGTAAGGGAGATAACGACCGAGAAAAAGATGGTTGAATGTTAAAACTGAGATGTTGAAGAGAAGACACACTCGTAGATTTCAAAATAAAAATTAATACATGAATAAAAGCATTAAGGAGTCTGGAGTAAAAACTATATATAAGGATGGTAAAGTTGGCGGGAATATTGTAAATAAACAAGGCTAAAAAACGTGCTTACTCGAAAAGCTGAAATCCTTAGATATATGTATATATTTATTTATTATTCATCACATAAAACCCATGTATGAGTGTCAGAAATGTATTTGCGTCTCCTATTGCGTTGTTTCTTATGTAGCTGATAGCAGACGAGATGTCACTTTTAATAAGTGACCTTTTTGTATTCTACAAAGAAAAAATAGTGCGTTAGAAAATAACGTAAATTCATAATTGACAATATCATTATTGGTATGACAGTTTCCTTCATTTAAACCAGCTCTGAGTGCAAATAATATTACGTTACAGATCTCTGCAGACAAAAACAGAGTGAAAGAATGAGAGAGGGCAGACGAGATGAAGGATGGACTGCAAAACCTGTTTATATAATAGAAGAATGGGGAATGAAATAATGGACAAGGGAATTCCTGCGATGAATGCCGATATACATCGCAGTGGATATTTAAACGAAGTAAATGACAGATATTTCAACTTGTACGTCGAAGCCCACCCTCAAGATTGAATGTTCCGAATTATCACATCCACGCCTCGGCCAGGATTCGAACCCGGGTCCACGCCGCGGACGACTCGTTCTTCATCATGGCCGACGCTACTAAATACTTCCAGAATAAAGAAAGCCAAAAGTGTTTATTAAAGGAGATGATAAGTGTACCTATATACGGGAAGAGATTCGCGCCCAAAATTAAAGCAAATGAAAACTAATAATAATTATAAACGTCTTTTTTCAGGGCGAGATTGAGTCTAATAATTCTCATCTGATATCTAAGCCTATAATGGACAGATCATTGCACTCAATAAATTAATTCTTTTATAGTCAGCACGGGGGATTACACATTGAGAGTGACATTCGTTTGGATTCGATTACAAATAAACCGGAGCAAAATTAAGTTTTTAGATTAGTTAGTTTAAAGACTAAACGCTTGCGATGAATAACGGAGAAGTAACTTCTATGGTTTCGGCCTTCAATTACTGATACAATAGCAAAATAAAGAAAGTTAGTATGCACTGGTAGTATGTAATACACTATAACAAACAACAGGATAAACACGACAGGACACATTACCATCAATGCAATAGCATCATCAACCAGAAAAGTAAAAAAAACAATGACGAGATGCCAAATATAACCAGAGGATTATTCGAGATAACAGTCAACAACGTCTCAACAAATAGAGAAACAATAATATTAATAAATATCAGAAACAATAATAAATAATCATAAATAGCATATATTAACAGACCAGACTTGAGTTTTATAGAAAAAAGAATAAATGGCATACATGATTTCGTAATACGAAAAAATATATTCTTTTGGTATTACAAATACCATAAATAGATGAATATACCATTTTGCTGATTTGAACGAATCTAACTATAATATATAAAAATCTATAATAATAATATTTCGCATAAAAATAATTTGACACTTTGATATTCTTTCAGTGTTCCCTCCAGATCCTTGAAGTTTAAGCTGAAAAAGCAGGCAAATAGGACAGTGAATGGCTCACGCTTCAGAATTCGAATGAGAGGAAGCTCACCTTTGAGAGAGGGCACAAGAGAGCGGAAAGATTTACAACTCGGCACAATGACATAATTTCAACAGAGACAATAAAAGAGGATTCGGCGGCTACTTCATGCGAAGGGAATGAGATAATTTGAGGGGAAAAAAGAATCGACGCGAAGTGATCTATACGATCCCAAAAGCAAAACAAATATCCTCTCTGCCTCACCAATCATTTCTCGGTTGGCAGAGCTCTTCTGGGTGGCTCTTAATGGATAAAGATAACGGCGATGATGAAGATTTATTTACTCCTTATATTTAGACATAAAATACTAATTAACTGCAAATATGACGGCTACTTTTGAAGTTTATGATCATCACGGGTTCTATTCTAAAGACTAGTTTCATCACACAACTCTTTGGAGACCCGAATGTAAACAAGTCTTTAGCAACAAGTTCAGCATAAACACGAAAGAATTCCAACAAAAGACTCGAAAATTATTTTCGCCTTGTTATTTGCATTATGCGGATGATATTTTCATGACTTAAATAGATTCCACGGATACGGAAATAACTTCGTAGTATACTGTGACAGTAAAAATAAATAAATCAGGAAAATTTTTACGGGAAAAATATAACCTGCTTCATAACTTTAGATATAAAATTCTTCTATAACATATATAGAAATGAAATTAAAGCTAGTCTAGGCTTAGTATGTTTTCGCAGGTCCAATCTTTGTAAACTTTATTGTAAGACTCCAATGTCTTAACCTGTCTTTTCGATAAAATTTAGTCTTTACTATCTATATGTATCTGTTATATGTCGGGGAGTTAGTTGTAAAGAGAGACAATTCAGCCTTAATCTCGCCCTATAAGGCCGTTTAAATATATTAATAATGATAATAATTTCCTTAATTAATTAAGAGGAAGGTCCCCAGTTAGATTTATTTACACATCCAACCATGCGCTATCTTGAAAATCTAAGTCTGTTTCGTCAGGACTCGAACCCAAGACCATGGGAGCGGATCGCTAGTACCCCTACCACTCCACCGCCATTGCTGGTAATAATAATTATTACGAACTTAAGCGAAGGTTTCCAAAAGATGGACCGAATATGACATAAGGTAGAATCAAGTTCATGAACAAGCACCTAGATATCTTATTTCATGATAAAAATAACGGAAGTCTTTGGTCTGAAAATAAAACCCAATACAGTGAGAGCGGTAGTTTTAATAACTGCATAGCCCACTAGAACCCACAGTCTCCGCGAACCATCCAAGCATTCAGTGGGGATAGGCCGTGGGGTACGCACTAGAAAACGCAGATGAACGTGGGGATCGAAACGCAATGATTAAGAGGAAAAGACTCGGAAAGCACGCGAAGAATGAGGAAGGAATGACTCAACGAGGAAGAAAACAAAACAGTCGTAAAAAAGAAATCGGGGCCGCGAATCGAAGACGAAAGTGATGTTTACGAATTCGATGGCCGTCTGATTTGTAGTGCAGGTCGTAAATGGAAAGAGAGAGACGTAAAAAAAAATAGCTAAAGAGGTTATTTGGTGAGAGAGGAAACGAGTCTCGAATGAAATGGTAACGACCGGAAGCGGGACGGGAGATGCAGTAGCGAGAGACGGGACGGCGACGGGACTGCGGGACCGAAAAGGGTAGCCGTGGGGAGGGCGGGGTGGGGGAGCAGCCATCCGGAGTGCCCCCCCACCCCTGGCATTTCTGCCGCTGCGGCTGGTGCCCTCGTCCCGCAGCCCCCACGCGGCAGAGCCCCATTGTTGAAGTCCTATTGTTGTGGGCCTATTGTAGGGGGGAAAGACCCCCTCTCGGTGGGGTATGACCGGAAGTTGCGAGATTCGGAGAGAGAGGAGGTCTGCCCCGAAGGGAGGCTAAATGTCAGAGAAAAAAGGCCGATTTAAGAGAGGGATGGACCCTTAAGGAGAACGGATCCGCTGACGCTGTAAATCTAGTATTTCAGGTACTGCATCGAAACCCAAGCCCACGGTTGGGAACGAAATGTTTGACGAGCAAATGAAGGGCGGTTCACCGCGTTCCGATTCGTGCGAGACTGTTTTCTGGGAATGATTTTGTTTACTTATTTCGGGGGATATACCGATGGCGGATTTCGACTACTATTCCGATTAAAGTGCAAACAACGAGTAAGATCACTGTTTGCTGGGGGTAGTCAGCCATACGACCGCGAGGAGTTTCTCGGTGGAATATTTCGCCCATTCGCACACGCTTAGAATCTTTCCTGAGTTAGACCAAATGAAAACAAAAATATATTGATTTTACCCCAATAGTCAGACATACCTCCTTCGTATTTGCAGTATATTTTGGAAACAGATCGTAGATACTTGTCTTGCCCTATATTCACTTCCATTGACGTTGAATTTCATGTCTGAAATGTTTTAACTCCTAACTGAACTGAAATTATCTATTTAATAATGCTTTTTGAATATTGAAATTGAAAATTTACAAATTTCTTGTATCCACGAACCTCACAGCTTCTTTCTCTTTTATTCTACGGATTTAATTTTATTGTTATTTTGAGTTTTTTAATGCTAATACGTAATTTGTGTGTTTTTTCTAGTTATTCTTTATCGGTTACACAAAATATGGGAATTTCCAGTCTCAATTACGCCGAATAAAGTCCTTTATCTCTTTGTATATATACTCATGAAAAATTTTTGCTAAATATTTCCATTTATTATGATCATATTATATAATTACAGATAACAGTATTACATATCATCCTATTTACTTTATTATTTCAATATACGCGTATTGTAACATGCCAGAGAGAATTGCTATTAAGTTCTTTTTACAGCTCAAATAACATCTTCTATTGAACTGCTTGAGATATATCTTTCTCGTCTACTTACGATAGAACTAATTTCAGTCTTTCAATCGAAAATTTGTATTTAAGGTCGACGAATACAAGAGTATATGCGGTATTCACTACGTTTGATTCATATGAAAAAAATATCTCTATAAGTCTGACAGTTATCTCCTTAATACCGCTATTCTGATACGCTATTATCCCTTGATAGCTTCAGCAAACGTTGCGATAATATTCTGATTTTCCCCTTGCACGGGTAAATCGCTCGAGTAAAAAACTAGCTCACGCGCACAGAATGGTCGGGCAGCCCAGATTTTCGCCCCAAGCGGTATTCGAACCCGCGACCGCAGTGTTGCCAGGCTGGCTCCCTCATCGAGAATCGCGGTCGATTCGTCTTTTTTTAAGAATTCTAATTCTTCCAGCCCCTCAAAGCCACACTACTACTAATTCTTTACCCCAATTTTTCACTGCAATGAAAACAATTTGAGCAATGTTGAACAAGGCATTAACTTTGGCTAGGTTATGTTGGATTGCTAGATGAATATACTCAAGTGGCTCCCGGATAGACAAGTAGGCATCGCGTTCGACTTTGGTGAAAGAGGTCTCGGGTTCGGCTCCCATGGAAACTCACGTTCGGAATCACCTAAGCTAAGTACTTTGAACAATATTACTATTACAGTAGTACTCAAATGAGACATTTCCAAAAAAATTGCCCAAGTTCAGCTTTAAATTCTGTCGTCAAATTCTTAAATAAAATTTTTTGAAATCTTTTCTAAAACACTTGAATTCGTTGATGAATTCATTAATAACTACAGCGACATTATGAAAGATAACTTATCGTGAAGATTGTACACCAATAATAATGCGCTAACGAATTGTTATTGGCAAGTGTTTTTTTCTAGTTGAAAAACTCATGAGTTTACATTAAAGCCACTTCCAAGAAGGTTTCCTTGGCTACTATAAATTGCATTAAATTTATCTTAATTTCACGGATATACGCCCAAACAGTTTAATAAAATCTTTCAATGATTGGGATGCGCAATTCGAAGAGGCTGAAACGTACCAACAAATCTTCCGACTGAAATTTACCAAAAATCGGAGGCTTTGCGATTATGTGTGAAAGCCGATGAAGAACTGCTCTAAAGCATCGTAATGTTACCTTTCGTATTCGCTTTAAGATTTCACGTGAAAATGATCGATATTAGTGTCAAAAGATGCGTAAACTTCCCCAAAAGAAGTTGGAAGAATAACAAAACTCTTCAGAAGGAGAAAGAGGGTTCAAGCGAAAATTTAGCTTCTTCTTAGTTATTCTCTTTGTAGAATAGTGTTTTACTGCTTTCCTCTAAAGTTTAGGGTTGTAAACTATTGAGTCGATTACAAATCAGTTAAAATACACACAGGAATACTCATGATGAACATTTCCACTACTGACTTCCTAAACAATATTTTAAATGAAGAAACCCGACCAATATGTGTTTAGCATCGACAATAAAGAGTATATCCATCTATACAAAGCCCGCTAAATTATGGTCAAAAACACCCGAATCGTTAGCACTGCTGTTGCGTTCTGAGAATGTCTTTCTGTACGGATCACGGATCAGCGTATGACCATCCCTACGAGAAATTCGTTTTCCGAAGTGCGGTGAGTAAACACGAGAGGGGCAATGGCCGACGCGACACATGCCGCAACAACCCCTTATTAATCTCGAATCGAAATTAAAGACGGGATTTTTCCTTCCCAAAAATTATCTGTGGTGGAAAAGGCGTTAATAAAAGTAGTCCGGAGTCTGGAGGAGATGACAGTACGACGCAATGTCATTAGTCGCAGTTGGCGGGAGCACAAAGGAAGAGAGAGAGATTGATAAGGAATGCCCGGATGAAATGCGAGAGGCTCCCCTGTGAGGGTGGTTCTTTTACTGGTGCTGCTTCGGAGTGCAGGGGGAGAGCCTCGAGGGGGAGAAAGAGGGCTTTCTTAGGTGTTGCTGTAGCGACGCCGTCGTCAGGGATGTTGCTGCTCCCTTTAGAACAACCTCAACTCCAACTTGTTCCTTAAGATGAGGATGTTGGATGGCGCCGAGAGAACTGCCGCTTCACGCGATGAGAGTTTGTCTGCATTCACAAAGCGAAGTAAGGGGAGTATGTTCAGTGGTATAAAGTTAAAAAATGACGAGAATTGAAGTGGAAATCTTGCTTTGTGGGCGTAGAAATCAAATCCTCCCCAGTTTTTAGGATAGGGAAGCCAATTTACTCTTGAAAACTTCTCGTTATGCATCCTGTAAAGTAACTAAACAGTTTCCACGCACTTTAAACTATCCCTAAAAGTTATGGTTATAAAAGTAGTTTAAAATATTATGGCCCGAATTCTCTACTATAATTATTATATCGGTTCGGCTATTACATGAATATACATGTCGTCATCAACTTTAAGCGTTTCATCAGTTAAACGAAATGCTATTCTAATTAATAAAAATGTCAAACATGATTTGTTACCACTGAAGTACATGCTAGATACGGTGTAAATCACCGCTGAAATAGAAATAGGAAGAATAACACCTAGATATACTTGTAGACTTAAAATGTATATAATACATTTAGCGAGAATATAGTTTAATCGGAAAGTAAAATTTCTTTACACAAAATGTACTATTGGAATAAGGTTTAAGAAAATTGCTCTTGACTACGATTCCTCGTTATTTAAGTCACTCCTCCGAATGAAGTATTGCTTTATACCAAGTTATGCAATGTAAATCAAGAATGCGGTAGTTATCGATTGACTGATCAAATTACGTCATTGGAATATCTATTTTGTCCAAACTAAATGGGAACAATACTTGTAACTTCATCATTCATTATTTACTTTAGAATCATAAATATATTTTACATTGTATCTAATGTTCATATCATAAGCAAACTAAATGACCTATTTTATTTATTCCAGTGACAATTCCTAGGCGAATTCTTCGAAAATCAGTTCTTCGAACATCAATTCTTATAAAATCCATTCTTCGGATTTTGACAAGGGCTCCTGAGTTCTAAAAATTAGCGCCATTGCCGGAGGATTAAAGTAAGTTTTACATAGCATCAGATGTTTTAGTGGGGTCAATTTTCTAATAATTCGGTTCTAAGAACTGATTATCGAAGAATTTGAATACTACCTAGTTTTATAGCACCTCAATATTGATTATATTCTAAGGAAGAGCTCCTGCATAAATAACGAATTCCGAATTTCAAAGAAGTAACGACGAAGGATAGAAAATTCGAGCAGTGAGGCGGCATTCTGTTTCTCCTTTTCCAGAAGTTGGGAAGTTTTAATTCGGAAAGAATAGCTCTCCGCGGTGGATGCAGCGGGTGCAGAGAGAGAGGGCTGATGAGACGACCCGCACAATTATTCCGAGTAATTAAGTTGGCTCAACTTCTGCCTCCTCTTTCCATTGATCCTTTTTTTATTCATTCGCATTTTCCACTAACTTCTTCATTTTATTTCTGCTTTTTCTCGTCCATAAACAAACCCCTGATTTTCACCTATTACGATTCCCAATTGTGCAAACGAACCTTTATACTGCATAATCCTGATGTATCGTTCCCGTATTCGTTGTTTTCCTGGATCTATCGCTCGTATTTTGTAGTTCCTATTATAGAAAACTATCGTCCACATTCTTTAATCAGAACGTATTCCGAAACGCAAGATTTTGAGAAAAATAGAGTTCTCTCTCTACAATTCAAACTTACCAAACCTATTTGGTCATAATGACTGGCAACTTATAGCATAGTGATTCTTATAACCCGTCGAAGTTTTTACTAACTTTTCGCTGTATCATTAAATTACCTCTAATATACCCGGCTCAATTAGGCTATCTAGTTGAAGGTGCATGATATATGAACATTAATTGCTAAGTACAGTGCTTCTAAAACCGCAAATTTATCTAACATCGGCACACTTGAATACACGAAGAATTAAATTTCACAGAATCAGGCGAATAATTGTGATAATCCATAATGGAGAAGAACTTAAAAAGGATTGTGTGTGTGTATTTTTAAAATAAATCTGTGGTAAAAGTACAATCCTTTTTAAGTTCTTCTACACGAAGAATTATATTGATATTATATTTATTATGTTATTATAAATTATGCTATTAAATTTATTTGAGAAATTAAAATAATACTAATTTAAATATGAAATAATAAATTATAAGCAAAGTAAATATAATAAATAAGTCAAGCCTGAGCTAGTTGAGTGTATATGAAAAAAGACAGTTAATTTTTACAAGTTTCTTGGTAAATGAATCATCTCGAGATAAATATGTTGATAAATGTTCAATTTTCATAATTTTTCGGTCGATATTTTAACGTTATTTTTAGTATCATGCCATTGTAAATCTCTTGTAATACATTTACTTTCATAAAGTAAGTTTAGTTGTCATTTATAGCAGTCATCGTTGTCCGACATCGCTCCCTTAGCTCACAGTTCCTTCAAAATGATAGATAGATATACCTTATGTATGTTGTCAAATAACTTCATAAGAATATTTGAGAGTGACCGTCTCCGGGGAAAATGATTACTTTTTCCCTGGAGAATAATTTCTGGTCCATATTTGACCGCCCGGCTTGCCCTGATCTGGTACATATTGCATATTTAATACGTATAATTTACAGACTGTGTGTTGAATACGTACAAGTGAAGCCTTGACATGCCAATTTGAAATTTCGTCCTTTAGTTATGTATCGAAAATTTTGTTAAAAGTTCTCAGGAAATACGTAATAGTAAATGAAACAAAAAAAAATATTTATGAAATTCAGCAAAATTGCGAACTTTTTTATCTAAGTAAACGTCTACCACTACCAGTGGACATTGACAATGAGTTAATATCCATCAATGGCTTATGGTTCTCTTTTGTTATCCACTCCACTTACTTTTCCTTTCCTTCAAATACTTATAAAAAAAAGAATTCTCTCATTCCAAATACTTATGCATTTACGCCTGGAGCTTTTTACGCCACTCGACGTTTTAAAGTAATTGTGTTGTTTTCCGATCTCTCGAATTCGAGCCTTATGAATAAATCTCCATCAAATTATGAAAAAAACAAAGGAATTTATGGAATTTTCTATCGGAATGTCTAGAGCCGGGATGTTTGAATTACGTCCCCTCAATATTTAATTCAGTGAAAGATTTTCCCAATTACTCTAACTGAGAATTATTCTCCATCCACATTCATTTCAACCAATCCTTCAAAACTTTATCTTTAATTGAATATTTAAGTAGGTCTTTATCTTTTAATGGAACTGTTGTTGTAATTAAATTCTTTCTTATCGCTACGAACGAAAAAAGGCACTTAGGATAATCGAAGAAAGGAATTCAAATAGAAACCTTCCTATACTGAGAAAGTACATCTAAGAGAGATGAGACCTGCGAATATTGAAACAATGCCTGTAATACTTATGGCAATCTCTAACAGAAAACTAATCTCTGACATGAATCCTATCTTCTAAATTTCCGTTCTGATTACTAATAAATTCATTATGTACCGTGTGAATTGGAAGTGATACCTGGGCATAGAGATGTGGGAAATATGTAGAGTCTGATTTAATAGGTTTAATGAGGCCCTAAGTAGGTAATGGGGCCCTTTGGAGTAGTAGGAGGGGCCTCACACTTACGAGCCTGCACAACACGAAACACTGTTGTGGTATCTAGGCTTAATTTGATTTTTGTTTCGATCACATATTTTGGAAATGTACGTGCAAAAATCCAGTCTTTTATTTTTTTAAATGTATTAGAGCTTCCAAGAGAGTGGTGCTGTAGCTTTCTTAGCTTATGAGTAAACCAGGCGCTGGAGGGAGTAGGAATCCATTGCTAAGGATTATTCTTACTATGAATAGAGATGAGTAAGCGAACTGCTATGAAACCAGATATAAGTGATTAAATAAAAAAGAGAATAGACATAAGTCAACATTTTGTCGAAGTGTTACCACAAAATCTACGTTTGATACCATAAAACGAAAGATTTCACACTAAACGTACTATATAAATAAATAAATGACGTCTATATTTTGAGAAAAGTTGTAGCTTAAAAGTCATTAAAACAAACGTCAAGGTAAAATAAATCTAATTATTAAATAATAACAAACGGAAATATAAACCAACAGAAAGTAAGATAAATTTAGTTGTGAATTAAAAAATCCAAAGTGAGGATTAGTAAGAATAATTCACTAAAGGAAAACATCCACGACGAAGGGGGTGTAAAAATCCTTTACAAACCTACTGAGGTAGTTAAATAAAAGAATTTACAACACGCTAGAATCATACTGTGAAAATTGAGTCTACATGCGATCTTTCATAACTTCTATGTAAAATGTAAAATCTACTGATTGAGACAAACAATAAGAAAACCTCCATTTTACGCAGCGATAAGTAACCTTTAAACCACAAGATTCGCAGCTAAGCTTGAATAAACCGATGGAGCGCTGCGAGCAGTGTTCCGCAGGATTCAAGAAAACTTTAACTGAGATCAAATTGAGAAGAATAATCTTTAAAAAGTAAAACACGTCCGTTATTTATACAGTCTCGATTCGACGGCGAGCGCTTGAATAATTAACGCGAGCAACACTTTGAAACCGTTGGGCGACATTCTTTTCGCCGATATAACCCCGGAGCTACCGGAATTTCATTTAATAATTCAATGGCTCCGTTGAATCGCTCTTTCCCGCTGCTTTTTCCCTTCTTTTAAAACATTCGCGGAGTGTAATTTCGTGGCGAATGAGGAGCGCACAAGTGCAGGGAAAAAAAGGAGAGGGATTCGAAAAAAAAGGAGTGTTTTTTTCATTCGAAAATATACGGATGGAATTGACGACACACACACACACTCGGAGTGCACGTCTCTTTAGAAGCAGCAAATGGAGAGGGCTCTCAACTCGCCACTGGTCGTCCACTGCGAAGCGAAGGAGTGGAGATGGAATGACATCGTGGGACCTCTACTACCATTATGTACCACTTGTATACGGCTATGTATTTTTGAGTCCATATGCTAATGTATACGAGTGTTTTCATTTATACATACATTTCACATTAGTAATTATACGTTTCATTTTGTAATACAGTCACGTCTCCATGCCGTGTTTCTTTATAATCCGACTAGAAAACCAACATATGACACTCTATGACAGGCTATATTGTGTGCAATCTCATCTAAACAATGACGTTTAATTATCCTATGGACCATTTTGATGATGATTTATGCTCAATTAAACCCTCTGCTGATATTTTATGGCGAAAATCGGGACTTTTTCTATAAAAATACTCCAAAGACTACATTACAGAGCACTTAAAATTAAAAATGACTTTTACCCTAGCCAGATCACGATTTTTTTCCGGGAATACTTTCCTGCGATTTTATTATCAGTCACCAAGGGGTATAGAATGGGTTACTGCTGCCCCCTTTCATTTTGTAGGACTAGTATTATGCCTAGTATAAGGCAAAGAGCTCGAATAATCTGATAAAAAGTTTTGAACGTGTACGATATGTATATATACAAACGATTCTTACGAGCTGTAGTGGCTAAGGAATTCTTGCTGCTCATGTTTTGCTTCGCAGACCCTCTAACTTTTGTGCTTTTACATAAAAATTTAAGTTACATTTTGATATACTATAAAGTAGATAAATTTAACCATGAAACGTTTAAGACGAAATCCTAATACTAAATCACAAGAATAATAATATTAAGGATTATATCGAGATTGAATAATGCATTAATAAGGCAAAACATTTTTACCCCTTGACCCGCTCGGATTATTTCCTAGTTTAAGAATGGTTGGTGTACACGATTACTACTCGTATTAGTCAGCTGCACTTATCACGAAAAATGGTACTTCAAAAGTTAATTGAAAATGAATTCCTAAGCATATGGTCTCCTCCGCTAAGTTTGTAGATACTGCCCTGCTAGATATGTTACCACAGAAAATTCTTCTCCTTATTTCGTCTGCAAGAACTCATATTCAGAGCTGTACGAAACAAGTAGCCAATGAAAACTTTCTGTTGAGGCCAGTAGCACAGATAGATATATACAGAGTTTGATCATATCACGAATGCAGAGAATGCAGATCTCTATCGATGTACATAATCTGAAACAATCAGAGAGTTAGCGCTGCTAAAGTAAAGTAGAAGAGCTATAACACTTTGTGATAACGAATTTGTGAAAGGAAACATTATATAATATTAAATTCTTTAAAGGGATCAGGTAGAACTTGGCATGAAACAGAATACGTAATTTTCTCGTAAATACTACCGAAAGAAACTCATTGATTTAAAATTGAAACTGTTTTGTTACATTCAAGAAGAAATCGAAGGATGCAAAATAATGGAAGTATTTCTTTCTTTTCGACCGGATTTTTGTCGAAGTTTTATAAGCGGAGATTCTTCGCTTACACACTTGTTCGATGGAGTACTACGATAGGTAACGCCATTCAACGGACTCCAACTGGGAATCGAACCATCGTCTGCTGTCGCCAAAGATGAACGCACTTTCCTCTTAGCTTACGGGAAGCCCAGAAGAATGTCTCTGTGAGGAGTGAGCAGGATGAATGACATCAAACAGCATCACTCTTACCTAAGAACCTTTCATGTCATCATGAGCTAGATTCGTGTTTCCCTAACTTTTTTTGCGTTACCGCCCCCTTGTTTCCATACAGCGCATACCACCGACTCCAAACCATCATGGATGAAAATTATTATCTGTATTATTATTAGTAAGCTAACTCTGAGGTATTACCTAATCTAGAGAATAATAAGAAACATAGTAAACACTGCAATGGCGAAAAAATTAACTAAATCCCAAAATGATTATTTTATTGCTACATAGAACCCAGTAAAATTCTATCGGGAGAAAGAAGATAGGTAATAAAATGAGATTCTTTTGTGGCAAGTACCCTCCTTCGCCCCTGGCAGAGCAGAAGTTCCAACTGTATGAATAACTGAGGTAGACTGACAAAAGTAAATGCAAGGTATGTTTTCTCCAAAATTTTCTAATGCGTGGGCTTAACTTATTGGTACTCCATATCAAAATACTTCCATGACAATCTTTGTTTCTTGCTCTACATTCCCCTATTTTCCTACATTTTCTGCGCAAATATTTTTTTCTTCACCTGATGAGATGCCAGGTATCGCAATCCAGGTCGTGCTGCAGTTTCTTTATCGTGGATTAGTATTTTTAAAATCTTTTCCGTTGTCTCTAGGTTAATTTCCCACTTTCAAATACCAAAACGGGAAATTTGAACTGATCGTTTCGATATTTTTCCACGAAAATTACGCGTCAGTTGGAAACTAAAAAAATAGGAGAACTAGGAGAGCAACCCAACTATACTCAGATATACACTTGAAAATTGCATTCGTCATTATGAGAGCAGCACGAGATAGATAAAGTATGAGAAGGTGGCGAGGCGATAAGTAAGAAAATGTGGATTAATTGAGAAATGGAGGTAGGCGAGAGTGTTGCAGAGTGAAAGAGGTCAAAGGCCACGAAATGGCTTCATTCTGAAGCCCTTGGCAGCGCCACGCTGCGACAGATTCTACAAAAGGGATTCTAAGGGCCCTCGCGACGCCTTTGCACTCTCACCGTGGCAACCAGACTCGCTCAAACAAGTACACACGCTCAAGGGTGTCCAAGATGCTCCTCTCTCATATCAAAGCCAATCTAATATTAACCTCCCTCTACGCGGACCTAGAATTATTTCCAGCCATGATCGAAGTATATTAGGAGAGCATGCAAGGTTTTCTTTGAAAACGTCGCCGTCTCTAGGATCCTCGGGGGGCCCAAAGCGAAAGGATTCCCGAGGGGCCCCTCTTTAAAAAATCCCATTTCTCGTTTAATTGCAGTTTGTCAAGTCTGTGTTAGTGTTAATCTTCTGAACGCAGGCAAATTTATTTAAGCATTTTTAAGATTTAGACTGGTTTATATAAAAATAAGACCATTGAAAATTCAAAAATCTATTTTTCTAGCTTTTATATACGAAAATTCGTTGATAATTTTTGATTTGATTGATAATTGACAAATACATAAACCTATCTTGAGTAAATCTGGAGCAGCGTTATATTAATTTTCATTTTGAAAAAAGTTATTCAGTCAATCCCCGTGTTACTGCAATATTAAAATTCTTCTAGAAAGGACTTATGTGTTTAGGTCTATTTCATTCAAATTTATTTCAACAGCGATTTCCACTGGACATTCTCAGAGGCTCTAAACCCAGCGGAAGGGGGTCCCCACAAACGTAGGGCCCTAAAAAATTACTCTCCTCCCTATGTTGTTAACATTGCCCTGAAAAGTAAAGTTTAAGGCCCTATAGAAACGCATGGAAGAAATACCTTGAATCAACCATAAGCACGTCTAAGAGATTCTTCATGAAAAGTGGGGATACATCAACGTGGTTACCTGGGGCCCTTTCGTAAAATACTTAACCAAATCCACCAAATGAAATTTACCTGTCTTTCTATCTCATTCATTACATCAAGGGAAAATAAAATAGAAATCACTATTCCTATTTTGAATAAGAGACCAATTTCGTATTCTCTGATGCATTTTTTATGTAAAACTAAACGAACATATATCATATGCCGTTTAATAAAGGTTTGTAAGCAGCCCGATGATTACATTTGCAGCCTAATTATTCGTGCAGACTTTCAAAGAAAAAAGGTGTCTCACTCTATTCTATGGATAACAAAATTTTCTAATAAGCCTTTAAACAATAAGAAATTATCTAGATGCTCTCTGAGGTTACCTGACCAGATAATTCGCTTCTTTTGGTTAATTCTACAGAGATCATGTTAACCTAGATATTATGGTAATCTCGATGTGCAGATTTCTTGATGCACGTGTGATAGTGAAGGTATGATTCGTATGTAAATTTTTATAATTTTTAACGATGGACCGATGGACTTTGACAGAAAAATTTGCATCGCAAATCTAGCTTGTAGATTACCGAAGCAAAATTCATGCAACCTAGCTAAAAATTCACAAGTTCTCTTATCTAGAGAAAATGGATGAATCTCAAGCAATCGGACATACCT
Source organism: Pachydiplax longipennis (assembly GCA_036926295.1). Classification (NCBI taxonomy): domain Eukaryota; kingdom Metazoa; phylum Arthropoda; class Insecta; order Odonata; family Libellulidae; genus Pachydiplax; species Pachydiplax longipennis. The sequence continues at coordinate 4,364,649 of JAVFKF010000003.1, forward strand.
TATATCAAAGAAAGTATCCACAAGAGCACCCACTGCCATACACTAAAATGCGACTAGCAATGTAGGCGACTAGGAACTAGCACTTGTAGACGTACTCTTACCTGAAATGAAAGGGAAACAACTTCAATAAGTAAAGGATACAGCGAACAAGATAAGTGTCTCGTAATCTCGTTTAAGTTTGTTCTACTAATATTTTCTAATTTTTTTTGTTTTTCATATTTCACCACTTTCCAGTTTGGGTTCGGTTTTCATTCTGGCTAAAAACGATATTTTGATTTTTGTTTTTGATTCGGTTCCTGTTTGATGCTCTTTTGACAACTCCGTCTCTCCTGATTATTACGCATATTTCTCTTATATTCCATTCCACAATCATTAGTTCATTCTCATACTTCTCTCAACGTCACTTTCGCTATCAAGGTAGGCGTAAACACACAATCATCCATTTCGTCCCTCCCGTTCATCACATTTAATCGCCTACCAAACATACTAACCTCTATCCTTTTACCTGCTCTCGAACCTTTCCATCCGTTCAGAAATGCATAGATTGTATAGATATTTCAGGTTATGCAATTAAATGCAAAGTCGGCCACGAATGGAGGGACTCGCATATATTGTCGTCGGGCATTTCACGCTGAAATGTCTTGGTCGCATAATAAAGCGCGTGACCGATAATAATAAAAGCCCCTCCGATTACCTCTCATTGTCCGCAAGAACCTTTGTATTACACTTGCTCTCCGGGGTCGGCCGCCGTCGGATTACTTTCTTTCTGAATGAACTCTCTTTGAGCGCCGTTTAGAATGATATCTGTATGAAATTTTTTGGTGCCGCCGAGAAGGGAACAAGTTTGGACAAATGGCGTAGGGACACAAAAGGTAAGAATAACAACAAAGTCGGTGGCAGAGGACAAAGGAGAGTGGCGCATGAATGGCCTTTTAAACACAGCGTAAAGAGGACACAGATAAACATTTGGTAAAAAGAGGACGTTTTGTGAAAGGAGGAGAGCAAGTGCAAGGGGTCAGATAGTGCAGTATTCTGTGGTGTGTCTAATATCGGAAGACATTGTGAACCGATCAAAGAACCCAATGCACTTGCTTATGTGTCGAATTTTGAATGGATAATTCTGATGAATGACTTATAAACGGACTCAAACGAGAGATATACAATTGGTGACTGGTAATATAGTCACAGAAAAAATGGTCACGGGAAAAGTGACAATTTTTGGCTCCATAGCCAGTATAAAATCACGGGAACATGTTCACGGAAAAAAGTCACCTTTAATGATAGCAAATGTCAGCTAAGGGCATAAGTGAATATATGTCATCAGCAAAATGTCTCATGCAATACTTAAATTTTATTGCTACTGCACTATAGAATACAGTAATTTTCGTGATAAGCTCTTTTTACGAGCTCATAATTACCTGCGATGGGTTCGGTACTCGGTTTGGATGGCGGAGAATTCATTTAATATGAGGAAACCATGTGAGATAAATTAATAAATATATTCCTTTCTTCTGCAAATTTTTTCTATTTTTCTGAGACTTTCTCCTGTAACTTTGTTACTACAAAAAATACTACAAAATTCTCAAGTCTATGAAATTATTAAGGAAATAAAGCTTCTATAAGATCTCCTTCACAGTGTTTTTAGACCACATACTTGAATGATAGAAATAAATATTGATTTTTAATAGCAAAATAATTACCCTAACCTGTAGTGTACAATAAAGGGTGGAGAATGAATCTACGTAAGAAACGGAAATTTTCCGCAAAACTTCGGAGGCTTACACACGAGAAGGGCCAATGAAAGATTACACGAGATAATTCAGATGTAAAAACAATAATGACCAATGATAATTTAGAGTTACGAAAATAGATTGCATAATATATCGTTTAAAATTGTATTAAAATTGTATTGTTGAAATGTTTGTCTTGAAAGATTCGATATGCTTATATAGTAATGAATATAACTTATACAATAATGAATGAATATCTCTAAAACATAAATGCATCTATAATGCTCCATAGTGCATGACAAAGCACTAACATAGTGCGGCAATGTTTTTTTCAATGGTTTGTATTTTCCATAAAACTTCAAGTTCCAAAAGATTCTTACCATATTCATACTAAGCAAAGTAAATATAATGGGCTACTTAAGTAAGGAATAAAAGCTACATTAAGTACTCAATCAACACGATCAAATAAATATTATTTACGAGCAGTAGATTACGTGAGGAAGTGAAGAATTCACAAATTATAATTCAATGAATTGTCTAATATATTTAGTATTATCAACAGAATGCCATAAGCTACTTCTGACTTTTTTACATACGATTTTCGCTCCTGGTTTCCAACTCTAAAACACTCTATGCCCTCATTTTGAGAAATCAGATTATGGTAACCAATATATAAACTAATAAAAACCCTTTTGAAAAGAAGTTCCTCCGATCTCTTTGAGATTTCACGGATATTTATCCGCCTTTCAAAACGCTACTTTAAGCAAAACATCGAAAGAAAAAAAACAGAATGAGTCGCGTTCTTTTTTGTGGCGTTGAATGGCGACATGTCCTTTATCTATTAAAGAAGAACTAATGGCGGAGGACAATGGGAAGGCTGTGAATGGGTTCACAGGTGGACAAACGATACGTGAAACATTGTTCTCGGGAGAAGTGGCCTTGAAGAGAAAGTGAGGATGCTAATATGTTACGCGCCCCAAATGAGGAAATATATATGAAGTCAAATCTGCAATCAGAGCTGAGGATAAATCTTTTGTTGAGTAATCACTGAAAAGCACAGCTTGAATTGGGATTGTATAACTATTCATTTTTATTGAGTATTTCACGCACAGGTAGTTTAAATTCACCTTCAAATGGTTAGGAAGGGGGGAGACGATAAGTAAACAAGACTACATGACAACAAGGAGCTCCCGGATAGCCAAGTGGGTAGCGCGCTCGCCTTTGTTGAAAGCGGTCCCGGGTTCGAATCTCGGTTGGGCCCAAATTTGTGAAAGGATCTCAACTCACGAAGAATTTCTGAAGTTTACCATAATACTGCATGGTAATAAACCAAATTATGATTATCCAAGACAACTGATGGACATGAAAATAGTTTAAATGGTTTAATAAATAAAATAACCGAAAATTGAAATATACATATATATCTAGATTGCGAGAGAAAATGATAAACTGCCTAAAGTCAGCAATCAGCGGGGAAGAAATGTTTGAAAATTGGAAAACACACAATCCCATTTGCCTCGATATGATAATCATTGTTATATCATTTAGCCTCCGTTAGCCTCCTCTAATAACAATAATTCCTGAAATTTTCTACAATTTATCAACCACTTACATAATGAACAACATGTTATAAAACGAACAGTAACTTTTACGAATGACGCATTAATGAAAAGATAGATTTTACAATTAAAAATACTCCGATATCAAACACTATTGCTTTGTAATTTAAATATTACTAATAGTTTAAAATTTTTCAGGGTTCCTGATGGGCCTTCATGTATACCGCAGCGATCCCGGTGCTCAAGAGCCGTACTTCAAACTACCATGCCTCGGTGCTTCTTCCACAGCAATTCTTTATGTTTAATTGAAATATAAGAGTAGCTTTATTGAATCCTGGTTATACAAAACCTGGTCGTGTATTTTAACCAAAGATAAACGAATTATTGGGATTAAATACTAATTTTCTTCTCATTTCTACAGATAGTTGGATTGATAATACGCTGTCATACAACAATCAACTGGCTGATAGTTAAAAAGTATGATTCAACCATGAAGATGGCGTGTGGCAGGGGGTGCAAGCACCTAGTATTATTTTCGCGTATCGTTCTCGGAAAAAAATCTTGATTCGACTGGTTCTAGCATCTATTTCTCTGATTTTTATTGCAGTATCAGAACGGCCTATATAACAAGGAGGGCGCATAATATTGGTTACATCCTCTATAAACATACTCTGCCTAAATTTATCATTTAAATTAAATCTGTGATTGAGCCATCTTTCTTCTAAAGATTCCCATCCTGCCTCCTGAAGCATCTGAGTGACAATTATCGACTTATCATAGCATTTCTTACAACACGTATTTTTTTTGTATCTTTTCTAGTTTCGTATTTAGCTGTACCTTTTCTAATTTGCGAATATAACACTTTTTAGCAGGGTCCCATACAATGCACGCGTACTCGAGGTGAGGCCTAACTAGCGCAAAGCAACATCGCTCGCGCACTTTTTCATCTTTCCTACATCAGAGAGCTTCCAAATATCCTTTGAGGCAGCCGAATTTGTTTCAGAAGAAGAATGTGTGAGGAATGCACGTGGAGGCATAAATAATTGGCGGGTGGGGCGAAGAAGTAGCAGAGGAGGAGAAGACAGGGTACGCGTAGGAGGGAAGCGAAGAGGAAGTCCCTTCGCAGGCTGTAAATTGTGCGCTACCTAAGGAGATGAATAGAGAGACCCTTTTCCCCCACTCCTGGCTAGGGGCGCACACCTGGGCATGCGGCGAAAGTGATAGGGAGGGCATTAATGTGGCAGTGGGAGGGTCGGCTGCTTGGGAAGGCGGTAATTTAGGAAAACTACGGAATGCAGCATCCCAAGAACAAAATGGAGGACGTGATTGAAACAGCTTGGTACACGAAATAGTAATATATGTACGGGAGGCGGAAGCCGAGATGGAAGGCATTAAGCGAGAAAAGGGCAAAAAAGAACGATCTGCGACAGTGACTGATTGAGGAAACGGATTGAAAGGTGCAAGCAACCCCTGCCACACGCCGAATGCTGGGGACATATTTAAGTGTTTTGCCGGAGGCGTAGGGGTTGCTAGTGTGGCAACACTAAGGCCCCGGGTATGGATCCTACATATACCAAATCTGTTTGTTCGTCTAAAAATAATTTATTGTAAAACACTGGCAGTGGATACAGTTATGTTTCACATTTACATCAATACTCCGCGAGCTGCCATATGGGAGTGTGGAAACACCGAATTCCCTAGTCAACTACTTCATTTATATACCTGATACAATCTGGAAAGAGAGACCAGAAATAGCTACCGTTTTCGCTATTATCTCGCGAAATCTCTTTGACGTCTGGGCTCGAAAATTGCGTTCGCTGAGTACGAGAATCATGATTTCGCGTATTTCATCATCTAAATCACTGCCCAAAAATTCAACGAAGAGCTTTTGCCTATACTCATTCTTCTATCCGCAAAAAGGGGGGCAAAATAGCGACCGCTCCCTATTGATGACTTCATAATATTGGTAATTCAACTAGGAAGTGATGAGGAGTTGAATTAAAATCTGAGTATGAATCGGTTATAGTATCACCAGGACTAGACAAGGGGGGTTCAATGGTGGATGGCCCTGACGATCACTATTCGTCCACTGCATTTATCACACCAAAATGGGATTTCAAAATCGAATTGGAGATGAGTTAATGAGGAAATTTTATAAACCCTCCTCACCGGCAAGTTTTTTTATCTGCCAATGTTGTAAGAGCGGTCTTTCAAAACTGAAATTTGCCACTATAGTCCTCATTATTATCATATTATGATATTTAGCTGTAGATCTTACGCGATAATACTGTATATATGTACATACAATAATAATAATGATATTAGTAAATGCAATTTATTCGTGAGGGACTTATTATTCTCTTCTCACTTTTAACCCTTTCTTTTTAACATTTTAAAAAAGGGATAACTTGAAAAGGTGCACGGAAGAAAGCTACTTCGAGGGTTTAAAACCCTAAGTGCTTAGAAAAAAATACACTACAGTAGGAAATCACCCGCAAGAACGGTGGCATGAAGAAACTCTGAAACCTAGAGATATTTAACTAATATTAAAACAGAAGTATGTTAAGACCTCTTCAAGGAAAAAAACAATACAAGTACACTTTACATAGCTAGTACAAATGCAACGTGAGTGAATAACCTATTCCTTTGGTGAGTACTAATGTAAAACTGTTGAGTGAGAGAATTGATATTGTAGTTCTGAAGCGAATAGAAAAAGAGAAACGAAGTCGGCTTGGAGGAGAGCAAAAAGGGTTTCCCTGAAACTTTTCCAGGGCCTTCAATGGCGGTAGGGATCCGTAAAAGTTGCCGCGTCGTACGCGCCTAAACGCTTCCTCAAAAACTGCGGAGATGAAACAGGAGGCGAAATGCTCTCTGACGTATCCTTGAAGAGAGGTTAGAAACGGGGATAAGTTTCTTAAATAAGTGTCGAGAAACCAACCAAGTTCCTCTGGAGAGGCAATAGCTACTGTTCGGCAGCCTTACTACTTCTGCCGATCCGACGACCAGCCTAAAATAAAAAATAGACAATTTCAACGCTCGTTTATCTCCAGCGTACGTAATAAATAAATAGGTCTATAGGTAAGTGTTTGCATTCCCTGCCATACGCCAATAGGAAGCTCATAGTACGTCAATATGGACGTAGATGCTCTCTTTAGAATGCAAATATAATAATCCCCCTCATAGACCAAAATTCATCATCTTATGGAAAACTGATTTATTTATATTTTACGTTGCAATTTGACCTTCTGGCTAGGTGTAAAAGAACATATGAAAAGATCATCAGGTTCCTCTTCATCCAATTAATACATTTATCATGTCTCAACGTGGTATAGAATCAAAGTTGCCAATTTAGAGATTTATTCATGCGTTATTACTATTCATCTCACGTGAAATAAATAATAAATATCAGGGGAATTAGTCAAGTCTTGCATTTAATTTAACTTAAACATGGATAAGTTCCACCGCGTATCGCTGAACTTAATTAATTTAATGATTTAGGACTGCTAAATGTCGAATGTAAAGCTATTGTAAAATAACGTTATCATATTCAGATTTTTAAATTGCCATCTGGATTTTGCCTATTTATAACTTATGTATAGTAATAATAGTGGTCAAAACTAATAAAACGAGTTAAAACTAAGGTCTAGTACCAAGCCCCGGGTTGCATCACTTGAAAACTTGAATTGTCTCGTTTTCTCGCAATCGGGATACGGTACCCAACCCTCTCAAATGCATGCAAATGCAGAAAGGAAAAGAAAATTGCGACTGGAACAAATGAAGTCTGCAGGGCGCACGTGGAGGGAATTAAGGAAAAACACGCCCTTGGAGGAAGTTATGGACTATGGGAATGAAGTGTTGTCCGTTGAAAAGGGGAGCTCTACCTGGGAGTGTCCCTCACCTGGGGGCCTTCGGGGAAACTGTTTGTCGAAGGGCACCCTGAAATGAATGAGAAAACCGATGAATGAAAGAAGAGCTCTTCCGAGAAGCCATTCCTTCTTTACGATTATTTTTGCCTCGTAAACCACGGCCTTCGTAGACCCACGTCCAAATTTGAAGTCTTGAGCCAAGAATTTGGGGGAAAGAGACCATTTTTTACGAGTTTTCAAAGTTTCGCTGATTTTGAGCGATTGATGCTATTCATGCCATTCTGTCGTGAAAAATGCAGTTGATGTAAAGTAACCGCGGAAATGCTTAGTTGTCAGTCTTAAGTTTAGAGTCCTCTTCCTAAAAAGTGAAGGGGAAATGGTACACCTCTGCATTCACCAATGGATTACACTGATACATTTACAAAGATCGATAAATTTTAATTGAGAGCTGATTGAAGGAAGTCTTATCGGTTTCTACATTTTCTGAACGCACCTACAGACAGCACACAAGTTAAAACATTGGCGGATCCAGGAGGGCGTAGAGTAGACCGCCATCCTTAATGACCAATAGAGTACTATTAATTTGCATAGTATGTGACGAGGAGCAAAATAAAAATCTAACTGTGAAGACTTTCTACATATTGTCTACATACTACGTATTATCTATTTACTACGTGTGAAAATTTACAAGTTTATATACTTTGTATAGTCTATCACTATTCGTCAACTGCATTCATCACATCGAAATGGCAATAAAAAAGCTAATTGGAGATGAGCTCGCAAGTAAATTGTTTAAACCACCGCCTTGACAAGTTTCTATATCTGCTTCTGATAAAAGCGAGTAGTAAGAACCTAACTAATCACAGATTCGAAAAAAAATTCAAAAAAGTTCAATTTTTACGTTTAGACAGTCCTAGTCAAGAGCAAATTTTGGTTTAAAATATAAATACCCTCCACTGGTTCTTAGCCAATTTTCAATAAACAAATTTACCGGCCGTATTGGTTACTTGAGGGGGGGGATTTCTTGCTTTCCACTCAATTTTCAATCGCTATCCTTCAAAATTCTTTGGGTACTTTTCAGGTAGACAAAACTTGAAATAATACTTGTATTAATAATTATATATGAATCGATATGTAAACACCATAATTAGATGAATTAATGCAAAGAGGCTATCCGATGACCTAGTGTGTATCGCGTTCACCATAGGTAAAAGCCGTTCCGGGTTCGATTCCCGGTGGTCGTCCATATATGACAAAATGACCTATGACATGCATCACAATCGGATCAACAAAATACTAGGTCGTATGGAGTGATTTAAGCGATAAAATAAGCCAATCATAAAATCAAAAAATCAATATAATCAATCAAAATATAAACCAATCAAAAATAAAATATAATCATTTAACACCACTTGAACTTCGGCGACAGAATTTCTAAAAAGAGCAAATGAAAATTCTAATTTGGCGTAAAAAAACTCGACTCATGAATTAGTTGAACTATTTCTACCTGTTCGAAAACCAGTCTCATTCATTCTTCCCTTTGCTTTTGAAGCCATACTCTGTCATCCCTCATTCTATTTCCGCAGCTATGAACATTTTCCTCCGTTCATTTGGTCCTTCATGTGCACCACGTGGAAATGACCTTTTCAATTCTCACTTCGAGTGCCCCTTTGGAAATACGTGTTTTCGTGGTTCCAAAACAATATTCGCCTTCAGCGACGCGATCCCAATTGGGCAGATAAAGAGTTTTCGCAACTCACGCTAATTAAGGCTGCTTCGAATAGACGCTGCTTCAGACGGCGTGATCAGAGAAAGTGGATTGGAATGTATTACGTAACAAATAAATGAGAACTAAACTGCGCTAATTCGTGAGATGATTACGTACTTATAATACCCTTTCTTTCGGGACTCATGTAATTGTAAGTATACAATTTATTTATCATTAAGGAAGATATATATATTGAAATATTGTATAGTTGTAGCTAGGAGATGTAGGTATTGCGATAGTATGCTGCTGTAGCTTGCAGATATTTGCGTTGTAATGGTCAATAATATTTTATGATTGTTATTAATATTTTATAATTGAAATTAATATTTTATAATTGCAATTAATATAATAATCCCTCGGTTGGGATTCGCTTAGTGATAGAAGACTTGATTACCGTAGGAAGCTTTTTAATAAATTTATCACTACGGATCTCGGGGAGGAGATAGTTGATATTGTTATACCAGTTAATAGAGTACGTGATCTTCGAGACAAAACGATGAAGCGTTACAGGGAAATAGTTGCCAGGACAGATAGTTATTTCTGGTCATTTTTTCCGCGAAGTATTAGAGAAGCCAACAGCTGTCAAAGGTAGATAGGGTTTTCGGTGTTTCACACCCCCTGCCATGCGCCAGTGGCGGTTAGCAGGTTCTATATGTAAATGTAAATATTTTATTATTGTAAAATTGTATTGTAATCAATGACGTTGTCATCGGATTTATCGAACTGTAACGAATTCATTGATAATAACAACCTTATTTTAAAGTTTAGTAGCTATAGTCTAGCGATCAAAAAAAGTGATAAAGTTCAAAATATTAAAGGCAGGAAGACTTAAGAAATATCGGGTCTAACTAATGGTTTGTTTGCAGTCCTCCAATAATGAATAAATATGATATTTCATGACTAACAAGGAGAATATTTAAATGTCAATCGTACAGAAATTCGCGCTTTTTCCTTAAGTCTTATAAATATGAGTTTAGGTAAGTTAGGGATCAAAATCGGAAACGACTTGTGCATATCCGAAATGGTAATTGCTTTTGAAAGTGTTGCTAAATGTTTATACTATGCTAAGAAGCTAAAACGTCCCTGAAAGAAAAGAAGTATTTTCTTCTTAAAAAGAAGTAACTAAGAATTTATTTACTACAACTCGCTTTAATGAAGTTGACATATTACCTTGAATAAATGTATTATGGAAACTTAATGACTTCTGTCAATGAATCATAGGGCGCATTAGAGTTATTAGTAAAAAAAAATTCGTTACGAGAGTAACATGACAGAAAAAGCAATATTTAGTGTGGAAAGCCGCTTGAACGTAATCGCTAAAATAAGGAAAAAGCCTAGCTAGATTAAAATCGCTAAATTTACAAACATTACAGAAAAGGTTCTTTCCGATTAAGTAAATACGATTCATAAATACTTTGGCTATTTATTTTAGCTGCGGTGGCTCCTGGTTAATTAGCAACGCATCTGCATTGTTGATCGAAAGGCTCAGATCGCTGACTGATACAGTAAGCATTACATACAGATATTGTTTGTGTTTTATCAAGAAATTTATGGTTCCGTATGTTGTTACGGGAAACCAATCCAAGTAAATGAAATGAGCAAATCCCAAATACTGTACTTTTTCTCGTATTGTGCCATACAGGGCTAACTCTTGATGACTGCCCCGTATTGAGCAATGCCATCCGGTTGTTCGATAATGTCCCATAGCATGAAGTCTTCAAAAATTCAAAATCGATCAAATAGTGGATTGATTGCATTCTCTTTGAGAATTCCTCCTCAGGATGCTTCCCTAATACTCCACTGGAGTCGCCACTTACTTCAGGTGAGACACGTCCACTCACCTCACCTAACCACTCTCATCCATCGGAGGATGCTCACTGCGATTCGCATTCTACTCTAGAAATACTTTAACTCAGGCGTGGAATTCAACACATAACTATTTCTTATGCCTCTTCTGTTGTGAATCAACCTCTTCTAAATAATCAACGCATCGCTGAGATTCTTTTCCATTTTTTTACCGGAACATAAAGGTTCCATCACCACGGGCAAGTTCCTCTAGTCGCCAAAAGATGCCGCCTCGCACGCCTCTTTAAACAACGGACCAAAGGGGCAGAACGAATATCAGCACTACAAAAGAAATAATAATAATTTATAATATTATGTACAAAAACAGTTTATGTCTTGAAATAAGATGGAACCGAATTACGCTGTCCGTTTTTTCTTAATTATTTCTTTTTCTGTGTATGAGCATGTGAAAACAGCGCCATACCGCATCTGATTCGGCGGCATCTGTATGAACATAAATACCCGATAATTTTCGAAAAATTTACAGAGAGATGCGTATTCCTCAAAGAACGAACTACTCTACGTAAAAACATCCCTTACTATATTTGCAACTACCATATGAAATAACATGTTTACTAGATGAAACGAAATTCACTCGCAGTGAATGCCGCTTAGCCTTATCACTCCAAGGGATGTCGCGCCATGGAATTTATTATATGAAGTATAAAACAATCTGCTAATAGCAATCATTCTTCTCACATTCCTTAACTGAGCGATCTTTTGATGAATATAAAATTACCACCTTCTTCTCTTGATGTTCTTTCAAAGAATCGGTACAGAAATTCATATAAATGTGCTAACATTCAAAGTAAAGTAGGTTTATTATTTAGACGAGGTGATGTTTAGCACCTCAAAGTTTTCTATTTGGTGGAGAATAATACAAAATACTGAAACATCATAGAGAGTCAGGAATGAAGAGGGACTACGGAGAAGTTGAGAAAATGATAGGAAACATTGGGATAGAAAAGCTAAATTGGTCTTGGAATAAAATAGGAACAAAGATGCGAGTTAAGGAAACCTCAAGAGAGCCATAGCTAAAAAGATTTCTGCTAATAAAGAACAGGGCATCGTACCAAAAACAGAAAAGAAAACGGAAAAGGAGAACTTTAACTTGAACAAACGTAATGGCATACAAAAAACATACTGAAAACATTTCAGAAGGATGAAGGTAAAGAAAAACTTTGCAATTGTTTTGTTTAGGTAATGTGATGATGGTTATTAGCCAAAGCCGATCGCTTTGGTTTTTAAATCAAATCTTTTGGAAACTACGTTTTTCTTAAACTTTGTCGTTCTAAGATGTCCGGCCACCGATAGTAGATTATATATCAGAAGAATTTTATTTTTTTATGGGCGAATCGAAAAAACCGGTTTGATCCGGTTCGACGTCGGCTTCCTGAGAGAAACCGGAACAGAATCTAAGTAAAAACCGGAACGAAATTTATTAAGGTTCGATACCCAGATTCTGAGTTAAACTTCCATCAAAGTCCAATGTTTTCCCATCGGTAGTCCGCTGCTGGGAAGAAGTCCCTTCAGCACTTTCTAATCGGTAGTTCACTACAGGGTAGAATTAGGAGGAAAACACTACCCTGAGAATATAAATTTCAACCTGGATGCCGTCCATCTCCGTAAGTGGAGGGAAAGAAAGAGGCCGAACCTCAGACAAACAACCGCGCCAATTTGTCCCGAAAACGGCCAAAACATTCCCAGGCCTAAAAACCTCAGTCCCCTTCGGTGCATTACGGAGATCCCGTCCGCCCAAAGACAAACAGATAAGGAACTCATCCCGACGAGAGATGCAACCGACAAATTTGGGACCGTCGCGTGCTTCGTTTGGGCAAATATTTTTCCTTTGGAGATAACGACGACATTTTGTTTGAAGATCCGCCCTCTGTAGACACTGCGGTTAATGGGTGCACCTGTATTGAGAGATCTTTAGTCAGCTGAAACAGATGTAAAAACTCGAAAGTGACACGGTGAAGAGAGTAAATTGCAAAGCGGTATCTTAAAGGAAGGGACGGCTAAGAGAGATAGCAAGTGAGAAGGGTCAGAGCACAGCTATCAATGAGGTTTCAATACTAATACAATACCGATATCATTGCCTCAAGTGAAAAGAATGGTAAATGTATAGCCTTATATTTTACGCAACAAAGACGCCAGCTGTTGTTAGGGAAGCTTTTGATAATTATAGTAACAGTATCGCACGTAAATAAATGGAATGAATGTTGATACTAATATTGGTGCAGATTAGCAATAATCAACGTCGTGATTATTAATTATAAATTTAAAATGTAAAAATATAGGACGTTTAGAACATCTAAAGAATGAATTTTAAGTTTCATATATGTATAAATAAATAATAATTTGTGTTGAAAGCCCTCAAATTTTAAGTGATATTAAATCTTTAATTGTTAATGAAGTGACCATGCATATGAAAAGGATGTTAGGGATTACGCCAATACACACTGATGAAGGCAACTCGAACAGTACATCAAACAAATATTTAAGTAGGTAACTAGGATAAAACAATAAGTTAAAGTTTTCCGCATCGATTATTTGGACCTCAATATTTCCTCCATACGCTCGAGAAATGATAGTTTTCACGAGTATTCAAGTGGTTTCAAAAATTAATGAAATATTCATAAGAATCTAGGATTTTATTATCTCTTATTCAGTAAAATTCTGAATGTTATGGTAGCAAAGGTACTGAAAACTTGATTCTATTCAACAATGTATCACGGAAAAGACTTCAATAAGACTCAAAAAAAATCCAACAAAATATTTATCCGTATTTTTAAATAGTCATACGTTTATTTATATTTTTACTTCTATCTATTATGTACCCTAATATTTTTACTTCTGAATGCGTTGTAAAATAATGATTTTTGGTTTTGTAGGTATTATTTATATTTACTATAAAAACTTTCAAAACTTCGTAAGGTTATTCGTTTGCGTCAAAATAATAAAATTAATAAAATAAAATAAATAAATAAAATTTATACAAATAAGATGAATATAAATGAAATTAACATAAATAAAATTAATTAATTAAATATACATAAAATTAAAATAAATATAAGTAGAAGTTAAAAATGAATAAAATAAATTAACTGAATGATTAAATACCGTTATTCAACATCACTCAAAAGCTTCATGTTCTCGCATGAACAAGGCTGAAACAAAATTAAATGATTGATAAATTTTCCTTTCCTATAGTTCTTGTGCCTAATAACAGAGGAATAATTTTCATAAATATTGGATTGCAGGACTCTTATATATAACTGCTTGACTATTTATATAACAAGTCTCTTTTTTCTTTTATTTCTTGCCTATTCTTACCCTTAAATTCATCGTCTTTTCTCATTTCTGAATAAAACCTGAACCCTTACATAAGTTTGCTTCATCAGAAGAGCGATGCGTATTCCTCCTTCGGTTGGGGAGAACCGTGTGAACCATAAGATCTGATGAGAGACCGCGCAAGATGCTTTCGGTTCCTAAATCACACTGAATCAAAAGATGGCGTGCCATTCTCCAATAACTGCAGAACACGTAATTGTGGAAGAGTGGCCTCTAATGGTTCCCCTTCGTGTCCTGTTTCACACCTTTGCGTGCCTCCGAAGGGGAGTAATGTGTGTGGGCAAACAACGTCGGTCACCATGGAAGTGGTCGATGGATGAGGTGGGAGCACGATACATCGAACGAGTGATCGTAAATAGAAGATGGGCGGAGTTCTCACCATCTAATTAACAAGGAAGGGAATCACGATGAATCCATGTCAAACATTTGCTAAGTACAATCTCCTTGGAATTGATGGTCCAACTCGAAGTAAGATTACGAATCGTTACATTCACAAATTGAGGAAATGCCAAGAAAATATGGTGAAAAAGTGGTATACTTGTGGAACGGCGTAATAAACTGAGAAATACTGCTGACTGGGATTAATTTCTCCTAGAAATGTTGTAGCAAATTCTAACTGATATAAATATGGTAATTAATTATTGGAACACGAAATCTTTTAATTCGAGCTGAATTGAATTTGAATCTACAACAATATTCGATGTCACTATCAATTACTTCGTGCTTTGTGGTAGAACTCCAGAACGTGATGACATGAATAACTCTTACCCGTACAATTTAAATATTTAATAACTAACATTTGTTTCAATTAAATGTTATTTGAATTTGTTAACTTTTTAAATAATATTTAGAGGGGTAAAATTTGGGCAGGAAAATTCTGATACAGATAAAATTTATAATACAGGTAAAAGTTGCAAGGAAAAATGTTATCTTCCATCTCTTAAGATTTGATACATAATCGATATAATACATTCGATGAAATATCTTTTTGGTACCTGTCCCGAGATTGAACAACAATTATTTAGAATTTAATTTTTGAAGAAGATAAAATATCACAAATGTTAAGAATTAAATTTGTGCCTTTCTTATGGAAATTTATTCGTCCCGTCTAAAATATATCTCCGGAGAACCGCATTATATCATTCCCCTTACGTGACCCGCTGAGGACTGCTTCTTTCTTTCTGATGACCACCAAAAGCATAGGCTAGAAAATCATAAACTATTGCCACCTAAATTGTTCCCTGGTATAGTCTGGCTTGTTTTCGGAGAATTAAAAATATTGGAGTACTGGTAAAATTTTTATATTTCTCTCTTCATATTCAAAGGTTAATAATACCGATTAAAACGAAAAATTCATTGATCCAGGGTATAATAATCAAAATAAAATGCTTAAGGCAGAGGTGGAGGGTGGAATTATGTCAGATGCGATAGAAAAAGGATCTTTTAAGGAGTTAGAAATGTGGAAAAGAGGTGGGTGAATCGAGGAAGGATATCGTGTGGGAGGAGAGGGGCTTCAAGAAGAAATGTATGAGAAATTACAACAGTATCTGCAACAGCCTCAGTTTTTATTTATTTGTTTTAAAACTGCTTACGAGCATCAAGCCCAGTGGCAGCATTTGAGGGGCAAAAAGAAAAATAAATCTCAGCCTAGCATTCCTCCTAGTTTGGAGGAAAACTTCTCTATAAATCTTCCAAAAAATACATAATACAAGTTATTTAACATATTTACTATTCTATCATATATTATATTCTATTCTATAATATTGACAGCTCTACAAAGCAACTCAAAATTTCAAATACTTAACAGAAAAACACAATTATAAGTGAATTCGACTATATCTACAGTACAGTATACAATGTCGCATTTTCTGTTTATAAAATACACCTAATTACACGGAATAAAAACCATAAAAATAACAATAATCAACGAGTACCATATAACCACAAAAAAGAACTTTGAGCTTGCTTTTGAAAAACTTTATCATTTTTCAGCACTGGAATGAGAATTTCTCCAGGTAAGTCATTCTTTACCCTTATACCTCCATAAATAAATGAATTGTGAAGTATGAAAATATTTCAAGGGAAAGATATTGCGTCCATGAGAAAGCCAAAAAATACCATGATAGGGAAGGATGTGCCCACAAAGCTGATGTGGAAGTAGGGTACTAGAAGACGAAGTTCAGAGGTAAAAATGTTAGCGGACGTTTGCAGATTTTCACGGTCGAATACGCAGCAGATAGCCATATTGGAATGCAGTAGTCCATAATGGGGAGAATACAGCCAGAGAAGATGGATTGCAGGACAAAGGGTCCGAAATTTCTGAGAATCTAAATACGATTCCAATTGCATGCATCTAGAAGTGACCTAGTTTAAGTGGTCAGTTATTTTTCTCTCGAATTTTCCAACGATAAATTTTTAAGAAGAAACTTTTCTAATTGCCTCGTTATTTCGGTATGGAGCGATTCCTAAAATCCTGAGCTGAATTAGATGCTGTATACACTGAATTGTGTGGTCATAGTCATTAGTAGTAGAGTTGAAACAAAATTGTGCCTCGCCAAGTAAAGCCATATGCCCCGGTTACTCAGCATTTAAAAACCCTCTTCTCTTAAATAAAAATAATACAATAGAATGCGAATAAAATATATCAAAAGAAAAAATATTTTCTTCGTTAGATCATGTAAAAGTTAAAAATTTAAATAAAAAATAAAATGTAATAAATGGTTTAGTAGACTATAGAATAAAGTAGATTAAGTTCATAATTATTGCAATACATATTCTAAAAACTCTATAACTGGTAAATGATAACTTTATAAACACTACAAGGCGCCATATTCTGCATTGCAACTTAGGATGAGATTCCCTCGAATTGAAGGTGCTTCAATGCATCCAGACGTATGTGTTAAATCTTGTAGGGAGAGAATTACGTGTCTTAATACCCAATGATGGTGAAGCCACAACACTTTATGCTTACGTTAGCATATGCATGTTTCAGTATCACGGAGGGGTGAAATTTTATCCTGAATACGCAGCTCACCGCATAGCACCATATTTTCCAGTAAATTCCGCAATCAATGGGGTTCTTAATAAATAGGGTTCCAGTCTCACCCGAGCGTTCCCCAAAGAGCAGTTTCCCCCAGAGTCTGTTCACCCACGAGATATTTTACCCAAGGGATATTTCACCTATGTTTCACCATATGGCATCTGAAAAAGGGTTCGTAATGAGTCTTTCTGAAAAAATAGTCGAAAAAACAGTGAAAATTTACTCATTTTCATATTACCACCCCAAACCTCTTGAGAGAATGTGCTAATTAAAATCCAAATCATTCTAGCTTAGACCTGTTACTGAGAGAGAACTCCATATGCGTATTCGACTTTATCGCTTGCTGAGTAATTTTCTTCTTTAGTAATAAACATTGAAAACTGACCGTCCAACCCTGCCCTAAATCTGAAAATCATAAATTTGGTGAAACACCCTTTGGAAAAAATATCCCATACGAAATTAACGTAATTAATCACAAAATTTGTACTGTCACGCACGAGTTTTGTGATATTAGTATAGATTTTTCTTTCAAATACATAAATTCCAAAATGCAACATCACTGAGTATTGCTGAAGTATGCTTATTTTATCTTTTAGGAGCTTTTGGGTGAAAAATTCTTCGGGAAAAAGATTCCATCCCGTAATGTTTTCAAATAAAAATTTCTGTGAATGAATATCCCAAGAACGAAGCATCACTTAGATAGTTTTCTGTTCAAGAAAATTAGAAAGAATATGAAAATGAAAGTGAGTGATATAGTGTATAAACTGGGTGTAAAATGGCCACTGGAAGCACTGCTGAAATACTAAAATTAATGTAACCAATCATGAGATCGTGGAATTTCACATCAACAAATAATAACACTTCGTAACTTTCACAGTATATTTTTAATTTGATATGCTTCGTTAATGTTTTTGAAACCTGAAGATGTTCACATGTTGACGAAGCATGTCAAGTTAAAAATTTTCTGTGGGTATTACCAAGTGATTTTCTTCTCATAATGGAAACTAATACATTTCGAGCATGTTAAAAAGGTATATTTCTCCGTCATATAAATGATGTGATATAGATTAATGTTGCCATTTGTCACGTAAAAACGGCAGCGAAATATCGTGAAAGCACATAACGTACTGTATCAAGACATTTCTGAAGCGGTATCCAGTATGTACGCATTATATAGGAGTGTTTTTAAACTTGGGCGGCGTGTATCCAAAGCGAGGTTCCCAGCGAAGCTGTTTGCGGAGGAGAAATATCGACAGCATCTCCGAGGGGTGGGTGGGTCTCCATCCACGTGTGATAATTTGATAAATACGAGGGATGCGTGCAGCTATCGCCATTTCTGCTCCATTACTCCCCTCCCAAGGGTGGATGAGTGGGGAGAAACGTAAACCCGTGGGAACTGTCCCTCCATCAGCGCCGCCCTTCTCTACATGTCAAAGTATTGCCTTTCCATAATTACCCGAAATTCTATATTTGAAAGAAAATCGACCGCCGAATTTCACCGTTGGCGGTGAGTTGTGAATCTTTCGATTTATTCGCTTGGAGCTATGGAAAATCGGGTACTACACTGTTAGTTACATCTTCAGGATGAATTTCACCCCTGTGTGATGACGAAACATGCATATACTAACATACGAGTATAGTATAATGACTTTGGTGTCAGTTGGCAGAAAGACGCGTATTCCGCCGTAAAAAGTTTACACATATGTCTTCATCAGAGGCTCCAGTTTTTTTATAATATCGCTAGATATCACCTAAAAGGAAGTTTAAAAGCCACAAAATTCATAAGAAAGTTGCAAAATAGCAGTAAAAATTATAATCGGTAAGAGCATAAAGACAGGTAATGTATCAACTAACTTTTATTTGGAACGCATGATATCGATTGTAGTTTGTCTACTGCAAAACAAGAAAGAAGTAATAAGCGGAAATACACGATCTAGCTACCGAAGAAATTTCCTCTAATCAGATATCATATTAAGATTGAAATATTATTATATTGTGGCGATATCTACGACTGAAGCTTTGCTTCTTTAGGAGGTTAACATTTAAACTTGTAGGAATGCCTTTGTAACCTTGTAACTTTTGTAACCTTGCTTCTCTACCAAACTGGAATTGAACAGAATATTACAACAGAAATAGGCCCGCGTAAGCGAAGTATATACACTGACCAAGTAATTTTCATATTACTATAGCTATAATAACACCGTGAAAATACTCAATGAAAGATACACTTTTCTCTTTACTGCCCCAAAAAATGGAAAATATTTATAGCGGGTACATCAAAGTAGCAAGAAATGTAAATGGATAGCATCATAGGATGGTACGAGCGTAAAATCTTATTTTTATCATCCTTAAATAAAGAGCAAAAGAGCGAGAATGCGTAAGATCTTACATAATGAAGTGAAGGGTAGATATATGTATGTTCAGAAAACCTAAAACTCTAGAACCAGAGGTTGCACAAGTTTTTAATTTTAGAAAATATTCATTACCTTCCCTAAGCAGATAATAGGCTACTTTCTATTTACCTTAGAGTCCCCAGTTCGACCTCCAAATAGTAAAATCAATTTCTTAAGAAATATAAGTGAACTTCACTTATCGGCTGCAAGCTTCATTCCTTTTGTAAAATTAAATTTGAAAAATAGTCGTGCAAAGTTAAGTCAAGCAGCAAAAGAAGGAAAACCGCATAAAATTTTTATTTTGGTCGCAGAATATTCTTTCTTGATTCTGAATTGCGAGAATTTTGATAAAATACACGAAAAATTATGAAGTAGTAAACATTTGTCAAATGTTGGGCTTCTACAACCTCCTTTAATAATATAAATGATGAATAATAATTTATGATTAAATTTTATTCCTTAGTTATTTTAATGCAATATTTATCATAATAACACAACGCTATTTTATCCACACACGTTTCTACTGGCTGAAAGATGCCCGGGCGTATGTATTTTTCAAAATACACATCATTTTCCAAAAAAAATAAATTATTTGTTTTCCATAGTTACAAAAATTACAGTTTTCATTATAAATCAAACACTACACATTAATTTCTGTTTAAGTATTTATATTCATTTACTAATCTTGCCTGTATTAACAGACTTTCAAACTACCACCATTAGAAAAACCTCCCTGGGACAATGATCGAAAAACACCCCTAAAAATCCTCAAGCGCGTTTAAGTAACCACACAAAGACTTCTCTGAAGTAACCATTTAAAATAAATTTGCGCACATTAGCTTTGTTTGCAAACTCTGAGGCAGGAGTCACAGTTTCGAAACCGCATGAGCCTTGAAAGAGTGCGTAATAAGATAGGTAAGCTGTTAACCCATCCCCATCACCTTCCCTTCTCCCCGTTCGCCTCCCCTAAGGGCATTACTCTAATCCATTTATCCCTTCCATTAATGCTTTCTCTCCGGCACAATATCTCGCCCGACCAAGCGTTAAATTTTCACACAGCACGTACGTTCCAAAGTGAATTACCTCGTCAATATGTTTCCCATCAAAATAGCGTACTAAAACATGACGCGCCTTCTCTTTTCATCAGAAAGAGTTTTTAATGCTTTCCGAACCGATTTACGATGGAAACTACTTCGGCCTTCGATTATTTTCTGGATTGAAAATTGCCTCGCGGTCGCTGGATATGGGTTTTTACAGTGCGATATCTACAGTTGAAATGTGTATGGTTCGTTTACCCCTAATTATTGATCATGCGTGGTACAGATGCCGTAATAAAAGCGTCCATGAGAAAGCTACCATATGTACCCGAGTATAGGTCAATCACATATCCCCCAAGTTTTCATTGAAAAGATTAAAGAAACTAAATAATAGCGTATTTAAGTCGGTCCTAGAGTTGTCTATGACAATTAGATTCTGCTGGAGTGATTCCGATAGGTTAACATGGAATAATGTTGCGGATTTCACTAAATGTATATTATAAGTAAAATTGAGAAGAGGAGATATAATTTAGCACCATTAACTTAGAAATTAGCCTTATTTACAATAATATTCACCATCGTGTACATACATATGCGTATATGTGTATCTATTTATTTACCCGATTTCAGTAATTCTCGTATGTAATACATGGAAGACATTCTTGAAAATTAATTTCACGCACTTCCCAACGAGATATAAATATTAAATTTAGGGATTCATCAGAGGGACAATAACCTAACACATCAATATTTTCTACCAAAATTATCTTATTTCGACGACTCTATCCAGGACATGGAATAATTAATAAGTCAAAATGGCTATTTCAGAAACAGCCTTCATTCCCCTTTCTTCCAATGATTCTCAACCTGCAATAGAAAGCATATAAATAGCACTTGCTATTTCTTCTTTGATGAAATGCATAACCTTGCGTTCCATGAGATAAAAAAGAAAGCAAGATTATCAATGGTAAGTAAAATTCTTATGGTAACTACAAAAATATTCCTAGCGCAAATGAAATGATAGTTTGGGATTTCAGCTCCTGGACATTTTAAAAATTACCATTACCCAATACTATTATAATTCAAGGGGCAATTTTTCTTATTATTTACCTTTCGCGTCTTTATAAAACAGAAACAACTATATTTTTGAATAATTTTCGATCTAAATAACTTTTTCTCGTAGATGAAATAGATGTCACTTACAAAACATATCTAGAAGTCATTTGTAAAATTTTTTTGTTTGATTAAAAGTTATAGATTTGTGAAGAGAATAACTAAATAATGCCAATCGGTTTGGTACTACAATTACTTATTTATTTACTTGTACTATATAGGCATTTTTTGCGTAAACATTCCACACAAAAATCGGTAAGCGAAAACACGGGTTACTTGCACGTGATATTTGTTTTCAAATGTGGAGAAGGTTCTCTCATTAGACCGATTGGTGAAAATTCTGTGAACAATCCTGATCTAGAGCGACCGAAGAAACAGTGCGATCAGATTGAATGTTTATTTATTTTATTTTCTTATTTCAAGGGGTTGAATTGATATCACGTATTCACTGAAATGGATACTGTCAACCTACCATTGCGACCCATATTTGCTTTCCCACTTTTTTTCTCATTTCCAGTTTTTCTTGCGATTCTTCCCTCAAAACATTTGTATTTCATTAAGGAAATTACAAACACCCTCAATTCTTTCAAAGAACCGTTATCCTCACGATTATTACCATTTTATATTTTCTATTTTAGCCATTCTTATCTTTTTGTTGGTATAGGTATTCTCCTTGTCTCTTCTCTCGTATCTGTAATTATTTACATACTGTAATTTTTCCTGAGATACCTCTGTCAACAGACTCCTCTACTTTCATCTTTACCCATCGATAAATTATTTCTCTTCATCGTTGCCAAGTGCTGAATTTTGTTTATATCTAATGGAATTGAATATAAGCTATATTCAGTATTTGAGTACAGTTGGATGGAATTGAATACAACCTCTTCACAAATTTCAGTTCAAATTCGTATTAATTTAATTCGGAAGAAATGTATTTCATTTTTCGTTTCCCTTCAATTTGTACCATCTCTCCTAGGCTTCAAAGTTCACAACTCCAAAGACTCAAGACACCCAATTTCTGACAGACAGTAAACAATCAAAGATGACATATTTCCAACTTTTCTTACAGCTCTTGAAACATCTTTAAATATTTCTTTTAAAAGAGGTGATTTTCAAAGGAGAATGCTGCACTGAGAAATTCATTCAAATTAAACATAAAGTGAGAAAGGTAGGAAGTATGAAGAATGATGAAAAAATTTATCATTTGAATATGAATAAAAAAATTTAAACGAGAAACAAGTGATGAAATAAATGAATGGATGGATGATATGGTTGATGGTCTCGTTTCGTAGAACTGAATTAAGAGAAGGCTGTGTGGAAACGATTCGGGAGAATTAGATGACATAAATGATACCGCATTCGTGAAAGTGTACAGGAAGGTTGGGTTCAAAGTGGATGAGTTTTATGTTAGTGTAAATGAGAAGAGGAATGAGAGGTTGAAAGTGAGGAGTGAATTTTAAGATAAAAACCTAAGAATAATTGAAACAGTAAGATGCAAACATCTATGGTAAAGATAGAAATGTCCTGTTCATTCTTCTTTGAATTGAGAACTACCACAAAATCGAGGACGAATCGATACATCCTAAAATAAGGTTGCTTTGATGCACGATCGGCTTTATCAATTTATCATGAAATCAGTTGTCATGAGGGTGATAAGATTTCTCGACCACAATTACATTTATCTACGTTGAATTTTCGATTACAAAAACTTAAAGGAAACCTATGGTAATCTTAGTTATCCCTGATTATAAGAAGAGTGGAAAAATATTTCTTTTGAGGGAAGTAAGAGTAAATACTGTAATAAATCGTGAGGGATCGTGAGCACACTATTTACACCAAAAAAGTAATTTTTGAAATGCAACTAGATAATAGAAAAGATGTTTGAGATATTTTTGATTCATAAATTTCAGAGAGTGTATATATCAATTTTTCGATCATCGAAATCTTCGCGTTGTCTACCTTATCGAATTTAATCAAAAACTCGAATCAGGAACCTTAACGTTGTATAGCTATTCTAGTTTCTACGCATCCATTTTATTGAATACATGCAGTAAAACTAGGTTGATAAGTTTTTCAGGAGACCAAGCGAAAACCTTGGCGTTATAACCAGATTGCGTAATACTAGTTGCCAAACATAATACTTTTGAAGAATTATCTGCTTGTTGCACAAAGAGGACGTCTTAGTTATTTAATTTTGGTTTACCAGTTCTACAATGAAGCATTTTTCATCAAATAGACACACAAATCTCTCCAAGACTACGCTCAACAGCCCGCAAAACACCGTTTCTGTTTTTTTTTCAATATGCTTACTTCTTTAAATTGTGACGAAAGGAAACACCGAAAAGTGACTTTTTAATCTACGTTCTGCCTTGAGAAAAGAGTTTAAGAGAAGATCTCACTCCATCTTAGAGTTCCTATCGGCTTCGACAGTGGAATAGACTTTGCTTCGCGATATCTTATTTTATTATTACAAAATTAGTTATTCCAAAGAAGAAATTCACAAGGAACCATTCCAGAGATAAGACGAGCGGGAGAGGACGACACCGATGATGAAAAAATAATTTTGGTCCATCGAATAAGGCGATCGATTGGCTAAATTTGGCTGCACAGGAATAATCCGCGTCTTAAGAAAGGGGTCTTACGCGATATTTTTACTGTGTTCCGTGAGAAAGAAACCGGGACAAAATCGCGTATAGCGTCTTAAGAGGGAGTTTCTTAAATGGGTTTCAATATATATACCCTCGGACCTGCCATACATTTTGACGACTGATCTAGCTTGTCAATCTACGTCAGTAATTGGAGCTGGATGAATGTACATCATCTACTGACCTCCAACAAGCGAAAATTTGCCGAAAATTTTAAGTAAGTTCAAGGAAGTTTTGATCCTGTCATTTCTAATAAAATGCCAAGAAGCGTTTTGAGAGCGCTTTTTGATTTCTCTTAGGAGTTATTAACAAAAAGGTCGACAACATATAATTCACGAATGCAGCGCTTGTCAGCGGGATCCCGTGTTAACCCCGAGAGCAACAAATTCATGAGATCGGGAAAGAGTAAGTCACGGAGGAAAGGAGTGGCATGGCACGCGTATCATCCGAAGATGAAGGAAAGAGGGTGTTTAGTGGAGAATATGATATGAGAAGAGTCATAAAGTAGCATTAAGGAGAAGAAAGCTTAGAAGAAACATGGGACGTTATTCATGGGTCTGACAACTGGTCATGACGTAAAATGGAACTATGAGCTCCATAATCCACTTTTGTGGACTGAAACATGATGATGAGGGAGGGGGAGAAAAGGGTTGGAAGGATATTCGCCCCAAGGGATTCGAAGGGCCGGCTGCTACAAGGGGAGGCCGCTGAGGGGGGAGGTTAAGGCTTCATTGAAAATATCAAACTATATGTAACCGAGTAGAGCTTTCGAAGATACGTTGCCTATACGTAGCGTATATACGTGTGTTTCATATTGCCATTTATTCCTATATTATATTCCTAATAATATCAAAGAGGTTGATTTCCCATTCATTCTTACTCTATTCAATTTTCGAGTTCTTTTAAGAACAAATCGCCTTTCTGATAACTTCACTTTGAATACTATCAGTAATAAATTCTTCCTTTTCAGAATACCTTTGATTTTCAACTCTTCGTCATCCAACACAACATGTGATCCTGTTGAATTTTCAACTCAAATCAATTCTTAGTGTGGGTGCAAGAGATTGATCCATGTAGCTCGTTTGATCTTAAATGTCTGCTTAATTCATGTAATTACTCCTGTAATTTTAGTTAGTTACTTGTTTTTTATACTTCACATGATTGCTTGATGGTTGATCTTATTCATTCACTTAATCGTCAGTTGTGATTTGCCTCGTACAGCATGTTAATGCTTGTTTAATAAAGAAAAATATATATAGACGAACGGTATATTTTTCTTGCGTATTTTGGTACAAGATAGAGAATAATGATTCTTTCATCTACTTTTGTTTCACAATCAGTCTGGTTGTGAGAACATATAAGCTACTGAGGTATGAATGAATGAATGGCAATCATTTCGGTCCCTCCTTATTGAGTTTTATGCAATTAATAGGGTCATTGTGATACACTTACGTGGAGACTTTCCACTTCCACGTTTCATTACGACTCATTCATTCATTACCAGTAGCTTTCTCGTGTGAGGAAGGCTATAGCCCTCTACCTTGCTCCTCATCTTTCTTGGTAAGCCTCATTCCATCACTAGATCTTTTGATTACGAATGGTGAGGAGGTTGATGTTTGCAATGGTCTACGGGCTCGATTCTTTATATTATTATTAATAAAGATGTATCTAAGCAAATAACTGAACTTAATTGGATGTGACAATAGAAAATAAGTATGCATATAACTGGCTTTTACCAGGATATTCTGTTCTACTAGGGGATTCCGAGAAGTAAATAATACATTCAGCGGTGGATTGCGAGAAATGAGTAGAACAAAAAAGTTTCGATGAAACAGGGCCGATGAACTAATAGATTTGGAGTTACAGAAGTTATTTGATATATATGGTACAATGTCATCGAAATTTTTCAAAATGTCCGCCAATCGCTTCCTCATACGTCATAGGTTTTTATATTTGACGGTGAATGTGAATGAAGATTACATTGGCAAGAAATGTGGGTATTTTGCCATTTGCTAAGTCCGAAATAAGCCTGAGGGAAATTATCTTGTCAAAGGAATTATCATGTATAAATCTAAGATAAACAAAAGTGAAACTTATCAACATGTCTCGAACTCGAACCCAGGTCTACCCCACAGAGTGAACTGACTCGGTATGATAATTTTGTGGTTGGAATACCTGCTCGAAAGGGGGAGACCTGGGTTCGAATCCCAGTCATGCCAACATTTTCACTTCTACTACTTATTCTGGATGTGTTTAAAACTGTCTCAGGCATACATACACCTTCAAAAGTATTCTTGTTTACAAATATGTTTATGTGTGTAATATGTTTGTATATGCCTTCATGTGGTATAAGATAATAATAGTAATTCATCTTTATATGCAAGATTGAGACTTAAAAGGCTCTTCTTATACCTAACTATTCGTCAATTTACATTTGAAAGAATGAGATAGTATAAAAGTAGTGCAAAGAATAAAACTAATCAGTGGATTTAAAAGCCTAAGTCAGTGCTTAGGAAAAATTCCCCACAGCAGGATAACACCCACACGATAGGGAGGGGGGTTTGTAAAACCTGCGATACCTGATAGAAAGAATTAAAATTTTACGGTATTTACGTAAAAGGAATGTGAAAATAAGAAACAACGCATGTACATTTTAAATTGCTAAAACAAAAGAAATTACGTTCTAGGTAAAGCCTGAAAATTAAAATAAACAGAAAATGAGTTTTGGGAAGTAAAATATGTGGCTACAAATTATGTAGTTGTAAAACAATACATTTAAAACTAGTATTACACTAATAATAATAATTCATTCATAAAAACAGGTTTGTCAACCCAATTAAATATGATATAATATAAATAAATAATATAAACAAAAAATAATTTTTAAATGACAGGACAAACGTAGACAAAAATCATTCATAAGATACCGTGGAATACAATTTATACTTCAAGGAATGGGGTGAGTCATTGAAAGTATCAATAAAATTGCTCCTCATGATTATGAAAAGTTCCTTTTAAACGAGCACTAACCGTCTGGTAATATAAAATAGTTCATAAGGAGATATGGTTGAACAAGTATAGTTTAAAATGTGCGTTTGAACAATCCATCTAGTTCCCGAGGGCTCTGTCTGCACTTTGGTGCGCTGATAGAGAAGATGAAGAGGTAGGAGATAAAAAAGGAGGGAGCATAGGTTAGGGCGCAGATTGTAGCAGGCGATTAGGGGGATGCGGAGGACGCTTGATTGGTTTGGAGCAGGGCGGTAATCCCGCTGCGGTTACCAAGGGCCTCCTGATGGAGGGGCCGTGATTAATGCACTGCGCAGACACGTGTCTGAACACGTGTCACTCTCCCCATTCGATTCCACTTCGCTCCCTCCACATTTGCATCCCTCAGCGTCCCTTTTAAAGTGATTCTCATTTAACACTATTTTCGCTAAAAAGATATACTATTTATATCCAGAATCTCAACCTTCACCATGAAGAAACTATAGCTATGAACGACTATTCCATAAAATGTTAAGTTTTTTTAGGAAGAACTTTGCTCGCATAACTATCGAAAATGTAACAGCTATATATTTAACACTAATAGTATTCAAATTATCGTACTAAAGATCACGCTTCATAAGGTAAATTTTAGTCCAATAAAAGATTAAGAATAAATCTTCATCAACGCACAGAAAAAGCTAGCTCTAACCAAGATTCGAAACCCAACCGCGTTCCAATCATTCTAGTCAGTAATACTGAGCAGTATGAGAATGAAAGCCTGTATATTTATTTCTACATTGCAAGATTAGTCTCATTCCAGGTCATCTATATGTGTTACTCAATCTGACGATTAAAATTAGAATTGGTAGCTTATATTAGAATATTTCAACAACTGGAATGCAGCACAGCACCTTAGTGCTGCTACGCTTCTACACCACCGCTGCTGGTTAAATCTGGTCAAACAAATAAAAGCTGAGGAAGAAGACGTCCATCCCCATCAGACGAATTCAATACGACGTCGGATGTGGGATCCCCAAGCCATCTCCAAGTCTCCAGTCACTCTGTTTTAAGCTTCTCGTTGCTAGGTTACGCCTTGATGCTTAATGATGTCTCTATTCCATGTGTCATTCGGTCTTCTTCTGAATCTCTTTATACCTACCGGTACCCAGTTGAAAACTGCTGATAGCCAAATTTGGTCGTTTCTCTTCGCCAAATGTCCAGCCCCAAGTTATCATTGATCTCTGTATTTTCTGGAACTCTCTCATCATCCTCACCAAGGAGTTCTTCTTTTTTCGTTGTGTTACTTCGAGAGATTCCAAGCATACACCGTTCCATACTTCTTTGTATTACCTGGAGACTCTGGATTATTGCTGTATTTAACATCCAAGTTTCACTTCCATAGGTCAAGACTAAATACAACAATTTCAAGCTCCGGAAGGATGTAATCTTACTCGACCAAAGTTTCGAGTTTGGCCTCAGATGGTAGTTGTTCTTTTGATTCAGGCATTAGTTGTGTCCTCGCCTGATCAGAAATCGGATATTTTGAGTTGTACCGTCAGGAACTTGCTTTGTTTCCTTTGTTTTCATTCCACGTGCAAAATGATCTCAACCTTCGAAACACCTTTAACTGTACTGCTATTCGATTCGGACACATATGGACATCTTTCTTTAGGTTTTCCATCAACTAAGCAAATGGAGATTGGTCTTAATTCCAGATGAATAAAAAATATCTGTATCGAGTAAGTCTCCATCCAGAGCTTAACAGTAAAACGAGGATATAGTCTTCTTGAATACCTTTTTTAACTTCGCGCTCCACCTGTTTTCTGAAAGGTACATACCATCTGGGAGGTCTTCCTTTGACCTCAGCTGGTTATTAACTCGCCATATCACCTCTCCCTCTTTCTCCCCAAATTCATCTCCACTGGATTAGCGGCTCTCAATTACGCACATACCTTTCCCTCATCCGCCCCTCTTTACCCTGACAGCGGGGGTCCAAGGGAACTTATCACCGATCGAAGACTGAGAAGAGTGTGCTCGGCAAATGGACGACTAAGTTTGGATGTAATCATGGACAACGGCAGGTACTGAATTCTGTTAGAAACCATCACTGGGATACGTGCTCCTCTTAAGAAATGCAGTGGTACATCGGACCTCGCCCCCAATTAGTTTCGAGAAGCTGTTTGAATTCCGAATCGTCCCCAGTGCGAATCAATTTCATCATGTGAAATAAACGAAAGTGAATTCATAAGTTTTGTTCAGAATCTTAATGATAAAATGATGAGCATAACCAATGTTTCTCTTGAGATTAGATGGAACAGTTGGAGTTAAAATTTTTAGGAATAGTTAAGGAAGGAGTTAAAATTTTAGGATTAATTTGTCAATATCTTCATAGATAATGGCTTATCGGAAGAGATACTATTGTAAGTCCACACCGTTATTTTAAAAGAAACAAAAAAATAAACTGAAATTTTTTTAAAATCAAATAACAGATTAAATAAAAATGAACTAAAAAATTAAATGAATATTATATAAAGAATTATTTAAAATATTTAATAAAATTTCAATTAATTTTTACATACAAATATAATAATAAATATTAGTAAGGATTAAATAATAAATAAATAAGATGTTATAAAGAAAAATCAAAATTTAGTAAGGTTAAATAAAATATGAAATAAAAAATTAAATAAAAATTATTAAAAAAATTAATTAACTTAGCAAAAATATTGTTCAAAAATATTATCAAAATTTAATAAGTAATTTAATTTTTTAATTGATTAAAAATTAATTAATTAACAATTATATTATAAAGTAATTATAATTAAATAAAAGATAAAAGAGAGAATTTATTAGAAAGTGAATAATTATTCATTATAAATTAATCAAAAAACCTAATATTGTTAAACAAAATATTAAGTAAAATTTAAGTAAAAATTAAATAAAAATGTAAATTATTAATTAAATTATAATTTAAAATAAATTAAATCGATTAAAAAATTAATAAATAAGTGAATGTAAAAAATGAACTAAAACACAAGTTCAAAGTCACATCAAATATTGAATCAGAATTACTATAAATAATTAAATTATTATTATATTATATATAATTAAATTAGGAATTGAATTAGAAATATTAAGCTAAAATAAAATTTCATGACGGATAAATTTAAAGATTATACTAAAAATCAAATAAAAAATTAACTAAGAAAAAATAAAAAATTAACTCAAATTTAGAATTCAAGGAAATTAAATGAAGAATGTATTAAAAAATAATTTATAAATTTAACTAAGAAAATTTTAAAAGAGCTACTCAAAAATAAATTAAAAGATTAAGTATACAATAGTTCAATATTAATTATAGATTTAATTGAAAATTAAAATAAAAATCGATTAAAAGTGAAAATATAAAGTCAATTTAAAATTTGAATTAAAAACTCGGTGAATAATTCAAAGATTTAAATTAAATTCTTGAAATTTGTTATGAATAAATAAAATATGAAGGAAAATTTAGATGACATATTAATTAAAATAATTTAATAAAAATATTGTAAAATGTGAATTAAAATGTTTATTAAAATTATGTAATATATATAAATTACATATTAACTTAAGAATTCATTTAAAAATCAATTTATTCAATGAAAAAAAATTATAAAATTATATTAAACATTACAAATGAATTATTCATTAAGAATTTAAAATAAAGCAAAGATTAAAATAAATATTAATCGAAAAATAGAATTAAAGTTTGAAATAAAAATTGAATGAAAAACGAAATAAAATTTGATGTAATAATTCAATTAAAATTTGGATTAAAGTTTGAATCAATGGTTGATATCAAATTAAATCAAGAGTTAAATAAAAATTAATTTAAAAAGTGATATAAAAATTAAAAAAATTAATTAAAATAGAAAATTTCATTAATAATTTAAAAACTAAAGTAAAATTAAAATAAAAAATATATAATAATAGAATTTAATTTTGAGGAAAAACTTGAAAAGGGAATTTTAATTTGATTTAAAATTCAATTAAAGATTGGATATAAACAGATTTAAGGTTGAAATGAAATAAAATTAAGAATGAAATAAATACTGAATAAAGATTTAAACTAAAAATTTAGTTATAAATGAAATTAAAAATTATAAATATAATGAAATTAAATATAAATTTAACATTTAATTTATAATTAAAAAGGATATAATTAAATTAAATATTTCATGTCATTATCGTCCTCTAGAGAGGATGGATGACAGCTGAATAACTTAAACGGTATATAAGATGAATGTGAATGATCCAAAAGAGAGATGAACACCGAGATGTTAAGATGGTGAATAAGATTTCGGAGAGACGTATACTTTAAGAAGAAAATAGAGTTTTAGAAAATATATACAGGTATGTATCCCAAGCAGGGGTTCGAACTGTAATTATATTTGTTCTGATTTTCAAGGAATACAACAAATTTAGGTTCTGAGCCCATCTCGCTGCATCAGAAACCTTCCAGCCAGTTCCAATTGTCTTTTCCCCATGTGATAAAGTTTCCCCATCTTCAAAGTTTGTTATTTTAAACGCGATCCATGCATAAAATATCTTTTCGTTGATATTTGGAACAAAACTACAGATATAAAAGAAATAATCGGAGCATAAGTCCAGTGATTAAAACTAAAATATTATTTGGAGAGTATCGAGTGACTCCTGAATAATTTTATTATATACAAGCAGTGCTACAATTGATAACTGAATTGCTAGGCGCTAATTGAAACGGTAAAATTAACTCTTTGGTTTCAGTTCAAATTCTATTTTTTAGGATTTTTTTTTTAGGCTTGGGATCGGTCTTCACTAAACGACGAAACTAACCATTGTTTTCGGTTCCGGATTTCGGTTCGATACTTTGGTTCTCACTAAATGCCGTGCTTAAGTAAGTAGATCTATACAAGGTGAATTGTGCAACAAAAAACAAATAACGGGCTTACCAAGGATGGAAATAACAGTGAGTGGTGAATAAGATTTTTTAACCATAATAAATCTGTTCTTTCACTCTCCTTGAGAGATTTAATTAAGAAACACGTATATTTTCACTCTGCCATTCAATTGATTGATTCCTTTTTGCTGCAAATCTTCCTGGCTGGTCGACAGACTATTCGATAAAGGTAAAGAGCTTTGAATGGAATAGGTAAAGGTAGGATGAAATGTGCGAAGCGTAAATCTTAACAGATGTTCGGAAACAGGGAGCAGAAGTTTCATCAGGGTTCTCTCAACCCCCTAGGGGTCGGTTCGAACATATATCCCTGGTTCGTTGAGGGGGTTGATTTATTATTCATTTCACTTTGATCGAATTTTCCGATTTTCTTCTTACACTTCATTCTCTTCAGTAAATAAATCTCTTGTTCTTAATCGAGAATCCACCTTTCATACTTATTCTACACTAAGGCTCGTCATCGTATTTTGTTCTATCAATCATTTTCCCTCTTGCAACTTATCTCGAGCTACTTTTCTACTCCTTTCCTTCTCGAAGGATTACTTGTGATGTATAGTAGCACTATCTTTTTAATTATCGTCGTACTTAAACAATAATATATAACAGGATGGTAAAAATATTTTAAATATTACTCTATGGTGCTTCACTAAAGTGGTCCTTGGGTAATTTTTCAAAACCCCAGATTGTGATGCCTGGATACCGATCTTATACTTTTTGAGAAGTAATTGAAATTCTCCATAATTTTATGATTTTATGTTGCATAATATTAAATACTATAATTTATTTAATGCAGTTTTGTTATAAATTTGATGATCATTAAAGCAATTTATATTGAAACTTAACATATTGCTGTATTACTTGGCGGATTCCTCTATGTCGACAGGTAAAGAAGTACACTTGGTGTGTTCCACCGAATATTTTCCACCGAGTAACATCATCACCTGATGATTTAACTTTTTAACAAAACTGTAAATAAATAGTAACATCATTACCTTATGATGTTATTATGTACAAAACCGGTCATGAAAAAATAATAAAATATTCCGTGAAACACACCAAGAGTACGTCTTTGCGTATCTTCAACATTGAATTGGTCAAGTTGGGCAGAAATGTAATAAGTAAGAAAAGTAAGTTGAATAGAGCTGTCGATCAAAACGGTCTGTCCGCCTAACAAGACCTTTAAATGGATATTGTCGGCCAAGTGGGTGTCGGTTAAAGGATATGATACATGTTATATGTAAGAGAACGAATTTTTTTAGCCATAGTGAAGCTTGATGCTACTATTAG
Source organism: Pachydiplax longipennis (assembly GCA_036926295.1). Taxonomy (NCBI): domain Eukaryota; kingdom Metazoa; phylum Arthropoda; class Insecta; order Odonata; family Libellulidae; genus Pachydiplax; species Pachydiplax longipennis. The sequence goes on from JAVFKF010000003.1 coordinate 4,398,246, forward strand.
CTAAGCTGAAGCTAGGTTTTTGAATGGAGAAATGAACTATATCCATTGTGGATAGATACATCAACTTACTTTCCTATACTATTCTTATAGAGTTATCTCAGTTAGTTAGTTATGCCAACTAGGGCACCCGGGGTGAAACTATGTATCTCCGGGTTCAGATCACTTTCTCCGAGCAATTGCCAAGTGAGAAGTACAGTAAATGATTTAATTATTCAGATATCAAATCAGCAATACAACTTCTCACAGAAAAGTTGCTTTGAATCATATATTAAGAATAACTTTAATTTTGAACCTACTGAAATGAATGTACCGTATTTCGAGGCCTCTGTTATTGAACAAAAACGATACCTTTTTGTCATACTGTAAATTATCTCAAAGAAATTTACCCTGTGCAAGATGAGTCTGAGGTACTAAAGTACACATTACAAAACATTTTCGCATCTTTGATCCTTTACAGAGATCAAATAATGCATACATAACATTTATATGTAACAAATGTATCATATGTGGGAATATCATGATCTTCATAAACTCGCTACTGCAGAAATTGGAGTGTAACGACAGAACAAGGGTACCTATTCAGATTATACGGATTGCAAACGAAATTTCTCGACCTAAGAAAGGCTTTCAGTTCGTCTTCTCATTAACTATTTCTCATATGGGGGGTCTACGAAACATTAATGCTAGATAGAACACAGGGAGTTGCTAAAATGAGAAAAGGTTGCTGAAAAGGAGGAAGAAATCCCTAGATATCGCTGAATTGGCAACACACGACTGATATCGCGTTAAAGTCTCTTCTACTAACTTCCAAGGGGCAATAAATTTTCAATAGCCGATCTCGAGAAATCTCGAGAAATTCTCGATCTCGATCAGTGGAATTCTCATCGGGAATTCCAGCCCTTGCAGGAGCACTCCTGAAAGAGAAAGGAGGATCATCTCATTTGGTCCTCAGAGAAACACTCTCGAATTCCGTACACAACTCAACCAATTGATTATTCTCCATTAGCGAGAGCCACTTCCGAAGCATTTGCGCCCATCCATTTCTCCAATTCGCACCCTCTCCAAATAAAAAAGGAACGCATTCTTTCTGGGAGCGGGTCCATCGCCTACCCCTCGCACACCGTGAAATTCGATTTGACGACCCTCTCCATTATTCCCAGATTCAATTACTGGGCGGAGCAGCACCGCCCCTGCAGCGGTTTGCGGAGGGCCCTTCGCTAAGGCCAATATTCACCCGACTGCGATTTAATCGAATACTCCCGGTTGATCAACATCCCTCCGAACGGCAACATATGCTCCGGAGAGGATTATATTGGGTTAGAGACGGACCCAGAAATGCCGATAAGGGGATTTTATGGGATTGCGCTGCGTATGCCGACCTTGCGCACGAGCTAAAAATGCAACAAGTAAAGCGGATCTTCTCGAGCAGTTGCGTCTGTTTTCGCGAAAGTTTGCTCAACGTGTGGGTGGGATCGGGGCATCGAACCGGCAACGAACCGAAAACCGAAGAAAACATTATTTTTGTCGGAGTGAATACCAAGCCATAGAACCGATATCGTACCGGAATCTAACCGAAAAGAGGCGTTATTTATGCCGGAGTAAGCGAAAAGTGGATATTCTTGAAAGTGAACCGATACGGAAAACCGTTCTTTATTCCATACTTTTACTTATGTGTAATTGAAGGATTGTTTACTAAATATTTGTAACTAGAACTTGCAACTATAACTAAATTTTATTTATAAAATCACTGCCTTTCACTGGCAGTTAATAATTTCGTTCGTCACCTCAGATGCCGGTTTCTGTGTCTTGAGGGGTTGCATACCGGTACAGGATATATCTTTTCCAACGTTCTATAAAAATAATTTAGTGTAAACGGAAAAAGCTAGAATAGGAGAATGAATTTCTCTGCAATAGAATAGGAAAGAAATTTAAACTCGTATAATTTTCCAAACAAATAAATCTTGTCCATAGTAATTATAAATTATATGAATAGATTGCTTCAATAGCGTATGTTCCCTGTATCAAAGCATAGTCAATCTAAGCCTTTTTGACTATCCCTCACAGTTCAATTCCTAAATTCTTCCATTAAGAAAGGAAAATCTGTTGATATCTTGTCTTTAGCGATTTGCTTCTCTTTATATAGCGAGAAAAATCGTTCTTAAGTCATAATTATCTATTTAAACCTCTCTCGACCATTACTACGAGCAGATTTGATATATGCTACCTATCTTATTCATTTTTATTTTCTCCAGAGTAAAACTTTCAAGCTATACCACCCTTAGGACTCCGGAGCGTCACTTCTCATTTCGCCCGAAGTTCCTTTTTATAGGATTGAATTTCTTTATAGTGAGACACCATTTGAATGATTAACAGAACTGTAAACATCATGGAAAACAAAGTATATGAAATTTGGTGATGGAGAGCAGATGCTTAAAGTAAGGTGCAAGAGAGTCAATAGTCGAAATAATGAGATAGCTAACGTTAATCAGGAAATTTTTTATTTAAAAGAGAGGTCTGTTTTGAGCAAAATAAAACGCTTAATACAAAAATACGTCCAAACTCGTTTTTGACGATGTCAAATGTATGTCACAAATATAAAGAAATACCGTCTATGATGAGGTAGGTTGTCAGTTCTTAGGACTTTCCTATCGTCGCAATATATGCGAATGATAAGAAATCCTTCCTATAGCGAACTCTTCATTGACTCACATAATTTAAGAAATACCTCACGTAGAATATATAAAACAAATGACGTCTCTAATGTATATATACGTGTTGTACATACGAAGTTAACTAACCGATTATACACTAAATGCATGACGTTTATTTTTTCTAAGTACCGTGTTTGACGGAATATAGGACGCACCTTTTTCCATAAGTAAGGCTAAAAATGACCCTCCCTATACGCGAAGGTTCCGTCTTCTTTACCGTTTCATTCGTTTCTGAAATATCGGAGGTGCGATTGAAATATCGAACGAATGATAAATTGGAATATATCATGTAACTTGAAATCACAATTTTAAAAATTAAACGGAACAATAACTTACGTTTCAACACTGCCGTTAAAAATGTTTCCTTGGGTTTTTTCTACCGAAAGGAGAGTGCGTCTTATGTGCCATCAAATACGGTCCTTTTCATTCCATAACACTGTAAAAATTCTAAGTGTAACTTTATGAAATATTCTAATTACCTAATTTTTGCGGTTATAGTTAAATAGTTTGCCTCTGCATTCTAAATTTGAACATATGGTTTCGAAATTATACTACAACATTTATGTATATAATATGGTTTTGCATTCTTCGATTCGTAACAATATTGTGTGTATTTCCTTCTGAAATAAGGTTGAGTCGTAGATGCCGCCAAACACGATACATATTTTGGCACTATAGGTCTTTTGGCCGACCGCATACTTGAGGAATCGTGTAACTAGAATCCGAGTAATTCTGGAACTCAATGTATGTACCCAAATAATCTTTCATCCTCGAATAGTAGCACCATTGCAGTAGCAGTGATCTGCTGTGCCACTCCGCATCATGGTGCTGAAAGAGTTAATGCAGTCCTCCAAGATAGTGTGGGTAAGAGTCGCGGAGGTCATGAATATGGTAAATAGATTGCACCGTGTGTTGGAAGCAGTAGTTAGACGCTGATGAAGATGCTAGCTCAGGACCGTACGCTTCGATTCATCAAACCAATCTCTCGAATGACTACACCGAGAAAAGCAGTAACCGAAATTCCGCACACTGGGACCATTAACACTGAACTAGATTACTTGAATCGTTTCAAATTTTTCTCTCCGTTTAAAATCCACAGTTCTCCGAAAGAATGGGAAGTTTTAGTTCCGAATAACATAAATGTTGATGGCGTCAGACGCCACGAGGAACGGAAAGCGTATCGCTCAGTTCCATCTTGAGCACCTCCGACCAAATCCGCTCCTCTCTTATCTGCAACCCCTTCCATCTCATTCATTCAGAGGGGATCCAAAGAGGATTAGGGTGACGCGTGCCGCGCCATGGGAATTACGGAGACATGCGAATACCACGGATGAGGGGCCGGACTCAGACGCTGGAAATTGAGATTTGGAACTTGCGATGAGACGCACACCCCTCATCGGTTCTTAACGTTGAAAAAATTCTAATGGAATTTAAACGTAGTGCCAGTGTTTCGGAAAGGACGTAAGAGTGTCTGTAAATTCATCAATAAAAGGCTGTTTAGATCCTCATCTTCACTCTACCACTCAAATACTATGAAGAGGGAGTGAGGCTTACTAGGCTGGATGAGGAGTGAGGTTACCATTACTTTCTGAAAAGTGCTCAGCCCGAAAAACAGATCATTTTCTCCTCTACCATCACCAACCAGAAGTTAGAAAAAAGGAATGAGGCTTACTAGGTAAATAGAGGAGTAAGGTACCTTAACCTTGCTTTCTGCTCATAGATAGAATGCTATAAGCAGATCAAATCCATGTAAGTGAAACTCAATGAATCTACAATATTTTTCATAGCATTTTATAAGGAGAGTTAAGTTCAAGATAATCGCTAGTTAGTTTGTAAAATGAAGTTTATAATGTGACTGAGAAACTCAATCTTTTTGAAAGCGTACTCTTTTTCAAGTGATTTTCCTTCCTGCTTTTGAGAGATTTTCTAGGGTTTCCCTCCAGAATTTGGGAGAATAGTGGTGGGAATAATGAGTGTTACTAAATGTTCAACCCCTCTTTATATTGTATTATATGTGACAGAGTTGCTTTTAAGATTTTATTCGTATAAATATATGAATTGATGAGGAGTAATGATTGTTGGTATGAGGGTGAAGTGTTGTTTTATATGATGGGAGTCATGGATTCTTACACATGTACTGAATTGTGCAGAAATTTGTTTTGGCTATGTAACATTGCCACAGAACAGCTGTCCACTTATACTTCTTTCAGTAGTTACGTCATATTAACAATAAATATTTATAATTATATTGTAAGGCTTAGGAATCCCTTGAGATATCCGTCAACAACATATTATAAAAGATTATTATGATACAACATATCGTAAAAGATTTTTGCTGCAGTTGTAGACGCGTTACGTAACAACCGACTGCAGTATCGTTGCAATGGAAATCCAAAGAGTCAACAATATGGAGACAGCGAGTAAATATTACGGCGGCCACTCTACGGAAAGAAAAGAATTGGGAGAGGACAAATACTCGCAGATTGGATATATTTATGAAGGGGGTCAACGCGAAGGGAATTTAAGTGGAGGGATTTTTAATCCTTTTTCCAGGAGCAAAAGCGGTTCGGGCTGAAAGGAGGAATTGGTCCGCACTCGCGAAATATGAATCAACCTTTTAATATTCGATGAGGAAAAAATGAAATCCGATGGTCAGCGATTCCGTTATCGTTTCGAATAAAATTTCCCAATTTTTAGAAAATCGCGGATTTTGTGATGGAAGAGATTCAAAGAGCAGAGATATACCTCGCCAAATCATGGCATAGAGAAATTTGATTCGGAAAATAAATTTTGAATCGTAATTTCAGCACGAATTATTTAAAGGAGATGCATGTTTGAGTGGTCTGCCGGACATATTTACTCACTTAATAAATAATGTGGTAATCATAATTTGGTATAACCAACGAGTCAAGGAAAACGATTTGAGGTAAACGAAAGCCTAACTGTTAAAAATTCACAATGTCTATTCCTTAAGCTATTCAAATTGACGCAGAAAGTTATTTCCATGCAATGTATTTCTAAAGACGGCTATAGGCTTAAACTCTGGTATACTATTTTTCTGGAAGATGCACCTGAAATAAAAATTAATAACTAATATTATATTAGCGGTAACTATATTTTTTAAGCCAATAAAGGCACTCTTAACACATGTCTATTAAGGAGAGAGTGAACAGAAATATATCGGTATGACTGGGACTCAAATCCAGATCTCATACTTATCCTGGCAGGTATACTACCACAGAACTACCATACTGAGTCACATCTGGTACGAAAATGACAAAGCTTCCAATTAATAGAGCTATAATGACTCTGCGTGGTAGTTTAGCAGTGTTCCAGAAAGTGGGAGACCTGGGTTCGAGTCCCAGTCACATCAATATGTTTCGCTTCCAGTTTTTCTTTGGTTTTAATCCCTGCTATGCGCGCAAATAAATACCTTATCCTTATTTCCAGATGAATTCCACCTATATTTTGTTGTTAGTGTAATGACTGAGAAATAGTTGGACAAACGAGAGTCATTTAGAGAATACCATACTTGAAATAACCTTTCCAGATTTTCAAAGCTCCACCGTGTAGTTCTGTGCTGGGTTACAAAATTTGAAAACCACTCTAAAGTTTCTACCCTCCCGATTCGATTTAAGCACCTTAAAACATACTGCATTCCCCTTAAAATAATCCTCCAAACTTGATCATAGCACATTTCTCCCAATGCCTCATTTCCGGATCCACCCTCATCGCTCGGGAAACCACCGACGGACATTTTATCTCTTCTCTCCAAAAGGCGAAGTAAATAGAAAAATTACGCCAAACTCCCGTTTTTATAGGCGCTTTAAAAATATCGTGAGAGTGGATCTTTTCAGAAAATATTTCTCCGGAGTAAAGATCTCTTGAGGGAGGCGTTCCTTAAAATGACAGGCGTTGGGGGGGTGTGAATTGAAGAGGGGTGTTAACTGCGGGCCGATCTGGCAAGGGGAGGCCTTCGAGAGGGGCTGACAGAAATTGAATTTGGCGTCAGGCGTGGGGAGCACTGAGAGGATTGAATCGCTGCAGCATCTGGGAGCGCGTGTCTGCGGTGAAGACAAGGGCTTATTGGGGATTCCATAGGGGCGAACATAATTAAAAGGGCGGCTTTACGCAATTATTGTCACGTTTCCGTCACCACTCTCATCTGCGGTGGAGACCTGCTTATCATCCCGTGGCCGACTCATCATTCGCCTTCGCCAACACACCTCCTACACTTACGTAGCCAACTATTTTCCAATACTATTTTCAGAAGCATGGGATTGGCTTTGATGTGGTGAAGGTGAACCTTTGGGGCAATTGCCTCGGGGTGTACCAGTACGTGGGGTGTCAATATTTGAGTATCGTTAAGTGTTGGTGACATCTCAAACATATTTGTTCTCACATCCATTTTACTCGGTAACGTTCCATTGAAAAAATGAACTTTCGCATTTATATCGCTAGTATGTTCAATCATTTTTTGTTTATTGATGCAAAAAAACATAGCGGAATTGGAGGGGCGCCCCATTTTATTCATTTAAGTTTTATCTTGCTATTTTTCATACTGACTTATTTTGTTACTCGATTTTATACTTCATAAGGTTTTTTCTGTTTATTTTTTATGCGAACGTATTTATATTTGTATAGCTATGTAAAGTCTACCTGTACGTTTCCTATTTAATTCATTTATGTTTTCTTTTGCTATTTTATACCGACCCATGTTGAGGCATATATTTTTATTCTTCATAGTGCCCTTTCTCCCTTTTTTAGGGAAAAGTATTTCCATTTGTATCAGCTATATAAAGTGTACCTGATTTTTTCTTTTCGGATGCCTTAACCTTTCTTAGTCTGCCCTTTCCTTAAAATTTACCGAACTATCAGTAGGTTTCGCAGGTTTTTCACACCCTCATTTTGAGAATGTTAACCTGCTGTGGTGTACATTATTCTAAGCACATAATTGGGTTTTTAAAGCCACCAAGTACTTTTATCCAAAATTTTCGACCTATATCTTTCATTCAAAGTTTATTTATTAGACGGAGAATATGATATGTGATAAGAGACTATTCAGTTTCAATTTCGCCCGAATAAAGTCGTTTTATTGTTTTCGTTGCAATTAAAGGAATTGGTCCCGCGTTTTTTCGCGGTGGAAGGGTTATTTTCTGTATTCCAGTTGGTGGAATAATATTAAAAAATAAATACTCATTGTCAGACGTAAAAATTTGAGCTCACACCTAATTCGTCATTACATCTGATATACGTTCATTATATCTGATATTCATAATCATTAGCCAACTGAATGAATGAAAGAATCTATAGGTCTAACAGAATATCAACATATGGAGTAAAGCTACATAAAGAGACATATTTCTATGAAATATGCAACAAAAATTTTATTTAATCAAATTTGAACTTTTCCAACGGAAACTAAAGCCCGAGGCTATTAACTTAGCAGAAAGGAGTTTTACTTTGTTAAAATAGTAGTTGAGAAAAATATTGTCGATCCAGATGATGGAGTAGTTAGAATGCTTTGTACCGACATATTACGGAATCTATAAGTTTTATTTCTCTGACTTTATCATTGAAATTTTTATAGTGGAATAGTTTCAAATGAAATAGAATGATGCTCACGGTCTTGCGGTAAAAATAGCTTTCCACTCCTGAAATTGGGGTAGAATTCTTTGTCGACTAAATTAGAATTTAATTTTTAAAATGCATATATTTAAGCAAAGATGGATCAAATCAAACCGTTGGGAGATGAGGAGACTTTCATTATTAAAATTAATGCACAATCATTACATAATCCCTTATTGATGAAAACCATCTATCGTTAATAGAGTTGGTGTTCAGATTGGGGAGAGAAAATTTTATCAGGAAGGAGAGCGCGTGCAAAGAAAGACATCGGGGTCCGCGTGCCAAAGAGGGCGTGCGTGTTTGGGCATGCGTGCCCCATCACCCCTCTGCCATGGCGTCAATCTTTCGCTGGAGAGGAAAGCACATCTCGTCTTTTGATCTAAGATGGAGGACCATTCTCATCCGCCCTCTGGTTTCCCAACACTGCATTTTTCACTTTCAGAATATCATTCGTGATGAAGCAACGTACAAATGTAAAGCCGTCGACAGAATCTAGTCCCTGCTAACTGCATTCCCCATTGATTTAAAATCGGATTGAATTAACGGCTGTTTATTTGACAAAATGATAACATTTCAGACAACTGATGTTTGCTCAAGACATTTTATGATTTATTCATGACCTATGATCATCTTGGTTGCTTTACCTTCCCCCCTTCCTGTTCACGAAATATTACCTTTCCTTTTTATTTTCGCATGTAGTTGCATTCGAATTAAGGAGAAAGAAATACTCCATCTACTGACCGGAATATGATACAAGTGGTATACCATTGGGCGAAAATTGGATTTGGGTCCTTAGACTAATGAGGTACACACTGATTTTAAACAATGTACATGGATTCATGAAGCTGAAGAAGTACAGCTCATGGTTTACGAATTTCTCAGGTAGGATGGCAGAGCTTAACAGAAAGAAGATGGCATAAAGGAGTGTTGATCATTGTCAATCCTGATTGTTGGGGAGGTTGTATCCACAATGTATGTGATGAAAATCTCTCTAGTCTGTAAAGCATCTAATTTGCGACCATTATCTTGTTAATGTCAGGGGAAAGGTATACGAGTAGTGACTGAATATAAGAAGAAGATGGGCAAATACGAAATATTGTTTTCCGGTACAAAGAAAAGAAACATCAAATCAGTTCCGGTTTCGCTCCTTCTGCCAACCTCTCACCGGGTTTAGCCGATGTTTTTTTCGCTTTGGCCATGTTAGTACGTACCATTCAATAATTTTCTTTTTCTTTCTTGTTTCTAGATTTTTCATTCAAACTACTTTTAACTATATTTTAGAAAAAGCATAGTAATGGATATATGTAGGTCCTAATTACGCATTTAACGAAATTTACCTCTAATTACTCATAAGTATATTAGACATTCTTGGGAAACAAAAATCTGAAAGGGAAATATAACGGTATTCGGTCTCGGTTCGGGTAAAAAAAATTCATCTTTTTTCTGTTTGGGTTCGGTTTCAATTCCGGTTAACATTTTTCTGCTTTAGTTTTATGTTTGGCTTCGGTTTGTTGCTCTGCTCACTGTGCGGTTTCCTCATTCATTATCTTCCCTTCCCATCTCCCTCCATTTTAATTTCGTGCGAAGCGTCTGAATCACAAGGACTCGATTCATCACGAATCCCACCGGTGCGAAATCACAGCTCCCTCCACCGAAATGCATTCCATCGAATCAGAGGCCATCGCAAGGCAATGGAACGCACCAAGGCGGCTAATAATAACGGCGGAACCCTTCTAATTCCAGAAAGTGGCAGTAAAGGGGATCCGGATTTTTAATCTCCACCAAACCCTTTCCTCCTCACCTCTTATTGCATCCGCCCAATTAACTCATCTCTTTAACTATTTCCTGCAATTACCTTCCTTCCTTGCAAGAATTTATCGCCAGAGGCAGTCTTGGAGGCTTCCGCCTGCGGCCTTATCGTCAAATCCCTTAACCCTTTCCTTCCTAAGGAAACCCTTCGTCTTCAGGAGAATATTCCACTCCCACGCGCACTGCTTGCATCTGACGCCAAGGGGAGCGGCCATAAAATATAACAGTCGATAAACTCTGCTCGTAACGCTCTCGGTAATTCTCCCTCGCACACGTACGCACCCCTTTCTTCGTGGGGGCGACCGAAAAAGTGACACGAGTGATGTCGGACACCTCCGACAGGGAGCAGCACGCGTTGACGCCGCTCCTCCATCGATTAATTGCGAGCGATCGAGAGTTATTAATCGATCCTCGATTAAGTCTTATCTTAATGGTCTTTATTAGGGCGATATTCAGACTAAAATATTTCTTCCTCCATCCAACCCCCGTTGATATTGATAAAAAGACAAATGATGCATGCCTAAACAGAAATTATAGATGGAAAATAATAGAATTTTAGGCTGGATAGAATAGAGACTTTTTATTATCATCCTCATTAAATCTTTTCGGCCTTTATTTAGGCGAGATGGAGACAGAGAAATCTCTTCTTCCATATAAACGTCAATGATAATGATGAACAAACAAGTAATATATATGCGTATGCAGAAATAGTGGATTACTTTACAAGGAATGCGTGTAACAAAAACGTACGGTATTATCTTAGGAAAAAAGATCCACAGCAGGACAACACTCACAAAGAAGCGGGTGTGAAAAACCTGCGCAAACCTACTGATAATACAAGCGACAAAAGAAGTCATAGTTAATAACAATGAAATCGCAATACCAAATAATATGACATATTTTACATAGAATGAAACCAATATATGGACTCAATACACTAATTAGGAGAAAAATAGAAATAACAAAGAAATCAAATATGAAAATACTACAAAATAATCTAAATATTGGAATGAAAGAGAATGAAAAGTAGGGGTATCATTAGGACAAAATACTAATGGAAGATTATAGGAAAACAATAAGCACAAATAAAAATATACCACGATACATTAAAATCATGAAAAAAGGAGTGAAGAGTTAGTCCAATTAGGTTGAAGGTTTTGAGATTGCTTTAAACATCTGAATACATCTTACTTCTTCGGTAATAATAATAAGCAAAGTAAAGTCCATGACGCAAGATCCATTTGAGGAATTAGGCCTAACCATTCACCGTGGATGACCTGTGGTCAGCGCATCAACTCCCACGCCACCGTATTTGGCTTTCCATGATCGGATCCGCTACCTCTTTACTCAGATAGATATTAATCACGACGCTGGGTGGACACCGATAAACGTTGGTCCCCACCGGGAATCGAAGCTAGGATCGGTTTCACCAAAGGCGAACGGGTTGCCAATCAGGATATCCGGGGGCCTCTCAATGATAATAATAGTGAAATTAAATATAAAAAGAGATTACGAAATATCTTAAAAACAGAGCCCTCGGGAAGGAATTAAATTAAAGTTATAAGTACATAGGCCTACTACAATTTTCATTCGGATTGATCATATATAATGAAACCGAGTCGAAGATTTTAATAGGTTAAATAGAAGTACTCGCAATACATATAAAATTCATCACATATATTCAGCAGTAATTTTGACCTTAAATAGCAAAGTAGGAGGGAAAGGCTTAATCGTTTATAAAATATGAATGCTCGCAAATTGATAAATATAGGAATTTCATAAAAGCAAAACCTTGAAATAACTCATATAACAAAACAACCACTGCCATTTCAATCTCAGGCAAAACACTCAAACGAAATGACAAAACATTTTCACCCACAGGAAAGATCATAATAACCAGTTTTCTCGAAGCTAAATGGAAAGAAATCATTTCGTGGAAAACATCCCTACATCATTTAACTCTACCACAAACCTTTAGCCTCACACGCATGACTAAAAATGTGAAATTATCTTTTGGGTAAACAGAAGCTATATGGCGGCTGTTGAAGATCAGACTATTAACATACGGAACTACTAAAAATATATAAACAAAGAACCAAAACTTGCGACTGACAAATGCCAGCTATGCAATGAGAAATCAGAGACAACCGAACACATCATATATAGATGTAAATTACTTGCTCTCGAGGAATATACCAATCGACATAGCATTGTATATAAAATTATCCATCACAAACATAAGCTCATCGATTCACAAATTTTTACTGTGATAATACGCCTCCAAATATCCTCGTAAATGCAATAGTAAAATTATACTGGAACAGAACCATCATTAGAGATAAAAATAAAACACAACCAACCACGAAACGATAATTTCATGGAAAAAATTGGTCTTTATAAAGGAGAGGAATCTTAATCTTAACCCTTATCCATGGTGGTTTCATGACAGCAATATTGGAAGGAATAATGGAAGAAATCTATGAGATGCAGATATTTTTAGTGTTACGGTTAGAAGTTGAGATGCCTTAAATAAACTCAGAGAAAGTTCGTTCTCGAATGACGTAATATATATTATGCGACCACTTCGCTATCACGGCTGATGCGATAGTGAACTTGAAATAATAATTTTCCTCCGCTCATGTAAAGCGATTCGAACAAAAATTAAAATAGGTCGATAGGCAGGTGATCTCAAATTCAGCCACACATGAATAGGCGACCTGAAGGGTGTTAATGCAGACATGCGTTGAATTTCAACTTGCAGCACCAAATCACTTTCAAATCGATCAGGCAGAGTCAAGTACTCACCGATGCTCAAATTGGCTCGAATTGAACGAAACATTTCTCTCCTCCACTCACCTGGAAAAAAACGAAAATAATATAGGTGAGGGTCTTTATAATCCTATTACGAAATACACATATGAAAAGGTAAACACTTGCGTAATAAATACACGGATGAGGTTATTGATGATTGAAATTTATTTTCACGGTCGTACATAGCTTGCTCTGGACTTAACGATAATGCATCGTTTCCGAAAGGCCGCGTCCTTGCGTTGGTCCTTGAAGAGGCTCTATAACCACGCCTTGAGATGAGGTCGTGACCTCGAAACCGGTAGTGTACCTTTATTTTATTTTATCATTTCTTTAATTGTAAAATTTTCGTTTCTATTCCCAATGCATCATATTCTGTTCGATAACCTAGTTAAGTATGAATAGCACTGACCTAATAGAAGTAAACTAATTAATAAATGAGAATTAGAAATGGAATGCTGATAGCTTTAGGAATAAGAAACCGATTTTGTTTACATACAATAATCTTATAGATATATCTGTCCTTACAAAAATATTTTATACTAATACCTCCACATAACATTGTATTGTCAAACTACCTCTTTTCTCCACAGAATCTCGTTAATCGCATTCATTTTACTTGGTATCCCTCTCTTTTTATGTGCATACATCATTTCTTTCAGCTCCCATTCAAATTCTCCATGAATCTGAATGAAGATGGAATACTCTTTTCAAAGATTAGTCAACCTTTTATTCAACCTTTTCAGTTATTATCCAGCCATTAATAATTCTAACCTTGATATTAAGGTCATAAATTCCTTGATCCATTCCATCTTCCTTTAGTCAGCTCACCTGCCAAACTCTGAGACAAACTAATCAAAGCTCGAAGTAAGAAGATAAAGACCAAAGAAGAGATGATTGAATAATGATCTACGGATCAAAATCTAGCAAAAACCACTAACATCATTTTGCCGAAAAATTCAATCCAACGATGTCCTTTATTCTGAATCTATTACGTGCTAGGGATTATTCTATTGAAAGGCGCATATAAAAATAAGGGAGCCTATGAATCCACAATGCCGCATTGGAGTGACGTCCTGTATATATCCAATTAGTTCAACGAGATTGTTCATAGTAAAAAGAATTTGAACGCTAAGCAATCCGTGGGGGCATGTTCCTCTTTTTGTGATATATGATACTGGACAAGGAGATACTTTAAATTTTTTGAGATCACAAAAGATATGAAAAGGTCAGAAGCTTTCCACCCCATGCTCTAAATGGTATTTCTTTCTAAAAATCTGCCATATCAAATTCAAAGGTTTACTTAAATTAATCTATTTCTTTAGCACATGCATTGAGAATATTAATACTGCTACTAATGAATTTGGCGAAGCTTTTTCTTGCTTGTATCAGACATAGACTGGACTCCTTGGATTAGATTTGACCCTACTTGGAAAATTTTTATAGAATCACTTCTCAGTGAATTTTCCATCAAATATTCCATACATTAGATGAAAATCGACCTCCTAATAAGTGGCTAGAAAATTTAGATTTTCATATACCTCTAATAAAATTCGATCCTAGATTTTTGTGATTTAGCATATGACAACAACATTTTAAATAAGTAAACATCTGTATTTACTTATACAATATGTACGGCTGAATATTTACAATAGCAAATCGGCCATGGTAGTGGCAATTCGCAAATAAGAGCTTTTAATAGGACGCATATTTTGAAGAGTAAAATCACACGTAAATCACCATAAATCTTCGTATGTTTGCTTTAATGATTTACGCATAAATTAAGCGTTTACTAATTAAAATTTCGACCATTAAGCATGAATTTCTTCCCTGAAAAGGTAGCATCCACAAAGAAATCGACCTCTGAAACTCTGCCTTACAAAACGGACTGAAAACCCGACTAATATTTGCGTGTTTAAGGTGTATATCACTTAAATTTATGCGATCACTTATTTTACGGCTTGTTTCATTTATAAGTTTTTCCCCCTTCGCCTTCATCCAATTTCGTATTCATCATGGGGTGGGTGAGATGATATTGATGGCGGTGATGATTGATGAGATGATGATGATTGCAGCTTTTGGCATTGATTTATACGCCCGGATGCCCTTCCTGTCCTTCATCCCATTCAGGATCCTCGGGATCGAACCCGGGAATCCGACCAGAGAGATATCTATTAGACTAACGAGAGAGACTTATGTTCTGATTACACGAACATATCCATTTCATACGAAAAACAGATACAGTCTCACCCTAGGCTAAGATTTATTTTATTGAGGAAATCTTATTCCCATACCGAAGTCGGCTAACATTTCTTCTATTGAAAAAGAATAATATGTTTATTAAATTATAAATATAAAATACTATTAATATTTGATTTGCTAACTCTCAATATTTACTCGGCTGAAAGAGCAATGTTAACGTCTACGGAGATCATTTTATATTTATATTTTAGGATTATTTTCACTCAATTAATTAACTATCGGCCGTTAATCAAAATCAGATGCAAAACTTTCTCTTATCTTATTAATCAAAAAACTGAATGGACTGGGAATCAGAGGAAAATTACTTGATTGGCTATCTAGTTACTTAATAGGTAGAGAACAAGCAGTCAAAGTAAAAAATTTTATTTCTATCCCCTTCCACTCCACATCTGGAGTTCCACAAGGGTCTCACCTTGGTCCACTATTGTTTAACATATTCATAAATGATATAACTAACATATTCACTGATGTAAATGTTCTACTGTTTGCAGATGATTTAAAAATCTTTAAAGAAATTAGAGATAGAAATGACTTAGAAGCCTTGCAAAAATGTCTGACAGAATTACAGATATGGTGTTCTGATAATGGCATGAGTTTAAACATAGACAAGTGCAAGATTGTATCCTTTACCAAATCAAACAATCCATCACTGTATCCATACAGAATCAATGGCAACATACTTGCAAGGGAATCAGTAATTCAAGATCTTGGGGTGCTACTTGATTCGTCCCTAAATTATAATGCACACTTTCACTTCATAACAAAAAAAGCCCTGAAAATGTTAGGTTTTATCACCAGACATACTAAAAGATTCAACAACATAATAGCCATGAAAGCTCTATACTGTACAATTGTAAGGCCCATTCTGGAATATGCATCCACAATTTGGTCCCCATATTATGCAAATCATACAAAATCAATTGAAAGGGTCCAACATAAATTTCTAAGATTAATTACCTATAAGCAGGGTCATGATGTACACAACTTATCATATGACATTATAGAACAGCAACTAAGAATTTTCCCACTCCATCATCGCCGTATATTGTCTGACCTAATATTGTTGTATAAATTACTCAATAACAAAATAGACTGTCCCTCAATTTTAGATAAGATAAAACTCCGTGTTCCATCCCATACCACTAGAGTGCAAGACTTATTTGCCACACCACTATGCAGAAATAATTATACATTTAATGCACCTATGAGTAGATTGCATCGATTAGGAAACATTTACCTTAAGAATATTGACATCTTTCACTGTAACTTATGTGCAATTAAGAATATAGTTCCTGCTGAATATTAGTCATAAGCTTATTGTATTCTAAGTTTGAATTATTGTATCGTTATATCGAATTATTGTATTGTATATTGATTGTATGTTTTATTATTTTATATGTTATACTGTAATTTTTAATGTATTATATATCATATTGTAATTTTGATTGTATTATATCGTATATTATAATTGTTTAATGTATCATATTTTATACTGTAATCTTTGCAAAGGGTATATCCCGTTAATTGAATGAATAAATAAATAAATAAATAAATTATCTGGTGAACATTGTCCTCTGATTTTACCGAACGATTATTGCTGTGAAGGACTTAATATCTATCTTGAGTGATTAAATAAGGAATGCATAGCGAGGAAAAGTGAGGAAATATTAATCAAGTATAATAGACGGAAAAGAAGAAAAGAAACGGAAAATATTTTCTTTGTATTTCTACTTATGACAGACACGTCAATAGTCCTAGCCACAGATATGATTGGAACATGTATTGTCCCGAATACGTCCCGGACTTTAGACGTTGTAAATATCCAAGTTTTTCAGCATTAGCATTTGGGCCCCCAGATGGGGGTAAGCGATATTACAATAAAGTATTTTTCAGAGTTATATCTTAAATATATATTTAATCATAGTACAAAAAAAGAAACTTATGCCCCAAAAAATATAGTTACATGCATAAATCGTGCATAATGCTATTTAAAGCTAAAAATTAATCAAATATCATTCTGCTCATTAATAGTGCCTTAGGGAAGATTTATTTCAAAGTAAATTTTCTTTTAAAAATTAAAAAATATTTATTTCATTTGGAGATTTATTGCTTTATATATTCACATATTTTAATTTGATATTTTCCTTACATAGAACTGAGTGCTTTGAGGTGTCCAGCGTTACTTGAAATTGTAATTAAGCGAGAAGAGTGAATCAAGAGAGTATAATTTTGGAGAGATTTCACATTCTCGTGTGGGTAATAGCCCCTTGTTCCCCCACGATCCCACCCACGATTTGATCATTATAACGGAATACATTGCGAGAATGATACATCCTCAACATACATCAAATGCCAAATAAATCACAGTCGAAGAAAATCTCCCCATGTTCACATATTTCAATCATTGACTTCATTCAAACATCAACTTTCCATTCCGATAGGTGTGGGCCACGAAAAAAAATCGCGCCGTATCGTACTTCAGCAAAACGTTCAAATTTAAAGAAGCGCCTCGAATCGCAAGTTAACTAATAGAGGAGAGAAACATCTGCCGCGTTTGTCCACGGCCACGAGTCGGAGCTGAAATTCCAGCGAGTAATTTCAGCAGAATATTTCTTTGGGGAATGTTTAGTACAGGCAGCATTATGTCTCAGCGGTCCCGGTTTCAAAGGATCGAGGAGAAGAAAAGGCGAGGTCACGGAGAATGAAGATGAATGTCTGAGGCAGAGAATGTGGGCGTGGGGAAGCGGAAAGGGAGGGATCTGGTTGGGAGACATCAACGCCCGCCCGCTGACTCCAAAGGGTACCAGAGGCTGATAAATGAGGCAGCGCTCTCTGCTGGGAGAGCGATTAATTAATCAGCGGTTGAAACGTGGGCTCTTTGGAGTGTCGAAGCGCATTCCGCATTAATTAGGCGAGGAGCTCCGCCCGTTCCAAGAAGGAGGGGAAGCCGACGAATATTCTTGTCTCAAAGGAGCACTTTCGCGCCCAACGAAAAATTAAAGAGTTGGATCTTTCGGAAAATCGATGACGGGATATAAACAGAAACTTGCTGGCAGACGTACTATTTTCGGCGTTAGATACGTCAGCGGAATCTCTAACTACGTTTTCCACGATTGAAAAAGCGTGAACGTTACGAAGATACTGACGCAGATTGGGAATCCTTTAAAGAAAGGATATATTGGTAGCTGGGTTGAGATTGCTAGGTAAAAGTAGGAAAACATAGTCTTTGAAGACGAAAAAGGAATTGCTTTATGCCTCTAGTATGCATATTGAACAAATAAGAGTACCGAATAGTGAATGAAAGTAAATGATGATCGCCTCTAAAATTTCCTGCCAAATAAATGCAACTTTGATATCACTCGGGAGTCACTCTTTTGCCTGGTACTGAAAATTCAGCCCATTACGACTGAAATGATAACAGTAGATATAGAAGTATTAGGTATGATCAATAATTATTATGTTCCCTAAAAATAACAAAATTATTCTGATTTGCGCCTGTGTTCGGATAGAATGTGTTTCCGAAACATCACCATTGTATATTAGATTATCAAATCGCACCACTGGAAAATTTAAAATCTCAAATATTTCAGTTCAATGAGAGATGGACGATGGAAGCAAAGAATTCTCGAGGTATTTTTCGTTTAATAGCGAATATACGCTGGAAGTAATAGCGGATTCATTGGAAGGAGAAAATGAGAAATTTACTCTCCATGAGATTACGCCACAGCGGAAATGGAATCAGCTAACATATTTAAGCAAATTTTGAGAGGGAAAGAATTCCATTGCTGGAAATACTACAGTTGATATTTTATGATATTAATGTTGATAATTAATAACATTGACTGTACATGATTTGAAGGCTATAGTTAAATTTATTCCCATCACATCTTGTGGACGTCTGATTAGCTCTTTCTCACCCATAAACACTGAGGTCCTGGCTTCCAATTTTGGTTATGCGATGGTTTTCTGTGTTTTTTGAAAAGATTGCATAACGAAAATCGTCTGATAAGGCTAAAACCATAAGGTCCTAATTATTTCCATTACCTTCCTTACAGAAGTTTATTTGGCCCCATTTATGTTTTGGAAGAAAACGTTGAATAATTTAATGTGTCATACATACCAATGGCAAATCCATCGAGCAGCATGTATATATATTCGATGATTTCATTAGCGCATCGAATTCCACTTTGCCTCATTATTTTTTTCTGGACACCACTGAATCCTCTATCTATTGCGCTAGATAATCACTGTGGTTCCACCAAGAATAGAACTAAGGATTGCTTTCAGCAAAAATCAAGGCGTTTCCTACTTGTCTATCTTGGGGAATGCTAAAGAATATATGATAAAGAATATATGCACTAATAATAGCTATCCATCTACCAGACAAATTTGAATGTGTATTGCCAACAATCGGTGTGTTGAAGGGGTTAAACAATGCAGAAACCAATTTCATCGGTAGTGAGCTAACGTGGGCTCAGATATGAATTGAATCCCGGGATCTTCATTAATTATCTCGCAATTTCGCTTGGCGTCAGAGAGAATTTACATAACATCTATATCTTAGGATATGGATATACCAGGTTACTCGGAGTGAAAAATATAAATACTATCGGTTTATAAATACTATAAGTTGTAAATGTAAAAATGTTGAATGATTCCCCTTTTTTAATATCGTATTTGCATTCTTAATTCTTTTTTCGTGAATATTTTCCCCTTTTTTCGAATTTCCAGTTTCCTAAGAAGTTGAATTGAGCAATACTCAAGACTTCTGCATTGAACGTAAATGGGCTTGATGGGAATTTAAGAACTTGAGTCGCAAAACTCTGCGTTATGACGAAATTACCACAAAACGTCAAGGTAATAAACGCATTAAATGAAATACTTCCCTTTTTTAGTCCTTTATACGATTTTATGGTAAGGTCTCGATCGGACCCAAGAACCACGGGCCTTCCCGGTCTTCGTCCCAGCTCATCGTTGGCAGCGTAAAAAACGATCAAATTTAAATGGGGAAAGCCGTTGAGGAAGAAATGATATCGAAAAAGTCTCGAAGAGTTAGGCAAGTTAATGGCGGAGGCGGTTCTAGAGGAAGAAAAGCCGCGGAGCGTAATTTGCGGATTTGTCGTGCGCACATCCATCACTGAATTCATATCCTTTGTCTCTGCTCCCTCCGAGACAACTTTAGGACGGAGCAACTTTCGGTAATTAAGGGCGGATGAAAGACTCTTGGGGGGCGTCGTGAAAGACCTCTCCTCCAAAAGACCTTCCCCTTTCAGAGAGGAAATATCGGGGTGATAAAGAAGGGATTTTGGAAAAGGGACGAACGGGGCGAAATATGGAAGTAATATTTGAGCTGAAGGTGAGAAATTCCATGGCTTCGGTTCACCCACATCGACTCCCAAAAGCGCACGTGTACGCAGAGATTTGTGCGTGTTTATTTACGAGACATTTGTTTATTTGGCTCCACCGGTGAATGATTGGAGAACTAGGTTAGAATGGCTCTTAGGAATGGAAGTAAGGATGAAAATAGGACGACTAAGCGTACCCATTTAGCGGTACAATATCTCATTTACAGCGTCAAGTTCATAAGACCCTTAGCGAGAAATTTTAAATGGGGTAAGAAGCCTCTTCGAGATTTTAGACATTAGAGATAAAGTCCATTCTTAAGGCACGAAATGAATAAAGAATGAACATTGAATTAACTATTAATGAAAGTAGAAAAGGATAATACAATCTTAAGAAATCAACAATACCAGGATTTTTAATAATAAAAATACCACCGATTACTACTTATAATTATCAAATTATAAGAAGAAAATCATTATATTAAAATTAATACTTTATCGAAATCACTCTTAGAAACTCGATAAACAACTAATTAATTCAAGCGATACTTATTGTAACTTATTCGTATTTTTATTTTAAAAAGAAAAAATCACTACCTCCACTGAAAACTGTTTTCTGGGGATGCTTAATTTTGGATAAAATCACAAAAAGCCTTGTGTCACACCTAAATAGATATTTATAGGAAAAACTTTAAGAATACGTAGCTTTTAGCCACATGCTGCTTTTCCAGGCATTCAGTATGCCTTTACATCAATTCTTAAAATATGCTGATAATTATGTTATTGAATTTCCTAGCCACGTCAAGTGAAAATAATAATGAGACTCATACATAGGTTTAATATTTCATTGAATTCGTTTTTCCTTCATGCACTTGCGATGTTCAACAATTTGAATGAAGATGATAAATGAGTCTTGTGGTTTCATATGTGGCCAAACGATTTCGTATGCAGAATAGTTTATTCTTTTTCGAAAATCGTCATGTTAATACATTGTCTTTAAAAAATATTGTCTGCCCCCATATAGTATGTGCATGCTATAAAATCAAGCACTGTATGTACATTTTGAATACATAGAAAATTCGGCCAGTTAATGACTTCTCCAAGTACTAACCGATGGATACCCTAAAATCAACCTGTGAAACCCCAAAACCAAATTCTCAATCTGAATACTCTAGATAGAGAGATGTGAGAGCTTTGCCCTACATCACTATATAACAGTAAGGAGTTAGACTTTGAATAGAAAGGCATTCTGCTGCATTTCCCGGAAAGTACAGGACTCCTGTCACATTATATCCGTCTATCCTTCCGCACAATAGGTACAGAACGAGTCTGAAGACAGTCCACGCAATGTGTGCACCACAATTATGCGGATGCAAATGTTTGTATCCTAGAAGCTATTTTGCGTGATAAAGACTCTGCTGTAGAAATCTAACTGAGAACAACTCGCCTATCCCTATCCATGATATCCGAATATGAGTCTTCTATCTTTTCGTTGCACATACATGTCCCCTAGCTTACTCCTTTTAATTAGTCCCCTAGTTTTACCTCCTTTACTTCACGATAACGACCCTTATCCTTCACACAGCAATTTCAGTTTTCGTCTTCCCCTGATATATTTCCCTTTGATCCTATTTTCAAAAACTTTCCTTAGCAATACATTCCTTTTCTGTACCTGACCTATTCTGTCTCTGTTTGGTGAACAGCTTTGCGTTACTCTCCTCAATTCTGATTTTACATCAGCAATGCAACCTCAGCCTGTTTGTTTCGATTGTATATTGCGCGTCATCTGTCTTTTATCCCAAACTACTAAAGAGCTATTTTATATTACAACAGGTATTTTGTCAAAATCTTTCTGAAATTCAAGAAAACAGGCTCAGGCATCTGCATTAATCTCAAGTTCCCTCTTAAAAAGCTTACATAATCCTACTTGTATCCTAAGTTAATTTTCGTTCTATGAATCCTAAGATAAAGTCCATAGATGCTTCAACTTACTCTATCTTACTCTTTAGCCCCCTGAGAATAACTGAAGGCATGAAGTATCAATCTGATAATTCGGCAATCCCAGTAAGGTAACATGCAATTAAACTGAGTTAGGCTTCATTATCATGTGGAAAGAAAGCAAAACAAACAGTGGTAGAACCCAGAGTAACAGTGCTAGCCCCAGAACTAATAAGGCATGCCATTGGAAATAAAGTCTAAAGAGAACACGTGGATTAAGGACATACGCATGACTGATCAAAGTCATGACGTAAAGGGATTGCTACCGCAATTACAGCAAGGGGCAAGCTTACTAATAGAGGCTAAGGTAACGTATATCGTGGATTCACATCAAATTGTATTCCATTCCCTTGAATAGTAGACTCTGGAGGTGTGTATCTCATAGCTCTCCTCATAATATCCCAAACGCTTGTAAAATTATTAATTTGTTAATTATTTTCATCGGCTCCAAAAGGCAGGGAAAGTCGAAGCAGCGGTTGAAAAAAAACATTCTCCTGCTAACAAACACGTAGATGAAGTCATTTAAACCACAAAATTTTAACGATGCTTTTTGAGAGTAAAGGATTAAAGGGCTGAGCATTTGAATGGTATGGAGGATCAGTGGGGCGGTCGACTCTCACAGGGACAGCGGTCTTAATTTGTAGAGCGGTAATAAGCTCAGCGGGCGACAAAGGCACGTCATTCGAAACAAACAGAATCAAGATGATAATGGGCGGCATTTACTCAGAGGAATTTTTGCTCAAGAATATCGCTGTGATGGAGGCACTGAATGGAGAGACAGTAGTAGGAATGAGACAAAAAGGTAAATAGAAAAGGTTTGAAAGGTATGAACATCTTGTTAGCAAAGATATCCAAAGCGTGTTTCGGTAAATCTGTCGATCGGAAACGGTGAGGTTGATACTCCCATTTACGCAACAAAAACTTGGAGCAATATATATTCAGGAGAAATACTGATTTTCGCAAGAAAAGGCAGCTCACGCGGTGATAATAAGCTATAATTAGGTAGAAAGAAAGAACTTTTCATAAACTCCCTTATTTGTAATGGCCCTCCACGAGGAAACGACTTCCCATATTGTGTTTATGATGAGGTATAATAAATAACAGCTCAGTTTGGACTGGTAGCAGATTTCAAGGCTACTTTTACCTGATTTTAAAGCCACATCTCATTTCTTCATAGCTACTTACAAACTCCTGAATACGAGTTTAATAGAATGAGAAAAAAATCCACAAACCCACAATTATGCCATCATCAGGTATAAGAAAAGGCTACCGGATAGCCAAGTGGGCAGCTCGTTCGGCAACGGTGAAAGAGTTCCCGGGTTCGACTGCTGATGAAAGCCGTATGTGCGGAATGGTCCAGCTTTCGAATCATTTTAAACGACAGAGTTTTCAGGATTTTATGATAACATTAATATGAGTTCATTCACTTTTATGTCAAAGGATAGTTAGAAAATATATAAGAACACCGAATCTCGCTCACAAACAGATTAATTAAAGTGATGATGTAGTATCCTTTATGCTCCAAAAAGTAACTACCAGTCTACATGTTATGCTCCAAAAAGTAACTACCGGTTTCAACATGATATCCATCGATATAGCTGTTTTTCCTATGTCTATATCTGAGAGATGGTATGTCGAAACAGGTAGACTAATAAAAATTTCTCATGGAAAAATTCCATCTTCACATTTTTAACAGAAGGATATAAGATTACGATATTCAAGGCAAAAACCGGCACGATGTTGTCTGTGGCGAATGCGGAAATGGAATCCGGTTTTCGTCTATACCCGAGGATGGCTATGTCGATATTGGTCGACTTATAAAAATATCTATCGGAAAATACTAATACTTCATGTTCTCATTTATATCAGAAGGATATAATATTACAATGATCGAAGCTAAAAAACCGGTTCGTTTTTAACAGTAGAGAAACCGGAACTTAAATCCGTTACTCTCGTCAAACTCGAAGGAAAAATATTCCGGTTCGATACCCTGACGCATAGGAACAGATCCGAAAGAAGGTGTATTTCCTCACTCGGGTATTAAAATAACTAGTCCAAATATGTGATCCACTCATCAGACGGCATGAGAGTGGGGATTAATCAGTGGAGGAGGCGCCGTGGAAGAGACAAAAGGCGTCGTAATTAGCGCTAATGCTCTACAAGTGGAGCTCCTCCTCTTGGGGGAGCTCCGTGTTTTCTCTATTTTCGCTTCGGGGAGAAGTAAAAAAGCACAACTGCATTTGTAGCGAATATTATAATTAAATTCCGAGATTGCAGCGCTGCGATTGCGAAGTTCGCGTGGAATTCCGAGAAGAATGAAAAGATTAAAGTACAGTTCGTCTGAGAGTTCGGAAGAAAAGTTTTCTTTGCGAGAGTAGACTTCGGAGTTGAGATGGCCCCTCCAAGGCAAGACGCCGTTCATTTTAGTTTACTGTATTCTGCATTATTCTGCATTTTCCTTTTATTTAGCTAAAGTATCGCTTATTTTTCTCCATGAATATGATTTAAAACTCTAAATTACCACCATGATATAATTAGAATCTCTCTAGAGTATACAATGATTTCAGAAAATAATTCCCGAAATTCAAGTTATATTATTTATATATTGTTGCTACATTATTATTATATTGCTTTTATATTCTTGTTCAACTGTTGCTATATTATTTCGCTGAATATCCATAAGTAGGACCTGAATTGAAATTTTATCTGCAAAATATTTAAGGCATCCAACTGTACGTAAGGTTTTGAGGTTATAAAATGAAGATAGCAGATTATTTATAAGAATGATATAGTGTTTTTTCTAAGCTCTAAATTCTTTTCACGTTCAGCTTCTCTTATCCTCCAGATTTATTTTACTAACTCGTTTACTTAAATATTTCCTAAATCTCCTAAAAATATCCATTAGTGGATAAGTGTCATGGGAGAGATAAACTGCAATGATGGACGGACACACCCAAACATACCCTAATCAAGTAAATCATATTTTACGGTACTCGTACTCGGGACCAAGTGGCCGATCATATGATACCTTTCCTCCTAACCGCCTCTTTTTCTCATCTTTATGTTTTTATACATTTATTTGTACTTCTACGTAATATACGAAGTGACGATAAATCTCCCATACTTGCAATCTGCACGGAGGATCGTGAAGGCGACAAACATCGATACCCAAGACGCATATTTAACCCTACCGACGTATCCTCCACCGATGATTGAAAAACTGCGAAATGTTTAAAAGTGTTTCCCTCTTAGGATTTCGAACCGTTTTTAAGTAATTCCGCCGATGACGTCAGGATCACGTGCCCTCTCCCTCCGCCAAAATTTCCTCTAAAATAAATGAAAATCGGCGCCCGTGAGCCACCCTCGGCGACGATCCTTTGCCGATTGGGATAGCACGGAAACGAGAGCTCCCCAAAATGAAAAGGGGCTGAAGCACTCTCCTAATTGGCTGCTGCTCTTTCCGACGCCACCGGGGACGCCACGAATCTCTGCTCTTGTTCAAACGCTAAAAACTAATTACCATTTTTAGGGATTTGTCTCATCGCAACTAGCTGCGTTTTATAACCCATTGGGACACTTAGGCTACTCACACTTAATTTATTATAGTCATTATCAAATTGCCATTTCTCTACTAATATTGCTATCTCTTCCTTCCATTTTCAGCACTGATGGAACATTCAGAGGTACGGGCCAATACAACAAGCACTCCCTGAGAAAATTGTTTCAGCTATTGTATTTGTTATTTACAATCCAAAATTTAAAAACTTTCTTACAATGATAGCTACCTTCTGAATTTTTGTTTGTGATTTACGATTGAAACTTATCGAAAGTGTCAAGGCTATTGCAAAGTTTTTTTGAAATTACATAAGTCATTAAAAAGTTTATGGACGCTATTTCAGAATTTTTCATTTTCCATATTATGTTAACTAGGTCTTGAAACTTTCTTTTTCATCATGTTCACGCAGTATACAAATATACATTTTTTACCTTATAAAACTGTGACAGCTCGTTTAAATTTCAATGCACATTATGACGTGATCTAATCGTTACTTTATAAGTACAACTCTATATGTACTTACATTACTTACTACTAAAAGTTATAGAGATGTATGTTCAAACCTACTACTAACTAGATTAAATGTAAAATGAATTTGAATTGGCTTTTTCATTTTTGATGTTTATAATTCCATAAATACCTTAAATATTATGATATAGTATATAGTAGCTCCTTTAGAGCATGATACGAGATGAAAGCAGTATATCAGACCTACGATAATATGCCTCATTCCATGAATGACGTATGACCAGCAGTTAAACCTCAGGAAACTGCTAATAAATTTTAAAACTAGCCAAATATTTATATATGTACAACATAAGGCAGTTAGTTAAAGATTTATTCTTTTTAAGGGACTTTTTAGTAAGCTAAAAGTAGTAATAAAGTATTCCGATGTTAAAAATACACACTTTGCATAGTAAAGATCTCGGTATTTCAAGCAAATAAAATCTCTTACTAGAGTACGTGGCACTAGAAGTCTATAAGATAAATGTTGGAAGAAAACCTCCTAAAAAAAATTTTTAAGAGATTGCACACAAATTAGAAATGGGAGACGAAGGAAAGAATTAGAGGTGGAATCGACTTCTCCGCAAGTACCTGATAAGAAATCAAAGTGGAAGAATCTTGCGCTGTTAGCTCAAACGAAAGATTAGTAATGTGAATTGCAAAAGTAAATTGTCAATGGCATAAAATGACACTCACAAAACTCCTTCTTCCGAAAAAGATATGCGAAATAACGAAGAAAGCAATGGGATGATGGTTAAATATTTAAATCTCAATCTACACACTGATGCGCATATTAAAGTGTACGCATGCTAATGACGTAATTGCAGATGTATCGCAAATATTCAATCGCAACTTGTTCTACTTTAAAACAACATCAATCAAACTCTCTGCTTGATTCCGTGCAAAAATCCACGTGAAGTACAATTTTGCAAGAATCTGGAAAGTAGATGGGAAGGAAGGGGAAAAGGGAAGGGGGGAGGAAGTGGGGGAGTGGGTGGGTGGGGGGAGTGTGGGCGTGGAAACTCCACAGATAGTCAGCCAAGAGGAAAGCGGAGGGCAAGTAATTAGGAAGTGCCGTGGGGGAGGGCTGCTTCGGAGAGATTTGGAATATTGATGCTCATGATTCAAGGCCAATTAAAATGGCGGACGAAGATGAGGGAGGGCTGCTATTTGCTAGACGAGATTTCTAGAACTGGCAGACGCTCTCTCAGATTGCAGATGGCGACGCAGTCCCTGAAGAACGATCTCAACCCTACATACACCCTTTTTGATGCATAAATACCACATATACTTGAGTATAGGTCGACACCCCCTTAATATTCGCTTGAAATTTCAGTAAATTTACATGAACTTTGATATTTCTGGGACCATTCAACGCTACAAACACAGCTAAGAGATTAGTTTTAACTTGTGGATCTTAATATCAACTTTTTATGCACATTCTAAAATGACGACAGCTAAAGATACGTGATGGTAGTATTGTTTAAAATGCTCCGAAAGCCGAGATCATTTCGCAGATGAGTGTTCCCTCCTGGAATCGAACTCGGGACCGTTTTCACCGTAGGTGAACGCGCTACTCACTCCGCTATCCTTGAAGATATGTAGTATAACTTTTAAACAGCACGAAGTGCTATGCCTAAGTACTTAGGTCTTAGACAAGATCAATGCTGCATTATGACAACAGGGATGATAGAATACATCTACTTTTCTGAGTATTAGATCTAGTAGCCATATACTAGTCATGTAGTCTTTCTTTTGATGCTTAATCCTTCTCTCTCCAGTGCAGCTGATTCAATTCCACTCTTTAAGACTGAAAATAAATCTCTACCAAGTCATATCCTGTTGACTTTAATTTTACAATATTTCGCAGGTGTACAAGAAATTTAGCAAAATTAAACTTTTCGCACATTGATGATCCACATTGTTTCAACTCGACGAACTATAAAAAAATCCCACATATTTTGCTGCGCATTATTTGAAATGGTGATTCTAGAGGTAAAGTTTTCGCGCACTGATCTGTAAGATTTTTTCATTGAAATTTCGACTTTAAGATCTACTATTACATGGACCATACGGAGAAAATAATTTCCTTTGACGGATTCAATAGTAAATCGCATATTATCGAAATATATTACGAAATATTCTATCGAACATATTACGAAATTATCTTTGTGTATAATTTTGGAAGTGCCACCCGCACTGTTATCAGGTCCGAACATCGGATTGTACCCTAAGTACAGTTTTTTCGAGTTGGAAGATCCATTAGACAAAAATAGTAACAAAGGTTCTAAATTACTGCAATAGAGGAAGAAGAATCCAGGATTGAATGAGTATACCCTTTGACGTATAAATTCTTGAGATGATCATACTTTGAAAAATGATAGTGTCCTCACATTTAGTGGTATACCACAATTAAACATATAACTGCATCATACAAATAGATACAGGAGTAACAGTTTGAGTCACTTCTTAATCATAGTGCCCGTATCAGGTACGAGCAAATCAGTTAAGCGAAAAATGGCCTGCCCGTATCTGATAGAGGAAAGTCAGGCAAAGGGTTGAGGCGATTTCCATTCCTATATCGACTATTCAACACCAACTTTTGGGCGGATTAATTTCTCTCCAGCGAGAATGCTTAGAAAGTGCAAAAAATCGATGATGGTAAAAATCGAAATCCGGAAGCCTCATTTCGGTAGAATGGAAGAGACTGGGCCGTCTTATTCGGGTTGAGAGAGAAAGCGAGTTGGACATATAAGTAGTCATCGTCAATATATACACACAAAAACCACAAAATCAGTAGATTTATAGTGGAAATCCCTAATAGAAAGAAGCATTGTACTTTTGCAATGTGACTCGGCATGCGGTTTTTGTCTCATATTCTTCGAAAAGAAAGATTTTTTAATAATTATTCCTTAAATGTATTGCCCTAATTTTTATCAGAGAATTTGATCATCTTAGGTTACAGGATGGACGAGTAATATCTGCAACATTTCTCGAGAGCGAGCAATTTCACCGTTAAAGCTTTTGTTTTTAAAGATTCCCATGAAACTTCATGAAGTATCTGGGTAGCATCATCATCGTAGGTCATTCAATCCAATTCAATAGATTTGTTGACTGCAGTCCTCCATTCCCCTCTCTCTATTGCTAACTCTACTACATCCTGATATCTCTGTATACTTCTTCGTCTCTTACCTTATCTGTCCATTTGATTTTCACTGGGTAACATAGGCTCGTATGAATTTGTTTTAACAAAACATATCGTCTTCTTCCGAACCTTTTCTAATTCTCGAATGCAACACTTACCACCCACCCAATATACTGCATGCATACTATAACTAGCTCAAATTAAATACGAATTTTATCCTCTTTAGTCAACTATTCGCTTGATCAGGCCGGTTTTTTTATGATTCCTTTCACGATGGTCCGAATATGAGCATATTGCGTTTGTTAATGGTAGGCTTTTACTGAGATTTGCCCAGAATTTGGCTAAATTTATTTTTCGAAAGCTATGGTATTTGTATGCAATTTGCCTTGTCGTATAAATTAAATCAAAAGATTACATAAATAGTACTAATTTCCACTCTACGAACGATTTTAAAATTTCATCTAAATCCGTGGGCAATATTAATCTAACCTCTTTGCTCTTCCATTCACTTTAAATGATCCATCGGCTGCCAAAATTCTAATTTAAGTAACTATCAGAGTCAGTACTAAGGTCATAAATGAGAGCTAAGAATAACAAAGGAGCGATTACGGAACCCGATCTCAGTTTAATCATGTTGAAACTACTACCATCCAGTACCACACGTTGATCTCTGTTGGATAGGAAGTCTTTTATCCAGTTTATTTCTTCTTCATTGAATCATTGGTATGATGAAAACTGATGAAAGTAAGGAACTTGTAACCTGGCTGCTAATGAATAAGAGGTCGAATAACTCTCCGTGAGCCGACTACGTCAATGAAGCGTCAAATATATAGGCAACCAAAATACTTCATTACTGCTGGCTATAAAGTACTTGTAAAGAGATTATGTGAGTGTGTGAATTAGCAAGGTGAATGTGTAGAAAAGTGAAATAAATTTCAGGAAGTTACTTTGATTATTATTGCCTCCATCCAGTGTTGCGAATTACTAAAGGCAGAACTCGTATCTTTTGGAATTCTCTCGAGAATAAGGCATTTTATATGGTACTTTTACTGGAAAGGGTAATTGGACTAAGATAGTAATTACCTTAAGATGGAAATGTAAGGAATTTGTCCAAATCTCTCCCAATTGGCAAGCCTCTAGATCCGCCCCTAATGAGAGTAAGGACTTCTCAGCGATCGGTTGCGCGCAAAATCTCCGAATTCGACGGAAGGCGATTCGCATCCAAAACGCATCGGGGCGCGTGATTCCAGAGTCATAAAACGGAGAGCATGAAATATGAGGAGCAAAAGTAAACGCGGAGAGAACAGATGACGACGAGGGATCCGCAGACAGGAAAAGAATGGTGAAAATAAAAGAGAGAGAAAAACATTCCGATGGAGGAAAAATAGGCGAGGGGAGAGAGCGTTGGGATGGCGAAAAAAATAAAAGAAAACAAAAGACGACTTGAGTGCACAGGTGCCATCTAACGAAGGACGATGCGCAGTCGTTTTCCCCGCTTCTTTTACGCCCCCCCACGAGCAATTGTGGCAAAAGGCTTATTCAAAAACTCACTCCGGGATAGCATCACTCTCGCCCCCCTTTCGCGACCTGGAGGACTTCTCCATCGCTAATGGGAACGCTGCTGCGAACAAAAATGGAGTCGCGTTTTGTTAATTAGTGGCGTGCAACGTGGAGTGGAAAGAGTTCCCCCGCGAAGAGGCAAAAAAGGCGAGTGGATGAGGAGCAATTTTTTTAATTACCAGCGCCCGCGTGGGAGGGCCACCTCATCCACTAAAGTATCTCTCCTCCTAATTATACTCATTACGAGCCGTGAATTGGCTGTGCACTCCGGGACCGATAATTTACGGCGCGATGATGGAAAAAGGAATGGGAGCGAATAAAAAAAAGCCTTCTTTTTTATGCCTCCAGAGGTCTCGCTTTTTCCGTGCCATCTTCCTTTATGGAACTCTTTCCGCTTCCTTGGCCATCCTTCGCACCTCCCATGATCCTTTGCTTCCGCCACGCCACTTTGCCGTGTTGGCAGACGTGGCGGGGACATCGATTGGCAAGCGAGGGTTAAAAAATGAAAATGGGGGGGCGTCCTCTCCCGTTGTTTTCTTCGCTGATTCGGGTAAAGAACCGATGAAAGAGGACCCGGAGGAATGAGGCTATTTACGAGTACGCCGACGTGTGGCAGGGGGTGTAATCACACCCGCTGACGACCTATTAGCACTTCCAAAGTGATGAAATCTTCCCGGGAAGTAAACATTTATACTACGTCCTACGTCATGAAGAGACCACGTTAATCTTATGGCCCCGTGGCATAAAAGGAAGAGGCGTTTACAACTATTACGCAAGTACCGAAACCCCGTCTAGAACAATGTAATTCATTGATCACTTGATCTTACTTTTGGTCCAGCATATCAAGTATACCACACATAATGGGTGCAGATACTACCAAATCTCCGCTATAGCAAACTATTTTTGTTCCCTTGGCCAATTAACACCGCCCTCATAACGAAATTCTCCTTATCTCCGTCACCTATACTTCGTCCAACTATATGAAAAGACCACGTAAATCTTATGGCACCGTGCATTACTTATGGGGAAGGACGTGAGCTGTTACGACTGTTGCATAGGAAAAGAAAGTTGGCGATAATTGATTATGAAGACATTCAACATAGAGTAAAACTGATTTCTGTTGGAACAGTTCGAACAGCACGCGTCATTCTCTACAGGAATGCACCGTGTCATAAGATTTACATAGTCACTTAATGACGTTGAATGAATGAGCGATATGAGAAGCTGTGAGGGTGCAATCTAAAAGCAAATTGAAGATGATGGAAAGGTTGCTAAGAGTATGAAATAGACCCAGTGGGTATTCTTCCATATGGTGGATATCATTCTTACTGGATGGATTTCGAAACTCTATAATCATCTTTCATTGTCAAATACTAACGAAGAAACTGAACTGAGTGAAACTGCTGAAATAACCTAATTACGGTAAAAAAAAATGCGCACTGCGGTTGCAACTGGTGATCAGCAAATAAGGCATAGGAATATTGGTACATACAATGCTTATGGTAACCCTGTATGTAGAAACGCATCAAGTAACAGTATTGTTGAAAGTCCTTCGACAGCTGAGGTCATCTTGGAAGTATTCTACTACTAGGAATCGAACCCGGGGCCAGTTTCAACGAAGACGAACGCGCAGCTCACTCGGCTATCCGGAAGCCGTAGAAGCGCGTCTGCATTGTTAAATTGTAAATAATGGCCCTTGTGATAATCACATGTCTACATTTTTCGTAAAATGGAAATCATTGGAAAAGAGAGGGTTTTACCTCAAAAGATCACTTTCTCTTACTCTTATGAATCCATATTGATAATGGATATAGTTCAGTATAACCCTCAGTTGGTCTCTCGTTTTCACGGAAAAAGGCGCAAAATTTCGATATGTGGGATGCAGGAGAGAGGAATTCGGTGAGAAGGCATCCCAAAAGAGTATTTGTGAAATTAATGGAACATTAATATCATTGTATTGGTGTGGGCTATGTTATAATGGTATTCCATAGTAACTATGTCAATATTATCTTACAAAAGCAATTCTTTTGTCATGGGAGAACGCAAAGTTTCACCTACCACGAAGCGTTTGGTCTGATAATAATGCTAAGCATCGACTTCAACGTCCTTATTTTGAATTTTGTGTCGTAGTTGTTGTTTGAATAACCTTTTCTGCGACCTCGGACAGCGTTTAGTAAGTTCAGCGAAATTTATTCGTCCCTTCTATCAAAGGATATTTCTTCCCTAGTTGACATCTCATGAGCTTAGAAATTTCCGGCTGAATATTGCCGGAACCAGAGGGGTGCAATCGTCTAGATGACGTAGCAGGACTAGTGACGTCCCTAGGATATGTCGAGGATCTTAAGCAAGAAACTGAAACCGAAGTCTCTGCTATCACTATACATTAAACGCATTTACCACGAAAAAAGCATCTGTTTCACTTTGTGGGTAAAAATTAAGGCGCAAAAAGTAATTTTACTCTAGGATGACTTAAGGAAATTGTCTGAAACAGCCCCTCCCTCTTTAGAAAGTTTCTAGATCCGTTCTTGCAGTAGACGCCTGCGATAATTCTATATCTAAATATTCTGTAGCCGATTGAACTTCATTTGAGGAATATTACATCTTTCTAAATATTATGTATTCATAATAAATACATATATTCTTCTTTTCGAAACAAAATAAATAATAAATTTTGTACGGCATATTTTATATAAGTATACTCAGGCCAAAAATAATTCACCGATCAAAAGGACAATAATTACAAGATTGCATCTAATCTAAAATAATTTCGTCTAATTAACTCTAAATTTATATTTCATATTAGTGGATTACGACGATAAGCAGAAGACGAAGAAAATGCGAACTCCTATTTGGGAATTTTACGAGAAACAAACGGATAAAGCGTCAAGTAAAGAATTGAATAATTCGTAAATTCGAATCGTAGTTTGAATAATTTAGTCCATTCGATTCTAATACGATTCGTAGTAAACAAGTAAGATTTGTGCATCAATGATCGTCTATGATAGTAGATGGAAAAATTTTCTCAACAGAACTAGGTTTCCGCGCCTATTTAGTAAACATAGTCGTATCGCTCTTAGTAGTACATAAGGATTATAGCATTACCTGCTATTACTATCGAGAATGTTTTTCCTAACAGATAATAGATCTAACCTTAACCTAGCCCTCCTAGTATCGTCTCTCCCCAGAGTGCGTCGGAGAGCATAAAATCTTGGTCTGCATTATTTTTTGCTCCTTGTAAGGGTGGGATCGATGTACGGAAGAGATGCAATCGATGGAGAAGACAAAAGGGTGTCCCTTTTCGGGTTAATCCCGGATATCCATCGGCGGCTGCCTCGTGCGTCTCTTCGGTTTCCTTCCGGGGAGGAAGGGACTCAGATACGGGCTGCTTTAAAGAATAGCCAGACACTCTGAATAAATGGCCTCGTTCCGGGGTGATGACTAGACCAGAGATGCCCCGCTTGGGATACTACTCAGGACTTACATGTACGTTTGTCTATTGTTAATGGAATAGCTGTGCCGACTTAAGTTTATAGCTAACATGAGGCAACGATTACTAGCATTCACTGATGTCGATTGTTGAATTTATTCTTAGTTTAGATTAATAACAATCACTAGCTTACACTGATTTCGATTGTTGAATTTCTTAAGTTAAATAACAATTACTAGCTTACACTGATGTCAATTGTTGAATTTTCTCTTCATTTTATTCTTAAAACAAGGTAGACGTCAAAAATTATTTTGTTGCATTATATCAGCTAAAACGAACGTAATTACTAATTAAGCCCTTTTATCGCTAAATTTCTCCTGTTTTAGTGATATTTTTCTGTCGTTCCTATATATTTTAATTAATCTACAATGTTTTGCAGTTATTATGATTAGTTATGATGGATTATATGTGAATGAAATTCTACGTATTATTCTCCGTATTACAAGAAAAGCCTCATTATAGATCATCTCCATCCGGGATTCCTCGACATGATGGTTAGAATTACGATCCCTAGCTTTTAAAGAAGATTTAAATTACAGCTTTCAACTAATAAACTGTCTATAAAATCTGGAACACAGTATAGGATCCTTTTTCTAGACAGAGTCAACATGTTTAATTTCCTTCCAGAATAAAATCGTATTACGTTAGTTGATTAAGAACGCAAAATTCATAATATAAAATGTATATTAACCAGGTAATTTCACGTAATAACTGAGCTTATTAAACCGAACGTTAGCCCATTTCTTTTTTACTACTTTTCAGCGAGATTAAACCTGAATCAACAGATTTTTTGGGCAAGATTCAGGGTTCGTCTAGCAACATTCTCAAAAATAATTTGGCATATCTCTAACAGAAGGAAACAATCCCTCATAATGATAAAAAGTTTTCTACCAATGTGATAAAAATTAAGACCAAATTATTGCCTCCTTCTCTTTTTATAATCCTATATAATACACCTAATAAAAGTAATGTAGCTCATCATCATTTTTATGCATAATAAGCGCTACAAGTTTTTAATTCACAATGGAGAATTCTTTATCTCTTGAGCACACACTTTTCGATATTCAAGTAATGACGCCTCATTGACTGCTACGCCCTGGGGCGGTTGCCTCTCTTTCCTGCTCTGTATCCTCAGTAAGCTCAGCATTTCATTGTCCAATATATAGATATTTGGGTTGCGTTTTCAGATGAATCGACAAATGCACTGGGACATTTTAAAGCGTTGACACATTTCTCCTAGAGTGGATACCTTTAAAATGATTGTAGAAACTTGTAAAATGATGTTAAGAAAGTAGTAATTAAATTTAGCAGTGTTCTGTGAGGTCGGATGCAGTGAATCTATTTTGTGCAAGACATTGGCACCGTATATTTTGCTGTAATAAATACGATTATGCGGTGATAACGGCATTTTTCTGAATAAGTTGTACGAGTGCTCATATTGGGAAGGAAAACGAAGTTTTCCCAAAACATTTACCTTTCAACGCTATCCCTTTTCAGTACGATACAGTGATCCCTGTGATTCTGTCATTTATTTATCACAATAAAGTTTCAATAGAAATACCTTTCTGACCATAATTTGACGACGATTTATTCCTAAATTTTGTAAGGCGTTCTTTGAACGGTAGTAGCACAGTGGCGTTGGTAATCTATCTTAGCAACCATAAACACAGGCATATATTGATCTAAATTCGTAGCGGATTATTTCTGACAATAGCGGATTCATTTGTAACAATAAGATATGCATTTTAATATGTTTTCATCGTCTATCAGTAGACATTGATCATAATACAAGTATTCGTCATGCCCTTCCTTATGGTACACAGTTTACGATCCATGACTAAATTATAATTTTAACAAAAGAATTGATAAAATTTCCTTTTGAATTACAAACCATGATTAGAAAACTCATTTCTGACTTCCCAAAATTTTAGAACCCTTTCGCATTGAGTAAATTTATATTTAAATCCACATTTCCTATACCTTAAAAATTGATGCGCAAAAATAAAATGTACACGGGAGCCAAACTTGCAAAATTAGCGGTAGCCCTCCTGTCAGCGTTAAATCTTCATCGGAATATCTTCATAATAGCTAATCATGTGCCATTTAAAACGGAGCTTGGGTCGGAATAAATCCTTACTCGCCTCTCCATAAAATAACACAAAGAGCCATGAATAAAACATGGCGTAGCAGCGTAAGAAGTGCGCGTCGAATGGGAAGGGCGCCATCAAAGCCACGCGTCCCCTCAGACGCTGCATTAAGGCCCATTTCACGGCCATCGGATGCTGGCTCCGAGATTAATGGCCGCCATGAGAGGTGCAATCGAACCACGTGCTGTTGGACATCGTGTAATGACGACCGCAATGCCCCGAGAATGTCCCCTCCTACACTAGAGTGTCCGAAATAGTGACGTTGTGGAACCAAGGGCAGCCCAAAAGGTTGTATCCAGGGAATACTTGATAATGGAGATAGGATACGAAACATGCCTTCTTTGTTTCTTTATATGTGTTTGTTTACAAATAAACTATTTGAAGTCCGGGCCGGTCAAGAAAGGTGGTCACCTAGCAACCGGGCCCTGAGTTTTTAGGGAGCCCCAAATTACGAGCGTGGATTTTATATTTCCAAGATGGGAAGCAATATGTAAGTGAAGTGTTAAATAAGATAATTTTTAAGATAATACTTTTAATAAATTTTGTCACGGTTAATATCTTACTATATTTATTATTATTTTTCTTTACTTATTGTTATTTTCTTATTTATAACTATTTTCCTTATTTATTTTAATATTTATTGCTTTATTATCATTTTATTTATTATCCTTTTTTATTTATTATCATTTCTCTTTATCTACAATATTTTTATTTATTTATAAATAACTTTTCACATAGGTAAAGCAAAGGCTTCTGTATAGCTAAGTGAGTAGAGCATTCGCCTTTTGTGAAACCTATCTCGGATTTGAGTCTCGTTGTAGGCCCAAATGTGCAAAATGAATTCAGCCATCGAGGAACTATTTAAAATCTACTAAAAAGAAGGGTGCCAATTTGGTATTTGCATCAGGGTTTCCTTAGGTCGGCCAGTCGGCAGGCCTGGCTGAAGTGCCCGTTGAGGGGAAGAAAGTTTTTGAGTACCATACTAATTGCGACTCACTAAGCTCCCAAGACAAAATTAAATAGCCAATCATGCAAATGAGACGTGGAATGACGTATTTATTTGCTCGAGATAATATATTTGTTCGCGATGGTAACAGATTATAAAAGTAGAATCATGGTGCACACACCCCCTACCACCGAAAAGAGATTCGCATGATACATAAGTGGAACTACTCAACGAAAGGCAAATTCATTATCTCCATTATTTTGAGATTCTGTTGGAAAAACCTGGCCAATTAAGAGATATTTCTATATGATGTTTTGTGTTCCTTACGATTTCTCATTGTAATTGCAAATGCTAAAAAATCTTAGAAAATCTCTTCTTAGAAAATCGTCACCTCCTTGCAGTTAATCTTTAATTTAGACAATTACTCCTAAATAGGCATAAACTGCCAATGTATTCTTCCAGTATGATCGAAATTTCACGATACTAGTGCAATTGCTGCCCAAAAAATACCATAATGCCATGTACTTGTAAACATGATGGCGTATTAACCTGTTATAAAGAAGGGCTCCAGTGATAAACGTCCCACAAAAGATTTTAAATTTTAAACAAAATTCTAGGAATAAATTTCAAATTCTTTAACATTACTCAGCAGATGGAATAGGCGTAAACTATAGAATGCTTGAACAATAAAAGCAAACATTCGATGAAACGATTCCGTCCTGAATGTAATTTGTTTACCGAAGAGCTTTATCTATTATTATTTTTCTTCGCACAAAACGCATAGCTATATATTTTAATATGTATGGGGCGCGTTATAGAAATTTATCACAGAACAAAATTGAAACTACTACTTTTTCCGCAAGATTTTTATGTTCCTCCCTATAAACAGAAAGGCTACCGGTTCTGGAAAATGATCGCAATCTTCAAGATACAAAAAATTACCAACAAGCTCTACCCAATTCATACTATCTTTTGAGGCTTCCTTTTATAGCATTTTACACCTGAAGATGGCAATCATCATCCGAAACCGGTCGTATTTCTGCTAGTAAGGAAGAAAAATTATTGGGAAAAAGAACGAGCTATAGTTCCTTTTTGATTCTTTAATATTTTGCCCAAAAATGAGGTTCAACCCTCTATATACGTCATTTCCGTTTGTTTTGGTCATGCTGTGCTCCAATTAAATACTCTCCCACATGGTGTCGGGAGGCAGCACCAGATGGCGCTAGCGCTCACGAAATTTCGAAAAAGTGAGACGAATTGATTGGCTATGGCGCACGCCATCGAATGATTGGGATTCTAATTCCCCCATTCGCGGATATGTTTACCGAAGCGGCTCTATGCATTATGAATGTGGCGGAGAGCATAAATATTAATGCCTCCTTCGAAAATGGCGGGGCTTCCTGATGGAGAAGATCGCCCTTACAAACAAAAAAATATTGAATCGATGATATTTCAATCCTTTTCGGGAGAGGTTTCTATAGAAGGGGACCAAAAGAGATATCTCTTTACGACTCATATGTTTGATACACCAGTAATATCGATTAACACAATCAGATAAAAATTCGTCTTTGAATAAGTCTATAGATGTACCATATAATTGCTCTTCACTATAGCGCGCGACTGCTTTTCTAGTCGAAATTCTGTATTGTATAGGAATGATATCCTATGTATTTTCTACATGTTGCACTCATTTCTAGACTCATTCCAAGTCGTTTCTATGCAGCGTTTTTCAATAAGATGATTAAAATTACTACTTTAGCTTACATTAGAAAAATTCAATTACAGCTGTCAGTTACCAATCTGACAAAAGAAATTGAAACGCAGTATAGGTCCGTATTCAATAGTCTGTTTACGTACTGAAAAAAACGATTTATATCTGTATGCGTTGTGACTGGTTGTCCTATAAATGAATACTGAGATAATCAGTTATAATTGGTAAAAACATCAATCTTATCGAGTGATACTTTGTAGAATGGCTTGTTTTCAATATAAAAATAAATGGAGACACTTATACAGTTCCACGAAACATATCTTGGTATGCGACCTAGGTTTAAAAAATTTCGTACCAGTTTCCATTTATTTCTGCATAAAGAAACTATCAACTGAAGAATGGTTATAAAATATCTCTACGTAGACGAAGCAGTAACAGTTATAATTTGGGCACCCGGATAGCGAAGTGGGCAGCGCTTTCAATCTTGTGGTCCTGGGTTCGATTTCCGATGGGGGCTACGAGAGTGAAATGACTTTTGCTGTTGAAGAACTATAAAAAACGAGGAATATGATAATTATGCCGGGTGTAACGAATGTGAATTGTATGCAATCCTCTCTACAGCGAACTATTCTTTATTTCCATCGTCAATTATTAGCCCTTTTACAACTAAATTCGTTTAAAAATACAAAATGACCTCAGCTGTCTAAGCACTTTAAAAATACTACTACAACTAACTACTGGTTACAGTGTTACCCAAGGGTAATCTCGGCCAATTAGCTATTATAACCGTATAATAATAGTAAAATTTATTAATAATATCATAAAATACGAGAAATATACGACTGAAAATAGCTTCACAAATCCTTTCTTCCTATATCTATGCGTGACAGTTATAATCGATAGATAATAGATAAGTCATTGCAACACTTGGTGGTGTCAATGGAGAAGTAAGTATCCAACTTAATGATGGTCTGAATCGTTCTCTTTGGCGTATCAAATCACGGATCCGAGAGTCCACGAAAGAGGAATGTTTTTGCACTCACACTCAAAAGGGAAACTAGGCCACGGCCGAACAAAACGGAAGCACACGGCTAATAACATTCCTTTGTTGTCAGATATCGATTCCGCACGGGGAAATACAACGGAGCCACCGAATTTAAAGCACAAGGAGACATTTTAATTTCAAAGCAACTGAGGAATAAGGATTTAACAGGATAACGCATGCTACATACGTAATTACATGGGCCACTTAATGACCTCCACTCAACAAAGACACTTTATATTTAATTTCTATTGTTTTCTGATAACAAGTGAATGATAGAAATTTTACTAGTTATTGACTTCATTTATGTAATTTTTCATAGAATTGCTTTTGCGATTTCAATGTCATACACGGTTTTAGAATACAACTTCTAGCTAGTACTATCAGTAGATTAGCGCAGGTTTTTCTCCCCCTTTCTCTGAGGGTGTTTACCTACTGTGGATCTTTTTCTAATATAATAGTCTAGTTTTTTTAGGTTTACAGCCTCTCCTTCTAAAGTTACCTGCCCCTCTTTTGTTTACATATACATTATTTGTTTTTATCAATATCATTGACGGCAAGTTAGATGGAAGAAAAGACATTTTAGTCTCAATTCTGCTAAATATAGTTCTGAGATTTAAATCTTTCATAAAATTGTATTTATACATCTAATTGTTGCGCGCGTGGTATTATTGAGACTTTTCTTTGTTAGAGACTTGCCGCAATGACACGCGACAATAGCAAGGTTCTCCTTGAGTTTGAAGTTATTCTAAACGCATTGATTCAAGTCAATGTTAATAACGTACGAGGTTTTGAAGCAGTAAAATCCTTACTTCGAGGCTTAAGACATAAATTAACTCTAACAATCAGCGAATTTTTCATCTGTCGAATATCAAAATTTCGAAACGGCATCTTTTAGTTACTACTATAATTGTTCTTAGAAATACTTAGATTATAAGATGACGTTGCTTACAAAAGCTTGAAAAAATAACTTGAAAAATCTCTCCGATTGTTTCGATACAAAAATATTTACCTAGTTACCACAGTTTCCTTGTCCAGTAAATCAAAACAATAAAATTCATGAGATTAAAGCAACATTCATACATGATATATTCAGTAATTTTCACGTTTGTGATACTTTGCGTAAAATCAATCGTTTCCTTCAATTTTCTGGCCAAGTTATTTTCACTTCATTAGGACTAGGGGATTTGTCTTGTATACTTTGTCCTTTGTAGAAATTGTGCAATCTGTTGTGAGTGACAGAAGAAAGGGACTCAGAGGTGAAAGTGATGACCACAATTAATGACTCCAATCAATCTTTATCGCTCATTAATCACGTCTCCACGCGTGTTACACTCGCCACCATTTGTTCTCTTCGATCGAAATTCCACCTTAGGGTCTCCCGTAACAGTCACTGACAGCCTTCTTTTTATCGTTCGCGTGACACTTGGGGGCATTTCTTACACCTTTCGGAACAAAGTTCAATATACGTGGATGGCCTCTCACTCTCAGTCGCCCTGGGATATGAGGTTCGTACTTTTCTAGATCATTGACATTTAAAAGTGTCGTAAGATTTTTG
Organism: Pachydiplax longipennis; assembly: GCA_036926295.1. Lineage (NCBI taxonomy): Eukaryota > Metazoa > Arthropoda > Insecta > Odonata > Libellulidae > Pachydiplax > Pachydiplax longipennis. The sequence continues at coordinate 4,440,460 of JAVFKF010000003.1, forward strand.
CGACTGATAATATTTTAGTGGTAATTAGTGCCAAATTTGATCACATTTGAAATTTTATTTGTCTTCTAGAGAAATGATTCTTCTATCGCTTACTCGCTTCACGTATGTTCCTATTACGTTTCATTTTATATTTAACAAGCAAGGATGAACATAACCGTACACGACAAAAGCCCACGGACATAAATACTCACACAAAAAACCGCATAATATTTTAAGTCTACGGTGACAAAAGCCCACAATGATAAAACTGTACATTGACAAATGCTCACACTTATTCTGATCTAGTAAGCCTCATTCCCTCTCCTATGCTTTCGGCAGCAAATGATAATGAAGATCCAATCAACCTTGGAGCTGATGACCTAGCATACAAATTATTTTCATCTCAAGTGGAATATTATTTGATGCATTTCTCAAATACTTGCTTTATTGCAACCAAATTTAGCCTATAGCCGTTCTTACGCGGAATAAACGGTTCTGCACTTCCATTTTCTTAAGGTGTGATACAGTGCTACAACTCCGTTGCTTGAATATTGACGCCTCATGATTCCCGCGCCCTCAGGCGGTTTCCTCATATTCTCCCCTTACATTCGGTTCCCGGTTCTTTTGTCAACTTTGCATCAAAGTGGAAACATTGTATTCAAAGCTTTCTTTAGTTAAGATCACTTTCTGCTGAACGAATATTTACCTCTTATAGTGTCCATATGCTGATAGTAAACAACGCACGCGAACTTCAATAGAAAAGGAATCAGAGTTTCAAATAAATAATCACCATGGTAGAGAGTTAAATTTGGTCCTTTATTCCGCGAATCATTAGGGGTGCAGGCTTTGGAGCTAGATAGGGATTTTGGTTTAATCACCCACTGCCACACGCCATTGGCGGCTTACCGTGTAAATCTGTAAAATATTGAGCTCGAGGGCTGGTTGGAACCCCATTAGCTAACAAGAGCTCTGGGGAATGCGGCTCTCTAGAAAAGATGAGGATGAGGTTTGCCCTTGCTTTCCTCACCTAACGACAATAGTATAGTACGAAACAGGTACTGCAAACTGCATGTGAAGTACAACGATTCTACGAGTAACAGTATTTGTAGCATTCGATAGAGAGAGCTTAAATACACATTTTAGAGATTTCAGTATTTGTTTGGCCAAATAGATTCATATGTAGTTCGGTTTTAATTAATAACATTATTCAGCATCACGCATACCTCTGTAACTTTCATATCACTATGGCTATGAGAAAGCCAGAGACCAACGCATATGTATTTTCTCTATCCTATACCAAAATATAAAAGAAAAACATTCGATTCATCAGGATACAGTAGCAACACCTGCAGGGTCAACATGTAAACGTATTGATTCCCGCACCCCGTTGCAGGTCTCACTTGATTACTCCCATTCCAGTTAAGCGCGTACTTTACTTCAATATAGAAATGGAGACAATCCTTAGGTGCCGTCGACCCCGATCTAAAGCAGGAGATAAACATGCAAATAATGCGACATGGCTCTCCTCCGCTATGGCGGGATTCTCTTTAAGAGGGGAGGTGACCGCTACTTTAGCGCAGGTGGAGGCGTCGCGGAATCAATATGGCGTCTTCGTGGGGCAGCCATTACTCGTTTTGATGATTGATTGGCGCGCGAGTGGCGCTCTCGTAATAAACTCCCATTTCAACTCCACAAACGCCACCAAACGACGTCGAAATCTCTCCGCCGCCTCCCGTTTATTATTTTTAACGGCTCCGGCTCGAATATTTCGCACTCTCCCGCGTTTTTTTAAGTTAATTCCGCCATCTCTTCAACGCTGCACTCGATAACTTTTCCCCCGCGCGGAATTAAAACGTCGTCGCGGAAGTTTTCTTTTTGATTCGACGTTCAATTTTTTTCGCCCCGCGTGACGCAAGTGCGTCACGTTCTTCTGGAAAAGTCCCGCGAAGTAAAGTGATATACGTTTCGAAACATCTGCGCTTTTCCATCCGTTCGTGCATTCGAACCCTCTCATTCGGAAATCATTCGCACTCAACCTCTCGCTAAAGAGCTTGTATCGGAGATAAAATAAATTGCGATTTTAGCACTCATTTCCCTCGCTCTATCTCCAAATGACTTATTCCCACCACCGAGGGTAATATTTGCTCCCTTTTGCAGTCCTTCATAGTTTTCAAATAAGGGTTTTCGCGACAAAGAAATTTATTGAGCCAATTGAGAAAGTCTCGTCTTACAATTAACCAATTAAAATATGATTCTTATTAACCAGGGTATCCTACTGTAATATTTTTCGTTCTATTTCAAGTATAACACAAATATCGGTTGTTTTTATTTGTTCCGGTTTTATTAGATCTAACTTTTCATTTACAGTACATTACACTAAGTTTTAAAATAATATTTAGCTATAGTTGATTGTAAGTCATAGTTACACATGCCATGTAAACCTTCCTCCAACTAAACTTACGAGGGCTGTTCAAAAAGTTCCCGAACTTTATTTATTACAGCACAAATATTTCACTTACAAATTATTGCTCCCAGTCTCCTTAAAAGCTTTCCCCACCCCAACGTATACACTTATCCAAATGGTATTTCCACTATTTAAAACAGTCTTGGGACGCTTCTTTCGGACTGTTCATAAGCTCCTCCGTCGAATTTTTCTTTATTTCTCGAATGGTGGCAAATCTTTTTCCTTTGAGCGGGGTTTTTAGCTTAGGAAATAGGAAAATGTCACATGGAGCCAGGCTTGGTGAATAGGGTGATTGAAGAAGCACAGTGGTCTTGTTTTTGGCTAAAAAGTCACGAGTTGCTCGTGTTGCTCCTGGTCTGCTGTCATCAGGCGAGGCATGAATTTGTCCTCGACTCGATGCATCCTCAATTTTTTTTAGTTAGGATTTCGTAGCAGAACCAATCGGAATGCCACGCTCTTCTGCAAGCTCCCTGACAGTCAAACGTCAATTTGCACGAACGATATCGTTCACTTTTTCGATGTGGGGGTCATCTGTGGACGTTGATGGTATTCCAGAACACTCGTCGTCTTTGAACCGTATAAACCACTCATAACACGCGGTACGTTTCATAGCATGCTCACCAATAGTCTTGGTAATCAACTCAAAAGTTTCCGTGAAAGATTTGCCCACTTTCACGCAGAATTTTACAGAAGAACGCTGCTCCATCAAAGAGCTCATTTCTGCGGACCCGATTTTTCACCGCACTCTACGATCATCTGTTCACATAAACATCCGTAACTAATGAACAAATCAAGATATCGACAAAGTGATTGAAGGTGGTTATTTGGAAAGCTTTCGCGGATACAACGCCTACAGGCAGATTAAAAAATAACCAACTGGAGGCACACTATAAAAAAAGTTCGGGAACTTTTTGAACAGACCTCGTATGTGAAATAAGTATTGTAGAAAACCGGAAATCGGAACGAAATAAATAATTGTGACAGTTCGGGCTCATAAATTTCACTTTTTTTGGTCTTTGTTTTCATTCCAGCGAATTTTTTTTTGTTCAATTAGATTCCGGTTCGATTCCCTGCTCTCAACAGGTCACCTCGAGACTGGCCAGTTACCGTTTTGGCCTATTTATCCGAAATTTAACGACACATTTTTCGCATGTATATGCATGTATATGTATATGCAAGGCATTATAGATAAGGTTTGTTCATGTTCAAGGAATGTTCATTATTAACGCGTATTCATTCGACATTCTCATATAATAATAAGTGCAAACAAAATCTAACGTTTTCCCAATTAAGTTAATAGTCAAGTTTAAAAACATCATGTAATCTGCAAGCGTTTTCCCCTCCAATGATATGCAAAATATGTGATATTTCCTTTTTCTCATTTGAAGTGTATTTCTTGGAAAATGGGATCGATAAACTGAAATCATATTGCGGCAACTTTCTTCACATAAACAGCCCGTTTTACACGTACCTAGTAATCCGTCTGCGGGTTTATTCTAAGCCAGATAGGGAAAACTGTACTATAAAAACTATACAAGCATCGTGTTCAATAAAATATCGAAAGCATAGGAAAACAAACAGTCCTTTAAACACTATGAAGCAAGAATGTAGTAAAGAAAAACAAAAATATTTTTGCGGAGTAAAATTTCTTGTTGAATTAAAACCACGGGCGATATGAAAATAAGTGCTTCCGGATAGCCAAGTGGGCGGGGTGTTTGAATTCTTTGTGAATGGTCCCATGTTAGATTCCAGGTGGGATCTCATATGTGTTATATGGACTTAGCTGTCGAAGCATTTATTAAATTCATAATACATTGCATAAATTACTGATATTATGAATAATAATTCGTGTTTTCCTAACGTTGGATTATGAGATATTTACTACCGTCTGAGATCCCGAACCTGCTACGAAAAGGATGCAAGCCTTTATAACAGATACCATCGCTCTTACTTACTCCAATCCAAAAAGAGATACTTGGATATTATATCAGTACTAAGAAAACGTTAAAATGTGAAAGCAAAAAACTCCGGAGGCTACGCTCTTCTCTCCAGGATCTAATTCAGTACTTTCAAAAGAATCGTATTAAATTTAATCAACATCAATGCATTACACCCATTTATATAATAATGACTTTCAATGAATCTTAATAGACAAATATGGAAAACCGATAAAGACATTACATCACAAGAATTCTCAAGAATAGGTATATAGGAAAGCAAGAACAATGGACTTTAACATAGAGATTTAATTAAAACTATTTTGCGCCTATCATGGAAATACAATCACAAGATCTTACAATAACTTCAATGAAGAATCGGTATAAAAATCGGAGATACGATAATCGAAGTACTGATTATTCGAGAAGTAATGATGAAGAACTTTAAAACATAGAAACCTTAATTATTACTTTCTTAGAGGTGTACTTTTACGGAATGGATGCTAACTATCGATCATGAATTTTAATCGGAATTTGAAAATTTTGAAGAATTAGCTTGATGATCGAGTCATTAAATGCTTCTGGGAAAAGTCCATAACGGGTAGGATTCAAGAGGATTATAAGATCATAAGGGTTACATCGTCACAAAAAATTACATTGAAAATCGTTCTGTGGTATAAGGAACAATACCGAAGTAGTGGCATAGTAGTATTGTTAAAAATATCTTAATTCATTCAATGTCATTTCGTACATGTAGGCCCCCACCGGGAATCGAACTTGGGACCTTTATCCGGGCCCACTGTTCGAGACCACTAAAGGCGTACGCGCTACTCAATTGGCTAATTGGGAACTACCAAAGTAATGTAAAAAAAACAGGTCCAATGGAGAAAAGGAAAAACACCCATAGAGGAACAAATGAGGGAGCGAAAGAAAATAACACGTGACAAGTCGTTGGAATTACCAAAAAGGGCGAAACGGAAGCAATAATGGAACCGAATTTGATGAAACATTCGATGCGGAATACTCGATGGCAAAGATTTGCCGATACGCAACGATTTACGGCTTTCGGAAACAACTCATTTGCGCATCGATCTGCATTTTTAGGGGATTTCCAATCAAGATTTCGTTAAATAACCTCCGATGACACGCATTCGAAGCGGACGGCGTTTTCTCCGAAATTGGCTCTTCTCTCCCTCTATTTTCCTGCTTTCCTCTGCCATTGTCCGCACGGCGATGCATGGAAATGCTCTCCATTATTCCATCAAAACAGCTTTTGAATTTCCATTTGCCAGCATGCATCAAAACATCGCCATCTCTCCGACTTACGAAATATCCGTCCGCGGCAGCACGATCCAACGATCGCAGCGATCCGGCGGCCGTTTTCCGAAACCGTAGGAAAGCAGCGGTCGTTTAAATGATGCAGAGAGAAGCTAAAAACACGTGTGAGACGAAACCGTTAAAATTCGGGAATGGAAGCATTATACCGATTTAACGACATTTTAAGATTGGTTTGCCGTACTTATTTATCTCAGCTATCATAATGTGGGAATAATCCAAAGTATCAATCCTATTTCCGCAACCATATCTTGATAAATAGAATATTAATTTTTCCTCTTAACACAGGATAAGTTTCTCATTATTATTTCTGTTTGGATTATGTTTGTGGATGTATGAAAGTTACCGAGGTATGAGTAATGCTGATCGATGGCATTTTATTCTTTAACTTTTTGATCACTCCATAACGAATGATATCATAAATTTTGTGCTGCGGTTTCGCTCTCAGTAAACCGTCTGAGTGAAGATAGCAAATTACCTCACTCCTCATCTTGCTAAAGATGAGTGCATACGTGAAGTTATAAATAGTGTTTAGGCTCATATATCGAGTGTAGCATCAAAGAGCATTTTCATAAATTTTATCCCATTCTAATAAATTAATCTTCGAGGAAACGGTGGCTAAAATCGTAAGGAGTACCCAATATTCATACTTACAACGCAAAGAGATTTATTTAATGGTAAGCAATTCATAAAACATCGAAGCTTTTGGTCCAAAGAAAAGTTCCTTTGCTTAATAAAAATATAACACGAATCCATTGGCATTAGACCAATGTGTAGTAAACCCACAGAGATAGCCTTTGCATCAAATTAGAAGAGCAGTAGCAGTTAATTCTAAAATTGGTTCGACATCATAGGTTAATTCGCACATCTGCCCCCCTCCTGGAATCAAACCCAGGACAACGTTTTCCATAAGCGAACGCTTTCCCCCAGCTTTCAGGGAGTTATAAATTACAAATTTTTTTATAATGCTGAAATCGCCCATAATACAGTAGACTAAGGAAAATAATAATAAAAAATCAAGAATACAACCGAAATGCATAAATGGAAAAAATCCAATCTATCTTTTAACACGGATAACTATTTTGAAGTGATCGAAAATTCAAAATTTCATATTATTATTTCAATACTTCTTAAATGACATGTCAGAGCAATTGTAACATCGCATCCTGGATATTTACTTTTAACACTATTTCGATAACCCTTAGGTAACATTTTAGTCTTTATTATTTAGTCATGATTACCGAATGTTAAACAACAAGATACTCTTGAAAATCATCGAGAACTCACGGGATGCCCTATTCTTGATCAATGAACCTTTCTAAATACATATCGGAAATTAGATTTTAAAAAAACCCTTTTAAAAACGTTTTGAACTGTTTAAGTCCAACGTGATCGCTTCATTCGTCTTGAAATCGATTTTCCCAAAGAAAAAGAACGAATAACGGAGAAAAATCCAGGAAAAAATGCCAAGCAATCCTAGCGATAAAAAACGGCCGAGTGGAAATGATGAGATGCAAAAGAGGAAAAATAAGTGGATTTGGAAGAAAAGCGGCACTTGTTGAGATGGCATCGAAGCGTGAGACGGCCGTTGCTAAGGAAATCGGGTCGTAAGGATTTGAATGGACCATGTGCCGAAAGCCACTGGTGCTGCCATCCGGTGGGGAACACCAACACCTCCAAAAGAGAGCGAGAATGGCGGCCAATTCGAACCCCTGCGTAAGTCGAGCCACGGAAAGTTGCGCGTCTTTGAATTGCATCAAACTTTCTTTTATTTTCTTTATGATAAAATATTGTTGGAAGGATAAAGTTGGCTTAAAAGCGTGGTTAGTAAGTGGCATTATAACGATACATATTACAATTAATCCTTGAATTAGAGGTGTGCCTGAGGTCGTAATGATATCAATTAATATTCTTAACAACAAACTTAATGATCATTTATTTTTAAATCATGAAGAATGATATATTTGTTTCTCTGAATATATATTCATTTTCAGTTCATAACTTCTTTTTTTTATATTTTACTCATATTTGTCGTATATTTGGCCGAAAAATTATAATTTCCGTTTTATATTCTCCGCGTCCTCAAAATTTTTGCCCGCTTTTTACCTCAATATTTTCCGTATCGAGAATATTTGCTTCAATCATGGCATCTTACTATCAAAGCACAACTAAGCCCTTCTGTATTTCATAACATGTATTATATTAAAATAAAATAATATTATATTTAAACCGAGTAACTTAGGCATCTTCTCGCAAATTTAAGGGTTATTTCAATGGCATATATACGATTCTCGAAGCTCCATTGATATCTCGCTAACGTATACGAATTTTAAAGACTCAACTAAAAAAATAATTTTCTCATAAAGTCAATAACTTTTACTCTTTACTCTAATCAGAGTTCAGAATGATTGAATTTTCAATCTGGGTTATTTAATAATCTTCATAGCATTTAAAAAACACATCTTTCTCTAGTATTTATCGAATCTGATGTTTGACTCGACAGTAAAGAGAAGAAAAATTAAAATAACGACAAATAACTTTGACTGAAAACGCCGAGAAAACAATAGCTTCACACATTCCGCAAAGACGATTAGAGTCACACTTTATGTACAGAATCAACTAACAAAAATGAGTCGAGTCATTGATTAACTTAACCCTTAAGGTTTTTCACAATTTCCTCCCTTATGGTTAGGATTATGACCGAAATAATAAAATCTTTACACTATGTACACTCTTCAATTCTCTCAGAAGTATAAATTCGAGTAAGAAGTCTGTCAAGTCGGTGAAGAACATTGGAAGCAACGTAGAAATCAGTATAAATATGATTACGAACCAGTAGAAAAAAGTACTGTCATCTAAGTAATATAATTAAATTTTGTCGTATAGATTTTTTTATTTTTGGAAATCTGAACTTTCGTGACACTTCTAAAGCGGTGTAAATGAGGCAAGAAAATCAACGGAGAAAGAATAAGGCTGGAACAATTCAATAAGATAAACAAGTAACAATTTCTTTCCACTTTCCGTATAAGAACAATGAATTTGTAAAAGAAACAAAGCAATCACTTATATTCTTCTAGAATTCAAGGTTTAAGGCATAGACCTCCTCTTTGAAAATCAAAGGGATCTTTATTGATATTCACTTTTACTTGTTCCCCTATCTTAGCCTTTAGTCCATTTACAAATATTTTCACTGCTTTGACTACAATGATGGGTGCTGTTAATCAATGAAATTCTCTAATCACTGTCAATAGTCTAATATCAAATAAAAAACTTATTACCCTATATTCCCTTACGGTTTCAAGAAACTCTAATGGAATATATCTAACGCCAAAGTTTTTATTACTTTGTTTAAAAATGTAATGATCTTTGAAATACGTGTTTAATGATAGTGGCCCAAAATCGTCCTGTACTTGCTCCTTTTTTATCCTTGCCTTAGTAGACATTTTGTCTTCCTCGCTCAATGTAATAATTATATTACATTCTTAAAAAATTATCGTAGTACCCTTGATTTCTAATATGCACGCTTATCAGTGATAATTTATATCCTCCTCCTGATCCTTGAATTTTTATTAGTTATTTTATTCTCATATTTCCTCACATTAATACAAAATATACCTTTGATTATTCTTTTCCTAATTTTCCGTAAGTGAATTTGAGAAAACAGAATAGATATACCTATATGACCGACCTGCTGAGTAATTTCCACGATTTCGATTGAGAAATCAATTTTCTTCGCTGTGAGTACCTTCGGTCATTACCTTGATTTTATTATCTTCTACATTTAGTATTCTATATTTAAGTCTGGCAAGATATAAAGACGAGAAAGTTGCTTGTGTGTCCATTAAGTATGTTTACATTCCACAATTAATTGGGATTATAGCGTTGGCAAACTTAAGAAATTGACTTGAGTCTTACCTTAAGTAACTGTCGTCCTGTTCGTAAAATCCATTTTCTCTTTCGTTCCTCGTCTACTGCAAGCATCATCAGTTCGCACCAAAAGCCTGCAATAATTATGTAAGTGAAAAAATTGACAGCAGCAATCCTAAAATAAAATTCATGCCATGATGATGTCTAGGACTATTCCCTTCCATAACCACCATTGTAAGAATCCACGTCTCTAATTCTCTAAATACTTAATACGTTGTATTGGAGTAAACTTCTACAATTACTAAGATTTTTAAGTTCCGGAGCTAATGAAAATTGGAAAGAGGAAAACAGGTGAGAAGAGTGAAATATTTCATTAGCATCATTCCTATTAAGCAAAAAACATCGCAAAATAAAGAGCGTTTCCGATGCAAAATAACAGTGTTATGTAAAATGTTTAAAAGAAACATTTGTCACTATCGCACCAAGGATGTGTTAAAACTTCGCTTTGAAAAATATTATGCGTACGTTTGAAAATATGCTTGAATGTAACACTATTAAGCGTACAGATTTCAGATGCTTTTCAGATCAACTACTGACTAATGGCAAGATGCAGGAACAATTGTATATCATAAAATGTCGTTATAATGCCGAAGGTCCCTTAAAAGAGCCGAAAAAGTCATCCTATTTACGTAATCGAATATGTCTACGAAAAAAATGCTGACGTCAAAGAAACTTCGGATTTAGATTAAAAGGAGATATTACACAACTTCCTATTCGGCTGAAAAAAATTTGACTATATAATAGATTCATGCCTGGGAAATTCTCCAAGCAGCAAGCATTTTAGCAAAACAAATGATAGTATTATGCGGATTAAAAGTGATAGCTTCTGTAAATAAAAGTGGACCAAGTTTTAAAGAAATATTATACCGTTCCTATCGGCATGTATTTTTATTAATACGCGACGATGAATGCCGCCTAGCTACGCCTTATCCATCAAAGGAATGTTGCACCATAGACTTTTCGTTTTACTCTGCCCATAAGCGCTTTATGAAAGAGAAACTGAGAAATTATAATTATTATTTTATCTGTATTAAGATACTGAAATTTCAAAGAGAATTTCCTGTGTAGCGCCCATCAGAGGACCAAAGTGAACAGTTATCTGCCTCCATAATTCACAATGTTTCTCCAATTTCCGTATCATAGTATACATTTTGCTACATCTCTTTATGAATTCCCTTACATTCCTGAAGATATGCATATGCGTCTATTCTCTTCAGCATCTCATTCATTCTATTCAATCACATTTCCCCCTGTCTCTCTCATTTACTCTCATACATTAACATAGGTGGTTACCGTTAGAAAAAAGGTGGAGAGTAAATCGACTTTTAGACATTTTCCAGGTAAGAAACGGAGGAGAGCAGAACAGAATAGAGGAACCGTAGTATATAATACGAAGGGATCACAAGCAGAAGTTAAAGCTGAGGAAACAAAAATCTGATATCGTCAAGTATTCTTTTATAAATAGAGGGGCCAAAGAATAAATGTTTCCTGAAGAGAAACTTCTCTTCAAACCCTTACCGAGAAATGCAAAGTAGTTTAAAAGTAGATGCTGTAGTTTATGTAACTGAGTGGAGTGAATATTGTTTTTTTTTTAATTATTTGAATATCTATAAACGTGACGATGTGAAAACAATGAAGTGAGAATTTGACCTGAAAAGTAACATTGTAAACTGTGACTGTGAAATCTAGTATTTGCGATTTGACGATATATGTGGCGTACGTGTTTGGTGGGGGTACCAAGAAGATGTCTCTAACTTGGAGCTTGCTGAAGAGTGGTGGTGTTCAAATACCGTCAGTGGGTAGTGAAGTTATTTTTGGTATGTCTCTTAGTGTCTGTGAGGGACTAGGGGTTGAATTAAGTTGTTCAGAGACAATGGTTGGGGATGCCCCCGGAAGAAATTCCATTAGCAGCATATATAATGAATAAATAAACATTCTCTCTATTCAAAAGCATTGAGAAATACACTATGAAAGGTCTTGATTCTGGCTAGATTGAGACACAAACCTCCCGTTCCAGAATCGGAGAACCTGCTCCCTTCAGTCACTTCTTTGTGACTGAACTCGGGCGTTTAAATCTTTTTCTTTTTCATTCTCCACGACAAATAACAATGGAGGACATTCTCCTCTATAGTTTACTAATCTAAAAGATGACCTTCCCATCGATTGGATCACGTGTTCCCAATATTTCCATCGCGAATGCCGCTCTTTTCTGCATCGAAATTGAATTTCACTCCCAATCTGACGCCGTCACGTGATATCCTTTCAATGGACTATTTGGCCCTTTGTGCTTCACAAGATGCCTCCTCTTTTTTCCCGCTTCGCTTTTGTCTCCCGATGCATTGTTGCGCCGAGCACCGACGGCAACCCTAAAGGCATCGTTTACGTCCCTTTTATCCACTTTCTTCTCCATGTATTTCACAGTGCAGTGCTTCTCTCAAGAGAAGTCCGTCCAATACAACGAATGGAAACCAAAGGCGGACTCTGAAACAGTCTCCGTGGAAATCGATTATTGCGTCAGATCACCCATTCGGAGTCTTCATTCCGACAAGATGACTCCTGCAAGGTGTTAAAGACCATCGGAAAAAATAGATAGCATGGCTGAGATGCTGCTTAAATGTTGATGAGAACTTTTGGAGAGATTAGGACAGGGATGATTATACTGTGATGGCAAGATTGCCTTATTTTATCTGCATCAACATAAAAACGCTGTAAGCCGCATTCAGTGTGTGGCAGGTGGTGTAAACACAGACCGTTAGAGCTACTTATTTAACTTTTTATCGCGTATTGTTCGCAGATAGAATGAGTCCATTAAAAAGATAATTCTAGCATCTATTTCTCTTATAGGGGTCGCATAATACTGATTGCGTCCTCTCCAATCGTGCTTTCTTAATTTATCAAGCAATTGCAACCTAGCTTCTGTTATCCTTTCCTTCAAGGATTCCCAACCTGCATCTTAGACAAATCTTGCTCTTCTATCGTAGCATTTTTCGAAAAACCTTTCGCTTTGCACTGCGCTTTCTCGTGCTCAGGGGTACCCGTTTCATCCGCTAGATCCCATATAATTGACGGATATTACAAATGGGGACTGACCAGCGTGAAATAAAATCGCTCTTACTTACTTACGACACGATATAAAGGACTTTCAGGCTAATATGGTGTCAAACAATAGGAGATGTCTATGTATCTATTTTATTGTATCAAAGGTAGGATCAAGAGGCTTCCAGTCAGCCATACGGGCAGCGCGTTCAACATTGATGAAAACTTTGGTAAGATTCCCGCTGGAGGCGTTTAAGTACGAAATGACGATAGGAGTTGAAACACTTGAAAAATGATACTACCATGATAAGACTGAGATATTATAATTAATGTAGATGGTCATTATTATCATTATTAATGAAATGAAACAACATTTATTTACGATGTGACTTCAGTTTGTAAGTAAAGAACGCATAGGAAAATAGTTCCGCGTGCCAAAAATGTCTCACGAGCCATTCAGGGCTAATACCATACTTAGCTTTGCCATCCCTGGACTAAAATAAAGAACGATAAATATTAGGATCAGAGCAGAGCGGCTTGGTTAGCAGAGGGAGGTCTTACACCAAAAAGACGTGTTCTAATACTCCTTGCACAGAATTAGTCTTAGCAGACTATCGTGCTTCATATAATTATAATAGTGCTTCATTTGTCGGAAGGAATAAGAAACTATCAATCCGCCCTGACATGACGATTTACGTAATTCATACACTCCAACATAGATATTATTCGGAGGAAAATGAATTTATAGATTGAAAGGAGGAATATTTTTATTGTATTTAAGCGCTGCCGAAAAGACCACTGATGGTAATAAGGCAAGGATTTTGCCTCTGAGGATGATTCCTTTGGGATTAAATGAACAGGGCAGGAACGAAATTAATTGGCAGCTAGATGTTTTATTTTGATGGTTTATGGATTTTTATTATGTTCTACTTACTGTCACTTGAATGACTGAGAAAAAAAATAACATAAATATCTGAATTTTTTACGTAAAGGAACCGCTTTGGCCGTCGGAAAGGGATCTAAAAAGAGATGCGTGGGACGTGCGGTCTTCATGCCACAGAGTATTTCAAATCAGAGTATAAGTACGAAGATAGTATTCTGATTTAATCATCCATTGGGATTTAGAATGATTATGCTCGTCATTGCAGTAGAAAAGGAAATCTCAAAAACTGACGAAGTTCGATGAGAAATCGTTCCTTGAACATAGTCTTTTCTGGTAAAAAATTCAATCGAAGTGGTCTTGACAATTTAGTAGTCCACCATAGCAACAAATAATAAGAATATCGTACTTTTACAGAAAATTTTAATTGAACCACCGGTTTCGGAGATTGTTCGCCATCATTAGGTCATTTCTTCAGGTCTTTCTCTCGCCGACTTCCTGTCCCCACGCATTTTCATATTCTTTACCCCTTCCTTATACATCCTACTCTCTTCTTATCCAATCCCTCTCTCTTCCTCTTTCCTCCTACGCACCGGCACTTTCATTAAGAAGAGATTATCATAAGAGAGAGAAAAGTAAATGGAAGACATTTCCCTTTATCATGTAAAAATCTAGACCCAGTCAAAACGGGATGCATGATAAACTTCAAGTTATTTCATGTTAAAAATTTCATGTGCATTTCCAGCACCCAAAATGTGCTCGCGGATTTTTTCACTCCCTTTCTTTTGCGGGTGTTCTCTCGCAATGTGGGTTTCTTCTTTATGAACCTAGAGTTCCAGAGATATTTTCCCATATATCAGCTTTTCCTATTTCCTTCTCTTTTATACATTTTAAATATTTTCTTATTCTCTCTCTTTTATGCTGATGTAAGAATATAAGGTTAAGAGGAAGAGAGGCACAGTCGGGCTGACGTCGCCTAATAAGGAGTTGGATAAAATTCATTATAATTCCAAAAAATGAAACCGTCGAATTTCCACAGTAACAGGAAATGGATCATTGCTATTTCGTGAGGAAACTTTTGAGGAAAAGGTATGACCCACGTCGCTGCCCTTATTTTCTGCCTTCGAAACCTTAGTCTGTATAATCATGAAATGTGATGGTTATTAAAAGTATTCTGCTGTAGTTTAACACAGGATAAAACAACAGAGTTCTCAGATTTGGGAGAGTATAGGCGTTTGTGATTAAGAAAAGCAAACCAGATCTGAGGGAGAGAGTGACCACAGAATTAAATTAATGATGAGTATAGGGATTAGTTTCAGATAATTGATGACCTTATAAAAAACGAAATTTTTTACCTAAAAGAGGAACAGAAAATCAGGAATTTTAACACCTTTGAGCGACCTCAGGCAGTTCTCTGAGCCACATTATTTAATGGCATGAATGGAGTCTATAACCGATTTATATTATTGACTGATAATATTGCGGTTTCGATCCCCAAAAATTCACCTCATCTAAGTGATATCTAGGTGATTTAAGTGAAGGCCTATAACTTCGTGATATCATTTTCCAGTGATTATAAAGGAAGAAAATTATCCGAACATGAATATTTTGTCCGGAAAGATTTTTAAACGCACAGTATACACGAATTATATTGATTATTATGAAATACTAATTAATAATTCCCAAGGCTGATAACTAATATTCTAGATCAATACATATTTGAAAATCTACGTATTTTACACAGGAGATATATTTTTAACCTGATCCTCCTGGTTGAAAAATGCCATTAAAATAATATCAAAAAAGGGATATTTGAAATCCACAGAAATCATAAATTGATACGACTTTTGATTTAATCTCTTTCAATTTCAATTCATTTCTTATTTAAAATAATTTTCTAGGGATTTTTAAAAAGGAATTATTATTTTTAATATACTGCTTATGACGCTAGTTCGCTTATGACGTGGTTTTTGTTCGGTTCTCTGAAAAACGTCTCAAGCAGGCTTCTCCATCTTCATATCCTTACAGACAAGATATTTCAAGATATTTAGTTTCAGTATTTTCTACTCTTTACAATTCCAACGGGATATTTTATAGTATTTATAATTTTACAAATATGCTCCTTTTTACAGCTAAGACATCTGGCAACGAGTAAAGAGGCAAATTCATTTCTTGTTTGAATGACGTCTTAGAAATGGAATGTAAACTGATCGAGTAAAAAGTACTTGCCATCGTCTGCAAATAAATTGAATATCTGTTTCAACGAAAGATTCGCCGGGACAGATTACATGTTAATTACTTAGAGAGTTAATTACTTAATCGAGAGAATCCGTCAGACTTAAAGGCCCAGATTGGGATGAATGTGTTGTTACAGGTGGTAGTAGGGTAATTAAGATATTGCAGGATTTCTGGCAGATGTCACTACTACCTCAAGGTTGGGTTAGCCGAAGAATTTATCCTTTTTCTGGTGGTGAAACTAAAATTTGCTCATTATCAAGTTATGATTTAAATCATTGTCAAATTGAATTTGAAAAGAATTGTAAATTAAGTTTTAATTGTATCGATTATAGACTGCATTTATACTTTAAAATGCCTGTAAATAAGATCGCTTCGATTTTTCACCATAGAGAATTTATTCTCCCTTTCCAGTCTGATACAATATTGTGATAAATAAACATCCAGAATCAGTTCTTCGGCAGTTGGAACCCTTATATATAACTTTTGTTATATACATTGCCGTCAATAAAATTTTTTAAGCCGATGGAAAATTAAAAAAAATCAACTTTTAAAAAATTAACTTTAAAAAGATCAAATATTCAAAACTCTCTCTTGCCGTTGATACGAGAACTTTGAAAAGTTGGTCTTTCCATTTTCCATTTGTTTAAATAATTTTATTTAATAACATCCAAACATTATATGATTCATGATGTTATATATTATAAAATCCATGAATTTTATCTACGAGAAACATTACGGCCATTCAGGCACTAAAATATCAGAATATCTATATTCATTGCTGAGTAAATAATGACCATAACATTATAATATGAAGGTGAGATCAGGGGGCGAATTTTTTCGTACCTTTTGGATAATTCATAAACAGTCTTAGTGAGGCTCCCAAGTGGATGAGTCTCTCAGATAGCGCATATTGTACCTAATTATAAATCTGCCCCTGGGTATGATGTATAAAATAAATCGATGGTTCAGATAACCAAGAAATATTCTCCAAGATACTCTGCATCTTGCAATGTCTCTGGAGGAATCACAACCGAAGGAGGAGTAAAATGCGAACTAAAAATAGGAGCGAATTAATAACATTTTACGGTTTTGATTCGCGAATTTTAATTTTCCGGTTAAGTTCGGTTTAACTACGACAAAACAACAGTATTGGTTCGGTTACTCTTCGATTACATGACTTTTTTCTACTCTTCGGTGAGAAAAAACACCGCACCGTGAAATCGGCGATTGTAAATCGCGGAAAACACAGTGGAGGTAAGAATGGTCGGCGTCGGGATTCGAAGTGGAATCGGCGCAGGCGCCCAGAGCAAAGCGGGGGGAGGAGGCATTCGATTCGATGGAGAAAGGGGAAGCAGAAGAATGGGGGTCGCTATGGAAACCATGGTCAATGCCTTCCATTCACTGTGACCAACAAAGTATGCAGCAATCCCCCGCTCTTTACAAGAGACTCTTATCTTCAATCCCTTTCATCCAGCGCCGTGCAGTTTTTGGTGTCATTCAGTCCCCCCCCCCCCCCCAATGGAGAGGGGGGCACACAATGTTGTGCATCTCATCCTCTCTCTCGGCGAAGACTCCGTACCGTGCTTAACATATTTCATGTTCGCAGTTATTCGTTTGTTCAAATCGGAATTCACTATCATCGGCCATGAGATTGTGATCGAAGATATGGTCAGATCTTATGCTTTTACAGGCTGGATCGTCTAATGAAATATGCTCAACGTATAATGTACGAACACATTTATCCTATCTAAAATGAGTGCTTTGCCTGAGAAATTGAAATCGATTATCAAAACATTTCTTCGGAGCCTCCATGGGCTTTCCAGAGACTGATGCTGCAAAACCGGGACAAGGAAGAAAAATCCAGGACCCAATCGAATCAAGAGCAATTTCAAGTCATAATACAAATATCTGTAGCAAAGTTATATTTAAGATTACGATCTATAAAAATATGCATCTGTCGATAAATTGATGCTGAGGACTCTTATATATTGACTACGTATATTATTATCGAGAAATTTGAGTGTAAATGTGTCCTGAATATGCTTTCTGGGACAACGGGAAGTGATGAAATCTGGGAAATATGATGGAAAATGTAATAGTCTAGAAAAAAAGGGTCTCCATATAATTGCCTACAGGTTATATATAAACTTACAGGGAGAAATTATGAAAATACGAGACTGATTAAAAAATTAGAATCAAAATTCCTCATTAGGTAACATAAATTCAGGTATTTCTCAAACGCAGCATTTAAGAGTCAAAGATCATCTAAAAATTCAATTAATTTCGTATAATTTAATTGTTTGTATATTTAAATGTCACGCTGAATGCCAGTAAAACATTACAAAAATTCCTCTAGCTAAAATTATCCTTGAAACATTTATCGCCTTAATCGGAATAACCTTCTAAATTCCGATTCGAAAATTTTACTTCCTCCTTAGGAAACGGAAGTCTTACATGTTCCTTTAACCCACTTAGTCGTTGTTGTATCACATACTCTAACAACGTAATGTATTTTGATGTTACTCCAAAGCAAATAATGAAACAGACCTACTTTGCATATCTTTGAATTCCTTTGCATGAAATCTAAAACTACGATGAGAATTAACAGTTAATGTCTCGTTCCAGTAATATCCATGAATTCGTAATAAGTCGAGCAAACCAAAATACGTAAAATCACTTATTTTTCCATCTATGTCTCCACCTTAACTCAAGTTAAGCAACTTTTCCCTTAAGACACCTGCATGTATACCCACCTGCCACACGCCGAAAGGTGGATAGCAGGGTGTTTACGGAGTAGTGTAGTAGGGTGGATACGATATCTTTTCTAATACTTCCTGTACCTTTCCAAATGTATGAACTTCCTTTGCTTAAGAATCTACTCTCAATCAACTTTCCATCAAGTTTTTAATAATTCTCTCATATCCATCATAGTAAATCTGCTCTCACCCAAGCATTCCGATTACTAATGTGAATAAAAAAATCTGTTGAACTTCCAATGCAGTTTACCTTCAGTTCCGCATTAATTCATTGTAATGTTATTGTTTGTTATCGTAGCACTAATAGTCCGATGGAAACGTAATTGACTGCGATGATATATTACAATATCACGAATATACACTATAAAATGATTCAATACTAATTACAAAGATGCAACGTTATGAATGAATACAATCTGGATATCTCTAAGCTACAATAATACACCATTACAATGTCTACGGAAATAAAACATTACAATCTGAATATCTGCAAGAAAAAACGAATACTGCAAGCAAATCCAGATATCTTCAAGCTATGACAATGCACTACTGTAACATGGATAACTCCAAGCTACAATAATGCACCATTACAATGCCTATAGAAATGAAACATTACATCCTGAATATCTGCAAGCGAAAACGATACACTTTTTCAATACAGAGAGCTCCCTTATAATAAGTACAGTTTCACATAAAAGCTAAGTTACTCAATACAAATTCACGTATATAAAAAATTTTCATTACTTCAAAATCCCTTATCCATCTGACAAGATTTTCAGACTCCCTAAAATCCGTCTCATATCCTTCAAAATAATTCATCAAAGGGACCGATTCAAATTCCCACGAGAAAGCGATTTCGAAATGCATAAGGCCAATGTGAGGATTCCCTCCAAAAGGACTCTCCTTAAACGAGAACCGGTAAATGCGGCCGCAATCGCGGGCGTAATTCGATGACGGAGTATTTCCCGAATCGAGAAAAAGGTTTGCGGAATATGGCGATGAAATGTTGGGCTTGCTTCTTAGAGGGGATGTGGAGGGGGAGGAAGGACAAAGGCCGGGGGGGGGGAGTGATTTAAGCGGGAGGGGGGGATCTGAAAGCACATTGTTGATGTGCGAGGCGGCGGCAGATGAATGCGGAGGGAGCGATGAAAAGAAGAAAGCCCAAAATGGAAATCTTTGCGCTCCGTGTTCATCCCGGTTGCCATGGGTAATCACTGCGAGAATGCGGGGTTCGAGGCACGTTTTTATCCGCTCGTTTTTGCCTTGTTGTGACGCCCATCAAACGAGAGCTTTGAAAAGAGTAGCGGTGTGTTCCTTTTCGCTCTCGAATCCTCCACATTCATTTAAATGTCGCGGAAACTCCCGCTTGCGATCATATGCATCCTCCAGTATCCGAGGCAACGCTCTCCGCAGACACTACTTTACTTTGAAATACTGTGCCATTCCGTCGGACGGAAATACGCAAAATTGCACTCACAGCGAAAGAATTTAGAGAGTTTTGGAATATGGGTGTGCAACCAGGGCCGGCACGACTATACAAGCGAACCAAGTATCACTAGGGGAGAGCAAATTTTGGGGGTGGGAATCTTGATTCGACAGACAATATCCTTATTCTGTAGCATCGACGAAAATCAAGAATTTTGTTACTTTTATAACAATATTGCGTCTCTATACGGCCAAGATTGAGACTAAATAGTTTTTTCTTACATGTAACCCTTCTTATTTATTAATTAACTCTCTTATAACATTAGAAAGAAACGGATAGCTCGAAATAGTGCACCGAAGAAAACGATCCTGAGAGTGTAAAAACTTAACTCAGTGCTTAGGAAAAAATAAGCCACTAAAGGGAAAAACCACAAGAAGAAGGGTGAAAAACCTGCGACATCTACAGATAGTTATAGACTAAATTTCACGGAAAAGAAAAGTGAAGCCATTAAAGCATTAATCAATACATGTACACTTTACATAGGTAATGCAAAAATAAATACGTCAATATATAAATAAACAGAAAATGAACATTATGAACTATAAAAAATGTAGGTCACAAGATGTG
This sequence comes from Pachydiplax longipennis, assembly GCA_036926295.1. Taxonomy (NCBI): domain Eukaryota; kingdom Metazoa; phylum Arthropoda; class Insecta; order Odonata; family Libellulidae; genus Pachydiplax; species Pachydiplax longipennis. The sequence continues at coordinate 4,461,065 of JAVFKF010000003.1, forward strand.
TCAGAATGCAAAGTAGCAATAAAAAACTAAAATGAATAAAATAGGAAATTCGCTTGCAGTAACGAACTTTGCTATGGTTCGTTGTTTTCAAATTCAAATTCAAAACTTCAAAGGTATTCGGAAAAGAGATATTATAAAAAATAAACATAGGATCGCCTATCAAGATAACGGCTTGTCAATGTCACTTAGAGAAATAACAATAGATATCATCAGTGATAAAATGTTAGCCAAATACAGTTAAGGAAACGTATGAAAGACTTAAGATACAAGTTTCAAGGATCTCAAGGTGTGAAAAGTTAACGGACAGAAATGAACCAAAAATTCAAGTATCATCTTGAAATTCTCGCAAACATTTTATAATGATCAAATGTCAAAGCGTGGCGATGTAGCAGAACTAGGATTATCCCGTTTTTTAATTCCGTAAATTAAGCGATAAGCCCTTCAAAAAAATATTCTGACCTAAAACATTATTATTTCAATTTTTCAAACAATACTGCTCTACCTCTTATTAGAATGACTGCAATAAAAAATAACGACGAGGGTTCCTCGTAAACTCCTCCTCTGAGCCCTTACTGGGAGTACCGCGGACCTTTCCAAGGAGGACAGTAAAAGCATAGAGTAAGTATACGATATATTACTCGTATATTACTCTGTGGAAAATTGGGGGGCTTCTAAACGTGAGTTTGGCATTGAATTAATGAAAAACGAAAATGGAATCGAATATTCGGCTGAGAAACTATACTTGGTACCTTAACATATTCAAACACTGTCCAGTCCCACATTTTAATTTTGAACGGGTAATTGCAAAAAAATGTTCTCTCCATAATGAACCCCTCTCCAGCAAGTAACCTTTCGAACCGTGCATGTTGGTTACGGAATTAGAGTTGTTTCCTTTGGGAATTTACTTAACGGGTTTACCCAACGAAAATCTATTCCTATTCAGTAACATCCTCTATATACATTTGTTCCTCCACAATAGAAAGAGCTGAAAATGTTATGTAAAATAAACGTTACTTCATAAATAATTTAAATTGATTGATTCACAGTGACATCTGTATAGGAATAGAACCCTCCGCTGTGAACCAATTTATAATCGCAATGGGTTTCTATTGAAGACATGTATTGGAATGAAGCGGTTCATTCAGACAATAGGAGAGTGTGGCAACCGCCTCAGGGCGTACCAATCAACGGGGCGTCAATGATTGAACAAGGGAGTAAATTGAGAGCGACCGCAACAATAAACACGGAAAACTTATCGTTTATCATTGGAGAGAAATTATCATTAAGGCATACATTGTCGAGCATTTAATTGAAAACAGAGAATCGGGAAGGATGATAAGCAGAAGCTATTTTTCGAAGGCGAAGACATGTTGGAACCTGATGAATACCACGTTAAAAGTACAAGCATGCAAAAGTCCATAAAAGGATAGTTATTAATAAAAACAAACAATTCATCTACATATGTACTCTGAAAGCGGTCTTTAGGCAATGGATACATGTACCATGACTCTTCTTCCCTAATCTATTATTTTCGCGCATCGTTCACGGTAAAACGAATTCTTGGAACGACTGATTTCGGAATCTATTTCTCTGATTTTCCTTGCAGTATCAGAACAGCCCAACTAATACAGAGAGCGCACAATATCGACTAAATCTTGTGTCTCTGAATTTATTAAATAAATTAAGCTTTTGTCTTCTTTCTTCTAAAGATTCCTACCCTGCATCCTGAATTACCTGACAATGAGCAACGCTCACCGATTCGTAGAAGCAATTCTTTACAACACGTATTGTCTTTCGTTGTACCTTTCTAATTCTAATCCGCGATTGTAGCCCTTTTCGACATGATACCGTATGCTACATACAAATTCAAGGTGACGAGTAACTAGCGCAGAGTAACACCGCTCGCGGACTTTTTCATCACTCCTATCGACTAATCCCTTGACAAAACCGTTTCTTAAGTACTATTCCACTTATATTACAGATGTGGGTACGCTAGGTTAACTTATCGCGACAGTTATTCCAAGATACTCTGATTCTAATGTTAAAATGTTTTTCCTCTGGAGACTGTACGAATAACCATTGGTAATAAATTTTTTTCGATGAAGTTAACTACTGAACATTTATCTATATTAAGGTTCAATTGCCAGTCATCGCAGCATTTCACCATTTTACCTAAATATTTCAATTTATCCTATATCTCATTAGAAACCACCCTGAAAAGGCAGAAGCCTACACAGGGAATATCTGTACTATAAAACCTGTAACCAAAGACTAAATAAAAAACTATGAAACTTAACTTAACTTAACCTCATTAGAAATGATAATCGCTGATGAAAAATATTTTAAAATTTTTCTGTAAAACTCTATAATTACAAAAATAAAAGAAATTTTTAAATACCATTAATTCTGCTACAATTAATGATTAGATACCGAGGATAATAATTTACTAATGTAAGGATTTCAATAAATAATCTACGATTTATACACGGAGGGATGCGGTAACAACCCAAGTGATTAGCTCAGAAAGTTTGAATATCGGAAGAAAGAAGTGAGGAGTCGTCCAATGCTAACGATGCATTGATTCATTGTTGGATCACCAAATGAGTCAAAAAATGTTGTTAGATAGAGTATTTGCAGTTGCAAAGGAAAAGCCCTCAGTATAAACGTTACCATGACCAAGGATATCGTGTCTGATAAAATGAATTCATGCAATTATCATAGTAAGAAGTGGGAATGTTTAAATACTCGTAGAGGGTAGTTCTATAAATTAAATGAATTAATGTTTTCCAAAAAAGCATTTTGATGTTCAAAGGCCAGTAAATCAGGATTATCTCTGAGCTTGGCGCCTGCCAGAGTGTCTGATCGTAATATTTTTCGTTCCGATTCAAGGAGAAAACCAAATTTCGATTGATTCCAGTTTCTCAACTTCTAAAAACGTCGAACCGGTTAAAACCGTTTTCCGCCATGGACATTATATTATTATTACAGTAATATATAATAATATCTTTCTGACAGCTTTTCATTATATCTTGCATTTTTATGTACACTGTATTACTCTAAATTTTAAGAAAAAACTCCGGAATAATTAGTTGAAAGTCGTAGTTACAGATGTAGTTAACCTTTTTCCAAGTAGACTAAGTTTAAGCGTAAATTGTTAGAAACAAAAAATTGGAACCGAATAAAAAAAATGGCTTGATTCCCTGGCGCCTTATAAACCCACTAATACTAAAAAAAAGGCCCATAACCGATTTTTTGAGTGTCCACTACTTGTTGAAATATTCGAAAGCCTACAACTCGAGTGTTTACTGATTCGATTAAGACTTAAGACTCGCTGTGAATGCAATTATGCGATTAAATATTAATTACATTCATTCATCTGATAAAAATTATAAATTTATATTCTCCCTTAGCAATCTTGCGTTGCTTAGTATCCCCATGATATTTTTTCACCTAAGAGATTAAAAAAGAATTAAAGGAAACTTTGGAGGAAATTATGGCAAAAATCTGTAAAAAAAAGAGGAGACAAGGAGTCGATAATGACTGTAAAGACTAAAAGACCAGTATTAAAGTGGTTATTTCGGTTTTAATAAATCATTTTATCCTTAATTGACGAGTTTAGACCCGGTAACTCTCTCTTCATCTTACTTTATTAGTCAAATTTAAATTACATAGATAAAGATTCTAAAATAGAAGGAAAATCATACAGAACAAAGAGATTTGGTTTTCGAAGAAAACTCTCGACAACTGAAGATTATAAATGGGAGGGATTGATGATAGAAAAATGAATATGCTGGTGTATGAGAAGAATTTTAAGACTCGGCATTTGTATTAGGAGAAGCACTGTTTCCCGATTCCATTTATTGCATAAATTAAAACTGAACAAAACAAAAAATATTCCAAAATATCTTAACCTAACGCGGAGGGAGCCCCGGAATGTTTTTATCGTAATGCTTATAGTTAGTGTTTAAAAATTCTTTATTCGATTTTCCTAAAATTCATTTCTTACTTTTTATTAAAACTATTTGCTGAGAGGATGAGGCTTCCTAGGCGAGATAAGAATGGGATTGCGCTTTCTCTCCTCACTGAGCCAAACTAGAAAGAATGAATTGACGATGAATCTACATAATTAAAACCCAATAACAGTATAACTTTCATTCTTAATGACATACATCCATTATTCAGCATCATTCATAATACACTTTGGCCATACGTCAATTAAATTTTTCAGTTTCGCGAATCTCTTTTTATAACTTTGTGTAGACGGAAACTATAGTACTTCTTTGATTGATTTACAATCAATTAGCTCATTCAAGAACCTTCGATTAAAAGTTTAGGAATCTGAGTTTTTGGTTAGGACAGAGCACAAAAGAAAGCTCAATTCAGTGAAACAAGGAACGAATATCAGTAAATGCTCAAATTGTATTCATACCGAGGTAAGTTCAATATCGCCGCAGCTAGTAACAACATAGAGACTCGAGTAATTGGAATACTCATCCCACCACTAAAATGCACCAAAAGACAAATGGAAAATTCGAATCATGAATACAATTACCAAGGAAGCTACAGATATGTAATTTACGAAGAGTAATTTTGACAGGGCTTACAGTTACACGCTTAGCAGAGCGTGGGATATTATCATTAACCAGAAGCTGTTGTACATACGTATGATGTTTCTCAAGCTCTGAAAAAGATTTAGTCTTCGAAACGTTTCCGACAGTATATTTACCGAGATTAACCTTGTTGAAAAATTATTATTATTTATATTTAGTCTAATAATGACATATTTTGACCTACATCGCTGCTATTGCCCGAGAAATGGACATTTGAGGGATTCAACGAAATAAACAATGAAATTGGAGATAGGAAAGCTGTGATCACAGATGTGTCTGACATGTAGAAGAGTTAAAGGTTGGATTCAAAGGAGTGGTAATGGTCCAAAATAAATGTAGGCCGATCGAAATGCTGATAACGAAGAGAGGAAAATCGGAACCGCGCCTCCAATTATTTTCGCCTCCAGCGCTTTACTTCCCTTCGCTCATCGATCCTCGCAAATAGAAAAGAATGAATTTCGACTCTCTCCTTCATCCATCTGCCTAAATCTCTTTTCTACGCTATTGAAGTGAATGCATGCAACTGATATTTGACGGCAAAGTTTCCTCTATTAGCCTGCCTACGGATTCCGGAAATGCGCCAACTCGAATCTAGTGAAATAACCAGTCGATCACTCTGAGGAAATATAATTATAGCTGAATTTCTCGTTGATTCTACACGGGGAAAATTCCTAGGATTAAATGTAGCAGTACTAATTTTACAGATGAGAATCTATCTAGTTCAGTTGCGGAGTGCGGACATTAAATGAAAATAAAAACTTTTAAACTAATCAAAGTTCTCTAAATGGAGCCGAAATTTATAATGGACAGTAAGGATAAAATATTTATGGAATTCCTGTATATGATGCATGCCTCAAATTTGTACGATGATTCTTTTCACTCCACTTTTGCAAATGAAAAAAGAGCAACTTTACATGTAACTGAAGACCAATAGATACACGAAAAGAAGTCTATTACCTGCAAAGTCTAGTTCGCATGTTTTGCAATTAATAACTTGTCCTCGAGTTTTATGCGTTTTTATAGACACTCAGAATAATAATATAGTATGGCCGCACTGCCTGTTTATTCTCAACTCGCTTAGATATGTGATTGTGGGTGTATTTTCCCTGCCTACCAAGGCAAAATTAAAAAATCAAAAGTTGCTGTAAAACAGCAACACAAAAAACTCAAACGATATAAACTTATGTGCCCGATTCCCCTCCAAAATATACTCGTGCTGTAATTTTTCAATCCCAAAATGCGTAGAAAATTGTGATTATGTATTTACTTTGAATTTACTTTACCGCCTCGATGAATATGAACGGTCGCTCTATGACATTTTCAATACTAGTGATTTATTATAGTAATTACCTTCATAATTTAAAAAGATCATTTTAATATTTTGCAAGCTCTATTGCATTTGCAAAAAATAAAAAGAATCATCGAATTCGAAGGAATTAGTTTAATGTGACAGGATACTAAAATAGAAAAATTTCCCTGAAAAACCTATATCTTAGAAGTTATCATAGTATATCTACATTAATGCGCTGCGAGCCATATTTCAGTGTGTGGCTTCGATTTAATTTAAATAAAGAGAAATGTACTCATATCTACATAGACATCTACGTATGTACCCTACAACCCACCTTAGGGCGCGTGGCAGAGGATGCACACATCACTACTCTACTAATACTTTAACTAAAATACCAAGTCCTCCAATTTTCTACTACAATTAGCAGGGAAAGCGTTTTAATTACCCTAAGATAGCACTTGAATGAAAAAATTCGGAATAGATGAAGAAACTACATACCGATTTAAAATATTATATTAATGAAAATACCTTTTATAAGAGCCAATTAATTCTTCTTTTAGTTTATCCTTCTTAGAGCTTTCACACATTATTAAATAATTATCATTCATTCGTGAGCGCATTATCAGGTTTTGACTAAATATGGTCATAAATATCTCTGGTATACCAGGGATCTCCAATTTTTTCAGAGGATGTAAATGATCTCCATTTTGTGGGTCTTCAAATATATAATCATTAGGTTAAAAATGTAATAACCGATATAAATACTGTGCGTAAGAATACATATAATTTAAATACATCACAAATGCCATAAAATAATGAGGGCTCAAAATGAGGGTGTACTGAGATTCCACGTGGTTTATTGTAATTATCCGAGTTAGGAGATGCATGATTTAGATTATACCTCAGTCGAAGGAAAACATGGGTGATGACAAAAAGCAGGTGAACTTTCTGAGACAGGTGAATCGATGCACGAGGCGAAACGAAACCAGAAATGAAAATTTTGAGTTATCTCTTAAGACTGCCATTCGTTTTATAAAGATATTATATAAGCTACTAAATTATAATATACTGAAAGAATTGATAAGGAATGCATTTAATAATAAACACTTCCGATTGAGAAAACGAAATCTGGAGTCTTAAGCGAATAGGATGCGAGACGTAGTATGCGAAGTAGAAAAAGACTAAAAGGATTTTGAAGATCGAGCAAACGACTCTTAATGATTATATCAATGTTGAGCAACAGCGTTGTAAACATGAAATTGTACATTATCTTGATAAAGGAGCCAATCAGATATGAATGCAGTTCAAAGTATTCTTTGCCAGATTCGTTTTTCCTACATGGTTGTACATGCTTTACCCTTTTCCTATGTTGCCTTTAGCGTATTCCTTTCCTTCACTTTGTTTGGTCGGTATCTCTATGCGGTCATAGCTAGGAGCGATGCTGATTAGTCGCACGAACTCGCCCTTGCCAATAAAGTCTTCCAACAATGGTATGTTAGGGACTTCGGGATGAGGTGAGTGAAATTTTGATTCCAGTAAGTAATGAGCACGCTCTGCGAGAGGCATCAGGAAAGGAGAAAATCGCAAGGACAGATAGTTATTTTTGGTCGTTCTTCCCACGAGTTATTAGAGAAGCTAATAGAGTGGATGGTTTTATTACACCCCCTGTCATACGCCACTGGCAGCTTCCGGGGTACTAATCTAAATCTATGATAATTGTTCTAGCTAGATACCTTGTTCGGTTTATCTTTTTCATGTATGTTTTTATCCATGCGGCTATAAAATTATTATTCATAGATTCATCGTAAAATACCTACGATCATTGATTCCGTTTATACTAGAGAACTACTTCACTCCTCATCTTAACCACTTCGTGTCATTCTCTCTCCCAAGTTTTTTAGTAGCAAATGTTTGAAGGATTGAGGATCCGACCAACCTTCAGCTTGGTTGCTTCACAGAGAGACTCCGTGATCATCCACATTCGGTTGCGAAGGCAAATCTAAGGGGGAGAGAATATGGAAATGAAAAGGTCTGGAGTGAATTTAAGGAAACAGTTTCGGGAAAATCGAATGTAGGAATATTTATTTAATGAAAACGGCACCTTTTCTTGTGCACTGGAATGGAAAACTTGGGAGCGATTGAAAAGAAGAAGCTGATCGATTGGCTGAAGAGGTCTCGTTTTTGAGGGAAGCTGCAGTAGCAAGAATTCATCTCAGTCGTCTGCCAAAACAGCACAGGTCATCCACACGTCGATCATCTACGCTGAATCTCGAAATCAAGGTCGCGGAAAGTGTCCGGAATTAGTGACTTCGAATCACAGTCTCTATGGCGGGAGGTGCGATGACATGAACGGCGCGTGAAGGTCACTGAAGCCCCGTGATTGAGATGAGAAAGATAGAGTGATTTCACTACGCTTTGATCATATGTCAATCAATTTTTTCAGTCACGCGGATCTCTTTTTATGAGCTCACGTAATCGGAAACTATCTCTTTGATTGATTTGCAATGAATTGACTCGTTCCAGAAACTTATATCAAAAGTTAAAGAATCAGAATTTTTCGTTGGGACAGACCACATATGAAAAGTTAATTCAGTAATACAAGGAACAAATATTGCTACATATTCAGCTTTAAGTGGAACTGTTTCAAATAAAAGTAAGAGCCGTTTATAACGATTATTGTAACGAAATTCCGCCTAGAACGAGGTTATTTTTCGATTGGAATTCTCTTTGGTCGCTGATACTGTTTTAGGGAACTTTTTTTCCTTGGCCAAATATTACTGCTTTTAAAACAAAATTCGCCCTATCTCCGTCACATAACCGTCCCTTTTCCCATCGCAAGTATTTCTCTACATATACAATCAATTTTTCCCCCATATCAACTATGTGTGGTACTGCTACTGGTCGGCAAATTCTATCCTTTGGGAGTTTCATGCCAAGAAAAGCTCCTCATTGAGAACTTCTCAATGCCCTTACGCCGGAAAATATAGAAGATATTTTCAATTTTTCTTTAACATTCATAACTCTGAAAAAGATTAGTGTGATGTTTTATGAGCGATGAACTAATTTCAATTAATTCAATTGAAAATTTGCAAGAAATATTACGATAAGAAATAAAAAAAGTTCTGTTGTGGGACGATAGTAAATTGTTATTGATCTGTTGGGTTAATCTCGATGATAAGCGAGGAAAAAATCCAGCGATATCATGATCCTGCGATGCGCTCGAAAAGACGATGCTTTAAATTAGATGAAACTACGAGTATATCCGTTTTTTAACAGAAAAAATTGATCTGTCCCCTAAAATTTTCTTTAAGCTAGTTTTACTATAATCAGTTTACCTGTAGGGTTTGAGCTCTTCTTAAAAATCACTATAGCTATATTAATAGAGATCTTAAATTTGTTTACACGAGTGAGCTTGTCTATGATGCATAGCAAGGTAGGGATTGCTTGCTAGAGGGAAGAATTGTGAGGAATAGCTCCCGGGACTACAACGGTAGCCAGTAACACCAATCTGGAAGCTTAGAAAATCAGCATTTGAGGGAATCATAAGAGATGTGAACAATTAGTAGTATCTTCCATATCAGAAGTTCTTACTATATACAAGGTACATCGATGTGTATGATAAATCAGAATATATTATGATATTTGTGTTGTGAGGTGATTTATATGTATATATTGGAGAACAACTCTTCAACTGAACTATGTATCTGTGTAAGGTGAATGACTTACGATAATGATCAATGGTAATATTTACACCTATCTTATGTTTGATAATCGAATTGGAAAATAAAGTATTCATATGCATTAATGGGTACTTTCTTAATATTTTTAGCCTTAAAGTTTCATTTGGAAGCTAGAAACACCAATTTCACGAACTCTATCTTCTCCTATGAGATCGTGCTCTCGTTCGAAGCAATTGAATTCCGAAGCTAAGCTTACGAAAACCAGGGCATCGAACTGAAAACTGAAACCGAAAACGAGATTTTATTCTTGCTGGAGTTAAAACCGAGACCACAGCGAAACTTAACATTTCCGGACGTGGACCGAAACCGAAAACCGTCGTTTATTTCAAGGATGAGAGATGAGATAATGAACTCAGAACAACCCATTTTGCGAGTGTATCCTACTGCGGTGTAAGTGCAAATTTGAATTGTTAATTTCTACGAGATTGAACCTAATGCATTATATGAATGCGATTAATTATTAAAATGCAAATTACTATTCCTCTTCTTATCGAAATCAGAATTTAAACTCCTGCTACCGCATTCAAACTTATATAAATAAGTATGTTTGTAAATGAATAAATTTTTTGGAAAACCTTAAATTCGAATTCTCTAGGTTCAAGCAAGTCCTTTTTTTTAAGGGAGATCAAAAATAGTTAAGGACTGGCACCTCCGAGGGTGGGACCGCATAACTTACACCAAAAATGATAAAAAATGACGAGATCTTATTAAAAAAAAGTAGTGTCTAATTTCAGCAGAGAATTTTGAGTTACTCTTACAAACAATCAAAAGAAAAAATATGAATTTTTTTTAAACATTCCTAAAAGCATCTCATCATTAAAACCCAGAAAACATTGGGATAGCTTTAGTTCAAATGATATAAAACACTGCGTCGGCTATCAACTAAGCTCGGCGAAGTATAAGTTAACCCTGTTTCCGATATATTAGTAAATAAGTTGCCCCTGGAATTCAGGTAAAAAAATGGTGCCCCAGAAGTTAAACGTATATGAGTTTTTTGTCTCTATTTTTCTATTTTTCTTACATATATGTTTCCATGTTTTTTCCCTACTCGTATCATGCGTCTCCACATTTCAAAAGTTTCCGCTTCTTTTCTCCTTAGTTGGATTTAAGGCTCTCGCATCCGAACAAGGAACACATGTCATCTGAGAATTCTGATTCGAGTTACATTCCCTTCCGTGTAGGAGTTTCTCCTTGACCAAGCCTTTTCCGCGTTATGTAGCGAACCCCAAAAATCAGTGCACCATGGCGAGAATTTCTAAGGAGGCATCACAATCGATTGAGGAAAAAACCGAAAATCGTCAATCGAGGAGGGGAACACATTCCATTGCGTCGAAAAACTGACGGAGAAATGGATAAATGAGGGCAAAACGCACATCTTCCCGGACAAATACGTCATCAGGTAGAGTAAGACATTCCGGTGGACGGAGATGAAAGGGGAATAATGGGAGAAATTTGAAGAGGAAAAAAGAGGGGAAACGAGGATAAGGAGGAAGGAAGAGAAAGGGATAAAATAGAAGAAGAGATTCATCGAGTGGAAAAGGTGTTCGGTCCGCTGGCCGCCATTAAGTGCAGAAAGAGGGGAAAATGAATGAATAAGAAAAGGATCGAAACGGAAAGAAATGACAAAGAGAAGGAAGGAGGAGAAATGAAAGTGGGGCTCGCGATAGAATAAGGAGGAAAGAGTGACGAAATAAAGTGGGGGAAACTAAATAGAAGAAATGGAAACACAAATATATGTCAGTTGCTGAATTCGGACATATTCCGAATGTTTTACTCACTCCTCGGAGTACGAATTTCCTCTTACTCAGCCCGCGGTGGGAGTGCAAAATTTCGGGCAATGGGTAAAATTAGATATCTCAGAGTGGGTATTTCATTCGGATTTTGCGTACATGAAATGATAATTTTTGACATATTATTTTCGAATAACTTTGGCTGAGTTGGGCTGAGTCTGGTAGGGTGGGGGCGGAGAATTGTATTTGAAATTAACTCCTAAGAACTGCCATTGAAATTATTCGTATAGTATTATAAAATCATAGCTAGTTTAAGTTTATTTTAAATACAATCTAAAATCCCATATTCCTCTCCCATGCAGCTGCTCGGATTTGGTATTTCATTTCGCCCATGGACCGAATTTGGGAATTGCGAATAACATGTACGTAAGTGCTAATACAAATACACGGAACCGTTTTGTAGGTTCAAGAACTTGTACATTCCATACTTCTAACCCTATTCTTTCATTTCGTTTATCCCGGTCTTCACATAATTCAATATCTTTTGTCTTGTCTTCCTAAAAGGATTTCTGCCCCTTTGCCACTTACTGTCACATATTTCTGGACAAATACCTTTAAAAATCATAATATATTTGTCGTTTATTCACTATGGCTTATTTGCTAATTTATTTGTCCTTTTAAATACTAATTTTGAATTATGAACAGTAGCGAATAGAAATTATTAATCTTTTCGATGAAAATGATAAAAAACAGAAGATCTGACCTCGAACATCTCAGATACATTTATTTTCGCTTACTAAAGAGACATTACGCTGAAAAATTATCACTTCGATCCGATTCATTCCTCATGTTTTGCAATATATTTTCCTTTAAGATTCGGTCATAACTGAGAGCTTTAAATTGACATCGAAAGGATGCGTTATTGTAACAAAAATGTTATTGGGCCGCCCCCTCTAGGGTAAGCCCTCAGGCGACTTCCTTATTTGTTTACCGTCTGAATCGACCCTTATTTTCCCCTCTCTGCCTTTTCCCCTGCATCAGAGATATATGCATGTAACTAAATTTCCGATGTAATTGAGACTTGGCCGTAATTTGTTACAAACCCCTTACCTAGGAATTTTATTGATGTACACAATTTATTACGATTTATGTGTTCACAAAAAATTTAAATTAAAACGAGAAGCACGGCGTTGTCTTGCTACCCTGTTTCAATATAAAACGATGAAAATTACTCATAAATTCACGTACACAATGACAATAGCTACTTTTGCAAAGGACAATCGGTATCTTACAAGAAATATTTAACTCTCTGCAAATATTTTAAAAGGTACGTGGAAACATAATAATCTCCCATGCATTATGTAACCACGCCTTTGTGAGTAAGCAGGTTACAGATGTTAATATTTAGACTAACGGTATTAAATGAAGGTATTGAGGTCAGCACTACGCTCCTCAAGCCTATTATTAACGGGTGTTTACCCTTTCGACTCATTTTCAGAGGCTGAATCGACCTATGATCTTAAATCCCCGAAAAATGCCGACAAATAAACTGCCCTAATTATGGATCGAACCCAAGCCCTCTGCATGGCAGGCGAGTGACGTAACCGCTACCTCAACTATACCATAAAATAATAGCATAAGAGAATAATATGAAAGAGAAATATAATTCCAAAGCAGATACATATCAATGAAGAGAGGGGGTATGGAAATGTTATAAACGGATTGACTTGTAAGCAGAATTTTAAATAAGGTTACATAAAATATTCCACAGATAAAGAGATACAGTAAAATTAATTGAGACAAATGTTTTATGATTACAAATTATTAAAATGAAATGTTTACCAGGGTCTTAAGGGAGTTGAAAATAATTGTATCGTTACAAACTGGAATGTCTGACCTAAGTATTCGTCACCTATGAAGCTGCTTCAGATAATGATACAAATGAAAATACAAATGAAATACAGTTGAAGTAAAAAGAAATATCCGTATAAAAGACATAGTAAAGAAGGAAGAGGAAAAGGGGAGTATAGAGATCCAAAGAAAAGTTAATATTCGAGAATCTTATCTGTAGGGAGAGTTTGCATGTAATACAACAACAGGAGTAATATAGAAAATTGAGTTATAGCAGTTAGAGAAAGTTTGAAATAGTTTTCTAATAGATTTCTAATTGGTTTGATGGCGTAGTTGTGTGTATAAAGAACGATTTTCTTGAAAAGTTTAGCAAAATTTCCGGAAATTAAAAGGAGTAAAATATTCTCAAGTATTGGTTAAAACGAATTATTAGTGCATCTTAGGTGATTCTTCTGTGCGTTCTAACAATTTTCTGTGCTTCTTCGGACGTATAAAACCTGTGTATTTCCAGCTTCATGCAGAGCTTATGTAATATTAATTCCTAAAATATCTATTCAACATCCAACTAAAAATATTTCATATATTTTCGATATATGCAGAACTTATTCCCTCATGTACAATAAGGACTAGTCTTAAAATCACCTCTCGATCATCTAATTATTTATCTGTAATATTTCTTTGGTTTTCAAGGGCGAAGTCCTGGCATTACATTTTTGGAAGAAAATAGTTAACTTCCAAAAAGTATGATCTAGTTTTGAGTGGGGATAAGATAGATATAAGAACTGTTTTCAAGAAAAATTTCTTTCAATGACAAGAATTAACTTCCGAATCTTCAATAAATATTCACTACAGAAGTAGTAGAAAGCGCCATTACTGGGAAAAATTTAAACTATGGGCCCTTAGTTGTTCATTGAATGGCTATTGTGCTCTCAAATTGTAAAACCATATGAACATGTTGTAACATTGCGTGTCATAGAAGTGCAAGAGTAAGTGTAATTGGTAGGTGGATTAAGCTTGAAAAGAAATGCATAGAAGAAAAGTACTTTGTGAGTTTAAATACTTCAGTTTTCTTAGAGAAAACTACACCGTATCACCGTACCTGAGAAATATATAATTGTCTTTTTTAAATAAGGCAGATTAATATTTCAGTTAAATTTAAAAACAAACAAACGATTTAATTGCCTGGAAGGATGAAAAATATTACGTGGGTTAGTGTATGATATGTTTTGTCAAATTCAGTCTTCTTACATGAAGAAGACAAAATTTGCGATGTCAAGGCCAGCAAAAATTCAGGTAGCAGTGAAAATGCTCCTACGGAAGTTTCCAAATCTGGTAAGGCTTTTACTGCGCATTCATTCAGAATTCTCAAAATTAGTGAATAGAGGAAGAATGAGGAAAGTGGAACGAGGAAGTTAAGTGAATGAAAAAGATCAAAAAAACGTAATATACCACCTTGTAAAGATATTTTCCTGAAAAAAAACATGAGAAGACCTGAAAGGTCAAAATTTTCCAGTTAAGTGATGAATGGCTTTTGGATGTGAAACAAAAAGGATGTCATGAGTGTTCTACGTTTCAGTAGGTTTATGATCCTTAAAATTTCCTACTTCCTACTACCTTTGTTTTCAATGCCCTTTTTTCTATTTCTTGGTATCCCTTTATATCATTTAACATCTTTGTGTTCCCCTCTTCCTTCTCCCTTTTAACTTCAATTATTTCCTTTAACGATCCCTCTTCCCTCATCACTAAACCCACCCATTCTGTCACTTAATTACTTTAATTAAAACCCTCTCCGCCCGACCATCTCTAGTACCTCCGTGTTTATTTTTCTATTAACCAAACTAACCTTTCCCATTTCACACTACAACCACGTTTAGATGGCCTCATACTTTATATTCTCCTTTCTTTAGGTCCTCGTTTCATATCAACATTGCGAAACCCTCCACGAAAAGGATTTTCCTAATCTTTTCCTGATTCTCATACGAAGGACTTTCTTAATCAGCTTCAATCGCTTATTGAAAGCTTCCTTAACTACTGCTACTCTCCATTTAATCTCATATGGGCACATTCTTTCCCAAGATATAAAAGGAATCAATATTCGACAGATGTTTCAATATTATTTACCATATAACACAGTTTTGTAATTATTTTTATGTTATTTCTTACGTTTATTATGATCCATATTATACTTCAAGAGTTAGTTCAAATAAATCTATTTTAAGTTAGTATTTCGTACATATTATGTAAGGACTACCCAGAAATAACTCGTTTTAAATATAAAATGCCTCCATAATATGTCGCCATTTGTCAAAGGTCGAGGTTAAGCGATAGAAAATAAGAGAAATCGGAATGATAGCCGAACCAATTCGAAAACATTTATAATACATGTTACGTTTTTCTTAAACCTAATTACTCTGAATTTATTAATGTTTTTAACCTAGCCTCTAATCTCCTCTTTTCCAAGGATTACAACCACCATAAAAGGAATTTTTAAGTCCATTTTTCCGAAACAATTGCGTAAAAAACTTACGGGTTCATGCCCTTATTTTAATGATATAAGTCATAAGGATAATCGAAGCGCTAAGGTGAAGCGGAGTGATACGGGTATTAGAATAGAACGGAGCATAATTTATTGCTGTGATAGTATAGGATATCTAGTATCTTGAAATCGTGAGTTATAAGGATGGATAAGGTAACTTGTAAAGGAAATATCAGAAATGAGAAGGTACTTTAAAGAGTGATAGTGTGAGACAGATAAGATACTGGAAAGAGCCGATAGGAACCTATCGTACTAGAGACAGTTGATGGAGAAAAGCTTGCTGAATAGACAATAGAATAGAAAACGAGGTTTTGAGGTTTGAATTTTTCGATTCGCTAAATATAAACAAACAATTTATCCAATTACAAAACCATGACCACTGAATTAAATCTCTTTTATTCAATCTCTGAGATCAGTTACTTGGAATCACTAATAAACAGACAGTTGGTATCTCCATCGTTTTACTAATTTCTTGTAGATTACATTTTCCATCAGCATCTATTCTTTTTTGTAACAATGAGAATTGCTATGTTACGTTCCGTTGGAATGCACAGTTTCCGTATATCTAATCATGTAGATAATTATTAAATGAGTATTAGGGAGATACTTGCTCTTTACCGAACAGTTGGTGATATCCAGGGACTGATAAAAAGACTTGAGCAAAGGGGAATTCGGAGAGAAATGAAGCTAAAGGTTGACATTATAAAGAATAAGAAAGAAAACGAAGAAATAGGAACAAATAAATCAGTTTTTAAAATGAAACATTTCCTAACGGTGCACCGATAGTGGTTAGTACAGCACACGAAATACCTTTGGGACGATTTCAAGAAAAAATTCCATGCATATATATCCGAGGATAAATATAAATGTAAGAGAAATAGACGCTAGAAGAAGTCGATTTAAGAACTCATTCTTTTCGCGAACAATACGCAATAGTAATAAGCTAAAAAAAGTAGCTCAATAGATTGGTGTTTACACCCCCTGCCACACGCCGAAAGGTGGCTTGCAGGGTATTCATGTAGATGTAGATGTAGAAATGTAAATGGGTCATCAATGACTTTTTCCGAACGGCAATAAGTGTCTTCCGGGAAGATTTTGAAAACCATACGTATAGTCACGGACACTTGGAATAGGAGACGATAGATTAACCCAGTCGAATGATTATATAGAATTATGAAATGGCGCGATGATTGGCGATCGGAGCTTAATTTAGACAAATATTCATTGATTTTATTCAAAATTAAAAGAAAATTTATGGCCAATGATGTTGTAATAAATTGGTTCAGGAGTATATTCAGTGTTGATTCTTTTAATTTTACTTTTCTATTTCCCCTTCAGCTCACTCGGTAAAGATTAAATAAATAAATGTGTGCGTATCGCTCACGTTGCTCATAGAATAAGAGGCCTCGCTTGTTTGCAGAACATCTCCATACTACCTTTGGATAAATCTTTCGCGTCGTCCATACATTTTTAATTCATTGACTTTTTCAGTTCAGTTCAGTAAACTTTTTTCTATCTTTCTTTATCTTTTGGACCTCCCGCACATTTATAATATTGGCCTCATGTTTCCCGTTCATGTTCATATCAATGTAAATGCGCCTTAAGCTCACAGCCCCTCTAATAGCTTAGATTCATTCCATACACAGTTATCGACTCTGTGTATCGTTCTTTGCTATCCATGCTCATTATAACATCCAATCCAACTACACTCAGCTTACTTCTGAACTGTTCCTGATACATCCAACTTGAGCCGTTATACAACAAACTGGATCATATATCTAATCATATAAATTTACACCTTTATTTGATAAAACTTTCTACTTTACTTGTATATCCCGCGAGCAACGTCACGGTGTGTGGCTGTAAGTGTAACTAAGATTCGATTTAATTATCGATTATTTTCGCTTATCGTTCGCGGAAAAAAATAATTCATATTTAGCATAAATCTTCTTTCATTTTGATGCGAGACAATCATTGGAATCCCTTCCACTTTATCATTAATATTTACCTATTCTAGAAAAAGAAATTGTTTGAGGTATTTTTCTCAGAACTGTTTGCTTGGATTGAAATTTCTTCCCTCTGCAACTTGAATGTCATCTATTTCATTTAAATATAATTTCCCCTTTGAACTGATCCGAAGATACATCTACATAACTCTGATATATATTTAAGCAATTTGAGAAAACTAACAGTAAGATTATAGTTAAATAACTTTGATTTATTTCTCATCTGTGTAGAGGCATTTGCATGATAAGATTTTGCGTTACACATGCTTTTTCGATTTCTATATCTGATCCGAGTCAAGTTATTAGAGATTCTATGACGGAAAATTCAGATTTTCCATTTCCATGCTTTTGTTAGCAACTATTCGTACGATTACGTACGTGTCGTACGATTTATTCAAAGAGTAAAGAAATAGAAAATTTGGGAAAAGAAAGCTGTGTTTGTCACCAGAGAATTTCAAATGCTACAAAGCCTTCTGATAGAATACCGCTCTCTAATTTAATCAGAAAATCAGAATAAGGGAAATATCCAAGAAAACTTTTCCTCAAAGGTATGCACAATAGATCTCGATGGAAACGCTTTCGAATTCGCTTAGAGCAGTGGCAGCCAACCTGTCGTCCATTAATGGGCGATTTGAAGTTTTCAGGTGAGCGGTGAGTATTTGCTACACGATGAAAAGGGAAAGATAAAGATAAAATCGTATTGACGTGGAATTGTGAGTGAAGTGATGTGAATGTGAAGTTTTTTCGAATGGCTGCGTTATGCAAATTAATTGTATCAATAGATATTACTATAAATAAATTTACTAAAACTTTTTCCATAAGCGCTAAATTAAGTTATTGAGATGGTAGCGAATATTCAAGAGTTTAATGCGCTTTTCAGAAAACCAAAAGAAAAATGTTTGTAAACCGAATATTACTAAGTTTTATTTCTTTTACATTAGAAAAGATAAGGGAAGGGTTTACTTAAAGTAATGGTTTTATTATTAATGGGGTCTATAATATTTAAATAAGTGTTTTGCATCTTAAAAACAAAAGAGAATCTTCTTTGGTTTACTTTACTAATCACAGCTGTAGACATCTAGAGAATACACTATCGTCCTATGATACCGGAAATTTTCGGAAAAATAGAGTGTCTTCCTTTGTTACTTAATTTTTGTATATTTAACTCGAAAATGAAGCACTTTTACCATATACACAACTAGGAAATAATAATGTAAACAACTTTCGGTCTGTCGGACAAGGATTGTCTACAGCGGGTTGCGGTGAATCTAAGGGGAAATCTCCGCCTCATAAGCGGATAACAGCGTTTTAAGCGGCATTTTTACCATTCGTTTCCTGTAGAAAGGATCGAAACTGCAAGAAAAACGTAACAGCATCTTCAGAGAGTGTCGCAAACGGGTTTTTCTGTATGATGTTAATGAGACGATAACACTGAGTGATTGGTATTAAAAGGTAGGCGGTAGGTATATAAAGATTGGCGACCCCTAGTTTTAACTAATTTTGGATTACGACTATATTGCGTGGCTTCCAGTTCTGTGAAATGTCATCTACCAGTTAAAGAATTTTCTGTGAGGGTAAAGAGAATGAGAGCGTTGATGATTTGGGGTGTTCCAGCTGTTATCTCCAGTGCGCCCCATTAGTTCCTATAAAGCAGGGTTTCTGTAACTTTTCTTCTATCGGAAAACTTCACCTATTATGAGATTACAACCGAACACCTAGATAACGTTCTAGTGTCGGTAGATATCAGTAATGAATAACTGAAGTAAAACAGATCTTATGGATGACATAGACGACAAGCAAAGTGAAGATTCGCTGACTTTCTAACATGTTTCGAATTCATCCAGAATTGAATAAATTAGTTGATGATTTGTCACTTTTCATAATTAGTGCAGCTTTCGTAACAGTTTACAGAACCGTTTTTGAGAAATGATTCCACAAGGAAGACTTCGACTGCTGCAAGCTATACAAATCATAGCATTCATATGCATCAATGCCCCACCAATTAATGGGAAATCGTTAGATTTATTTATTAGAATAATGTTGAAATCTAACAGAGTACTCCGATTTTTATGGCAGATTTTTTCCTTATCCCTTTTTCAGTTATTAATTTTTCACGTTTTAATTATCAAATAGAATATTTTTTGCACCTCTCTAAGCCGTCCTGTTCCTATCCAATGTCTTCATTAACTCGTAATATCAACCTTCATAACAATTACCTATCTCTGATTATTTAACTTAGGTCTTTCTCTATTATTTCTCTGGTCCCCTCCTGAAAAGATGAACACAGACCTACGCGGATGCATCGTTATTGCTGGTAATGTTAATAAGTCTATTACAACCAATTAAAAACATCACAGGATATAATACAAGATGTATTAAAAAATTCAAAAATAGTATCAATTAAAAGATACCGCATACTAAAATAAATATAAATAAAGAAGGTTAAGGAATTGGGAGAGAAAGTTTCTAATCGAATAAAAAAATATCGTAGAAAATCGAGACAAGTACCAATATACATAGAAATGAATGAAAATTCTTATTTTGTTCGTGATGTATTCTTTATGGATCGAAATAGCGAGAAGAGACCAAGAGGAAGACCGGAAGACGAATGGAACAGAGATATCATCAATTGGTTTAGGGATAACTTGGCAAGGAGAAGCTCAGAATAACGTAACTCAATAACGCTCTGGGAGGCCTACATCAGAAGTTTGATTGAATACAACAGATGGAGATAATGCATCCAAATACATGTATATGTTAATATCTGCATGTATCTTTGTGGGTTTATTATGTTTTGAATTTTTTAGCTCAAATTTTAATCATCTTGAATATAGCTTCAAATGTATTAATGTTCTCCCTGTATATTCTCAATTGTGAAAAGTTTTATTCAACTCTTTAGCCGTTTAAAATGTAATCTTTAGAATTAAAATGCATCAAATGTTAGAAATACGCTCTCGTTTACATCCCAAAGCCTATTTTACGTTTATTTTAAAGTATTAACACTACCGAAATACAAAAAAGAAATGGACGAACAAGACTTAAAAAGTGATCCCAGTGAAGAAAATGTATTTATGAATGCGTCTCATTTTCATAACAAGTTCCATCAACATCACAAAAAGAAGCATAGCCGAGCGGCGAATTTTTGTCGGCAAAAACACGATTCATCACGAATAATTGAAGGATAATTCATGGAGTGAAACGCAAGATGTAAAACCCCGATCAAAGAAGAGGCATTGATTGGTGGGGCGGAGTAGGGGAGACACCATTGTCGTCTGAGAATCGAGCAATTGTTACTCCGTGCTAATGGAATATCCACACGCAGAATTAGGAAGGACAATGGAGGGGCTGACAATGGAGATGAGCGAGTCTTTTGTCGATAGTTCTGCTCTTCCCGCGACCCTTTCCTGTGGAGGCGCGGGTCGCAAGTGGGTCGCCGTCTTCCTCCTTCTCTGCCCAGGAGCATATGCGGGAATTCGAGAAAAAGATACGGTTCTGCTACACCAAACAGAGTTGGAAGGAAGCGGAAGGACGTGAAAAAAATATAGGACTTCGATTCGATGAAATTGATTCGATAAGCGCATTGAGTAAGATCTTATGCAAAAAGGAGCAACTGAAACCGAATGTCTTTATTAAAGGCTTTAATTCAAGCGAGATCGAGGCTGAAAAAGACTTTTTCCAAACTGTCATCAATTGTATTTTTTTAAATTAGTGTAATTTAATGTAAATAGAAACATCTCAAAATATTAAAACAGGGTTTCGGAAGGGTAATATATAGATCGGAGGGAAAAAGACGGTCTAGATTGGTTCAACATTGGTTAAAGGAACTGAACCGAAATTGAAACTGAATTTGGTTCTTTTGTTGAACCAGAGGGAAACCGAAAAGAAAAATATTACAGTTCTACGTCTTGTATAAAACGGATTTGGCGGCACTTACGAAAATTCGGCCGTCCTTGTGCAAGCCTAGAAGGGAATCCTGGTCACGTGGCCAATCTCTTAGTCTACGTTCATTCATTATCCAGTCATTACTGTAGCATCCACAGTCCTCGTATGCACATTTTGTAAGTGCATTAAGTAATCCGTTTGTTGTTGGATTCTGAAGAGTTTAGGCAACACAAACGCTTTTTACTACTGCCAAGAAAAATCCTATATTTGATCATATTTTTTACTCTGCGAAATAAGGATAGGAAAAACTCCCCAATCATGGCGATTCTTTTCATCAGTGGGTTAAGGAAATTAATGTTGTATCTATAGTAAAGTGGAAGATAAAAATGAATATGATGAATAACTAGAGAGATTCTAATGTGCAGATGGTCATATTATGCGAAATGAACGATTAAAAACTTTCCTATCCGCAGGTAAGGAAATTTGATCGGAGACAAGAAATGTACTTGGGAAATATTTTAGTGACATGATGAAAGGGCGTTAAGAGGTGGTCATACATTTGTATAGCATGCACGGAGAATGAATCAGCATGTACAAAATGCATGAGCTAATTGTATTGAAAATTAAGTCTTTATTAGGGACAAATGGAGACTGATAAGTCACTTCTTTGGGATAAACAAAGGGAAAAATTGATGTTAGTGAGGCGTTTTCTTTATTTCCCGTAACAAGGTCTATTAGCTAAATCATTTTGCATTGTTGTACATTTGTGATGCCAGATTAAACTTCAACGGAGGAAAATCAGATAAATTTTACTCTAATGTGGAAATGATTCTATTTTAGTTTCTTTGGCGATTAAATTCGTTTCCCAATATAGTCTCTCGATTATAGATACCAATTTAGCAGCTTCGTCGCTAGATCTAGCAACTTCTTCCTTCTTTATAAACTTCTATCTCAACGTCATCTTGCGTTCCATCCAGCATACGCTATTATGTAAATACTCCTTTATATTCTCCTGTTTGACTTATATACGTATAAGCCTTCTGTGTAAGCATATAATATAAAGAGAGAATTACGTGTGCATGACAGAGATCTTGAATTTTGTATTATCTAGTAATTCCATAAGTATTTATACTGATCTATCTATCTGATATCTATAAAAGCAAATTCAAGAAAAATAATTTTTAACTTCTTTCAGCGAAACTTTTAGTTCGGCGTATTTTTATGGCGCATCTAACAACATTATCGACATTAAATTGGCATCTGTGATCTCGATATTGGGCTTTTCAATATAGGCAAAACGTCAATCAATAGCTGCCTCATAGTTTCATATCCTGAACAAAGGTTTCTCATGCAACCATATAAAGAGGTTCCTCATCTTTGATCTAACCTATCTCCAATTAAAACTAACATACGGTAAGTATAAATAGGAGAAAATGAATAATTTGAAGGAATTCATGAATTTCAAAAGACCAAATAGGACCAAAGACTTAATAGGAAGAAAACACTCACAAAGAAGGTGGGTTTGGGAAACATGCACTAAAAAAAGTATTAGATCAAGGATATACAGACAAGGTATAATTAATTACTCCAGATAATGAAATGAAAGCTAAACGAAGCTACATACAATAAATTGGGTTAAAAAATTAACGCGAAGGCTAAAATTTTAAAGTGATTTATTTCAAGAGAAATTTTATTCATAATTAAAAGAAAGACGAGAGAATAAGATATTACAATAATTAAGGATGAAATTTTAAAAAAATGCGTCTAATAAATTACAAAATATATCTCGTTAGGTAAATCAAATTTGCATCCTATGTATCGATATGGGCCTCTAATAATTTCTATGATAAACTGAAATTACTTTGTTATTTCGAAGAGGAAACGAAATTCGGACATGGAATTGATGTTTCCGAAAATGTTCTGTGGAAATGTGTACCCCTACTGATAACATATAGCGAGCACTTTTGAGATGGTAAAAAGAAATTTTCCGCTGCTACACCATAGATTTCCGCACGCATTTCTCAGAAGTATTCGGGTCCAAAATCTTCGCAGCATCCAAGATTTAAAAATAGATAAGTGTATGCAAAGCAGCCGGTAGAAAGAGCGGATGCTACAGAGGGAATCTCAGTAAGAATAGAAAGGGAGGGGAGCTAAAGAATGGAGTTTTAATTACGCAGGGCCGCAATATCTGTTTTTCGTCGGTGGGGGGGGGGGCGCTGGCAGTTAAAAACCTTTCGCCATTCAATTTTTCACCCTCCGTAAAAAAAGAAAGGCACGCTCGTTTACGCTATTCATTCCAGCGGGACAGCCCTCCCTCCGCAGCCGCTGCAGCTCTCTATCTCTATAGCTCCCTCCTTCACCATCAATTCGTTGTCATGTATACAATATATTTATTTTCGCCGGAGATGAATCGAGCGCATCTGAAATCCGGAATTCGAGCGTGAGGGCGATAAAAATGCAGGAAAAGCGTCGAAAGGACTTCGGGTTTGCTCTCTTCGCCGTTTATTTCTCTTGATTTCGTACGGGATTTGAGGCCAAAGCATTAATTTAATATTTGTAGATAACGTAGGTGGTATCTAAGGTAGGAGATAAGTCTCTGCGAGTGGGCTAAGTTCACTAACAAGCAAGTTATCGAAGTTTGTCGAATAGCAATTCGCCAGACAAATACAAGCTTTTGAAGATTCCGATGCTCACGGACAGCTTTGTGGATGACACCTTTTGGTGTTAAGTTCGGTTCCCGATGGAGACTTACTGGAAAATGACCTCAGCTGTCAAATTTCTTTCACTCAGGGGTTTCCCTCGCTCTTTGAGGAAATTTCTGACATATATTGTGTTTTCCCTTAATTAATAAGCTCTAAAGTGTATATATTTCATTGTATATTTTTAATAATCGACTATATTCATTAAATACCGTGTGCTAACAGTACTATTTGATTGTCTATGTACAAATGTATGAATGAATACTGCGTAAAGTGTATCCACTCTGCCATCAGGTTATGTATCTACATGCTGTGATTCTATAATAATAAAGTACTACTACGAATTCTATTCCAACGGTTTACAGTGGATCTCGAACCGTATTTTTTCGATCCTGTCTTCCCTCTGTTTTCATCAGGGTCTCGAAGTGAAAACCAAAACAGAAAAACCGCAGTTTTTGCAGAATCGAAAACCGAACTGAAACCGTTATCTATTCCGTTCCTGTTTTCTGTTCCCACTCATGCACATTTTACTTAAGTTTAATTGAATGAAGACTTACTAAACATGGGTGGTAGGTTTATTTCCCCTATGTTTAGTAAATAGAAAAGTATTATGTTTAAATTTAGCGTGATGTAATATAAATGAAGGAGGTTGAAAATAATAAAACAAGTTTTCAAAATGATATAATGTTACAATTGTCAGAGCGATAAGAACTAATTTCTTTATAGTACTGCTTTTCTAATTTTCTATTCTTACACAGTTTTCTATTATATTTTTCAGCATGTACTATCAGTAGGTTTGCGCAGGTTTTTCACACCCCCCTTCTTTGCGGGTGTTTTCCTGCAGTGGATATTTTTTCCTAAGATATCACCTTAGGTCTTTTTTTTGATCCACTCCTTCTAAATTTTTCCTCTCTATTTCACTATTCACGTACACATATCTTTTATGTATGTAATATTATTGACGAAAGGTTAGATGGAAGAAGAGACTTTTCAGTCTCAATCTCGCCTTAATAAAGACCTTTATAAGACCTTTATAACTCTTTGAACCGGTTCGTCCTTAGCAGAAGCAAAATCGAAACTTAATCGATATTTTTTTGATGAATCTAGCAAAAACTGGAACGAAAATATTATGGTTACACACTCTACTTTCAATTATAAGTCAAATTTCGGTATAGTACGGTTTCACTCGGGACTCGAAGCTGTACTTTTCCACTCTGAAGATTAAATCCTACCGTCCTTCCAAAATGTTTTGGTAAGCTTAAGTCTTTAATAAAATCTCAACGGATTGCATTTTAAATTCCCGATAAAAACTATTAAAATATAAATGGAATAAAGATCGAGAATATAAAGCATAAATACGGGGTTGGTTCTTAAAAAATATAAAATTAGAGAGTTATAAGACACTTTAGTGAATGGCCAGTGAATATAGCTACGATTACCATAGGAATGAGAACCGAGCATCGAAACAAGGTAAATAACGGTTTCTGGCTCATAAATTTTCATTATACATAATATACAATATTTTTATTTTAATAATTCAGTTCAGTTTTGGGTTGAAATATGATTCGATGTCCCGATTGGTCAAAGATATAGCTATAGCTTCAGATAGATCCGCGGGTCTCACTCCGATATTATATATATATTTAGGACATATAGCTCCCGGAAACATACCCGGGAAAGTGATTAAAATCAAATTTTATATTCGAGTGTTGGTAACCTTGATAGGAAAGGAAGAATATTACTTCTTGCAAATGAGACCGAATTTATATTAGTTGAATTACAGATGATAAATTGCTATTGTTTCAGGTTCTCTTTTCTAATGAATGGCGCTACTGAAAACAAAAATAAAAAATGACTAATAGCACTCTTTTCCAAATATTGTTAATTAATGTTATTAGCGCATTGTAAACTAAGGTTGTTAGCGTAATGTCTCTCCATAAAGTCACGCCTTCGAATATCGATTACTGACACGTTGGAATTATTAATGGTTACTATGAAAAATACAACAATGCGTACGCGTTCATATCACCAGAGTGACCATGAACAAAAGAACAACGCGAAGGCGTTTTAGAGAGATATGAAAGGCTTAAAAAAGAGCCATCGTCCAGAGGATACTAAAGAAGCACTCTTAGCGTCCAAATATTGTTCCATTTTAATCATATATTTAAGATTAACCATGAATTCTTGCTATAGTGTTCATGCTATAAAAACATATAGAAAGCATTCATGTGTTTTCAAGAATTAGAAAGGTGCAACGAGTAATACGTTTTGTGAAGAACTGCTACGTAAAATAGATGAGCGAATAGGAGGCAGGATGGGCATTTTTAAAAAGAAAGAAGGTTCAGTCAAAGACTTATTTTACTTAATCATAATAATTCCGGGAGAATACATAGGAATAGGTAATAGGAGATGTAGCTGTTAGCATGCTCCCTTCTTGTTACATAAACCGTTCTGATACCGCTAGGAAGATCAGAGAAATAGATGCTAGAACTAGTTGATTCGATAGTTAATCCATTTTTTCTGGGAATGATATGCGACATTAATCGATTAGGAAAGTATAGAATGCATTCACTCCTGCCACATGCCAAAATGCGGCTTACAGGGCACATATAGATGATGTAATTATAATATCGACTGTCCATATTCGACTTAATTAACTTTAATCGTGAAATTGCCTCAATAAGATTCGTCTAAAAAAATTTCGCAGTGTACTTCCTTCAAATTAATCAAGCTTTGTATTTGAAAGAGTAGGAATCCTTGAATTTTAAGTCGTAAAAGCTACGACCTTCTTAGTGTTTCTTCATATCAGGTTAAAGGGCAGTACTGAGCCTTAGTGCCGCAAATATAAGCCTCCAATTTCCTCTCCCTTTTGGACCACGCTCATACTCATAATTTTCCGTCTTGCTTTCCTACTGTCCTCCTGCTCTCACTTAAACTTTTTTCATTGATTCAAACCAAAATGACAAGTCCTTTTCAATTAAGTTACGAGTATTACATTTCAGTTGAAATTAATTCATCGTATTCAGTTGAAATTAATTCATTCTCGTAAAATCATCAGGCCGAAAACTAGTTGGATCCTCATTCCCTATACCATTAGTTACCAGAATGTTTAAGGAAGGAATGTGATGGAGTAAGCACGATAAGGCATAAGGTATTTGCTCTTACTTTCTCTCACTGATCCAGAATGCTAAAAGTGGAGTTAGTCCATAAAGGTGCAACAAAATGATTCCATAATCGCACAACTTATAGCAGCATTACATACAATACAAAACGTCTATATAAATGGGCAAAATAGGGATGAGATGGTCCGATCTTCCATTCAACCCTAAACATTCCAACATGGAGTGATCAAGATGAATACTGATACTCAATAACATACAAGACTCACTATTAGCAGGTTATCAGAACCAGGAACGAGACCAATTGTATTGCTAGAAACTAATTTAAAGAAAAATGAAAATGAGGGATGATGATTTTCTCCAATTTTTTCTTAAAGAAAAAGGAAAATTTTTCATTTTTTAAGGTCTGAAAGCCATGTCCAGTCAATACCGACTCTTTCTCTCCTTTTTTTCTTAATACACTCTTAACACATCTACTCTAATTCATAGAGTAAATTTATAGAAGCCTATGTTTAATAGTTGATTAAGAATCCTTCAACGTTGCATGTTCAATAGGTAGCGAATCGTAGCCGCATCTTACGCCGTTATCTTAAATCAATTACTTTTAAATTCCTGTTATTACACAGGATATAGTTTTCTCATGAAAATTTTTCTAATTTATTTATTTTTCCTTCATCACTCTTGCTGAAAGTGGTTATTAAACGATTACGAAAAAGAGAAACGAAAATTATTAAACTGGAAGGAGAAATGCCTGCAAATGTTAGGGGAGGACGACCTTAGTCTCCAGCGAGATTTGATAAGGCCCACAAAGAGGAAAACGGACCATTTGTAATATTTCCCCTAACATTGTTATGAGAGTCCAACAAAAGAACCTGCATCTTCTAAAAGCAGCCTACGTTGCACGGACATAAGGGGGGATACTCACTGATGTGGACGCAAACTTGTGAATTACACATCGACCTGAAATTTTCTAATATAAAAAGTTGATTCTAAATATGAATTCCCAACAACTTTCTCTGATTATCTATGAACTATTATCGACGTACCGGTATTACGAGGAAGCAACTGTAACAAGGCATAACAATATCATGAATGATTTCAGATTAAATACATCTCCCAGAGAAATAAACGAAAGAGAAAAAATTATGTGTGACTGGGACTCGAACCCAGGTCTTCCTATTTCCAGTAGGATGCTTTAGTCATTTGAGCTATCACGAAGAGCAGTCTCACTCCTTTTTAAGGAATTTAGGGAAATACAAATCAATGCTATTCGCGCTTTTGATCGAAATACGAGTTCAGTGGACTTCAGTGCTTAGCATTTAGTCAGTGTGCGAGTAAAATTAATTCTGTCGTTCATAAAATCAACAATAATTCATCATCTGGGAAACACTTTGGTTTACTTACTCAATATTTTAAAGCTTTCTTGGTCAGTATGGCGCCATTAATACGCTGGAATATGAAACAGAGGCTACTAGTAATTACATCACCTAATACTTAAACTTTCTAGTTGATGCTTTCTGACGATACTTGGTGGAACTTTTCCATAATAAATATGAAAGAAACAATTTGTCTTCGTCCACATCGTTCATTCTATTCTATTAAGTTCTTTTTCAAAATTTGTTATGAGTTTGTTAGTCTGCCGTAGATGTCTTGCTATCTAATTACTATAATACTTAAACATTACTTTTAAATAGACTGATTTCGTGTTTTTCATTAATTCATTACTTTCAAACACTCGTATTTTTTAATCTACTAAATTTTTGTTCAATATAAAGCATCTGTGTGATTTTGAGTCTTTTCTATCGTATTTCATGCAATGCATTGTATTTTAACCGGCGATACCCTAATTCACTTGCAGTGTTTACATTGTTCACGAAAGCATTTTTCCGTGTGATACGTTGATACCTTTTTAATCAATTCTACTCGTAGGCAGATGGAAGTTTTCATATTAAGATAGCGAATTGAATGAACCCTGTGCTTTTTGCTGTATTATAATCGAAAGGGTAATGGAATTTGGGATAATATCTGCCAAGGGAAGAGAATAATAAACGTGGTACGGGGCTACGGCCTACTCTACAATGGCACGGTTATAATCTCACTTATATCAGATGGCCTTTTACTTTATTCGAAACGATCCTCATGGGTAATTTTAACGATTCAAATACCGAGAAAATGTTTTCAATTTTAGATAATTACGAACGGTTTCATCGCAACTCACTCTCGAGTTGCAGCTATGAATCAAGATTCCTTTTCATCCGCGATTTTGCAACGTTTTACTCTGATATTTATTTATCTTTCTCGGCAAAATTGCAGAAGCTTGTGGTATTCTTTATATCGATATTCGTTGAATACTTTCCTTGAATTACAAAGAAACACAGAACTATCAGTGCTTATCTATCAGAGCATAATTATTTTAAGTTTCTACGACGCTTATATAATTTTCTAATCAGTTTGACAGAAAACAAAAATTTGCCCTAATCATATAAAATTTCCAAATGAGAGTAATCTGCAAAGAAATAAAATAGTCAAGGATTAAAAGTGTAAAAAAAGAAAAGTTTCATCGTGTTTCAAGCTCAAGATACTGAGGTGTTACTAGGTGAGACCTTTCCATGATTGCAGGAAAAGAAATATTCTGGGTTACATGCACAAAGTATTATGATTATTATTCTGCACTTTGTTACGTATTAACTTCATCGCCTGCTAATGTCACAACGCATACTGAGCGGCGTTTGCATAGTAGATTTTCCTCTATCCTGTACCAATATAAGATAAAAATACCAAGATGGTATCAGGATCCTATCACTCCTAGAGCCAGGAATTTAAATATATGGAACGGAGACAAACAAAAGAAATTTTTGCGAGTGTTTTCGAAGTCTTAGCATATTCCCCGAAGCGTAACGCATCAAATTTAAATCGTTTTCTTATGAAGACAAATTAAGTAATGACTCCAGCCTTTCACGACAGGTTGTAGCCTACATATCTACAGGCAGACCATAAAGGGTACATATGTAGATATAGACGTACTCCTAGCACCGGACTTCAAAGTAAATCGAAGAAAAGCAACTGAAAACTATGACTCAGCAGTAATGTATGACTTCCACAGAAACCTTCTTTCAAATCGTATGTAATTCTTAGCGTTATTTCGGTCGATCGTAATATTTCCACCAAAAAAGTTATCCCAACTCTGACCGCCCACCCCATTCGCAGCTCCTGTCGATGAAAAGGTTTTCCCAGGCAATATACATAACTGAGTACAACAAGTAGCGAGCTAATATTTCAATGGGAATGCAAAATAGTCTAACAATCCCCATCCATTCCGAAAAATGACTCCCAGCCGTGGCATTCAGATGCAAATGCACGCGAGTTTAACAATTGGCTCGATTGCCAACGCAAACCTCCGACTGACCCAAGTTTTCGAAAACCTTGGGCAAATTGCTGCTGATGGCCCCCTGCAGAGGCTGTCAGACAAGGCCCTCGGTGACGAGCTGCGCAATCGTATTTAATTTCGCGGAAAGCGGTTCTCTTGAAGAATCTTCAGGCGCGGAACTGAAAGTGTGATCAGAAGAGTAGCGGACACCGTCCCATTATGTGACGACCTCAAGCAGTTCCGCCCTCAGTCGTGTGGCCGCCCCTGGGAATACATTTACTCGCTCATAAACGACTGTCAATTGTCTAGGGTCGCCGTAACCCATATACTGAATGAAAATAACCTTTATGTAACATTAAAAATGGAGTACGAAAAAATAGCCTTATATGAATTTTGAGCATGAAATCCATTCCTAGGTTTATTCACGAAATCAATAATTATTGAAAGTTGATTTACTATGAATACCTCCAGAAAAGCTAAATGTTATGGTAACATATCAACCATTGGAGGATCGTTAATAAGTGGAAAATTTACCATAAATTAATATTAAATTACATCGGAATTTCTGAAACGACATCCTTCTTATTACTCTGTACGTCTTAGTATATATGTATTTCCCTTGTGCTTCTTCGTACTCTACTGCAAATATATATATATAATATAAGTGTATTATTTTTGTTAATTTGTGACGTGCCTATCACAGGACATAAATAAACATTATTATCCTTATTATTAGTTTATTGAACAAAATGAATAAATACTGAGTATACTAAGTACCTATACTACTAACGCGGAAGTTTTGAAGTTGAGGGGAGAAGAGAGGTTTTTGATTGAAATATTTACGAAAAGGCATCAAAAATGGTGGGTCAAATACTGGAATTAAAGGAATTGTTGAAAAAAAGAAAATGAAGGAAGGATCCAAGAAAAATGATGTTAGATGATGTGAAAGGTGGGGTGAATTAACAATAAATAGAAGAAAACGCATTAAGCAGGGGATACATGGACACATCAAGCTACTAGCACTTCGAACGGTAATTATTTTTGTTCCGATATTCGCTCCCGCATATAATAATATAATAATGCCTGCATAGGCATTACGATATATGTGGACCTCAGTAGTAGAGTAATCAGTTTTGATACTTATAATGCTTATCTATATTATGAATTCTACCGAGGAGTAAAAAGAACTATAAAATTCATATGATGATAGGCTTATGTGACTGATATCTGTATTAGTTCCATGCAATTTTTTTCAGACGCCCTCTTGAAGACTCAGAAAATAATATACTTCGGTGTAGTTGGAATTAATTGCTCTACTTTCCCACGAAGATCAGTATAAGGAAAATGAATACCCACAAACGCTTACACTAAATAAAAAATTATACCGAACCCAAATTTCTAATCTACTGATTCTAATTTCGACTCTCGTCACCTTATTAACATATCTCAAAGGATAATAAAGGGATATAAAGGATAATGAATTTTAGAAAAAAATAATTGCGACATTTACGAGATTAATAGATGCTTCAGTAACAACAACAATCAGCCATCTGTGGTTTCAATAAGAGAAGAAATGTATCAGTAATAAAAAGGGAGTTGTAAAGGAATAATTTATGAAAACTGTTATGAATCAATCCTTACATTTGGAAAAGTAGTCTTCAAAAGAAAATAATTAATTAAACGAAATACAGGCTCCGTAAATTATTTGTAAGAGGTGCAATTGCGACTAGATGAACACACGTAAGTATAAGAGATGAAACTGGAATGGAAATGCTATTGAAAACATTAAAAAATGAGTATTTGTTATAAAACGGAATTTGTTGTCAAAAAAGAGGAAATCATAGGGAAGTAGATACACTGTTAACTGGATGAACAGTGTTGGAGATCTCTTAGTGGATAGCAAGTGGGTAGCGCGTTAGCCTTTGGTGTCGGGTTCGATTCTCATTGGAGGCTCACATGTGCCGAATGACTTCAGTTTTTAAAACATTTTTTTCAATTCTACTATACTACACGAGGAATGACAGGAGAATGTGGTCCCAACCATACTCAATAGTAATTTGTGAACTGCAGAAAAATCTAAACTTAATTCAGCATTATCAAAAGTATTCTCATCATTTCTTGATGAGAATACTGCAGTACGGTACTG
Organism: Pachydiplax longipennis; assembly: GCA_036926295.1. Lineage (NCBI taxonomy): Eukaryota > Metazoa > Arthropoda > Insecta > Odonata > Libellulidae > Pachydiplax > Pachydiplax longipennis. Next base: position 4,494,042 of record JAVFKF010000003.1, read on the forward strand.
TAATCAGCAGTTTTGCCTGTTAAGTCAACCGCCATAGAGTTGGTAAAATCCTTATCCTCTCCAAAAATTGCAAACCAAATCTATCGGGAAGAAATATGACTTACTAGTAAAGATACTAGAACTTTCTTTCCTAACTAAGCTCCTCCTTATGGGAGGAAAACATGCATGTAAATGAAGCACAATGACCATATTATAAACCTATATTTGACATTCAAGAAGGAGAGACCAAGAACCACTATTCAGCACCATTCAGACCTTAGTAGTTTTCATATCATCCCAGTCAGGAACTAAACTGAGAAAAATTCAAATGAAAGATAAAGCTTCCTATATCCTGTATCTAATTACAATTGAAGGATATTCCAGTATTCCATTCATTAATATATTGTAGCGGGCACAAATTAATAACCCCAAGTTTAATTCATAAAAGAATGAAAATTTCATCCTCTTTCTCATGTTTAGTTATTGCCCGATCACCTGCTTTGCCCCAAAGCTGAATAGTAACTTGTATGACATCAGCCCTACTCACGGAGTTCATATCAATTGCATTAGGTTGATAACGTTGAGTATAATTGCTCTGTAATAGTTGATGGTCGCTATTATTCTATGACAATGCTAATATACTGTGACATTTATGGGAAAAACTAAAAACTGCATATTCTCGAATCTAACAATAAGACTATTATTACGTTATTGAACTTTTAAAATCTTGGTTGCGTCTTAGATTCGTGTTCTAAAATGCATCATTACAAAGCTGAGTAAAATTCATTAGAGGACTAAAACGCAGATTACAATAAATAAAGAATGCGCTTATTAAAACACATTGCTTTATTAAAAGATTATCGAATTTATTAAGTAAGAAACAATCTTTAGCTATTATTCTTACCACAGCATCTTACAATTGCGTGAAAATATTTTCTCCTGCATATCTTCCAAAACGTGGGTACGTCTTAGCATAGAGTAAATAAGGTCTTAGATACTAGAATTTGTGTTATATCCATTAATAAGAATCAAGCCCTAGAAATACAACAGATATCAGCAACTCCACAACAATACGACCAGTGGCTACAAAAAAATAATAATATCACAACTGGAAAAAAATTACGTTACGAAAGGTAAAGCAATCCACAGAGCAACAATCGCAGAATTCAGAATCAGGGTCTCTGGTTAGCCAAGTGGGCAACGCGTTCGAATTTGTTGAAAGCGGTCCCGAGTTTGATTCCCGGAGAAGACTTTTGTACGGAATGACATCAGACATCTAAGGAATTATAAATTACTACTGATAATTCACAGGTTCTCTCTCATACACTGCGGATTGCTGAAATATGTAACTTATCTCAGAATGTATCGCTTTGGGATAAAATGCTCAGATGATGCTGGATGCCTCTCTACTTTTATCTTTTATAATGATTATCTTTCGCTCGTGGACATCGAACTCCGAAAGAGAAGAATAATTAGAGCAGAGATTCCCTTAAAGCACCTTGCCAGCGGGACTCAGAAGAGCGGATGAGAAAGGCTGAGTTTACGTAGCAAAAGACCAAGAGAGAGAAGAGGTAGATCGAGTTATATTACCTTAATATATATTAACTGAATTTATATTAATAGTATAAATTTATCGCTTTTGTTATATCACTGAGATAGAACTAAAAATATATTTCAATTAGTTGTTGCGCGGCATTTTTCTTTAAACAATTATATCGAATAATAATGTTATAATTATAATACTTAGTGCATTTTACAGAAGTGCTTCAAGAGCGGAAGTCATTTACAGGATGCACTTACAAACCCCCTCTGGGAATCGAGCCCAAGTCTGTTTGGACATACGGTGAACGCGCTACCCACTTAGCTATGGTCCTCGGCTGGGCTTTTTTGTATTCAGTTAATTAGTGTGTTAATAAAAGATATTATTACTGCATTTAGCCCAGCGCCCAAATATAAAGATATTCCACTCATTACTTCTTGTATATCAAACGTTTTATGCTGAAATTCCATGAAACAAATTACTTGATCGATAGGGGCACATTTGATACAATTCTTCCGTAATAATTATGTTATCGGAGCAAAATACCAGTTCGACGGCTACTGTCGAAGCGCAACTTTAATCGAACCGAAATTTGGTATTTTTACTGAACCGAAATGAAAATTGGGGCCTTACTTATCTCTATTACAATGACGTAAACTTATCTGTAATGAACCATATATACGCAAAAGCCAGTTGATGTTTATGGTTAGCAATATGCAAGCAATTATGGATGTGATATAGGAACGTTTTGGATGGGATCCCGGGTAGCCAATGAGCATCGCGTTCCTATTCAGTGAAGACAGTCCTGGGTCCGATTCCCGGTGGGGGCCTGTATTTACGAAATTACCTTAGCTGTCGAAGTACTTTTAAAAATACAGCTACGATTCTGATTAGCTCAGGGAAATGACATCTTGTTTTAAAATTTTTAGGATTGTTATGAAGGAAACGGATAAAGAATATACCCTTCACTCAAGTGCACTGCGGTGCAGCAAAGACTGAGGAATGCCTTTCTTTCTTTGACACATTGAGACATGTTTATAGGGGTGTGTTGAGATACTTCAATTTTCTTTTGCAGGGCGAAGCGTGACTTCTTTGATCACTGAAATGTAATTGGATGCAAACGCTTATGAACGCCGCTAAAAGTGACCAATTCGCAACTCACTTCCGCTCCAGAATCTGCAAGGTGGTGATGCCGGACACCGAATTAGGTGGGCTGGAATATTTAGCCACGCGCAGAGCACTTCAAGTTTCATTAAAGGCGGTGGACGCCCAAATAAAAAGATTAAACCTATCTTATTACACGGTACAACCTTATACGTAATTTAGCGTGCATTTATGCTGAATATTGTCCTAAAACTTGAGAATCTGAAGTCTTACAGGTGAAAAACTAAGCACCAAACCACGTTCTATTAGTCGGCCATGAACTAATTAGGTATGATCCAGTAGCTGATTCATTATGACAATTTTATGTCCTTAATAACTTTTGGAATTAATTAGGATATGCCTTAAAATAAGAAAAACTAGAAAATATTTTAATGAAGATGGCCATAAAGCAATTCCACTCATCTTCAGATTATTTTAATATTTGAAAATTCGATAATTACATGGGGTACATTTATTGCATATAATTGACTCTCTAATGAAGCACTTACGCTATATGTCTCTGATGATGACTATTTCTGAACAATCACCGACACAACTCTCACTTTGAAACAAAGAATGTTATAATCTCATTTGTCGTATATCAAATAAAACTTTTAAACATAAACAAAAGGATCTCTATCTGTTTCTCTAAAGTGAAGATTCATTCCCTAATTTATCAAATAATTAAGCGCTAGATTTTTTATGCAAACTCAGCCATCTGTTACCTCTAAATAATTCATTATCAACCGCACTGGTTAGTTTATTCGTATTGTATTCAGCATAATTGTATGCAACAAAGATCTACTAGAGGATGATAATCGAGAAAAAATAAAGAAATCTCTGGAAATTCGATGCTGAAAATTTTGTGGAGACAATGGAGTTAAGATGGTTATCGGTGAATTAATGGAAGATTATGAACGTGATAAAAGCTTTCATACATTTCAGAATCCCGGATAGGATGGATGTAAGCAGAATGACAACGATGGCAAATGTTCAGTGGTCTCAAAAGAGAGAAAGTCTGAGGAAAATTTAGTAGAAAGTACTGAGTAATGATATCTTGAAGAGAAAAGACTTGGGTGCCGCGAGTAATGAAATGAAATGCATCAATGGTTGTACTTGTCTTAAGCGAAAGAATTTTGCGAGGGTAAGGGAGTCAGGAGGTTTAATTGTAGAAGATGCTATTACCGTTCTCATGAACGTTTAATCTCACGTGATTAATTCCTTTAAATGTGCATATGTATGAATGTAATACAAGCGATACAATATGTGTTGTCTTTTGTAGTGATCAGGAACAATGAGAACATGGCCTTTTAGGGCAGTGCTTTCTAATCTTCTGTCTTTCGCGGCACACTTGTGTGTTTACTCGCGGCACACTGAACCACTCCTTTATTTTTATCTTAGTTTTAAAATGAGAAAGAGGGAAAGACAGAGTCAAGAATAAAGTAGTTTTAAATTGCATTATGAACTTATCAAAGACAAATTATCTCGTAAAATTTAGTGCATACAAAAAGTATAACTTGAGAAATACATACATTACCATCAGAGATTACACCAATATTTCGCTGCACACCGGTTGAGAAGTACTGTTTAGGATGTCGCCTTAAAACGGTCCTCCAGGGATTTTCTTTTCCGATGAAGACTGAGTGTAATGTGCGGTGATTTTGACGAAGGGTACTCTCGAATTCAATCCAGTCTTCCGTTCTCAATAACAATGTTTCACCAGACGATTGAATCTCCTCTAGTGTAAGTAACAGCAGTAACAACAACGGCTACTTAATCCACAACTAGAAACCTCACTTGCATCCTTTTCAACGATTAGGATCAGGCACGAATATAAAAGCGGAAATATTCATGCCGTAACCAGTATGCGAACCCGGGACCTCCGCAAAGCGCCCAAACCCAAACACTACGGAGGCCGTCAAAACACGGTTTCGTATGCAGAGAAAGAAGCACGTACTAGAGGATAACCATGCAAACCCCAATCGGGAGCAGCCCCGTAAAAAATACGCGAGCACACAAAGTTTTGGGGTGGTTGAACACCCCACTGGACAAACACAGGGTTAACTCGTCCGCATTTTCTTTTGTGGCCATTCTTTCGTCACGCATCGACCGAATCCAAACGGTGCTGATTTCAAAAGAACGCAAAATTCTGAATCAAACAATCGCTAGCGGAAAACAATGAAGTCTGGCTAAGCCCCGCCTACCGCAGGCACCTGACACAAGAAGGCGGTGGGGCAGGTGGAGGGAAAAAGGGCGCGAGACCACTCACCTCCTACGGGAGTAATCCAAGGGCGCCGTTCTTCCACGGGCAATGGGCCTCCGGAGGGCGGGAAACAACCTCGCACATTCCGAATCACTTCACACGTGAGTCAATCCACTCGCACGAGCACTAATGCACTGGCTGCGTGAACGTGACACGATCACGCCGCAAAGGACGTTCCGGCGTCGCCACCACGTGCGGCAGGGGGAGAGAGAAGAGACGCAAAGCGTCGTGGGCGTCGCACGTTCAGATCGGTCGGCTGCCGAAGCGAGACTGAGGCGAACGCGCAGGAAAGCGCAGGGAGGGGTGCTTCCCCCTCCCGCTAAACATTAGAAATACTGCCCAAGAACGCGCGACATACGTTCTTTTTATATGTTAAAGGGGGAAAAGAAGGCCCATCCTCCCCTCGCCTCGACACTTGCTACTATATTCTCCAGATATCGATTGGAGAGAATCGAGAGTGATTTTCATCGCAGATTTTTTATTCGCGCCGGAGCGAAAGGGGATATCTGCGATTTCAGATACTCCGAAAAAAAGGAGGGGATTTTTCCGCCTTCGTTTGTTTGCGAGGAGGGGCGAAATAAAGAAAATGAGCGTCGAAAATGAGAACGAAAATAGGTACGGAATAATGAAAGGCACGGAGAAGGAGGGAAGGGCCTTTTGCGAGGATTAACAATTCAGCGTGCATTATATCGAAGGCGCGTGATGTTTGGAGAAATGGAATTCGAGTGTCGCTCCTCTCGGATGCATGGGTCAATTACAGTTCCAACCGGGACTCGAACCCCGTCGCCACGGACGAATCGTGCATGGATTCTTTCATTTCTTGAGCTGGTCGATCGACCGAGCTTAATTGAAGCTCAATCGATGGCGAAAAAATAGACGCGTTATAGGCGCGAATCGCAAAAATCTCTCGCGAAGCACGCAGCATCGCCGTCAATTTAGTAATATCGATGAGGCACTCTTTCCAGGGAAGAAAAGCGCGAAAGAAAAAAAAGGAATCCCGCGCTCGAGACAGAAATGAAGAACGATAAGGAAGCGTCAACAATGGGGGTAAAATGCGCCGGGAGAGGAAAAGGGTCGAATGGGGCGGGTCGGATGAAAAGGAGGGAGAACACCTAAGAGTATTCGAATCGAAAGAAAGAAGCATTCGGACAATGGAGCCCCCCTTTTCTCGCGCCTCCCCGACGCAACACCTATCCTAGAGACGGCGCTCCCCCGCCCCCGCGGCCCGGGTTCGACGTGGGGCGGCGCGTGCGTCGAGAGAGGGAGGGGGCGGAGAGGGGGGGGCACTCCCGGCGAAAAGAATACAATTCATTCTCTCGCGTCGCCAAAATCCAAAACCCCTCCCCTTTTCCTTTCTCTACCCCTCCATTCTTGCAGTAACAATGCCGGCATTCGACAATGGCCCCTTTTTTCTCTCCACCCACACACAATGCCGCTATCTCCCGCTCCCTGTAAGACACCACTCCACCACCCCTCTCTTCCTTCCACAGATTTGACTTCGGCAGCCCCCATCCCCTCGATGCAGATGCCGCGTCAAAGACAGATGACTGTTGTTTAGGCGGCTGACGGCCCAAGGGTAAGGAAGGACTCCTTTCTCATCCTGCGCACCGAATAATTGCACCAAAGCCGCGATTCTTCGCAAAGCGGTCGAATGTGACTGAGAACAAATTCTGATGACGTTGGCGTTTACGTAAAGGATTAAGAGAACAAAAGAGGGGAGTGGCAAAGACGAAAGGGAGAGGTAGACCGAGATGTAAATTGTGTAGATGACTCGTAAGGAACAGGATTCTGCGGCCTATATGTGCGTTCAAGGCGGCCTTATCTTCACTCACACAACATATGAAACATATCACTGTAATTTTTCCTAACCTCGATGATGGCGACAAGGATCGAAAATGAAAATATTATGCTCGGATTTATTTAGCGATAAAAAATCATTTCCATCGTACTTTTTCTATGTTAAAATTTGTGAATATAGGCAATACTCCACACAAGTGCGCCCTAATGGTTTCATTCGCGGCCAGATAGTTTCTCAAGCGGCCTAATTTTAGGAAGAGATTCTTATCCAAACAGAATATGCAACCACACATAGCAGTCTTAAATCCCTTATACTGTCATTATTCTAGTTTATAGGGACGGAAAGGGCACTTTAGAGAATGTGAGAGAAAATGAACCTAACGGAAGGTAGAACACATATATATTCTGGTTTAAAAATTTGTTCACGAAGATGAAATAGGGATGGAGCTTTTCATTATGCAAAATTGAAAACATTTATTGTAATGAGAGGATTTTAGTACCTCTAAGTATTTTCTTCTATGTACCACTATTTTAACAAGTTAGGTTAGCAGAACTCGGGAAATTCTAGATTCCGGTTCGCTCGAGCCGGTAAGAACCGTCTGAATCTACTACTGGGTAAACACGCGCTCTTCTATTGAAGAAAGATTCCCTCACCTGCCCCAAAGAGATAAGATGATCAGAGTCTTCATTGAGTGGCAATGAATGAATCAGGAATGAAAGAAATCCCAAATGACTAGTATGAATGGGATGATTTAAGTTGGTTTGAACGTATGGAAATAAAAAATGGACATGAAATAACATGAATGGTGGTGCGTGATGAGAGCAATAGTGGCTGTAAAGGGACAGGAAAAGGTAAGAAAAAGCTGACTGAATACAGTGGATAAAATCCTAAAGAACGAGGCACGTTGTTGAATGAATGTATGAAATGATGTAGCGATCGCAGTATTATTTGACAGGGGAGAATAGAGTATTACGAATCATGAATGCAAATTCGCAACCCTGAAAGAGTTGCGAATGACTGTCATTTGCTAAAAGGCATAGATTACCACATCCTTTTATTCCTTTTGATTATATACTCCTTTATTATATTTGGTGGGCGTTCAAAGATGTTTACTGTCCGTAAAAATCTATAGAATAGAGTGAATTTTGCTTAAAAGGATAGGAAGCATAAGTATTGGTATATACCGCAAATAAGTTGGCTAAATATAAGTTACAGTGTATATGAAAATGAACATATGTAAAACTTTTAAGAGTGGACGTCAAGGGGTTGAAGTGAACCTGACTTTTTACACACAAGGAAAAATATTTTGGAGCTAATCTTAGTCGATTCATTTTCGAGTATGATAAGTGTAATATCATTATTTTCTTGAATTAATTGATTCATAACCTATCGCTCGCATCTTCTTCAGTACCACTTCGACAAATGGGAAAATATTTCAAAATATCTCAGGAAAGTGAACTGAATGATTGAATTATAGGATAAGCGCGAATTTCGTAAACCAATATCGCGAGATAAAATTATATGGTATAAAATTATGGTTTAAACGTTTGTAAGCACTCGTTATCTATCACAAAATAAGTACCGGTTAAGACTCTGAGAAAAATCTTAAAGGAAATAGAATAGGGTTCTAAATATGAATTAGAGAACAAAAAATATTCAGAGAAAAACAAATTCATTCTAAGGGTACTACTACTACTTAAGAAATGAACTCTGCAACTAACGCTCATACGTACTGCATTTCAGTAAAAATTTTTTGTGGAAGAAAAATAAGTAAGATAATGTATAGAATTAATTTATTTGTGAATAGTTCTAAATGGAGAGATTGACTGTGAGAAAAAAAAACTGCTGTTGAGATTTATGCAATTTTAAGCCTAATGGTGTATGGATAAGAAAATGTTTGCATATAACGAAAGATTTGGGCAAAAATAGGTATGTAGGAGTACTGTAAATAAAGGAGTTAAGTAACTTGCTTACTCCGAAAAGAAATTTTGTTAACGATGAGTAATAATGCGAATTCTTCCCTGAACGACACTGAGCCGTAAATTGGAAGGCATATAAATTATTATAATACAACATCCACCCATATTTTCGGATTTTTGTACTCATTTTTATACCTAATCTTTCGTTTTCTAAATATATTGTCTCACCTATGGGAAAATAAGTAATTATTAATTTCAAGAATACACAGTATGTTATTTCATCCTTTAAAGCCAGTAGAAGCGACTGGGGAAAGGATTTTATTCAAGTTCAATTTTAAGAGATTTTTCTTCCGGTATAATATCTTTAATTTTAATAAGTTAAATACTTTTTGGATTCGCCCTTATCACGATGTGGCGGTGCCACTAACACGTATATACATCTGTCTGCGAAGTCATCTGCCTGAGGGTTGCTGGTTGGATCCTCAGTCCCTTCTCCATTAGCTACCAAGAGCTTTGGATAGGGAATGAAGCAAGACGAGGAGTGAGATCATTTTTAAGTCACTTTTCTCGCTGAGCTGAGGAGTGAGGTACTTAGTTATTGCTTGTCTCTCTGTACCAGAATGCAACGATTTGCTCTAATTTTGTAACTTTCCGCAAGGATTGAGATTGAACTGAAAACTGAATCACTGAAAACGGATATAAAATTTAGAAAAAAAGATTAAGAAATATATTGTTTAATGCCGTATTATTTGCCTAATAAATGTAAGCTCCTGTAAGACGCATAGTTATTATGGCTGAATATTTTGGATAAAAACCCTTCTATACTGTGCAGGAAGAAATTATGAAGCGATCTAATTACAGACTGATGTAAAAAAATATGATATCATAGCGTGATATGGGACATCATCAAGGGATGGGTATTAATAATAAATTAAATGTAGTATATTTTAGAGAAAACGCAAGGCCTCCAATCTTAAGGCAAAATATGAAATGACTATGTAAGCCTCAGGGTGATTCTCTGCGTATATACATATTTTTGCGCTAATCGGGTCTTATAAAACGGAAAATATCGTGAATATTCTCTGGTTAGCGAATAGTCAGTAATCAGGGAAAGTGAATATTATTCTGAGGCATCGGCTAATATTACCCCAAGGTTTCAACCCTTTTAAAACCATTAAATAGAAAATATAGCAACTATCATAGGAGCAAAATCCCTCACTGATTGTTTAACACGAAACAACTATCATTTTTCTCATAATACTTTCGAGAGTTTATTTAGGACTAACGATTCCATTTCTGTTGTTTCCCTCCGTGTGCCTTCCCGTACGACTAAATTAACTTCATTATTCCATTGCACCTAATTTCATTATTCCACTACACCTCGACTTTCCATCATTAAACGATCCTTCATCTACCGCTTACCTCATCAGTACAATAGTGTTCTACCTCCTTCTCCTTCTTCTTCAGACTTATTTGCATTATTAGATTTGACTATGGCTTACACTATTCACCTGTATTGTTATTTAATATTGATGCTACACATTTTTATTTTTCCTTCTTATTAATATTCGTCTTTTATTTATTTTTAGATGTTGTTGTCTTTGTTTGTTACATATCTTTACTGATAGTCGTTCAACTGTAAAGTTTTGCGCTATTTATGGATTTTTATGGAAATAAAAAAGTTGTATTTACCCCTGCCATACGCCACATGGTGGCTCCCGTGAAGCAAATGTATCGCATATGTAATTTATTTTGTTCCATTTTAAGGGTTTGTTTTGCAAAAGCCGAAATCAAAATGTTTGCCTCTTCTTTTCTCACAAATGCATCACAGAGGTGCCGTTTTCTCTGGGCCAAATCGGAAGAAACGCTACATGTTTCGTACATGACCATATGATTTTGAAAACCGAGGAGCGAAACGACTAGGGTTTTCGGATGTCCCTCATTTTACGTAATTGTTCCCGTTGTCCCAGATATATATGTTAATCCCTACAGTCAGGAAATAAGGAATGTTCCAAATTTAATAAATCATAGCCACCGTTTCCCTAAATCTCAATTGATAGTATTTAAAATAGCAGCTAACGATGAAGTTCCTGCTACCATATCTCCATAAGTGTGTCTTTTGGTAAAGGGTAGAAGAAGATTTATGTTTCACTTCTTTTCAGTCTTGCTTGTAGTTGCGACAATATGAAAGCTATTTAGGAATGTGAATTCTGAGTAACGGCATTCATCTTAGAGACTTCTTACGGAATGCTATGAAAAGCGTTATTCCTAAAGGTTTTGTGTAACTTGAATCTTTGCTATGAACCTTTACAAATTTCAGCATTCTCGCCCACCGAGGCGAGAAAGGTCAAACTACCTCACTCCTCATCTCTACCACTAAGCCTCATTCTCCATCCAGGGCTTTTGGTAGCCAATGGTGGAAGAATTGAAACACAAAAGCGATCTCCTCCTTTACAGAAACACTACATGTATCCGACCCAGCTTATAAATGGAAATACGAAAGCGGAAAATAACATTTAAAACATTCGTAATGTCAGAGTAAAGAGTTAGGCATGAGTGTTGGAATCTATGCGCAGATGGGCGTAGGAAAAATGCAATTAGAAGAGGTCAAGGAGCGCCTACGTGCAGCGTCAACGAGGGAAGAATGTGCTTCTCTCGTTTATTTCTCGTAGTTATCTGAAGAGAATCGCTACTCCGTCCCCCTCCGCCCACGCAACAATGAGAAGACACCGCCGGCAACAATGGAACTCCCCTTCCTCCCTTCGCTCAAACGATCCGGTGCATTGTCGTGGCATGTCTATTGTTTGGGCACAAAAAGGGAGCCATCGTTAAATGAGGTGGGGTGCCCACGCTCCAGTCTACTACGCGTCTTGCCGGCCCTCCTTTCTTCAAATATCGATTGCTGAATTATTTTCCCGCGCTATGCTCAAATCCACCATGGATTCCATATGTTACGCTTTGCAGTAATATATTTATCGAGCATACATGCATGGCTTTCGCGCTGCTACCTTCCGGGGAATGCAGTCGCTTGTTCACATGTTTCTCTTTCTCTCCCTTCCCATCCGTGTATCTCTTCATATATATAGGGTCTCTTTCGACTTCCTTGAGAGTCTTTTCCATGGTTTTCCTCTCCCTTTCGAGACAACCTCCCTTAAAGTCTTTATCATTCTGCTTTTATCCATTTAAGTTCAGCAATTCAAAACGCCCCTTTCATACTGGTCTCTCAGACTTCTTTCTCTATACAGGCATTCATTACTAAAACATTACCATCTCCCGCATTTTCCCGCACCTATACTCTAATGGTCTTCGGCTCCCAGGTAGCCAAGTGGGTTGCGCGTTCGCCTTTGGTGAAAGCGGGGTTCGATTTCCCATGGGTGTGAAGTGACCTCAGCTGCTAAAGGACTTTGGGCAACCCTAGTAGTTGTTAAGAGATTCTATATGATCGCTATTCGCAAGCCACACCTTTGATGGTTGTTCATTCTGTAAGACTCCGTTTGGAAAACTCAGGACCATAGCTATCTCAGCCATAAACAGGCAACATTGGTCAAGGAATCGATCTTTCAGTTATCGTTTTTATGGATGACACATTTACTTAAAAGCTAGCATAAAGCTATGTGGAAAATTCAAACCATTCATGAATTTAGATGAACCGTTGAAAGGTTGCTCGGATCGGCAACTGGGAACAAATGCTTGCTTTCCTTACCGGCACGAACCAAATTCATAGAAAGCTTCCGTCTTGGATTTGCACTCTGGATGGATAAATATTTACGATTTTTAACTCTGAGTCTATGCTGATAAACGAGACTTAATGCAGGAATGTAATACTCTTTCTTTTCTTTGAAGGGAACGGTGTCACCCATCGCGATTCATGACGATCTTCAATCGTTCATATTGGAGCAAATCAAGTGTTACGTTTGTGAATTATGCAGAAAAACAGACTAATTATCTTCAACTATTCTCAATAAAACGATTCAACAATAACAGTTCGTCTCTATAAATTTCACGAACGCAGGGAATATAACCTTTCCTAAAAATATGTAAGATAAGACGGGGTTTAAAAATTCAGAATTCATTTATCATAAGCAAAGCAATGGCGAATGTATAAACGCGGCCAGAAATATTGCTTGCAGCAATTCCGTCCAGAAGGTGAGAACAGATATCGGCAATCTACAATATTGCCTCTACCGAATATAGAGATTCTAGTTGCTTCTGTATTTTACCTTTTGGAGGACAAAAATCAAGAAATAAACAGTTATGCCCTTGTATAGTTCTCAAAACGGCTTGAGAAATTGTTCTGATCGGATAGCATAGTTAGTCAAAGCAGCCTCCCGGCTAGAGGAAGATCCCGAGTTCGATTCCCAGCCCCGTCTGATTTTTTTTCAGATCCGTTTCTCTTTGGGAAATAAACATCTAAATTTTGCGATATTTTTTCATCTCAATTCGCGACAGATATATTTATCTTGGAAAGTTTAAGCCAAAATAATTCTCTGTACTTTTTTATCCTCACAAACATCCTATGCTTCTAACCTCAATATATCCTCCCACACATTCTCATTTATTCATAAATTTATAAACATTTTCTATACCCAGCATATCATCAACCCCATTTAACCAACTTTTTCTCGTGCAGAAATTCCTCTGCTTCTCAACTGAAAGATATCAACCTCTTCTCGATCTTCCCCTGCATTCAGAACCAATAACGTTTTTATCATTTCCAATTTTCTAGCTTTGGTTTTATCAACCCTGTTTATAACTCCTAACCAGTGCACAACATTCTTTTCACACAGAGCATGAGGTTTTACTTTAAGTCTATATTCTTCTATTATCGAGTTACAAAAGCATATACCGTTTCTGCAACATATATCCCTCATTTAATACATTTGAACTACGTCAACGCATTTCTCCAAGTTTATTCATTGAATTCCTTCGTATTTATGCATCATCAGATGCATAATTCGCTTAAGGTGCATGACTACATCTATACACGCATAAAGAATGACAAAAAGGTGAGTTATGTCGGCTCAATCCTTCAAGCATCCGTCCAGCAACAGGGAAATCTGAATTCGAATTCCGGCTTTTTCTACTCCTACTTTTTGTATTCACTTATATTGTGAAAGTTAAGAAATTAATCAACTCATAACTTAACTTGACAGTCTTTCCTTACCTATCTCTTCATTTGGGACAATTTATATTATCTTCATACATCTTTTTTATTACCACAGCTAGCGAATTGCGTGAGTTTCGTGAGAAAATGAAAAATTCCTCAAGGAAATGCCAGAACGGTTTACCGACTCCGGTCGATTTATTCCGCGGAGTGTTAAAGAAGCTGCCAGCAATTAGCGTTGCACAGGTATGAGTTACACCCCCTTCAACATACCACTAGCGGCTTGCAGGGTCAATGCATAAATGTTTTCAGTGTATGATTTTTTTCCTTATTGTGCAAACAAACGTTAAACCACCATCTTTCTTTCGGTTACTGACTCTGCCTGTCTTGTTGCTGGCAGTTTCATTATTTTCTGGCCATAAATTATTTGATAATCTAAAAATTTTCGTCCCTCATCATCAATTACATATACACCTACATTTACATTAAAACCGGTAGCTGCGGTTTGGCGTATGGCAGGGAGTATGAAAACACTGATCTCCCAAGTTAACTGTCTGATTTATATACCTAATAAAATCAGGAAAGAGGGACCAGAAATAGCTATCCGTTCTCGCTAAAATTTCTCGCGAAATCTCTTTGACGTCTGGCCTCGAACATTGAGTTCGCTGAGTACAGGAATCACGATTTTGCGTACTTTTCATGTAAATCACTGCTCAAAAATTTATCGAATAACTTATGCCTGCACTAATTTCCTCTATACTCAATTCCTAATTAGCTTAACTTTCAACAACCGCGGCAGTTTTAGTAAATTATAGGTACTACTAATACTCAGTAGTCGTTATTTAATTTTTAGTAACCTCCTCCGGAGACTACTGCAATGCTAAGTCATCGTAACGATATGAACACCTCAGAACTACACCACAAAAAACTCTACCACGAAGTCGCGCTTCAAGGAACACAGTTGCCATAAACAACACGACAATAGTTGTAAACATATAGTGGGGTGCCGCCAAAATAGTTTTTGGCTCACAAAAGAAGCGACGATCGCTTGATCTCCGTCGCTGGGAAACGGAAGGAAAAAGAAATTGTTGGCAGAGGCACGCACCTGTTCTAAGCCACGGCTCCCGCGCCCCCTCAGACTGGTTCGCTTGAAAGAGCCTTGTTATTATTACTATTCCTCTTTTATTCGACTGAGGTTCTCGCGGAGGGCATGTCATTGTTTGGCAAACAATGGAAAGAGGGAGGAGAGGGGCGGAGGGAGACGATCGCACGGCGATAAAGGAGTTCACCCCTCCGCACTGCACAATGAGGCCGTACACTTGTCCGTGCGTCTGTCCCATTTCCCTTTTCTCGCATCCTTCCCTTGCATTTCTTTCCATATATGACGTCCGATTCGTTCCGGGCGTTTGTCCGTCCGTCCGTGGTGATTTTTAGATGAATGCATGCTTCGGACACGAATGCGCATGCGCCAAGTGCCGAAGCGATCGTTTAAAACCATATCGCTTTCGAACGATTTACTCGTCAACGAGTGAATGTTAACTATACCGAAGTTTGCGGCATAAGGCGATGCAATTCTTTAAAATGTGTGTCGGAGAAACCGCGTCACTGTTATGTGCTCGAACGAGGAAAATTCGATTGAAATCGGGACGTTGAAAATCAGTAAGCGTCACCCATATACTTCAGAACGAAGGGTGGAAATCGTAAGAAGAAAAGAGAATTAAGGCTCAATAAATTCAGAGGAAGTTAGTTTCCTTTGTTAGTAAGTAAGTGCTTCGACAGCTGAGGTCATATCGCTCGTGGGCTCACCGGGAATCGAGTCCGGGACCGCTTACATCGTAGTCGAACGCGCTACCCACATCACCATCCAGGAACCCATTCCCATATGTCATTGCAGATATTACCCGTTCTCTGTCACTAAAATCGATCTGATACAGTGAGAAAAATAAGGAAAATTGATGCTGGAAGTAGTTACTAAATGCATTAATTTTTTAGAACTATAGACGGCAGTAATATATTAGGAAAATAGGATTAGCGTTCCCCTTGCCGCTGGGCGAAAGACAGATTTCAAGGTATATTTAGATGATGTAACTAGACACTTGACTAAGTCAAAATGGATTTTCTGTTTATGCCAACTAGCCTCCTACCATATCCACGCAAGCTCATATTAATTTTTTTGCAATAAGAATCTCATTCCTTTTCACTGATTATTTTTAAGCCTGTGTACTTTTTGTAGATATGTAGGACTATGAAAGAATATCTATCAATCATCTAATTGTGGGAACAAAGCTAAGAAAAGTTACAAAAAATCGCACTACGGTGGCTGTATTAGAAAATTATCCAAAGAAACAAATGTTACGCTACCTTTGTTTTTGAGAGGATACGAAATTATTTCGCAACGTGGACATGTATACATCCTCAGATGGCTTGGCTAGACTAGATTTTCTTACTTTATTGCAAGACTATAATGGTAATTATATTGAAAAAGTCTCCGTGCGAATGAACTTTACCGTAAACTATCAGTAGTATCATTAAATAAAATTAGGTGTGTTTTCGGAAGATTAAAAGATACAATATTTTATGTTAGGTATTAAAATTTAAAGGCGAAAACGGCAAAGAGAGACATGAAAACCCCAAAAAACGAAATATCAAGCGATAGAAAAAGTTCTAAATTATTTGTATTTTCCAAAAACGAATGGTGGTAGCAATAAAAAGATTGAAAAATAAGTTGATCGCATGAAATTTCTTCCTTTGTTTCACAGGACAAGGTTGTAAATATGGATTTGAAAAAGAATGACTGATTCATAACAAATTAGAACTCATTCCATGCACTTGCATACACAATGATTTTTAAAGTCTTTGTATGAAAGTTTTAAAATTTAATATCATTAAAATTTATTCTGTATTCATAGTTACTTCTAAGTGAATAACAAAAATGGGTGCATATATGACGAATTAATCATAGGCACTGTAGTCTTTACAATGTTTTACGCTAATGAACAGTTAGCTCATAATTCATAATCATAGATATTTCATAAAACTTTCCGACGTCAAATCTGCGATTCCACGTTCTCAGTTCGTAATTTAACATTTCGCTAAACGCCGTTCCTCGATCCCTCTTCCTCTCCTTTTTTCGGATGAGAATGCATCAAGATCGTGGATTTTTAAACCCGTCTCTCGACTCGACGCTCCAGAAAACAATATGCCCTTTCCGTGGAGAGTTTTCAGATACCGCAGTGCAAGTGAACGAACAAAGACCCGTGCAAGCACCTCAAATTACTTCCACAATCCTATTGACTTTCGACCTTCGACTTCAGCGAGTTTTTCCTCATATTCAATCGCAAATGTTAAAGTTAGGATGTTTGTCTGCCAGCACCCTCAGCAATTGTTACCACGCTGACATCTTAAGATGAGAGTTTTAACCATGATTTATTCATTTGCACAACTGAATTCATTTAAATTTTAGGCTTTAAAAATAAAAATATATCTCAGCAGATTTTAGCATGACGTAATTCGATGTTAACGACCTGTCTCTTTTGTAAAAAGAATAAAAATAAAAGTTTTGATTTTCAGTCTCTTGACTATGTTTCTCTAAGCGATGTTTGATCACACAAATTTTAAACTTCTTCTGGCATCAACTCCAAGAATTTTTTATACAAAAAGTATTTAATGGTATCTAATTTGGTTAAATCTTTAGAAATCGTTAGTTTTAGACAAGAAAAGAAGTAAATGGAATATTTACCCGAAGGGGCCTCAAGCCCTAACCGAAAACAAAGAGTTTAGACAGAGATACTTAAAGTCATTATAAAAATGTAATATATTTAAACACAATACTGTAGTATAATGTATGTAATTGTATTGTGATTAATGTACACCGGGAGTATATTTATGTAAATTAAGTCTTATTGTAGTGTTGTAGTGTCTAATATCCTTTGTACTTAGAGTAATGGTATTTTGGAATACACGATTAAGATATATAGATATTCATGATAATAGTCATAATCATGTATTCTGTATTTAATTTTTATACTTAATATGTTATGCGCGTTACCGCGTAGCCATGTGAGCAGCGCCTTCGATTTTGGTGAAAATGCTCCCGGGTTCGATTCCCGATGGAGGCGCACGTTCAAAATGACCCCCAAACTACTACCAATAAGCTAAAATATATTTATTTGTAGTAAAATGTAAAATTGACCGTATTCTATTGACTACAAAACAATCAGAAACCAGAAGTGCTTGTGTTTAACTTTTATACTTACTATCTTGTTGAACATTCTTATACGTCCAGTGTCTTTAATTACTTCATGTTTAATATTTAACTTTTCTGTCGAATATTACTGATCTTAGTAATGTAAAATAAATCTAATTTTTTATTTTTAGCAACTTTAAAAGTCTAATTTTCTTGTAGTTGTCATGATTGAAAGTTTAAAATCGCTCCTGAATTCCTCGTAGAATAGTTTAAGTTTTTATGATAAGATTATTATGGACTAGTTGTGGACTTGAGATTATATTACACAATCATAACCTTTTTCATCTTAATCATTTTGAGGTATTTGAAGAGTAACATTGAGCAAGAAGGATTCGGTTACATTGACCAGCTGAAAACAATGTTGTACGTTGTGGATGCGGATAGCTGCAGCTAGGGAGTATTTAAATGTTTTTGCTTTGTGACAAATTTATTTATTTATTATTATTTATTATACAAAACCGTCGCAGATAGACGTTATGTCAGGTGGCGACGTTTATATGGTACATGATTATTACACACTATCTAATACATAAAGAATACAAATATAAAGTTAAATACAATATAGAGTCCGTAATGTAATCTACAGCATGCACACTAGGGCGTACCGAAAAACAAAAATTTTTAATAGCGGGAACGTAATAGGTTGGAAAAGTTGCCTTTTAGGCTCAATAAGAAATGTGCAAAAGATGGGCTCTAACAAAGTTCGTCTTGGGCCTGACCAAAGAGCTCGAAAATTCGAAATTTTAGTGAAAATTGCTTTTTTTTAGGTAAGTTTATTTTTTGACGGAGCATACATACATTTGATTAAATGGCTGTTTTAATTCGTTTTGATTGAGGAACAATTATATTGAGCCATTAAAACCGAATATGACGAGATATCGTACTTTTAAAATTTTTGGAAACACCATGAAAAGTGGCAGCTCCTCGCTGGTTCAGCTGCAGTGAGCTACCCAGGACTCATCATGAGGTAGAGCCTGCTAATCGAGTCTTACCCACCTACACACCCGTGGACGCATACCAGAATACTAGCTGATGTCTTTGAAGGTTGCTTTTGTTCCAGTTTTTGGTATTCGCGAGAGGATCCTATCGCCTATGAACCCGTCTCTTGCATCGTGGCCTTAGACTAACCGTGAGTCCTCTGCGACTTCTTTTACGGTTCGTTCGACTGCTTGAGAATTATTTGGGAGGACAAATAATGTAGCAAGCTGCTTTATAGGTTTTTAGCATTGTCTTTAATGTTTTGAAGATCCTCGGGGGAAAAGCTGACAGTAAGTGGTGGCTCGGTGACAGTGACTTCATCCCAATCTATCAATTCTTCGTAGGAAGGTGCTAACTTCGAAGTTAGGTATCGTGATATGTGCCGCCATAATAATTTTTATGTTTCAAAACGCTTTATAGATGAGCGTAGAAGGTGTTATATTGAATTAACCATCAAACGGAGTAGGTTTGTCGTGCCTTTTTATGAAGAATTGATAGATTGGGTTAAAGTCACTGTCACCGAGCCACCACTTACTGTCAGCTTTTCCCCCGAGGATCTTCAAAACATTAAAGACAATGCTAAAAACCTATAAAGCAGCTTGCTACATTATTTGTCCTCCCAAATAATTCTCAAGCAGTCGAACGAACCGTAAAAGAAGTCGCAGAGGACTCACGGTTAGTCTAAGGCCACGATGCAAGAGACGGGTTCATAGGCGATAGGATCCTCTCGCGAATACCAAAAACTGGAACAAAAGCAACCTTCAAAGACATCAGCTAGTATTCTGGTATGCGTCCACGGGTGTGTAGGTGGGTAAGACTCGATTAGCAGGCTCTACCTCATGATGAGTCCTGGGTAGCTCACTGCAGCTGAACCAGCGAGGAGCTGCCACTTTTCATGGTGTTTCCAAAAATTTTAAAAGTACGATATCTCGTCATATTCGGTTTTAATGGCTCAATATAATTGTTCCTCAATCAAAACGAATTAAAACAGCCATTTAATCAAATGTATGTATGCTCCGTCAAAAAATAAACTTACCTAAAAAAAAGCAATTTTCACTAAAATTTCGAATTTTCGAGCTCTTTGGTCAGGCCCAAGACGAACTTTGTTAGAGCCCATCTTTTGCACATTTCTTATTGAGCCTAAAAGGCAACTTTTCCAACCTATTACGTTCCCGCTATTAAAAATTTTTGTTTTTCGGTACGCCCTAATGCACACACTACATCAACTATTACACTAGTTAATTCATACACTAAAAGAATTCAATTCACAAATATATACACATAAACATGATATAACATTTAAAAACTTATTTAGATCACTGCGACAACATGAAATGAAAAATAAAAAATACTCTCTGTATCAGGCAGTATCTCTGTTAAATACTTGAAAGTATGATTCCTTTTGAGCGGCCACCACGGGACCGCGCACATGGCTGATTCGAATATAAAATACTTTCTGTACCTACACATGTGTTTCCTCGAGAGAAACTGTTTGCTAAATAACTCCTAGAATATGCAAACTGAAATCACGTGACATTGCGATTTTCTACATAAACGGGCTGCACAACACGTATCTATTGAACAAGAGTGTTAATATATCGGCCGGTTAATGCGAAGCCAGTGAAGAGGAATTAGATTATAATTAATTGTGTTAAATACAACTTATTATACACATTGTGTTAAATTTAACTTATTTTAGTGAACAGTTTTTCCTCTTAAAGTTTAAGTCGACCCTAACCAATGAAGAAATCAAGTATTTGGAAGAAGATTCAAAATGAAGATAGGTCAGGATATAGAATTTATTTAGAATAAATATTAGCAACCGTAATAATAATAATCATTTCTCAACATAGTGCTGAACTTTTATATGGCATTTTTATGTAATTATATCAAAACGATAAAATTCCACCGATAGACATTCAAGGTATCAATTTTACCGACAGTCAATGTGAAATATACGTTCAAAACTTCTTCTCATAGGGAGCATGGCTTATGCAAAACACATCGCCAAAATTTGGATTAATTTTGTTATTTTTAAAGGGATCTTTTACGTTCGCGATGATTACAAATCAATTAGAAATGATCTTCAATAAACGATAAACCAAGTATGTGAAGAATTTATCGGTGTAGTTGCAATTCAAATATTTCAACATAGCAATCGATTTTACCAAACACCTGTCAAAGTCAGTGACTTGTTTAACTTCCAAGTTTGAGGATAATTCCAAATGCACAAACACAAATGAATATATTGCTAGTTTGTTTGAAAAGTCACCTAGCTAGTAGCTCAAAGGTATTCAGGAAAAAATAGTTAACATCTCATTATATGAATTCTGAAATACCAAATAATTATTAGAAAAGAGAGAATTTAAACTGAACTGTATTTCTTCTCGTCATCATATCTTAACATTCCAGTTAATCTTTCTGCCAGTTAACAGGAATAACATTAAATACTTATAAAAATAACGCGGTTTAAATCGTCTTTCTTTTTAAATTTATTACTTATAAAAGAAAAGTTAATGTTTTTGTCCTTTACTGCTCCAATATCCAGGAAAGTGAATAAAAAAATCAAATTATATAAAAGTAAGATTAAGTATTAGAGGAAGGATCCTCCGAAACATTCACATTTTTCAAATGCATCAGTTAGTGCCTGAATAATCCATGATTCCATTACCTTCACGGTGAAGACGTACTGTACAAGTACGCGTGACCAATTTGGATTTCAAGTTTTTTGTCATGCGCTGCATACATCGGAGAGAAAACCATCTTTCTAACTGTAATTCTTATTGAAAAAATTATCTCGAAAATCGATCGCCATATGTAAATAGGTGTACGATGTTCTCTTATGTGGAAATAAATTTAAGATGTAAATTGGTAAATCCAAGGAATTGCTCAAGAGGTGTATTTCTGTATCCTAAAAATATTCGAAAATGCGAAACTCAGAAAAAATTAATACCCCTGAAATTATAATTGCATTCCAATCTGCCGACTTTTCCTAAATCCTACTAACATTTTCAAATGTATCCTGGTTCTTCTCGCACGCTTTTTACTTTTACCAACACCAGAACTTACTCCTTGGAATGTACACCGTCGTTCCTGGTGGTTCTCCGATGACTCAGCCGATGAGGGAGGGAAGGGGGGAATTGGGGGGGATTTGCCCTAGAACCTAGCGAGGGGACCGCCCTTGGTCGTTGTGACGTGCTATAGGGTTCACCTCTATGCCTAGAGGGCCCCCTGCCACAAGTTGCAAGAGAAGCTCCGACCTTATAGACAGAAAGAACGAGCAGGTGAGAAGTGAGTGCTTAGTTACCTCACCCCTGCAGAAGAAGGTGAAAGAAAGGCCCCTGAAATAGATGCCTGCTACTGTAGGCCTAGAGATAGGCTAAGGTTGTAGGGAATGCCTTCCCCACGCCCCCTACAGAGCAGGTGGTTAGTACATTTATTGTGCACTTCTTTAAAAAAAGTACCAGCAATTTGAAAAATTCATTGCAAAATTTAATTTTCATCTGGCTGCAAGAAATCACCGTTCACTTTGAGAGGTAAAGAAGTCATCAAACATAAAAATTATTAGTTAATCTGATGCTTAAATTTTCTTCTTTTTATGGAATGTAGAGAATATATAATTCAGAGCTGTAAACAAGCGCTTAGGCAAAAGATTTAAAAGAAAATAACTGCTATTAAAAGAGCAGTACTTGCGTGAGTACCCACGTGAATAAAGTTTTGTTTGATGAGCTAGAGGAACTAAAAGCTTTGACCATCTGAACAGAAAAGAAAATGAGTACTCACATCTAATTCTGGAGTCGATGAAGCTGAATTTTCCTGTAAGAGCAAAGAAAAATACATCAATAGATAGAGTTCTTATAATATACTCAAGAAAACATTATTATGTAAGTATAATTCGATTTTAGTTGCAGCATCTAATATCAATAAATTATGGTTATACGTAGATATTTAGAACACAGTTAGGGACACTGTTCAAGAGAAACTCTATTGTTGGCTGCGATTCATTGACTTACTATTCTCCTTTTGGTCTGAATTTTGCAGAATGCAAAGGTACCTAAACTCCCAATTAATACTTCATTATCAATATTGGTAATTAATAAACAGAAGTTTAAAGAAGATTTTAAAAGAGTACAAAACCAACATCTGCAAAAATTCAAAATGTATTTAAATATAAGTCTCGAAAAAAGTAGATTAACCTCTTTTCTTTCATCATTCAATGTTTTCCGCGCAACCATTCAAACATGAAGGTTAAATATCACCGCGTCGAATATGGGAAATAATATTTTAATATTAACTAGAACATCAAAAGAATGTTTTTTTAATAATTAGAATACGAATTCCTTTACTTTTTGCCAAAGGTATATAAAGAGCTATACACATCTCCTCTATTACACCCAATACATTTTCCAGACAGACAAATATACGGAGAAAAATATGAAGCGAAAGAAAGCATTTGAACATTAATGAGTGTCATAAATGAAAAAACACTAATATAAAGACAAAATAACGCTCTGAAATTTGCTAATGGTTTCTGTAAGCAAATTTATTTGGCAAAAGTATGCTGCTGATCTAATTTTAGATCATAATGAAATTTGTATAGCACATTTAACATAAGAATGCTACTAACCAAAACTTCTATAATCGTAGAAATTACAGTAATTAAGTAAGTATACTTAATGTAAAAGTTTTCTCATTATAAAGTCGTAAATATATATCACGAATGACGATGATAAGCAAGAGACGAAGAAAATCCAAGCTTCTGTTTAGGAACTTCACGAGTTGTAAACCGAAAAAGCATATCGTATTCTGATCGGAGTTAGTTAGATACGAATACCAATCGAAATGATTAATTGCAGGAAATATTCAGAATAAACACCGTAGGTTTACGTATAGCACACATTAATCTAATATCAAATCCTTAAATATTGATTAGAGGTCTGACGGTAGCCTTTTTAAGCGCAAAGGATGAGTTAGCGATATAAGGTTAAAACCCAATGAATGGTTAATGGACAGGCTAGCAGAGTAACAAAGATAATAATAAATATTATGTTTACCCTTTTTCTTAACGAAAATGAGAAAGAACTTGAACTTCAGCATTGACTCGAAGTTCAGTGAAAGCAAGACTATTTCAGTTTCTAATACCTTAACAGTGAGAGTAACGGAGAGCCATCCGTCCTTGGAATGATAACGAAGTTGTTTTCCTAAATTATCAATATACACACAACTATCCTCTCATTTCTTTGAGTGCAAACAAAGGCGAAATGGAATGTGCCTCGTGTCTATGAGAAATTAAATAAAAGGAATAATGACTGGCAGGAGATACCAGCATCGAACAAAGGAAAGGAAAAGAAAGTCCAAATGACACGAAAATAGTTGTCACGTTTAAAAATACCCATCTTACGAATACCCGAGAAATAGTAAGTTAACTTTCCTAATGATTACCTTTCGAATGTATTCATAAATTTGAAAATTGATTTATCCATGTCTTTGTTACCCATCAGATGATCGACCACGAAGAGCACGGTTTTTGTATCAGTGTAGAGACTCAATCTGAATTTTAAATGATTATGTTAAACTTCGATTGAATGGTAATACCGTCTTGTGCTGTGTGCCAAAAATTTTCTATCTTAACCGCTGTTTCCTACTAAGAATTTTGCCTAAAACGAATTTATGTGCGACCAAAAGGACGATTATCATTTAATCGATTTCCATGTTAACGTTACACTTGTGTTCGATCAAGAAGTGTGTCGTCGAATACAGCGAAAAGATAAGAAATTCATATTCATGTAATGGAAAAACAATTAGCAAGTGAATTTATTGTAGGTCCTGACAAATTTGGTTAAAAATAAACAAATTAATGTTTGAAATTTTAAACGCCGTTAATAATATGAGGTAATAATTTTTGAGTTTGGGTTGAAATCACAGCATAAATACTGTCTTGGCATCCTGAGATATAATTGTAACTATCTTTCCTTCGGAAAAAATGTATCCCTAATAAGCGTTCTATCATATAAAGCTTTCTTCTGAAACTAATCAATTTATTGACTATTACACGAGTATTAATAGACCAGTAATGTATTTTGTGCCTGCCCAGATATTGTGATCTCCCTTTTAATGTCGGTCAGTTTCAACTTTATCATCATCACTTGATCACCAACCGAAAACACAACGAGCCAAGGTACAAGTACAAGTGTACAAGTTTCAACAATAATGCTATTCCATCGAAAGAGGAAATAAAAGAGTGAAAAATTCTTAAATACTCACCACATACGGTTCTCCGGGTAGCCTTGGTCCTCTGTCCTTCTGCGATCACACATGAGAGAGTAACAGAAGTGCTGAGAAGGGAAGAATCTGGAAAAATAGAAACACCGAATTAATTCATAGGTAAATAGCGGATACAATCGGTGAATAGCAGATACAATAATCTACGTAATAATATAATGTGTATCTATTAGAGCGATCAATTGGTAATGATGATGATTTAAATTAGGATTTTGGTTATGATTAGAATCAACAATATCCTATTCTACATTCTAAATGATATAGAAGAATCAATTTAAAATTTTATTCAATTGCTTTAATTCAACACGAAGGGCATGAATGAACAACTGGTAATATTCCTAATACACACTGTATCTAACAAGCATAAAGAAAATTAGATACAGAGTGAATCAATAGGAACAGTAGTAAATTTTAGTAAAATAAGAATTGAGATTCTTTAGGGTAATGAATGTCTATTGCAACAATTATGAAACTCATTGGCTATTTCTACTGAATAGTGATTACAATTAAATAATTACTGTCTAGGATTTATTCAATCTTCCATTCAATTAATATCGAGCCTCAATGAGGAGAAAATTTCGAAGAATTATTTATTGAAAGCCAAACTTTGAAAGCGAGACTAGGATGACCAATTATTGCAATACAGTAAGAATTCAAAATTTGCGATTCAGATGCAATATCTGAATCGATGATCAAACTGAAGGTAAAGTGATTGAGAAAGGTAAATGATCATAAAGTTTGTTCTTAAACGTAAAATCAATTTCTGTAAAAATTTCTGCTTATACTATTAAGTAAAAATCTCGAAAAGGGTCCTGAAATTATGATTCTGTTGTCGAATCCACAATAATAATTGATTCATCCAATGTAGCGTTCAGTTTACACTTAAATAAACGTCCGGATTTAGACCAGTATGCCCTAAGAGAAAAGAAACTATAGGGAACTAATAAATTATAAAAAGGAAGTACATGAAAACGATCTAAATGTAACATTTAAATTAATGGCAAAAAACCTGAAAAATCGGATTTCCACAATACATCACCAGATTGTGAAACGTTTGGTTAAGATAATATTCCAAAATCCAGTTGCAATTAGCGTACTCCTATACCACTGAAACACTATCTATGCATTATCTTTAAGTTACAGGATCACACTATTTTAGGTTTACGATAAAACTGTTATTGTGAGAATTTAATCAATTCCTAATTTTAAGACATTGATTAATTTAAAAACTGGAGAAAAATTTAAAAACGTTTTATTCAACGCAATGCTTAGGGCTTTTGGACACTGGGATTAAAAGT
The DNA here is from genome assembly GCA_036926295.1 of Pachydiplax longipennis. Classification (NCBI taxonomy): domain Eukaryota; kingdom Metazoa; phylum Arthropoda; class Insecta; order Odonata; family Libellulidae; genus Pachydiplax; species Pachydiplax longipennis. The sequence continues at coordinate 4,520,592 of JAVFKF010000003.1, forward strand.
CAAGAAAACCAGAAAAATGCAATTAAAATTTGAATTAATTTAGAAAAAATGTTAAAAGGAAACGCAGGAAAATAACGAGCAAAAGAGTCATCGATAAAGGAGAAAATTCAGAAGAGATTAATTATTAATTATGGGTTATTTTAAAGTAGTCATAAATAGCGAGTGTACAAAAAAAAATTTGAATTCCAAATATCCGTTACGAAATCAGTCGACTGCATGCACTGAAACCAACGGGTAGTATTCCTGTTAAATACTTTCCGGGGTTCAAAAGTCGCTAATTTAGTTCAAAATGAACACAGAAAGAACCCAAAAAGGGATGCTATGGATCTCTATTCTGCGACCATCCCGACATCGATGGAGATATTCATCAGAGGAAACGCCCAGCAAGTAAAATTTCCGGGTTCAAGACCTTCCTACGTCAGTCTTTCCTTCCATTTATTTCATAAGTACGAAAATAGTCTGGCATACACTAATCTTCGGCAATAAAAAGAACTTTCACTAAAATAAGAGTACAACGAAAACCCCAAGATGGCCGTCTTTTCATGTTACATTCCGATTACATTACGTATTTAATAAAAATGAGTTATTAATTGCCATTAAATACAAGATACGGATTAAAGCGAAATTTGAATCGGATATCGGAGGAGATGAATATTGAAATTGGTTTAATTAATAAATACATGTAAATTTAATCCGAAATTCAAACGAAAAATTCCGTTACGATAGCGATCAGCCACAACTTCTACTCGCGCCATAAAGAATATAGCCAAAAATTGCTCTGCACCTAATCACAGCACTTAAATACATAAATATCTAAAGAGTGGTATCGGAAAAGATTAGAAGCATTGTTGAGGCTGTCGTCATAAAACGACTTCTAACGTTAAGAGTAGTTTTATTTTTCTTAAATATCAGTCATCTTAAAACCAGAAAAAGGATAAAAATAGACGTAAATAACATGAAATCAACAGACAGTAAAAGAAAGAAAGATAATTACTAAAAACATGAATCATCCAGAAATCGGTTTCATATCTAATCATAAGAGTCTTATGCAACGAAAATATATTCACCAACGACTGTCCTATGGATAACAAATTAACAGATTAAAACATCGATGATTGTCTTTAAACACAGAAATCAGGTAACTTCAATACTATTAATCAATTCTACTTACCAAAACTGATGAAATCCCGATGATGCGCCACGGATGTCTTCACGCCAGAAATAAACTTACTTTCATTAATTTACTTATTAATCATGTTGTGCTTTTAAAAGTCACAATTTTATTACGATAAAATTAAAGTTGACTTCACGATTAGTCAATATCGTATCTATATACGCACTTCTACAAACTTCAACTTGAAATTCTAACGGTTTTTTCAAAAATTGCTCTACACATGATCACCAGGCGATGTTTCCAAATTAACTGAAGATTTTCCCTCCAAAAAACATGATTAAAAAAAATCGTGAGATTTGATTGGTCGAAGTCGCTGTTACTTTTTCGGTTCGTCCTCCCACTTATCCCCCTACTGGAGACATTTATAACTTCTTCCATATTTATTAATTAGTATTTAATTAAAATTTATTAGTATACAATAATTAAAATTAAATTTGAAAAGCTATGCCAATATATAACACTTTATATGTTCGTCGTTTTTATTACACGAATATTTCGCGGAACCCCAAATACTGTATGATACCCTATAGGACTATTGTTTAATTAACATCTATGTAACAAAAGCATAAAGAAATATCTTGAATTCACTTTTAAAGTTTTACGAGGAATAGCTAACGTTGTTAATGATAATATTATCAAATACATCAAGCTACATAGGTAATATATTTATTAAGTTACACAGATGATGAACACAATGACTCTTTAATATTTATTTTAGCATTATTAGGACATATCTCTTATCCGAAGCTTACCAAATTCATCGTACGTAGTGAATGTAGCAAACAAGTTACTTTTCCTAAATTAAAATCAAAAATTTATGACAATTTTCATCATTCAACGCTAAAAATATAAATACACGTTATATACTTTACTTAATTTAAGCGATTGAAGTGAGAATGACTCCCATATATCTAATAATGCAGCCGCCATAAGTGAGAATACAAAAAATCACCATTCTTAATAGAATGCTCACTATCCCTTTCCATATATCTATCTTTTGAGTATTTAGAAATAGTCTTATTTGAAAACAGTATGAAGCTAACAAGGCAAAATAAGGGGGGAGGTATTCTACGTTCGTTCCTCAGCGAGCCGGAATGCGACCGCGTTACGACCTTATGAAACGCGTCTGCAAAAATACATTGGAAACGACCTTTTGGGGTTTGGTGGAGAGGACTATTTATAAGAAGAGACTACATATAAACACATTTAATTGAGGGCAAATCACCCATTTAGAAAACAAAGAGAAAAGTACATGATTACAAAGAAAATGTACAAAGATTGGAAAGGTAAAAGTGCATAACTTATCAACATTAATGTTATATGATAAGTAATATTAAATAAAATAAGACTTAAGGATGACAGCAACAATATGTCAAAGTAGTACATACTAAATATAACATATATAGGCATTAATATTGATAAAGATATAGAGAGTTGTTGTAAGAAATTTTGTTGTGTGATTTTTTGGAAGGAATACTGCTTGCTAGGGAAGATGATAAATGAAGTACCTTGCCTTTGTTTTCTTCTCTGAGCCAGAATGTTATGAGTGTCAACATAAAGGAGAACAGTGAGAGACAATGGATTCAAAATCACTATCACCTAAGAAGATTTCATTTTATAACTGCTCAAGACATGTAATAGTCAATAGTAAATGGGAGATACATTTCTCTATGAAATTCTAAAAGTTATTTACAAATGTTATGGCGAATGAATAGCATTAATTTTCTATGAAATAAATCTTGTTGAGTCAAACCAGTCTGTGAATTAAGTGGGAAAAAATGCAAGCAAACATATCATGAGAATGGCATGCTCCATTAAGTAAATTTATATATATAATTTTAAGTAGGTGATGGTCTTGACACAATATATAGAAGAATTAATGATTTGTAAGTTATTTCAGTACAGAAATATGCTAATTATATCCCTACAGTTTTGTTCATAGCACTGGCAATATGATATATGCTGAGACATGAATGATTCTTAATCATTCATGTCTCAGCAATATCCAAACAATATCAAAACATATTAAATGGATATTGAGAAAACGTTTATGATACAGTACACTTAAATAGTCACTTCCTGCTCATAGCATTCTGGCTCAGTGAGGAAAGCAACAGAAAGCTACCTCATCCCTCATCTCACCCAGTAAGCCTCATTTCCTCTGCAAAGAATTGGGTAGCTTAAGATGGAATTTTTACCCAGATTTTAACCAAATAAAGCTACAGAGGGACCTCAATGCTTATCATTTAGCAATCGGTCGAAAGAAATGGAAAATCAAAAGATCCACAATTTACCATCCTATTCTTCTGTCCCATCATATACTTAAAATTGCATAAATGACCATTCCCAAACTGAACTTGAGATTTTGAAGAAAAACAAATGGTTCAAACTCATATCGACGTACTGTACGCATAGCTTTACACTAAAAAGGTTAGATTTCTCATGAACTAAATCATAACACCCGTACATTCCCTTGTTAGAGTAGTCATACTTATCTCCCTATCACATGTAATGTTTAATGTGAAAATACACGAAGAACTCCATTTTCATTAATCTCCTCCAGAAATCCATCCATTTTGGTTGCGACGGCATCATAACACTGTTGAGTTACAGACATTTCGCAGAAATAGTGCAGGTTCGTGTCAACACATTGCTTCATAAGAACTCCAAAAGAAATAAGTATTCCATTCCACATACACTCACAGCACATGCTAAACACACTACGATTGATCTTTCACTATATAACACTGTCACAAGAGTTATAAAACGACATAAAGAAGACAAAATATCAAAATTTTACGTTCATAGAAGCATGGGCAATCTCTTCCTCAGGAAGACGAGGTCTTTACATGTTCTCCGCCTTTTCAAAAAGAATTATGGTATAGAAATTGTGACTAACGAAACTCGTTCTTAGCGCCGAGTGACCTTCGTATGTAAGTCTCAGTTGTTTGCCTCGCTAAGTAGATTGCGTTCAAGACGGTGGCATTCATATTTTCTTGTGAATTTCGAATTAATCCATGAGTGGAATGGATTTTGTGTAGTGAAAAATCAGCGTAAATTTTAGTCGTTTCCTTCAAAAAAAGCGTGAGTGGGAATCAAAGGATTACGGTGTCTGTAGAGCATTACTATTTCCGAGTATGAAGCACTTGTAATGTCGTCGATAACACGAGATTCTTCACGAAATCTTCACCATCTTTGAAATGTGATCGTGCTAGTAATTCGTAATAATCAGTGCACATATTTATGATAAATCATACGGTTAGTTAGTTATAAAACAAATCCACAGCAAAATTTTGAAACCTTTACGCCTTTGAAATGTGAAAGCCACTGGTTAACTCACCCTTGTTAAGGACTGGAATTGGTTTTTTCATCATTCCAATTTGGGCGAGAGATATACAATTATAAAATATACAATATATATAAAATTTTGCAATATAATCGTCTATTCAAAGACCTGGACGAGATTCCAGTTAGGAACCGGAGCTGATTCCTAAGGAAATCTATTTGCAATATATATATATTTCTCTAGAAATTTTCACTACCCACATCCTTACGCTTTGGAACTTCTTTCTATTGTGTTGTTGGTGCCATATGGGCGTTATTTCTTAATAGTGTAAGGATTAAAAATTCGGTTTGAACGTAGGAAAATCTGTAGCAATGAGGATGAAGCGGGATCAGAGTGGGAATACGTAACGTCGTGATTCCCCTCCTTAAACGAACGAAATTTTCACAACCTGACGGAAATAAAGATTTCGCAAGATTATAGCGAGAACGTATGTCCTATAAAAATACATTGGTCTCTTTTTTCGGACAGTATTAGATGCGCTAATACTACAGTTATTTTGGTAGTTACATACCCTCTGCCACATGGCTTACGGCTGCTTGCGGGATATTAATATAAATTTAAATCTTCCAATGACCAGTTCAAATATAGGATATTTAATCATTGTAATTGACTTTCCGAGGTCAATTTTATATTACACGTCGTATGCTTTCTTCATTCAGCGATTTGAAATCAAGCTTCTGTCAGAACAATTGCTGAGATGTTAACAATGCACAATATATCACTTTTATAAGGAATATGTATAGAAATATAGGGATTTATTATGATTTTATATAGAAATATAAATTTTCCCCAATTTAGTACTGTACACGAAGGAAATTCTATCTTAATATAAATATATATACAACAATCGTGACCTGGTGACGAGATTTTTTCCGTCCGGGAATAAGAGGAAAACATACAAGTATTTCCGAAATATAAACAGGAATGATTGCATCATTACCGAATAATTAATGCGCTTATTTCCGACTTGTCTTACGTCATGAAACAGGGAGCTCGATGACCTCGGTCATTTGTGTTCCCTTCGCACCGAAGGAATGCTCATAGAAATGCATTCAGGTTTCGAAACTTTGCGACGATAATCTGTGACCATATAATGAGTAATCTCAAAGCATTCCAAGTGCCAGGTATATTTTTTGTTTTCGAGCCCTTATCAGCTGTACTGAAGACCCTCCCGTTTGCTACCGCGCAGTAAGTTTAGAATTTCCCGAGTCTGAATATGAAAAGTAATCAACCCTAGTCAGAAACTTATATATCTCTGTAATGAATGTATAGATTTACAAGAGTGATCATATTCACTATGAAAAAAACATTTGACTTGAAGGATTCGGATTCGAATCTCGCAATCGTCGGTCAAGAACGTGTTTCCGCACCTCAGCTGCGAAAAATCCTCTTCCTAGGAATCGAAGCCCAATAATTCCCTGGAAAAAAGTGGCTTTTGACTTGTTTTCTCAGTTATTTGTCAGGGCCTTCTGATTTCTCAAAGCACGATGAGCCTTTCCCTGCCAGTGCAGCGGGTTTTCGAAAACCTATGCTTCATTCACTACAACAAACCGGTCCTAACGAATAGAAGCTTTATTCAGGCTTATTGGTGACTTCATTGAAGTTCACGTCGATAGATACCAGAAGTAAAGTAAAGGTTTTGCATTTTTAAGTCACAAACCCCCTAATAAGCTTTCAGTATACCACATCTTCCCCCAGAAGGAGGAACCAGATTCTGGTATTATATTAATCTGTCTAGAAACTTCTGTGAAACAGTAATAGTTATCGCTTCTTTTTGTTTTAAAACTGTGTTTTATTCAGCAAATTTCATAGTGAGGTAGCTATTAGTACTGATCCATTCCCCAGGACTCCCTGAAACTGTTACTCTCCATATAACCTCTTGCGGGCACCTCCTGTCTTAAGAGAGGATTCTAGAGAACTAGAATAGGCCTATTTGTTTTTTCCAAAGCTCATTTCCATCGTGTAGTCCCCATCTCTTGTATGCTCCAAACGTACTGATTTCGGGTCTATCAGTATTTGTAAGTACAACCTTTACATTCAATCTTATCCTGTCCTTCAATCTTCATCCCTTTATCGCCATATTCTCCTCAATGTTTGTTTTCTGACTATACCCTCATCTCTTCTTCTCGTGTCGCAAGGATGAAAACAGACAAAAGGAAATTAGAAGTGGGGATCAGATGCTGTCGCCATTGTGCTGTGATCGGCACTAATCGCGAACAAATGCCAAACAAAAGGCGTCTCTGATTATTCGAAGGATGCGCGCGCTTTCATTATCGAATGTGCAATCGATATCTCGCTGCCAGTCGATAGCCGGTGGGTCGACCTACATCATATCAAATACAATCTTCCCTATGCGGTGGGTCGTTTGCAGAGAATTCTGGGCAAAGTTAAGGGGCGTGGAGAAAAATAATTGCCCTTTCCACTTTATGAAAGTAGGTTTAAAAAGATGCAATTAAAATTAAACGATGTATTTTCGTGCTTACTCTAATAGGCATCTGAATATGTTTACTTTAGTAGTTGATATTCGTTTTGGATTCAAAATTACGGGAATTTAGACAAAAATGATGAAGATTATATAAGATTTTGCTGGTCTAAACAACCCCTTACCCTCGCTATAAAGACGGTTGTTGAGCTCAATTCTCATTCAAATTTATGAGAAAGATTGGCCCATATGAAATGTATCAAGAGGGAGAGCCGACATTTAATAATATGGAAAGCATTAATTAACTTTCAAAATCAAATGTCAGAAATTATAACAATTAACATCACCTTCTATGCTGCAAAAAGGTTAAAATTTGGCGTTCGTCGAAGAACAAATATTCCTATTTACATATTATTTCTGTCTAATCTTGCTGATGGCTCCAAATGAAAAATCTTCACTTTCGTTTTTCTCAGCAAATGCATTCATTTTCACTTATAAAATTTTGATGCTTAACTATATGAATGCATGCAACACAAGAGATAGTCTGATGGCTTCACATGTGACCTTTCTTATAATAGCGAATGCCAAAGTGTCCTTCCGATAGAAAACGGTTCCACACTCCTGCCCTGGGGCACTTCTACAGCCGCGTGTATAGGCAGCACGTTTATCAGTTGAGTTAAGCGGGTTGCCTATGCTTAGGCAATACAGGTTTTACTAATCCTGAATCGCCATCGATTCTACTCGTACCGCTTTCTCCAGGATAATTACAGTTATCACTACAATCCACAGAAACGTCAAGAGCCCTTTTTCTCTCTGCTTTCCACGTTACACAGTGTCTTTCTTTCCGAAGACTTTTCTTATTCTACTTTGAATGCACCTAATAATCTACGAATGATTGTGGTTTCACCCGTTAACCACGGGCAAGTGGGGTCAAATTTGGCTTTCCTTGCTTCCTTACTAGAAACATTCTTTATCACTTACACGTTTAATTACTATGCCATTTTTTTCTCACAGTATTTTTTTAAATAAAATTATTTTTCCATTACAACTCAATATTTTTGAGTGGTGTCATTTTATGGTTTCATTTAACATTATATTTATTTTAGTATCATACGATTAGTAAAAATATAATATTATATTAAATTATTTCTTTAATAATAGGATGTTACATAACACATTAAACGATAAATTCCTAACATTAACACTTGGAATTTAGCTGGCGGCAGTTTTATGAACTTTTCCAACGATTAGGAGTTATTATTTCAATTAATAAGATGATATACATCCTATGAAAGGTAATATATTAGAGAGTAAGGTAAATTTTAACTCATTGACCTCATAGGAATAACAAGATTTTGGGGTCAAATTTTACCCCACAAGTCCGGATACGTAACGTTTTAGAATTGCCAGTAAAAGATTTAAAGAGGAACAAATGAAAGTCGAACTTTTACCAACCACAAATAATTTTATTACGAAACGACCTAGGTTTCGACTCATGGAGTCATCTTCAGGTGGAAGATGACTCCATGAGTGGAAGATGACTTCACCTGAAGATGACTCCATGAGTCGAAACCTAGGTCGTTTCGTAATAAAATTATTTGTGGTTGGTAAAAGTTCGACTTTCATTTGTTCCTGATGGCGACTTACCACGAAGTCACGGCCGAAGCTGTTGATTCTATAGATTTAAAGAGCCCAAAACGAGAATAGAGTGGCAGAGTTATCAGGAAGGACACTTTAAATGGTACATCAAACAGAAAGTGTTATGTCGAATGTGGAAATCATCTTTAGAAGACTTCAAACAATACATACTGTGAATTCAAATTTAGAGATTATGATAAAATAATCTTCGCTTTTGGAATATAACACACCCTTTCTTAATATAAAATGCGATGCGCATCATTAGTATCAACATCAGAATTTTTTTCAAAAGAACTGTAGTTTACATGAACAAGCGCATTAAAATAACCACGCCGTAAACCTCTCCCTGCTGGAACTTTTTGCTAATTTGACAAAATTCACAATAATTTATATTAATTGACAAAATTACCAACATCACATTAATCTTCTCTGTAAAACTCATAAAAGTTTATGTGACTCCAATGAGATTTTCTTAATGAAGATGAATGAGCAACAGAAATAGTTCTTGGAGAGAGTAAGACCTCCGAGAGACTTGTTACTCGCACTTGGCGTATATCGTGTTCATTTTACACATAAAATTTAAGCCCATTATTATACCAATGTGTAATAAATCACGCAGGAAAGACAAAAACTGTGTAAAACTAAGAATATGATGGATAAAAGTGATTAAATTAATGTAAATAAGCGTTTTTAACGATATATCTTATAAAAAACCGATTGATTGACGGGCTTAGCAACCGCAACAATGATCCATCCTTGACAACGAGTGCATATGATTTGAGACCAAGTTGAAGATGAAGCGAAATTATTGTAGATCGCTTATAAATATCATTAAGTCGTGGATTTTGGAGATTTTTTTATCCTTTATGAGACATTTCTTATTCCCATTCCATCGAGAATGGAATGTAGAAGAGAATATAAGGTGAGGCATTAAAATTACCGTTAAGGTGTTCTATGTTTCTAGAGGAGCACATGTTAAAATGCCAGTGACATGGCTTTATAGTTTGTGGTAACTAAAGCTACATAAAAACTAATGGTCCATTTCCTAAATCATTTTCATTGCCACTACTGTCCCTATTATTAAAAACTTCGATTTTTTAACTACATCGAACCAAACGCAGTTGTCAAGAATCTATTTCCTCTGACTTCGTACCCCCATTGCAAATTACCAGAGAGACCAGAAGTGGAAGAACATATGGATTTTATGAGGTATGTGGCCCATTTTCTTGTAGTTGAAGTACACAAAAGATATCTTATGGATTCAGATGCGATAGGAAATACTCAACGTCATATTATAGAAAATATAACTCTCTATATAATTGCCATTCATTTACTTCTACTGAGTTTATTCTTTACGGATATCGCACAGATATAAATCCTTCTTCTTACAATGAACAGGCACCTATGGACATTACAATGACAGACGAACTAGCATGGCTCCTAAAAGATCAAGGAGGATGGATCGGCCCTGAATTAGGTAGCACAGAATTTTTCGCTTTTCTGCTTATAAGGCTTGACTAACATTACTTTTGTTGCAACATTTAAGTTCCACTTTAACAAGACTATTTGTTTTCAATAACAGACTACGGAAATGGAGACCATTTATCGCCATCATCCTCATCATTGATTGGCGTTGCTGTTTCCGAAGACAGTATGAGCATACGAGACATCCTCAATCAAGAATTTCCATCAGAAACCAGCAATAGCTTTCCATAATCAGAATGTTTAATACCTTTTCGTCTTAAATTACTTTTCCTGAAGGAATCTTTTTCAATTTATCTTTTAAATCATTTTAAAATGAAATGGTAGACTTATATATAACTTGCTTCTTATATTGGTAATAAAATTGGAACAAGCTGAAAAATTCCTTCCGAACTGAAATGTTCAAAAAGCAAAGAAATCTAGTCACGAATTCATTATAAAAGTAATCCTTTGAACAGTTCAAATAAATCTTATGTAAATCTTATGTAATTTTTATGATTTCTCCTGGACGCATAACCCATTAAGATTTCTACATTATCTTCTTCAGAGCTTCGTAGTTGCTTAGAAGTTGCTTCATCACCGTAATAGGGGTCAATTTTTACCTCTGTAATAATACTAGCGCTATTAATCCCATGCTTTTAAACTTCGTTTTTCACGTTATAAACATCTTTGTCCAAAGACTAAGTTAAAATTTCATTGACGAAGATAATGAACTCACCAAGAATAAACATGTAACATCATATCCCATATTTTCTTTAGTTTTCATCGTATCTATAGAGTAATTGATTTTAAGCGAGAGAGCTTTCATAATTGGTTGCCGCAGATTTTTCAGTAATGCCTGCGCTACTTATTCGTGGGTATGACTACGACATACTCTACTGAATATTATCTCGTTAATAATATATAATAATTGGCATAATTGCTTCCTTCGAAGACTTGATCTAACGAAGAATCACTTGCATTGATTTTAAATCGATGATTCTGATTCACTTACTTATAAAACGTTATCAAAATAGAGTAAAGCCTGTTTAGTTCGCTCCCGCTTAAGACGCGATTTTCTCCCAGATCGGGTTCCTTTCACACGAAACACATAGTTAGTTACCGCTTAAAAAGGTATTTTATATCGAAATTGACACTGATACTAGTTACACCACCAAAACACATTTCAGCAACACTCCAATAACTACAAACGAATACACAAACACTAAAACATACCTAAAAAACACAACTTCCCTTACAAGACAATTACTTCCGATTCATTTGGGCGAAATTTTCGCACGGAGCAACTCATCTTTGATAAATAAAAATATAAAAGTATGAGAATGGCGTCGTACAGCGTAATCCCGGCGCCACGTGCTCCGCCCACCACTTTCCCCGTCCGTACGAAGCGTATCTTGTAAATGTCGGCCATAAATCGACATAAGTGGATCCATCGCCGATCCCATTTGTCTCACTATCACAAGAACGAGTTTGCATCTCGGGAATGTGCAGCCGAAAATGGGGGAGAGAATGGAATAAAAAAGACCGCCGTCTTCGTGAAAGAGCCTTCACATTTTAAGCGAGCTGAGAGTACAAATTGATGGGCGATCTTCAGGCGCCCTCTGCGATCGTAGAATTCATTGAAAATGAGGAATATTTCACTCCTCGCTCAAGGTTCCGAAAGAAATTGTCCTGAGAATTGGGAAATAGTAAGGATAGAGAAAAAAGTATGAAATGTCCCACAAGAAGTATTTATTTAATGACATGGTTCGAACTAAAAGGTTATCCTTAGGCACTTGAAGCTGTAGTTCGAAACCGGTCGCCTGATTAAATAAACACACTTTTTGTGTAACTTAGCATAGTTACATTCCTCCTCACTTAGGATGGAATTTCACAAATTGATGGTTTCGTCGATTGGAAATAATTGGTTTACTATCTCATCCAGCGAACACTACTTCAAGCATAAATACAGTAAAACTAGATCTCAAATTAACGCTAGTAAAACTAGATTTCAAATTAACGCTGGAAAGCACAATGGAAGGGTAATTTACCTATTTACTTTTTTATTTTTTTTAATAGGTACTTCACACCTTAAAAACCTAAGGGAATGTTCTTAAGTTTGTTTTACTTGCCACAGCTTTAAATATCTTGAGAATCCGCGAACTAATGTTGTATAATACTGGTTTATCTCCCCTCTCTCCTTTGAAGAACGGTCCGCTTTTCGTACAAAGAGAACGGCTGCCTTTGTTACATAATTTAGGTCATTTTTCACTTTACAATGAAGCAATTTTCATCAGATAGGCAGTTTAGGAATTATAATGTAAACAATTTTCGGTCTATCAACCGAGGTGGAGGATTGGCTATAATAGTGTAGTATAATAGGTTGTAGTGCAACTAGAAATGCGGATAGCAGAACGTCTTAAGCGGTATGTTTATCATGTTTTTAACGAAAGGGACTAAGACCTAGAACAATCCGCGTATTAAGCATGATAGAAACTTAAGCGGGAGTTTTTATGGGATTTTACAGTATAAGGATAGACAAGGGTTATTATTCGTCCCATATCTTGCAGAAGAGTTCGTTATTTTGATCTTCGATCCATTGTCCCGCACCTTTACGTGTCCCATGAAACAGAGGTGTCAAACTGGCGGCACGGGTCAGATGCGGCACCCCCAAATCCTCTCGTGCGGCTCACGATATCAATATATGTGTCGCTCCAGTAATATAAAACATAATTATCATCTTTTCAGCTTGAGAGCTCCCTTAATTCATTTTTATTTAGGGAAGAAAATCCCCGAGATTAGAAAGTTTGCCACACGATTTCTACGCTACCTCGGAAGTACTTATCCAAAACAATGTTAAACATTATATGTTACGTAATAAAACAGCTCAAAGGCCAATCTTACCGGAGGTAAATCTTCCTGTCATAAAGTAATTTCACAATTATCATCTCCAAAGCTTAAAAATATAGCTGAAGGCTAAGCGCAGCAGTTTCCCGGGAATAAAGTTTAAAAAACAGTAAGATTTGAAATTTAGTGGTATATATCAACTTTCCAATATTTCTTGCCTATAAATCATCATATTATGCCAAAAATTGCATACACACTCAATGCTAAGAGTAGAGGGAATTCAAAAGTGGTTGGATGATATAGAGCAGTGGTGGGCAAGTTTTTCGGTTATAAAGTCCACTTAAAAACACTTCTGAATATTTAAGAACCACAGAAAATTTTATCAGTAAAATTCTATCTTTAAACATTAAATTATACTAAATAGATAGATATCAAAGTTATCAAGAAATATATGTTGAATCTCTATACACCGAAGACTTTGACTGAGTTTTTATGTGTTTAGTAACTAGTTTCTGATATTGCTGGTAGAATATCAAAGCTTTTCTTACAAGCTCTATGAAGTGGCATTCAGTTAGCCTTGAGGTATGTCTCAAGAGTAGCTTTGGGAGCCACATGAGGCTCGAGAGCCTCAGTTTGCCCACCCCTGATGCGGAGAGAGGGGTTGGTTGTAAAGAAGTAGGGGAAAAGGGGAGAACTTTTGGGGAACAATTCTACGAAGAAGCGGAAATGTTACGTACCAAACAACAAAAAAATTGCAATGCTAAAAAGGTGTTTGATGACCGAAATAAGGAAAAGCAGCTGGGTCAGATGTGATACACAAGGGACGTCACTTCGATTTCAGAAGGCATAACAAAGAATTCTAATCACTGAAAATCTGTTTATTTTAGGAGTACAAGGCTTAAAATTTCGATTTCAGTGAATTTCTAGAATTGTAAGCATGAGCCATATTGTGTATGTCATATTTTTTGCGACAGTTCTTTTTCGAACTAATTGTAAAAATTTGACTCTTTCATCTCGATATAACAGCTTTCCGAGAATTTTCTCATCCTTTGGGGTGCAAATTCAAAAGAATAAACTTGGAAGAATACGATGAGGTGCTAAATTTCTCCAACTTTTAACGAAGCAATTTGTAGTCCACGTGATCCCATTTATGTCACCATGACGACGATGCCGAAGCCAAGTTAATTTTTGAAGCTGTGTCGTCACCAAGTTTTGGTCTTCACAGAGAAGCAAGTTGATCTCCACTCTTACAGTGATTAAAACGTTAATTCGCGATGGAGAATATTTCATGGACTACATTTGTATTCATGCTTGCTGTGCCGTTGAAGAATTTTACGAAAGCAAGAAATACGGTATGCTCTTGTTTCCAGCTTGTAATTGTAACACAATTTTTGTAAACTTGTGTTGGTAAATCTGATTTCACTTCAAGTGTAAGGTGGTAAAGGATAATGGAAAAAAGTAGTATGTGGGTGAAATGGAAAATATTCTACTTCTGTTAACTTATTAGCAATTAAATTCGTTTTCCTTGCTTCTTACGTTGAAGTATTCGAATAGACACACGTGAGAATCGTGATGAGCTCATATACGGCGAAATGGTTTCTTTTAAGGTGGTCCATACAACCTACTTCCCGATTAATGAAAGGTTCCCCATCCCAAACTCAACATTGCTACTATATTTCAACTAAACAAAATAAGATGAATAGATGAATTCACAGTTTTAAAAGGGCGTTCGTATTCTGGTTTTTAAACGGTTTAAAGAAGAAAGGGTAAATAAGATAGATTAATAGGTTATGCGGTAGATAAATAATTTTTGAAACTGCATGTCGGGACATTACTAGACTTATAGATACTATAAAAATTGAAGTCTGGACGAAGTGGAGCTACTAATATTAAAAAATGAAAAATAGAATTAACGTATTAGTTTACTTATGGCTGAATTAAATTATACATGGTAGATACATTTTTTGTATTCATAATTTTTAACGTCCATATTTTTTCAATGTCCCACGGTTTGTAAGCATAAATTCCGTTATGTCCCAGTTTTCGAGTAAAACATTAATTAAACCTTATCCTTATAGTACTATGGCTGCCTATGACCGGCATGATCCGTTCATAAGCCCACTTTATTCGTCTTGCTCCAGCTCCCGATGGCCATGCATGGACTATCTTGGAGCGAAGGCAATTAGTTCCCCTTTCCGCCACCACCAGCGCATCGCTCTCGCAGTCGAATGCCCATCGACACAAAAACACAAGTACGAGAGTGATAAGGGAAGACAAAGGCACAGAATTGATGTCTGCCCTTTCCGTCTTGTGGGGGAGAAGAGAAGGGAGGGCGCTGCTATCGCCCACTGTCTGCGCACACACAAACGCCGGGTTAAAATCGAATGAAAAGAAATTCTCCAAAGGCCACCATTTTTATTCAATCGAATCACTATTATCGAATTACTATTAGCAGAAAATTTTATCGTATTTAATAGGCCCATATTCATAATAAGTGCAAATTTTAATAAACAGCCATACGAATAAAAATTACTAAACGCACGTATCAAATTCAAAGATGAAAACTCACCTCGAAATAAATAAGAGGAACACTAAGGCTGAAAAGAATTGGCGATTGATGTCTCACAAATCAATGAATCCCCATCGATGGGACACGTACCTTCACTGAGACTTATTGGTCCTTTACTGAGAGAGAGGTCTGTATCGTGGGATTATTACAGATTGATGTAGATATTTTTACTAATCAGCTTTTAATTTTTCTTGCATCTTGCTTCGATGCAAATTATTTCTACAGTAGCAAACCATAATCAAATTAAGCATACGTAAAATATTGAATAAGTAAATTAGAGAAACAAATACATTACAGCTTGCATCACAACTACAGTGTGACTTGAAACGATAAAGGTTGGGAAACTGCCACAAATTACGCCAGTGCAGGAACAATTTAGGAGAGGAAAAGGGTGTCAAAATTAAGTGAACAAAAGTCTTTGATTATTTTTAACGCGAAATCATTTGCAACGATCAAAAGTATACTTAATATAATCCCAATAGAAATATTATGGATACTTCTATGGCCACTAAGTTCTACGATGAGTGGATATAGATTATAATTAGATAACAACTCTCTTAAATTCGCAGAAAATCTTACATCTTACGAGTTGAAATAACCTAATGATGGTAGGATAGAACATGAAATTTAAAAAGATAGGAAGGCAAGCAGATCCAGAGTTGGGGATTTAATTTGAGATAATCAAGTGCTGTGAAAGAAAAAAAGGATGACATATAAAACTCATTATGTTCCCAAAGTTAAATATGCAGCAGATATGTAAGTGAGAGAGGATGGAGCATACTACAGACTGATGAAAGGAAGTTCTTCAAAGAGATGTATAACAGGGAAGGGAAAAACGAAAAGAAAAGCATCAATAGATTTCGTAAACACAGTACAACCACAACTTTATTTTGCAAAAATAATAATCCGTCGATGAAACTCGTCGAAAAATTCTTCGTGTTCCATTCCCCTAGTTTGTGGTTGACCCCCAACTGATTGCTACGCCCAGTAATGGTTAGCTCGCTGAACCCGGCACTTCTCTTAATCCATTTCATTGGCGTGCGTGTATATGACCGAACTTGCGCGAAGACGGTTCTCAGAAAGAGAACAAAAGAAGCTAGGGGATTCAAATATTGAAAAGAAACCGATTTGCTGAGGGCGCTGAACGGAAGGAAGTTGAATCTACCTCAGAAGATTGTTCCCAAGGAAACAGAGATTCCGCACAAGAGACCCAAATAAATCAATTCGTAAAGTCAATGAATGAAATTCGATTCGAGGCACAGCGTAAACTAAGCTAATCTCATCTGAAATCGATCCAGTTTTCTATCATCAAATGAGAGTGAGTTAAATTTACTTAGATTTCGATCAATTATTTCGATACTGAATCCAAAATTTCAGCATTTTACTTCAGAAATAACCAAAGTATAATGTTTCGAAGCCTTTCTGAGAAATGCTATTTTGTTTATCAAATTCTTCCTGAATAATAAATTGACCGACTTCTATTTCCGTCTTAGTGGATAGATGCTGCCTCATAATTTGCCATCGGAATTGTACTATTTTATTCAAATTTGAAAGTGGTCTTTAAAAAAACATGCACTGAAAATGCCATCAATGAATATACATTTATTACATGTACGTTTATTGACTCTTCCACTCTTCTCACCCTCCTTTCCATACTTGAATTATATGTAAGTGTACACTTCTGTTCTATTTACCTGATGATGAAATTGGTCGTATAAATAAAAAGATTGTGGAAATAACAGAATTATTCTTCACTACTCATCAATCTCATTCCATGAATTCCGGCCTTGTATGATAGATTACTATCCTGCTACCATATCTTAATGAACATATTTTTCTTCTGATAAAGGATAGAGAAAAATGTATCTTTCTTTTCCTTTTGTCTCAATCTAGTTCATAGCTATGATATTATGAAAGCTACTGAGATATGAGAGTACTGAAGAATGACATTGATTAAGGTATCTCCTCATGGAATGCTACGTATGAAAAGTCTTACTCGCAGAGTCATTCTGCTTCAATTACGTGGACTTGTTCCGCTTATAGTATTCTGGCTCCGTAAGCAAAGGAAGGGCAACCAAACTCTAACTTATTGTTCACAAACGCTATTACGGTCACAAAAACATTTCTCATTCTTTCGTCGTAAGGGCAACAAGACAGATGAATACTACAAACTTTTAACAAGCTACATATACGTTCAGCATATTCTCATTGTTGCGTGCGATAAACAGTAGTGAGTTTTCAATCCAACGTATGAGTTCATAGCTCTTTTCGATGTTCAAATAATTACAGCTTTGATTGATTACTAACGGATTGATTACTTCTTCCTGAGGCGGTTGCCGTCGCCCTCCCTGAACAAAAACGATGCAACTTTGCGTTATTTGGGTAAGAAGAAAAGAATAAATAGGTCATTTCCACAAGCAGATTTTATTCTGCGACTGGTTTCTTCTGCGACCCTTCCGAGGTAAGGACTAAGGTCATCTTCAATTACAAATGCAAAACTTTTCAAGTATTTATAATGGAGAAAAGTTACCCTACCCCAACTCCCAAATATGTCTTATAATTACCTGAAATTTTTTTTGTATTTGGGCCTGATGATGGCTAGGAATTCGTAATCGGTCGTAGAATGAAATCTACTAGTGAAATTAAGACAAAGTTATTTTTCTCCATACCTTAACATAGTTCCATAAAGTGACATCTACTTGTATTGATTACACATCATTTTCCCTTGGATATCCAACCTTAAAGTGAACCAAAGCAGAACTTCAGAACGAGAAGGCTGTCCGCATTCAAGTTATCGATAGGAATCGGAGACAAAAGACAGAAACTCCGCCGTTCAAAAATAAATACTTGGCGAAACTCGCAGAACGAAACAATTTCATGCAGCGAAAGGCAGTGAATGTAATTCAGCGCGCGAATCCGCGTCGCGCGGAGTTTTATGCATTCCGCTGCAGCCCGCGAATTCCGGTTTGCGTCGAGAAATGCGATTATAGGAGAGAAGGGAAAGAAAGGTTTGACGTGCGGGCATCAAGAATGGGAACAAAAGACCCTCACAATTGGCAACAAAGGCACCCCTCTTTTGTTCAACGCCAGAATTTCCCTCTTGACGCGGGTGAAGGGGTTGGAATTGTCACCCACCCCACCCCCTCTATCGTGCCGCTATACCTTTTCTGTCAAAAAAGCATGAAAGGACTGTGTCTCCATTTGAGAAACATAAAAGCCGGGAGCAAACATGGCGGAAGGGCGAGTGGTGGGGGGCTTTTGTCCGCTGTAGCACAAGATGATGTCTTTTCTTCCAAAGGGACGACACTCCCCAGTTCATCCTCTCGCCGAGAGAAAGAAAACTATGTAGGATCCTTTCGCGTGCCAATTAATCATTGCAATTTTCCTATCCTGAGACGCGGTCGTGATAAACAAGATGAAGATTTATCGATTTCTCGGAAAAATGCGGAGAAAATGGGAATGAAAAATTTCTTCCTCCGTTGAATGAGAAACTCGTGGGCGAATGAAGGAGTATCGGAGGGTGAATGAAGGGCAGGGCTGCCAACGGTGTCGCTCTGACCCCAAAACGCCGTGTTTAATCACCATGATTCTCACTGAGACATGGAGGTGTTAGCACAGAAAAAGTCGAAAGATAAATGCTAATTCAGAAGTCACATCAACTACAACATTGAAATTGGATTACAATTTTAAGATCTTGGGTGACATGATATTTAAATTAAAACGAGTAAAATATAGGTAATATACCTAAGTGATACACAGAAAAAACATAACATTATACATTCACAAGTTATTTTAATTTTATATTCGTCAACTCCGTAATATGCTTTGGGAAGTGAGTGGCATTTCAGTTTGCAAACTATATTTCACTATGTCCCACTTGTATGTACTTACTTTAAATGATTGGACCATCATATATTTTAAAGCAATTAATTCTAAATAACTGAATTGATTCTCAACGGGGAGTAAAAAAAGTGAAATACCATACTAATCGCAGCTTACTCCTGGACTTTGAACAAAAGAGAAAGATAGAAAATGTAACTTACGAGAAATATGACCTTTTGTCATATCAAACGCAAACGGAAAATTACGAGTTCTAATTTCGATAAAACGCCATTCATCTATCATCATTTATTCCCTACAGCACAATTCTAAAACGCATTTTTGTAAAAATTCCGAGTAAATAAACAAACTCGACTTCAACTGTAGAATTAGTTGTCCAGACGACAAGTTTCGGACGAAAAGGACGAATTTTGACCAAATTTTCATACATTTTATTAACGTTTGCTTTATTTGAACCAGGAATCTATAATCCACGATAAGAATGGAAAATTTTCATGAAATTTCCTGCCTAATGATACTTGACTAAGTAAAATGAGTCCAAATATTTTAATTTTGCAAAAGAAATCAAGCCTAAAATAGGTTAGACACTCGCTCTTTTCAATTAGTATTTTACTTAGAAGTTCGTTCAACTTACAGAATTTTATGAAAAAATGTCTTAAATATTCATATTGAAATTTAATTATTTTTAAAGAAGACAGTGCTAATCTTTTGCGAACTTTTTTCAAAAAGAAATCTGATATGTTTTTTCGATACTCGCTAGTAACTCCAAATTTTTCCATACATTCTTTCAAATCTGCTGGCTTTTATTCTTTAATCAAAAATGGCAATTATTCTTCAAATCTGGGGCAGTATTCTACCATGATCGACAATGATCGAAAATCATCACGGAAAATTCATTCATGGTATGGAAACGCATCTTCGTTGCTATTATAAAAACGTTGGAGTAAATAATTTTATAACACGAATTGCTGATAAATATAATTTTCGATTAAACTTATACTCACTCAAGATGAAAAGCTATATTTAATGCCTGTTCACATCAGCTGGACTAATACCAACAACTTTGTATCTTACGAAGAAATTACGTATAGTTATGTTGCTATAATGGAATTTTAATTGCCACAGAAGCTATAGAAATAGGAAAAACTTCTTTTTACCTGTATAAATAATTTACACACATACCTATAAGGGATGGTTATGATATCTTTTGAGACATCACAACGTTTATGTATGGAATTCAGTCTTTTTCTGTACATAACATATGGGACGTAATTGATTGTCATAGAAACTTATTAGTATTATAATAATTCTTATAATAGTATTATAATAATTCATTGTAATAATAACAATGTAAAAAAGAAACTTGAATGGTTTACCTTTTGAGTCGTAGATGGGGTGAGCAAAATTCACTGCTGTTTTACTTTTTCGTAATTTACCGGGTTATGACCAGTCGCTAGAATTGACAAAAGCAATTTCAAGTTTTTCATTTACATACTGAAGATTGGTTTTATGTTGTATATTAAATATATAGTTTATCCATTATCATTAACTCTAGCGTACCGTATTTTAATCCGCATTTAAGTCTTCCGTGGTATTTACAATCTTGATTGACGTAATTCACATATCGCCTTAGCCTTACACTTACAATGATGTTTAATCGCAGTGCATCACGGTTGTAAACACATCCATGATGCATTGCGGTTAAAACAATATGGCGGATTTGTATCTGCATTAAAATATATGGTAGAATGCAAAATTGCACTCTGGCATCGAATCAAGGATCATTAGGGAAAAGATCGATCGCTTAGATAAAATATATCCATGACTTTTGTTCACCTAACAGGTTATATATATCCACGTTTTTGGGGAAGGTTTCGATTAATACATGATTTTGATTTTAATTTTTTAATAAATAATTTATATTTAATTTTTTCACTCCATAAAATGTATTTTAATGGAGAGAAAGATTTCAAAGACGCCATCTGGGGTGGAGCCAACGACAATTTGGTGGCAGTTACTTGATTATTACCATTTAAAAGCTGTGCTGTTTAATTTTTAGTTCTTTATCTTACCGGAAAGTGACCCAAAAATTTATCAAATATCCGCGCGATTTATACTTACGGGAAAAATCTGATATTTAGGGCCCGATCCGGGGCATTTTCAGTGACCTGAATACTTTTCCTGGAGGTTTCTACCATGCAAGAACACAGTGCAATTTGTTTATATCTAAATCACACCGTTTCTGAAATAAAAGGGGGAAGGACGGACGGACCCACACTACCCAAATTATACCATCTGGATTTTTTATTTTTACGAAATTTTTCATTTATTTCTGATACAGTGTTTTCCTGGCTGTAATGCCATGAAAAAAAAACTAAGGCATGAGTAATTATGCAGCTTCTTCACTCTTCATCGAATGCTATGCATGTTTTTCATAAGATCGATGAGCTCCACTTACGAGATTTTTTTCCACGAAATGCATTTTTGCTCGATGAGAAAATTATGTCTACCTCTAATTTCTTCATCTAGCCTACAACAACACATTTTTTCGCTAGGGCTTTTGGTAGATAACTATGAAAAGGTTGAGAATCCAAGCAAGTTTCAGGCTGATAACTTTCCAGACAAACCTATAACAATCTTTAACAACTTATGATTCCATTGTACATATCATAATACATACTCATAATTTCTGAGAGTAACTATAATTTTAAAATCGAGTTCCTCATTTTAAACAAGCTTTTTCATTTACAGTGTTCCTGAAAAGTCCGATAATTTTAATACCTTCATATTTATACATATTTATCCATTTCCCTATGAATTACAAGAAATGTAAAGAGAGATTAACTTGTTCCTCACTGATGTAAATGTATGTACGTCAGCATATAAATTAGTTAACGGCTATGAAATATATGGGTCACAATGAAGTTATTTTGAATTTACAACGTAAAAAAGCTTTCTGGAGGATCAGAAAATAATTTTTGTCAATTAAACAATTTGAAATCGGAAAATTCAATGATTTGAAATTTTTTCACCCATAAACACAAAAATTGACAAAATCATCCATTTTCAAGCTTTAAGTTTACCGTTTACCGTTTAAAAGCTAGGATTTAAATCAATCAGCGATTTAACTGGATATTAAGAAATTTAGAAAAGGAGTGTACTAAAATTTTCCAAGAATGCCACTTATGTCTTATGTTTAACGCCACTGTTTGATAAGAAAAGGTCGTGAGCCTGATCAGAACGTAGGGGAGGTGACCGTAAATCACATTCACATTAAAACTCATTCAGTAATGTATATTTAATGAACCGGTTTCGCTCATGAAATGTAATTTGTTGCGTCCCGGAAATGTTTACCTAAACAACAGGATGGCACATGGTCATATGGATACCTAGAAGGAACATGAATTGTTGAAGCGATTACTCCAAGCATCTACATCTCTGATTTTTATCGTAGCCCTGAGATATCTATTTACATATATTTACAGAAGGAAAGCAAAATACCAATTACAGTAGTACTTCAGTTCTTGAATTTATACGTTCCCAAATGCCGTTCGTCATCCGAAATGTTGGAATACCGAAATTTCTTTTCCCATAGGAATCGATATAAAATGAATTAATCCGTTCCTAAACCGAAATAATTGTTTATTGAAACTTTTACAATTATAATTAGTGCAAATTTCATTCCACCACAATAGCTTTCCTAGAAAATACCCCGCATCATCTGCATATCGTATATAAGAGATATTAGGTCTTCATTTACAACAGATGACACTGAGCGTCGAAATAGGTGTGTTGTGAAATGAATCTCTATGTGGATATACTAAGTTTCTATTTCAACCAATTAGGTTAGCAATTGGCTCTTAACTACCACCATACGAACCTTACTAACAGTCTTTATTGTCTACGTTACGTGCTCGTTGGTTGTCAGGTTTTGTTCGAAAAATTAGTTCCTGAACCGAATTGTTCTCAATGAAAGAGGCTTTCCCAAATGAGTTCCTACGTACTTCCGAGAACAGCTCTGAATTCATCGGACTAATTTAACCCATTTTCCCATCTTTTTTTCTTGCAACGATTCCCACTGTTAGAGAAAAAATTCTTCGAAACGCTTACCGATCCATCGCAGCGATCGTACATACATCTTGCATACAAAACGTTCCACCTCTGAATGTGTAAACCTTCCCTAATTCACGAACACAACCCTTATCTACAGGTTACACCGACTTTACAAGCAAAGTAACATCCTTAACAGACATTTCCTTCGCTCCTCCCGTCGATTCGCTTGACAAAACAGTTTCCTAAGTGCCCGTTCGTCTCAGATGGGGGGACGGATGGGCTGGAATAAAATACAAATCCGCATTCCAATCGCATATTTTTGGTTTACAAGTTTTCTCGATTAAATGGATATACAGAGAATGATGATGATGCGAGTTGACTCTGTCACTTTTCAAAAATATCGGCGGCTCCTTGTACACCTACTTTCCGCGACGAGATGCCACAGGAGAGGCGCCAAAGGTTAGAGTGGGGAGGCGGGGGCATTCCCCCCCTCCACGTCGCATCAGCCTCGGGGCAGAGGCTGCGTAATGGACGCTCGATAACAATGGGCCTTAACAAAGGGCTGCCGGACCATTTTCATAAGGCATTGTGAAGGGAAGGGAAAATGCCACGGCGAGGGGAGAGCACGGCGGAATCCTGATGTACTAATTGTTTGAATATCGCTGAGATAGGAAAGGTTTCGTAGAAGCCACATGATTTTCCAAGAAATCATAGTTTCAACAGCCACTGCTAAACGCTTCTTTGAGGATATTGTTCTGAATGGATCGCAAACTGAGTGCTTTTAATAAAGACTCCTTTCACATTTTGTATGAAAAAGTTCTTGAAGCGCTGCGAATTAATAAGTTCGAAAGATGAGAGTTAGTGAGCCTGCAATAGAGCCACAGTATTCATCCAGATCTAGATAGTAGTTTTTCTTTAAATCTTTTAGCTTTCAATATCATATTGTATTGTGGAAGGCCTTAACTGATGGCAAAGAATAATCATTAAACCATAAATTAACGGCTATCGGTCTTATTTAACTACGTATTTCGCCAAGGAAATATCCTCAGAGGCACGAGAACGAATGGCAACTAATACCGGCAGGAAAAAATATAGTTAGCCTTCGGTTAAGGCCCTCTTGACAATACATTGAGATGATTCCAACCAAAACTATTATTCTGTATCGTATTTTCGGTTGAACATCAATCCTACCACTAGTCGATACTAGTTTCAGCCTTAGTATTGGCAATTGAGCTTCCACTGGTAAAATGTTTGTGCCTATATCTCATCAAATAATAGCAGTAATAAATCATTAACTATTACATTCCCTGCAGCTAAAAATATTAAATTCGTTATGCGGTAAAAATTATATCAAAAGATACAATAACAAAATCAAATAAGCAAAAACCTCTTGTTCTCAGAGTAGGGCAAAAATCTTTTCCCTAGGAGGAGGAGTTCCAGGTTTAAATGCAATAATACAAACTGGCACCCGTGAAAAAACTGTGTAACCCTATCTGTCTAAGGATCTCCTTGAACCATCTGTAAGGAATGTAAGAACATGAATATTATTGAAGCATCTTGAAGTCTATGCAATAGCCAGACATACATGGGAGGTCTAAAAAGTTTCCGACATTTTGCCATTTCTCGACATGCTTTCTGAAAATTTCTGAAAAAATTTGGGGTCAGAAACTTTTCAGACCACCCTCGTATATAGGACAAAGGAATTAAAAGGAATCTTTAAAAATATAGGACAAAGTTCAACATTACTAATATCAAATAAAACTATGAAAATAATATTATTTCCAGTATTTTTATTCATTTTCTATCAGAAGGATTTCCCCGCTAAAGATTTCCTTTCTCTTAAAAAATTATTTAAAAACTAGTTATTGTGCCCCTCTTATCTGAATACCATACTACTTTCAAACTCAGCAAAATTCTGAAAAAGGTGTTTTTGACATCTTAATTTTAAACTTGCAATTCATATAAAGTATCAGAGAATCTAAAATTTGTTATCAGAAATTTATCACTGATGTTTTTACACCAAAGTCTAGCATAAAAAATGCATTTATTGCTCCAGCTGTATTGACTATTGCCAAGGATAATCAGAAAGTTGAATCCAAAATAAATTCAGTCTCTGGAAGTTGTGTAGCATCCGCTGGCAAAGGAAATCAGGGGTCACAATACCATAAATGTTACAGCAAAACAAGATCTGCAATTTCACAGTTGAATCCTTATCTATATTGTTTTGGCTCTGTTTTCAAGACTTTATCTACTCAGGCATCTATCTTATCTTTTTCTATACATCAGCAAGACTTCCACATTGAAAACTTCTTCCTTAGAAGAAGAGGTACAACAAAATGGAGGATTTTATTGGAGAAATGACAGACAGTAAAAGGAGCTGCATGTCACTTTGAATCTTAAGGCTTTACAAGACTGAAAAAAACTATTGGATTCATGCGGCACATTCATGGCATAGTATTACCCTTTAAAAATAGACAGGGATATAGAGCAAATACAACTTAGGGGTTTAGAATATGCTATTATTGGTCATCTTCATTCCTCCATAATATATATAATAAGCATACAAAGCATTGCTATCTTATGATAAATGTAGAATTTTCTTTTTAAGCAATTAATTGATCAGCTTAATTTTGTTTTACTAAGATACTGATGTCAGTGAATGAAATAGGAGAAATGAATCACTAAACTTTTAAGGATTCCTTTCTCTAACAGTCAGTGGTCAAAACATTTGTTAGTCATAGAGTAAAGTTAAGTACAGCCACAAATACTTTAATTACAATTGATTGACCAACATTTAGTTGCCTACTGCTGCATTCAATTGGTAATATTATATAGTAGCCACTTTTAGCTGTCAGCTCAGTGACTTTCTTTATCTCAATGCAAAGCAGAAGAGTCCTCTCAATTCATTAATATACAGGAAAAGCTTGATATTATATACGAACTAACTTTGATGGTATTTGGTGGCTGATATATTACTTTCCAGCCCATTGCTGTTGATAATAAAAATTTTACATGGGATAGCACCTCTTGAGCAAATTCATATTATTTGGATACATTACTTAATATTAAGGAAAATACTAAACCTCTATAGCAATCAAAAGAGAATGTGAAGCTATGAAATCTCTCTCTTATGTGATGAGAAATATATAGATGCAAGGTACCAAGAGGAGCTTTTTCTGTTCACAAACAAGAATGCTAAAAAAGAATGCTAGGTGTGTAAAAATTAAATAATATATATATTAGAAACCATTTTGCAGTTGTTAAATATTTTACTGTGAGGGGCCATCTGGCAATACTGCTTGGCATGTACCCTATGCTGGGAGGACAACCCCTCGATAATCTCCTAAAGGCAGAATACATCTCACCTTTTCATAAGAAATCTGACAATTTACAATATAAACATTACACTACATGTATTATCTAACTGAATCCAGTACAATTTTAACTATTGGATTAAGACGATAGAGAAAAAATGATTCAACCACAATGGAAAACACACATGAACACTTACATACTGAACATACATACAAAATTAATAAATAGATGCTTAAAAAGAATATACAAAGAGATATCAATCAGAGCATTGATACCCTCTAATAAAAATTATCAATTGCAAGGAGCATAAATATTAATAGCAAAAATTCATTGAATAGAGCTACATTGTACAGCTTGTGATAAAGAAACTAAGTAATATTCATTTATAAGGGTGTACCCAAACAGATAGCAGAATTGTTAAAACTCAAATAATGCAAAATAATTCATTTATAATGTAAAAACAAAGCAATAGCAAAGTATTTAAGACTGAATATGGTTCTTGAGTTAGCCCATCTCCAAGTGAATATTGTTAATAATGGAGGGTAGGGTAGAGATGTGAGATTTTAATAAATCAAGAAGAACATTCAGGACATTCTCAAAAAGCAATGAAATGAATAATCCAGGACAAAGTACAAGACAAGGAATCATATGAATAAAAAAAGTTCAACTCAGGTATGCATTCTAAAAATTTTCAGGTCGACTCCAAGAATATACCCATAATGTATCTGAAGCTTAACAGACCATACGTAGCCACCATCAGGCTAGGTTGAATTCGAGGGTGGTAAATGAGAATAACACATAGACTCCCACACCTCTTAATAGAATCTCAAGGCTTACTTAATTCGAATTAGAAGATCCTCTTTATTCTTCATTAAATTGGGTGAACAGATTGGCCCCCACCAGGCCAACTGCTAGCATAACTAATGCCTACACAACATCAAGGATGCAATCCAGAGAAAGACCACTTTATAGAATAGAAAGAGAACAAGGAATAACAAGTGAATAATTCAGTAATAGAAATACCCCTGATAATAAGATCAACATATTAGAGTGGCTGAAAAGAAATATTAGAATATACAAAAAAATAATCAAGCTCTAATGTGTAATACCATAAAGGATATACCTATAACATGCAGATCAAATTTCAGCCCTAAATTTTAGGAAGAAAGGTGTGTATTATACACTCTTAAACACAGTTATGTTCTAAGTCTTTGGAAATAACTATGAAGAAAATATTAAACTAAAATGTCATTTTGTTTGAAATAAAATACTAAAAAGAAGAATCTTAACAAATTATACCATATTATCTTCCAATGCTTCCATGCCTCCTGCTGACATCACTGCATCTGCCCAAAGAAAAGCACCTCCAACAAAAAAATCTCATTGAAATTCTCACTGCAAATCCCTGAATTTCCTTCTTCTTTCTTGAAAATCTAGACTCCAGGCTCATGATGGCCATCAAGATAGCTCTCCATGGTATAAGGGATGAGTAGCCTTGTATACTAAAAAAGATGACACACTTTTCATTAGTTAATTAATGATAAAATATTAAAAGACCCTGCAGACAAAGACAT
Organism: Pachydiplax longipennis; assembly: GCA_036926295.1. Classification (NCBI taxonomy): domain Eukaryota; kingdom Metazoa; phylum Arthropoda; class Insecta; order Odonata; family Libellulidae; genus Pachydiplax; species Pachydiplax longipennis. Next base: position 4,548,831 of record JAVFKF010000003.1, read on the forward strand.
AATACATAATTGATATTTAAATTGGACCTCAAGCTCACTTATCTAGGTGACTTAGTTGATATGATATGGTCTCAGCTTAATTGATCAAAGAGAGCAAAAGTTTAAAACATTACATTTTGCTAAGATATATACAGAGAGAGTTCAGAAGAGATTGGAACAATGATGTATTCTTTTCTCATTTTTGCTGGCAAAGATCTACTGGGATATGGAGAAAACTTATTAAAGAAACAATGTACATAAGTTAGTCTAACTAAGCTGATCTCTAAACATGAACAATATAGGCTATATCTCCTAAAAATTTTACTACGGAAATATAGTCCATGTTTAGAGATATCACGAGTTGAGCTTTCAAGGATGAAGCAAGAAAATATCCTAAATGCCTAAGATTTTCAGGGAACATGATTACTTTGTTGTCAATGTTAGTGATTTTTTCTGACCATGGGAGATTTTTGTTTATAAAGCCAAGATTCTCTACTGAATTACATAACAGGATTTGAAATCAGTTAAAATAGGCTTGGGAATGTTGTTTAGGTTTAAATTCTTTTAAAGTTTGGTACTGCCAATAATGATAGCTTGCAACTTTAACCAGGGTTATATAAACCGACCATAACCATAGAAGGGTTAGCGGCAAGGAAATTATTTTTTATACATTCGCTAATTAGAGCCAAGTCTTTTTTCCCCAAATTCATTGCTTGAGAGAAGTCTCTTGAATCCAAGTAGATCCCAAAAAATCAACAAGACACTCATGCCAGTGGATTAGGCTGCAATTCGTATTGGCAGCTCAAAGTTTACAATCACAACGTAATTTAAGGCATTTTCTGGAAAATATTACTCTTACAACACTATTTTGGAGTAATTTGCCATTATTGTCTCAGAGTACATGGGTGGTCTGAAAAGTTTCCGACATTTCGCCATTTATCGACATGTTTTCTGAAAATTTCTGAAAATTTTCTGAATATTTCTGAAAAATCTGGGGTCGGAAACTTTTCAGACCACCCTCGTATATCAACTATCAAGTTTCATCGAAATTCGCGCTGCCGACACTCGGCACTCTCCCTTTCAGTATTTTCCCAAAATTCTTCAGCCCCCCCACTGCCCCTGATGGTGATCGTTGAAAGATATTAATCCATGCGCTGAATTGTGGACGTTATAAAATTCAAAATATAAGCTACAATCATCAAAGCAGAGACATGCCGGTTTCGGAGTAATGTTGAAAGCCTCTACCTTATCTATAGAAAACAAGCTATGACGTTATGTAAAAGCGATTAGTTGATTACATACATAGGAAGATAAAATATTGTTTACAAGATAAGCTAGATATCAAACTTCTGCGCCTTCCTAGATCGTCCCAACTCACCCAGCCTAAAGAGGTGATGCATAAAATATAATGTCAATCCATGACTTACATAAATGTGAATTAGATCTGGATCTGATTTCAGATGTAGATCGCATGAAATCTTGAATACTTTCACATTTTTCATTCACCAGTGAAGACATAAAAATGTAGTTATACCAACAAAAATCCGCAAACAGTTTAACAATTTATTTGTGCATTTCTAGATATAAAATATGAAAATCTTCGCGTTCGAAATATTTTACGTTCAATTAAGGGGAATTTCCAACATACTTATCGCGTGGAAATTCTTGATTTCGGCTGTGGGCCGCATGCGACACGAAATACTTAATGAAATTTTGCAACGTACACAATTATACAGATGAATGTAACGCGTTAACTTCTTATTAATTTCAGTCCAGATAAACTTGAAAATGCATACTTTTTTATGCAACGAAATTTTAACACAAGCATATCTCTGTTAAGATAAGAATGCTGAGGCCAGACCTGGCACTTGCCAGCTAAGCTTGCGAATTCTCGGATAGATGAGAGATAGAACGGTTTTTCCACGCTGTCCACTCCATTGATAAATCTATGGAGCACATGGTATCCCTCCTTAGAAAGGCATTAATCTTTATTCTTGAATGATGTTACGCAATAATTTGCAGACAAACACAATGACAAGCACTTTGTGATATCCGTTAGGGGTGAATGGCAAAGTCTATTTTGATAAGCATTCCTTTGGAAGGCTTACAATTAGTCACTGCAGCGGCTTCGTGTTGAAGCTTTAGACCGAATAATGTTGTGAGCTTCATGCTTGCTCAAATGGATATTAGATCATTCTCCGTCCTTCTGTAACTTTTTCTGTTTCCTACCAACAGTTTGGCCTAGTCCATCAGCTATCCCAAGATTGGTTTCGACTAAGGGTAAGTAATTTATCATCATTATTTTTTCGGTTCTTCCTAGTGCATCCCCTATTTTCCGATTTAGAGGAATAAAACGCCGATCACAGTTATTTCTTCAATATACCGTATATTCTCAAATCTTAAACGCACCTTCGTGGTAGTAGTAATTTTAAAACTGCTTCGACAGCTGAGGTTATTTCGCACTTGAGCCCTCAGCGGAAATCGAACCCGGGACGGCTCTGACCGAAGTCGAACGCGTAGCCTAGTCATTCGGCAGGTCCGGGAATTTTCGTTCTCCCTGCATTACGCAATAATAGAGTGACATCAAAGATTTTATTACATTACGCGTTGAATATCATTCTAGATTATGATCATCAAATATGAGAAATAAGAAACATGAGATTGTCCTTTCCACTCTTCAAAATCCGAAGCGTCCTCAGCCAGAGGTGTTGTATTGTATGTAAACTCTTAATAGGTATAGACACATGATGTGTCAAACATCGTGTGGATATTGCATGCAAACATTAAAGTCGAAACGTCGTCGCTTTAAGTTTCAATCATCGGGGTGGAATTCGAATTACATCATGGGAACGTTAAATATTAAGTGTCCAATTTAACAAGAGAGAGCCCTCGCCACAATTAGAATAAAAATCTCGTCGTATAATGACGAAATTAAGAGTAAGGAAAATCCTCTCGAGTTGTCAGCGGTGTTGTCCCTACACCGAGTGGAATTGACCTCTCCCAGTTAAGGAAGCTGCTCAGAGTGAGCCAAGAAAATCTCAAGGTCAAATTGATTGTTATTGTACTAGGAAATCCAAGTTTGACGGCAAGAATCAGAGTTAAGTTTACAATACGTATTTTAAATTTTAAGTTTACAATACGTAATTATTTATTAAAATTTTAAGTTTACAATACGTAATTATCACAACATTCAACATGGAGGGGCAACGAAATCGCTCCTAAAAGCATTATAAGTCTCCACGTTGAAAGCGGAAACCTCCAAGTTAAAGTAATTAATTATTTCAGTTAATTGATCAACAAGTTTGAATTTCGAGGTAGTATCCCCGGTTGTCAGTCAGTCAGAGCTTACCCGGGTGACGACCTGAGAGGTTATCATACAGGTTATTCGCCAGGAGAAAATAAAGTTTTTTACTCGTAATTGATTAATGACCATTTCTCGTTTAGTTTTATTAATGATGATCGTTAAAGGTTATTAATTCCGGCGAAAAATGAGACTCCACGAGAAACATTCTGAAATTTATCCTCCTCAATGTATAGTAATAAATGTTGCATAGAATTTCTATGAAAGAAAATATTTCTAAAAATTCTATTTTTATTATTTTATTTACTAGCGTTTTATACCGTTATCGATAAATCCGTGTCTGGATTAATGCATTGTGTCGATAGTCACTATTATTATTCTTATTACAAACCTTTTTTGCGTAATTATTTTCATAAGCGCTGAATTAAGTTATCCGGACATCTGTGGGCGGTAGGGAATTTAAATAATAATATAAAGGCGGTGGGTAAAATAGGTGACCACTGCTTAAAGGAATGGGCATTATTTCATAACATTATGACTCTTAGAAAAGCAAATGCTAAAACACTTGAAACTAATGTATCTGCTAACAGGTACTAATCAGTAAGAGAAATGGAGGAAAAGATATTCTAAAACTCCATCTATCCGTTTCTTTCTCAGTCCTCTCCAATTCATATGAGGAAATAGAAGAGAGAAAGTTGAAGTTGTCAAGTGCCCTGTTGCCGCGGTCTCCTAGGTGTTGAGTCACGCTTACCGCGGAATGCGTTTCCAATATCTATGAAAGAATATCTTTATGAGCAATGAAATCAGCATATACTTGGCAATAGAATAGAAGTAAAACGATATTTCACGGTTATACAATCGACAGTTTCATTATGCTGTGCACCTCTTTGTAAATCTCACGGTCATCACTGAGATAATAGGCGTCCCAGAAAGTTTTTTTACTCTCAGCGGAAAAGGCCTTCACCTTCATGGTTCATTCTAAATAACGTAGCTGAACGCTTGTGCTCGCGTCTTTTATAACGGAAATATATTTGCCGAAATTTTGAGGTATGTGCATTTTCTCTGCAAGTATCAAGTATAAATATTAACAACTTGAAACTTAATATTATTTCGATATCATTTCTATTTATTTAGCGCTTGTATTAACTCATGAAATATGTATTTTAAGTATACTTATTTAATGTGTGGTCCTTAGAATCCAAAACCAGATACCAATCTTAAAAATATACCTTAAGATATATTTACCGATGCATTTTTATTTGTATATACTAATTGGCCACAAATAGATGTTGAAAAGAACCAAATGCATGCTATGCTAAAAAAGATTCTGCTATATTTAATGGACTTTAGTAGGGGGAAAAGAAGAATTTGAGTTTCCAGTAATTCAGGTTAAATCACTTAAAACCCTAGACCGGGTTAATTAAATTTCCATAAAATTGTTTTGCCATAACATATTAAGATGCATTTCGAAATTACCGGTGGCTCTGCTTGAGGGCTTCATTACCATAAACCTTTAAATACTTGTTTTCAGGAATGTTAAGACATTTCACAATTTTAAATTCAGTTAATTAAATTAAGTATGTTATATTGGGTCAAATTATGATCAAATATGATCATAATTAAAGTTTTCTTTTGATAATTAATTAGAGCCTGAGATTGTGATCAAGAATGTATTTGATAGGGATAGGGAAATTGTTCATTCCCAATGTTTTGAAAACAATGCAGAAAAAAATCATTCCTCCTTCAAATCTTCTCAGTATTCTCATTTTCACTTTCTGTTAAAATTTATAAAAATGATGGTATGATTTTGTCTCATACAAAAGGGATAAACATGATTTAAAGGCAAAACTTGGATAATATCTAGATTTTCTAAATGTTTGAGGTCATAACCAATGAAGTTTTAAACCAGCCATTTTTTGGGCAAGAAGGCTATCACTTCAGACTTGTTTCTAAGATAGGGAGAAAAGTAGGCTAGGTTGGTAGGACAAACAAACAACAAACAATAGCTGAAGGGAGATGAAAGGGTAAAGATGGAAAAAATTGAAGACAGAAGGAAGGAGTTAGTTGGATATTCTGCTCTTTCTAAAAGAAAATTGTAAATTACTCAATATAAAACTTAATTGTGACATACATGAATATGATACCAGAAATAAAAAAAATATTAATTTATGTGTACATAATCTAAAAGTATTTAATCAAGGTCCTCAACATGCGGGTAGTATTCTTTTTAATAAACTACCAAAACATATTAAAGCTGCTGAAACTTTCTCTAAATTTAAAAAACTTCTACGCTCCTTTTTGATAAATAACTGTTTTTATTCTGTAAATGAATATGTGCATGTAAATACGTGAAACCTCTTTTTTAGGTTTCTTATATTTGTAACTATGTCAACCCTATTGTATTATGTATCTATTAGAAAATGATGTTATTATTATATGCTTAACTCCTTCTTTGACTATGCCATTTCATGTTGTGTATATTTTGTACCTAGGTGAAAATACTGTTTTTATTTGTAAAATTCTTTCCTTGACTATGCCCATACATGTGTTACATGTCCTGGGAAGTAAATAAAATTATTATTATTATTATTATTATTATTATTATTATTATTATTCAGAAGAAATACTTTGCTGAAGAAAGTATTAGAAGGTTGGATGCAAGGGAAAAGACTGAGGAGAAACAAAGACCAAAGCTGAATGCTATAGAAAGAGTGGTTAATTAATAATACTCAATTCCACTCCTTACTGTTGATTGACTGTAGTCTTTAAGTGCACATGAATGTACCAAGAGGAAGTATTCTATTATAAATGTAGGATAGTCGCATACAATTAAGCTTTGTCTTTTATTTATATTATTACTACTATTACTATTCTGCTATTTGGAATTCTCCGAATAAATTAAAAATTTCAGAATTGATAATAATTGGCATGAAGAGGCATGGAAAATAAAAGTACATCCAAGGTTTACAATTTAGCAAACCTTGGCAATTGCCTTGGGGCATTGAATTTTGATATTTAGTCAATAAATTATTTCTAATAACAGCTAAAGAGAAAAAGGGATCCATGCCAGTGGTTTAAGTTGAACAAAAACTTCCTGAATTCCAAAAGTTGAGTATGTTTCTGTAAGTAAAATATGCAAATAATAATAATGAATGCAAATCCCCTAATAAAAGATTCAAAAGATTTATGTTACTTACACTAAAAATAAACTTTCTTATGTATCAGAATTTAAATTGTTGGATAATGAAAAAAATCTAGCCAAGAAAGCTGTTTTTCATCTAAATAATTAATCTATTTTTATTCATTTTTGTAGGTAAGATCAGTGAAACTTCTTTTTCAACATGTGGTACTTAGTGGCCATTTTGGTAGTATTACTTGCATACTGGATGTTCTCAAAGCCTAATAACTTTCCACCAGGTGAGAAATTGTTGTGTATCTAAACTTTCTTTTCAGAAGAAGTGTAGATATTTTCAGAGAATTTTGCAAATTAAATATGAAATCTTTCTTTGATTGGTCTAAAACTATATTTTATATAAACGGCTTTGGTGATGAATTCTTAATTTTTTACACAATTATTTATTTTTTAGGTCCTCCACGTCTACCCTTGGTTGGTTCTTTACCTTTCATCAATACAAGAAAGGAGCCATTATTCCATTTTGCCCTTGAGAATACTGGCAAAACATGGGGGTGTAAAAATGGTATTATGGGTTTCTATTTGGGAAAAACTCCAGCAGTTGGAGTCTGGGATCCATCTCTAGTTAGAAAAGTTTTACAAAATGATGATCTTCAGGGACGTCCAGATGGATTTACTTTCAAACTTAGAACCTTTGGAGAACGGTTAGGTAAGATAGTTTGGTATAACTTACATTTAAATGTTTCACTTTGGTGAATATTTCATATCTAAAGTAATAGATATCATTGTCACCACTAAATATTAGTAATAAATAATAATAATTCTTATCTCATAACTAATTAACATAATATTTGTTGTACATCATTCCATAACATTGTTTGACAGTCATTTTATCTCCAACTTGTGATTCTATTTGGTAATATAGCTATTTAGTGAAATTAATAAGAGATAATTTGTCTTCAACTTTTTCATTAGCAGATAAGTACAGCAAATTCTATTGTATTGGTTTATAATACCCAACCTGGGACCATAATAAATAATTATTTGCTGATGACATGCTCTGAAAAATTCATTAAATCTTTCCAAAATTTATGTTAAAAGGCCTCTAATAATTGCAAGATATTTAAGAAGAAATAATTTTTTTCCACAAACCTTTTTTTAAGTAAATTATTCCAGTGGTACATTTTTTCAAATGATAACTGTATAACAAATGACTTTAGTCTATTTACTGTAAAAACTATGCATATGCATGAGAGAAGTAACTCTTTATTATTAAAGTATTTCAATCAATTAGTAAAATAAGTTGTGACTACTAAACAAAAGTTGTTTCATTAGAGAAATTTTGCCAATTGCACTTCTATAGACATTTTTTCTAACATTATTTCATGCAATACAGGAATATTCTTTGGAGATGGACCAGATTTTGTGAAACAGCGCCGTTTTTCTCTGCGTCATCTGAGAGATCTTGGGGTACTAGGACTCAACAAAGTTCAGAATGTGGTACATTCTGAGGTAGTTGACCTTTTACAACACATAAAAACTCATCCCAAAGGGAAAGTGGAAGGATCGTGGATTTTGCAAGTAAGAATGATACTTCCTCTTACTCTTCAATTGATGAGACATTTAAGAATTTCATGGTTTCATGAGGCAGTGAATGATTCTCACAGATGAGAACTCTAAAAGAGCTGAAACAGTTTAAGTTCTAGGGCTCAGACAAAAAGAGTTGCAAATATATACAGATCCATTTTCTTTCATTTGTGAAATAGGGTACAGAGTAATAAGCAAGAATGAAATATTTCGTCAACTTGCCAAAGTTCTATCTAGTGAAACATCGACATTATGTTTAATTAGCAAATATAAATATGATTTCTGTATAATTATAATTTCTACCAGATAAAGAAATATATTTTCATCATAATGCATTAACTGACATCAACTGAGAACTGACCACTTTCTCTATGTAAGGATAAGAGTTCTTTAAGATAGATATTTATCAGAGAGGAATGAATCCTTAAAAAGGACTGGCCCATGTAGAGGTAAAAGAATGCTTAACTCTAAGGGAGTCACTGCTTAACCTAAAGCCACAGACAGGCACAGTGGAAAACTGCCTGTTTTCAGTAAATCAGTGCTGGGAAACTAAAGAGAATGTTCAGTGGTAAACTGGTATATTAGAATGGCATATCTCAAAATTCCACAACACCAGATCAAAAAAGATTCACCTCAAAATTATATTGAGGAATTTGATTATGTAAGATGTAGCCATTGAAAAATATAGAAGACACTTCATCTTCCGTGTACCATAACACTTCACCTTTTAGTGACAGTATTGTTAGTAGCTTCTTTTTGTAGTTAATTATAAATTGAGAATATAAAATAAAGAATGCTTACTTTTTGCAGGGAAACACACTCTTCACAGTTCCTGTAATTAATGTCTTATGGGCTTTGATGGCTGGAAAACGTCACTCACAAGATGATGAGGAATTTAAACATCTTCTTCGAATACTTAATGCTCTTTTCCGCAGTGGCCAGAGTTCAGGTGGATTTCTCAATACACTTCCAGTGCTGCGCTTCATAGCCCCAGACATGTCTGGATATACACAACAAATTGAGACAATAACAGCAGTTCAAGATTTCATTGAAGTAAGTAAATTTGATTGATTAATCAGGAAGCCTTCAATGATTTGTGTAATGTAATACAGAAGACACTTACTCAAAAAGTAAGTTTTACACTTTCTTTGTATTTGAGTGGTTGTGGGAGAATTTCATGTATACGAACAATATCAAACAGAAATTCATCTCACTCAATAAAACTTTACCTCTTGATAATTTTTGGTGAAATAAAAGAGTGCTGATTAAAGCATGGAATAATGCTAGTAAAACAGCTGATTTGAAAATAGTATGTCAAACAAAAAATTCTCTGCTATATATGAAATCATACCCTTGATGATTATTTTCAATTGCAAGCAAAAAATCATGAGGTTTTCCCTTTCAAATAATTCCGTTCTTGAAATAATATGTCTTCTTCTACTTCAAGAAATCTATTAGAGAGCATAAAGCTACTTTCAATGAAGGAAACATTCGTGACTTCATAGATGCTTATCTGCAAGAAATCAAAGAACGTTCATCTGAAGGAGATTCCTCATTTAATGGTATGCACATTTAGCAATTAATAAATAATTAATTCCCAAATTCACCATTTCCTTAAGCTCCCATTCCTAAGTTGCTAATAATGAAACTTTCAAAAGTTTTTTTAATAAAATATCACTATATGGTCTAATCTAAAGAATTAATATTTATACTTTTTCCTTTGTTATTTATCATTGCAAGGAGTGATGTTAAAATAGTTTATCATAAAAAGGGGATTTTCGTTGAGTAAAAAGTCTGTGTACATTGCCTTTTTAAATCAAAAATTTGAATTTCTTGACCTGTATAGAGAACATTTGAATCATATCAGTCTATCACCTTTTTGTCTTGCACATTTCGATCACAATTCAACCCATAATCAGAATTTTATGTATACATCAAATTATGGACATTTAATGAATAAGGAACATACCAATAAGAAATCTCTATGTTAATATGGATATATATATGAGTTCAGAGATAGATAAAAACAGAGGCATACAAATAAAAAGAGGAATATTTGCTGTACATCATCTAATTCATTAAGGATATATGCAAAAGAAAGATACATAGTCGCTGAAACTTCCTCTAGAAAGTCCTTTTTCTCCATGGCTTCTTTTTAAGAATAAAAGTACAACTTCTCTCACCTACAAGAGCTAACTTAACCTTTCAACAGTTTTTTTCAGTCTGAGAGTTGGATTTTTCAGTCAATTTTAAGAGCTATGAATGCACCAGACTCTGCTGTCTTTGTTACCATCCCTTCAGATGGAAATAAAATACAAATTGAGTCTCTGGTCTCCTAAAACCAACTCATTGTTCTTGCAAGCATTCCTTTGAAGTTTATTATGTCAGATAGGAAAAAATATCATATGTATAGTTCCATCTAATTATTTTCAGTTTGGACAGAAAGAAAATTCCTAAGATGCTCGGATTACAAATCTCTACTATACTCACTAAGGAAGAATATAGTTTGAGATTACATGATTTTTATTCATTTAGAAGCAAAAATGAAATATTTATCTAACAGTACCATTCATATTTAGTATTAACTTAAAATTAACTACTTAAATTTAGAAAATAATTCCATAATATGATTTTATAAAAATTTCTGCTAGAAATATTGAGATTTTGAATAGTTTGATTAAAAATTAAATTATTTGATTAAATATATTAATAGGAATTATCAAAAATTTATAGCTTTGGTCAGTTTCATACCTGCTACAATTGATGATTGTTTTACTTTGTTAATAAGTAGTTTCAATTTTTACATCTAAACTTATAGTGAAAGCAAGGTCTAAAGAATATAAATCTAGAAAAATAATAATACATATGAAATTAAAAAGAAAATGTTTTACTTTATGGTGATATGCATCCAACATATGTTACATCCAATCTTCATTTGCCTCAGATTTATTATTTTTTTAGAGTTTTTCATTGGATGAGTAACTTTGAAATTTTTAATGATATATATATTTCTTTAATTTCAAATCTCTTACATTAAAAGGTTCTCCTAACAAAAAAGATATTTCATTTCAAATGTCTGTTATGTTTTCAGAAAAGCAGTTGATAAGCATCTGTATGGATCTCTTTGCTGCTGGATCAGAATCAGTCAGTAATACCCTGTCCTTTGCACTGTTATACCTTGCTTTACACCCCGATGTCCAAGTTAAGATTTGGGATGAAATGAAGAAGGAACTTGGAGGTGCAGTTTGTCCAAGTCTTGAGGATAGACCAAGGTAAACATACACTATGGAAAATCAATTTAATATAATTTAGAGAATCCATATTCTCCAAATACCATACATATATGAATAGTTTCTGCTTTTGAGAATGGCTCACAAATCCTGTGATTTACAAATAAAATAGCTGTTGTCAGTCTTAAACCAAAGACCACTCATGACTGCCATGAATCAATACCTTGATAAGAAGTGCGGTATGTTTGGCTTATAAAATTTGGTCTCTTTGACAAAAAGATACCTGAAAAATCACCCTGCCTTTTCTATGTTCAATTACAATACCTGATTTTTCATAAAGACTACCAACAGTCCATTTTTATTTAACTGTGCTATTAGAGGTCCAAAATCTACCATTTAAAATTCACACCAACTTTACCTGAAATTTATGTTGTAATATAGTTTATATCAATAGGTGAGAAGCTGTTTGTTTTTTTTCACTGTAAATAATATCAAATGGTAATAGAATATCAAAAGGCATTATTTTTTCTAAAATATGTGGCTAAAACTAAAGTGCTTATTATCTGTCCGTATGTCTCATAAGCCAGAAAATATAGAACATTTGTTTATTTGGCTTTTCCATAATTTACACTGATACAATTTGTTGAGACTGAAAATTTTACCACAGAAGGTTAAAAAATTGAGTACTTCTATGCTTTAAATAGGTATCTAAAAGGAAAATGTTTTAATTTTTAAGTATGTCCGTTAACAAAATAAGTATCAGGCTATGAAAAACCAGGACAAATACTTGAATCCTAACTTCTTGAGGAAGGCAAAAACAGGGAAACAATGATTTTCTTTCCTTTTTCTCTAGTTTACCCTACACTGATTATCAAAACCTTTAGCAAAAGGTATTGGTGATAAACATTCTAAATGGTTTTGAGTGCAATTTAGCAACAGATGAGCAATTTATCTTTGGAAATAAGCAGATAAATATCTTTCATCCAAAAGTTCCTCAGTCTCACAGCAGTTTCTGCTAAATAGCTTAACCAAGTCCTTGGGGGACAGTTATACTTAAAAATTATCTATAAGAGCTAAGAGTTTCAATTAATATGTACATCTTTATGGCCTTAGTAGAAAACTTTTAAAACAATCAATCCTTAAATGATTCATAATAAATTAGTGACAATCAGTTTGTCACAATAATAACAGTAGCTTCCCAATGATTAGATAAGGTGTACTATTAGTTGATAAAAATTACATGAAACAACATTGGGTTATTCCTCATGATTTTAAGAAAATTATGGTTTGCAATGATGTATTTATGATGCTGAATAATAGAATTCATTTTGGTTATTCTATTAAATTATATTAAATGTTACGAAAAGCAGTAATAATAGGATCATATTGCAGCAACAACTGGGAATATCGATAAGCAAGGAAATAAATGGAAAACTATCTCACTACTCATCTTGTTTATTCACTTAATTTCCTCTCAAAAGCTTTTTGTAACAAATGGTGCAAGGGATTAAGACCTAACCAGCATTTTAGCTGATGACTTTACAGAAATGGCTTTAAATTAAGATTCTGAAAATTTCTTTACATTACAGATTGCCTTACCTAGAAGCTGTTATTTATGAAACTATGAGAGTAAACACCATTGCACCTCTTGCAGTTCCTCACAGAGCCACACGCCCAACAACTTTTGCTGGTTATACCATACCTGAGGTAAAAAATAGAAATTTCTTACACCATTAAACTGAGTCTTAAATTTATATCCCACTTCTAAATCAACTCTCATCAACCAAAGTTTTGTCTGTTTACTTCAGGGAAACGTGTTTTCACATCACTTTACATTGATTGATAATGATTAAATCTAAAATTCATTTGACTCATCAAATCTAATTGCAACAAAAGATTTACTTCTTATTAGTTATTCTCCTTCAAATCCTTTCTACATTCTTGTATTTTTCTAGATACTGCATTTTATTTCATACTAGTATTGATATTTTTTATAATTCTAATGTTTGGTAATCAAATTGCTAGCCAGTCATTGATAGTAAATTTTTTCTAATGTTCCAGTCATTGATAACAATTGTTTTCTAATATTAAATTTAATTAAAAAATTAAATTAGGATTGTCATAGACCAAAACCTTTGGACCTCCCATGTAGATTATAAACAGCACCTAGGTATTGCAGATTAGAAAATAATGGTTTGATATTTTATTCTGTTAGAAGATGAGAAATTTCTAACATGTGACTAAGATATTAAGGAAAACTGATAATTACTAATTTTACAAATCTAAATCTAAAATAGAAGTGAATACTAATCAAAAGTAAGCTTAGTTAATTACTTGAGCATAAATTCAAAAGAAGTGTATTGCTCTGAATAGAATACTTTTATGCCAATATGTTAAGATAGAGATAACTAAAAATCCAAGAACAGAGTATTAATTTCAGAACTAATTCTGTTTTCAAAATTGATGACAAAATATTTGATGATCTCTGAAAATTTACGATAACATCCCTATAATTTGTCATCGGTGAAGGGTAATTTTTTAAATTTTATGCCTTAGATAAATCTTTAGTGAATAGATTTTAGTTCGAACAAACTGTTTTTTATTTCAGGATACATCGTTTTTCTTGAGTCTATGGTCAGTAGCTTATGATACTACCAAATATCCTGAGCCAGATCAGTTCCGTCCTGAGCGATTCATTGACAAGAATGGTCAGCTGATTCATGATGAGACACTTGTCACTTTTGGATCAGGTAGACATTCCATTTTATTATTCTCTTTGTAGTTATTAATTATTTTCCTGAAAATTTATCACAAATACTAACAGAGAGAGGCACTGCATGAATGTATTAAAATTTGCTAAATTAAGCAAGAGAGTAGCTGGACAGAAGATCAAGCTCAATATCATCTTGAATAAATCCCTTGCAAAGATATTTATGTGTATAAATTTCCAGGCTTTAGTCCTCAATGTACTAAGCAAATAATGTAATCCTCCTATAAAATATGCAACAAATCTAGGGAATTTAATGATATATAATTCTGATTATGGAAATTGACATAACATACATCAAGATTAAAAACAGCAATAAAACCACTTTCAAGTTTCATATATGGAATAAAAGCATATATTTTAAACTTATTTTCTATATACTATACCACCATTTCATTTTCTGAAGAATTTTTATGTTTGCCAATCAACCACTTTGGATCATTCTACAACTTCATTTTGTCTTCTTAATTTGGAGTTTCTTCTGCATCCATTGACTTACAAGGTGCATTTGTTCTTTTGTCCATGCTCTTTTAGTCTGAGTAGTTCTTCTTTTGATTGAAGCTCTTTTAAATTTTGAACACTGCTCAAATGCAAATGCATCCTCGAAATGTTCACATTTATTGATTTAATGCTTGTAATCTCAGGTTATGTTTGACTGCACCTATAGGAATATATTGGCTAAAAACCAGTCATCCAATAAAGTTATATGTATAGGGAAAACAAGAACAAGAAGACCAATTCCAGCACCTGTGAATTAATCGTTCCTTTAGGAATTGGAGGTTGATAAACTAGATTAGAAAAAGAGCAGTAGTAGCTAAGGAAGCTTACACAAATAAAGTAGAACTGATGATATTGGGCCTCAAAAGAGAAAATGATTAGACATTAGTAATGTTTTTAAAGTCTTGCATTATGAGCGTGAATCATGGTTCTTAAGAAGGTAGAAAAAAAGGCAGAATGTGAAATTTTAGCATGACATAGGTTGTAAAATGCAATTTTGGTTGAATAGAAAAGAGTTGATTAGCCTAAGGATCATTTCACTGATATAAGGCACATATTTTATAAAATTAAGCATGTAAAAATTCATACATTGAGTAGAAGCATTTATGTATCAAGGAAGACTGTAATCTGTTCTCAAAGCTATTAATATCACAAACCTTTTTCATACCTACAGGCAGAAGAGCTAGAGATAGTATGAGATGAAAGGGTTACAATAAAAGATGTAAAATGAAAGCATGAGAATGTGTTAGTCAGATACTGAGAGGGGTTAGTTAGTCTGATACTGGTATGTGACTAAAGAGTGTAACTGAAGTTAGGATACTGAAAAAAGAAAAAGGAGAGTAATTTGAAGACTTAAAGAGCTTACAACAAAAGAAAGGCAATTTTTAGAGGATTTTAGGATAGATGAACTAATTAAAAGATGGAAGACTCAAACTTTTTTATTCTAACCTCTTCATTGTTTCTTTCAGGAAAGCGACTCTGTGTGGGGATGTCATTTGCTAAAGGAGCCTTGTTCCTTTTCCTTGGAGCTATTGTTGCCAATTTTGAATTGAGGCTTGTGCCAGGAGATCCAACTCCATCTTTGCTTGCTTTAGCAGGCTTCACTTCTGCACCTAGGCCATTCCGAGTGCTTGCCATTGAACGTCAAAAGCAGTAGAAAAACAATGAAAACCAGTGAAAAATGAGCTAATCATCAGATTAGTTCAAGGACCTACTTGTCTTGAACTTTCTTTATTCTGGAATTACTGAATCAGAAAACTGATTAATTTCTCTCTGATTATGACATTTTAATATATATTTTTTGTGGTTTGTATTTAAGCTGTTGTCATGTCACAAATCATTTTATTATCAATTAATACTTATATATGATTGATAAAATTTTATAAGCTCTTTTCATTGTACAACATTGAATTTTTTACCAATATTTTATATTATATTTTGTATTGTGTAAGATTGTTTTTAAAATTTCAGATGAAGGAAAATCTAAAGAGAGCAATGATTACAAATAACTGTAAAAATCCTAGGTGAAATGAAAACATGCATCCCCATATCTAACAAATAAAGACTCACTAGACAAATTCTTTGAAATCTACCACCTATCTTTTAGATGAATTGATAATTAAAAAGACTAATTCACCAACATTTACATCCTTAAATAAATGGCGGAGTGGTTAGCGTGCCAGCACGTTAACGCTCCAACCACACGGTCCCGGGTTCGAATCCCGGCTAATCGGATTTTTCCGGTTAGGGAATGGTTGTCTGTGATTGTCCCACGCCGATAAGCCAGGCTAGTAACCTACATAAAGGCGTTAAAAGTTATTACTCACAGTACCAGTACCAAGCCTCGATTGGGGGGTGGTACTGAAGGAAACAGGCATAAGCCTAGGAGGAAAGAAGGAAGAAGAAGAAGAAGAAGAAATAATATTGTAAAAATTTTACATCTTTTCTCGAAAAGTCTACACTAAGTTAAAATTGGAAAAAGAATACAATGTGAAAGTATAACATACCTAGATCTTAAGAAATCTCTAAAGAACTACAAAACAACATGAGAGAAGTATTAAAAAATTATTTATTTAGCAATTAATAACTCTAAAACACTTATTTTCATGGTGGAGTAGCCCATGAAACATGACTTTCAAGAAGGTTAAATTACTTCCTTCAATATATACTTAGATTTGAGACAGACTATCCAGGTAAAACTTTTAGCCTTGTGTTGCTAAAATGTATCTACAGGTGGTGGTTAAATCACAATTGGACACACAATCAATGTTATTCTTTCTCTGGAAAGGGACACAAATCATTTTGCAAGTCTGTGCAGCAAAAAATAGCTGTCAGCCAGTTATCAGCTTTGTTTGTGCCTTCATTAATTTTCAAAATATATTTTTTGGAACTTAAACCTTGAGTACTTACATTAGACTGGTAATATTTGTCAAAAACTAGCAAAAGTGATGAATACCTGCCTTACATTCAAATAGACTTACAACCATCAGACAGAGTCAAAAATGGTCTTTAAACTTTGATGTTATGTCATTACCTTTATGATTTTCATCTGTGAAATGTGAACTGAACTCCTTAATTCCTTTCAAGCATTTAAAATGAGCAATAAAAATTATTTGAAAAATAGAGATGTGGAGGAATTAAACGTTTACAGGATATATGGATGGGCCAAATTTTAAAAAGTAATCAGCTGCCGAGGCATCATGTACTTGGAAATGGATGAAATCAACATCCCTAAGATAGCATTACTACTACAAACAGAGGAAATGTTGTTCTCTCATGCAGAGGCGTTTCTTTAAACACACAAATTTTGGGTCAAGCCTAGAAGAGGCAACCCCACCCACTACTATTTGATACTTTTGATTACAATGTTCATCCTACCAATTATATCTCATGCACAACATATCTGGCAAACAGGTAGCCTACTATATTGGAGTAAGAGTATGTACTTGTATGCTTATACAAGCAACCAAGAATTGTCACTTTGTAGGAAATGTAGCAGGTCCTCTTTCAGTCCAAAGTAGGAGCAAACCCCATAATATTTCATAATGGTGGTTTTCATAGACATTTTAAAAATACATTGAATCAGACAATTACAATCAGAATCTGTCTTTTAAATCAGAATGTGAAAGTCATGAGTGTAGCATTAGGAGTGTTATTATTGAACACAGTTTATCCCCAGGAAAACTACAATATCTTTTTCATTAATTTTATACCTAACTACCTAGAAGTATGGAGGCTTAAGCATGGTTGTAAAAATGCTTTTGATGGTAGTAGAGTATCTAGATTTGAAATTAATTTCTAAATGTTAGTGGATTTTGACCTATTCAAATGACAGAAACTAAGTGTTTACACCTCATTACAAATTCTTGCTAATAAACAAAGATTAAAAACAATGACCTCTCGTAAATATCTTTCGGCATTGCATCCACATATCACTGATCAAGTGAAAAATGATAATGATAAAATATGTAAGGAACAAGAAATCCACATTTTGTCATTAGAAAGATACTTGGGGGGCACTCTAACACTTTTATTGCAAATTTAGTATTAAGTTTTCTGAAAAGAATTTATCGATACCAAATGTATCTCAAACAATTGGTATATCATGAAATAAATAAATTTCACATTTGGTGAGACAAAATATGCATATTTTTTCAAAAATTATGGTTCAAAAAAGAACCCCTAGATTTTATGTGCAAAGTCTTTCTTATCATTAAAGTTACATTGAAGAAGATGTAACCATGATAACTAATAACCTACGTCAATTAAGGTATCTGATAATAACAAAACTGCATATTACATCGATAC
This sequence comes from Pachydiplax longipennis, assembly GCA_036926295.1. Lineage (NCBI taxonomy): Eukaryota > Metazoa > Arthropoda > Insecta > Odonata > Libellulidae > Pachydiplax > Pachydiplax longipennis. The sequence goes on from JAVFKF010000003.1 coordinate 4,567,133, forward strand.
TTAAAATTAAGTGGTAACATAACTTAGTATTTTTTAGTTCCATTGAAACTTTTTCCATGAGTATACCCTGCAGTGTCATATGTTAGGATATCTTGCCCCAGCATATTAGTGCACCCCCATTTCTGTAGGAAGAATAGTATTCACTACATTGGATGTGTATACCATCAAATATGATAAATGCTTCCCTTTTCAAATATTTTTTAAATATGATCACCATTTTCACAGTCATACTGGTGCAAGATCACCGGGAGAAAATTATCACATTTACCTTTGTACCCCCTAATGGTGAAATACATAATAAATCAGGCAAGAGAGCTGAATCAAATAGGTTCCTGAAAACATGGGAAAAATCAAAAAATCACAACACAACATTTTCATGAAGAGAAGAAAATTAGTTTTCCCCCATTGAATTAAGCTGCATATTACAACAATACTTCAAATTACACATTCCTGATAATTAAACCATGAATAACTAATGATGGCATTAGTTCTGCCAAAATTGGCAAAGTAGATATCTTAGTAATAAGTAAATCAAAGCACTCATAGTTGTAAAACTGAAATAATATTAACTCATTTGGTATTTACTCTAGTAAAGATTGTTTGAAGAGAGTAAAACAAGTCTCTTCCAAGAGCTAAGAGTCAAAATTATGCACAATAATTTGAAATTTGTGTGTTTCCAGCCAATTTGGTATATGCCAGAAAATAAAGCTGAAAATTGGTAAAAGTGAAACAAAATACCAAGCCAAGTTACGAAATGCAGATGAATTGAAGGTCACATTCAAAATAAAAAATTGAACAAGTAAACATAAGAATTGCTTTCAGCTGACTCTGAACTCTACAACAGATCCTAGCTAGTATATTGTATGTATTATTTATAACGGTATATATATAATATGCTATCTAACATAATGATCACCATTGTGCCTATATTTATATGTTTATATATTTATTTATTCGATGTCAATAACTCCTGTAAGAAATAATTGAAAGAATATTTTGAACATTAATTTTAAGCACTTCCAAATAAGTCCCAAGGAAGAATAGACTTGAAAAAATCCTTAGGATTTTTCCTGTATAAATATGTATAATCTAGCAGTCATCACTACATGAACATGATTATTTGTAGAAACTGGTTGTCTCTCAATAAAACTATTGATAAAGTACTCTTCTGACTCCTTCCCTTCATGTGATGGGGTTCCACAAAACAATGCATTCTCTATGAGTTTTATTTGAACTAAATACTTATTTTAAGTAACAAGGCATACTTCTAATGAAATTGAATTACCTATTATGAGAAACATCTCTTAGAAAGCTATCTGATAGCTCTTTAGTATTCATCCATGTATTTCCAAATGGAATCTTTCAAGATATTTACATCCACCAGATTCGTCCAAAAATGGATGGAATGAGTTGGTTGGATTTTTAAATTGGTGCTTCTGGGCTTCTTAATGGTACTTCTGAGCTAAATTATGATTGAGTACTGCAGATTTTAGAATCAAATCACCTTCTTCTTTGCTGTAATGGGATTATTAAGAAATAAATAACATCACAAGGATGTTACAATTATGCATTTTTCAAAATATTTAGCCTTAGATAAACTAAAGGAGATTTGTATTCTTTTGTACATAGGTGAGTAGTTTCAAGGTTTTAAGCAGGTTCAAGTAACATAAATTTCCCATCCAGAAGTACCTTAAAAGACCCTTCCTTTACCTCATGCAAACTTAAACCTACTCTTTATGTCATTCATCAACTTTTGTCTTTGTACTTTCCTCTATCTTTTTCCTTATATGCAGTAGAAGTCTGTTATAATGAGAAGGGCAAATAATAAGCATTATAGCTGTGTATGTTTCACACATTATAGACGTGTTTCAATACACACCAATTTTGAGTTTTGTTTCCATATAAGCTGTAGTAGATTATTGCACAAATTTTGCTACCTAAATTTTACTGTATTGTATAAACAAATATATTATTCATTATCTGTTAAATACATTACTGATTGGTAATAATTATGAATTAAAATGAAAAGGAACACTCATGTAATATAAATAATCTCAACAGATTATCATCAAAGTGTATTAAAAAATTCCTGTACATGCTTACAGTACCTATTAAAATATAGACACTTTGGGCAATGAAATATTTAGATTTCTGTTCTAAAACAGAGCATCTTCCCTACAAGGAAGAAATCACACATTTGTATTGAAAAATAAGTAGAAGTATTTGAAAGTTTTGAAAATCAATAACTGGATACTGAAAAACTTCCTGAGGGGGAGCCAACATGATTGCAGTCTCTTTAGTTGGCTAAAATGGCAAGTGGATCATTTTCTTTCATCTCCTTAGCAGCTCTTTCCAACAGCTGTTCAGGTGTCAGGAGAGAGATTCCTAATTGGTCATCTCGGGTAAATGGCTGAGCCATCTGACGTAGCCAGCGTTTAGCAATCTGAAATTTCAAATAATCACAAGATTGTCAATACATAGGAATACTATTCAAACCTATATTGATATTAACAATAGCAACTGAAGATGCAAAAGATGTATATTTACAAATATCATTATATTTGCAGCAATAGTAATATAGCTCTGTGTAATTATCTACAAGTTGTTTTGTTTCATCAATGGATTATACTTTGACATCAAGCACTGCAGTAAAAAACCAAGAACTTTAGCATTATAGGAGTCAAAACTAAAAGTTACCACCAGGAGGCATCAATAATAGTAATATTGTTAAATAGAAGGCAGGCCCCCAATTTCCATATATTTTGCAATTTCTATCCAAATTATTAGATATTTTTTAATTGATCCTTGACTTTTCATATTTGCTGATTGAAATAGAGAGGCAAAGAAACAAGGAAATAGGAACATATGTTCCAAGATAAGTTTTCATGGAAACTAGTATTTTTCAATATTTTTTACGAGATAAATATAACAAATTTCTTTGGCTGAATTAATTCATTTTGAATTAATTTATTGAATAATTCTGATAATAGTGTAGATAAAATTTAGTCATTTTCCAGAGAAGATGCAATTTACTGAGAATGAAAGAAACTACACACAATTAGATGAGAGGTTTGAATTGAAATCCACAAATATGCATTTAATTTTCAGAAATTCAAATCTTACATCTTTACCCCAAAATATTATATCTATGTGCTTCTTATATATTTATCAGTTGAGACCAGAACTAATATCAGGCTGAATACATTTTTAATCATTATGTATGAAAGACTGAATTGTCAGAACAGCAATGATAAAAAGACATTTATTAGAGCTTATATACCAAACTAGGCACCAAAAAATAAACATAATAAAATATTAGTACTTGCAGGAAGCCCATGGAAGGTTGATAGATAGAGCTTTCAGCTTGTATTATTTAGTGTAAACTGTCTTCAGGGCATTTAGGAAACCTAATAAGCTTCGAGGCTTGAAATGATGGCATTATATTACAATTTGTGAAAAAAGAATATCAATACTTTAAATTACACTGCAGTTCACTTAACACAGTGTCAGAGTAAGTACAAAAATAGGGGTATGTCAAACAAGAAATGCATGAGAAATTATTTTAGCTTACTGTAGGTGACCTAACTTCAATTACACGAGTTATCTGTTTAATAAGCAGCTATTTGTATTAGTAAAATGTTTAATTTCCAATAAACTCCAGCAAAAGTTCAGCAAATGAGTTATTTAACATTCTGAGACTGATTTTTGATACTAACAGTAAATGTCTGGTCCAATGCCATATCTCATAGAATGAAAATGACAACAATATCTTGAAATAAATGAAAAGTTTTAAATAAAAAGGATGAATACTGAAATTAATCTTATGTTCAGTTTTGATATTTTAACAATTTCAAAATTTTAAAACAGATCTATAACATACCTGGACACATTCTTCAGTTGACAGATTGCATAAGGAATCTTTTAGATGCTCCTGAATCCACTTTGGTAATTTAGTTCGTTTATCAGCTCGGGAGAATCGCTAGAGAAAAGAGTTATTCTGATTATCTCTTATAAATTCTAGATTTCATTGCCAAAATAATAAACATAAAAGCATTCTTAAAGAAAATTCATGAATGCTTTCTTCCAAATTGACATTTCTATGAGCTCCAGTTCCTAGAAAGATCCCTCCAATCTGGGAACAACATTTAACAGTACATATTTAACATCTATCCATAGAAGAAAGAAAAAGGAACTCGGCGTTCAATTAATCTATCCATAGTTTTAATTACAAATGGAACCAATGAAATCTTAAAAACTGAGTTATAACAGTTATAATAAAACTATGAAAGAAAACTATAACACTGTATTCTTTACTATCAAATGATTCCAAAATGGTCTACTTTTACATCTTATAATATACTTCTCACTAATTTACCCATTTTAGGAATGAATGTTTAACTTCTTCTGAACATTGCTCGTTTCTTTTCCTTCATCACTTTTTCAAGAATAAATTATAAAAAAGCATACAGAGTAATGACCATGAAGGAGAAGGAGCCCAAAGTATTAGGGACAGAGTAAACATCCATAACTGTTATTGAAGTATTCTCTTAAATCACCCATGTATAATCACAAAATGTGAATAGACTAAAGATTCTCAATTAAGGTGAATAATAACTGAGCAAGCTTATCCAAGATTGATGGTTGAAGCCAGAAAATCAAACCAACCAATGAACTTTGAAAGAAAACAAAATGCAATAATAATAAATTTAATTTTCAGAGAATTTTTGAAAAACAAAAGTAATGGCTCTCACCTTGTCTGCAAATATCATAATACCATAATCAGTCTTTCCTCGAAGTGCTCTCCCAACACACTGTGCTGCATGCCTCATTGCATCAAATGTTAGGAAATCACCTTCTCGAATCTAAAAATATGATTTTGATTCCTTAGTTTATGTTGCAAATTGAAATTTAATTATACACCACACCACATAATTTAAGAATCTAATTTGATTTAAATACTGTCCTGATAATTCCTGTTGATTTATAGAAGGGTCAAACTGAGAATACTCTTAGCATAGACTTAGAGAATAACTATACCCTTAGAGAATAAACTTAGCAGAACTGAACATGTTTCATAGAATAAACAGAAGTTATAAAGTCATACTTGGCTGCAGCTTGAACTCATATCTACTATTTTCAAGGCAGATATTCTAGCTAAATGAGCTATTATGCAAAGTAGTTTCACTCTGTTTTGACAAACCACTAGCTATCAATGCCCTAGTCACAGAAGAATGTTCATTGCTTTACTGTTTTATAATTCCTCCATTGACATATCCCACACAAAAATTCAGTAATAGGTTTGAAAACATTACATTAACCCATAGATACCAATTTTCCCAAACTAGAGAATTTCAGATACAAAAAGTACCTAAGTAAAGACCAGAATTACCAACTTTTCTAGGAATGGATGATTTCTAGAAGCTAGTAATTCTGGTCCTTCTCCATAAATTTTGTATAAGATGCAAGTATGAGAAACAGCTAATAGAGCATTTATAAAACCTTTACTTCATCAACAGCCATGTTCCAATTTTATTTTCTTGCAACAATTTAATCATTTGTAAGATGAATAAATTTCAATGTTTATTTAATGGATGCTGATTCTGCACTCACCTGGAATTGATCTCTGAGATATTCCAGCCTTGCTTTCAATATCCTTGATTGTGTATAGACATATGGAATGCCAAACATGAGTACAGCACGCCCAAGATGATGGTCAAAATCTACTCCTTCTGATACTTTGCCCCTAGCAACTGAAAGCAGCACTGCACCACGTCCGCTTTCACAAGCCTATAAGGATAACAGAGAAATTGTGGTTGTGACACCAATGTAAATTGCTAAGTGATGCTGACAACTCAAAAGTTGAATAATCCTACAATGGCCTTACTTTGATATAATTGAGAAGGGCAAGAGAGGTTTCAGCTGCATCTTGAGTTTCAATGAAGAGAAGTTTATGTTTCTGCAAGGAATCTATAACACCCTGATCATACCTGGTAAATAAGAATTCACAAATAATTAATTACATTCATAGAGATTTTTAAATACAAATTTATTACATAACCTAGTAGATTAGGTATTCGGGTTAACCAAAATGTTCATAGCTGTTATTTAGCATGGTCTTTTGAATTGCCCATTGACTGAATTTTCTATTATGCTGTTGCCAGTAGTTCTACTTGCTGATTCAGTATTTTATTGTTAAAAATGCTTCGACAGCTGAGGTCATTTTGAACATAGGCTTCCACCAGAAATCAAACCCAGGATCGCTTTCACCTAAGTCAAACACACTGCTCTTGTGGCTATCCAGGAGCCCTAGCTGATTTATGTTTCAGTGTTTGAATACACATTTTTGAAAACTAAGAAATCAATCTCCTACTTTATTTCTATTCTCTAATAATTGTTGGAGTATTCATCGTTAGAGTAAAGATAAAAGAACTTCATTTTTCCATTTAATTACAGTTTTTTAAGCTCAATTCATTCACTCAATCAAACCACAAAGTGTCACCAAGCTGAACTGGCTTTAAAAACACTAATTTTTGCCAATAACTGAAGAGTTAAGGAATAAACAGCATTTAATCTTTAAAAGACTCAGGGAAAAAAGATGATACCAACCAGCTAGCAACCACACTTTCTAGGTACAGGTACGAGGTAAAGAAGCAAACAACTCCATCTGGAACAATTGTTGCTATTTCTACTAGTAATTGACCATAGTTCCTCACTACAGCCACATCCTCTCTGGTCTCAAACTTGGATGAAATTGCCACTTGGTCATTTCCTTTGGCAACAATCTGAAGATATAAAACATTTCATAATGAGAAAAGGAATCATTTTCATAAGAATTGAAATGCATAAATTTGCCGTTACTTTCTATTTTTTATTCATATCAGAATATGATATTTAATAAGATGTATTTTTGAATTTCTAATTTTTAGATAAATAAATCAAGATGTTAGATCAAATTTTTTGTTTAAATAGGAGAAAGCAAGAGTATAACCAGCACTTAAAGTATAACTTCCACTTTTACCTACAGCTATTACCTTGCAGAAGCCAATTAAACAAATGTACTACATAAAAAGGACTAAAGGAAACTTACTAAAAATTTCACTAATTGTAATTACTAGGGCAAAGGCCCTGAACTTTTCGATGTTATTGTTAAGTAAAACAATTGTTAGTGCAAAAAGAATGCAAAATTATTTAATAAATATTATTAATATTTGAATTTCTAAATATAATAAAACTTGCGTCTTAATAGCTCCACATACAAAAAATTCTCTTGCATTTTCACTTCAAGCATGGTTATATAGGCTTGTCATTACAGAGAGTAAACATAAAAATTTTTTTTGGGCAAAAGCATTAAACTAAGGGTGGAAAATCATATTCCTTCAAAAGACCACATTGAGTATTCAGACTCATAAGAAAGACGGCATATTAAACAGGCCACTTGTGTTGCATGTTACCTAAATTTACTAACATTTCTGAGTAATTTTTTTGTCTAAATATCAAAAAGTTAAATATTTTTAAATATCAAGTTTGTACATGAGTAAAAAAATTCAGTTGGTAGGTAAACTGTAAGAGAGCTTCATTTTTAACATGCCTGATAGGAAAACAAAATTATTTAGACACAGGCATTTGTTTAAGGAGCTGACTACAAGGCTGAAATGGACATCATAAAAGACCAAATGTAACATTAAGGCCTTAGGTCACCCATCCCTGAATTAAACATTTCATTTACAGAGAAATATTAGGAAGCAGAGATTTCAGCCGTTCTGGAATTGTTAAATTTTGGATGAAGTAGTAGAAGTGAGAATTATAGTAGAAACTGAAAGAAGAAATTAGCATTATGAACATGTTTATGAAATTAGTATCACTAGATTTCTTTCATGATTGTGAGAGTAAAAGAATTTTAGATTGTGACCTTTTAAAACCTTAAAAGTTCAACATAAATATAACAAAGCAGTTACACTTCTTGATTAATTGCTCATAGTTACCATTGGAAGAAGACACTGCCTCGCCAATGTCATTGTGAAGGAAGACATGATTACAGGATGAAAATCGAGGATTTTAGGATACATATCAAGTGGTGACAGGGTTCCTGAGGTTATTACCACTGTCTGGAATCTGTTAAATACTGGTTTAATTGCAATAGAAGAATCCAAGCAACTGTAAATGGAATTTGAGAAAACATCAAATTAATATTAAAAAATAAAAATGCAATATAAGTTCGCATCCTCTATCAACTACAGAAATCATTGACAAAGTTATTTGATTTTCATTATCAATATAAATTAATTGGTGTAATATATAAAAATTAATTCACTTAACCATTCCAAAAGATTATAATTGAAAAATATTAATTTTAAAGACTCACCTGAAATACAGAATGGGATTTGAAACTGATGGGGTTTTGTCATCAAATGGTTCAACAATGATGGTGAAACCCTTGGTGTACGTGGATACTAGAGTGGCCAGATGTGTAATGAGAATAATCGGAGAAAAATCAGTTAAATCGGCAATCTCCAAGGTTCTCAATAGTGAGGATAACCTCTCTGCACAGAATCTGCAATTGCAAAAGATGGTCCAAATGAAATATGAACAATATTCAAAGGTTAAACCAATTAACATCTAGCATGATCATAAGATCATGTAGAATAAGACTATTACATATAAATTAGAATTTTATACAACATGCAATTACTAAAATGCTCAATGTCTTAGATATACTCTTAGATGAAAGATTTCAATGGCAGGAATTTTATTCATTCTCTAAATACTAATTTGGAAAATAATGTATTTGGTTCTCAAAAATGTCATGGCACATTTTGGTAACATATGGGGCTGGTTCATTTACGAGTTAAAACAATCATTCACACCTGTTTTCACTATGTTATTCAGTATGTTATTCAAAATTTGACAGCTTTAGCTTCATTCTGCAATAAAATTCATCTATTAGGTCAAGTTATGGAGATAACAAGAGTGTCCTGAAAGTGGGTTTTTGCCATATTTTGTTTCGCTTCCATAAGAAAAGAACATGAGTCTAGCTTGTGCAAAGATGTATCAATTTTATGGTGAAAAGCACTACAAGAAAGTCAGGGACAATGGTTGTTGGTCCTTGATATCTTTCCTTGGTCATGAAAGGTAATTTTGCTTACAAAATCAAGAGAATATAAAAGTTTTATAACCAACAAAACAATATATTAAAAGATTTTTGTGACCAGTAAAAGTTTTATATTTCTTTGCTGTCAAATTTTAAGGCTGCTCTTTTTGTTCATTAACAACTCTTGACTGTACTCAATGGCTTAAAATGAGGACTTATTATTCTTGCTAATCAAATAAAAATAAATGATATTTTCAATTGCTGAACTCTAACAATATCAAAATTTTTTATTCATTCAGAGGAGTGAGAATTTCCTTTTACACAGTTGAGTAACAATTTGAGCAATCAAAATGAATTACCTACTCTGAAGAATGGTTAGATTCAATCATGTATTTTGACTTAGCACTTTGGAATAACATTGGCTGTGCTGTGTAGGGCTGGGCAGGGGACAAGGTATTTTATTTTAACTGCATTAAATAAACTCACATATCCTATGACTGAAAGTCCTGATGAGGTTACAAACACCATAGTGTCAAATACAATTTAAAAGAGTATATTTTAATGTTGAATTTGGCAGTTGTGAATAACATATAGATTATCAACACATAACTGTGAAAATGATACATTGACTAACTAATAGAAACATTCTTTCAACATGTACAAGGAGATATAAAATCTCCTTTCTAATAGAGAAAAGGTTGAAAAAGTACACATATTAGGAATGATAACACAAATAGCATTTACAACATGAGATATGAAAGCACTGAAATAGAAAAGTAAAGGAAAAAGATTCAAAAAATGAAGACAGGAGCATAAATAATATGTAATGGTTCTTTTTTAAATTAAATCTTGGTTGTTTTACCTTAGAGGTTTCCTCTCGATGCAGACCTTCTGTTGACAATCTCTTAGAAAACTGGCAGGACTCTCTTGTACTACATGCTGAACTCTTAATCTTGTCTTTAAGTATTCAACAAACCTTTTCAAGAAGCTTAGGAAGTGTTCTGCCATACGAATGTTTCCTGGCACAGCCTCTACAAGAATATCCATTGTTACATTTTTCATCTTAGTATTCAAGATATATACACTAATAACAAAAAAAGCTGGGACTTGATTACAAATTCACATGTCTTTTTCATTGCAGAAGGCAATACTTTATTTTAAAAGTAGAATCACTTTATTTTTAAAATCCAAAAGACAAAATAAAGTATATGAGACCCTGCCTTAACATATAAGATAATGTAGCATGATTGATATGACTGATGAGTTTACATGAATATCAAATTTAAAAATTTAAACCCTTTCTTCAAAATTGGACTGCCAAACTTATAGCTCATAGAAAAATATAATAGTACAGTAGAACATTGATATATCTCACTTTATGGGAACAACAGAAGAATTATTGCTATGGGGATACAATGAAACTAGGGAATGATCTTGTGCTTTTCCAGCAAATTTCATGGATTAAGTTTTCTCAGGCTTTCATTTGAGTTGATAGTACAATCAAACCAGAAATTCTGACTCCTGTCTTTATCCTGAAGATGATTCCAGAGATAGGAATATAAATTTCAGCTTTAATCAAAGAATCAACCCATTTGGAAACCAGAGAAGTCTTCTTCAAGGAAATGTTCCTCAGATAATATTTATAAAAAGGCACAATCAAATTTATCAATAACTGTCAAAATTAAAATGAACAAAAGATTAAAAGTGAAGTGCAAGTAAAATATCAAAATATGAATATCATCAGAGTGATACATTTACATCAGAAGAAACTGATGATATTGACAGTTTCCATGCAGATTTAAATCACATATTAAATTATGTACATGTCACTTCTTCAACCTTATCAGCCATCTGAAGAAATAGCTCCCAGACAAAGATAAATAACTAGACCTCACCTGAGACAGCATAACAGGAAGTTGAAAGTGATGGATCAAGAAAAGTTTGACAGAAGAAGGAAACGTGAGTAATAGATGGGGAAATATACTGATAGGATAAATGGTGAAGCAGTATTAATATTAAGAACTAAAATTACAATTCAGGAAAATGAAAGAAAGATCCAGGAAAGTGATAAATAAGGGAAAAAATTAATTGGAGTACTGTATTACTGTACTGATAAATCTTACGTCAGTGAATTACAACATCTAGTTTCTTGGAAAATGTATTGACTGTATATCCTAATTATAATGATTTAATTTCTCACGAGTATTGCTCATAGTTTATCAATACCGCATACATATTACAAATTTTCACATTAAATTCTTAATTGACAGTGCTCTCAAATAAATTAAAGATTTTTGTTTTGGAAACATGGATATATGCATGGTATAGAGATAAAATTACAAATCTCTCACTGAGATGGGATGATATGGGAAACTGAAACCAAAATAGCATTCTTACACCAAGCCCACAACAATCATGCATATAAAACAATTTAGTATTATTAAAATCTAGAGTAGCCAATTACATAGTTTCTGTTTGAAAATATATTACAGTTTCAATCTACAATTCAACACTAATGAGAAACAGAAAAGATAAAGCTCACTCAGGACTGGGACTCAAACATGAATCTCCCATTTGCCAATCAGTTGTTCTATCAATTATGCTATTCTGCTGGTACATTCACTGTTCAAGTGAAAGGATAAGGCATGGTTACATCTAACTGGGGCATCAATGACTGTCAACTGAATCTCTGGAATATTCAGGAAAAATGGCTTAATGGTTACAGAAACTAACTGGTGACTGGGAGAACCATGCTCAAGTCCAGGTCCTGTCAGACTTTTATCTTCCTAGTCCACACCTTTACATTCAAAACCATCTTTAACTCCTTCCCTTACAATTTTTCTCAAGAAATCTACCTTTTTATTATAAAGCTCTAAAATTACCAGCTCAAAGCCCAGATGGCGGTTTCTTAATTTTCCTTGCATTAATATCTCTTCTACAGTTTATGAAGCCAATGAATTTTAAAAATACATACCCTCAAGAATTTGGTCAGGCAGAATTGGGTTGGCAAGGCAAACATCAGTGTCTCTGGCAGCACTTGCATCTCTAAGTCCCTGGACCATTCTTTCATATTCCTCACGCAAATTCTTTACATCAGCCTCTTTCATTTCAGATACGGTTTTCTCTAAAAGCTAAATAGGAGAAATATTATTATGGAATATTAAAAAGGTTAACTGTATTGGTCATAATTTGAGAGACAGTTAGATTTATATAATTTTCAAAGTTTTGTCATATTTAAGCATTATGTTTCAAATACATAAAGAAAAAAGCCTAAGAAACTGATTTGCTAATTTTCTTTAAATTATAATAAAAATGCAGTATTGTAGAACAGTTCATCCTTACTCACTTCTTTTATTATGGCAAAGTAAATATATCAGAATTACAAATAGCACAGATTTATTTATTTGTTTGTTTACATCTACATTGATATGATATTTAGAATCAAACTTGTTGTATTGCTGTCCAAATTATACAAATATAAATTATCATACTTTATAACCTTTAACTTTATACAACTAAAAGATAGAATCCAATAACTATAATCAAGTTAACGAATGATCAAATAAAAATGGTCTTGGCATAAAATCCTTATCTGAAGTTGAGAGCTGAATTCAAGCATCATCAAGCGAGTAATGACAATTGCACACAACCAATTTACAAATTTATGAATGTTAGTATTCATAAAATGCATTCATTTATTAGCAGTTATTGATAATACATCATTAATTGATCCTCATTGTTTTCAATTCTTTACACTAACAGATTATGTGTCCTAATGATATCAGATTTCAAGGAATTACTTTATACAATGTATTAAAGGTAACAGATAAAACAATGATGGACAGAGAGAAAACAAGTAGCAATGGGTTTTGTAATCCTAATGCAGAGCATCATAGACCATCACTTCAGATGCAAAATTCGTTCCTATACAGGATTATACATGCTCCTTCAGGCTTGAGATTGGAAATGTCAGAAGACAAAATCCTGTTTACAGTAAATAGCATCACCTATTTAGAAAATTGTACATACCTGAAGGTTTGCGGTGCTCCTGTCAATTATTCTTCGGTTTATTTTAACACTCATTGAGTCTGTGCACACATTGTCTATATTATGGGCTTCATCAAAAACAACAACAGATGATTTACTCAACTCTTTTGACACTACATCTGCTATTTTCGGATCTAACAGATAATGGTAGCTGTAAACAACGATGTTGGCATGCATAATCTGTTGGGGAAAAATACCATCATCAAATCTACTCTATTATCTCTCAACTGGGTGATAAACATTCAAACTACAATATTTGAAAATCGAAAGTAATAATTTAATTCTCACTGAAAAGATATCATCACTAGTAATAATTGGGCAATAATTTACTATTCCTTAGAACATCAGTGACATGAATGGAAAAATATAAAGTTGCACAATACCGTGTATCGAGCCAAGAAATATGGACACCACCCTCTGTCCGCAGCATATTTCTTAATATCATCTAAAGCGTATACACCTGGAGGCATAATGCTGTCTCTCCCTTGTGCATCGAAGCCTTCGTAATATGTGCAAATAGGTACAGTGCTCGGGTTTATACGATGACGCTCTCTAACATGAGAGGCAGTTAGACTATGACATCTTCCATCCACTAATCTGCCTTCCCTTTCTTTACTAACCTATAAACAGCAAAACATATGTATATTTTAATACCCAGCATTATTTTTAAATGTTCAAACCTCAAAAGGAAAGTAAAATTTGCAGTAATCTACGGAATCACTAGAGTAACTCACTTCAGGATGGATGCAGAGATTTTTTCTTGAACTCAAAACCAGTCCTAACACTGGTCGTGTATCCTTTTCACCGACAGTTTCCTTCAGTATATATGCAACCAATCTTTTCAATTCTTCAACCGCTTTTTCTATTTCTGGCACTGTTCGAGAACAGTAAATGAGTTTTGTGACCTCACCAGGCCGATTCCTCATGTAAGCCAAAATAAGTGATAGTAGAGATATGGTCTTCCCTGTACCAGAAGGCATTTCCAAAAGGCAATGGCCCTTAAAACAAAGATCACAAGGCAGTTGAAGTATTATGTGAAATTCACATGTGTAACATGATACAAAATTAAAACATTTTCATTGAAATACAAAAAAGTGCACCTCTATACCTTTGCATCGATTGCCCTCTTAAGTTCAGACATGTATGCATATTGTTCAGGATATATGTAATCATATGGAAAATGAACTTCCAGACCATCTACGTCCAACCTAAAGAACAAACAAAGGATCGATTTGAAGATAATGCTACACCAATGGATATGAATGAAAAATTATTTTTAAAAACATTACTTCATGTTCCTAAATTATATCTTTTATTTCATAGGACAGTTCCGATGAAACCAAGCCGATAAACACAGATATATCATGGATACTCAAGAATCATTTCTTTCACGACCGCCGGTGATGCGAATTTCTTAGCTTCTTTTTCAATGGACACGCGATTATTCTAGCCGATCATATTCGCATTCAGAAGAGGTTAATTTGTTCAAACAAAAGTATATACAAAACATTTTAATTATTTCAGAAATTTTCAGAGGAATTCTTGATTCACAAACAAAACATCTGCATTGCTTTAACGTTTAATTTTTGAAAGTATAGTGTATCACAATCAATATGTCTGCTACGTCTGCTAGAGTTGCTTGGACTTAAAAACCGTCTGCAGTGGCTGTGTGGGTCAATCGGCAATCGAGTGACAGGTGTGGATGTTGGCAGGGAAAATCAAAAAGAATTCGGAGTACCTATATTACTTCTTATAAACAGATCGTTGGAGAAGTTATTTCTTTCTTTAAATTTATATTTACAGGAGGAAGTTGGGTTACTTTAGCCATCAAAATGTTTGCTCGTTTGACGTTTTATCCCACTTTATTTTATAATGTGTTGATGGAAAGGGTGACAAGTAGGAGATGGTATGACAGAATTGACGAAACTGTTGTTTTAGGAGCTCTTCCATTCACTGGAATGACTACTCATGTAAGTAACGAACACAGGATGAGTAACTAATTAATCGTCCCTTTTGTATTCATGTTACTGAAGTAAGTCTTGTTCTCACATTTAATCGTGTCTTTCAGCTCATTAAAGAGGAGAATGTGAAAGGGGTTGTCTCGATGAATGAAGATTATGAATTATGGTTATTTTCTAATAACGGGGAGGTAAGCAACTACCTTTAGTTATCTGTTGCTTTTGAATACTTGTTTTTTACTGAGCTTTGTGGGCTTATCAGTTAATTTCTTGGAAATAATTCAAATGTTTGTTTTACATTCAGGACTGGAAGAAGCATGGAGTGGAATTTCTTCAACTTAGTACCACCGATATATTTGAGACACCATGCCAGGAGAAATTACTCAAAGGCGTGACGTTCATTAACAAGTTTAGAAAGTTGGGTGGAAGTGTGTACGTTCATTGTAAAGCAGGTCGAACCCGTAGTGCCACTCTAGTTGGTTGTTACCTGATGATGGTAAGTCACCAAGAAATCCCGAACAAGAAAGCTACTATAAGGTTGCAAAAGATTGAGATTAATGTTTTAATGTATGTGGTCTTGTATTTAGAGTTATAGAGATATTTCGATTTATAGTTCACAATGCTGGTTTTACTGTCAAAACTAATTGGGGTATTAGTAATTTATAAGTTTTATTTCGGAGTAAATAGATTGGCTCGATTTTTTTTATTGGAACGCAAATTTTCACGAGAAAGAAGCTCATAAGTATGTTGCTTTCATTCACAAATTTTTTAGAAATTCTGCTGTTTGAGGAACTACCTGTTTCCTCTTCCCGTTTGTTATTCAAGATTTTGCTAAGGAATGTAGGTAGGTCTCCCTTAAAGAGGTCGCATCCGAAACGCTAACGTCTAATGGCATCCTTACGGTTGAAATATTTATGTGGGATCTTCTCCGAAAAAATAGTGCTGTCACTTGAGTAAGAGTAGCAGTTCTTTCCTCAAACTTTTTGAAACTTACCTTAGCGGTCACTTAGCACGCGGCAATATTTAGTTTCTTTCAATCGTAGCTAGTAAGAGTCTTTGAGAAGAAGTTGCAACTTTGCAATGCAAATAATATTATTTTCACTCTCCACTTCTCATATAATTTTTGAACAATTACAAATGTATGAAATTATATATCATATCGTCATAACTACAACGTAGGTATGCCTTCTTTGGGACCCAGACTCATGCTTAGCGGCCAGATATTATTAATTTGGAGAGATATTGGTCTTTATTTTGATATTTAAAAAAATACTGAAACTTCTTGCAAAATTGTATATTTAAGAAATTTTGATATAGCCAACAAAGAAGAAACCTTTCAGATAAGCTCAAGTACGAGAAGCGAATGTAACTGAAGTATCGTTATTAACTCTCGAAACGTTACAAAGAAGAAGGAATATTGGTAAGAGTTCCAGTACATGTAATGCAGTGTACTTATATTCTCATTCCATGCGCAGTCACAGAATTATGTAAAATTATTAATTCACTTTATTTAACCTTCGTTTTTAGACGCAAACGCAAGATTTGGTTAATCTCTTAAACGTTACTAATTAAATGTGTAGGAATTATTTCAACTATACGCGCTTAACTTTCCACTTAATTTGGAATGGCATGTAATATTTCCGTCATCATACCATCATGTTTTGTGATTTTTATTATTACGTACTCTTTGATAATTTGGGAAAGGACGTCAGCAAACAGAATTTCCCCTTTCAGTAGGAAATGTGTAAACTTCCTGTTTGGCTTTGGTTAACAAACTAATCTCACGCGGTCATCTTCGAGTCTAAAATCTCTAAAACTTTGACTGCCGGCAAACTTTGGGAAGTGTCATGATTATGAAATCAACTTTGAGATGCACTTCTCTGATAAGCTTCTGACTTTTCAGTGACCTACCTCATTAACATGGTTTATTTAAATCTGTGGGTGATTTCTTGAACACTATTCAGTTGAAGAGAAAAGAAATACATCATTTAGGTTTTGAAAATCTCGCTTAAAGATTCACAGTTCTAGGTTTCCCCAATGATGTCATTATTATGATAGTTTTTAGCCTTTGAAGCATATCATTGCGTGCTTAACCGAATTCTTCTTTATTTTCTGCCACTCCTAAAAATTCCGTTCACCTTATCTAAAGTCATGCATCAGTTGAACTCATTTACCACAAGTGCTCGCCTAACTTTATTTCAATCACACCTTTAACCATTCTCCTAAACTATTGCTTATTTTCTTTATTTGTGTTATTCCTATCTTTAGTTATCTGTTGTTCTTCACCCCTGAACCTTTGTTTCCATTTATAATAATATCAATAATTTATTATTTGGTATGTAACATTGGAGTAGTTATTATCTGAAAAAAAAAGAGATTTAATGGTGTAAATATTGTAAATAGAAAGTAAAATCATGTCATCACATACAGGATTATTAGTGCTTAAGACATTTAAAAACTAAAATAACGAAAGATTTTATACATAATAGTGTTGATAGTTTCAGCCTTCACTTGGTGGAAGATCATTATAATTATAAAAAGGATAATAGATCTAATATTTTAATTTATACAAAACCACAAAATAGTGCTAGACATAATTTAAATGACAATGATAGTTGGAGTATTAGTTGTAGTAGGTAAATGAAATATTGATTACTAATTTTGTCAAGAGAGTAGGAAACTTAAATATTTTGCATTCTCTCCCCATCTTGAAACTGTTGTTTTAGGATATTTCTCCATTTTATTGATGCTTCTGGTGTGTTCAAGGCAAAGCATTGTACATACTAAGCGTTTCACTAAGGATATGTAAGAGGGACACATAATAAAATAAGAGGTGAAAATGAGTGTTAATAAACAACTATGAGTGAGCCACAGATAATGTAATAAAGTCATCCAGAAATATTTCCCTTAAATCTATCAGAACAGAATTTTTTATGGATGATGAAATTATTGCATGTATAAGAATATTTTTTCTTTATGAACCTGACGATATCAAGTAGTTGACGAAACATGTTGAATTAAAATCTACTGTAGAAGTTATTTGTTTTCCTTTCATGGTGATTGTTGCAAAATTTCAGGGAGTCAATATTGATCATATTGATTTTAATGAATATTGTCTCCAATATACTGGACACTGAATCTAAAAGAGTTAAATTGATGCTATAGCTTTGTTAAATTAAGTTGTTTAAATATCCTTGTGATTTCATCTCATTTCTCCAAGAACAAAGTTGTGTTGTTTAGTAATGTTACAAAAATAAGTATATTCAATTCAGATTTTACCTCACTGTCGTCATATCTGGGGTAGATAATTTTCTGTAGAATCAAATCTCTTACTAATCTTCATATTTGTTCTTGTTTTCACTCCTTTTTGAAGAAAAACGGATGGGGTCCAAAGGAGGCAGTTGAGTTCATGGAGAGTTGCCGTCCCCACATTCTCCTTCGATCGAAGCAATGGGAAGCTCTAAGAATATTTCATGAGAAAGAAGTATCGGCCAGATGACCCGAGGAGAATCCAGGAGAAGATGATGTTTCACATGACATATCGCCCTGCCCGGTACCTTAAAATTTTTGTTACCAATAATATGACAATCCTTCTTTCTCCATGCATCTATCTCATTACACATGGAATAAGAATGTTCTGTGGCACAAAAGTATGCCGTCCTGTAAATTGCTTGTTGGTCTTTGATTCAGCAAAGGTTTTCATAATGCATTTATAAAAGTGCATGGACGAAGAGGGTGCATTGGTTTCTGCAGCAAGGGATCATTTTACTTCATCAAAACTTACATCATCCTGATACTTTGAAACTCATTCAGTGCAGAAATTTTTAGATGTAGAGAAATTCATATTTACCATTTTCTAAGTGCTCAGGTTTAGTTCATGCTACACTCCATCTAAAAGTTACCAGACTGTAGTGTTCTGATGTTAGAAATATTTTGTTATTTTCTTCTGTTCTCCTAGATTTACCTCAGTGTTAAATTGGCGTTTTTGTTAGTTTCTGTTTTCTGTTGTGTTGGAATTTATAATTGTTATGTCCTCATGCACAAATTCATTGACAGGTTGAAGGAAATTTCTTCCTGTATGCTGTTTGGTGCTTACTACCTCTAAAGTGTTGCAATTATGGCTGAATTTACATTGCTTTTTGTGGTGATTTATCTCATTGGTGTATAATTTAAAAGATGTAATTTAAAAACATTATCTTCCTGTTAAAAAGTTTTTATTTTGAGGTATCTTTTATACTTGGAAGCCAAATAAGGATAGATACACTCTTTATATGGATAATTAATATTTATTATTCTTCCTAAAGTCAGGCACACATAAGAGGATATTAGGTATTAGATCTATGAATGGAATGTTGATAAATGTGTTTCTTTATTTTTGTTGAACATTTTTACCAAATCACAGAAAACATTTTGTGAAATTTTATGAACTAGATCCAAAGCACTCACTTAGTTATTTCTTTTGGTGGCCTGTCATTTAGGATAAAAATAATGCATTAACTAAATTTTCCAATTTCAGATAGGAATGATAACCCAGGGGTGTTCAAGGTTATGACCCTAGCAATTGATTCAGGAAATGTATTTTTATTATTCCCTTAAGTGAGGCATATTTGAAATGAAGAAAGATTGCTACATTTTCACTTTAGATCATTATTTATTATCCATATTTTCATATATTAATCAAAGAGGGCCAGTTACTTTGTTACAAGATTTTTATTTCCAAAACGTTCCATTTTTAGGTACATAATGTTAAATAGCATATGAATATTTGGGTGAAAAGTCATGGAATGAAATATCTTTGGAAAAATATTTGTTGACCTGTGAGAGAAGAAATGTTTTAAAATGATTACTTCTTGGAAGCTTATATTGTGCTAGTGATGTGTAATAGGCTGTACATTTTGTATTAGCTTTATAATATTTCTTCCAATTCTATCTCCTCATGTCTAAGCAGTGTTAGAACTCAACATCTCTTAGCAAATATTGTATCCTCATCATATCTTTAATATCAAGACTGGAGGCCTATACATTTGAACTTAATATCTTCTGTGATGAAGGATAAACATGGGATAAATTTGGGACATGTCGAATGCCTTCATCCAGTCTAAATCTGGATTGAAGATTTTAGAAGAAATTTTGAAGTAGAATCGAGAATTTCCACCGTTTGATATATTAAGAAACTTTAGACCAAAGTAAAACACCACATTTTATAGGTAATTTTTTAGAATATTTACATTTTATCTGACTGATTAATATATATATATCTCATGTTAGCAGTGTAGCCAGTTTTGTACATTAAAGTTTATTTTGATATATTTTTATTCTTTAATTTTATTTTTCCTTATTTTTATACTTTCAAGTAGTCAATGGTTTTCAGTATTCTATAGCTCTAGCTGTAACAGTCTCCTTAGTTAATTATGAAATTCAAAATTCTGTTAGAGAATGACAATAATTGCTACATAATTTGATTTAAGATAGAGTGGTTCTATGAGTGATAGTCTTCATCATGAAGTAATAATTTGAATATGAACTGCTAATAGCTGGATGAAAAAGTTAATTGCAGTTGATAGTGACTGAATGGGAGGTTAGTATCTATAAAATAATTGAAATTTGTCAAAGATGATGCAAATGTTCCTTCCTATGATATTTTAAAGAATTTCACCGCAGATATGTAAATTATATATTTTTGTTTTCATGATTTAAATTCTAATTTCTATATCCTCGACAAATGACAATATCTTGCATTGTTTCTCTAATACAAAAATACCTATTAATATTCTCTTAATAATATGAAGATTTTGCAAAGTTTTTCTGAAGCATTTCATTTTTGCATGATAATATTTTGCATATGAGAAGTCAAAAAGCCACTCCTGCTGTGATTGGATAGTATTTTATATATTGCTAAGTGGTGATTGGGTATTCACTATATGATTCAAACTTTTATTTTCTAGAATTCATATTATTAGAAATACATATTTTATACTCATAAAAGTTGACATAAATAATTTGTTGGTTTTGAAAATATAAAGCTGTATCTGCATAACAATTACTTTGGAACCATAAAGAATTTGATTCATAGTATCTCTTCTTACCAGTCATTGCTTTAGGAACATCTCATATCTCTGTATATTTTTTTACTTTTACCTCTGTTGCCACTTCATTATTCAGATGATTGTCTTATTCGCTTTTTTGATATAAATTAAATTTTTAACCAATCATGAAGTGTGGCATTTAATGTGTACAGACCTTGGGAATATATTCTTGTGCTGGAATTTTATGGCTGCAAAGCATGCTAAGCTTTTTTACAGTGACTTCCTAAGCAGTTACAGACATCGACAGATGTACACTCAATCAAGTATGCATCTGAATTTCAGCTGCAACTTTTAAAAAGTATGAGCTGCCAGCTGCATAGATAAGATGGTTTTGTTTTAGTTATTCATGTATTTCTACCTTCTGGAGAAAACTGAGAATTTAAGCCAGTTAAGTTTCTTAGGTAAAAGTAAAATTAAAACCTTTTTACCTAACTGACAGAAATCATCACTGTTTGAAGTTGATTCCCATTAAGGTTTGATCTACATATTGATTAAGAGTGGCAGATTTGTGCCATGAAAGTGAGTTCAGAGAGACAAAATAATGTGATTGAAATTTAAAACTCTAAAAGCTTCATCTATTTATATTCCTCCAATTAAATTTTGAACTACATCCTAAAAGTGAAGACTTTCTATTGTTATGACTGTTTTTCAGTAACATCTTATGTCAAGCATTCTCATAACAACTTAACCATGTCTCCATCTTGAAGTTTATTTTGCTCATAATTCTGTTGCTAAATATGGCACTGTAGGCAAATATTTTTGTTACTATTCATTATTATTGAACTCTTCCTACTAACGGTTTATAATTCCTTATACCTTTGGTGAAAGAGTTACAGGGTTTTTTCCTGTGGGGATCTGATGTTTGCATAGTCTTAGTAAAGAAATTTACAAGTAATCAGAATTTATACCTGGGTGAAATGTGTCACCAAATCACTTGACTTGCCAATTATCATATCATACATTTGAAACTCTGCTGGTCTAGGTCATATCCTTAAGTTGATTACTGCCTCATGGATTTCTTTTATGCTTCCAGCTTTTATAATTATGAAAATGAACGATTTGTTAAAATTTTATTTTTAATGTAATTCAAATCAGTGGTTTTCTAAAGTTAAAAATTATCTCTTTGTAAAATTTGTCTACTGAAACTTTCACTTAGTATTATTTTTGAAATTTTGTACCAAAGTTAAACTTCTTTTATATATTGACATCAGCTTCAAGTTCAGTCTAGGTTTACTGGAGCTTTGAAATTGTGAGTGGGACAAGGAATGAACTAAGTATTTTATGTTAGTATTGTACACATCCTAGGTTTTACCTCAATTTACTCTAACTTAAGTGAGTTTGAATTTTCACGTTCCAGTCTTAGCTGCCAATTTTATGAAGTACTTTCTGGTTCCACGAAAGCATTTAGTGTTGCATTTTATGGTAATATCTAGGAATGATCTGAAAAAGTGTGCTTGAGTTATAAATCAGATTTTGAAAAATAAAGCATCAAAGCGGGAATTTATATCAGTTAGTTGATGTGTCATTCGTAAGAAACATTTAGTTTATTAATTTGAAGTTTCTTTTTGAGGATAAAGTGTTTTGTTTTGATAATGCATCTTTTGTGTCAATTGGTTAGCAAGTTTTGCTACTTTGAATCTTTCCATGTGGGACTGAAAGTCCATTGGTGGTTTTTACTTTAAACATTATTTGCCAAAATGTATTAAAATGAGATATTTTGTATGTTAATAAAGTCAAAAATAGGTTTTTAGGAAAGAAAATTAGTTTTTAGATCTATAACATATTTTTTATAATATTTGTTTATAAATCTATAGCTCATGCAGAGTCAAGACATAGCCAAGTATCATTTAAACTGGTCAGTGGTGAGTGTGGTCAGTGTATATTCACTATAGTATATAGCTTTAGATCACCATGGATCTATTTCCTATCAAGAAATTAACATCCAAATTTTTTACTGATGCTGTGAGGATATCTTTCCCCAACCAGGAATAAAACCAGACTGCTAAGTGAAAGGTAAACTCTCTGTTATCATGGGAATCCAAGCTCAAAATCTCATGAGACCAAAATTGTTACATTTTTGCACACAGGCTAATCATCTGGATTACGTTAACTCATGATTGAGCTGAAGGAAAATTACCTCTTCCAAGTGGGCTGATCTTGACTCACTGATACTTGGTTGACCGAATTATTGCTTGACTGATGTTGTTTCTTGAGCATTTTGCTTGGCTGACATTGCAATACATTGAGTCTGCAATACATTGAAAAACCCTATATTTGAAGCATCAGTACATCAAGACTCAAACTTCCAGACATAAACTTTTATGTAATATTAACTCACATGGAAGTTTAACCATCAATTTAGCCATAATTTATATTACTTTGAATAAAACAAAAAAATATAAAGTAGATTCTGGAAGATTCTCTGGGGTTTGTATTTTCAAACTTGGCAATAATAATTGTACTTCCTTGTTTATTTTGGGGCAAACATTGAATGGAATAAAGGCATTGTCAATCTTGCATAACTAACAAGTTCTTCTTGAATAATTTTGTGTTAATCATCCTATAATCATAAAATATTAATGCACCTCATTGAATATACACAGAAAACTTAATAGATATAATGCCAACCTATATTATAGGCATAAATTCTCAAATATTTTTGTGATTAGAGCATCAAAAGATTTCTGTTGTTAGATAATTTTTTTGTTTTTCTGATGTTTTCAATGAGGATGAATTGAGCTGTTGATGATATCTGTTGATTTAAATCAGGGAGATTCTTTCAGATATTTTTAAGATGCCAGAATAATAGTCAAAAATTTAGAACTTGAGAATAATTTCAGCATTAATTGAAATTTGTTCCTTGACATCTTGTAACTTGTGTGGGGCTACTAATCTGTAGATAGGTACATAACAAAGTTAAATTGGGTTAGTGCTTAGTTTTTCAACATTATTTTAAGATTTTCATATAAAGTCTATGTAAATATTTATTTTCCATTGTAAGCTTTCAATATTTGCTATATATTTGAAATCCTTTACCCCAAATATCTGTCTTTGGGGGGAAATTCTTGGGTGACTTCTCTGCAAAAGATCTTAAGACATAATATTATCTGTTTCTCTTTCCTTAACAATCCTCTATGACTGAAAATCAAGCTATGATCACAGTAATGAGTCTGTGTATTAGCAATGTTGGTCAAGTAAAGAGACTGTTAAAGTTGCATATTAGCATACCTAAGTTTCAATTTACTGTTCTGTTTGCCAAATGATATGCCAGTCTAGTGAGCATAAGCCAAAAATAGGCATCACCTTTCATGTATTAACTCTCAGAGGAGTACCTATGGGTTAGATGGGTGTTTGTATATGCCAATGTAAAATCATGCCAAAGCCACCTTATTATTTCTTCCAAGAACTTAAGGAACCCTACCTCATTTGCTACTACTCATACTATTCTTTAAAGAAACTTCAGGATTGCTGTTTTTATCCAGTAAAGGGAATTCAAGATGGATGTTCATGATCTGCTATTCTCCATAGCTGTATCACATTATGCCTGATTCCATTTCTTTTAATTATACCTATTAACTTTAATTTGTTTGATTTTTTAGACTCTGTCATCATCAGTTGTACGTAAGCAATGACTAAGTTATGATATATTTTTATAAAATACATGTAATGATGGCTCTAACTAATTCTGAATGCTTCCAAATTTAAATTTACCGATGAAGATACATTATTATATATTTACCAAAAATCTATCTGTAACTTTAAACCATACATTGATCCTACATTTGGGATACTATTTGTTTTCCCCCTATTGCTCAGAAGATTCTTCTTAAATTTAACTAAGTAATGTTTAGATGGGAAAAAGCAAGTAGGATGTTGAGTGATGTTATGAATGGCAGAATTTTACTTAATTTATGGAATGCACACCGAGAATGCGAAGTATAAACAGCTGCTTAGCTACCTACCTGCCAAAATTCTACCTAGCTAGGACAAGTTCCAAAATCATGCAAAGTAACTCTTTCCTTTAGACTTCTCTATAATATTGCTATGTAATGCTGTTAAATTGTTGTGAGAACTTTTATTTTAATTACTACAAAATGATTTATTCAGCATGCTTTACAAATACTGCCATGTGGCTTTGAATATTATCTGAAAGGTTGTGTGTGTAATTAAGGCAATGCTTATATCTGTGGTAATCATTTCCAGTTTACATCAATGATATTTTCAAACATCATTCTTTTGATTAAATTTCAGCATCTGAAATTTACAAATTACTTGGAATCTCTTAACTTAGGAATATTTTGTCTGCACAGAAATTGATTGAAAGTAGAAGGAATTTTTAAAGTCCTGTTATGAATTTCATGAACTCCATGATTGTTATGAATTCCATGAACGAGTTTTTGTAGTAATTCAGGAAGTAAACTGGAAGTGGTTAAATGGTGTTGATATTTGCGTTTGATTTGCCTTTGTTAAAAGGAAGTCTTCAAATTTGCATCTGTTATCTTGAAAAAATAAATAATTGAAGCAATATGATCTGTCACAAAAAGTGGCTCGAAAATTCAATGATATGTGAACTGTACTATTATATGTTTATATTGCATTAGTGCTCAAAGATGGAGTAATATTTATTTAATGATGGTATTCTTGTCTAAATGTTATATTTTACTCTCTTTCAAAATTGGAAGATGCCAGCAGGATTTGAGAATGCTACATTAAACTGATAAATAATAAAAAAGATCATTTCTTAAGGGTTTTGAGAATGAATTAGAAATAAGTATCATATTTTAATAAATTCTTCAATTGTTATTCAGTCACTGTAAATCTAAGAAAAGTTGTTTTTAATAGTATTATTATCATAAAAGTTTTATATATACCTAGATTTTTTCTAATTAATGCTTTCCTTGTAACAATATTCAGGTAAAACCATTATATTAGAAAATATGTCTTCCAAATTCAGACAATAACTTTGGTACCTTTGGTGAAGTTGAATGCAATTACTGAAGGCTTTATGTGTAATTTTTGTAGTATTGCAAAATCTTTGGCTTTGCATATCAGGTAGTCAAATTACAAAGCTTCCAACGATTTCCTGATAATTTTCAATTGCTAGTCAATATAAGTGATGTAAGATTTTATAGACATATCTATATATTTATCTAAGGATCCAGATAGGTTTGTCAGTGCTATTTTATGATGTAAAGTTGTTACATTGGTAGTGAGAATAAAAAATATAACATTTAATGTATGTACTTACAAGCTATGTGTGTATATTTCTAATTTTTTCATCATGTTTGTTGCACAAAATGGAATGCTTTTAGCCTAAAAGAGGAAAGCCTATTGGAAAGGTTTTTGTAAGGTTTGGGAAAAATCCTCTCCATAATTGTCTTTTTTCAATGTGTTAATTTAGTTTTATTGTTAAATTTTTGTTGAAGGTGTTACATGCAAGAAAAACATCTGCAAATTAGAGTTGTTTCAAACACCTAATTATTGTATTGAAAGTTAAGTTTCTAAATGGCTTTTGTATATTTTTAATAAATTTGGAATCCAATCCCTTGAATCTGAATCTAATTATTGTGATACTAATCTGTACTCATATTAATAACTTTATGGTGTTTTTGTTATTAGATCAGTTTGCCTGTCTCCACTCTGCAATTTTTCCAAGAATTTACCTTCCAAAGGAGGATTATCACAAGAGAAATCTAAGATCCAGGTAACTTTCAATAGCAGTTATGGTTATTTGGATATGGCAGAGACATTCATATAGGATTTATCTAAATATTTCTCGTTTTGATAGTTCCAATTTTCAGTTTTAAACAGAAGTTGCAAGAATAAATTTCCTAAAGTACATCTTCAAGAAGTGTTGATTCTTACTGTAGTATTGTCAAGTATTAGATTTTTCTATAAAAGATTTTTGATAACGGTTACATTAACTATTTTTTAATTCTGCTTGGCCCCAAATGTATGATGCTGAAAGTCTTAATAGTTTAGATTGTGTAACAACACCTTCAGGAGTTGGCTGATGAAGGAAACTGATATTTAGCCTAACAGCATGACATGGAGTTAGTGTGGCCACCATAACTTCTACTACCTGTAATATTATTTTCATTTATCCAAATTCTTGTATATACATAAGTTTCAATCTAAGATATGAGAATGTGTTCAAGTATAATTAAAATCCAGAAATGCTCAAATGGCTATCAAAACCTTGTGTAAATTGATGGTGAACTACTAGTTATAAAAGAGGTTGCTGCTTGGCTGCTGGATCAGTTGCAGACCACCTGAAATTCACCATTAATAATACACCCAAGTCTGAAAAATCACATATTCACAATGCCAATATGGAAAACAGTATACAGATTTAGCAATGATACACTCCCAATGTCACCTAAAATTGGCCATAGACTTCAAACATTGCTGTGATTGGGTAAGAAAATTGTGTTAAGATAATTATGATAAAGGTATTACTCCATATTTTTTATAAAACAATTATCATAGTATTTGAATATAAAAAAGAAATCACTGAATGATAACTTTAAATGTATCTTGAAGCATAGGAGATCAGGACAAATTCATCCCAATTGATGTTATGATAAAGCCTATCAATTTATCATTTTATCACATGTTATAGTACACAGAATTTATGTACACTAGTACATAGGTAACCTTACAAAAAATATGTTCTATTACATTACATTACAATGTATTTTAACTAGCTCAGGGAATCTGTCAAAAGCTGTCAAATTGATTATAAACCATGCAGACTTTTAATTACAGCAAATTACATATGTATGAAATAGAATTTTAAAGTTATTATGTTGCTGTAGTGAGTAGCTCACATATAGCTAACATAAAATTAGAGTTATGTTATGAGCCTCAATTTGTCAGCTCATATGCGTTAAGAGCTGTCTGCATTTTTCTGTTTCCTGTACTAAATGGCCAATGAAAAATATTCTCATTAATATATGATTGCAGGAACATATTATATAAGTTATAAAATATGCCATGTAATCTATGATACATTTTACCAAAATAAAATTTGGAATGGTTCAACTAAGTATACATATTTAGTTTAGAATTACAATACATACAGATCTTCCAAATTACTGTGCTGCAGTGTTCTAGTATGCTCTTAGTATACTTAGTATGCCTTTAACAATTGAAGGTGATATCCTTCAGTTGTCACATAAGCTTAATTTTGTGATGTATTTTGACATTAATTAGTATTTGATGGAAGTACTTATAAAATTACATGTTAGGTATTTTCTGTCTTTCCGATTTAATTTCATATTCAAACTTTATTATTACAAATCAATAGTTAATATATAATTATATGTGGAAAGGATAAGATTGGAGAGATCTGCCATATTCATAGTTGATGAAGTATTAATCAATTAGTAAAAAGATGATATTTTTCTTGATTCAGCTCTGATTATAACAAGAAAGAAAAGTTTGTGGATGAAGATAAAGAAAGAGAGTGTGGGAGATGTGCAAAGAGAATTGGATTAAAAGACATCAGATGTGGAAATGTTACAAGAGTGATGAAGAAAGAAGTTTCTGAAATGAATATATATAATGGTTTTACAATTCATTTTTATTCATAATCTGAATCTTCAAGAATAACAATTGGAGCAAATGTTAAGAATCGATCACTTTTGGGACTATTAATCTTTCAGGATCATTTCAACCATATTAAAACTGTGACAACCATAATTTCAAATTGCTATGTCATTGTATCAAAAGTAAGTATTAAATTGGTTAATTTTGTAAATATAATCAATCATAATCTGTTTCCATCTGCTTAATAACATTATTATAGTTGAGTTTTATGTTTTGAGCCATTTCCTAGGCATCAAATCCTAGTATTTTAAGCTTGTAAGCTAAAGCTTGTTTTTCTTCCTTCTTAACCCAAGAACGATCATCAACCTTTATTTTGTCTTCCATTCATTACGTAGGAAATGGTTATAAAAAGGCAGACCTATTGATAAGAATTGGAAAAAAGTATAATTTCTATGGACCTTTTAAAGTAGTGTTCCCCAACCAGTGGAACAAGTACTACTAGTGTGACTTATGAGCCCCTATAGTGGTAGTAACCAACAGGTTAGTTTCATTTTATTAATTCATTCTGCCTTTTATTTTTCTGTATTTTAGTTCATATCTAAATTCTACAATAGTATCACTGCCATACATTCCACAAATTAAGTATTTATGACATGTTAACTACATCAGTAAGGAAAATAAAGTTTTTGGAACTTGATAAGACTTGGTTATCCCAAGAACATGGAAATTGGACTTGATAGCATTAAATTTGTGAAACTGTGACTTAAAAGATGATACAGAATTCGAAATCTAGGACTTATGATCATAAAAATTACAAGGAGCTTAACAACATATTGAGACATTCTTAGCCAAATAATTATCAGAAAATTATGTAATCAACTGATGAAGCTTGGAATATTTTAGTAAGGCAAATGTTAACATACATTAAAGTATACCATCATGAAAATCAACTTACAATGAATACAATACCTCTAAAGTTATGTTGATCATCATTATTAAAATCAATTTAAATTCAATTATTTGAAAGTTGTTTAGAAGTAAAATTTTCTTCTGACTCTAAAACAGGATGATTTCCTAAAATGCTGCAAATTTTAGTTTATGTTATGGTTTCCATCTATAGTGAATTCTTTTAAAAAATATACATGTATGGTATATTCTTAAGAATTGTATTCTGATCACTGCAGACCTATCAGTAGTTCATAAATATTTTAAATGAAAAGAGAAATTTATGCTAAGGTATTTAAGATAGGAATGAGAATGACTTAGAGTTCAACTTTGGACTTCCAATAGCACAAATTAAATTCTTTACTAGTACCTTTGATATAGCCTTTAATATAGAGGACAAAGGACCTCAACAAACTCAAATAATGCCAAAATCTTGTATATTCTTTATTATATATGGAAGATAATCCTATTAATATACCTAAAAGGGTTAAATTGGGTGTTATATAATACAATACATGACTAAACTCAGAGTAGAAATCCTTGTCTTGTGTCAGATGGATTCACCCAGAAGAGAGTAGATATAAGTGGGGTCGGGATCTAATCAAAGAGATCTACTGTCATATATTCTCTTCGTCTTCAGATCGGTGCATGTCAAACTATGTTAATAGAAGAATTAGCGATGGATAAATGCATTGTGGAAGTGCTATTCGAAAACGCGCCCAGAAAACAAGCCGACTGCACCCTCTTGCGGCGTTTACTGGAGTCACAGTGGAACCGTGCCGCGCGCGCGACGACAGCGGCACGCCGAAGGAGTTAATAAGAAAGAGAGAAGGGGAAGGGCAGAGAAGGAAGATGCCGTTAAAAATAATCCGCTCTTAAATATAGAAAGGGAGACGGGTTGGAGCGGGTCTCCCTCCTTCGGCACCGGAGTATCTTGCGGCCGCGACTTCGGTGCGGAAGGTACTTCTTTGTGCTGTCATCTGGTGGCATTGTCGCCTTCCGAAGGAGTGGCTCCCGGTGCGGCGGGTCGCTCAACAGGAGTTGCATGTGATATGGGGAGGTGCAAGGATACCAATGGCCAACGTGAAGGTGGCCGTCCGCGTGAGACCGTTCTCCGAGAGGTGAGTGCTCTATCATCCCCACCACCGGCGCAACCTTTCCCGCGCGAACCCCCAAATGAAGTGCAAGCGAGATCCCCTTTGAGATTCATTCTAATTATAAAGAGGCAGGAGCACGCGCAGAGCTGGTGGGAGGTTCTCGGGAAAATCTCGGATGGTCTATTATTTCGCGAGGTGTGATTGATAGTTGTGCAGTTTTATTTATACCCTTCTTTGTTTATTTATTCTTTTCGACCTTGGTTTATAACATCCCCTCTGGAAACTAATAAGGGTGTATGCGGAAGTGTTCTTGCGTGTTTGGTACAGAAATTCGAGTTTTTCGAGAGAAACATGTGAGTATGCTGTTGATACAAGGATAAATAAATGATGGTGGGAAAGTCTGACGTTTTGCGAGGAGGATGTTCTACGATGAGGCTACTTCGGGAAAGCAATTTTACTTCGTTTTTGGGAAATGATCGCATCAAACATTTCCGCCTCCTTTATTTCTTGGATGTTTTCCAGGTGCACGCGCCAAAGTGCAAAGGTACTTCGTTTCTTTTACCGGAAGGTTTTGGAAATAGATTATTTGAGAAATATGTTTTGTAAAAATTGGACGTACCGAGTCAGCTATAACTAGGTATGGATGAACGAAATGAAATGTGGATTTAAAAAAAAAAAGTTTCGAGATCAGTATAAATAGGCATGTTTTTCGTTGATATGGACGTAGTTAAAGAATATTTGGAAGCTGAATGATAAAGGTGAGAATGTGAAAGGTGCTAAAGAAAGAAGTAGGTGTTTTAATGCAATGAATTGCGTCCTGAAGAGAATTAGCGTATTGAGTTTGAGGAATAAGATTTGTTTGAGGATCTATTTGAATGTCTCTGTCGGAGGAAGGATTTGCATGTATGGAGTAATGGTATAAACAAGGCTGTTGCCATTGTTTACTTATGTTTACTCTCAAGTGAATACAATACAAACGTCTTTATTGGGCGGAATTGGGACTATTTTCTATTTAGCCCTCGCAAAAATATAATACAATCTGGCAATAGAATGAAAATAAGAAAATATAAATATACTCGTATAGAAAAGAAATGATAATTTTGTGGTGAAAAAAAACTGTGGTATTTTTTACCACAGAAAAATGTGTCCTCCGGAAGAAAACTCCCACAAAAATAAGAGGTTTTTGAAAGTCGTAGGAGAGAGTGAAAAACGAGATATTTGGATTACACTTTTATGGGCAATAAAAATTGCAGAAGCTATACAATACATACGTATCGGAGCATAAGTATTCTTTTTCAATAAAAGTGTAACATAAAAGAAAGTTCTTAATTAATATATAGTATGAACTTGAGATTCACAGTGAGATGCGTCGATGATACTAGTATAACAAATAAATAAATTTTAAGAGGGTACAGAGTATGCTAAAAGAAACGGAAATATGATACAAATGGAAGTTTCAAAAGGTAGCGCAAGTGACCGAATCGGAACCGGATGTTTATGGGCAAGTGCTCCACCAGTAACGCCGTAAAGGGCTGTTACTCACATAGTAGGATTTTACTTTCCAGTGTTCCATGCTTTACCTCGAGACACATTATAACTCATAAATTCCCGTCGTAAAATTTTTAAAGCTTGGAGAATTGGGGACGCAACTTTGGTCCTTGGCGCCTTGGTGCAAGTCCTTGTTGTTCCTTATTTGTAATGTCGTACTGCAATAAGGAGAAATGCTATGACCAATAAGGATTATTGTTATTATATCCACACCCATGTGCGGTATAATATCCATATAATAGACAACTCTGAACAGATATCATATGGCCTTAATATTGACTAACAGTGCCGTTTTACACTGTTGTTCTCATAAACACCAGCTTGAAAGTGACTTATTTAAAGCATCAAGTAAAAATTTTACGTAATCCAAATTTCGAACGTAATGAAAACGGAGAATATTTAGATAAAACTAAATTTCGTGAAAAATCATCAATTTTAAAGGAACACGTAGTCTTAAGACCAATCAATGAGTCTTTTCCAGTTAATGACCCTTGAAATTGAAGATTTTACTATCTGGAAATCGTAATGAGAACTGGGAATTAATTCATTTTGCCATCAATCATGGATTGGGAAACTTGCCAAGGGAGGATGGGCGGTTTTAGTCAACTCCTTTTATACTCACAATTTCACTTCTTTTATTCTCTCATTTTATCAATTAAATGCCATTCTGTCTTAATAAATCCAACATATGCTTCCTTTGGATCCAATACATAATTCGTCTTTCTGGGAGTGGAATGAAGACATAATGAGAAGAATAACTGCGTGAAATATGGATTCTGAGAGAGATTTAATACATTAAAAGATACTTGTGAGCTGTGGTTATGGTGTAGGCGAGGAATGGAATTCATTAGGAAACAAACGAGGAAGTTTTGGAGTTGGCGGAGAAAAGAATTTTGATTGAAGATTTGGAACTGAGGCCAAAGAAATATGTGGTTCAATTTCTGAGAGGGAATGAATCGCTAAAGAAAAGGATTCATGGAAGGGATACGAGGGAAAAGACAGTGGGAAGACGAAAGGAAAAGTTGTTCGATGACGTAAAGGTTGGTTTAAGTTTTAATTAAGAAGGGCGTATGAACATACCGTAATGTAGAAGGCTTTGCGAGCTTTGATGGGTAAAATTGTTCCGTAGAAATGTTTTAGCAAATGTAAACATATTAACGATGAATTTTTATTGGTAAGGAGCTGACTGAAATAGTGCGTGTTCTTCGTCACTGCTTAGCTCATTATCTCGCTCATTCATGTCACTTACTTTCAATTCGACGAGAAGTGCAATTGCTATAATGTATGTACTTCTCCCACGCACTCATCCGGTCTCTTCAAATTATAAACTGCATCGCTCAGTGGCACTCCGCCAGGGAGATCCAATCGTTAAGTCATCCCATGCGGTGGTCCGTCATCGGCTTAATTGTTTTCAATCCTCCCTGGACCCGTCCTTCCTTCCCCGTGGGGGAGGTGATTGGGGAGTTAATGACCGCCTACCGCATTAAGTGCATATACGGAAGTTAAGTATTATAGCCAATCGTAATGGTTACATCTTATTCTTCGGGGCCGGTTCCTGAGCCTTGATCTTTTGATGCCCTTGCAGAAGCCCTCGAAACAACGCCGATGCAAACTTTCCCCTTTGGGAATGACCTTTCCTATGCATTCCTCTTAGGAAAGGACCTTTCTACCTTCTGCTCCCCTCCGTCCACCTTCTTAACAACGCATTATCTTATTGAAGTCGTTCTCCATCTCAACCCGATGATAGTATAGCAAGTTTGGTTAAGAATTAGAAGTATTGCGTAAATTTTGTAAAAAAAATTCCGCTTACCCTATTCCACCGTCGAAGAAATTAGGTTTATGTCAGAATTTTTTTACTACTCTTTCAGTTCATTTTCTGTTTCATGTTCTCCAAATGAAAAAATTGATTTTCTACTGAGGAATTTATTTTATCAGGTATTTCTATCAAGTTAGCTTTATTTTACTTCCACTGTATTTGTTCATCCATATATTTCAGTGTATATTTCTGTAGGTAGATGAATTTTTCAGTGAATGTCCGAGATACTGATTAACCTTTTTAAGTAAATTGGTCCCTCTTTCGAAGAATATTCGTTTTAATCTGATGGAATTGAATTAAGAATTGAAATCCTTTGGAGCCACTAAAACATTGCAGGTGTTCTTCGTTTTGATGGAGAATATTTGGATTTTAAATTAAATACAAACCGATGTTTTGAGGATAAAAATTCTGGAAGAAACTAAACGTTTTTACGGAAATTCATTGATTTGTTTCCTTCAGTTATCGATCGAAGCGAAATATCATCATGATCCCATTAATAATATTTCATATCGACGTTTTTATTGGTAAATTTCACTAAATCGATTCTTAGTCACGCGAATCATTCCGTCCATCTAAGATTTTCTGAAACGAAGTATTTCCGTTGCTTAGAATTCCCTCTGCTTTCACACCAAGTAAATACTCGTACTTCTGAAAACCCGCGTTTTTTACTTTTCGTGGATATTATATGAGGATATAACTTACGCAGTTCTAAAGTGAGGATTTTTAAACGCGAAAGCGGTTGTCGATATTATTGTTATCAAACACGGCATATTGGTGCAGGACCTGGCAATTTTTTGTTAATCTCCCAAAACTTTGTGAAATTTTTATTTTTTAATGAAATGTCAGCCGGTTATGCTTATAGCATCGTTATCCTTATAAGGATAAATGTATAAATATATTTTCTGGTCGTCCCTCAGCTTGTTTTTTATATTAATATTTGTGTCATTGTGCTGATTTTGTTTTTGGAATCTCTCATCGTTTATATTTTATTTCAGTTTTTAGTGGGTTTGAGTGACTTGAAAACTGTTGTTGTTGAAGTCTTCTAATTGCCTTGAATTTTGATTTTATTCGTCAGATCGAGGAACACCGCATAGAGACACTCCATAATGAGGCCATTATTGCAATATGGAGTAAAAATACATAGGATTTTATTCTGACATAATCCATCACTTCTGACAAGAAGCTGAAACTTACTATGTAATCTGTTGCTAGATTCCATCCCTTGAAATCTTGTTGTCGTTAACATTCAATTGAAATGAATGAATGGTGCATAAAACGTATCGTGAATAAAGAAAAGAGCCAAGGAACGGGGTGTAAACATTGAACTACAGGAAAAAGCCCGCAAAGAAGAAAAAAACCTACTAAACCTACCGATAGAATAGTCTAAACGAAATATTTACGCTAAAAATATTTGCGAAAGTAAATTTTCTTTTAGTAATTAACGTTAATTAACGCTCAATACACCCGCAGTTTACTATCATAATGTTATTTTCAATCCTCGTAAAATCAAAGCTGAGCTGGTGTATTCCGTGCAACTGAATGAGTAAAGAATGACTATTTTCTATTCGTATCACAAATTTTCAAAAAGAAAATGCTATGTGAGGTAAATAATAATCATTGATCGATATGTGTCATGAGTTGACATTCTCCGCGATCGACTAATTGAACTGCTTCCGCTCGCACGCGATCTCAAGAGGCCGCTATCTCACTTCGTAATTTATGTGACGGTTTTCTGCTTGCATGTTCACGTACTCGTTACAGAAAGTTTTGATTCTCAGCATTTGATCGGTGATGACATTTCCATCAGCTGTAAGTCCATTTCTTACAAATCCATTTACAGTTTGTGAAGGTTGATAACATAGAAAATACCCTGTCATTTAATAAAACCTAAAGGTGTTTAGTATTGTGCAGAAAATCTCAAAGAATATTCGTTAATCTTACGTAAATTTTTCTTTCGAAAATTGCTTTTATTTCTATAGGCAGATTCTGTTAATAGAATAGAGCAGATATAGAGAATCACCAGCATATTCCAGCCTTGTATGTGACTTTTTCTTCACTTACTGAAACAAACATTCAGTAAAATTATTGTTCTCCGGCTCCGTTTTACACACCAAGGAAAAATATAATGGAAAATATCCCACTTTTGTTTTCTTTGCAATTAAATTCATTTTTTCATGATTGATATCTGTGTTAGGCTATAAATACGTGAATGGAATACATCACCATGTGTCTTTATATTACGTGCATGCATGCGGCCATGGAAAAAGGCTCGCCACTCCTGGTATGGACAAACATATATCGAGCACGTTTTGGCTTTAAGTAGGCTAAGGAATTCTCTTGTTAATCGCTAATAAGCTCTTTTTATGTTCAGAGAGCGAAAATGTTTTAAAGGACTTTAACCTTGAAGACCCTACAAATAATTTATTAAAAAATGAGTTAGTTTATCGGCTTAGGTTTGACATTGGTCAACCACGACCTCAGTGTCACACACATGAAGAATTTTAACTATTTGCAACAAGCAAGCATAAAGTTGAAGCGTAATAAAAATCGTTCTAATATATCATAAATAGCTGAAAGAATTCAAGTTAAAAGAACTAAATTTCTCAAGAGTATATGATTCAAAAAACGATTCCTTTGTTTTGGGTTGGACTGAGTTGGGTTGGTAGCTCGAATGGAGGGATATGTAAATAATTTTATTATTTCTCTAACAAAGCTAGTACATTTTTTTATGTTGCTGTAGACGAAGTTGACAAATATCAAACCTTTAAATTCGTGAAATTATGGGAGTAAAACACAGTAAAGCACTGCGATGTACGGAATAAAATAATAATTAAAAGGAGACATTAGTTTCTCCGTATTTCCAAGTGGGCAACGCGTTCGACTTTGGAACCAGATCCGAGGAACTGTCATAATTCATGACGCAGAAATTTGCTGAAATCAAATTTTTCGTTGTCAAGGCGATGCTGAGAATTACAAACACATTGAAGTCACTCGGTCGTTATGATATATGTGAAGATAATTTCAAAGCCAACCTTAGGATTCATTGAACGTTTGTCCCTCACTGTGCTATATTTTTATCGACATCTTAATAAACCGAATAGTGTTAGCAGGGGTGCCGTACCACTCGATCTCCAACCACCAGTTGATTACAAATCGTTTCTTGATAGGTCTTCCTTTGTCTTCAATTACGACTGCTTGCAGCCATAAATTGGCTAATACTAGGCTAGACTTTAACTAAACTCTCATTAATCAGACCTAGCGTAGGCCTGGATTAGATAATACCCAAGGTATCTTTTGCGAAACTAACCGGTTTCTTCTTATATTCTTCATTATTTTCTTTCCTCTGAAATAATGAGCTGAAATAAAACGCAAATGAGCTTCTCATTTTTTAAAATGTTATATTACAGAGGTGAGAATCCAGTTTTATAAGGACTTATATCGATAAATATGTCTCTCTGTATGTATGATTTATAATAGATAACCAAGAGTACTGTTTGTATACATTTCCACGTGGTCATCTTTTGAATGATGGCTAATGACCTTTAAAAGAGTAAATAGAAGATGCGCAGTTTAGAATTCCATAGCATGGAGACTCTTTAAGGAATTGGGAAATGCGTCGCAAATGACGTGACCGTGAGCTGTTGCAATCGCATTCTCTTTAATGTGGAGCGGAGAAATTATAAAGAGACTATGGAGCATGAGTGGCAGCTTCCAGTTTGCAATGATCATCTTGCTCATTATACTCAAGATCACCCGAATGTTATTTTTATTATAGTTAAACATAGACTCCAATCGTTTTATATTTCGTAAGGTGAAAAGAATATTATTTAATATGATAGTATATTAAGTATATTATCAACACCTTGTCCGAAGCAGGGTATCGAATCGAACTGAACCAAAACCGATAGAAACCGTAATTTTAGCTGGAGTGAAAACAGAACCTGACCGGAAAATATTGAAATTCTTGACCCCGAACCGAAACCGACAACCATTATTTATTCCGTTCTGATTTTTGGTTCCCAACGATAACCATTTTAATTAATTTTAATTGGAGTAATATTTACTAAACATATATACTTACAACTTGTAACCGACTATTGATAACTCTTATTCCAGAATTAAGTGGGACGTAAAAGGGGTCAGAAATGGCAGAAATAACTTTCAGTATATAATATAGCAATGATCGGAGTGGAAAGAACTGTTCGAACCGGTTCGACGTTGGGAGGAGGTAAGGAAATTAATGCGGTTTGTTGCCCTGGTCCATAGTCATTACTTTTATAGAAATATAAATTAAAAAGGCCCTAAGGAGACTTTTCATAATTTTCATTCAATAATTTTATTTTCAGTGATTTGGATGTTTTATAATCCGAAATATATTCAATGTGTTTAGCGAAAGGGATGCTTTGGCATTAATTTCAGGTCGGAGTTCACCACTCATCTAACTTGGATTTCATCTTTTACATTACTAGTAGTCTGTGCGCTGAGAAATTTTCCGTTGGTTCGGTTTGTGAATATTTCGAAAACAATTTTTTAGAGCTTCGAGTCTGAGGACTATCCTGGGTTTTAAGCCTCGACTAAAAATATTCGTCTAAATTAAAAGTATCAGCTAAATACTCAGACGTTTACCTTAGCATAGGCTATCACATATAAATTCTACTGATGTAGCTTGATATTGTGGAAGTCCATAACCACAAAAAGGAAATAGTAAAATATCCTTTTTCTTTTTGTGACATTGCGAACTATTTCATTTCAAATTTATGAGCTTTGTATGTAAAATTTTTAAGATCTTCGACTTATTGCTCGTCTATCAGTTTATCTCCAGCTTATCACGTAAGTGATGTTATTTTTTTATTGCCAGGCTTATAAGTTAAAATAATAAGTATTTATTTCATTTATGGTTATCTTCAGCAGGACTATTTTCGATAAAATATAATTTTAAAAAGTTGGAAAATAATGTAGTTGAAGTATAAAATCGGCATAAGATTTGTAGGGTGTTTGCATTTAACGCTTGATAGCTATGGGTGAAAAATCCCTCTCTGAATCACACCCTTGTCAGTGCAACTCGAGCGTATTACGCAAATCTCATCGGCTGATATAAACGCTGCGGTCGATTGAAGCAATGTTAACCTTCAGTTCTCTCTCATAGCGCAGTCCCCTGGTCGCAGCTCTCAAAGAGCAGAATTGGCTCGTGGGTGGAAAATAAAACAAAGGGAAACTATTCGCTGCTGCTAAACACATCGAGGCTCCCTCTACTCATCTTATTTGGAGATGAAAAGAGGAAAAAACGAATTAGCTGGCCGCTGCTCTTTCGGATGACCTCACAGAGTACATTGTGCCAGCCCCTTCCTAAGCGTTTGAACGCTGAGCGAAAATAGTGGATAATATTTATTACTCAGTGTTCAAATACACTTCAGCTGTTAAGCAACTTTAAATACGAATTAGTTAATGTTTTCTGCTTAAATATTTATTATTATGTACTAGTGTATGAAATATTTTATTTATTTTATATGTGATGGAAGTTATGGTTAAATATTTTAACATCTAAATTCGTAATACATTTATCATGGAAATATATGAAATGAATAATGGGTACAAAGAATCACGAGTGCATAAGACAAGTGTTATTGTGTTCCCAACATCTCTGTCTTCATCATTTATTAAGAAGACACTCTTTGGCTTTAATGATGCTTCTTATAACAATTAACTTCCAGACCAAAATTTCGATAATATTCCCTGCTGGGCCGATATCTTAATGATGCCTTTTTTATGTATAAAAATCTAGGACGAATCTATTATATTTTTAATGGAAGTAGTACAATTTTTCTTTGGTAAAATATGACCCTCTCGGCCCTAGGGACCTGAACGAAATTTGTATTAAATTCAAATCATGTTAGAATTCATACCAAATTCATAAGTGCTTTTTGTTACCTATTTATATGTATAATTTTATACGTTACCAATTATAATTTACCTTTTGCGTCAATCTGGTTTTATGACTGCTAACAGTTTACCATTTCTTTGTAATCCTTACTTTGAGAAAGATGAATATCTAAAATTTCAAACAGTACTATATTCCATTATTTTCGTCGCTTCAGGATATGTTGTGCTGCTGAGATACCCTGCAGACTAATAGTATGTACTGTTTTTCTTGTGGAAATTTCAATGTTTTCGCAGAGCTGCATTAGTGTATTATTCATTCTCTTTTTTCATTTTCTGTTATTTTTCATTTTATTTGTTATTTTCCTTGCCAGAAAAACTTATGATCTGTTATCCTACCAATATTAAAAGGGTTGTGCCTGTAGTTTCTTATATGACTCCAATTCGATAGAAATCACTGTTTTAATATAAGAGGCTGCTGATAAAGAAATCTTTAATGTTATATTGCAATGTCCCTCAACCCTTTAACTTATTATGTTATGATTGTTATTATTCTTATGATATTGGAAAGTACCGTAAGTTACTTTTTCATGTTTTAGAAATGCCTTTCACATCACAGTAGGGAAACTGTTTCCTTTTAATTTTGATTGCTTTATGTTTCATTCGTATTTCTCTACACAAACACATACATATCACTCAAGCTTTCCATAATGAAATAAGTACGTTATCCGCTTCGTGCATTCAAGTTACTCCTCCGCACTTTTTTTTGCATACATCATTCACTTTAGCAACGTCCGTACATATCATCATACATTCCAAACTGTGCACATCTCTTCTGTTCAGAATTACATCCATCTTAATCTACCAGCTTATTCTAGGTCTTCCTCTTCCGTTTGGACCATCCTAATTCTCCTTGTACATCTGAATTGCTTCCTTGACTTTGGAGGAACTTTGGGTAGTCTAACTATCTTTACCGCCATGAGAATGAATTGTCAAAATTTAAATTAGTTATGTTTTAGCGAATTCATTTTTCAAATTTTATGTTTAAGAAGCGTAAAAACATTCAAGCTAAATTTTAAATACAAAATTCTCTTTATCTAATGTCCCTTTTCAAGTTTTAGGAACGTTATTTCCAATTGAATTTTGCGAAGATAATAATTGTCTGCAATTTGAGCATGCTTTTGGGCTGTGCTATGTTGCCTGAAGTCAAGATTGTTTTAAGTGAAGGCTTATTGAATGGAGAGATTTGAGGCTTATATCCCTATTATCTATTTCAAATTTCTCTTCTATTCTTATTTTATCCTCCGATTTCACGTTATTTTCAAGTGAAGATGAAGTAATAGTTTTTTACGGATGTGTTTCTTAACAGATGGTATTTTTAGGGCTTTTAAGAGTAACTTTGAAAATGACTTTAAAATATATTTTACGAAGGTTGATGTGGTCAGAACTCATCAGTCCCTCCAACGGAGCAAACAAGGAACTCCTTTACTCTTTTCCAAACAGCCCTGTAATCGAATTGAAACCTTGGGCCGTTTTATTGCACGTCGATCTTTTTACGCACTTCCAATAGACTTTTTTCTGCCATAGACAACAAACCGTTCACCACCAATATAAACACAAGGAGACATGGTTCGATGAGTCTAAATGTGGAGCCCTCATACCATTTAGAGATGATAGACAGGACTGGCAGAAGGGGCTCCTTTTTTCTGAATTCTCTAATAGCATTGCCATATTAGTGTGTTTGTCTTCATGGGATTCGACGGTCTGTATATCCGAGTACATCTTAAGCACGGCCATCTCTGATATCGAAATACATTTCTACTCTTCCTCCACAACCGCATGAACAAATATACATTCTTGCCTACTCACTTAACCGCACGCTCATAAATAAGTACGTCGATGCATTAGAATACACAGCAGAAAGTCGATCAATCGCTTTTATACTGATAGGAAAAACAATAGATGCTGGTAAATGATTGTAGCGGAGAATGAGGATCCAGCTTGAGGTTATAACAATCCATAGTGTTTGTTGCTGCTCTCTAGATCGTTCTGTTCCCGAAAAATGTCTTCACTCCCCTTAATTCCTAACCTTAATACTAATCTCTAATTATTTCTCATATTAAGAAACCTATGTTTCCCATCGTAACTTCTCCTTTCCATCACTCCTTCCAGGACTGTCTT
This sequence comes from Pachydiplax longipennis, assembly GCA_036926295.1. NCBI lineage: Eukaryota > Metazoa > Arthropoda > Insecta > Odonata > Libellulidae > Pachydiplax > Pachydiplax longipennis. Next base: position 4,609,327 of record JAVFKF010000003.1, read on the forward strand.
CAACAGACTATCTTGTCTCAATGTTTGCCCAATTAATTTTCTTCTGATTTGAAAAAAAAGTATTTCACAAATTTTTCCCTTTCTCTTAGAAGAATTTCTTCGTTACTCTCTTATCTTTTGATAATCTATCTGTGAGGTTAATTTACATAATTATTTACTAGAATAATATTCATTTTGTTTCTATTCTCTTCTCAGCTGCTAAGATAGTCCATGATTTACAAGGGAACACTACATATGAATGCTTTTATAAACCGCTCTCTGATATCCCAAGCTCGTATGACTTGCTGCCAACAATTGTTTTTCTGGTAAAATTCCCTATTTTTAGGTTATCCTAAATTTTATTTTTCTCTTTTCCTTTCTTGGCTTCCTAATTATTAAGCAGAACTTCTCGACTACCTCAAGGGCTCCTTCCCAATTTCATCTGAAAATTAAATTTTCAATTTCGACTACAGACGACTATGGCTACATAGTATGCAGGGAGAGGTAGTTTATATTGGAATGGGAACGGCTTACAGCCCGTCTACATCGGTAATTACCGTTAACAAGCATATTAATTAAGGGCAAGGGGTACCGAAAGCAATGTCACATAATGACATCGTGTTCTTTGACGTCCTCCTGTAGCCATCCTCTCTATATAAAATGCTAAGAAACTCTGCCGACATTCCCTTCCCATCCAATGGACGGGAGACAAAAAAATGGCCCTAATTCGTGTCGCGCCGTCGACGTCCACTGTTGGTCCAATTGACGTCGGTCACTGCGATTATACTGTCGGAAGATGAGGTAGTGCTTTGGCCTCTTTCTGAGGAGGTGCCGGAAAGGATGATTCACCAAAGGAGAAGCTCCGCGAGACAGCGGGCTCTCTGTTTTCAAAAAGAAACGCCAAATAAAAAGAGCGCTGGCCTTTTTTTTCTTTCGTTGCTTGGGTGATGGAGAAGAGGCGATGACGCGGTACTCGCGGTTGCGAAAGCTGAGCGCGATTTATTTTCCTCAGTTCGACCAGTGCCTTTCGCTTTTGTCTTTCATCCGGAGCAAGTTCGAACTTCGCGGTGCATCGGACAACGTTTTCGTTGTTTTCAGTCCAAATTCCAATCAATAAGAAAAGAACGCAATTTTTGGATTTCAAGTCCCTGTTAACATCACTAACACCCGTCGAATGAGAGAATTTTCCGCAAACTTCCGCGAACTCACGGATTCGCAAATGTTGAGTTTGCCTCCCAAAAATTGAATTGTAAGGCTGTTTATCGTTCCTCAAAATCCCTAGATACTGAAAATTTGCGATCATTTCCTTACTCTCTCCTTTGTCTTACTTCATAACCCCATCAGACATGTTTTGATTTTCGCGGAAAACTATATCTTAAAAAGATAAACACAAAGGAGAAGATAAAGCTTCTTTGTATTTAACATGGACAAATTCCACCAAATATCACATTAATCATTTCATTTCGTTAGATAAGATGGAAAGATTTCCCTAATTCAAATAAATAAACAAAACTTTACTGATTAAAATGTGAAACCTTCCTTTAAATTCCTACTTCTCTCCACCCCTTCCTCAATTAACTAATTTTCTTCCCTTTCCCCTCCGCCAATTTTTGAATGGATGTATTTGTTTATTTTTTTTCAGACTCGATGATGTTTTGACATTGAAAGCTGTTGTCCTTGTCCTAAATTATAATATATGTTTGCAAAAAATTAATTCTCTGGTGAATTTTTCACTATGAACAGAATAAAATACTAAATATTTCAATTCTACGCCTCTTTTTTTCCTTTTCTCCTTATCTTTCCCTTGATGTTCCGATCGTTTAATATTTATGTAGAAGTTCTTCACAATGGCTCATGTGTAAAATGTTCTGTTCCCTTCTCTATATCAATTTCTTCTCGTGGGCCCTTTGGGTTACTGTACTAAGTCCAATTACATTCCTAGTTGAAAAAATCGGTCCTATCGAATCACCAAATGATCCGTCGCAATCAGCTGACTTTCATTAGAGAGCCATCATCCCGTATTTTTATAACTAAATTTTTATATTTAATTGAAGATTATAGTGCGATAAAGACTGCTGACAGTCATATTAGAATCAAATTTAATCACTTATATCGTGTATTTTCAATACAACGATGTATAATATCTCAGCTTCTTTGCGTAGATTTAGGTCAAATTCATAATAGAAGTGCTTAACCCAGATCACGATCAAAGCTTGCCGAATGTAAACTTATTTCCCTGGTTCCAAAAGTTTGAAAATTGAGGAAGTTTCCCCAATTCTCACCGGAAGAGCTGACTAAAGTCTGCACGCAACGCCATCCAAACATCCCAGAATCATTTTTAATCCCATGCTTTCTTCGTCTTACTAAAATTCTCTCTTTATATTTAAAGTTAAAATTGAGCAGCTTAAGTATTGAGATGGAAATATCTCGTGGTTGACGCCGTTAATAATAAGAATCGTGAGGATTTTCTGGTTCGATGAAAATTCTAAGTTGTTTTTTGGAAATCGTTTCCTTTGCCTACACTTGTTTATACCCGTAGGATAAACGATGATAAGCACTTCAAATACTTAAATTTAGAGAAAGAAATGAAGGAGAAAAAGTCCGCTATAATCGGGACTCGCTCCCCGAACTCCCATTCGCCGGGCGGTTGCTTTTTCCATTGAACCAATTTAGAAATCGAAGGAGAGATTGCTCTGGCTTGGTAGCTAAATTGGATCAAGCAAACGCCCGACAATAGGGAGATCAGGGTTCGAATCCCTGCTACTGGGGACATTCATTCCTTCATTTCCTTAGCTATTATCTAACATTGTTAGGTGTTCTGAAATGTGTATGAAGAAGAAATTATAGTAACTATATATAGATCCCTTCCACACGTCAAAAGGCGACTTTCAGGGCATCAACGTATATGTATTCTCATTTCGATTATTCTTCTTATTTGATGAAAAGTTCAAATTTAATCTCGATTCAATTCCGCATAGGTTCTGACAGTCATCAATTAGTTTCTAACTTTTGTTTTCGCTCCAAAATACATGAAGTGTAACCTTTTAGAAAGGTTTCTTTTATTTCTAAAATTTTGAAATCTTTTATTTCATAAAATTTTAGATCAAAAATCATGCTATTAAAGAATTTTTCCAAGTAAAGCTAGTCGTTAAAATATAAATGGTAATTAGTTAACCACAAGTAACCATCACACTTGATCAGTAAATATGACTACCGGTATGGGGTTCGGTTTTCACTCTGGCAAAAGTAAGGATTTTTCAGTTTCGACTCTCGATTCGCTTCCGTTTCTAAACACCGGTATAGAGCTGGTAATTCAAAAGGAAGATAATAATGTGAAACGCCTTAAAGGCATCTTTCGCATGAGTTGCGTGGTTGTAAGACTAGACAGCTCGTTTTGGGGAAATGTTTTGAAATGATTTCATTTGTCGGTCTCATGATGTCAGAAACGTGGGCGTGCTATCGTGGAGCAGGCGATTGTGGCGGGAAGGAGATAAATTAAAGAAGACATCCTCTCTCACTAATCTGAGCTCTTTACTTGTTTTCATGACCAACACCAAGTTAGAGAACATAATTTTCTTACGCCAGTTTCTGAGCTGAATAATTTATGTCCAATTTCCTCAGCATTATTTATAGAAGGAAGTATTATTAATTTTTGAGTTCAAAAGTTGATGTTTTTAGTGATCGACTTTATTTTATACTTCTTATTTAAGAGTTTAAATAAACAAAATTTCCCGGAAAGAGGAGAAAGTTATTTTTTAAAGTTTTGCTATGATGCTATAACATCCCAGAAGTCGAATTTTCTACCATCTCTTATCTTATCTTATAATACTATCCTTCTTTTGTCATGCTTTAATTCTTAAAAACCATAGGTTTCCTTTTGTAATAATTATTCGTCTTTATTGTGAGACGAGATTGAGACAAGGTTGTCTCTTCTTCCATATATCCCTTTTACTATCTATCGGTATATTGTTTGTCAAAACAGTATCGAATATCAATGGTGCCCAAACTATCTACCCGGTAAGCGAGATTACAACATTACTCGGTGGTAGGGGGCCGCATTAACGTATATGTATTCCGAGAAAGTAATAGTTAAACAATGCCAAGTCATTGCTGTTTCAATGACCCTGATTATGAGACTGACTCTTACTCAATATTACTTTAAAAGAACACCCTCATGTGGAATAATTAGTGTCATAAAACCTTTTTCGTGGTAAGTTGTGCAGCAATTATATCAAAATCATGGCCTAACAATTTTAAATAAGGCGCTAAAGACAATTATTACAGAATGAAATTTCCACTTTTTAAATGGCATACAATGATGGTGATTTTTGTATCCCATTTAATAAACAATTCAACTATGGCTTTTGTGATGGAAGCGATGATTTATTATTAAGTGAAGGGCTTAAAAAGAAGGGCCTTCCTGTGCTGAATCTTCTTTTGAATAATGAAGTATTGTTATCTTTATATTCGTTTTTCAATTCGAAAATATGAAACGAAATCAAAATAATATAGATAAAAATCAGAAGATCTTTGCAATTAATAGACTTAATAATAGAATTTCTATAATTTATTTTTAATTCATATACAGCAAAGTTATATATTAATTTATATAACACAAACCAATTGTTAGCAAATATCAGCCAAATCTTAAAGATTTTATTCGATCTAAATTAACAGAAAGGGGCAGATAAGAGAACAATATTAATGAAAATATTCATTTCTTTAAATAATTCATCTGCTTAAAGACCTCATATGTTGTTAATTTATATTTAGAAAAATTATAAGAAAAGGGAAGTAAATAAGGAATGTACAAACGGCTGGTAGAAAATAAAGGGGTATGCTTTTACTGCATCTCTTACTTTTAATTCCTTATTTTACCGCAAAGTCCCTTAAATTGCATCAAGGCATAAGTGCCGCAATGTATAACTGTCATTTAATCGAAAATGAAGGGAGTTCTCCTATTCAAGGAAAAGCCCTTTGAGTAGAAGGATGTTGCGAAGTATTTGGGTCAGCCGAGACGTTGCAATGAATAGTGTTTCGCTGATCTGGCATCTATTGCTTTGATTCTACTTTGTGCTTACATTTTATCCTTTCCATGCAACAGCCGTATCATTGCAACGAAATGATTCGAATGGTGAAATCAACTTACGTAGGTTATTGTCTCTCTATTTTTTAATTTGAAAAAAAAACTCTCATAAAATAGTGCATATATTTATGCACTATTCGCCTAAAACTCGAAAACCAAACGTTGCCCAATCTTCAAGCTTGGCTTGTTATCAAATGAAATGGCGCTAACATTCGTAAGTTTTAATTTTATCGTCTTTACGAAGAATGACACTGTTTGAGTCGATTTTATATTTACTCTCTCGTCTTTATCAGATGATTCTTGTACTCAGCGAACGCGATTTTCGAGGCCAGACGTCAAAGAGATTTCGCGAGTTATTAATCACATTTCTTGATAGTATATTGTAATTAAATCGAATAATTAATTAGGGAATTCAATGTTTTTACACCTCCTGCCATATGCCATAAGGCGGCGCGCAGGATATTAATGTAAATGTAAATTACTTTGGAAAGTAGCCCGTTTAAGAATAAACATGGTTGATGAGTGACTTTTAGTCTCTCTCTGTAATAATAATAAAACTTCTTTCTTTGGGTGTGACTGAGAATAAAGTTCTTATCTTCCAACTAACCCATAAACTTTAGTCTCTCGATAAATATCTACGAAATCGAAATTAGAATGAGGTTTCACATTTTATGTATACACACCACATGTGAGAAAATGTTTAAGAACGCAAATCGAGGCTTGATAGGGCAAGTAAGCATTTGTAGTAAAAATCTAACTTAGCTTTAAAATAGCAACAGCTAATTTTTTGCCATTAAAGTAATAGATAGGAAATAACTCACATTTGCTTCATCAATTGCGCTGTAAGTGGATTCGTCACTTTCGCTATAGTTTAATTCTCATGAGAAGTAGCGGACAGCTGGTGCGCATGTGGTGGAGGACTGATTAAGAGGATATTCTTGGAAATTAATGCGAAATTTGATATACTCATTTCGCAGATTTGAAGCTGTTTTAACCCTCCTTTACGACTACGGAATACAGCTAGCTTCAGCTATAAATTTTGCAACCATTTCGCAGCTCAGTTTTTAATAGTCCTTTGTAATTAAACACCCATAAATATAGAATGCCCCATGATGCTATTAATACATCCTCGATGTCGACAAAACATCGCAAATTTAGTAACTTTTTAAAAGTCTGCGAATTCAAGGAGGAATTAACACAAGTAATTGTGAACGTAAATGGTTTATTCTTAGTATTCCATTTAATCCTTATCGGAGAAACTTTACGATAACGTCTGTCTGTAATCATCAGCCCTAAGGCTACCTAACTCTTCAATTGCACCACCATCATTGATGAAAATCCTTCGAGAGGGAATAATACACAATGAGGCAAGACGAGGAGTGAGTCCTTTGCTTTCTTCTCTGAGCTAGAATGCTGTGAGTGGAAAATATCCATTTAAGCGCAGTACAATGACCCATGAAAAAAAATTTTCACACCATCGTATAAGAAGTCACCAGGATGAATGCAATTACTCAGCATTTCTCATAACTCACAATCAGTAGCTTTCATATCTTCAAAGCTATGAAAAGAACTTAGAGGAGTGGAGGAAATAAAATATAAAATACTCATTTTGCTCTATCCTGTACCAGAATAATATGTAAATATTCCTTCCATCAAGTCATGGTCGCAGAAACACAGGGTTTTATTTGAGAATTAGAAAAGGCACCGCGAAAGGCATTGTAAATAATTGTAACCATTAATGAGTAAGCATTACCCGAATGCTTCCGATCGTTGGATTGGAATCCTTGGAGGAGAAATGATTTAAAATAAGACTTATCTACTAAATAAATTCTAAGAAAGTACTTTCTTTGAAGACTGCTGGTTTTATAAGTCCTCCTTGTTACATAGTCCGTTCTGATTCCCAGAAAATCCTGTAAGTTGGATGCTAGAACTAATCGCTGCAAGAAATCATTTTTGGCGAAAGATGCGTGGCAGTAACCGATAAGGGATTTACGGTGTATGCACCCTACCGCAGCCCGACAGGCGTCTCGCAGGGTACATATGTTCATGGAGAATCCTCTGGTGAAAATTCGGGAGTCAACTGAACGCTGTGCCGCTCTTTGTCTGATAGCTCGTGTTTGAAGGGTTCCTTCAAAGACAACATCGATATTTTTCCGAAGCACGCTCCAGAATTAACTAGAATGTTTGGTGACGGCGCTGTCTTTTGTTTCCAGCGGCATGTGGGATAACAAACATGGGGTCCGTCCGCTTCCTGCCGAAGGTCTGCAGGGGGGCGACACAACTCGTTAATGCCCCCGCACCCCTTCTCACTTCCTCCCTCTTTCAGCATCCCTCAGCAGATGTGACCGCCTTGCTCCCTCTCTGAGGTGCTGCTGACTAAAAAGCAGTTTCCTCCGAAGGACTGTGAAGTCGTTTGGTTTAAATCCGTCTTGAGGAATGGTAATGCTTTGGTAGGCGACTTCTTAGAACTCCAAATTTGGCTTCGGAACCTCGATCCCGTATCTCGACCCTTAGATTTATTTCCCCGCCAAATCGCGATCGTATACGAGGATAGTGTTGCCTAAGTAGTAATGTTTCCCAAGGATATTTTCAGCCTCTTTCCGGTTTCTGTTAATCATAAACATAGAACTGTCGTTAATCTGTCTTAAACATAGAACTGTCTGTTTATCTTAAACAGAATCCGAAATGTAAAATAAAGCGTTAGACGTTACGTAATTGTTTTCATAATGGTTGACTTCTTTATGTCTTAAATTATACGAAAACATCATAATATGCTCATCATATTTATAGTTGAGATTTTTTAATTTGATCCTAATTTTTTAAATGTAAAATGATTGGATACCTTAGGCCAGTTTTGATATAGCAAAGCAATACAGTAACCTTTGATAGTATTGTTCTAATAATATAAAACGCTGGTAATATATAGAGAATAGTACGTAGAGTATTAATTAATAATTCGAAAATCGAAATATTTGAATATGTCGGAATTTGTACTACGATATTATGTATCGTGCATTGTTTATATCCTTTATGGTATAATTATATAAATTTCTATATTTCATAAAATTCTTACTATTTAGCTTTGGCTGCGACTTGCAACTTAGTTTAGTAATAATAATTTTGAATGTTAGGTTTGGAGGTATTCCCTCGGGATCTTGCTATAAATATTTTTATGGCCTCCAGTCACAATATTTACAGTGCACCGAAAGGAACCGGTTACACAGTTGTATGTAGGTGGATACTTTTTTCTTTTCGTAGTACGTGCACCGATTTATGGTCCGTATTCATATGGGGTGAATTTCACGCATTTACCAAATTAATGTTACTATCATATGGAGGGCATAAAGGCTCACTAAATCATTTAGAAGTTGGCGTAAACGTCTGCCAGAATGACTATTGTCTTTTTCGGTCTAAGTTATCGAGGAAGTTTTTTATAAATATGACTGATTGTATAGGAGCGTGTTTTAACATTCTTTCAGGGATGGTATCGCACTGTTACGGAATCGATAAAATCCACAGAAAATATAATAAACGATAGTTAATAAATACGTTTTAGTTTATGGCGAAATTGAGACTTTAAAGTTTCCTCTTACATAACAGAAGTATCAAACATTGCGTTCAACTTCAACATACCTTACATGCTTCCCGAAACAACCTAAACCGACGAGAAATGGTTTACTTACCCTTTTCAAATAATAATTTCCATTCCGAAAGTTAATTAGAGATGATATCCCTTCGTATACCATGTCCTTGTGCCCAAAATAGATAATTCAAACGATAGGTAATAGAAAAACCATTCCGCAACTTACTATACAAAAAATGAGGTAATTTGGCTATTTCTTCTTTCCTAAATATTTCCCTTAATGAAATGAAGAGCTTTGTATACATTAAAGTAGTATCGTGCAATGATAAACTGAAATTTTCGGAGAATTTTGAGTTGAGACGTTATTTCGTTTTTCTGAGAACTTAAAAGTCCTTTTCTATGTTTTTCTCTGGAAAAATATTTTCCACATTTCTTTATACTCAAATTCGGAGAAATGCGCTTATAGAATTCATTTAATGTTTTCCTCCTCATTAAAACTTTTCCATTCTTAGGAAATGTTCAAAAGGAAACCCTCCGCTTTTTCGCAAGGGTGTTGTGTTGCAAATTTTCTAAAAAATGAATTTCTTTTTAATTTTATTTCCTTATTTCGCTCTAGTTTCCTTTCATGACAAATAATACACAGAATGTTTTTATTTAAGTTACCTCCGTGAACATAATGATTCCGTGTTTAACCTTTGAAAAGAATCTTCTTAACGTCAACTATTTCCCAAAATTTGCTCTCAGATGTAACGAAGATTTAATTTTGGGACTTATGGTATCTTTCCTTACATTCTTAAATCTCACACTATGACTGTATAAAATCTCATAACTTATTGAAAAAAATACTGTGCCTTGTCCTCTATCATTCTATGAAAAAGGAGTAGCTTGGAATTCACAAAGAGAACGCTTTTACATAGGTTAAGATTTTGTCTCTCCAATAAAACGTTATTTGAGAAATTAGTGCTTCACGGTGTTGATTTTAGAAGAACGTGAATGCTCCTAGAATGATCAAGAGCCACCATGTTATTTATATAGTTTTCGGAGAAATCAAAATATATACCCTCTCAAAACTCGTTCCAAAATAGTTTTATCAAATGAAAATGGGTTCCAGGAAACACTTGCAAAAGAGCTACCATAAAAAATCTTTGATGGAAAGGATTGGATACTGAAGCCAGCAAATGCCACACTTCCGCGAATTAGTGGTGATTTTACTGAAGTCTGTCTTCCCTAATTTCATTTATATATCTCCACGTTATCATAAAGGAAATGATTTAAGTTTTCATAGTGTCTGATACCGTTGGCTAGTCTTTGTAATTGCTGAAAACTTTGGAACTCGGTTTTTAGGACTTATTTAAAAAAGAATGCACGTGAAATCTGCCGTACATACTTGTGTATTAGTCGATCCTGCCGAGTTTTCTTAGAAACAGTCCATTTCCTACATACGTAAATCTTTCACCTTTTAAAAATTACTTATAAAACTTTTCATATTATTACTTTCCTCTACAACAAAGGTATTTTTGAACAAACCTAAGCTAAGTAAATAGTGTTATTCAAAGTCTTTCAAAAATTAATAAAAAAATAATGAATAATAACTTCATAATGCTACATTTCACTAACACTTAGAATGTTCATTTTACTGACATTTACAATTTCATGAAGCTATATTGAGCTAAGAAATCGGTTCACCCTTTTTGAAAGACCCGGTATAATATTTTCCAAATTCAATCAGTCTTTCTCACATTATTTTCGCCGATTGGCACTTTACTGCTAAATTCGCAATAGCTTTGCTATCTGTAGTTAGCCGTCAGAAAATTGGGAGGTGTAGTTTGAAAAATCTGGCAACCCTGATAGACACTCGAGACAAGTCTAACAAATAGAGCTTTCTTACTTTCAGTGGCGGACGAGATTCGTTGTTTGTGGTTTGAATCGACTTCATCGGACGCACAGAACACACGCTTTCAACTCTCGTTGTTTGCACCGGAAATAGTCTCGGACTGTGGCCAAAAATGTTCGCGGAGAGATCGCGGATTGTTCTCTGCTTTACTATTCATATCTTAAAAACGTTGATGAGCTAATGTTTACGACTAATTTTTTCGAAATTTCATTATTTAATGTTCAATATGTTCTATGATATATTTTGGCATTTTAACGTGTAAGCTTAGCAAAGAGAATCTTCGAAGTGATATAATCTACTTTCTAAGGACTTGATATGTTAGGCTACTCGAACTATAAATTAAGTTCAGTGTCTATAGATAAACAATGGCATACAGCTCTTTTTGCCTAATTATGCAGTTGGTAATTAAGATGTAATTAGAGATTATAATTAAAATGTTATTAGTACTAATAAGGTACCCACTAAATTCCCTAAAAAAATTATAATCAATTGGATAATACAAAATTTAAAACAAATTTGAAATCAGCGCTTGTCATTTACCCAGGGATGAAATGGTATTACTGTTAATATACTTACATATGATGATAATGATGAAAAATTGTTGAAAGAACTAAACCCACTCTAAAAGAATTCTATTCTTCGCTAGGTTTTGTTATTTTCATCTGTTTTGCCTTTTATACAAAATGTTTGGTTATTTATTATAAGGATAATGGTTTCCTTTTGGACATAAAGTTTATGATTAAAAATATTCTTCGATTGAGAAGTGAAATTTCAATTAAGCCATTTAGTTTTTCAGAATTATTCTTTTAATGAGATTTTCGATGAAATCGTTTTCATGGCCTTCTTTAAAGTCTTTTTATTGAAAATATCCTTCGGCAGAGAAGCTTAATCTTTAATTAATCTTCTAGTTTTCAGAAATATTCCTCTAATGTGATTGTGGTTGAAAGTTTTCGTGATCTTTCCCTCGAGACTTCGTTTCACAATTTATGTCCATTGTTTTCACTACGGAAATTTTGGTTAAGTGAATATAATGGACTTTTGGCTTCGTGGTCACTAAGAATTTGATTGAATTGAAGAATTAAAACGCAGAAAGATTCGTAATTTAGTAAGAGAAAATAGTATTTCTCTGTGAAAATAATGACAGGACCTACCTAGGCTACCTCCATTTTTCACCATCACTGAACGTCGATTAATCACCTCAGTTCATGCGCCTCTGACATTGTCACTAAGTTAATCTTGTTCTAAGATTTTCCATCGCTCTCTCTAGCGGTTGAATTCCTAGAATGTCTTTCGAGAAGGGATTTGTGCTCCTTCGCTTTATAAAGTGAGAATGCTTAGAAAAAAATTGGGTCCAACCCTCGCGGTGCTTTGATAGTGACAGAGAGGCATTTAGCGCATGACGATGTGCTGATGTCAGCTTTTGCGGAGGAGATTTTGGCCAAGACGAAGGGCTGGATTAACAGATTATCCTTGGGATTCTTGGAGTACTCGTTCTACAGGAGAAGGAAGATTCGTAAACGCAAAAGAGGGTTACTTTTTGGCCCCAATTTAATGAAATGGAAAAGCACTGATCATGAAAATCAGAATGTGTGTTTGTAGGTATGTATATATGAATATGTTAGAGTTTTCTCTTTCCAAGCATATTAAATAGAGAAAAGTTTTAGAGCGTTGAACTAATCAAACCGAGTATTGACGCGCCAAGAAAAGTTTTTCCGTCTGAAGAGTTTGCCAACTTTCTCCTGGCGGGATAATCTGTCTTTTCTATTCCGTCTAACCAGTTGCGAAACTGAAGCATCAAAATGAAGATATGATGTATTTATAATTGATATTCACCGACGCAACTTTCTTGAAAGAATATGACGTACATGTCCGAAAGTAAAAACACTCAGTGACTCCTACATGTTTAAGTGTCACCTGAAGATGACAGTTCCTTGACGAAACCGGTCGCAATAAGTTTCTGGGTGTCTTTTTAAGATGAGATATGATTATAAAATGAAGTTTTAAAGAAAGGACGGAAATGATGAATGAAAATACCAAAGATAAATGAAAAGATAAGAGAGTCGACGTGAATGTTCCGTGAGCGTTATTCAATGCAAGTTAATATATAATTTGGAGTCGTACTAACCTTACGCAATATTTAAGGATTAAACTGCTGCTATCTCGGAAATGGATCTTGCAACGATTTTTCTCATATCAACTGGTTCATTGTTGATTAGTGTCGCTATTTCGTATATATTTTTTTTAATTTTGTGCGGCATAAACCCTTTTTCACCATTTACTCAGGCTCGGAATATTACTTTAAGTAGGTTCCAAGGTCACCAATGTATACATGTTTGCGAAGCAAGTTTTAATAATATTTCTTGCCAATATTCGTTCTGTTGATTTTAAACCGGGGCTTTTGCTCGCATTATATAGAGGAAATATGGGAGAGTACCTTTTCGTTACCCTATACCAAAATATGATATTATTGAAAAATAATCTTTTATCCAGTAATGGTCTCTCTGTTAAGCATTCATTGCAGTAGTAGTTTCGTTAAAAGTGCTTCGACAGTTGAGGTCACGTGGGCTCCCACTGGGGATCGAACCCGATTCCACCTTCATCGAAGTCGAGCGCCTTGCCCACTTGGTTATCCGGGAACTTAAAGTATACATCCTGAAGGCCTGTTAGAACTTTATCCCTTTTACCATTAGCTGCCTAGAGCTAGTTGAGGGAAATAAAGCAAGATGAGGAGTGAGGTAGTATTACTTCTTACTTCAGTAGCATTCATATCGTAACGGCTATAAAGAAGACTATGATATAATGGAATGAAAAATAAATTTTCCTGTATCTTGGTCCAAATTACGAATGAAAAATATCTCATTTGTGAAAACATGGTAGCAGGAACAATTTTGGCATCACACGAGGTAGAATTGTGCGATAAAACACGAGATAAACTATATATTATCTTCCACCTTTCGTGTAAGATTCGCTAATATATAATATGAATTCAGCTCACAACGTATTAATCATAATGTAAATAGACCGAAGCCGGAAATCCATAAGTCTTTTGAAGGAGAAGTTGGAGCATAACATCTCCCATCTCGTTTTGGTGTAAATATCTTCTCCCCTGCTAAATCATTCCGTGGTTCCCAAGGAACTGAAAATATTTTTCATTCGCGCCCCGTCCTTTAGGGACTAGGAATCTCGCTTTAAAATATCAGTAAATTAACATAAATAAACGCCCATAATTAAGAAAAATTAAGCGGTAGAGATCCGGTTTTATTTTCGTGGAGAACGCGGAAAATCCTATTTCCGCGTAACCTAAAGCCATCAATATCCTGCACCTGTTGCGCTGCCCAAATTACGTGTCTCTCTGTGGAGTCCCCTCTTCCAACATTTGTTGCTTTCTTTCGGGTGTCTCCGCTGATGGGGAAAGGAAGTGGCTGGGAAAGGAGTAAGAAAAACTCATCCACAGCGAGGGAAGAGGGCGTCTGCTTGGGTGTTTGTGGTGTAGAGGAGGTGCCTTTCTTTGGAATAGCGTTTTTTCCGTTTACACCACCTCTGAGAAAAGTTACGAGAGCTGTTTATTCGAAACCAGCCTTCCGGAGATGAATGTATTTCCATCTTAAGACTACCCATGCAATAGGCTTTTATCTTTACTCAATGATCCATGCATTTGCTCTTTGTCATCTCATTGCTTATATCATGAGGCTCTATCGTTTTATACTTTTCATTCAGATGGATATATATCATAGTTGTATCTTTTTGGAAGCGCTTCTGTAGTTAAAATTCATTTCGCATCTAAGGCCCCTCAAGGGGAATCGAACCCTGGATATAAAGGGAACCGAAAGCGATATTTATTCCGTACAGATTCGGTTCCCTTCAATGCACAATTTACTTTAGTGAAATTTGAGGAAAGTTTACTGAAATGTTTAGCTACCACTTGCAACTCGCTATTACTGAGTTATATTCGAAAATGTAGTTCTATGTAGTGTATATAAAAGAAGTTAGATGTAGAAAAAGAGGTTTCAAGAGATTTTATTACTATGATTAGAACGAAAGAATTGCTCAGGCCGGTTAGACTTTGACAGAAGGAGCGAATCCGGAACTAATTCCGATATATAATTTTTTGGTTGAGAGGGAGTGAAAATCGGAACTAAAAATATTACGGTTCGATGCCCTGATAAAAGGAAACGCGCTACCCACACGGCTGTCATGTATAATTTAATCTTAGGTGATTTATTTATTCAATTATTAGTATTTATCCATTAATAATGTGTTATAATCAAACTATTAGATTATATCGAGAAAAAATGTATCAATACGAAAAAGTTATTGCATATTTTTGTGTACTATTTTAAAAATTCATATTACCAACCGGTGAGAAAAAGGCGACGAGCGTCATAGTGGTGAGTTTAGTGGTTCGTGAGAACCGAATGGTTCCCAGTAGCTGATTTCGTATCGTAGAAAGTGCCATATCATTCATCTCTAAAATTTTCTGTGAAATTCCTATCTTCTTTCTTTGTTAATATGTGTTTAGACTGAGCTTGTGCGATCTAAATTCTCATCCTCCCAATATTCGTACCATTCTCCTCTTTATAATAACTCATGAAAGAGTGAGTCATTCGAGAGCAGTTGCTTCAAGTACGTCCTCCTTAAAATGAGTTGTGCCTTTGCAGACAGACGGCGCCCGACTCTAAGAGCAGCATTTGCTGAGAAAGAGTAAATGTTTACTCGAAAACCTTTCAGTGATCAGGAAAGGCTTTCGTTGCGGTAGAGTTGCTAAAATTGAGATTTCCTCGCATAAACTGCGAATGGCCTGTTTATCACCGAAATTCCTTGCGCCTTCGACACGCCGTGTCAATGCACTGATGAAAATGCCCAAGGAAAAATGGATGTAAAAAAGTCTGACTAGACCGAGATCAAAGTTCACTCTATTTTTTTCATATTCTCCCGACAAGAAAATTGCTGCAGGCACTTGGTTTACGGAGCTGCGCTTCTATTGCGATGGAAGCGTTTTAAGTAGAAATTTTTCTGATCATCTTCGTTTAAGTGACAGAATGAACGATGTAATGTTTCTATACAACTCATAATATGCAAAATCATTGCTTTCGTAAAAAAATCAGAAGAATACTCATAGTTATAGTAACTAAGAAAATTAGAAACTTATTGCAAAAAATGTTCTTTAGCTAATTAATCTAAAGGCTCTCAAAATTTTCAATAGATATTAAACATTCGAAAAATTAGTTGAACAACATTTAACAAGGTATTGCGCGGCCACTCAAGCGCTCAGCTTAGAGGCAAATCTGACCGGGATTCGAACCTGGATCTTCCACTTGCTAGGCGGCTGTTGTAACTAATTGAACTATCTTGCCAGAACATTCAGACATGCCGTTTTGGGAGACTATGTAGGCATGAGCCAGTGGAATCCATTGAGGAAAGTCAGTTTAATTATAAGTCTCAAAGATCACGAATGTAAGATCATAAAGTATCAAATAATCATAAAATACATAATATGATAAACAGATGTTCAGAGGCAACCGGAAGTCATCTCCAATCTTGATTCGCACGAGCACTTTTCGTGAAGAAACAGCAAGCGTTACAGGAACCTCTCGCGAAGGTTATGTTTCCTCAGTAAAAAAGCAAAGATATTAATGACTAGGTTAACTTTATGAAATCACATATATTATATGATTTTAATACTTAGCTAATATGGTCTCAACTTAATTTGCTAATTTAGCCGATCCGAAAATAATCGTAAATTTGAAGAAATGGACTAGATTATAGATCGCTTTAAAAACTTTCTCTTTAGGCGAAGCAAATGCTGTCATAGTAAATATCAACTAGGCTGTTTGAATTTGACTCTCCATGCCACTCGTCAATAGAAGGCATGAAATATGTGAATGTAAGATGGGTTACTAATGATGAATGGTCCTAAAACTTTATGTTCCTTTTGCATAGTCAGTCGGACGGGATTTTGTTTACACTTCGAAATAGAATGCGAATGGTTTTTCTAAGAAGGGAGACGAACCTCCTTAAATAGGCGATGATTGGCTTCGAAATGAAACTCACATGCGGACAAACTATATTCGGAGGACGGAAACGTCTCGCGACTGCCTGTCTTTCGTCGAACATCTCTTCCTCTTCTTTATTGACGTTTTCCCTTCAATCTATATCAATTATCTCCACGGTTCCTCAGCAAGCCTCTTTTCTTCATTTACTCAAATTACTGCCTCTCTTTCGGCTGTTTTGCCTTTTGTCTCACTCGTCTCTCAGGTTTATAGTCATTTCCCATTCCTTCTTTTTATTTCCTTACATAGTAATCCACAGGTTTAAGTGTTTCCGGAACTCACGTGATTTCTTTTCTCCTCTGCATTCACGTCCATCGTCTACTTTTACACATCGTCAAATTTTATTTCCTTTGAGCTCATGCTGTAACTTACCATCTCATTACCCTCCTTCATCCTATTAGCATTTGAAAATATTTGTTGTTCTTGCTTGCTATGTACAGGAATACTTGCAGGATCGTTGACATTGGAATGAATTTGAGAAACAGGCATATCGATATAAATGTAAATCTAACTGTACTATCTCTTTACATCCATTTTTTTCTTCATTATATTTCTTTCTCATAAGATTTTATTTCCCTTTGTCTATAAACTACCACTCATATGCCACTGCATACGACAACGGAGTAGGGTTTCAACCCTTAAGAAGCTAAAGGAATTTTAAAGAAATTTTGGTTAAAATGCGTTCCACGGTTTTACGTGTTACCTCTAAAATTCGGTACTCTTTTAAAAGAAGCCGGTTTCTATTTCGATTTTTGTAAGTTTATAAAATCGAAATTAATTTATGAAGATGAACGAATATTACTTTCCTTTGCGAAATATAATCACAATTTGGATTTTAGAACATTCTTCCTTCTTTTCCCCTCAGTTGTAATGAATTAGAAATTTTCTCTCCTTCTGAAAGACAGAATAAGTCATATATGCTGTAGTTGAATTTCGTACTTTTCTCAAACTGTAGTGAATTTCCCTACCAATTGCATATGATATCCTCTCTCTACAGCCAATTATTTAAACCATTCTAATATAAACTATTCGGCTGTGTTGAAATACTTGAATAGAAAGTCGCGATTTGTCGATCAGCAGTCGATGGGTCTATTCCTATCGTCTATCTGAAGTTACTTTACCGCCCCTTGTCAAAGCCATGTGACACTTATCGACACCCTCTCTTTCTTCGAAATCATAGCATTTCCTATTCGATTCCCTACCTGCTCTTTTCCTCCCCCACGGCTCTTCCCAGTACTTTAGCTCCCTCTCAAACCTCATCTTCCCCACTTCCAAAATAAGACATGTTCCTCCTCTTCTATTTCGGTCTTCTAATCCACAATCCGGCTAGATGACTTCCGCTGTATTAACCCCGTCTTAACTGATGGAACTACTTCTTGGCTGCACATTCTATAAAGGAAGCCGCAGACGTATACATCAATCTTTCAGCTGCCAACCGAGATAAGAACTATTTCGCCCCTTTTCTTTTGTCTCCTCAATTCTTTAGTTTGTTTTCATTTGTGAGGTCCAGTCGGAGCATGTCAACAAAGGTAAGACTGAAAAGGAATCGGTTTTATCAGTGCACTTGTCGGTGGAAAATATTTTAGTCTACCGTTCGCGTCAGTAGTTTCGTTCTGCCCGAAGAAAGGATTGGAGTTATTTTTTACCTCATTACGCGTTTTCGAAACCTAAATTAAATTCATGTCTGTAAATGTATCCTCGATTTTTCGCTCATCTGAAAATGCAAGTGGAACGTATTTCTTACTACACTGATCGGTAATTTTGATTTGAGAAATATTTAGAATTTATAAAAAGCTATTCCTCTGTTTACTTCCCTGAGCTAGTTACGAGCTTTCTCTATACACTTTTAGATTGCCTATATTTATTTGTATGCGTTCTTGTTCCGTTCTCAAATAAGTGTAGAATAATCATCGTGAACTTTTGAAACTTGAGTTGAAAAAGATCCGTTTAAGTTATACCCTAGGGCAGAGGTGGGGAAGCTGCCAGGGTTCTCCCCTAAGCTACGGGTCCTAGGAGCCGCGCGATACTTTTTTAGATGCTCCTCAACTAATTTGTTCAACGTATTTAGTAAAAAGTTTGAAATCTTTTATCTATAATCCTCACAAATACAGGAATCATTTTGGTTATTATGCATTTTATAGTTGGACTGCATGGTTCATTTTCTCATTTAATTGAAGAAAGTCAGAAAAATAGCTACTTAAAACATTCTTGGTAATACTATTGCAGCTCTGAAAAGTACATTCCTGCAGTAATTTTCTTGCCACTCAAAGATGGAAAATTAGAATGAACTGTAGAACTTTCGGCCTTTTCACGCATTCAATCCGGTCTTGCGATCTTTCCTTAAAATTGATGCACGCGTTTAATTAATGTAGTTTCCCAATTTATTTTATTTCTTCAAGTTAAATCAAAACGGAAAATATGGTTTTATTTAGCTATTTGATTTGTTTTCTCTTTATGTTATATTATTTGAATATAATGAAGATGCCAGTCAAGTGCGGCCTCATAATTTATGTAGCACAACAGTTTCTTAAGCATCAATAGTTACAAATACTTCCTAGCCTTTTCCTAAGGAATGCTAATATCCTACTCTGAGCGTTGTGCTAGTAAAATTTCAAAGAAATTTTTCCCTAAATTGATTGCTTTTTTATTCCATATACCTTCTCAAAGCCGAATAATCCAGATGAGGTTTTTTGTGTTTCTCATTCATTTGTTATCTATGCCTTTGATAGATGCATTTATATTATAGTATTATATTGCTGTATATCCAGGATGGTTCACAAAATTTGCCAAGGGGGGATTTAAGAGAATTTCTCAATAAAATCATTCCTAATTAAGTGTTAAAATGCCATTTTCTGATGATAAATAGAATAGGTATGTTTTAATTGTGAAGAAATTTCACAATCCGATTTTAATGCAAGAGCCTCAACATATCCTAAGCAAATCGATATAACTATGAAGTCACCAATGGGGAGGCAATCGCGTTCCAGTATTGTATTGTAATAGTGATATCATTGGCATACGTATTTCTACCTTGAAACAGGTTCGTCTGCTGTTGAATTTCCAACTTAGGATCCTTATTCCTTGATAAAAGACCTCTGAATCCTTTATAATTTGTGTTTTCCCCTCCAATGTATTTGCAAGATGCCATGCTGACGAACGTAGATTAATATATTTTCGTTTCTTTATGATTCAGGGAACTGGCTGAGAAAGGAAGACCGGTGGTGTGTGTCAAGGAGGATTACGTCGAAGTAACCAATCTTAAGGTAAATTCTTTTATATATTATAGCAACCATAAAACGATTATAAACATTGTATGTGTATTCTAAGTATCATCTTCATCAGCCATTTTCAATCCGACGTCGGACATAGCGCTACCCAAGTGTTTTCCAATTTCCTCCATTTAAGCTTCACATTGTAATGGGATCCCGATATACTTGATGACGTCTTAGTTCCATCTGTCCTTTGTTCTTCTTTTTGGCCTTTTCACATCTCTTGGTATCCAGTCGAGAACTGCTGATATCCATCCATCTTTACATGTCCTGCCCTTTCCCTATCTCTTTCTGTGATCCCTCTTTATCTATGATGTCTGTCACTCCTGTCATCATCTTTATCCAAGTGTTGCCATCTTATGATTCCAAACATTCAACTTTTCACACATCTTGTGTTGTACGAAGTCGCTGGGTAATTACTGCGTTTAATACCCACCGTTCAATGCCATAGGCCAAGACGGGTAAAATGCAATAGTTGAAGGTCTTCCACTTCAAGACCATTGACTTTTTTGACTTTAGAATGTATGGATTCCTTATAAAAGAATGTGAGATGGATTTGACCATGACTTTGGGACTCATAGATGCGGAGGTTAACGTAGCAGTCACTGATATTCGTTACAGATTTCGATGCATGGTGTGGATTTTTTGGTAGTACTGAATAGAGAAGAATCTAGGCACTAAAATGATGCTAACGCTCTTCAGAAGAAATTGTGTACAAGTAAGCAATAGCAATTCGTATTCCTCTCGAGCACTGAAGAAAGCTTTCTCTTGACATTCGTATTTAAACTAATCTTTTGCTAAGATTTAAGAGAGGAGTGCATTGGAATTTCCTCTGAAGATTTGTTTAGAGAACACGACAGTTGACTGAAACGTCGAAATATTGGCTCCTCTACGAAAAAACGCTGATGCGACATCGTTTGAAGCCCGTTGTCTTCGTTCTCGATACAAAAAAATAGAGCGAGAACAGCTGTTTCCCCCTAAGATAAATTTTTGTGGATTTTTTCACTTACGGAGGTAAAGTCAGTTTTTTTTCAATTTTTTGTCTCGTTTGTGATTTTTGCACCTGATCATTATCATTAATAGGTCCATATTATTCTGGTTATCCTGCGGTTTTGGTTAAAATGTCATATTTAATAGGAAATAGAATTGGTAGATGATTATTCTCCTTAATTCGAAACAAAGTTTGGCGACGAAAATAAGAAAGGTTATTCAATTTTCCTTATTAAGACACTTTCGTTTAATATGTATATTTATTCTTCAATTTCAAATTTCAAAAAAGGGAAGCCTGATTGCCAAAAAGAAAGAATTTAGCTTGTATGTTTTATGGAGAATTATGCGAAGCATCTGAGGACTTAAGGGGTGCAGAGATTAGCATACTCTCAGCGGAGTGGCGACTCATAATTATGCGCGAAGTTACGAAACTTCTAGTTATTGAAATATACTATGAACTGTATAAAACGTGTCATGAAAGCGTTTCAATATTGGGCTCATCTTTTTCGATATCACAGAATAATTGGTGGGATATCCCGTCGAAATCATCCGTCAAAGGGTCGAGCAAAATATACCCACAAGCAAGAAAGCTGTTTACGTATAAAGTAGCATTTCGCGCCCTTTCGTTGCCTTTTAATGGCCCCACCGGGAATCGAGCCCGGGGACTACTTTCACCGATAGCAAAAGCGCTGATGACTTGGTTTTATGATACAAAGAATGAGATATATTCGATCTAAAAGCGAAAATAAGTCATAACAGTCGCTTTTAATTGATTGTTATAAAGAATTATAATCTGGTTGGATTTGTAGCTGAAATGTCCAGGTTCGAGTATCGATCTTGTTAAAAAAGTTCATCTCCGTTTATCCGTTGAGTTCTTACATGGCGGATGCCTTCATGTCCGAAGTTTTTCGTTCCTTTAAATAAATATAGAAATGTTTACAAATTTATACACAATTATTCTTTTTTCGGATGTGATAAATGTGTAATATGACCCCGAAATCGAGGTTGTTTTGGAATACGTTCTTTAGAAAGTAATAATTATTATGGCGTGTCAATGGCAATGGGATTCCGTCGTAAATTTATGGAAAAGTTAAAATTCTTAAAAGCTCATTGTAATATTCTCTGAAATCTAAATAAACATATCGTATCCCAAGCTTCAAATGACTAGCAGCTCAGGAATATAATTGAAATTTTGTACTTGACCACTCCAAACAATCCTCAGGTAATTTTTTCGAATTTCACGGCATCTTTCAACCAATGTTTATTTATTTATAACTACGTTAGATCTGCCAGATATTTGTGATCAAAATAACTGAAGTGATGATGAAATTTAGGGTAAATATGAAAGGACCGAAATAGAACCGATCAAAATAAAAAAGTACCTTGGTGATCGATTTATAATCATCAGGAAGGATGTTAAACTGACGGAAAAGAAGAAAAATCAGATGCAACGGAGATATTTATATTCTCTGACATTAGAGCATCTGGAATAGATGGACGTAAAAAATGAATTTTTCGTCGAAAAAAGTATCGGAAGCGCTGTCGGAATTAGATAAGGAGAAAATATCTTCTGTTGACATTTTGACGAGGAAAACATAGCCATCGCCGTGCAGTAGGTTCGTTTGATAGTTATTTTTAGCCCCAAAAAATAACGAATATTTTATCTCAAGCATTTGATTTTTGTACATTAATTCAGTAAATGCATACTTGTATGCATATTAGCTCTACCTGTATAACACTTCTGTAAATTACCTTCAAAGTAAGTGTTTTTGCTTTTTGATATTTCAGTTTATCAGGCTTTATAATTAAATATAAGTATCATCTGTACCAATTAAAGATCATGGAGCTGCGCGAGTCAGTAACGTCACTTATTTTAGGGTAGCACTTGTTGTCGACTGCAGTGGTAAATTACGAATATTGGGATTAGAATGAAAACAGCTTAGATAATGAAAGATGAATGAAAATAGTGGTATATAATGCGCAAAGATACAATCCAAGCTAAACTCCATTCATGCTATCTTTCTTCGTATATTGAACCCTTTTACTGCCATCCTCTATAAGATGATATGTTCTAAATGTGACAAGTTTCCCAATGAAGTACCTGATTAATTACTGGAAAACTTGCTTATTTTTTCTATTAACAATATAATATTAAGATTTGTAAAACGAAAATAATTTTTTTTATCCGTCGCATTTATGTTTTATTTAGAGTATGTTTAATCTACATGTACATAAATATACTGTATAAGCATTTCTGCGTGTAGAAGGCGGTGCATACACTATGACTCTACTTTCGTATTGCTCTCAGAAAAAAGGAATTCTTGAATCGACCGGTACTAGCATATATTTCTCTGATTTTCTTCGTAGTATCAGAACGGCCTATGAAACAGGGATGACGCAAATATCGGTTACATATTCTACGAACATACTCTGTTTGAATTTGTTTATTAATTTCCTGCTAATCAACAATTTATTTAATTATTGGTTTTATTATTTTAAAAAATTATTAACTTATTTAATTATTGATTTTATAAATTTTAAAATTATTTATTTATTTAATCGTTCATTTAATTGCTTATTTATTTATTTAATCGTTCATTTAATAGTTTATTTATTTCATCATTTATTTTATTATTATTTTGATTAATTCGTTATAATTTATGAACGTTTATTGAAAATGGAAAAAATCTCAGGCGCCGTCCCGGGCGCCACTAACTAACGACGTCTCTGGTTCAAGTATATCCCATAATCGAAGTGGCTCTCATCATCTAGGTTTAGCACTCTGAAAGCTCCTTAGAGGTACGATACAAAACAGACGCCAGTGAGAGAGATACGTGTTACGATCGTCATGCTGCAGCTGATTCGTCCTAATATGGAAAAGTAATGTCTGCAGTTCAGTTCAAGGCCGTAAGAGATCCAAGTAATATATGGAATATGGCCATTGATAAATGCCAGCTCTGACCTCCTTCTTTCCTTCACATCCTCTTGACATCCTTTCTGCACCAAAATGTTTTTCGTCACATTTGCATGTGATGGACAAGTTAAGGGTACATTCAGACAGAGGTCAAATGAGTGTGTCATCTTACTTCTCTATGTTTTTCCACGCCCGATCAATGGAAAGTCCGGAGGAATAAATATAACGAATATTACACCTTTCTAATGTTTTTATGCACCTTTCACACTTCACCACAGATATTTCTGTGCCGCTATATTTATTTCTCTTGATGGAGTTCTACCTCAAACTCAAGGCTCTAACTCTGGATCATATCAACGGTGTATTTACTTACATCCCATCGCGAAAAAGAGAATTTCCTCATTGAAAATATTTATCCTGGTGTCTAAACTATGAGAAGAATGGATAGACTCTCGCGTAAGGTGTGCCTTATTCTAATAAGTGAGGGACATGTGCGCATAACCGTAGTGAGAAATTGGGGCTTATTGCCATATATTTATTATTAAAATATCGTTATTTTTATATTTAATTTTCCTGCCAGATTATTCTCACGCGAACCAATAGCAATAAGGAAACGACTTTATTGGGATATACGTAACTTAAGTCCGCAACCACCAACTTAGATGTACATAACGATGGAAATGTAATTTTTTACTTAGCACATGAAGTTGTGCAGCTAACCCAAGGTTAGATGTACATGTTTGAACCCTGGATTAGTTTTTCCTTATCTGGAAATAATACTATTGATAGCTCTTTCATGTTTGTCTGAACAGAAGTTTACTTTAAAACTTACTTATTTTCAGTAATGACAGCTTTGTAGGCTGTACTTCATGATTTATTTCGAAATGGAATATAAATTAATACCCTTCATAAATTTCGCAACATTGATATATATCTGCAAGTCGGGTTTTTGACCCATTAAGACTGAAATATTATCCTGTTACGAAGCCGTAGTCGCGGAATTATATAAATCTAGTGCAATTTATGGAATTTTACCGCATTCTCCATCCATCACTTCTTCAAGTCTTGATTGTAGGCGTTTAGATCCACCTCTACGCAGCTCACGATGCAGCAATGTAGATAGAACTAAATAAACTAACATCTTCCATACTTTAAATGTTCTAATCGAAGTTTTTAGGGTTTAAGATATGTTTATTTGAGGATAACATGCTCAAGTGGACTTGGAAAAATATCAAATACACAAAAAATTAAGAAAAAAAGAGATAAAACTGTAATGAACAAACTCATAAATTAACCCAGCGAAATCTACCGAGGAAATTTCCTCGATACTAATACTCCAACGCTTGAACTTCATCAGAAAAAGAATATAATTTGCTTATTGCTCTCTGTTTTTTTTAAATTTTATGAGAGTCTCCCTCAGTCCTGGAAGTTTATTATAAGAAATAGTGAATAAGAAGAGCACGAAAGTAATTGGTGTAAATAGTTGAAAGTAGAATGTTGGGCAGAAAGAGGGAAGAGTGAATTAGACGTGGTAGTAAAACAGTTGTGAAATATACTGTTTTAATTACGTTTCTTCACTGAGAGGTTTTTTAGACTCTGGGCGAGAGATTCTTGGTAGAAATAAAGGGAGAGCATATTATTCAAATTGTTGTTTGTGTGAAAGTTATTCGCCGGAATTTTCAAGACCAAAATTCAGTTTACCTGAATGCAATTCATCATCATCATGCAATCATTCATCTCTCTCTTAAACTTGAAATAGTTTTGATCGTGAAATCATACTTTTTCGGTTGTCATTCATGAAAAATTCTAAGAAATTTTACAGTTGCACAAGTGTAAATATTATTCAGATTACTCTCCGAATCAGCCGAGAGTTTAATTTTAGGGATAGTCTATTTTAGAATTAATATTTAGCCTTCATTCTCTTTTTACAGAAAATATACTTTTGTCAGAAATTGTTCTAAAGATAACGAAATGAATTTTAAAAGAAATCTGTATAGAAGATTTTCCTCTTCTCCTAGAATATCTAGTCCCTCAGTCTTCCCTCCTAGAATATTCTTTCCCATTTATTTCCATCTTTTTATTCCCATTTCCCAACGAAATCTGTAAACTTCGCCATCAGAAATCGCCTCCAACGAATGCTGTAAATCACCCCTAAATCGTTTGTTTAACTTTCTCTACGAAAACTTTTCTTTAGAGGTAGATGAAATTTTGCTACCTTGGCTGTAATAAACTGAGGCATACTACTATGTTTTCCATCTTCTTTGGTATTTTTTCAGCTGATTTTGAGTTATTCCGAAACGTGTACCCTTCTCGTTAGAGGAATTTCATGCTCTCATAGCGGTCTCGGAGAACGTCGAGGGAAAACCGCCGTTTTTCACGTTTCGCAGGGAGAAGCCTCTCCCTATCTGTCCGAATACATAATCCATTCAGAGATATAAAGCAGTTAATAGCTGAAAGAAGGGGAACCTGGCAAAGAGCTGCTCATAAACTGGGAGTGGTGTGGGTCTTCCCGAATTCCTCTCAGCGAAGATTTTAGCCCAAGCGCCCCCTTCAGCAGTTGCGATCTTTCCTTCTATCTATCCGCTCGTTTTCGCCCTGTGATGTGGAGTTTGTCGTCCTCAGGTTCCGGAGCACGCGGAGGGCGATAGCAGAGAGAGGATAAGGAGATTCGCCTTCGACCTTTGCTTCGACTCCTCTTCCCCTGGGTCACCGGAGTACGCTTCCCAGGAAATGGTGAGTGGGCCTCCCGATGTCATTATCTTCGATCTTTAATCTCTTTCCTTCAGGTTCAATGGAATCGCCAAATTTCGATTTGGTTCCTCTTCCTCACCGGTAGCAACCGTCAAACCGGTTGGAACGTTTTGGCCCTGAGGATTACATAGTGTAATCCTTATAATACTTAGCATTTCATTTAAGTTTAGTGCAAAAATCTTCCTTTTTGAAGATTAATCAAAGTTTATGAATCAGATATACTCTGCCACGCTTCGACTGTCGATTTGTAGGGTATGAATGTATATGTAAAGGAAGAATCCTTACACATATATAATAGTTCGGTAATCAAAATGTAAATGTGTTTGTGATTTGCAAGGCACCCGTTACACATGGTTATATTGGAAATGTGAATAATTTTACGCTAAATAAGAATGTAAACCGGAAAACAGCTAAATAAATAACAGTTTGCAGTTTCGGCTCAGATTTGAGAATATTAATTTTCAGCACGGTTTCTGTATTCACTTAGGCAAAAATAATGTTTTATACTGTTTTCGGTTTCGATCCCCTGCTTTAGATAAACATTCAAGAAATTTCAATAATGATGTTTGAAAACTGTACTTACCACGAAACGTTTTTACTCTTACATTGGTTTTATAAGTGAAGATTAATTAGTAAACATAATCGAGGCATGAGGGAAAACGTAGTAAATTCCATATTTTTATATGAACATATGGGCAGTGAAAACGTGGATGAGAATGTCTCAGAAACTGGAAATTGAAATACCTCCGTAGCAGTTACCCGCAGGTTTTCGCGAGAACATTTACATTTGCGTATTTACCCTGCTAGCCACGAGTACCCTGTGGCAGAGGGTATATTAACGCCAAAATCCCCCTAAGCTCTAAGATTCGTTGTCTTCTCATATATCTTGAAGAGGGCCGAATTTACGTATATTTTGTAATTACAGTTCGTAATGTTGATGATAATTCATCATATATAGTATGTGCTCAAGAGTTTGGTATGAATTAGCTAGAATCAGAACTAAATCTGAAATCAGAAATAAATTGAAAATAAACACTCTGCTAGAAGAAACGGCGCCTTTATTCGGTAAATAGAGGTGCCTTTTTAGTTACAGAAAACTATTTGTAAAATAGTATTACAAATTTACTAGAAAAAGATTTCCCCTTTATCGTATTAGGTATAGCTCGTAGACTCATGTACTCGTTGAAAATGACTAGCATTGATTGTTTCTCATTGCGTAAAAATAAAAGAGAAATTATGTCAAATATAGTAGGGATGTTTACGTGGATATTCCGCGAGAAGGAATCTCTGTTCCTCAACTCGATGAAGACATCGCACTTAAAAATAAATGATGCCTCACTCGCGGTTAGACAAATGGCTTGTTGTGAGTGGAAGGATTGCCCTCGGGCTCTGATTTCTTTTTCTTCCTCGGGGCAGGTGTACCAGAGGCTGGGATGCGAGGTGCTGGATGCTCTCTTATCTGGGTACAATGCGTGCGTGTTGGCGTACGGGCAGAGCGGATCGGGGAAGACGTACACGATGGCTGGCGAGACGGCGGAGACGGTGGACAAGCAGGTGAGAGGACATGGTGTTTACAATTAGAGCTGCCACGGGTGACAAGGAGAGGCAGGAAATAAATGCTCTCCCTTTGATGTATGGCTAGCTTTTAATCGCCGAAGTCTCTCGGATTCTAAGGGAAAAAGAGTATGCTCCTCCCAGATCTGCTTTTCGTTTTGCTATTGAGAAATTCGAGATTCAACATCACAAGGAATCCCACTTTATTGTGTAGAGCAGCAGCGAAATTTGGTTGCTAGCGAGATTGCTGGCGTGCTGAACGTTGTCAAAATAAATAAACATAAATATATATTAAGTTTCTGAGCTCTATTAGTATTCAATTCTCAAAAAAAAATGTTTTCCGACCTTCCACAGTAAATTTTGTAGGGCAGTTGTCTCCTGGACGGAAAAGCTGAATAGTCTTTCAAGAGACCGAATAATTGGTATATAATGATAATCGCAAAACCATGATGGGCTGAAAGCTTGGTAATCGGAAAAGTATGGATCTGAAAAATCGAATAATCCGAAAAAATGATAACCGAAACTTTACCAGGCAAAGCGCTGTCAAGATTACCATGTTTACTGGGTAATATCTTTTTCGCAATTAAATATAAAGTCGTGAAAGAGCTTCTGTTCCGAGTCTATGCGCCGTGATTCATTAAATACAATAAGTATTACTTATCATTATTACGATTCAAAGGGTGCCAAGGGTAGTGTGTACTCTGCAGGCTATTTCTCTTTTCGGACGCCTGATATCTGTATCATCTTTCGAGAACCATTTAATTTATAGAACTAATTCAGTCTAAGTTTAAATTTTCTTCCTTTTTACGATTCTCATCCTGCATCATGAAGCAATTAGGTACGCTTACTGGTTTGTCATAATAATTCTGTACGAAGGATACCGTTTTTCTCTGTGATTTTTCCAATTCACGTAATTCACTGTTTCTGCTGGGCCCCATACACTGATTGCATGATAAGGATAGAGTCCAATTAGTACAAAGTAACAACGTTTACGGAATTTCTTGCAACGATTTCCTTGACGAATCCCTATTTCTCAATAGCCTGACCACGTATGATTCGTACGTGGGACATATTTCGCTTTGAAAGTAGGCAACTCATGGTTTCCAATTTTAATTGAACATCTTTTACTGTAAGTGAGTTATGAGACTAAATTCGAAGTATTAAAAAATTGCTGAACTCTACCAGAGCTTGCATATTAATAATACAATCCCCCACGAAAATTATTGCATTTAGTTTTCCAAAGTTAAAATTTCCCTAAGGATGCGATCTAGTACCTCAGCCAGACGAAGTAGTAGCAGACAAGCAAAGAAACTTGTATTCCTTACATCATATTACATTATTTCTTTTGCTTACTATAACTAGTTACCTAAAAGTCATCGAAGGATAGGAATAATGAATTTAATTTACTATTTGACGTAGTTTGATAGTAATAAAGTGTCGTAATCGCTGAAACTGTGAAATAAATAATAAAATATTCCATTCTGGTTAACGAAGGCCAAATATGAGGTAAAAGCTGTAGGGTCTTGCTATTCGCGAGAAATACTTTTAAGATGTTAGTACTCAAATCCGAAATGAATCCAATTATTGATGAGTATGCAAATAAATATAATATAGTCGAAAAATCGAACTTAAGGAGCAAAATACGCACATTATCTGTCTGTAGATATGGGCTCTAATATTTTAGGAAAAGACACTTTTATGCGCTGATGATTATGACCATGAATGAATCTTATTCAGTAGATAAATCGACAGTAAAAAGTTTCAGTTCAGTTGGTATTTAGTTACGGACATGGATGATATAGACTCAGAAAATGAAGCTGTAGCTTCTGAAAAAGAAACGGGCGTTGAAAACCCTTACAATGTTATGAAACATCCCGAGAAATTGAGAGTAAATAGATCCGTTGAAAAATTGT
The DNA here is from genome assembly GCA_036926295.1 of Pachydiplax longipennis. Taxonomy (NCBI): domain Eukaryota; kingdom Metazoa; phylum Arthropoda; class Insecta; order Odonata; family Libellulidae; genus Pachydiplax; species Pachydiplax longipennis. The sequence goes on from JAVFKF010000003.1 coordinate 4,639,310, forward strand.
TGAGGAAAAAGAAAATGTATTAAGACATAAAGGAGGTTGTGACTTAAATATAGAGGGATATAAATTTGGGAGGGAAAAGATCATTTGTATATGACAATCTCGTTTCTTTCAAAAGGCAGTATACTAATTAAGGGTATGACAGTACGAAACTCTTTAATCTATCTTCCTTTCTTTTGCGTACTACAAATTAGAAAACATTATCGCTATGATTTTTCGTTTCATTTTAAATTATCTTCCTTTAATTCGAAATCATCGGTAATTTATAGGTTTCAGTGCTGTTTATTTTTAAAATGGGTTGTCCTGATGAGATGCCCAGTTAAGAAGAGAAGCATATATCAACGGAGAATGTTAACCATCAATTTTTTTGCCAGGCCAGCTTGTGGTCGGTGGCAGAGGGGCCTCAATTTAATTTGTAAGAGAATGACTAGAATAAATAGTATAGGCAATTATAAGTTACTTTCCATGTGAAGATAGAGTGTAAAAAATGGAGTATTATTTACGTATTATCGCGAAAATTCTCCAAAATTCCGAGGTAATGTAACGTAATAAAAAGGTATTCATTTCCTTATTCTACGCATTCCAAGACCAAGTGACCAATTTTGAATATTTGTTAGACGATTTACAAGAAAAGTAATGCCATAGGCAAGATTTTTCTTTGTATAAAGGGTATAATTCGAAATGTAAGTTACTGGACAGATATTAGTCAAACAGAACTCCACTAAGCATCTTCTCACCCAAGGGATAGCTTTGTTATTTGCATATTGTCTAAATTCTTATTTTTAATAAAAAATAAAGGATTTTTAACTTTCAGAAAATTTCATGCGAAAATTGAAGAACTTATATCAAATGTAATTGTGAATAATTTTCATCGGTTACTTTAGCGTTGAATTCCTTTTCATTGCTAGTCTATGTACTGAATGATAGCACAATAAAATCGCATGATTTCAGCGACTGAATGTCTACGATAGAAATGCAAATCTCACAATCCAGCGCACGGCCGTTTGATCCCCTGAAACGGGACCAACATATCCATTTATAACACGCGTAGATTAGGTAATCCTGGAATTGGCTCATATCTAGGTTTCTAGGTGAGTTAGATATGCTTCCAGTTGTCAGAAATGTTCCTCTTCAAATCTCATTCCACACTGTCGCAGCATATTTCTACGTGAAGAGAAGCTTAATCTAGTATTCCTACTCTGTATTTCTCAAATGTCTCGCCACTTCTCTCTCTCCAAAGACTGCTCAAGAGCAAGGTGCCTGCCGACTGAAATCGATAGAATAATCATTTTAAATTATATGCTATCTTTCTAAAAACGTCAGTGCCATTGACCTACGACGACCTTTAGAAGTTAAATTGCTTGTTTATCTGGATTAGCTAATATTATTTCCCAGCCTTGATGGTTTATTCATGAAACGATCGATAGTTACATTTATAGAAATAGGTATGTCGTACTGCATGAGAAATACGAGGACAAATGTATTTTTAGAGTGGAGGTTAAGCATTCCAACTTCAAATGTATGTACAGCAATGTAAAGTAAAGTGAATTGAGACCTTTTTTGTCACTTACCAATTTCTTAATTTTTTTAAACAATCTTCTATTCACACTTATATCTATACTAAACGCAGGAATCTATTCATGCAGTCACTTTATTTATTATTTGGAGGAAGTGTTTGATAAATGAATGGGATTGTATAGATGTTTACAGTAAAATAAGTTAAGACAAGAAAGTACGGAGTATTGTAAAAGAATAAGGTCATGTATATCTCGCAAGGTAATTGTATAATTATATACTCGTAAGTTCATTTCTTCATGTTAACTCACAATGCAAGTTTTCTATTTTGCGGTGAAATTGTGGGTATCTGAAACGAACGAAAAGTAAGCTGAATTAAAATGCCGCACATGTTAAAACAAACTGGCGGTCTTCGTTATGATGGATAGAGAAAACCGAACTCGAGAAAGGAATTCTTATAGTAGCTTGAAAAGATTTCGTTTCAATATAATGTGAAGCAACACGTTGTATTATCGTGACTTAATTTTCCTAAACAGAATGGCTTCATTATACATGCATTCGTTGAAGGATTTTTGATAACGCTTAAGTTATTACTTTAATCATTCCATAAATGAAATAAGTTACACTTGTCTTTAGTTTAGGGATAAAGGAGATTAATCTTTCATTTCCCTGACTTGTTTATGGCCTATGATAATATGGAAATAACTGACAGTGATATATGAATAATACTGATTAATGACATTCATTTTGAATACGCCTTATAGATTTATATGAAAATATAATCATGATTATTTGTTATTCGTTTCTTCATTTATTGACACTTACTCAGAAATTTTCCACCAATAGAATTCTGATTAGCGAAGAAAAACAAGGGTTAATCACATCACTACCCATAATACCCGAAAGAAAAAACATTATTCCCTCTTCAGGGCTTCTCGCAGCTAATGCTGGATGATGGGATGTTTGTCTTTGAACTGAAAGTTTAACAAATAGGTGGAATGTAGGTGGAAAAATATTAAATCTGGGTGTCCATTAGAATGTATCTCTTTCTGAAAACATAGAAAGAAAAGATTCACTAAATCATGCACGCGTACATATTTTATCATTGTGCGGCTTCTAAAGATCAAATACTTAACCCTCCATCAGCTTCATTCCATCAATATTGAAATCTATGAATATTGTTGTTCATAGGGACATTACGTTGCACTTAGGTTGAGTTTTACCACTCATAGCATATTGCCTCAACGAGGAAAGCAAACACCCATCTTGCCTAGCTGCATTCCCTTTCCAAACTTTTTGTAGCTATTCGTTGAAGGGTTGAGGATCCAACCAGACATATAGCTGATGACTGCGCAGACAGAAAGGAATAAACACGATGCCATATGCGTAATTTCAATCCTAGTCGCTACAGCAACAGTGAATGTCTTTATAATCTAAGTCTCTTTTACGTATAAGTTAAGATGAACTAATTTTGAAAAGTGAAAGCAACACGGGGAAGTGCGCCGTTTGGTTGAATTTTGTCTCAGTTTTATGTTTCCTCGGACTCAAAATTCTTTGGCCCCATTTCCAATGTTTGAAGTTCAATTCGGTCCCACGGTGGGCGTGTATGGATCCACTTTATCCTCTCATAATGCAGACAATTATTAGCCAAGTTCCTCTTTCTAACCACACATTAAACTCACTCTCATAAAATGGAAATAGATTCGGAGTACGCGTTTCGTTCGTCCCTTCCCGTAGGCGGATGCGTCAAATAGGTATTATATAGCCTTCGGAACGTGCCAAGATGGCTGATGCCCGTGACTTGCGTGGGGGAGATTTCGGAACCGCAAGGTTTTCCAGACTATGGGACTTGTAAAACTGCCAGACGAAACGGGTCCTAAACGTGTACACTGGTGCACATCCTGTCCTCGTATGTGGTTCTTCAGATGTCAAACTCGTTCGATCGAGAAATTCAAATTTAGATCGCAGGATAAAATTGGCAGAAATAAGAGGTCGATTTATCCTGTGTTAACGAGTTTCTTGTCTGAGACAGAAGCATAAACTTGGCTAATTAAGTGCTCGAAATTGACATCTTCGGGTTGAAAACGCTTCGTTAAACGATGGAATGATCGTATGTTAAGTAAGAGCCGAATAATTATTCGAAATTTATACTGATAGAATATACGTACACTTTATGAAAACATTAAATCGTGATTAAGTATATTTAAAAGACATGCCTAGAATTCCTCATGATCATCGATGACTTACTTGAAGGAATTATTTTTGATAAGTCCATCAGATGGAAATGTGTAATGTGAAATAAAATACAGATTAATTTATTTAAGGTAGAAATTGGAACACCTTTAGATATTTAATGACTTTTAATGTGTTTATTTTCTGAAGAACTGACATAAGGCTCTCGGTTGGCCAAGTGAGCAGCGCGTTCGATTCTGGTAAAAAAGTGAAATGTGTGCCAAATGACTTGAACTGTCGAAGCACTTTTGACAGAATTACTACTACTACCACTGTAAATGGAAGACTACTTTGCTAGAGTTAATTCTGTGAATGTTCTTTGTCAGTTCATAATCTTACAGAATTTCACGTTTCACGAAAACTTCTACGATATATGTATCGGAGGTTAACTCTCACAATCTGCTTAAGCAAAGGAGAGGAAAATTTCCCTTACTTATGGACCACAAATTCCAAGTTAACAGGACATTGGCGATTAAGTTAACTGATCATTGTCCCTGTGGTGTGTGTTGTGTTGGAATTTATCTTTCGTCACTCTAACAGACTGCGTGTAATCAGAACACATAGGGCAGTTCCAATAATTCGGAGAGGATATCCTCCATAAAAAGTATCCAGTAGACTTAACTGGCATAGTTACCCTTCTTTCCTATATCAACATATAATACTTGAGAATGTTATTTGTTTATTCGGCGCAGATTCGTTCATTCTGTTACATTTTATGAGAATTATTTATCCTCCTATCATTCTGTTTAAGTTCTTTCGATAGCTCCTTTCCTTTTCATGATCATATTTTCCTTCACTGCGTAAAATTATCTGGAATTTAAGTGATTCAATTCTCACCTTAAAGAAATGTAAATTGCCAAATAATTACTTCATAGAAAATATGATCGAATAATAATTTCCAGTTCCTAAATATTTATTGTTCATCGACTTTTAAGATCCAGTATTCATAATAATGTCTAAATTGTAGCACTAACTTTTCATATTTTTATTTATAATAACAATAATCAATACGATTCTAATAATTTTATTTCCACTATTGTTGCGTTTTATTGATATTTTTGATTGTTTTTGCTTTCATTTTCTATTTCTTGATTTTTAAAGCAAATTTCTGTAATGAAATATTCATTTAAAACTTTATATTCAACTCTTTTTACTTTCTCTCTTTTCTTTAGATACATCTCCCCAGTTACGAACTCTTTTCTCTCCTATCTTTTCATATTTTTCATCATTCTTTCGCAATATTTATCTCTCGCTTCATCCCCTGTTCAAAGTAATGATAACTGCTTGTTTAATACTAGATTTATTCGTCAGTATTTGAGTATTAACTCAAGTTTTCTTGTATTTATAATAGCCAGAGAATGTAGCATCAAAACAGAGTCTCCTTAATTATAGTAGATTATCAGTCTTTTCCTGCTTCATGTCTTCCCCACAAGCCTTCCCTCTCTTTTACCTATTTCCAGCATTTCCCGATGACGGAACCCTTTAATGATGGTGAATGTCACGCGAGAGCATGAGGGGAGTGATTTTCCTCAAGATTATATATTTCGTGGAGAGCAGAGAGAGAAAGATGTTTTGAGAGAAGAGAGTCTATCCGTTAAGTCCTCAGAACGAAAGCGACGACTGCTGCGTAGCACCTGAGTCGAGATTGTGCTCGACACGCACTGCTAAAAGATCTTCCACATCTGAAACAAATCTAAATGAAACTGATTCCCGAGATGAAGAAACCGTTCGAAAACAAAGCTCAATCTTAGGGGGATCGGGAATTCTCTCTCGCATTGCGAAACCAGTCATTTGACTCCCGTAATTACATATTTTTCCGAATTCTCTCCTTTGACCACTATCAAAAAATGAGCGAGTTTAAATTTATGGACACCAGTATAATTTTTTTAAATCAGTAAAATATTTTATAAACAAATTAGAATAACGTTTATTTTCAGCTTGCCAATGTCCTCATTCCATTTTGACGCAGTTTTGAATCAGCAAGTTTGAAAGAAGTGTTTACGTTGACAGAATTTATGAACGAAAGAATGAATGCATTATTTTCCTTTTATTCGACTGTCTTTGTGTAGAGAAAATATATATAAATTTCTTCCTTCTGTGACAGTCTTTAGAAGTAGGAATGGGCGTTCAAAAGATTCAAAAGGTGAGAAGATTCCTTGGCCACTGTCAGGTCTCGGAGATAAGAGAAGTGTTCAAAATATGTAGTATAGTCGAAAAATAACTGATGAAATTCATTGCTCCTGATCGAAAATAAATTTCTATTATGTCAAGGGACGAGCACGTCAATTTATAGGTGCTGTTATACTCTTAGGATCGTGCCTTTCTGTTTAGATTGTATTGTATTCCATTTCCTTTGTGCCATTTTCTTCATCACGAATTTCCATATCAAACGATCCTTCATCCACCGCTTTCTTCATCTGTAAAATAGTGCAATGTCTCTTTCTCCTCCTTCAGACCAATTAATATGATGTCATTATACTATGATTTATATAACGAAGAATTTAGTTTTATGGAATAGAGTAAGCTAAACCTTTTCTAGAACAACTCATACAAAGAGATGTTCCCAGGTGGAGTCGCGATTTTGAGGTGAGATGTCTTTAACGTAACAGAGAATCGAACGTAAAAAATAACCTTATTTTCCTATGGGTTTCCCTCCCTTAGTTCGTAGGATATGGCTATTTTAATAACCTTCGAAAGTATTAGATCAGAATTAGTATAACCTGCTGCTAAGCTTCTTCGCAGCTAATCAGCAGCGAAAACGTTACAATCGCGGTCTATCAAAGGATTATTTTTCGCTTCTTTTTTTTTAATTCACATATTTGTCTTTTATAAATGTATTGCATATATAACCATCGCATAACTTGCAAGACATACAAGTAAACCAATATGGACCCAGAATTTAAGAAATTCAAAAGAAGAGCTTATTAGTTTGACTGCCAAAATAGGTAAGACTGACTGATAAAACTGTCTAACCATAAGAGCGGAGGTGGGTGGTAGACATCTTGATTATCGACGTCACAAGACCTGAAAAACTAATTTTCCGGAAAAAATGCTGTAAGCAGGATTTGAACCAATGAGGATAACCTTTGGATATCGTTGGAACTTCCTTGGAAACTTTTTGAAACCAGCCACTCTAACCACTCGGCCATCATGAAGTTGTTGTAGAAGTGAGTTATAATTCAATAAAGAAGCTGATAAAGCAGGCTACCGCATGCACCTACCAGATAATGGCAGATAGTATAACAGATACATTTACATTAATCCTCCGTGAGCCACCCTATGGCGTATGGGAGTGGCTGTAAACATAGACAGATAATATCTTAATGCAACGATTTTATTTAGTCATCTTCAATTGTGAACTTCGATTGATCTGAGATTGCATTCCGGCTTAAGCTGATGAAACGATTCGTATGCTGTGCATTTATAAAAGACTAATATATTAACCTGAGAACCTCTCCGTGTTAGACTATACGATTGTGTTTGACCAACACGACAAATTACCACTCTGAGCTAAAATAAGAGAGAGTAGTTTCGTATCGTACAACATTCCCACTGGCAGAACCAAATTTATCGATGTTGTTCAATTGGAAAATATTTTTACTATTATTTGTACTGTACATAAGTACATGGAAAGAAAAGCGGGATTTTTCGTATGAAGCTCATCCAAGTTTACTGCATATACGTCATGATTAACAATTGAAACGATTTAAACTATGTGGACTAACAATATATAGTAAAATCAAAGGACGAAGAGAATTAATGAAAATGAATGGAAAAGGAATCGGCTGTAAATGTTATTTTATGCGTAGGTAAGGGTAACGGAAAATAAAGAGATGTCTAGAAAGTGACTGTAATTCTACATACAATGGAATAATGTTTTGCCAGATGAGCCGGAAAGCGACAAGAGATGAAGATCATTGCAATAGTAAAAACATTCAATTAATTATAATATTAAATTTCAGTTATCATATTCCATTAAAAATTACTTTAACGAAAAAACAACTCGTTTTAAATTTACCATTAATTATTTTCAGAAGAAATTTCAAGTGTTTTAGGTAAACAAGTAGTAAATACAGAACTGCCTTATGTGGGGGAATTTTGGTTTAATGATTCCTCTCTCATACTAATTCACTCTTTTCAAACATATGAAAATTGACATGCTATAACCAGGAGTCGATCCTTGGACCTCGGTTTTATATTTAAGGTCTAAAGCAGTGGTCGCCAACCTTGCTTCATTGCCCATCTTTTTACTTTGTTAGAAACATAAATTCCCTTCCACCCACCGATGTCACAATATCAGAATTTAGAGCTTAATGGAAAAAATCAAGCAAAAAAACATTTATGATAACAACAATAATGATGCATTATAAAGCCTAACGTGGTTGTATAAGTTGTGTCTTTGTCAATTAGATAATAAAGTACGAATGAAAAGCTCATAAATATTGCCTTCCATAAAAAAACACAAATAAGTTTATATATTCGAGAATATTTTTGTTATATTCTTTCATATGAATTATTTTAACTCATAAATCAGGATATTATATCTCTTTGATACCAGAAATTTTTTTGTCGGCGTCCTTTGGAAGTGCATTTTAATTTCCTCAATCATGAATTTCAAGTCATCCACAACCGTCGATTTTATAATTTGGGAACTCAACGCCCATCTGAAAACCTGAAACACCGACTAGTGGACGATAAGGACCTCTGTCTGATATTATCCAAGTTCGATATTTTGAGTGGGAAGCGAATTTGGGTAGGGGTTTGTTATGAATACGTCTATTGGAATGCATTCTCTTTTTCGGATAATGGCAAGCGATAGGATTGGAATGGTCGTGTGTTTTGGTGGATCAGTGGGACGAGGACGTTTGGGTTCAATGGCGTATTGAGTCACGGTCTCCCTTCGCCACCTTAGCCTTCGAGAGGTGAAAGATGACGAATGCATTGCGTAACGACACTGCGCTGAATAGAGTAAATGGAATCGGACTGCTCGAAAGCTGAGCAAAGAGAAACGATTCCGTTGAGCATGAACATACTGCGTGCACGCATTCATAATATTTTTGAGAAACTGAATGCGCTAAATCAGAGAGCTCTACAACAATCGATGTCTCGAATTTTTTTTTTACTTTTAAGGAAGAAAAACCCGTAAACGAGCCAACTATTTTCCGCCATTTTAACGATAAAAATTGTTAAAAACATGGAAATAAACATTGTGGAAATACGAAAGTATTGTTTTAATTGGTTCGAAATAGCGCTCGGCCGAACTCCTAGAGTTTACCAAGCTTGAAAATCAATACTTAATGAACTTTTTTTCACGTTTGTAAAAAACACCTTACTTCGTATCTAGTTCCAATAACTTCTTTTGTATCGGAAAACGAAATACATAAAAAAAACTAAAGCAAATCCGTTGCCGATGCAGAAGACCATTATTATTTGCATTGGATCGGAACGTTTTCAATCTCCGTTGCGGTAGTTCAAGGTGGTTTTCCTCTCTACGTAAATACTATTACTTTTTATTCCAAACTTATGTATGCGGACATGTATGTAAATACATGTCCGCTTCGGCTGAAATACTTCTGCTGTTTATTCGATCGGAGAATGCACACATTAAGGGCTTAAAATCATCTAGGGGAAGGTGTTTTTTTAGTTTTTTAAGCTAATGTAAGATATAATAAAAGTGAAAAGAGTGACATGACTAGGGCCCGATCCCCAGTCCCTCACTTTGTACGTAGGTATTAATACCACTAAACGACGAGTCGTGTATTTTATTTCTTAGGTTTTAAGACGCAGAGACTTCTCGTGCAAAGTTAATAAATATTTCATCGTCTGTATTTTTAAGTTGTACTCTAACATTTACACTTGTTCATCCTCGTATTTCTATATACTTCTTGGTTATTATTCGTTAAAGTTTAAGAATATTTTCCAGCACTTTTTGGGCCGGAAAATTTCCAATGATAAAATGATCTCTCATTTCTTTTCCATGCCTATGGGAAGTAAAAACTCCTACAACAAAATTGGTCATCTTGGCAATCTCAGGTTCAACAATTAATGTTAAAATTTTCTCTAAACTTACCTGCAGTTTAGTTTTTCTTAACCTTAAAGTAAATAATAAAAGAGATAAGATTGCATGGAATTTTGATCATCTTCTTACAAGAACGACAAATTTCGCCAAATAATTCAGCAGATCTTGCAACACTGAACGAATCACAGCAATATTCGAATGCCAAATATATATATATATATATATATATATATATATATATATATATATATATATATATTTGGCATTCGAATATTGCTGTGATTCGTTCAGGTTATATATATATATATATAATTATATATATATATTCAGGTACCAAACAAAGACAATTGCATTATCGTTACCGCTTCTCCGTTTATCAGTATCGATGGAATTTCAAACGAGTGAAAGCCAGTGTTTTCACCCTCCGTGACAAAGGCAATTTGACAGGTAATCGCATAAATGGAAGTGCGTGGTGAAACCACATCATCAATCAAGCACAGGAAAGAGTAAATTTATTCTTGCGTTGAGTGAGATGTAAGAGTATGAAAGTCAGTTTTCAAGAGCACGGATTGATGTCGGCAATTCTCTCTTCATATTCTTCGTCATTCCTTTTTAGGGAGAGCCTTCGCCGCTCCGTGGATTGACACCCCGCATCTGCGAAGGACTCTTCGCCAGACTGAGAGCCTCTTGTTCGTCTGCAGGCCCAGAAAAGGCGGCGGCCCTTAAGGTCAAAGTTAGGTAAGTCACAATCAGCGGTTTCTTCGGATGCACGTGTGTGATATTCGCAGCTGCCCTCGCTTAGCCTCTATACGTCATAGCCACTTTCATTATCCATCATCCCATTCTCCCTTTCCCATCCACTGCATCGATTGAGTTGGAGAATTTTCCCTTGATCCATAACCGTATGTAACGAAATTTTGAATGACTAAGGTAGTGTGATATTCATATTATCATATTTGGTGACCATAACGTTTCTTCACGAAACGTAACGTTGAAGCGTTCGAGGGTATTTCTTTACGATCGATTATTTCCCTTCACTGTCGAATTGGGTGTTAATCGTAGTAAAATAATTATGCGCTATTTAATTACAATTATAGCGTAAATATACATAAAGAGTGAACTTTCGTTATCCGTTATTCGATTTCGATTATCCGTGCGCGTTATTTTATTCTTCACCGATATTTTCGCTGTCTTTTTAAGAAAAATTCAGACCCATTAACTCACAAGTATTTTCGCGCTCTAATTGCTTTCCAACCGGTGTGCCACAAGTGTGTTCATGGTGTTTGGCTTATTATCTATGATTGTTTGTAAAGTATTCTGCCCGAAGGTCGTTTAGAGCCTCATCCCCTCTACCATTAGCTACCAAAAGCCAAGAGAGAGGGGAATTAGGCTTACTAGACAAGATGAGGATTGAGTTAGTTTACCGTTGCCCTCCTCACCAAGTCATATTTCTATGAGTGAAGCAAGTCTTAAAGTGAAGTGCAGTGAACAGTGCAGCGACTACCAATAACATGGTACATACATGGATTACTAAAAGCTCTCGAGGATAAGATCACAGTTATTCTTTTATGAATCACATTAGTTTTGAATATGATCATCAGAGTGTGACATTATCCAAGAAAACTTGCCTTATTTTCTATAAGGCTAAATCAAATCCATGTCTCGACAGTAATTTTGATTTCATTTGGTGATAAGGCATTCTCTGATTCTTATTTTGAAAATAAATCAAAGGATAACTTTGAGATCTTGATCGTGATAAGTGACCGTGATCTTGAGCATCATTAGAACTTATTATGAGAGTGGATAAGAAGTGCATGGAAGTGCTGAATGTGTTTGCATCACTGAATTATTTTGTGCAGGGGTGGGTTTGAAATTGGGACTCGGCGATAGCTAAGACCTCCGAATTAGGGATCTCAAAAAGTCTCAGCTTAGGACCTCTCAATAATATTCTACGAATCGTTTCAAATCTGTATGGAGGGTTAACGCGTTCACAGTTTCTTGCCTTGTATTTCAAGAATGGCAATAGTGTGGTTGAATAAAGTAAACTCCATGGTGCGACATCCCTTTGAGGGATAAGACCTAGCCAGAGGGCATTTACCATGGGTCATTCGTGTGGTCAGCGCATTGACTTCCATGTCTCCATGTTTGGCTTTTTTCCGGAACCGCCACCTATTTATTCTGATAACCACCCTTATTCATCACGATGCTGAGTGAATATCCACAAATATTGGCCTCCAACGGGAATCGAACCCAGGATCGCTTCCGCCGAAGCCGAACTCGTTTCCAACTAGGATGTCCGGGGGTCCACATGTGATGAGTACATATCATATTTCATCATCACTTTAATATATAATTGAATAAATTCCGTAATTTGTCTCTATATTATGTTAAGTTTATCTTATACCCATTTTAGTCAATGTATGTACTTTTTATAATTTTGTACATTGTTTTTTGTCGCAGTGAAGCAGCTGAATTTTCTGTAGTCTCTACTTCTGTTCTTTTAAATATTACTCCGATGATTCCTTATGCGGCATCTGTCTAATATTTGCGTTTTGGCCCTTTGATAGCTTTAATCCGTAACTGACTGCAGAAATACTTTCTAAGGCAATTTATTATTCTGAGAGATTCATGAGTTTGAGCCAAGTTTTGAAGGAAGTAGTGGTCTCAAGGAGTTTGGCTGATTGATATAGAAAAAGTATCGAGAAAAAGTAGTAAGGGAAGAACGCTTCTGCAGGAGAACGGCAATCTATTTTCCTATTCTCCAAAATTTTCGCTGTTGGGGGTGGTTTCTATCCCAAATCCTCTCCGTCACGGCAACTTGGGATTTATTATTACTACCGAGAAGATTTCTTAATTTACCTCCTCCCGCAGAATCTCACACGCCGATGGCTTGAGTGTGTTAATATACTTTGTGCTCCTCAAATTTTGCAAAGTAAAATGTCATGATTTACGCTAAAAATCTCATCATAAATTATCTTTGTCTGCTATATGTTGGATCATCGTTTCCGTAAGTGAAGCTTTCGCAGTTTATCGATCCATGACTCGTTCCATTAAAGTAATCGTTTTGCGTGAATCGTTTGGTGAATGAAAAATCGCGTGACTTGTAACGCTTTTAACATGCGCCCCTTCATTAGATACAAAGGACCAAATGATGCTAAACTTCTGGTGCTTACCAGGGATTGTAAATCAAACATAGAGCGAGTGAATATCACTGTCAAAGGAAAATAATCTGGCGATTCCTCATTTAATGACTTCTTCTCTATAATTAGTACCTAAATTTAGTTAGATTTGGATTTTGTTCAGTCATGATGTTTTTGAGTTACTTCATCACTATGAGAATCGATTACTGAGATGTTAGAGTGCCTCATGGGTATTTAAAATGTACTTGCGCTTATACTTCAAGTGTTGGATTCACTGACATGAGCAGAGTTAAAGTTTCTACTTATACGGTCTGTTGCAGACTTATTAATTAGAATTAGCTTGGATGGAAAATTCTTTATTTTCCATTTTTTCACTGTAATATGCAAGTCTATCAAAAAAATTGTACAAACTATTCTTGATCATGAAAATACTAAATTCTGTTTTCTATAAACCAACTATAAGTGCACATCTTTTCCTTTCACTATGTATTCTTTGGGCATTTTGAAACGAAAGATCTACAATCGTGTTTTCCATTCCAAAAGAAAGTAGAGGTAATGACTCAACTATATCATAAGAGTAAAGCTGTTGAAGATTTTGTAGTTACTGAATGAAGCTAGGTATGTTTTTAGCATTGATATTGCTGATATTTTACACTTGCGTTCAATGGAATTATTTCAGCTCCAGAAAAACTTCTTTCCATCTGTGAAAGTTTGCAGTCCAGATCAATTCTGATATATTTTCCAGTATCTTCAATCATCTGTAGTAAATTACTTTACTCTTTACTTCACTAACTTTTCTCAGCATGGTTTTCATATCTATAAGTATCACTTGAGAGATTTCTTGGGAAGTCAATGGAAAGTTTTAGCTTATAATCAATACCTAATGAAAAAATTAAAGAGCATTGTTCTTCCATAAGACAAGTATACCTTAGAAATGAAGTCATTACTGCAATCCTTAAACAGTACTCCATCAAGAGAAGGATTATGGCATTTGCTGGAAATTGATAAAATATAATTTTTAGCATCTAACATCATCATTCTTCTACTTGATCATCTGTTTATCTTCTGATAAAACCAGCTCTAAGATAGTTATTTACTATGTCATTAATATTAATGTGCATTCCTTGTAATCTATTGAATTGAATTTCTTAGCAGCATTCGAACATCTGCTATATCTATTATCAAATTTATAAATTCATGAAGAAATTTAATGCCCATAAAAATACACTTTCCCTGATTTTTTTCTTTTGGTAGCACATAACTATGATATTGCTCTCAGTTTTATATTTTCTCTGAAGTTAGTTGATTATTAATGTTTTCATGTTATGTTTCCTTTATAATCTTTCATAAGTAAAGTAAATTATCATATAATTTTATAATTTTAATTTTTAATATGCATTGGAGTTCTTCTCTCAACTCATTACCATTATGAGAGAAATATTTCTGTTTCCTGATCAAGGAATATCCAAGATTTATGTTTCATTCTTAAAAACCAGATTCTTGCTTGAGAGTCCTGGTCAACTATTATATACCATAACCATAATTTCGTATACCACAATTATCTTGAGCACTAGATCATCTTTGTAAAACAAAGTAAGAAGAAGATATGACAGTTTGTTGAATAAGAAGGTTTGAATTGCTTCTGATATCAAGATGTAATCTTGACCTCTAAAATATACTTGACTTAGACACACCACCTTCATCCAGCAACTTAACACAATATTATTTCTATACTTTCTCTGATACCATTGCTTTTTTGTTTGCATATTAGTAATTCTTTTTACAGGACATCATCACCATTGATTTATATTCCAAAATATTAAGTCTCATACTTACACTTTTTTTTATTTTTCAAAAACTTTGAAAGTTACTAAAGAAAACTGGAAAGGATTTTTACATATATTGTAGTTAATCATCATTTGCTACTGTGATTTCCAATCATTTGTACTCTTTTGTTTGTATTTAGACCATATTTTATTTCATTATCATCTTTTGGTTTGTATTCTGCCTGCATTCTTACTTTAACAACTCATTTTCTGTCCTGTATTAACTCAGGGAACTTTATATATAGCAGAAATCCTACTGACTAAGGAAATCTCTTAGCTATTATATTTATTGGAAACAAACTTAATCACCAACTATATGTTTACAGAGGTTTTAGTTCTCTATATTTCCTTTATCCATTTCATACTATGTTTGAATCAAAGAAGCTTGAGTAGGAGTTTTATGAAAATATCTAAAAGTGAGCCTAAAGCGTTACTAAGTAAGAATTACCAAATAAATTACTATTATGAATTACTAAATACATCATAAAGCATTACTGAATAAGAAAGCCATTTAGTTGGTTAAAATAAAATGAAAGTTTTATATGATTGTGTAAGAGTAGGAATGCATTCATTATGGAGAAGCTAATGCTTAAATCGCCTTATTAATTCAAATTAACTTACTTTAGCTAAGTTCTTACTCTGTCTTATTCATCTATTTCTTTCTACCAGCCTTTCATAATTTATATTTTGTTGTTTTACATCTCCTACTACTACTTGTTACTGTCTATGATTTTCTTATTCTTGATACATGCCCAGTATTATTTTAGGTGAGGAAGGTTTTTTTTGCTAACATGTAAGTTTTGTATCAAATAGTTCATGAGAGCATATAATTTGCATGTATAGGTGTCCACTTTAAAACCCCAGGATAAACAGAAATGAAAAGTATGTGTTCTTTAGGATAAAATATTGTCAGTGAATTCATCTAGATAAAGAAATATTTAAAATTGCAAATTCTTAGTCAATTAAACTTTTATAAGCTCCTGGTATTACCTTCATAAGGGATTCCCCATTTAGATACTTAGTTGCTATCATTCTCTGCTACTCTTTTTGCTTCTGTGTGTGCACATTTACGGAACAATTATACTGTTCTATTGATATTAGCATAAGAATGCAAATAGCTTCATTTTCCTTTCCACTGCTTACATCCACAGAAATCAAATGAATTCTTCTTTATCTTTCATATATTATTTCAATGAGAACACACTTAAATTAATCTGAATATATTATTCCAAGTGTTGCAGAACTTTTTACATGAATTTTTTCTTCAATTTTCCATTCCATTCAGTCCATATTTCACATATGTTTGGAATACTAAGGTGTATGTTGACCTTTTAATATAAAATTACAAAGGAAATTAAATTATAATCGACTCACAATGAGAGAGAGTTATGATTATAGTTAGCATTTTAGTTAATAGTCAATAGACTACATAAATGCTATATGGATTTTGGTTTGTTGAGGTAAAATATACTTTGAAGCTTGCAAAAATGTTGACATGATATCCTCTGTATTTTCACTGGCATGGAAATGTAAGCAACTTTAAGTTATTTAATTTAATTTTAAATTACATTGATTTTGATCCTTATTACTCAGCAATATGCATAAGAAAAGTGTTCAATAATTTATATTAGTCCAAATTGGTAGTAATTTATGATTACCAGAACAGCATTGATCAACTTATACAGTAGACCTGTAGAAAACAGATAGTAAAAGCTCTGGGGGCTTGCCCTATGGACAAGATCGATTCATGTATAGATTGGGATCACAGAATAAAAGATGGATCCAGAAAAGCAGTCTTTCAGCTTTTGTACCCTTATGTATTTTATGTCACAAATGTTTATTATTGAATTGGTTTTCCTTCTTTTTCTTTCATGGAACCATATGATTGTTTTATGATTTGTGTAGATTTGGGATAAAATACTAGGTAAACCGGGTAATATTCCAAAAAAAATCTTCCTCCTAAATATGCTAAAATTTAAAATCATTATGTCATGTATTTAGGAATTATCATTTCATGTATTGTGTTATATCTAAAAATTCAGCATATATTTACATGAACATGTTATACACAGTATTACTAAGGAATGTGATTTAAAATAATGTTATCATTGCAGCATGGCCAGATAATAAATACATTTTCTTTTATTGTGAAAGATGAGACTAAGTATTGAGATGAAATTATTCATGATTATTTTCTTTAGTGATATTCTTTCAAATACATGCATAAATCTAACTTTTAAATTAGCTCAGAATAGCATGGAAACTCATCAGTCATCCCATCTGTTTCAACTCCATGAACTTCAGAATTCAATTTTTTATTCAAATGCTTTAAACCATTTTTCATGATTTTGTCTAATTTGGAAAGCATAAAATAAACATCACCAAAAATTTAATGAATAATATTTATTGATAGCATTGATTACAAAATCTTTGCATTGAAATATCCTTGCCCATCTTCATTTTTTAAATTGATTTTGAATTTCTTTTCATTGGAAACATTCCAATTGGCTTGATGTTCTGGCTGTTGTTCAAAGTTTTACTCCTGTAGTCACAACCATACACTCCTTGAGCACCACAATAAATACATGAATAAGAATTAAATTGTGTTTTAAGTCATAAATTTGACCATTGTTTACATAGGAATTCTAGAGGCATTACATCACTGATTCTTTCATTCAATTTTCTTAAAATATTTTCTACTCTTTATATCTGATTTTCATTCACTCATTACTGTAATAGTTATTTATATTATCAATTTAGTTTATTTGTGATTTAGACAGTTAAACCTTAAAGAAGTTTATAATAGAGAACTAATACAGTCCTTTGTTTCACATTATGAAAGTTATCTGAGGATGCGTGTTTCAATTATAAGAAGCCAAAAACTAAACATTCTGAAATATATTTCTTTTCCTCATTAATCATCCACTAAAATGCAGTAGTAATGAATAATAATATTTAATTTTAAGTATGTGTTATCAACTCTCTGATAATCCTATCGATGCTAGGTAATTGTATACATGCAGTACATGCAGTACATGGAAATTTGCAGTTTGTAATGTTTGAAGCATTGATCATATATAATTGAATAATTTGATTTTACCATATTGATATAAAGAGTATAATCATTGTGGTAAAATTTAAAGAACATTTGCAATATTTGAGTTAGATAGGTTTTGAAAAAGCAAATTCATTGTCTTCTGTAAAAAATGCTCTAATATAAACTCAAGATTCATAACAATCTAGTCAAGAGACTTCTATTTTAATAATTTCTATGAAATGAATGAAAGAATATGGTTCATTTAAAGAATAGTTATTATATGGGAGTAAGACTGAAGACTGAATTACTGATATCATTGATGCTCCTATTTATCTCTGTTTTTGGTTTAAACCAAATTCATCGTTTAGTCGTTTGAAGTATTTCAAAAGTAGTACAATATTTCAGCCAAAAACATAAAGTATGGATAATTTAGTCTAACCAAAAGATTCAAGAAGTTGATTCTTTAATTAAGTAAGATAAATGGCTTATTTGCAATCATCTCTTTATTTCCAAATGTTAGGATCAGAAAGCAATTTCTGTAAACTTATTTGTCAATTTTTATCTCCAATCCAAACTTTTTACCATAAATTACCATAAAATAATTCTTAAATTACTCATTACTTCTGTCACTATGATGCATAATGATGATGTCACTTTGATTGCATTCATGAAAGTATTATTATTGGAAACATAACCAACTTGCTAGCATTTATGCCTTGATTTCTATAATATTATTAGTTTATATTATTATATAGTCATTTGATTTTGCAGTTTTCATATGTAACTTGTATTAAACTATACATCTTAGCCGGCTGCATTTCACTCTCTAAAAAATCTTCTATATTCCTTATATAATCTTCTTTATTACCTTCTATATATCTTACCTTTTAAGAAAAAGTTGTTTTTCAAGTATCGTCATTAAACAAACACTATTTACTCAGCTAAAACTTTTTTTCCCTCTGAATTTTGCAGAGCTATATTTTTAGTCATCCACATTGAATATTTCTTAATGTATTTAATTACTGAAAATGATAATAAAATATTATCTGCTGCCAGTGTTAATTTCTTAGTTAAATGCTATTCTAAAGAAGGATTTATACTAATCTTCTTATTTAGGTGACAAACTAAATCAGGATTTTCTGTCACTAATTGGAAATCAATCATTGGATTCAGAAGTCTATGTGACTTTATGAGGCAAAGTTACTATTATCATAGAGTTCTTAATTCTTGTCTTCCTATTTAATTGTTTTCTAGGATAGCAACTTGTTGCACTCTAGGTAGCTGATGAGTATTACTGAAAGCATTTTGGCTGCTTAAAATATGAAAATACTTTTGGTTTTCCTGTCTGGCTTCAATTGAGACAAAATGGAACAGGGGGACTGCTTTACAGGAGCTGTGATAGAGGCCATCCTAGGCATAAAAAATTGTTTACTGCAGAATAAATTAGGGATAAAATCCTAAGCTTTTACTGCAAGTTGTAAATTCAGTTTCCTATCAGTTTTCATTTCATAAGCTCCATCTCCAGCTTGATTTCTTATCAGCATTTTATTCAGATTTCTGTTGCCTAATTCAATCACTATAGAGGCAAGTAGATTCAGTGTGTTCATTAAATCTCTGAAATTGTGCACTATTGTGATTCAGTGATTTTCTTAGTACTTAAGTAAAATTTTTGTTGAGTGAGATGACATTATAAAAAGCTTATAAACAATGAAGTTCATGCTTTTAACATTTCAAATTTTTTAGGCTGATTCATTCGGGCAATTATAAGTGTTTAAGGAGCATATTTTACGTATAGAAATAATGGAAATAAAGGGGATTTATGAGAGTAATCCGTTATAATAAACTAACAGTTTTGTAAAGATCTTTCTTCTACCAATTCTTGTCCTGAATCTGGAATGAATCTTAAAGCTCCCTTCCCAATGATTTAGTCTTAAATGAGTTGATTCATTGTATTGTATTTGGCTTATACTCCAATTGAACAAGGTCTTTCACAGCCAGTCTCAATGTTTTCTATACTTTTCACCCTCTTCATGTTCGAGAGAGGATATCAAGGGTGACAAACCACTGTGTCTAACTCATACATTTAGGGGCTGTTCTTGAATGAAATTGCCGAATATATAGGATTCCCCAACCTCCTGGGACTAAGTAACCCATGGAGCTGCATATTCTATGTGATACAGCATCACACATGCGCAGACCCTCCCTAAAGTGTGGCATCATTAATGGATGACCCCTTAGTTTGGTGGACATCTCTATGAAAAGTAATGGTCATCTACTGTTCATCTTTTTATGTATACCTTCATTAGCTTATTAATTACTGAATAAACTTCCTTACCAATGATCATTTTAGCTTTAATGATATATGGAAATAATTAAAATTCAATTAATTCCTACCTCCCTAATTTTTCTCATCCTCTCTCCCTTCTTCTGAATTGAATCTCCTAATTTTGGAGATCATTTGCTTGATAAATTGGGTTAAAAGTATAATGTATCTCCCTATATTTCCCTCCAGATGTGCCCATGTAGTATAGTATTTGTAAAGCGTAAACATTTAACAGTCATCCAAATTTTCTACAACCCTTAGATTTTCATTAATTCTTCTCAGCCCCATATGAGGAAAATGTATTTACTAGTTCGTTTCTGCCTCGTTATCTACGGAAATTTTTATGGTATATGAGATCTTTCATGATGAGAGTTAATTTACGACATTAGATACCTTACAGCCAATCTCTGGCTGAATGATTATAGTAATAACCTTTTCTGTTAGTTTTCCACTGTCTAATGGGAAACATGGAAAAATTCTTAAGAATAACTGCTGTTGAATATTATACTCACAATGTGCACGTTTAAAACAAAACTGTGTTTATACTGAGGTCTTAATAAATTAGAGATGGTTAGATATAATTAATGGCTTTCATTTTGGTCACTCAAAGTTTGTTTCATACTTCATTGAAGTTTCATGTTTCAATTCATATTCATATGGCCATAGTGTTTTACTTATGTGGACATTTTCCATAGCCCATCCTAACTCAGACAGTACAGCAAATCAAAATTACGTCACTCCTCTGCTCTTCTAGGCTAATTTTTTCACCAAAGTTTTAGTAGCTAATGATCTAGTCAACTAGTTTTCGAACCAACGAATATACAGACAAAACCCAATCATATTTAATACTCTACGCAGAAACTGAAATCCCCTGATATCTATTAACACCTGCCATTCGATTGCGAAAAAACATTCATTTAGCAATATGATGTATTTCTGGCAATCCTGTTGATTATCTGGATCTTATCCACGTGACGGAAATTCTGCTTCTCACTCCATTCCTCTCTTTGGAAATAATTTCCGTCGATGTTTTTAATCAGCGAGATCGAGAGGGTGAAAAATATCAATTTTCCTACCTTTTTCGCTCCCCAAATTAGAACTTGACTCATCTCGCACATTTTTACAGCTGATTTTTTCGGAAAGAAAACTCTATTTTTACTCCTCTTCGTGGAGTTTAACAATCCGTGATGTCCATGTGTTTCCACGTGCACCCGCCTCCCCAATACACTTTTCATCCGATTCCATTTCTCTCTCTCTGAATATATAAATCATGGAAGCCTTCCGGCTCTTTTTCTCTTTTGTGCGATTTCCTATTTTTATTGAATGACGCACCTCATAATGTTTGTTTGAAAAACACTTCCGCGTCCTGCTCAAAAATTAGGCATGGGCCATTTTCGTTCGCAGCATTGTTGCTCATCCCGGCAAATTTTTTGTTTTAATAGAATCAGTATTTGGTAGATTCCAAAATGTTATTTATAATTTACCTAATCAGCTATCATCTACTGAAAACTACCGATGTTATTAATTTAAAATTTAAAGTATTAGTTCCGAAGATACCCATGGAACGTTTCATTTGTATGTCAGTACAGGATAGAAAAGAACTTACTTCATTATTCCATATTTCATTTGGTAGAAGCATTTTTATACTACATATTTATTCTAATATAGTATTATTAAAAGTTCTTCGTCTCGTCTCGTCTTCGTCGAGGTCATTTCGCAGGCAGACTGCTACCAGAAATCGAACCAGAATACGCTTTCACTACAAACGAACACGCTGTCCACATGGCCCTTATAATTCAATTAATTTTGCCTCACCGAATTTGTCGTTCACGAATTTGATGGTATGGAATCTATTAAATGTATTCAGATGAAAGTGACGCTGAGTTATGGAAATCTTCCTGGACAGTTCTTCTTGAATTATCATAATCTCATCATCATGTTCTGTGATGTTTAATTCACAGCCTTCCAAAGCCGGCCCAAAGTACGAACGAACTAGCCGGTCGACCAGGGCGGCTGGATTTAGGAGGCGTATGGCTGAGTTAAATTGAGAGTTTACATATATTAGATTCTAACATTATACCATCCCTTGAAGCAAATTATGTAGGCCGATTTTAAGATTGAGAAAACAATATAAACCAAGTTGCTTTCCGTGTGAAACGTGTTCCATTAAATTCCTTATTTAGGAAATTACGAAATACGTTTAAAGAGCCAAACAAGGAACGTTTCCTCTTCGTTTGATTTGGTTATTTTATAAATAATTAACGACGTGAGACTGAAAGGTATGCTTTTCATTTATTCCAAGGAATTTTTCCAAGTGACTTAAGCAAATCACCTGATGAAACACTGCTTAAGGTGAATCTAAAATAGTAAAGAATATTTCTTATTCCAATTACGACATGCCAATTTCGCGGAAAATATTACACATCTCTTAGATCCATATGGTATTACCTCAAAAGTCTGACGGCTATAATTCAATGTATTCTATAAGGTTTTCTTCATAATAATGGAGCTCATTAAAACGAGTCTTACGAGTAGTAGTATGATTAGAGAAGTTTAGAGAAGAATTAAGAGCTTGATAAGCATGTTGGAGTTATATTCGGCTTCGATGAAAGGATAAAAACGTGAATGTCAAACCCCGAACAGAGTCGTTTCAGTTAAAAGCAACTTCTCGTGTTTGACGTGTACCTAATTTTTCTAAAATTCTTTTATGTAAACATGCGTTTAGTTACGTGTGAAGGTTAAAATAATGTTCCAATTACATCAGACTTTTGTATGTAGTAATTTTGTTATGCTCTTTTCGAAGAGTGTCTGGAATGTTGCAATATCTTCTTTTCCAAGATGTTTGGTTCGTCCAAAACCCTTTTGGTTATTATGTGGATAAGGTAAACAAGTAAAGAGACGTCTCAAGGTCACATTGCTGTTTTCTTGCTTCAGCCCTTGCGTTCCTTTGTGCCCTTTCTCCACACGCAAATCCAATCACGGCTCTTTCCTTATCTCTGCTGTGGGAATCTCTCCCTTCGATTCAATCGCTTCTATTTTCCCATGTGTTTTCTCCTCTCCTTTCTATCTTGAACCCTTCTTCCATACTTATAGCTCCACTCCTATCTTTCTATCCAAATAGTGCCATTTACTTCCGGTATTTTATTAATCCCGGATTGTTTAGACAACATTCGTAAATCACAGTTACCGAGTGTTTATCCTAAGTAGTTGATGGTAAATTTTTTTAAATTCTTTAACTCTGAGAGTCTATTCCTATGTTCGAAGAGTGAGCGAAATTGTACTAATTTTGCTATAATAGTCATTCATTACTATTATAACAGTATATTCGCTGCTGTTGAATTTTTGTCAGCGTATTAGAAAACATTTATCATTAGCTACATTATAATAGATTACGGCACACATCTAAATATAATCGCAGTATATTATAACCCATAAATCACAACATAAATAAGAATACAAATTTGTGCTAATATACATGAATGTTTCATTTACAAGAATATCAATATACAATTTAAACTTACATTTGAATACTCAATAAAATGAATAATCGAAACATATACACGAAACATATTCATGAATACAAAATGAATATTTGCTCATAACCAGTAAATATACGTAATCATGTCATAGTTTATTTTTCAATAGTATATCATATAATAATAAGATGACGCATTATTTTACACACATAATCATACCAAAGTATTTCTACATTCAAGCAGTTTCATTATCATTACAGCTTTGCGTTTCCATAGCATATTGAATGTGATAAAAGAACAATTCGTAATTTTTTAAAATCTATCTTGAATAAAAACAGTTTCTTGCTATCGAATGGTACGTACATACATACATTTATGTTCAACAGAGTTTTATTAAGATATATCAGTCTATGTTAATCATTGGAACTTTTACTTTACTTTTAAACGGGATTCCGACCTCTCTTTTGCGAGTTTGCGAAATAGTGATTCTTCTGTAAAGCTTCGTTCACCTTTCTAACCGAAAGCATCGTAAACGAATGTGAAAACAGTAAATTTAATTAGGATAAGCTTCCTTATTTCCGTCATTTATTAGGTTGGCTGATGACTAAGACCATAATGATAAGTGTTGGTGATTAATTTGCTTTTGACATTCACATTTACGACCGAATGGCCTTTATGCCGCCAAACCTTATCGTGAAAACTGCTTCCCCTTCAGGAAATTACCAGAACCGATCTTTATGTATCCTCTGCGAATCATGATCTGCGAAACATCTGTTTAGCCTTTCTACTGCTTCGTGTATACCTTGTTAGCGAACTTTTGGGTGTGTGGCAATGGTAGTTTAAATCCTTCCAAACTATTTTCTATGAATGTTATTATTGCATCGTCGGTGGTATTAATAGTATTCCCATTCGTAGCGTCTGGACGCTATAAAGAATTAGTAGGTTAAGGCTGCTGATACAAGAACCTGATTGTATTTGGCTACGGTAAGCTAATGCTAGAATTACGCATGGTGGTAAAAATGAATTTTTACATTGATCAGTCTTATAATCCATTTCCCTGATTTTTCTCGTACTATCTGATTATCCAATGTGAAATTTCTTCTTGCAGTTATTACTGTATGAACATATTACTGCATATAGATTTTACTGATCAAAAGAAGTAGTTTTTCTCTCCTTGTATCATTCGTTCATTTTCTTAAAACGTATTAATTTTTAGAGACTCTTTTACTTAAAATATAAGTAAATTGCAGTATTAAATTTGTCGATAAATATCTACTTTAAGAGAAAAATCACAAAATGGTTAAAAATGTATCAGTTAATCAGATAATAGGAAGAGCCATAAACTCCTTTAACTTCAATTCTATGTTAGTAAAATTATTGTCGGCTTCTAATAGGGTTTGGTGGTAGATGTGGTGTGTAGTTGTACGCATTGTGGAAACTATTAATTACAGTTGCTGCATACTGTGTGGGTTGATGTTGAGTTGACGAGTTTATTTTGTTACTCTAGTTAACAAGGTTCTCGAGCTCCGATAAAAACGAAAAAGCGTTACAAGAAATAATCCTCGGTATACATAGCTTATTATTTTCCCGTGCAGCATTAGAGATTCTAATAGCAGGTTGAGTTAGATAAGGATTTTGGAGTTTTATATCTACCTGCCACACGCCTTTGGTAGCTTGCAGGCTCATTATGTAAATAATCATAATAAGTTACGGAAGATAGCGCAAAACTCACTATCGAATTTTTAAAGCCTTCTTTCTTGTGCCCCAGCCATGGTTTATATTTAACCTTTCTTTTTCTGAACGTTTCTTAACTGTCCTAGAACCTGTGTTATTGGTGTGTCTCGCGATATCTGATCGTCGAAAGTACCTTTTCTTCTCAGCCTTCTTTATCCTGGGACATCTTCTGTTTCCCGCGTTCAGCGAATGCAAATCGGGGAGTTGGAAGCCCCCCACTCCCTAACCCTACTGCTCCCCCTCCGTCGCCCCCTTCTGAAGTGGCTCTGCGAAGGCACACATTCCTGCCGCGCCTTTGCCCTTCGTCAGCGCGCTGCTGGAATAGCCTCCGCTGTCTTTTTTGCTGGTGCTGGTGTCGGTGATGTTTGTGGTGCGTCCTTTGGTGTCTGTGCCCTCCCTTTCCCGCCACCTTTGTTCTTCCTTATGTTGAAATGGTTTTCCCTCGGATTGCCATTGCATTGGATATTTGTGATTTATCTGACGGAAGAAATGAGCTCTCGGAAATAAAAATGGTAAGTTTTCTTCACACTTCACTTCTTTCCAAAGGCTTTAGTATTATTATTCCGCTTAAATAATTGCTGTTGTCCAAAAATGTTAGGTGGAACCGCAAGAATTGTAAGCTTGGTCGTCTTTACCTTTACGTGGGCTTGCTATACATTCCGTTTTTAGCGGGAATATACCCGTTTAGAGGAATAGTCCCGGTTAATTTTTAATCAATCCCCAATTTGAATGTAAAGCTCAGCTTAAGAAATGATAGTGGATTCAAAGCTTCAAATTGTCAGAAGACTGAAGAAAGCCAACAGACTCTTTGGACTGAATTTCAAAAGTTTTAAAGCAGATTTAAGTCTCTTGAAATGCAGTAAATCCCGTTTTAACGTAATCAAAATAGGACAACCCTACATTATCATCTCACTGTACTCATAAAAGGGCACAAACCCATTCCTAAAATGATTTGAAAATTTTCTAGAATGGACTTAATGGTATATGCACAGCCAGTGATTTAATTTCATTATTATTCCAGTGCCATCCTCTTAAATATGGTTTAAAACCTTGTTGCTTCGCTCTACTCTTCGATCTCCCACTTTTCTCTAAAACCATGTTATAGAAGAATTATTTGCCCTGTAGGTAATCATTGTTCTATTTGCTGATCAACTTTTGTGATCACTTTGTTGTATTATTTCTGCCCATCTTGTTCTCACTGATTATAGAACAATTGTTTTTAGATACTCATAATTCTTATTCTTTTCTTTTTCTATTCTTGTTCATATAAAGGCTATGTGTTGCCTTTAGATTTCTTTAAGTAAATAATAGTGTTAAGGGGAAAATTATTCTCGGAATCTATCTTTGTTTTGAAGAACTCTTTGTAGGATTCCACCTCTAAGCCGGAGTGTTACTCTTGTGTAATAGAAATGCATCATTATATAAGAATATACAAAACATGCATCGTAATCGTGTGAAGTGGTACATGGTATTATACAGATGCATAGAAAACATTCTAAACACGTCAGATAGTATGAGACGAAATGGCAAGTTGACACCACTAGAGAATTCCCATGTGGTTTTTCGGGGTTTAGTTGAGAAACTACAATCATTCATCGCGGTTTTGTTGTTTTAGATGACCAAACGTTGGTTTTCCCAATGGAATACATAACTCTTATTATCGGACGTATGTTTTTGTCTTCTGATATCTGCTTATATTAATAGAAAACTTCCTCATTTTAATCATCAACTATGATGAAATCTTCGACTTAGGGAAACCCTCAGGGAAAATTTGAATAACTCAAAAGTCGATTCATGAATTCAAGTTTATAACTCGAAGCTAACATTTCATTCTAACTTATATAACTGAATTATATTAACTGTTACAAACTCTTAATTTTTGAAATATTTAGAGGACGATCATCAAGTGGCACTTAATGAATACGTGATACCTGTCGAGTTATTCTAAGAAAAGCTATTGCATTATTGAGCCGCTTAATAATAATTTACATGAAGGACGACTCTTATCAAGAAGTTATTTATGCAATATATTTGTTTTCTATCGTAATTAACTTGAATTCCATCTGGATTCCCCGCCGTTTTAAAATTCATTGTATCTCAGTTAGCTTCATAAAATCCAGATATGCCAAAAATTCCTGTTGACTAATTTTGTGTTTAATTTTAGCTTATTCTCGGATTTTAGAAACGACCTCTAAATTGAAATTGAGTACGGATTATAAGCTTAAGATCTCACCTTTCATGCTAATCCCCTTACGTTCTCAAACTAAAGAAGCCCTACTCCATTGACCTATGTGTGTTTACTGATAGTTGCATAATATGCTGTAATCCTAATCTGGGTCTATTACCTTCTTTAACAATCACCTGATCATGATATTAAGTTGCTCTACTTAAAAAAAGTTGCCCCAGTTTTAAAATAAAAGACAGTTAAAAATAACCCGAGGATTACTTGATGAAACACATTTGTATTACAAGCACATGCCCATCTACTACAATAGAATATAACTAGATCGATTTACTCTCTTTTATTCCCACAATATAACATTTTATAGCATATAAACAATTCAGCGTAGACTCATTTTTAATTGCACTATCTATAACAACGGAAATATAATTTTAGTTTCTGTAGCGCAAATGTTCAACATTATAGTTTTATCTTCTCGTGGATCTATCTCTTGAATTTTGTGTTCATTAAAGCCATCCTTCAAATCAATTTTTGAGTGGAATTTCGCTTAGCTAATGTAACTCATTCATTCCGAACTTAAATATTTTCTCTTTTGTCTTATGAATGAGTTACTTATTTATCTCATATTAGAGAAAGGCAGCAAGTTTCAATGGAAAAGAATATTAAGGTTTCCTTGAGCATTTTCTTAGAAAGCCAAATATGGAAATTTCTGCAACTGCATTTCAAAGAAAAGTTTGGATCATGTGCCTAATCTATCGTGATAAGCTAAAGAGATATATTCCGCTCAGATGGATGTACTTAGTCGATTTATCCTCTTGATCGACGTTTAATCACCGCTATATTTCAAAGGCGACTCATGTGTCTTGCTACTTTAACCACTTCATCGATTTTTAATTTTTTTTTGAAGGACAGTTGCTCTTAGTTTTCTCTCTAAGGCTTTATGCATTCTAATTTATTTTTCCATCTTCCTAAATGACATTTCTTGATATAGATATAAACGTATCACAAGGGATTCGGTAATATATCTTTGCCTTTCTTTTCTAATATTATGATCAAGTCCGCTGTAGCCCAACGCACTTTGATTTACAACACCTAATAAGATTTTCGAAACCCCTTGCCATTGTTTCGTCTCAACATTTTATAGCCTCACAATCTCTTCACAAATAATTTTATTACTCTTTATCAAATTTCATTAGCTTAAAACATTAACTAATACTTATTATTGTCCCACCGATTATTGCTAACGTCGTTTGTTGACCGTGGCTTTCTGTTCTATACTACGATATTTAATTTGTTTTTTTTTTCTGAGAATGAATCATGTTCTTCGATAAAATCCATATAATGAAATAGGAAAACGTACGAATTGAAGATAATTTTGGAATGCGGAAAAGTTTGATGATGAAGAAAACGTGTTTTGGGAACTATCTGAAGAATCGAGTATAAGTCTGAAACAAGATTAGTGAGAGAACAGAATGACAGGCTAGAAATTCACGTGCTCTTCAACAGGAAATCTTTATTTTTCCGAAAACATCTCCCGTATCTTGACCACAGAAACTTCGTAAAACTTTTCATAGGTTAAAACTCACTTTTGAAGAATGTGTGTAGAAGTTTTATTTACTTTAATTTTTTCATAGTACGGTGTATTTTCTCTTCAATAGCCAATCCACTGTTTTCGGCAACTTTTTCTCAGTTCTCATCTCCCTTCCGACCATAAGGGATACAAATTTATGTTCATTATTAATTTAAAGTCATCGAAGACAGCTGATATATTGTGAAATCTATACTGGAAGAACGAGAATGGATGCATATTCTTTTCCGAACCGAAATCCGACATCGGTTGTCACAAGAAAAATTATGCCAGAAAAGTTCACATTCAATCTTGTTCCTTGAATACTAATTTATACAGAATAACGCAGAATGCGATCCACTGCTTCTACCCGCAGTCCGAGTAACCTCGTAGTGTTCTTCATCTTAAAAAATTCACAGATTATCACGGTTCACACAACTTAAAGAAGAATTCTTACTTCGATTTTTGTCTGGGTGATCTCAGATATTGAAGGCTTATTTCTCTCCTGAGAAATCGAGTGCTTGCATTACTTTTTCTTTTGGTATTATTCTTAAACTAATGGTAGCAGAAAGTGGATTAATAAATAGGTTTACTTTGTAGGTAACGTTATAAGAATACTATCTAGCCATAAAACAAAGATACCATGCTATACACTGTACGAATTACGCTATGCAACATTATTGACTATGACAGCATATATAATTAGTTACTACAATACACACATCATCTACCTGCAACTACCATTACAAAACAAACTCCTAGTTACAACAATACTATACTGGTAACACCCTCACAAATAATACATATTCACATATAAACTTACTACAAATTTTCTTACATCTACATTTATTCCTTGTTTTACATCCCTTATTTGTAGTACAAGTTTATTTGAGGTTCTTGGTAGTCCTTCACGGCTACCGTAGCTATTCTATCAGGCAATCCCCCGATTTTTCTAACCTTCTTCATCTACCACCTTCCGTTTTAGTACCTCAGGACTCACGGAAAAATCTCTCGAAATGAATTCGTAGTCTCAATTTTCTTAAACCAGTCTCCATAGAATGAGCCGATGCAGTTTTAATAGATCGTTCATCGTTATAGGTGTATATTTTTCGTTGGTTTTGACTCATTCCGATTCTGTGTACTTTTCCATTTCTCCTTCGACCTGGTTTGTTTTTTGAAAGGGGAGAGAAGGAAAAGAAAGGTGAATTGAGAATCGTGGAATGGAATGGGAATGTGTATTGAAGGCAGTGCGTGACTGTGGATCTGGCGATCGGGAAATGCGAAGGGATTTATAGAATCGATTGATGTCCGATTCGAAACAGCCGACGAGATGTTTTATGGGCCTCGAGATGTACACCAAAGGGGTTGACCGCTTACTTTGTGCTATCACGAATATGGAGAAACATTTTCCTCTTTTTATATATTTATGCGCTGTAGAAGCACCATAACGATTGATATATGCGACGAAAAATGATTCCGTTCCCTCCCTAGAGGTCGCCCCACGTGCTTCGAATTCACAATAAACAAGGCCGAAATCCGGGGTAAACAAATGGATTGAAAAAGATATGGGACGAGGGGTATTTGAGTATCAAACGCAATAAGTCTTATATCTCGACATGATGGAGCGTAGGATGTCACGGCAAAATGTCTTCCGGAAATATGAACAAAACCCCCTTAGGCTTCCTAACGAAGACTGTGATTAATTTTATTTGAGAATGAGAAGCTACGTAAATTCGTGGTGAACAATGAGTGAATACTTGAAGCGATTGTTTATGATTGTGAGAATTCATAGAAGAAAAGTTTTGTCTTTCTTTTTTTTAAAAGTTAACTGTGGCATATTAATAGATACTTTCTTTATGTAATCTAAGATTATTAACTTAATGCATGAAGATGCTTTTTATATTTTCTTTTACCCTCGATTTCAATCCAATGTACGACTTATTTAATATCATAGCTATTAAGTTTCAGAATATTTTTACGAAGTGTCAGAAAAAATCCAGGTTCTCATAATCTGTTACTTTTTATTTAACAATTTTAATGCTTGCCAAATTGATCTTCTGAAGGAATGTTTTGTAAAATCTCATTTTTTACAATAAAAGTCAGGTATAAATTTCTTTTCTTACTTTTACTCTATTGCTTGTTGTTAACTTCCTGAGAAACTACTACATTAAAGAGATATAAATATCATTTTTGTATAGTTTTAGCTAATATTTAACTAGAAACTTAATCGATAAGTAAGGGAGAATATCAATATATTGTCGTTGAGTCGTTGGCGTTATAATGAACCCATTATATTTCTCCAATCAACTCTTAGGAAGACATTTGCAAATTTATTTCAAACCTTAATTGGAATTTCATTCTATAGAAAAGGCTCAGAATCTTTCATCAATGCCTTGCCTTTGAAACGGCTGTTTTTTATGGGACCCTTATTCTTTCTTTACCCCCTCGCACGTTTGTCATAATTTCTTTCTCACTAATAGTAGACTAGATAAAATGTTGAGTTGGAGGTAGGGTCTCTCTAGTTTTATTTGTTTGTGTCTAGACCATGGGTGTCCAATCCGCAACCAGCATATGGTCTTTGTATCAATTCTTAGCTAACTGTTAAATTATTCTTATCTGACTATTTCCTACAATATTTTACAATAACTCTTGATAACTAAAATGGAAAATCGCAAATACTTGTTGGAATTCATCCAAAAAAAAGTTAGCCTCTATATTAATGTATTTTTGTTTTAGATGTATAAAACTAAAAATTCGTTATTATTTTTTTATTTCACTTATAATTTCTTTTGTTATTAACTCTCCAATGTAAACCACTGCGGCCGGCAGTCAATGTATGTAACTTATTTTGGTTTATGTTTATAGATGCTAATGCTGGATAAGAGGGGATTGGCGATAGCGGTCCCGGGTTCGATTTTCGATGGAAGCATACGTGCGAAATGACCTCAGTTGTCGAAGCACTTTTAACAATACTAATACTACTACTGATAATGCTGGGGATGAAAGCCATTAACTGCGGAATTTCATCTTTATCGAAGAAGCCAGTGTTTAAGGATTGGCCTAATCTCTATTGGTACTATTGTAAAATTCTTTTGAAAAAGAAATTCAGCTCACGATGTGTCAATGGTTAAGCCAGACGCCGATATCTTCCCTCCGTCGGAAGTGTCGGGAGAGAGGCTCATAATAGATTTATATTCACTTTTCGCGTTTCTTAAGTGAAAAATGTGCCGCATTTAAGTATCGAGATAGGGAGTAAAAAAGCGACGAATATAGAATGTTAGGGCGATCGATCTTTGGGTATTTTCTCGGCTCGTGGGGAGAATCCTTTTCCCACAATTATGGGCACGCGCTTTTGCCCGTGATTCCGAAGAAAACAAGAGGAAAGGAAAGGGGAAAACGTAATAGCGGTCAGACGGAAAAAGATAAACTATCC
This sequence comes from Pachydiplax longipennis, assembly GCA_036926295.1. Classification (NCBI taxonomy): domain Eukaryota; kingdom Metazoa; phylum Arthropoda; class Insecta; order Odonata; family Libellulidae; genus Pachydiplax; species Pachydiplax longipennis. Next base: position 4,671,791 of record JAVFKF010000003.1, read on the forward strand.
GTACGCAAAGTAGGGGAATGTTATTGTAATGAGATGGGATCAACATAATGGTGGGATATTTTATCGATGTATGTCAATCAACATGACCCGATTGGTTAAGTAAGCAAAGGCCTGTATCCTATCCGTGGATGGAGGAATGTTGACTCTTGAGTATTATTGGAGCATAGTGTGGTACGGGTAGTTTATATGAAGGTCACTGAGTGATGTGAAGCTCCGCATTGAAGAATAAATAAATGTTAGAAGACGGGAAAATAAGTTTTGTGAGAAGTTTCTGAAAGAAGTGTTGCATGCGGAGAGGAAAGGGTGAGTTAAAGAAAATAGATAGAACATAAATTAATAGCAGCCGAATATCTCTAGAGCGGAGAGAAAGGTTAAGGAAAATTTGGTTTAAGATTTTTTTAATTATATGGATTAGAGAGGGAATTACGAGATATGGCTGAGGATCAGTGAAGTTGGGCCTGTAGTATTTCGCAACTCTTTGGCATTATTTCTTTTTACTGACTTAAAACATTTTAGGAATGTTATTGCTATGGATATTGATGAACCTCTTCGTCAATGTTATATATTTGCGGCAGGGATTAATTATATTGAAGTAAAATTTTGTATGAATTAATAGTCCAACTTTATGATTTTTAGTATGAGTAGTTTCAAGTAGTAGTCGAGTTTCAAGTAACGTTTTTCCCGGTTTCCGTGAGCAACTCTAAGAAACCAGCAGTTTATTTAGAGAGAGGGATGTAAGTAATAACTGATGTAAGGAGGTCTTTCTCATGTTAATCTTTCCACTATTTCTATCCACTACTACAAAATAGTTATGTTTTACAAGCGTTAAACAAAACGTCAACTGTAGGAAGCTGCCGATTTCATGTATTCGTAAAAAAATTAATTCTATGCTAACTAAAACAGCTGTAGATTAATTAACAGCAAGTTAAAATTAAAATTTGAACAGAATAATGAAGAGAGAGCCAACAAACAGCGAAATAAAACTTGCATTTTTCGATTTAGCCATTCTCTGAACCCTCAGAAGACACTTCAAATTCTTCACTCTAAAATACAGGGTAACTTCATATACGTTTAATTTGATTCATCTGGCAATTGACCTGTTTTCATATTTTTCCGTATACATATTGTATAGTACATAACTTATCTTCCCGTTTTTGGGGCTAATACACGATTCTCCAATAGAAGCAAAAATAATCCTAAAATCGCGATTAAAGCTAATTTTATAACTCATCTTTCATCTTTAGTTTTATGTCATTTTAAAAAATATGTAGTTTTTGGAAATATTGCTGTCATTTGAAAAATTAGGAAGACATTTTCTCAATGATTTTGTTGAATTACTATGAAAAACGCAGTTTTAATGTAGGGCATTATGGAGATGATTCCCATTCATCCTTTTATATTGTGGGACCCGAGTAATTTAAGGCCGAGCTCTGTCCACTCGAAACGCTCTCAATTTTTTTCAATCGTCGACTGTTTACTCGATTGCGTGAGACTTCTTTTCGTGCTCGTCTCTTTTGAACATCCAAATGAAAGAACGCATAATATAATTTTACAAATTATCGTATGGAAACAGTGGTTTTCGTTTTGATTCATGTTTTGGTCAAGATAGTCTGTATCTTTATCGTTGCGTTTCGAAGCAAACATCAAATCTAAATAAAGTAGAATTCATTCTTGCTTTTCTGGTATACCTTTATTTCAAAGGGTACACAAAAAGTCACCACTGAGCGAAATCAGGAAATATTTGTTTACCTGAAACAATTAATATCTGTTTTTCTCAGGCTTACGGCTTCCTGTGCAAAGATACTCCCATTTTACTTTTCTCAATGAGTTAGCAATGGCATAAATGTGAGAATCTGTCTGACTATGGCCATTCTTTCTCCTTTTCTTTTACTCAACTTCGCGGTTTAGAGAATGAATTGCTGGAGAAATAACCTTTTATGTTTTAGATACAGAGTTCTAGATATTTGTTCGGTTAGCTGACAAAGACTGATAGTAGTAATATCGTCAAAAGTGCTTCGACTACTGAGGTCCTTTCGCACATATGAGCCCCCACCGGGAATTGAACTTCCACCAAAGTCGAAAGCGCTGCCCATTTGGCTCTACGGGAGTTCTTGAACTGATACTGCTGCATTTAACATTTAATCAAAATTTAACTGTACTTTATCACAGTCTGTTGATGTACGCAAAAGCGTCTTTTTCTGTCTTATCCTTTACGATTCAGCTTCAAGAAATCGCTTCATCGTTCTCCAAATAATTAATGTTGAAGTCTTACCTTATATTAATTTCGATCAAGGATTAACAGTACCCTAATACTTTTGTAAACGAACTTAAGGTAATTTTTTTATTTTGAGACATTGCGCGATTTTTTGCTGTGATCTTGGGCTGTTATATTGGTAACGCTCAAGCGAAAACATTTCAAATCTTCTATTCCACATTCCGTCTATTTAAAGATAAATAATGCATGAAAATGGTATCACCAACAGTTAGCTTCTTATCTGTATATTTTATGCAAATATTTTCGCTCGCTTGGGAGTCATGGATCGATGCAAGCAAACTATCGCCTACGATTCAACCTCAGGTGGCAGAAGCTCTTTTCTTTTGAATCACTTTTAAAATCATCATTTACACGACAAATAGCCAAGTGTTGCTGAATGGGATACCAAGTCTTTTTTGGAGAACGTCAGTTCATAATTAACACATCGTTACTCTTATAGATAATGTAACTTAAATTAAAATATTCAAAATTATCAATAAGTAAATAAGGAAAAGATGTAATGGCAATAGTGTTTGGCTTTATTTTAATGCAGGACATTAAATATTGGGTTTCTATGTTGATGAACGTTGGGTTTCGATCATACTAGTAAACAATGTTATATAGCCTTTTAGTAGTAATAGTCTTTTTTTATTTTCAAATTCATGTAATGACCTCCAAATTGCTTTTTGCCCTCGCTCTATATAAAAAATTGCACCACATTTATTCAACATAAAACTTGTACGAATTCCTCCGAATAAGATTACTCATAACTCAACTACTGCCTTCAGATGCAGATACTCTTCAAGTTTCGGCTTTTCTTGGGGAAAGAAGAATTATCTTATCGAAAAGTGTGCATGTGTGTAGTATTCAGCGTGTGCACGAATCATATAAATATAAATTTGACACTTGATAAATTTACCTTTCTCTTGGACATATTATTCAGAGTTCAGAAGGATTGTATGTGTTTGCACCCACAAATTATGGATGATGGATAGACAGAAATTGCAAGATAGGGTCAAGTACTACCCTGGTTAGTTTTGCAAATACATGTATATTGGGTGACTTTCGTTTTATCAGTATAATATCCTAAGACCAACTACTGGTTTTGATAAGTGCTTCGAAAATTTTAATATATACCGAATTGAAATGATTACTCTAAATCTTGCTCGAAGAGTTGCAACTTTAGAATGCTGGCCTGCCAAGACAAAGCCTGGGTTCGATTCCCGACTAACCGTGTTGTTTGCTGGTTATGGATTTCATGTCTGTGTTCGCAATTTTAAGATCCCTCACAGTGATTGGATAATGAATGTATGATTATAGAGACTTTCAGATCTAAATAAATTATCACATGCATTTATAACACTTGGTTCATTGGCGCTATTTCAGGCAGTGTTGGAGCGTATTACTTATGAATAAATGAAGGAGGAGTGAGCGTGTGGTACATGTGTTGAGTATGAGGTCAGCGGAGATAGGCGGCGAGCACACGTAACTCGTGAATTGGCCCATGTCACGCCACGGCAGCTGCTTCGCCCTCCAAATCGCGCTATTTTCAAAGCATATCCAGCAGTTGCACTCGCACTACAGTTTCTTTCATCTCTCTCCCCGTCTTTCCCTCCTTTTCTATACTCACTTTTACCGATCTTCCGAGAATTTTTGCATAAAAATACCTCCGGAGTTTCGAGTACCTATGCCTTTTGGAATGGATCTCCTAGAAGAACTCTCAGAGACAACACTTTTTCTTCAAGTTTTCATTTTTATATCCAGGAACTGGCCTTGGGCTCAGTATTTTTGATACTTGCTTCTGAATCAACAGCTAAATAAAATCGTCATAAAACAACTATTGGTTAATCCAGGGGGGTCGAATAGCGCGATTGACCCCCCCGTTTCTTTAAGTGACTTTGTAATAAAAACGATTTTCCTTTGGATCTGATGAGGAGCTTGATTAAATATGTGATCGTCTATTTTTCTACCATCAATATAATGCATTCCAGTTTTTCTTGTCAGTAACTATGGATTATGTGGAAATGAAATCCTATGCATCGTATTGCAAGAATAAACTCATTCCAGGTTGTTTTTATGCATTGTTCCTCGATTTGATATTTAAAACTACGATTCCCGGCTCACAGGAAAAGATTTCAACTTTATTCAAATAGTATTCTGTATACTGTAGTATACTCTACTGTATACTGTAGTATACTCTACTGTATACTGTAGTATACTCTACTGTATACTGTAGTATACTCTACTGTATACTGTAGTATACTCTACTGTATACTGTAGTATACTCTACTGTATACTGTAGTATACTGTACTGTATACTGTAGTATACTGTACTGTATACTACATTTATCACAGTAAAATGATATTTAAAATTTGATTGGAGAATGGTTCATAAGAAAATTGACCTAACTCGCCCCTCCTCCTCAGAGAGTTTCTAGATACATGCCTGGCTACAACATATGCATTAACTAATCACCTGACCTTAAGACACTATCCCCTTGGTCCCATTAGATAGAATCTTCTTTCGGCAGTACCTTCACTATTTGGTAGATTTGAAAGTGGAGAGATGAGTGAAATACTTGAGTTGTCAGTCTAAATAATGAAGGGAGGTTAAATATCTCATTCTTCGCCTAGAATTCGAGATACACGTAATTGAGTTTATTCAGTAACCCTCTGGGTCATTGTGCACCAAACTGTGTGCAGTGGTACAACAATGTTCCACGATATAATCTAATCCTTGCAAATCTTTGAGTGCAACGTGAGGCGTTATTAAATTTGTTTGCTCTAAAGTTTGTATTAATGCGAAAAAGTTCGCCACAGAACTGTTTGAAATTTGAACAGTTTTACACAAAAAGTTGATTATGCTCTTGGTATGTTCTTGTAGTAATTGTATAAAATAAGCTGTCACTCGTAGATTGCAAAATAGAGCAAAAAGTTTTACGACCGCTTGTGGTTTTCAGCGAATCTAACATCACCTCAACCTTTGCATGGAAAACGTTACCAATATCATCTCCAATGTCTAATACTCGAGAATAAGCATTTTACCATGACTTAGAAATTTAACAATCGTCTTAAATTGATTTATTAGACCCCTGGATGGAACTGCAGTGTGGTAAAAGCTTCGTTAAAATAGTTCTACATCGAAATTTTACGATAGAAAACGAATTTAACTGATGAATAAATCGAGATATTATCCAATTCATTTCAGGTAAAAATCTTACTAATAAACATGATCGAGAAAAATATTTAAATAAACGAATTTGTAGTTATAGAGGCACTGTTGAAAGGGCATCAACAGCTGAGGTCATTCTGCACGTATTGGGCCCTCACAGGAATTCGAACCCGGGACCGTTCTCATCAAATGAGAACCCAACTGGCTATTCGCGCGCATGAATTTATGTGGAGGGTGAAAGGAAGGCACGGACATTGAACTCCCGAAAAGGCCATACTTGACCTAAATTTCGCGGGTCTCTTGTACCAGATTCATAATTTTCCCTTTTCTGCTAATTGACTGTCTTTAGTTTTTAATTTTTGATTTTCTTGATTCGCCAATTTGGCTAATCTAATTTCTTGACAAAAACGTGAAATAAATAATAACTTTTCCCTCATTTGCGGACGCCGTCTGTTGCTTTCGCCATCTAGCGATGAGAGAAATGAACGCAGAATGGGAAAAGAAGGAGTCCGCTGCGTATCATGAGATATTGCAGTCTCGCGTGAAATTAGAGCAGACCTCCGCACCTGTTGTTCGGAGACTACGAAAGCCTAACACAAGAAGTTTATTTCGGAATCAAAGTTGGATGAAGTGGTTATATCCTGCCGTATGCTATTTCGCTGTGGCACCAACCAGAGAGGCGTTTCATCTATGATAGACTGGCAGAGCCATTTTACACGAAACACACAAGAACATATGTAATTTACTGCACGTGCAAAAATTCGATACAAAAATGTTTGATCGATATTTGAGTTGTTGCAATGGCATCAGTTCCATTTCCTGTCGAGATTTTGCTCAGTTTTCCGCACCGAAATATGGTTTTATAACGAAGTAAGATGTGAATTAGAATCAGGGCGTAGAACCGCAACTAATCGAAGACCGAAATCGAATATTAAAAAATATTGTTTTTCCCTGAGTGAAAACCGAACCGGAGAATAAAATTCCTTGAACCCGAACCGACACTGTAAATCGTCATTTATTCGGTTCCGGATTTTGCTTTCAAGTATCATGTTAATTAAATATCGATAAAAGAAACTTTATTGTATATGTGTAGTAACAATTTGCAACATAAATTAATGCTTTTCTTTGAGTTTATCTTATTTAGTAATTCGATGATTATTACTTGAAGGTCGTTTTGTTCTAAAATTTCATTTGACCTTATGTGTTTGAAATAAAAGCAACACAGTCGATTAGAACCGATTTGACATTGGCAGACAGGGAAACCGTTACCGAAACTAAACTGTTTGAACCAAAATTGAGTTGACTCCAAATTTTTTTGGATGTTCATTACGTAGGCATGTATCTCTTGAAATCTGATGCTAATCTACGCAAAGGAAAGTGGCGAAAGTAATTATGCTATTATAATAAACAGAAACACATTGCAGGATGACGAGGACTATTTTTTTAGCAGTAGAACTCTACGGAAGTCATTTTCATTCTGTATTGTTTGTCTTCATGATTCATGTTTAGATTTGGTCTAAGGAGAAGTTAATGATGAGGAAGATTTCTTTCTTAACAGAAGTGATTTATGAAATAAGTGAGCAAAACAGTTTAATTGAGGCGAGGGAAAATAATTTCCGGTTGATAGCGCACATGTGAAGACCTGCAACCAGCAACACACATATGTATCGCGTGATAACTAAGATTTAGGAAACGCCCTTCTCTGATGAGTTCAATTTCTGCGGAGAGGCTTAAAATTGTACCGAGGTAGGCTCTTCGGGCGAGAAATCAATAATTTACTGTCATATATTCTATGGAATGCATAGAATTCTACCAGAAGATTGCATATAAATCACTAAGGCCTCTATAAGAAGTTTTACCTTTCAGTGATGGGAAAATTCCTTACGAAATGAAGAATTTATGCCTACATTCCGATAACTTATTCGAAGAATTTGATACGTATGTATGAAATCAAATCATCTTTTTCTACGTTTTCGCGCACTATTTGATGTAAGACTTACTAATTTTTACTCCATTGCACTATGATCAATTCATAAAATTGGAAGCTGTCTCTTCTGCCACGCTACAGTACAAATCACGCAAACTATTGGCGAATTTAAATCGGCTATTCTGTTTCTAGAACATATCTATTAATTGATCCATCTCAATCCCGTAGACCTTTGCGTGAGCTATTCATAACTTCACTCATTTCCACATAAAGTGAGTATGCTATATATACTTCAATACTAATTCCAATAATCCCTTGCGTGGAAATAAGACCTTAGCAAACTTTATAAGTGAAGTTCAGTATGGGTTATCATATAGAAAGTAAACATAACAACCCTCCATATTTGGCTTGAAATAACGCCTAACATATTATAATTGTTTAACAAAGATTTTTTAATTTATTTCCCGAAGTCTTCAAATATTCCATTATGTGAAAAATTATAGTAGGGGTGGTAAACAGTTGCCATGTACGAGCAAGATCAATCATTTTCTAAACAGAAATTCGAACGCAAGATCTTAGTTGGAGAGCTAGCACGCTAACCAATCTACCACTGCAGCTGGTGTATGATAATTAAAATTCTAATAGGGCTGCTTCAATCAACATTAAACATGTTAGTCCATTTAAAATTTTTATGAGTAAGTTCCAATATTTTACGTACATTTAAAGTTTGTGTGGTTGTAGAAAACTTCAACTGGGTCTCCGATGTATGAGTATCCCACACCTATGTATATATTTTTGGGCCCAAGGTATTATCTAATCTTACGTATTCTTTTCTTCTTGGCAGTTTTCTGGAGATATACAAGGAACGGGTGAGGGATTTGCTTCAGCCTGATGACGGACTTAGTTCTTCCTTCCACGGAAATGCTCAACCATTCATTCTCAGAGTGAGAGAACATCCAAGACATGGCCCATACGTACAAGGTTAGTATAGGTGGACCAGATCTGCGTCCAAAAAATGTAATAATTTTAACTATGTAAAATTTAGATCTAAATTCGCCTAGGTCTGCTCAGTACTGCAGAACTAGATGTATTGAAGCTTCTTAACGTCTTTTGCTATTAAACCAAGGTTCCCTGTAGAGGATACTTCTTACTTTTACTTGTACTTTTACTTCCCGAATCTTCAGTGATTCGACACCAGGAGCTTCAGAAGCGTCTTAATAAGAAATGGTTGTAAAGTTTGTATTCATTAACTGTAGAGTATATTCTTTGTCTGAAAAATAATAATTAATTGGAAACTATGTTTCCACGACAGTAGCAATAGTTAATATAAAAATTTTAAAACTATTATATTTCGTCAGCATTCTTTTGAGTGTATAAACCTTGCAAATATTAACAGATGTGACCCTTCGTTAGCTTGAGTAATAGCCTATACCACGTACTTCCGTTTAACCGAGTATATGATTTCAGGACTGACTGAGCACGTGGTCGAGGACTCGTCATCATTGTCTGCATTGGTAACCAGAGGAGAGATCGCCCGGAGGACCGGCTGTACCCCTGGGAATCCACGCTCTTCCAGAGGCCATGCCATCTTGGCCATCTCCCCTCTGTCCAAGCACACACATCACTCCAACCACTACCACCCAGACACTCAGGGTCTGCACTCGCCGCGGCTGCACCTCGTAGACTTAGCGGGCAGTGAGAGGGCGGGTGCCGCCGGAGACCCTTCCGAAGACTGCAATACCAGACTCAAAGAAGGCGCCAGCATCAACAGGTCTTTAGTCACACTCGGGAATGTGATATCAGCTCTTGGTAAGTACTTGAAGCAGGTAATACTCCTCATAAACTCGAATAATGATTTATCGGTTTCGCCTTGATAAAGTAATGCTGACGGTTGGGTACTTTCCTCAACTATCATTAGGAAGGTTGTCCTTCCCTTTTAAGATGGTCATAATAAAGAAAGAAAAAAAATCGTACTTTTCCCGCAAAATTAAATTTAAACAAACAACACAACTGTGAGTACACTAACTTTAAATATCAATTACCAACAGAAAGAAATACAATCTTTGGAGTTTCTCTCTATTTTGGATTTACACCATACATCGCCTGATTCTGTGAATTTGTGATAAGGAAATATTGAATTGCATAATCCAAGTAACGAAATAATAAGTATCGTAATATCTTCACGTAGATATTCTTTTACTTTGTTGAAAGTTCATGCAAACTGTTGAGAAAAGTGTAATGACAATTCCTGTGAATCTATACAAAAAAGTACGGATGTTTTTCTGTTCATATCTTCAGTAGTGGACTCTCCTGTATCCTTCCATAATTGTAGATAATTAAATTCAAAATTGACTTTTAAAATCCATCAAGATCCCAAATACATATTTCTATCTTTTAAATTGCTAAAAAAATTCTATATTCCAAGAATTTCTCTGATTTCCTTCGTAAACCCTGGGGATCGGTTTCTGAAATCCCAATAGAAAATTCCCATGGATAAACAAACGTGGAGAGAAGTCTGACAGGATTTACGGAAATCGGGAATTTTCCTAGTTGCATGGCTTTACGTGCATATTCACCTTTAACCTTTTTCCTCTCGCTAGGAAAATCGGAAACGGAGAGACTTAAATGTTCACTTTTCCATTTATTTTTATTGCTACATAGTGTACCCTGCTTAAGTTACACATTCGACCATCACCCGTATCAAAATAGATTCGGGGAAAATAGCTTTATACACTCGAAACTGTTCGGACTATCTGCATCGTTTTCGTATTTATTTAGTTATGTAGGGAGAGTTTTAGTCTGAATTTAATAAAATAATTTCGTGTAAGGATAAACCAAAATTCAATAGTTAATGTTACATTTACGAAAATATTTCAATGGAATTAATTATAATATCCTCTCATAACTTGTATTCAGTTGTCTTACCCGGTGTCTTTTGCTATCCTTAAGTATCCAGTAGACTTCAGTATTACATAGTAGCACCTAGTTTCTGCATTAAACAACCATATCCATAATTGTGTGTTGTGCACATCCTTTATTTAAAAGCAACTACCACTCGAAGAAAAATCAGAATTTAGGTTAAGGAACAACTGGAGATTAAATGAAACTCGTTAACCTCTCCGTGATTCGGCGTGTTTCGCATCAGTTTGCAAATTACCGCTTATATACGCCAAATTTTATTTATGTATAGCTGTCTAAAGGTATGTTCCATTACAGCGGAGCGGTGTTCCAGCAGGCAACCAGAAGATCAGCAATCCAGAAGCTCTTCAGAATCCCCCTCTCGGTCTTCCCCATCCTCTTCGGCCTCTTCTACGCCATCCCACTGTTCCCCCACCACTCGAAGGAGGAGATCCATCACCAGACAGAGGGCTGTTTCATTCTTCTTCGTCCCATACAGAGACTCCGTTCTCACTTGGCTGCTCAAAGACTCCTTGGGAGGGAACTCCAAGACGGTCATGATAGCCGGTCAGTATACTGTCCCTACCAATAGCATATATTCGCACGGGCACTATTTATTTTCGGAATGGAAAGACAATAACTTATTACAAGTTTGACGAAAAGGATTACATAGATCGGGGCTTCCGCGTAACCTTATGGGCAGCGCGTTCGACTTTGGTGAAAGTGATTCCGGGTTCCGAGTTCGATTCCAGGTGAAGGCCCATATGTGCGAAATATCCTTAGCTCTCGAAGCACTTTCAATACTACAACTACTATATATTTCGTGGAACTTTTACTGTTATTGTGTTTCCATTAAGAGGCCATTTAGCCGCATTTGGGTAGCGGATTACTTACAGTCACCTAGTCCAACATTGAAATTGTACTTAACAAAACGAATTTATTCTCCATGTGAACTGAAGGATAATTATTCCAACTTTTTGCTGTGCATCATTGATGCAATTGAGAAAAAATAATTTGAACATCGGAATCAACATCTAGAACCGAAGAAAAGTTCGCAGTTTCTGCATGTCTTGCATAAGATTAGAGAATAAAATTCTATATTGGACAGCACATACTTTTTTTTTGCTACGAGATACATTTTGATTTATAAATTGCACTAAAATTTCACATTATTGGAATATGGTCACAGTTAGCTGTACCAATTTCAGCATATACTTTTTAGAACAGAAGACAATATTTTCTGGACCATGTTTTTGGAAGCGTAGCAATAATTCTCTCTCTCACGATCATTTTTCAGCTATATCTCCGTCTAGTACGTGTTACAACGAGACAATAAGCACGCTGAGATACGCGCAGAGGACCAAGTGCATCGTGAACAGCCCAGTGATCAACGAAGACCCCAACGCTCGCATCATTAGGGAGCTAAGGGCGGAGGTGGAGCGCCTCAGAGGAATGCTCTTGTCCATGCAGATGGTGAGCAAAATTATTGCACTTTTAATGCACCGGTCTTCTTTTACGAGATAAGATAGATATTTTTATATGTTGTAATATTCAAACAGGTTTCTGCTATCATATCGTGATGAATAGAATATTTTCATTTCTCTCTCGGAACAGGATGAAGGGAAATGTATCTTTCATTTCCTCCGCTCTCACTTTTGTTAATGACTGTGTAAAGTGAAAGCTATTGAAGGGTGAATGATGCTGTTCGTCGTGGTCATTTCGTATTCAGTGCAGGACAATGGCCCTATGAATTCGTAGCGCCATTGTGATGCATTTATATGGTCGTTTTCTAGTTATCATTCTTACTGGCGAGGAAAGCAAGGGCGACTTGCCTTACATTTCCCCTCCAAAGCTTTCTGCAGCAAATAGTGGAGTTGGTTTGGGTTAAATTATTTGCGAGAATAAATTAACGTTGAATTCAAAACGCTTAAGATTATATTTGCTATCGTGTATCAAATCTGAATCGTACTAAAAAGATGCTGAGAAAGAAAATATATAAAAGCATATAGCTATTGCTGTTTTTTATAAATAGGTCCAACAAACCAAGCTGTAAGGAAAACACTTATAAATGTTACATTTATAGTACAAATTACTGTACTTAAGGCAGTTTTTGTTGCAGTTATTAATTACTTACATTAGCAAAACAATTTTATTTTTATATATCATATCAGCTAATTGTTTTGTTTTGGCCAAATAATTTTCAAAATATTTTATAGTAAATATGTAATAAGAGTGAGTTTCTTTACGAAGTTCATTTCACTTCCTTATACACTGTGATGATAAAACTCAGGATTTTTCAATTGTTTAATGTGCAATCGATATCGCGGTTTGCTTCCATCTTCTGAAGATTCGAAAACATTAAGCAACCTGTTAGAAATATTGCTTCATTAACATCTTCTATCTTATCATTCCATAAGTCAAGCCTGCAAATAGCGATTTTATCCTTTTTTATGTATCAAACCTAAAGTTCGAAGGTTAATAATATTCCTTGGTATACTAATGCTAAAATTCCATACTTTATATTATTATGAAAATGTATTTGATCGAATGAAGTCGAACTCTGGACTGTTTGGTGAATAAAAAGATGAAAATCCTCTGCCAGTGGCATGTATTCATGTTCAAAAATTGTGCATATGGCTTTCCAGTGTTGGACGAATATTTAAGATAACGTACAAAAATGCAAACAAAATTTCTTCTCTATTTACGAGATTGCACGTGTGTGTTTTTAACAGGTAAGAGAACCAGACGGTGTGATGGCATCGCCAAAAGAAGCGGAGGATGGAGAGCCATTAGAGAGGAGTGTGGAAGGTTGCAAGGGACCAGCGGAAGGACACAACGAAGAGGAAGTGCCACCCACGCCCTTTTTTCTGCAGGTCAGACCCCTTGTCTGCCGAGGGATCGGGTGTCGGAGACGATTTTCAAGGTTCTGACCCAAAAACAGGGATCGGAGAATAGCCGAGGCGTAGTAAGAGGAGGCGGACTAAATATTAACGGAACTTGTGCGGATTCATAATACATTTTTGGGGGTCGGTTTCGAATATCGCCGCTATTTCTTCAGAACCTTGAAAGTGGATTCCAAATTCGTGACTACTGTAATACGCGAGTTATAATTCTTTATCGCTTCCACAATGTAAACTTGATGTCCTGCAAGCCGATTAATGACAGGTTACGGGAGTGTTAACACAGTGTGATCAACCTATGTTATGTTTATTGCCATCGCGAATCGTTCGCAAAAAAAAAACAAATTTATAAGAGAAATGGTACTCCCGTTTATATCCTCAATTAGTGATTTCTGGATACAAGTAACAATTTTTCTGACTTATATATTCTCTCTTCTATTCAATGGAGGAGCAATCCGTAGCCTTTACTGATGATGTGTATGCTCTACGTAAACACAGTGGAATACTAGCGCTTCCTTTACGGTATGACGCTATTAAGAGCTCGGTCCAAAAATCATCGAAAGATTTAGTTGTTTCTTATTCATTTAGGAAAAATGATTTAGGGATTACTACAAAAACGAGAAAAAAGTCTGTTTTCTTACGTTCTATTGCTTGGTCTTTTCTCTATGTTTGACATTCTCTATATTCATTTTCTATTATTACCCTATATTTCCGTGTAAGCTTTCCTCAACTTAAAAAAAAAATTGTAATTCTTAATTCTCGTAAATATTTAACCTAATTTCATAGGAAGCTTTTAAAGCTACACTCGGTATAAGTGCGCTAAATCGAGAAAGTCCCCACATCGTGTCTAGATATTCTTAAAATGTTGGGCTAAAAGGTCATTGATATCCTCTTTAGCTTACTAATAACAGAAAAAGTGACTTATTAATAGTTAAAAATATCTTCCACGTTTTGTAGGCTTCAGCATATTTTTTACCAATTCATTACCCACAAAGACACTATTTTCATCGTCCACTCAGTCTTCCAACATTCCTTTTTCCTTTTCGGCTTTGATCTCTACCAATTCTCACTATCCAATTATCTTTCATTCTGTTTATGTGATCGTTACAAATCTTTCTTCGCTCTCTTCCATAATCAGCTTTACACGTGATTTAACATTATTCTCCTGTTAAACAATTTAGGTTTTATTTTAATCTAATAGATACACTTATCCACCTTACTTTCCATTTTCATTTTTGATTAACTCTGAAAATTATTCATCACTGTACCACAGAAGTCCTTTCTCATCTCTCTTATTAGTCCCTTATATATTCTTTATTCTATATATACAAATATTCATTACTTAGGTCGCTAAGGTTAATTGACTTTGTGAAATTTAGACTAATACTAATAGTTTTCATTACATTACATTACGGATCAATACAACGTAATGACTGATATCGTTAACTTTGTTTTCGACTATTTTTATTGCTTCCGACTTCATAGTGACTTTTTTTCGAGATTTCGAAAAGTTTACGTTTGAAGAATTTTTAGTTGTTTAATGAAAATACTTTAGATTTATTAAGGATTAAATTTTTGCTTTTGCTTTAGCTCAATGTATATGAATGAACTATAGTAGTGGATGAATTATACGAATAGTACGGAAACAAATGACCGTGAAATCCATTTTTCCATCTTTTAAGCTCTCTTCGTCTTTTCATTCGTGCAGTTACATCTGTTCATTAACCCATATAAGAGGGACTTTATTCTATATCATTGGCAACCTTTTAAGCTCAATCGACTTACCGTAAAGCAGGGATTTGCGTTACAGTATTAGCTGTTAATATGGCTGCATGAGAGTACTGCCCACCCTTAAAACTGCCCGCCATTAATGCAGGAGCCGCGTAACATTGATTTACACACGAATCGGTGTCTCTTGCGAAAACTCTTCAACTACTACGTGCATTCTCGGAGGGAAAAACATTGAAAGCAGGAACACGTGACTTCGCGGTGAATCCGTAAAAGAATGCGACACAATGGGGCGTGAGAGGGTGGGGGCCCCAACCACGTGCCGCTGGGGCTAATCGGCTCTCTTTTTTCAGCAGGACTGCCAACCCAAAGAGGACGGCGTAGATGAACAGGAAAAGCACTGTGTGGAAGACATCGTGAGAGACGGTCCTCCTCAGTATTCGGCGGATGGGCGGCCGCCGACTGCAGCACGGTGAGTGCACTCATTTATTGAAACTAATCAGGCGGAGTTGAATCCACGCATTCGAAGGCTATTGGTGCAATAGTACTGACGAAATCAATCAAAATAGAGCAGAGACAGAATAACCGGAAACTCTTTCGCAATACCACTGTCAGTAACGTTGCGGAAGGTCATTTCGTTATCGCTGGTGCCCCATTACTAGGCAGGTTCATTTATCTGTCTTATGTATGTACGCTTCCCAACCCTTTGTGTTACGGTACCTTTAAGCGTTCTTTCAAAAATTGCGACACACTAAATCCTACGTTTCTTAGTTCGGCCTGGATCGTAAAAGAAAGAACCCTCTCCACGGATGAAAATACTTTTGCAATTCCATTTAGTAATCGCAGTAAAAGATTAAATATCTCGCTAAATGAAGCGTATGAATAAAATTAATTAATTCATGATAATCTAAGCTATAGAAAGATGCGTTTAGTTTGATGATTGAGCTACTGTTATATTATATTTTATCGTTCGCGGAAATAATAAATACTTTAACTAGCATATTATTTTACTCTCACTCTCGGATCGGTCTCGGTCTGATCGGAATAATTGAAATTTAACTTTAATTTTTGTTAATTCTCATTTCCTTACTTTATATACTCTGTTAATTCATCAGTAGTTGATTATTAACCTTAGTATATCTTATTGTATTTTGTAAGGGGAAAACCACCTTATATGTATGAAAAATAAATGAAAGTGTGTATTATGACAGTTGAAAAATATGGTACCATCGGATTTTAGATGGCTTACTGATAGCTTACTCGCTGTTATGCATTGTACCGCTGGTTTTGTTTAAAAAAAACTCCTTGTGAAAAACTGCGTTTAAGTGATCGTAAGTGTAATATCAAGTTGGCCTTGCTTAGTGAAAGATTGTGATGATGATTGTCAGGAAGATTTTATCAAAGAAACTTCTTTCTTGCCGGAGAGAGGTTACCAAAGGGATTGATATAAGACAATTCACTGATGAACTAATCTCCAGTAACTTTTAAAATGCCATTTTGTCGTGATAAATGTAGTAGATGTGAAAACTTCACAATCTGATTTCAATTTAAGCTCCTTGTAGGAACTTAGGCAAATTGCTGGCACTACAAAGTCATCAAGGGGGAGATGGAGTCATCAAGAGAGGGGGATCGATCGTTCCTTCACCCTCACAGATCTGTCAATGACTCAGATATTTTTCTCTCTTCCACTCTCTGTTTTACTTTGATCATTCTATCACGTCATAATGGTCCTACAAGATCGAGAAAAGTACTGAAATAAGATAAATCAAATGAAAATTCTTATTTTGGTCGTGGAATATAGTTTTCTACTCGCGAATAATTTGTAAGATTACATTTCACGGTAAGGAAAGCATTTTGGGATTCGAGATGCAGCGATATATATTTTTACAAGTAATTTTAACTTCTATTCTCTAAATTATTTAAAATTTCTCTTCGTGAATATGTGTTAAATGATTTTTTTCTCAAAAATATGGAATAATTTTCCTTCGAAATGATTAACGATAGCAATGTATACAAACACAATATTGTAATTACGTAATTTTTGATGTGGAATTCTTTAGTTACTTAATGCATTATTATTTTAATATTCAATCATAAATTCAAGTTTAGTTTGTGTAAGATCCCAGTTTCCACGTCCTAATTTTAGATGTCTGTTCTGGTAAAATGTACTCATTGACGCAAAGATCGTTCAAAGAACGCTCAAGAAGTGTTTGGAGCACTCAAAACGTGCTCTCTTTGCCCCAGTGCCCACGTGAACTATCAGCTTACGACAGTGTCCGGAAGTAGGTTGATTTGTGTCGAACAGATGTTCTCAGCTACAGGTTAGGCCCGTCTTTGGATCTCTCACATTATCTTAGCGATACGTTTCACAGAATTTACGCGAAATGCAAAATACGGCCCATTCGCTGTCTTTCCTTGTTTTATCACGCGCAGAATTTTTTTATGGTGAGGGCGTTCACGTGAGGGATCGTAATTACTTTGTGAGAACACATACTGAAGATGCCTGTTATGCTAGGAAGTAGAAAGTATCAGTGAAGAACTTCGACCATACACAAGCAATGGCCATGAGTTTCACATTTCGAATTAAAAGTTACTGAAACGTTTACCAGCGTAAAACATGTATTTACTTCCAATTAATTTTTTGTGATATACTACCTCGTAATAGTGGCTTCTGGGTACTAATTTAAATCTTCTTCATTAATTCATCCTACTTCAGTACATGTAACTCGCCAGTATTCAGTTAATATTCATTTAAAGTGAATAATTATTTCAATAAAAACCTTTATTTTGACATTTATGATACATATGATCTACTCCAAACAAAATAATACCAATACCGAAGTAGAGTTATGAGTCTTACCATATGAATTTTAGTGAGAATTAGCAACATATGGTATTTGGCCGAAGAGGGAATATGTAACTAAGCGAACTTAATAAAATCAAGCCATAATCCTTGAAAAGAAATTCTAACTGAATTACGTCAATGTAATTAGAAAGTCTCCGAACTCAGCCCTCATTTCAGATTTTAAACTTCTGCGATGCAGAGTTCGGGAAATTCATTGAAAAAATCATCCTAGTTCTGCAAGTTTTCCTTCGTGAACCAACTCCATTAGTTGAGAGTGAGACTTGGACGTTTTTTTTTATATTTTTAATTGCAAAAGGAAAGAATATAATATTTGCGTAGCATTCATACTCTTTCTTTCCGGCTTCTTTAAATTCACATGAATACTGCATTTCTTGGTTTGTGGCACATGCGGCAACACCACTTTCTTTAGCTAATTTACTTTTGCAATCAAAGCCAAAAAACGACATAAGACCAAGGTTCCAATTAAGATGATAAATAAGGTACCATAAAATAATTTTAGTTAGTTTAGTATTTATTCATCACCTAATGTTCACTGTTTTAGAATGCTCTGGAGAATAAATACGCTCTAAAGAAAATGATTTATAACAATAATTATAAAACGTTCACTATAAACATAAATATAAGGAATAATAATTTTAATTATAAGGATGTATTCGTAAAAAATTACAAAAACTGGATGTATCTTAGGATATCTAATTAAAAGAATTAAACAACTAGTGATTTTCCAAAGGTTGTAACAAAGTATGAATGAAAATGTTGCGTTTATTTCAGATGGCCATGACTATTGCGGTATAAAGCGCGTTTTCCATTCGTATTTGATTATCCCTTGAGTATCTTCCATTATAATCCTTTGCCCACACGTTGCTTACGCTTCAGAACAAATGTTTTTCGTATTGAAGAATCCTCCCAGAAAAAAGTGTTACCTTGCCCTTAAGGAAGACCGATAGATTTCACGTAGTCCTTTGGCTTCTCCTTTTTCCTAAACCTAAGGTGTCTTTCTCACCCTTTTGGTCGTACGTGCATTCTTTGTTTCGTCATACCACACATTGCAAAGCAGGTGATCGCGTCCCCACCACGGCATCTCGTAAGACATCATTCGTCCTCTGAATGCAATCCTAAACCTCCGTGGAGGCCTTTCTGCTGGAATGTTGAGTCGCCGAAGCGATGTTGATAACGCTATCTACGAGTAGTTTGTGTTCCTTCATTTATCTCTCCATTATCTAGCCATCCTCCCGCACGGGCACGCGAATAGGGATTTCTTAGTCATTTCGGAGATGTGCGCGCTGAGATACGGTTCCTTTCCTTACAGACTGCCACGTTACTCTACGCTGCTTACAGAAGACTGCTTTTTGGTAAGAATAAGTTAATCTTAGGGCAGTAAAATTTCTGCCTGTCTCAGGCGTTGTTTTTCTCAAATATTAAAACTTTCGCTCATGGGAGGGAGAATTATACGCTCATTGTCATAGATATAAGATAAGTCTACGGGTTATTTCTTTTCACCGGATTTTGTTATAAGATTTATATAATGTTATAAGATTTACGTAATGATTGTATTTCAGGATGTGGGAGTATAAGAAAAATCCTACCGGTTTGCTTAATATCTATATCTATCGTTAAAAAAAGTTTCGCTCTGTAGCAAATATAATTTTGATAGCTCTTGTTCGAAATGTAAAATCCGATAAATTTGAAAATCTTTTATTTCCGAAAATGTTCTCATTCTGCGATCATTTTTCACGCATTAATTTATACATTTTCTAGAATACAAAACATATACTGTGTTAAACTTAAGGAATCGTTTATAGTGAGGCATTTATGTCGTACATAGTGAGAAATTAAATCCCTCAGCAATTTTAATCTTTTTCCCAGATACCCATAGCGGAAAATTTTAAATATACAACGATTGTTTCCGTAAAAGCAATCGGAATCTCTCTTGTCGTTCCCAGTTACATTCATTTTTATTTCTCAGATATCTAGCGCTTCACTTCGTCTCTTTTTATCAATATTTACCTTTGCATAATTTAAATCAACCAGTGAGTTTGCTTGGCGGTAGAAAGAACATTCATGCGTCGGCATGTAAAAATTAAACCACTTTATAATCACATTACTTCACAGGTGTGCCGTGATGGGTCGTGAGGACTCTCTGGCTAGTGAGACTACTCCAGAAGACGACGTGGCCTCTACACCACCTCTCGGTAGCGTCACCAGCGACACTCCGTTCTCTCCCGGAGAACCTTTTGAGACCCCAGCGGAACCAGAGACCCCCAAGACCCAATCTACCCTCAACCGATCTTACGGTTCTTGCGAGTTGGTCTACTCCGGCCGCTCTTCAGAGCCCACCGCTCCCCCTCGTTCCCGGAATAGGTCTCTTTCCTCAGGAGGAATCTGGAATCTACGCAGACAGTCCTCCGTGGACGCCCAAAGCACTCCAACAAGACCATCGCAGGAAGATCGTTCTCATTCTAGCAGCAGCCTCGATTCTCTAAGAAGTGCAGATTCTACCCGGATAAAGGGAAGAGGAGGTGGAGAAGCAGGAAGAGGCAGGGGAGCGGAGTCGGGGGTTAGAGGAAGAGGAAGGCAGATTCTAGTGAGGACGGGTGTGGCGGAGGCACGTCGGAGGGCGGCGGAACAAGCGAGGCGTAGGGCGGAGATAGTGGCTGCAGTCACCAGAAGGCTGTATCCCAACAAGAGGAGGGCAGAGGCTACTGGAGGGGAGTCCCCCGGTGGCTTCGGCGTCGTGGCGGAGGAAGGTGGAAACGGTGTCGTGGGGGCAGAAGGAAGGACGGAGGCGGAAGGGGAGGCGGCCGGAGAGGGAGGGGCGGAAGGAGAGTCTTGCTCCAGGGCCCGATTCAGACTGCTGTCCCGGAGGGCTCTAGGGGCCCATAGGAAAATCCAGAAGGTCCCCACGTTCACATCGGTGGAGACGCAGACGGAGGTGGAAGAAAGAAGAGAAGCGGGGGTTGGAACGGAGGCGGTGGGAGAAAACCTCCCCTTGGGGCCTCTGGCAAGAGGTGTCCTCGCCAGGATACTGCTGGGAGGATTGCCCGTGGAGGAGGAAGTCAAACGGTTCTCGGAGGATAGCCTCGAGTCCGAAGCTGGTGAGTCCTAGGAATAGTTTAGTATTGAAAAAAGATATGGAAGAGAAAGGTCCACTGTACGAGTGCCTATAATCTTTCTTCTAACGCGTTTTCTTTTCAAGATGGATGCTGCAGAATTCCTCCTAATGAAGATTAAGCATATTAATTTAACAATCATTTTATAATTCTTTCAATGTTAAATGGTTAATAATAACGATTATGTTGCTTCGATTTAACATTTGTAATCTGGAAGCTGGACAAAGTTAAAACAGACTTCCTCCCTATCACACTTAAAATTCGCTTAAATTATTTATGTATATTAAAAATTTTAGAAAGGCTGATTGTACCGAAGAATAAATTAAGTTTGTTTTTAATAATAGTTGGCAAACTTAAATAAATCAATTTTTGAACATTCAAATGTTCATACTATAAATCTATTATGAAGATAAGTAAATTACAAATGATGAACATAAATTGTAAGTACTTGTTCGTTATTATATGGAAATAACTACTCGGAGCCGTCCTTAAACGGCCATTAATTTCTATGAAAATCACTGCCATCTCTACATAGTGCAGCAATCTTATTGAAACTTCAAGACATATTTGCAGCAATTATCAACTGCAGAGAATAAATAGGAGTTTTTATTTTTTGCGGGCTTATAAATAAGATAATAAGATCTAACAAAGGCTGACAATTTGATCTTTATTGATTTAGGTTAATGATTTCGTAATGATTTTTTGTTATTACTATAGGTTAACGGATTAATGAATCCATTGTATAAATAAATAAAACATGAGTAAAGGTATTAATGTCCTTTTCAACGGGAAACAAAACATAACTATAAGGAAACTATGAAGTCGAATTATTACCGTAAAACTTGAGCCACAATTATTATTATTTTCACTTCCACTATTTTAATTTGATTGATATCAAGTATATTCCCAGTATTGCTCTGGATCATTTAAGAATATATGAAGAAATATATTATGTAAAACCCCTTCAGCTGTATAAATTAATATAAATGAAGGCCAAGCACCTGTTGTACGAGCCTCATATGTCAGTTTTTATTTTTTCTGTAATGAACTTTCTTCTTTTACTTATTAGTTTTACTGCTGTTGATTTTCTGCTTGTGTATAATCAGAGGATGGCTGTGGTAAATTTATCCATCATTCGGAGCGAAATTTAAAACGATCTCGTTTCTTTTTTCATATTAGTGCCGTTTATAACTATTCCTTTCATTGCCTTAGAATCCGCTGAAGAGGAGTATGGGGAGAACAAAGATTTCAACGGCAGAATGTCTTCAACTTCTCCTGGACGGTGGGACGACGGCAGGGCGTCAGCGAGGCCTCTAACCGATCTGTTTCGCGAAGGCAGAGGAGGAGGATGGAACTTCTCTTACCCTGACAGCGTCCCTTCCGATGTCTTCAGGACCTCTTCTCCTCTCAACACCTCCTCAAACTCTCAACTGGAAGATTCTCTCAACGAAGCAGTCCCCTCCGCGGCAGAGGAACGAGGGCCCGAATCCGTCCAAAACACCGTCAACGGCCCTTCGCCCGTCGCGGAACCCTCGAGTCCTTCCGCATCCAAGAGTGCCGCGGGACAGGAAAAAGTCAGGGAATGGCAGATGAGGACATTCCCTCCGGACAGCTTCGAGGACGAATCTGCAGAGGGAAAGGATGATGGTAAAGTTGAGGAGGAAGCTATGAGAGTGGGGGAGGAGACTTCGGAGGCAATCACGGAGACTAATGCTGAGGATTCGCGGGAGGTGAAGGATGAGGAAGAAGTAAAAGAAGAAGAAGAGGAAGAGGACTCGTGGGGAGACTCAAGTTGCGACGATGCATCTTCCTCTTCTGCGGATAGTGATTTCTTATTCCTTCCTCCCGCGCCAACCACGCCGGCTCCCCCTCCGCCCCCTCTAATCGGCAAAAGGCAGCTGTACACCATAACAGAGAACAGCGAGCATAGCGATTTCAGCGATGCAGCCTCCGTGGAGGCCACTTCCAGAAGGTCCACCCCTCCGTCCAGTCTCGAGTTCTTCCGAGATGATAGGCGTTTGAGAAGCGGCCGTGGATCTGATCCCGAAGAAAAGATACCGGAAATCGTTGTTCCTGAGGCTAGAAAGGCGAACGTTGAAGTCCCTGCGGAAAAGGAAGAGGTAAACCGAGAGGATTCGCCGAAAAAAGAAACAGTGGAGGTTGTTAGTGAACAATTGGATTCTAAAAACGATTCTGAAGAAGTGAGTGGCACTACGCTTGGGAGTAAAACGGAGGAAATCCCTTTTGTGGAAAAGATAACGAGTGCTGAAGAAGGGGAAACCAAAGAGGTGACAGAGAAGGAAGAAAAGAACAAAATTAAGTCCATCGAGTGCGAGCGGTGCAGCAGAGTGGTTAACAAGCAGCCGGACGACCCCCGGTTCCTCAACGTCAGCATACTGGGTCCTAGTGGTGGTGTGGTCCCCGTAAGCATCGGAATGTCAGAGGGAGGCCCCAATTGGGGATCCGAAGGCACCATTCCCGTATCCACCGCCTCCGAAGATAGCATCACCTTCGTCTTCGTAGGAAGACCTGCCCTCAAAAAGGGAAACAAGTCAGAGGCGAGATCCACCGCTTCCTTGCCCCCCGTTCTCGTTGAGTTGATCAGGAGGAGTCTTGGGGGAGAAGGGCGAAAAAGGGGAGGCGGTTGGGCCGATGAGGAGGATGTGGAGGATGGGTCGGGCCGCAGGAAGGGAAGGGGTGGCCTAAGGAGGTGTAAGAAACAAGGACCTTTCCGTAGGTCCGTCTCAGTGGACACTGCCGTGAGAGCTCTTTCAAAGTTTGTGAGGATGCAGGGAATGAGGAGTGGAGGAGGAAGGCCCGCCTCCACGGAATGTCTGGTGCCGGAGGAGATGGGGGCGATATTAGAACAAGGGAGGCTGCACTCAGTAGGGGGTGAGTCGATGGGGGAAAATAGAGAGAAAGAGGAAGGAGGGGAGAGGAGCTCGGATGGGGCGAGAGAAGGCAGAAGGGCGGAAAGCGGAGGAAGGGGAAGAGCAGGTGGTAACCAGGGGAACTCGAGAGGGGCGGAAGAGGGGTCCAGGATGGAACGCCCCGTCCCGGGATGCTGCGAAGGAAGATGTGGGAGGAGAGTTAGGGAGGAGGAAGAGGGTGAAAGAATGCAGAACGCAAAGGGAGTTCCAAGCAATTGCAGTGATGGCGCCATCGGCTGGGATCTGCCAACCCCTGAAGGTAGAGAGGGAGCGAAGGCAAGGGATAAAGGGGGCGGTGAAGAAGTGCGTCCCCGTCGCCCTCCATTAAGACCCCCAGAGGACGTCAGCTCTTCTATGGAGGAAGACGTAAAGAATGGGATGAGGCACCTAAATTGTCAAGAGTCAAAGATTCACGGTTCTCCAATAAGATCCCAAAAAGAAAGTAACGTGCCGCACGATGATGTGAACCATAATGGAATAAAATATCCGAACCCCCCAGAAGTGAAGAATCCACGTTCGAGGATTATGGAGGAATATCTCCGTCCGCGTTCTCCGGAAGATGGGGCAATGGACGATGACGACTTCGACGACGACTATTGCCCCTCTTTGCCACGCACCGCGATAGGGAAGACTATTCTTCACGAGACAGATCCGGAACTGAGGACGAAGAAGATACAGCTCCAGGAGATGCGCAACGTGGTGTTTGGCTTTCCGGAGATCGAACCGGGCTCTTGTGATAAACCGCGAGAAAAAAGAGCAGGTGCGAAGAGCGTGTCTTGGGAGGACGAAGGGGCGACGGCGGGCGCAGGAAGGCGGGATGCGGCTGAGGGTGCCATTCCACGGCCGATTATAAAGAGATCCACCTCCTTACCCTTCGGAGACAAGTGTGAAGAAGCAGGATACAATTTGAGGATTCCGCCCTTGCTCGTGTGTCCGGAAGATGAAAAGAGTCGAAAATTGGGGTCCGGAAGATTGAAGTCTCCGGAACCTGGAGGAGGGTACGTGGAGTGTCCGGTGCACAACTCCCCTCTAGATTCCCCCAAAAAGGAATGCGGATTTGGTTCGGAGGGAGATTCCTCCGGTGAAGAGGAGTTCGAAGAGAAGGCTTGCAGGGCCCTTTCGGACTTTCTGGTGGAGGCTACCACTCTACTGGAAGGGCTTTGCAAAGCTTCTGGGCGCTCTCCGGAGAAGACGAAGAAGAAAGTCGAAGAAAAGGAAAAGAAACCTGTGCCGGAAGATGCCGGAGAGACTTTGCCTCCTCTGGATGCTAAAGAGGTTTTGGCCGCACTTCAATCGCGCCTTTCGGATCGTCATTTAATGAGGTCTCCACCAAAATCCGGCAAAGACTCGGAAGAAGGCGTATCAGTTCTTCCTCCGGGACTTAATCCTTCACATACCACCCCGCCTTCCAGTTACAGTTCAAAGTTTTCTCCGTACGAAGGGCCTTTTTCCAGACACTTTATCAGAGAAGAGGATGGATTGTTCGACAGTATTAGAGCTCCTCCTGGTACATACCCGGGAGCGAACCGTTGTCACTCCTCAAGGGTAGATTCTTCATCTGGAAAGGGCGATTGCAGTGCAATGGGAAACGGGTCACGATATTCGAATCCAGATCGCTGTGGTGCTGTCAATGACGATCGCTCAGGGGCAAATGTCGAAGGGAGGGAATTTTCAAACTGTACACCAGGGTACCGCGACACCAGATGGGACTCAGCTGCCATAGATGCGTGGAGAGCCCGACTGCAGGAAGAGGCTGCAGATCACACCCCTCATGGAAACTCTTCTGCAGGAAATCCAAGAGGTGCGGCGGGCGGAATTCAAAGATCGGTCTCCGACCATCATGTCTCTAAAGTTGGCTTTATAGAGCGTCCTACGTCTCCCGATTTATTCCCTAACATTGCCAGGATGAACCTTGGGCTCAGGGGTTTCTCAGGAATGGAAGGAAGAGCACCTTACTTAGGCAATTGGTCCTCGCCAAATGTGGCAAGTTATTTGCGAGATGAGGAGCCTCTGGATTCATCTGTCCCTCAAGAAAGGACGTGGCGGTCTTCAAACGCATTGTTTCCTCCATCACCTCGACACCCAGTGCCTTTGAGGGAAAGCCTTTCTGATGCTGCCATTTGCTCCCCTAAGTCCTCTATCGGAGGCTGTTGCCTCCATGGGCAAGAGGTCTGCCAACAAGAGACCAGGGTCCATCACCACCACCACCATCATCATCACCATCACCATTATACTCCTTTTGCTGTAAGTTTCCTTTTTCCTTCTTCTATATTTCCCAATTTTAAAGTAATATTCTGAAAGATGCTATACCAAGGGATCGGTGTATATGTCCCTCCATGATTGCATTCCCTATTGTTCCCTCCATCTGAGATTGATTATATTTTGAATATGTGGGATCAAGTTCCAAAACATTATTAATGAGTAAGGTTTTCAATTCGTGCCTTATATTTGGTTCTAGGGCAACAGGAGCCCAGTCAATTGAGTCCTGGACAATTGCACCCCTTGCAGAATTGAGTCCATGACTTTCTAGAACTCCATTTATTATACTAAACATTATAATGTATTTTAAATATTTAAATTATTAAAATCATTCAATTGTGTCAAAGCATTTTAATGGTCAGTTATGGATCTCTCAGCAATCAATTGGCAAGATTGAAGTATTTCATGATCCAATATGAAAATTATATTCTCTTTATAACAAGTGACTTGTAATATTCCTATGTATATCGCTCTATTACTATTGTGTCTTATAAAATTTAGAAACCAGATTAGCTAATTGGAAATTCTAAGAACAGATTCATGCAAACCAGTACAAAGAGGCTGAATCTCACCTCTGGTTATATACTTTTTAGCCCTTATTACTTGAGAATGTTTATTTTGAAAAATCCACAAACCTTTCTTAAAATTGATTCTCTATTAATTTTTAGATTACTTCAAAGTTATGGAAAACACCATGTTGACTGATCCAAAAGATACGGAAATTTTTAAGCAAAATTTCTGGGGGTTGACATTTGAAAAATATTAAGCTATACACAATTTACAGTAATTTGTGACACAGCTTGAATGCTACTAACAATAGAGGCCCTCAGTACAAATACTAACTTTTAACATGACTTGGCCTAGAAATTAGGGCTATAAAGAAAAGTTGTGAAGTATGAGTTATGCATCCATTTCCGTCAGACTCTGATTTTTGACTCTATGTCATTCCTCTGTTTCTGAAATCCTTTTGACTTCTGGATGTCAACTTAATGTGCCTTCTCTTCAGGTTTCATCTCAAATGCCATCCACACGAACCTGTTAAGGTAGGCTTAACTTAATGTTGGTTTTATCATTTATTCAGTGTATATTTGCAGTAGTGTTGCTACTCCGGCATCCAACCCAGGTATAAGAAATATTTAAGTTCCAATCTTGAAAAAGTCCACCAAAGTTTGTTTTCATTCAAACCTTTCCTTGTCTTACTGAGTGAATTTTTGAATTTTTGATTTTATTTCCTTAAGGATGGCAGCCCCTGTGAAATAGTCCCTGCTTAAATTGTAGTTGAATTGTGCTTTGCTAAAGAAAAAATTTGATTTTGAAATAGAGTTTTAATTTTCTGTAGCCCAGGAAACTTTTTTTTTCAATACTCCTCATACTTCACAGATGAAATCTCTTACAAAATAATCAGGAAAAGATGGGGCAAGTTAATTACCTAATCTTCACATATTGCTTCACAAAGACTGCTGTCATAAAGTAAATGTTGGATTTTTTAGTTCACTCTTGAATCTTATTTTTTGTTTCTATCCTCATAATTTATGAAAATTTGCTTATTTGCATTTTGACTAAACATACATTCTGTTTATTGTGGATCACCTTGTCTTATCATGGGAAATGTTTTCTTTAAGTTAAGGATATTAACTATTTTATTTTATATTTATATTTATTATTTTTAATATTTATATTTATTTTTCTGATATAATAAATAAAAGTTAGGAGCTTGCTCACATATAAATATGAATTTTAACAAAGGCATGGTTAGTTTTATTTCATGGGTTTAGGTAGTCTGCTATTTTCTGTATCAAATAATATACCCAAGGTGGTTCATTGGATTCAGATAGAAAAAGATCCTTACTATGCAAAGAAATATGAATAGTAAGATTTCCTTCATTGTATTAGGCATTGGAATTTCAAACGTTTACTCCCTCCCTTTCGTACATTTGGATTCCCCCCTTACAAGGAACAATCTTAATTCTTATGATTCTGATGGTTCATATACACAGTTGCAGGAATGGAAGAATGCATTTAGAAAGCAGCACTGGTGGGAACATGACGAAGATGATGATTCTCTGAATGCTTTGCGAGGGTCTGCTCCTCAGCTGTCTCATATTGCTGCAAACCACAACAGTCCTCTTGGGCCATACCCTTACAACGGAACCCCACTTCAGAAGGAAATGAAGCCTAGCTGTCTCTCTACTTCTGGGAAAGATTGGAATCCCAAAGATGGAATACACACCCCATATGCTTCTGCCCCCAATTCTCCTTATCGGTCACATCCACCCTCCCCTCTCTACCACCCTGATCCTCATTACCCATTCCCACATACTGCATCGCAATCCCGTTCACATTCATCTCCCACATCCAATTCCACCCCACATCCAGCTTCTTGCCACAACCCTCCCTACCCCTCCTCCTATTCAACTCCTCCACATTCACCATCCCATTACGCAAGATCCACTGCTCCTGATGTCCATATGCACCCTCCACTCTCACCCTCTCGGTCAGTACCTCATTTTCCAGCAAATTCCCATCCTCAGGTGCCTTCCAGCTTGAAGCAGAGTTCTAAATTCCAGCAGAATCCACACCAGACTTCCACTATCTTTTCTCAGAACCAAACTCCTCGGCAGCACCCGTATTCTAACTCCCATGAGCCACATCCATACCATGGACATCATCATCCTCCACCATTGAGGTCTTATTCCCCTCCTTTTCAACCTGCTCCAGCTGAATTGAGTTGGGATGATGAAATGGGAGTGTATAGAGAAGGGTTAGGACCAAGGGCATACCTACGACACCTTGTGGGAGTTAGGAAGGAGGTGGTGGCTGCCACAAGATCGTGTAATCCAAAAGTGCCACCCTCAACAGGAGTGCCTTCTAGACCTGCGTGATTTTTAATGTTGAACATTTTGATGAGCCAGTTTCGTGTTGCATTGCTTCAGCATTTGCCTGTTGAGTCCCATTGTGTTCATGGAGTATTTCATGTTTCATGGAACTTCACTGCTTGAAGTTTATATCTGGGAATTAGTAATACCATATTCTCAGATCTGATGGAATGGGGACTGTGATTAGTGTCACTTCTTTGTATTAAGAACTAGCCAAAGATTATATTTCTGCCTGCAATTGTGGCATATAATACCTGTTGATTTCCATGTCTTGTTTTTACATAGTTTGTGACTTATTGTGGTACTTTTCCGTAACTCTGTAAATAAGTGTAAAGCTGAGTTTTATAAGTGATAATAAGAAGGAACAAAAAGGCTATCTATCAAACTATCAAGAGAAATGCTGTAAGCTTTGGAAAAACAGCTGCTCTATGAATAGGGAATGGTTATTTTGCCATGATCTGTTGACAGATGCGCTTTATGGAAAAAACTCCATTGAGTGATAAATAACTGTGAAAATCAATGTTGCAGGGAGTGGATCTTTCTTTCTGTGACAACATCTGTTCAACTCTTGAACCTACTATTAGTGAGTCAGCAGATGAAACATTTGTTCAAGTTACAGAGTCCACTTTTAAATTTGGCCACTGGAAATATGAATTTTCATGATACATAAACCTCTTTGTTTGTTTTTGAAGTTGTTCATTTTGAAGGAAGTGTTTTTACTAGTGAAAGTGTTTCAGTATAGGAATTCTAAACTGATTTCTAAGTCATTATCTTATGAAAGAGAAGGGAAAATTTTATATAATCAATGTTTATTGGTATAAAAAAATTGAGTGAACCTAATATTTTGTAAGGAACATACCCCATCTGTGTTAACCAAACCTTGTGTATAATCAGGGTCATGCGTTGAATGTTTGTAAATTCACCCTTTTAGCTATTTATGACAGTATTTATTGATTAAATATATATTTAATGAATGACTATTTGTAGGAGTTTGAATCATTTAAAAGTACAGAGAAACTCTATTTTTATACATATTTTCATAAGTATTATTCTCTCATTTGATTAACTGCAGGAGAAGTTCAGGAAATTATCTACCCAATATGATGAGTAGCATAAAAAAAATTGTGCCTGTGTGTGTGACACAACATGGATTTGTGTAATGTTGAAAAAGGAGCTAATGACTATAAAAATGAAGTGACCTCATTTTTGTGTATGCAAGACTAAATTTTATGCATTAACAGCATTTTCATTCAGGACCTTTGCTAGTAAAAGCTTATTTCAGCCAATACTGATTCAGGTTTTATGGATATGATCATTTTCTTTTTTAAAACAAGGTAGGAAAACCTTATCTTGCAGACCTTTCCAAGTTTATCTTTGGGGTTGCCTATGCATGGTTCATACATACCAATATATTAATTCATTCCTTATACAGATCATTTCTCAGTTCAGTTCTTTCAGAGGATTTCAGTTGCTCAACCTTCTTTCTCAATCATTCAAGTATGATAAAGACATTCTAGCAGTAAATATTAATCAAAAATTTGGACATCTAACCTTTCAAATTTGGTCTTAAAATTTTATTGGATTATTCTACTCACACTAAAACACCTTTGAAAATATTTAACTCATACTCAAACTGATAAAAATTACTGCCTTTCAAGAATCCATTTCAATATGCAACAATAGTAATAGCATTCATAGTGCTTAAGTTGAAGTCTGAAAGTGGTGGTATGTAAAAGTAACACTTGACTGCTTACATAATTCTTTCATTGTAAACATTCTTTTCCTGGAAAGAATATTGACATAGATGTGAAGGTTTAAGTAAAATTAGCGTTGAAATTGGTGAATATATGATTGAATTGTATAAACTTTGCCAATTTTGGTTTTTTGGCCAATATGGTTTACACTACACACTGTACACTGTAATTCATACACACTATTTAAGTCGCATTAAGGTTGTCTTTGCATTTTACTAGAATGTCCTTCAGTATTTGACAGCTAGAAATTCTAAACAGAAAGTGTTTGTTTGCAAGTTGGAATGGATCAGTATGGATGAAGAAGGAACAAGCCCCCTAAACACAACACATCTACTGAGGCTGACAATGTTGTTGCTTAAATATTCATTTAGACTTTTATTTGCATCCTGAACTTTGGTTTCTTCATTAATTGTTTTGAATTTTGACGTTCTCTAGCTGGGTTTATTACTCCTTTTCAAATGGTGAGGCGTTTAATGCTTGGTATTCTAGTCAATTTTGGTGACAGATTCCTTGTTGGTTTATTGGTTGGTGTTTCTTATGGAAACTCTCATTTTACACCATTTGGGGGCTCGTTCCTTTAGTTTGTTATTATTTTACATTTAACACCTGTATCATGCAACTTCAATAACAGCCAGTTGTGGCATACATTTGAAACCGAATTTTCTTTTACTCTTTGACACCCCTACTCTTTTAAACAATTGGTTGGTTTTTAATTGTTTCAATTTAACTCTTTGACTACCCAATGTTTTAACTCCTTGATATTGGTCGTGGTGAATGTTTATAACTGGGCTACACTTTTTATCTTCCCATTTTTATTTTTTACACCTGATGACACACTTTCATCAAATTGTGGTGTACACTTCTTTTACATCTTTGACTAGTCTCCTGCAGCTGATTTTTATTTATTTAAAATAATGCTTTTATTTCTTATTCCATACTAAACTAAAGAACATTATCAATAACAAATTCTTAGTGTAGCAATATTTATGAAAACTATTAACTTTTTATTAGCTTTTTACTACAGTCTTACATTTGAAAAACAACACTGTTGCTATTCCTACACAATAAAAATTGTTGTTGCTGAAATTATTCAAACAATACTTAGGCAAACTTGTTTATGTAGTGACGAGTAGGTGTTAACCCACTATGCAATATTATACAACCAAAAATTGAGTGATAAATCAATGATGGTTTCACTAATAACAAGATTTTATGGATCTAAAATGTTCTTTTAGATCAAAATATTCTTCACAATACTATTAACAGGCTCTATGAGTGATGTATTCCCTCCCCCCATAGGGCAAAAATACCTCGGAAAGCTTTTCTATAAAGAGGAATTGATGAAGAACCTCTCTTTTTACAATTCAATTCATAATTCCCAAATTCAGCCTCGGTTAGTTATTTTCTTATTCCATGTTATTACTGTTCTTTGCATTTTAGAAAGGCATGTTTGCTAACTGGAACTGAATTATGATCACAAGATTAGTGATAACGGCAGCTACCATCTGTAAAATAGATTTTGGGATATTAAAAATCTATCATTGGCAATACTTTCATCCAATTTAATGATAATCAATCTTTTTATGTGGTAAATTAATGAACTAAAGAAGACAATTTACTGATATGAACAAGTTATTAGTCTAAATTTAAAAATGATAATCAGATTCAAATTATTTTAGTGATTAGCCTTTTAATATCACATGAATCCTGTGACACATTTTTATTTTATGTCATGTAGTTTAGAGTTTTAATTCCCTTTATGTATAAAAACTTTATACTTTTTGATTTCAACCAGTGGAGAAGTTTTATATTTAATTGTGAATCAGATAAGAATTCCATGCTGCCTTATTGCACATAAATCTTCAAGAAAGTATTGTGAAAGGTATGTTATTTATAAATATGAGGAGCCCTAAATTTGGAGATTGAGCTGAATCCAGATCTTTCTCATATTTAGCTTGCATTAGGAAGCACCAAATTTTTCAGTGACTTACGGTGATTTAAAAACTTCACTATTTACTCACCAGAAATTGAATTAGATAAACTATTTTCAGGCTGGAAGATCATGCAAACATAAAATTAAATTACACTTCCATTGAAAATTGCTGAAATGGAATACATGTTTGCATTATAATTCATGGAAAAGACTGTAGCTTGGGGGCATGAGTTGCAATGTAATAGTGTTCCTGATCAGTGAAAATAAACAAAAGGAGTTTTTTTTATAAAAAAAGATGATTTAAAATAAAGGAATGTGCAGTTCATCATAATTTGAACTAAAGAATTTGCATGTATTGATATGATTAAATCCTTTTGTGAGTGTGATGCTAAATTTTTAGAGGAAATGACAGAGTTTCTCTTGACTTTGACTGTTCACACATCAATTTTTGAATCAGACTGTGTTTTACAATTTTTATTTCAAAACTACAGTCAATATTCATTAAAATATCTGTATTTTCTATTACTAATGGGATCATAATCATTGGATTGAATTATTTCATACAAGCAGTCATATTAGAAAATTTTTAACAAGTATAGTAAACATAGCCAATTTCAATGAATTCAGCCACATAAAGGCAAAATACTTATAGCCAAGTATTTAAGTGTGTAGTGGGTGCCCCCCTGTTTTATTCTGCTATATCTTGCGCCACCATTTTGTGGAGGGCGAGCGCCACAAGGCGGAGAGAGCAGGAGTTAGTGTGTGTGTCCCGAGACAGTACAGTACAGTTCACGTGGTCGCGGTGTCCGTGTATGTTGTCCGTTAATAAAGTATTTCGTAGAAAGCTTGGTGTTTCATCATTCACCTGTAAACCCGCTACAATCTGGCGCCCAACGCGGGGACATTTACGGTGATTGATAGTAGTACGAGTTACAGGAAATAATAATAACGGACGCTCAACAGACTTTGAAGCCCGCCACACGAGAAGCATCGCATCGTCCCGACAAGCGTGTGCTGAAGACTTGCCGTTTTCACGTTTGATCCTCGTTCGGTCGTGCCTTTTCAGTGAGAGTGCTAAGGTTCAAATCCAGTTGAGGGGTTTTTGTGAGCGTTGCGCACAGGACCGCGTTTTGCCTTCGGGGGTCATTGACCTCTCGCCTAGCCGTGTCAACTCGAGTGCGCGAGTGAAAATTGCCTCATGCCTAAGGCTCGTTCTGGTTCTGGGAGTAACGCAATTGAAGGAATGGCTAGCATAACTTTAACGAATGAACAATTCCAATTATTGCTAGCCCAGATTAGTTCGTTGGCCCGAAGTGCGGAGCAGAATCCAAGCGCTCCACCCGTAGCCAGCGGTAATTTCGCGAAGTGCACTGCGCGGTTTTGTGGCGACACCGCGGAGGACATTGAAGCGTTCCTCGAGGCGGTGATCACGTACAAAGACTGCGCCAATGTGACGGACGAAAATGCGCTTCGAGGGCTATCGATGCTGCTGGAGGGGATGGCTGCCACGTGGTGGCAAGGCGTCAAAGGGACGATTAGCGCGTGGGGCGATGCCGTTAGCGCGCTTCGTGATGCCTTCAGTCGGAAGTTGCCGCCGCATCTAGTATTCCGCGAGATTTTCTCTCGCGAACAGCGAGAAGACGAACCAAGTGATCTGTTCGTCTGCCAAATACGGGCGCTTTTCGCTCAATTGCCTTATGCGCTCCCAGAGAGAGCTCAATTGGACATGATCTACGGCTTGATGCACCGGAGACTTCGGAAGAGGATTACCGCGAGTGAGGTGGACTCCTTCGCGACGTTGCTGAACCGCTGCCGGGATGTCGAGTTATCTCAGAGGGAGAAAACGACAGGTACGAGGGTGGAGGAAGCACCCGTCAGCAAGGATTCTGCAGAAAGGAAACGTCCCCGGCCCCGCTGTTCCTTCTGCCGTAACTTTGGGCACAACAGCGAAGATTGTCGGAAGGCAAAGTCGATTAAGGAATCGACGGAAGTCAACAGCGACGCGTCCCCACCTGATTCCTCTCAACGTTCCCAACCTGCATGTTTTGAATGTGGTACTCCGGGTTACATCAGAAGTAACTGCCCAAACTGCACCCAAGCGACGGTGACGCAGCACGCATCGCGGCCTGTCTCCTTTTCGCACATCTGGATTGGAGGGAAGGAACACCTGTCTCGACCGATGCTGATGGTGGACGTTTGCGGCTTGCAAGGCAAGGTGTGCATCGACACGGGGTCCAACCGGAGTATCGCGGGAGCTCAACTTTCCCACATCCTCACAAACGAGGGATGCCCATATATAGATGCAGAAATAGACATAAGGCTCGCGGATGGAGAAGTGAAGCGGACAGCGGTAAGAAAATTTACCACGGACATAAGGCTGTCTGGTCGAGTCATCCGCACGGAATTAATCGCCATCCCCTCTTATCCGGAGAGCAAGACGCTGCTGGGGATTGATTTCCTTCGCCAGGCTGGTATGATACTTGATTTCGGAAGAGAGCAGTGGTATTTTGAGGGCGATGGGGCTACACACCACCAATTCCTTTCGGAGGAGGATGCTGCCCAAGGTGCCCCCAACAAATCTTTAGGAGTGCGACCTCCCGGAAACGATGAAGGACACCGCTTTGGCGAGCAGGGGGAGGCCTTCCTTACATTAAAGGAGCAGCCGAAGAAATGGGAAGCAGCCAAAGGACAAGGGAGAAGGCGCAGGACCCCTAAAGGACACCATCTTCATACTCCCACATGCGAGGACGCCCATGTGGATGTAAGGGGGAGGATGTAGTGGGTGCCCCCCTGTTTTATTCTGCTATATCTTGCGCCACCATTTTGTGGAGGGCGAGCGCCACAAGGCGGAGAGAGCAGGAGTTAGTGTGTGTGTCCCGAGACAGTACAGTACAGTTCACGTGGTCGCGGTGTCCGTGTATGTTGTCCGTTAATAAAGTATTTCGTAGAAAGCTTGGTGTTTCATCATTCACCTGTAAACCCGCTACAAGTGTGTAATTAATATTTGGAATTTTTCTTTCCATTTGAATAATTCATATACTGTAAATAATATAGATAATAAATTATACCTTTCCATAGTATAATTTACTTACTGAAGTAAGCAAAGAGGTATCCAACTTAAAGAGACCAGAGGCAGTGAATGTCACCCTTGTATGGAGTATTTGAAGAGAAAACTCTTCCAGCTAAAGAAAGAAACGTCATTCATATTTAATGAGGCATTTACTAGAAAGAGAAAGATTATATATTGTCACCATGAAATTTTATGGAAAATATTAGGAGGCAGAATATTTCCTGAACTTGGTCAACAAGGAGATAGGAGGACAATGCAAGGGATATCACAAAATATAAACATAATTCAGAGTACTTTCAACATAGGCAAATACTTTATCCTATGAAATATCCAGGGACTGTTAACAAATAAAAAATAATGAACCTGATCAGAAAGATTGTGTTCCCCTTCCTTTTTTTTAGATTTTGAATTAATTTTAGTTTTTCATCTACTACCATTGTCCATCCTTCATTTAGAGCTTCTTTCTCTTCTTTAGATAGTTCCTAGAACAGCCCTCACCTTTTTAGAGAGACTTTTTAGTCTAAACCTCGCCTTAATAAAGACTCTTATGACCTTCTACCTACAAATTCGATTTGTCTGGCTTATTCATCTTTTGTTTATACTGTGACCTAGCCACTCTTACTTCAGCTTAAGTTTCACTACCAAAATATTTTATATGAAATTTTATTTGTTTCTCTGAGAATCGTAATCCCTGATGTTACATCTCTTTCCCACTTTTGCGTGGGTATAATCTATTTGTTGCCTTCTTTATCTCCCTGTCTCGTACGTTTTTACAAATTTTCATCCTTTCATTTGAAGAATACTTACCTTTTCTCGTAGTTCTTGGTCTTCTGTCGTCAATAGCGCTCGTACAATAACCGTAGAAGTTTTCTGAGACTGTAATGAAGAAAAACAATTGTGTTATGATATTTGTTTTTTCGTACACAAAAGCTATTTATGCAAAATACGTCATTAGAAGGCAGCTAAAATAGCTCTTGTATGTATTCTTGCACCCAATTAAGTTATAAATGTATATATGTCTGAGACAAAGGTTTCATCGAAAATGTTGAAAATTATAAGAGAACGCTTAAACTAACTTCTATGGTTAAGGTATAAGTGTATAATGGAGACCTACCACAAAGTTGAGGTAGAATTAATAGATTCTTGTATTAAAAACCATTTTAATCATAAAATATTGAAGAACAGCAGTGAAAACGTTCGATAAATCTAAAGGACAGAACTTAAAAGTAGAAATGTGCATGGCCCGAAATATTTGCCCCTTGCCCGGCCCCGGCCTGATTCGTTCATGAGTTCATGAGAACACGAACCCAAAATGACGCATTTATTATTACATTATGATACCCAAAAATCGGCCGTGCAGAAGAAAAAAACGGGCTCGAGCCGGAGCCTTTGCAGACCTCTACTTTGAAGCAAAAGACACACCCATGTCCAGGCCAAGAATGGTGCACCCCCATAGGGCAAGTTAGCAATGCACGACATTCAAGAATTGATTGCGTACTTGCCAAACGTCAGTGATTTGCTTCAAAACGGCTACGAGAGTTTTTCCGCTCTTGAAACACTCCATCAGACTTAGTGCTTGCCCAGGATAAAATTAGTAAAGCGATATTATTTCTTATTTTATATAGATTTTTCATCATATTACCAAATATAATAATTTTGCAATGATATATAGATATCATCTTTTCATTATGTTCGCTAATATATTTATTTTAATACTTTTAAAATTGTTTAAAATGGAAAAAAATTGCTTAAACTTCCAATTCTTCGGACTCCTACGTATGACGGACCAAAATTGACAACAGTATTCGCCCTGAAGATAGCTGCAAAGACAGCAGCCGAAACGTCGGCCTCTCTTCGTAAATAAATCCGGTTGAAATCCCATGAAATACTCCTCCATCAATCCATTCACCGGGATATTCTCAAATCATATTTAATAAAGAGATAAATAAAAAGAACTCCCAATTTTTCATGGGCGGATTACCCCTTTTGATGATTATTCGTGGATGTTTTTATTCTTTGTCCACATTTTCTGCGGTCTTTTTGAAAAATTCAAACTCAAAATACACAATTATTTTCGCCTTCCAATGCCAGCAGGACTATCATAAGACCTTTACTATAGAGCTATTGAAATACGACTGCAATGAAATCGTCGTTGCTGCTCCGCGATCGAGTAACGAATGCTCTTAATGAGTCCATAAAACAATTGAAAGTAACGGAAAATATGCGCATAATAAATTACTTATTCCCGTAAATCATAAACATTTTAACAAATAAAAGTGAGAGTCTGAATGAGCCGTATTTTATGATTATTTTAGTATCTTCTCCCTATCGTCAGCCCGGATAATCGAGAGTTTATTGCTGAAAAGAGGATTCCTGAACGTGTGAGAATGTTAGGGATCCGTTTGACCCTAAAATTTAAGAAACGCATCGGAATACGGGAATATGAACTTCTGTATCGACAAATAAAAGAAAGGAGGGAAGAAACCCGAAGGAGCGAAGTTACACGGAAAGACTGAACACATAGTTATTACTTTTCTTATACTTTAGACTTATAAACCAGGAAATAATGACAGGTCTGATTCTAGGCCCGATATTATAATCTATTTAAAGTGAACATTAACAGTTAAGTTCACTTAAACTCGAACAAACAATATTACAATCGATGCTTAACCTTAAAGCGGCATTTCCAGTGATGTTTAACTGACCTTGAAATTCCAGATTGACTGGGCTTTATATTTAAGCTAAAAATCACTTTAACATTACTTTTGAACTAAATGTGATCCATGTTTGTTTACATTGGGTTTCTGCATATTGAAGTGAATTTAACAGTTATAGCCCACTTTTAATAGATGTTATAATACCAGGCCTACAAGTAGATAAAGCTTCGCAAAAGTGGTAAATCTCGACTCACCGAAGAAGTA
The DNA here is from genome assembly GCA_036926295.1 of Pachydiplax longipennis. NCBI lineage: Eukaryota > Metazoa > Arthropoda > Insecta > Odonata > Libellulidae > Pachydiplax > Pachydiplax longipennis. The sequence continues at coordinate 4,710,389 of JAVFKF010000003.1, forward strand.
ACCTTCACACAGAAGGCGACGGTGAGGAAGAAGAAGACGACGCAGGAAAAAACCCAAACATATCCGCTGTAGATTAATATAAGAGGGTGTTTAACTATCCATAGAGAGAAATATATCTCCAGAGTCAGATATGAGGAGACGATGATGATGAGGAATGAGTTCATTGCCGTCATAAGATTCTGAATTCCGAACAATTTGTTCCACACCGTGCACACCTCTCCAATTCGTAAGTGAGCTGACTGCAGGCGCTTAATCATGGTCACGGAGGTTATTTTCTTCTCGAAGTGGACGACAGTTTTAGACTGGTGCTTGTATCCCGTTTGCAGTTCCAGAATAGAAGACATCTTAGAGTGAATTCGAACCAACAGCAGTTGCAGCAAAACGAGAATATTTATCATCTGGAGCTGTTGAGTGCCCGCCAGAATCCAGCTGAGCACAAGCGCTACCATTGTTGCATGACTCTGTGGTAAATCTTGCTCGAAATTAGCAGCATTGCATACCATTATGATGGGGATGATCAGCTAAGGCCTCGTTAGGTGAAAAAAAGGAAATTTCATTATTATTTTCTTTTAAATTTTAAAATAAAGAAATTTTTGTACAAAATTGCTGTATGCAGGTATGTTTTAATGGTAACTCAAAAACAACGTTTTTCTTTGTAGCTATATCCCCCTTGTTTTTATTGTTAATATTTTACGCATATTATTTTAAAAAGTGGAGAAGGATAGAATTAATGCTTTATTGATGACTTGCGTATATATGTCAACTTCAATAGCTATATTATTAATGAAATCGATACGGTCAATCGTGACTTCTTGAAGTTTCACAGCAGCTTTCTTGAAGAAAAAAACAATTCATAACTCTTACAGTAGATTTTTAATTTCACATGATCAAGGTGAGCTGCATCTGAATATGTCAGCATGTTGATGAAACATGTCGGATTAAAAATCTGCTGTAAAATTACAAAGTGTTTCTTTTTTCAAGATGGTAGCTGTATTTTTTCGGAGACTAACAATTGCGCATTTACACACTCGAGTAATCTACTACTTGAATAAAACTGTTAACGTAATAAAGATTTCTTTGGCAATATGTGCTGGTATATATTGGTGCTTACACTCTCACAGTAACCATTCGCCGACCGCTGTAGTTTTATTATAGAAAGACTACGCGGTTTGCAGGAAGAGATAAAAAACTGAGGTGACTATGGTTTATCGAAAATGTTGATTTCATACATGTGACATGGCACATGGCGATGACATGCATAATCATTGTTAAATTGAAGATGACAAAGGAGGCTACTTTTTAATGTGAAGTACCACGGGTATTTTATTATACGGGGGGTCTGATTTGCGCGCTATCTACTGAGGTTGACAAAATAAACTGCTAGTCAAGTCAATGGGTATATTTATAATACATCATTTATAGGAATAGCAGGTTGTTTAAAAATGTAATCAAACTTTTCTATAAGCACCATCATCGCATGGCACCAGCAACTACATCTGAACCAACAACTGCATCTGAACCAGCAACTGAATTCTTTTACTCTATTTCGTTCAAATAAGGATTTCATTTCGATGGTTCCTTTTCTACTTATATGGTTTCTGAACTGTGAAAGATTTTATATGAGTGACTATAGCTTTAAGTGCTTTGAAGCTCTCGTTAAGGTTAATGCCAGATGCTCACAAAGGTTGACATATAACTGAGACTCGGCTTTCTTTAAAAGTTTCCTTTCTAATTTAAAATAACCTTAAGCAAGGGAATCAAATTACTTGTTTAACAAATCTATTTTCGGAAGTAAACGATTGCCTCCTTAAATATGATTCCCAGAGATTTTTATCAGAAGCAGATGAAAACTTACCGATTAAATTATTCCACAGCAAAATGGAAGTCGGAAGAAAACGAACGGTTAGGGTTATGAAATAAAGACAATAACCTTAACAGATAATATGGTCAACAAATGTGTTCCCACCAGTAATAACAGTTCTCCTTTGACAAACCATCGAATCGACGAGCAGTCGCACTTCAAAGTGGATGCCAACGCCATGATCTCAGTGAACATCCAGTGAAGTCGGTTTCGTTGGAACACGTAGATCCAGTGAAGGCTGAACAGATTCAAGGAAGATCCCAACAACGGCACAAACAGTCCTGTAGCTATCATAGAGACTTGACTCTGTGCAATATTACCTTTCATGGGTGTGATAAGATTGTCCGCAAGGACTGCTATGTTGAGTGAAGTTATGACCAAGAATAAGAAGACGCTGTAAGCGGTTAACCGGAGGGGCACATCTTCTAAAGACCTTCCTTTACTAATTGGAATGGTCGCAAAACCTAGCATCCTTCCCAGAGCGAAGAGGAAATGAAGATGGTCGTATATATTACACAAATGCGTTCGAAATTTGACAGAGATTTTAGATTTGGTACGAAACATCGTTTAACTGTCTGATTCCATTTAATTTATATAAGGATGATACCGTCTGTGTTTGGAAACGTCCAAGTTACAATGCGTAACGTAAATAAATTTCGTTGCCTTTTAAGAAACCCGTGATGGTGAATCAGGACCCCAGAAAAAACATATATGATACATAAGTGATGCAAAGTAAGAAACGATTATATTTGTATGTAGATCTGCACTGATTAACTTCTGTATTAAAATGCACTATTTACAGAGGAGATATTTGTACTGCGATAGTGTATTGTTGCTAGGAGATACCCGTACTCTACTGGTATACTGCTGTATTAATAAACTGTGATATAAATTTTAACCTTGCCACTTCACTGTATATTAGTCCATCCGTAGTGAATTAATAACTAATAATATAGCCGGAGTTAGCGCGGGGGTAATGAACTGAACGTTGGCAACGAGGACGCGCTGTCTATTGCTTGCGACTTAGTAAAAAGAGCTGAATCAGACAAACCTTGCTTTTATTCTTCTACTCTAAGGAATCAAAATAATGTTGATTCGGACCAATTTAACGAACCATTAGCAAACATTGCCCAACGATAGAAGTATAATGGGATACGAATCCCATCCTTGATTAAGATCACGTACGTTTGATTAATCCTGTTGCTTCTTTAATTATAATCCTAAACTCTTTTCACCGTTCACAAAATCCATCTGCTCAATGAAATTTTTTCGTATGACAATGGCTATTTAACTCTTTGCTTCACGCATCTTTAAATTCATCGAGATTTTATCATTCACTTCGATTTATTCACTTAAACTGTAATCAAAACCACTCCATATGAAAATAATACGTCTTTTGCCTTATTTTTGACAATTAACTAAACTTCTCTTCCCATAAAATATCAAAAGTCTCAGGGAAGATTAAGTTTTAAGAGAGACTGACCAAAGTAAACGTAAAGGAAAAGAAATATATAAGAGTAACTTATTGGAGACGAATGAATGCACACAAAAATGAAGAAACTTCTTATTACTGTTAAATATATCTTTTCAACGACAGCTTAGCTGTAAGCTTGCTTATGTTACCCTATACTGTACGGTTATGATCTAATTAAAATGCACTTTAAGAAAAATTGACTGATTAACTACTTCCAGTATTTAAATAACCGAGAGAGGGAATCTTTGATGAGTATAGACAATTTAAAAGTTCTAAAACTTCCTTAATAGCAGACATACGTCCGTAGGAGTTATAAAACTATCGGTCTTATTCTTCCCAATGTCTTTGCCTTGGACACACTATTGATAATCTTTTTCCCCCTTGGTTGGTTCTTCTTTTAAAACCTTAGGTTATGCTTGCGGGATAGAAATTTGGAAACCTCTCACTTGCGCTACAGCAAAAATGTTTTGAGACTTAAATTTGGAATAGCGTAACAACACTCCGAAAGGATGTTTATGAATAACACACCGTTTTCGAATTAACATGAACCACATTATAAATAATCCAGCTCGCCGTTTCATAAATATGCTGTGTCACGACCTTTTGTTGACATTCGTAAACATATACTACGTAAGAGGCCCATGCAATCGATTACGTGCCAAAGCCTGCTCACATGAGTGCATAAAGTTCGGCGATACACTCCAGTGGAAGTGCTACATCCAATTTATTCGCACGAACTAAGTCAATAACCTTCTTCTCGTGAAGGATAAGGAAGTAAGGGAAGTACTAATTAGGGATAAGTCATCGTGAAAAGTGGTAAACGATGAGGATAGTAATGTCAATCTTCCTGATGATAACACGATAAGTAAAGGACAACGACGGAATTTTGCAAGATGTCATCATGGGTGGACAAATATGGTGATATAAAAGCATTACATCAAAGGAATACTTCTGTCTCCAGTTTTACATAGTAACTTCGAGATGTATTAGAAAATTAACTTGAATTCGTGACGCATCGAAAATGTCTAGGCGGAATTTAATCATCTAAAGAGCGTATTATTTGTCACAATCAGATTAACAGATGGTGTTCCAAGAGCATGTGACATAGCGTGAGTGTTTTATGTCTGTCAGAAGTTAAGGAAGTGATATTACCCAATAGCTCTCACCCACTGAATGCATGTTTGTATGTTAGACAAGGAATAATTTTTGGTGAAAAATATTTTATTTTGTTTTTATAAACGATTTCACCATTTCGACTGAAACTAGTGGTTTTTACGATTAATTATGTCCGTAACCATATTTTCCTGGTAAAAATAAATTGGAAAATTATTTGAAAGAAATAGAGAAGAAAATTAAAACATGCAAACTTACTAATTTGCAAGAGTGCCAAAGACTAAACGCGAACCAACAATATGGGATCTGAGCAACTGTAGAGGACACCGCCGACAGCAAGATCTCGAACTGACGCGATTCAACCGATTTGGTGCGTATGAATTCTCAAACTATATTTTTTCATATTTAAACATAATGACTAACAAGATTTATTACCTGCTGAATTATACTGCTATTAATATTATAATAATGATTCCGAATACCAAAATCATCACGATCTAAAGGTGTGTATACATAGATTTAAAGACTGAAGACGCTAAATACCGTGTTTTCTAACTTCATTATTGGAAATAAAAATTCTAAGGTAATTATGAAAAAAATTGTCGAAATGCTTATCGAGGAAATATTTTAAGAAGTTACATTCTCGATATTTTCATTCGCAAATTGCTTTTGTATAAACAAAAATATCCATTGGATGCCATAGATTCACAAACAAAATTGAAAATTATCAAATATTTCCTAGATGGTTTGATTAAATGCTCTGGCTGGATAGCTTAATTTTATAAAGCAATTTATTCACTGCTGTTTTTCTTTAGGTTTCCAACCGTGAGAAACAGAAGTGTAAAATGTTTCCAATTTTCCGAGTAGATGTTTATTCTTCGATTCACTACTGTTTTATGTTGGGATTTCAGCCGTACGGATATCCGTGCGAAGTGAATTGCCGCCATCGCTTGCCAAATCATAGACCGCATGAGATGAAATCCTGCGTAAAGGTTGCCTACAAGAAAGACAAAATAACTCGTCTAAACTCACCGCAGCAACGACGTCTTCGCAGGCAAAGATGATATAGACAAACTGGACCACGGATATGGTCGGCCAAACGGATCCTCCAAAGACGACCGGAAAGGGATCGTCGACCACCCATAAGGACAAAGCAATCTCCGCTGTTAAGTAAGAGGTGCAGATCACGTTAAAAAATGTGCTTGTCGATATGAAGAGGCATTGAGCTCCGAATAAGTAGTTCCAACCCGAAGAGAGCTCTTTGATTCGGAAATGCGCTGTCTGAAGCCGTTGAATCTTGTTCTTCAAGTATTTCCTCTCGAAAGCTGCCAATTTCTCCCTTGATCCTATTCTCAGTTCCGCAAGTAAAGCCATTTCGCGATTTACGTGGTTGAGCAGCAGTTGAATCAAGATGAGAATGTTGTAGATCTGGAACTGTTGGGCATTGTTCATAGTCCAGTTCAGCAGCACTCCAGCGACCGTGAAAGGATTCTGCGGCACATCCCCAGCCAAGGAAAAGTAATTGGAAAGCTGGCCGACTGGGATCATCACCTACATCGCTATCCAAATCAATCAGGATAGAGGAATAGGAACCAATAAGATAGAGGCAAAAAAGAAAGAATATTGCTACGTTTACTAAATCGCAAAAATATGCTTGTGGTTTTGTAGTCATTTTCTCATGGAGTTTTTTTGCATTGATAAGTGCCACTAAGTTACGCCCTCTGAGATTTTATATCACTCACCGTGATTGTTGAACAGGAGCCGCATGGAAGCGTTCGTACAAAAAATAAGTCGTAAATATAAGTGAAGAGATTGAAAAACAACTGCATTTACACACAATTATCAACAGTTACCCTACCAAAAGAAACAGCTGCCTTTTGAGAGTTCGTCGAATTGGCGAGCAGTCACACCTCAAGTTGGATGCTACAGCAGAGATTTCCGAGAACATCCAGTGGATACGACGTCGATGGACGAGGTATATAAAGAAGAGATTGCACAGCATCCAGGAAGCGATTAAAAGTGGTACTGTCATTCCGGCCCCTGTCACCAGAGACTGGCTGTCAGGCACGTTGGCTTTGATGGGATCCACTAAGCTTTCTCTCGACGCGACTATGTTGTAGGAAGTGGTGATCAGACAGACGATGACACTGTATGCAATTAAATGATACGGTACGTCTCCCAAAGATTTTCCTCTACTGATTGGAATGGTCGAAAACCCCATCAATCTTCCGATGATGAAAAGGAGGCGAAGATGCCCGTAAACATTTGTTGAATGCTCCCGAATTTTACCAAACATCTTTGGAGTTACGCTAGGTAGATGTTTGAGATCACGATTCTTCCTAGGAACCCCTTAACCGTTAGATATAGGATTTTAGAAGTTATTCGAAATCATTGCTCATATATGACGTTGCTGCTGAGTCAGTAACTTCATTTGAGCCACAATTTTTGTCTGTATAATATAATCTTTGAAAATGAGACAACACGATAGACTTTGATGAAGATGGGCAAGCCAGATGGTATACACTGTTAGATAAGCTAGTCAACAGCTTCGTTTCTTTCAAATCCTGCTGTTAATTGTTTCCAGCCCTGAGGAAAATATTTTTCTTACTTAAGGGCACGGAAAAAAACAAAATCCACACGGCTACCCAAGAGCCTGCAACAAAGGAAAATTTTAACTGTTTCACTGATCAGCGTCTTTAAAATATAAATGTAAATATAGTACGTACCTTTATAATAGTAAATGTATTAGACATATTCAATCCATTCCCAGTTGTCGACTATTTTATTTTTTAGTTGGGAGGATAACAATTTTTACAATCTCTGATTTTCAGTTAATCATTCATATCAATCAGTCTAGGGAGATAACTAAACATTTTGCCAAGGAAGGGAGAGTGAAAAATCTAGGAGAAGCTAATGCGTTTTGCTCGAGCTAAAATCAAATAAAATCAAAATTGTATTCAATCTCTTCCTTCCTTCTCCTCCTTTTAGTGCGAATGGGGATCGCATAAAATATTAATGAAAACATGCCCATCATAAAAAATAAAAATGGAGAGAAGCAAGGAATTCTAAGGGCTTTTATTTCCGTCAATGATTCGATTTATTTACGCATTTCATCGCCAGAATCTGATACAAAATCCTTTAAAACCTCTTACTGAATGAATGAACTACTAGTATTTACAAAACATTCTCATTTAAATTATGAAACTTATCGTTCTTACCATAATCTTACATACTTATAAAATTTTGCTCACCTATAAATCGTTGGGAAATGTAAACTTTGCACGTTTTCGGATCACTTTCCTTGCTGAAATATTATTTTATACGGCAAACCAAAGGTAATGTGACTCAGAAAATGCCAGCTGGGGAGGTATAGCGGATTGATTAGCCCACTATCTAGGGTTGACTTCAGCAAAAGGATCGAATTTAGAGCTCATTAAGGGAAACCCATTCATAATCTAAGACGTGTGCCTTCTCTTTTCTTGATTCCTGCAAACACTCAGAGATATCGATCATTTATTCGACAGCTTATGTTATGAGAAGTACGTATACTTGAAATAAAAAGTGGCCCTTGTTTTGAATTTTTTCTGCGGAACAATTGAACTCCACCGAAAATGATATCGATTGATGTTTCATAACCTCTTCAAGACGTATCATACCTTCTTTCATACAGAAACCTTTGTCCACTTAAGAAACGCCGAGAGAGCTAAAATTTTATTTGCTGACAATACGGGTGAAAGAGAGTGTATACATGAGTCAGAGAAATACAGTTCTTAATTATTATAAACGCAGAGAAAGAACAGGAAATATTCCTTAAAATATCCTATAGTTCTATTCTTGTTCGGACAAGTTCTTTATATAACCGAAGCTTTTGAGACTCACTGCGGAATTAGGTAATACGTTTGATAGCTTAATTTCAATTCAAATTATATTGCCCTAAAATTCACAACATTCTAGGAAGATGCTCCAAATATTGTTCGATAAGAATTTAGTCAGCTTAAGTTTCTGAAATTTTTATAAGAAAATATATGGAATGAGATAATAGAGATGGCGTTCTTTTAATTGAAGAAGAAATATTCATGGAAAAATTTTCACTATTACAATATCTAGGACATCTAACTTTTTTGAGATCTTGATAAATATCATATCAAGCCATGTAACCCAGCTTCTTCTAGCTGGGTATGATCTAAATTTTGAAATGCTTGAAAAAGTCACATTGCATTAATAAATTGGCATCGGAAGCAATTCATCATCTGCTGAGTAGATACTCAAAAGTAAATTGTACTCACTCTGCAGAAGTTTCCTTCATTGATTAACAATTGCGGAAACTAACTTTAATATTATTAGGGTATTTGCCGCGATTATGCTATATCATACTCAGAGTTTATGTGACAGCAAAAAGAAACCAATTTGGTATCATAATACACTTCATGCGATTCCTTCAGCCGTTTTCTAGTTTACAATCCGATCCGAATATAAAATAATTCTTTAGGTGAATGTTTTGGACTAAAACTAGAATGACTGTGGCGATGAATAAAAAATTCACGAGACTATTTAAAGACCAAACAAATGAGGCAAAAATAAGAGTCCTAGCTATGAGTGAGATATATGAGGAAGAATCGATTTAGGGACATTCTCTTCTTTACGTAACAATAGGTTGATTAAGTCTTCGATTATATTCGATGGCGCACGCTTCCTTATTATTCGTGCGGAGTTTGTGGACACAGAGATAACGAAGAAATATTTGTTTAGTAGCCATTCTTCGTTTTTGCCTTAATCGATGTTTCCAGCTACTTCTTTTTCATCTTATTGATCATGTCCGCATTTCCCTTTTATTCTCCATTGAGGGAAAATCGTCAATGTGCAAATGTTTCCGTTTGATCAGTGAAGCGTTACGGATAAAATATAAAGCCACGTGTCATTGTGTATCTTACAAGGCTACTAAGATATTTGATAAAGCCGTTTACTGAAGGGGTCCCACGCTCAAATATTCACGGGGCCCTTTTCTCCGCTTCCCCTGCCCATGCGACGAGTAATTGTTAATTGATAAAGCGTGATATGTGCCATAACAAAATTTATTGGTAGACTCTGTGCCTTCTACAAAATGAAAGTTTATTTCTAAAAATGGGGCTCCCTCGAAACTGAAGGCCAGGATGCTAGGGATATATAGACGCCACTCAGGGTCGGCCCTGATAATTACAGTCAGTATAATGATTGTTTTGTAACATCAATAGCTATTTATATCGGTAAGAGCACTTGAGACATGACGAATGAATAATACTATCATTCAAACTTTTTGCGCGCTATCGAGTCATGCGAAAGATCGACTACTATCGAATACTTCGATGGGGTCGTAATTATTCAGCCGTCTGCAGTCAGCTGATGCATGACTTGGACAATGTTGATGAGTGTATATTCTACATCTTATTTATATAGATGTCAAAATTTTAACTCAGAAGTATTCAGGACCTATATTAGAAATTGAAGTGAATTTATAATCAGGTCTTCATGGCATTAAAGCTAGGGTGATGCGTTAACTTCCTCTACAGTACCAGAAAGGCGCCCGATGTAAAATAAGATAAATGGATTGAGTACAACTTGCAACCTCCTGTATTTACTGCAGACGAATTCTCAACAAAGGAGATTATTTAGAACATTGAGCGGCTGCACTTGGCTTTAAATATTTGTTAAACTTGATAGTTTGAACTCTTCGGTAATATTTTAAGTTTCTCATCGCTGAACGTGAGGTCTTAGATTCAGGATGACGCTCTGTAGCAAACTGACGGTGGAACCTGTCTTGTTCCTATTTATGTTAGCTATTTTCATGCAATATACTGTATTTCAAGAGTTAATTTATAAGACCGTTTGTCTCAGTAACTTTAATGCTACAATATGTGACGCGTTGAACGATCAAGAAAATAGACAGAGTTTAGTCCAAGTTCAGAAAGAAGCCTCCGACTGGGTTATGTGGTCATCCATTTCATTCGCTATTCCTTCTATTATAGCGACCAACTTATTAGGATCTTGGGGCGATAGTTATGGGCGTAAATTACCACTTGTCATTCCTTCTTTGGGAACTGCTGTTGGCACCTTAGTGTTTGTAAGTGCTTCAATATTTAGCACTACTTCTTTGACTTGGATATTAATTGGAAGCGCATTATCGGGTATAAGTGGAGGATTTGTTGGCTGCATAATGGCTGTAACTAGTTACATATCTGAGGTGTCTGATCGTGAGGCAAGGACTTCTAGAGTATCTTTGCTAGAAATCTCCTTATCCCTTGCAGCAGCTATTGGGCCAACATCTGCAGCTTATCTCTCCAATGCTGTAAATATAGATGCTGTTTTCATGGTCTGCATCACCTGTCACGCGATTTTAATTGCTTATGTTGTATTGCACCTGATAGATGTTCGTAGGTCGCTTCAAAATCCAGTTGACATAACGTGGAGGGAAGTTTTAGGCACTAATCATCTGGTTGGAGCTGTCAAATCATGCTTTCGCCAAAGGGATGATAATCGAAGAGCAAGCCTTATGTATTTACTGTTTTGCTCTCTCATTGTGATGACTGTAGCTGATGGTTAGTGCTCGAGTTATAATTCTGGTGGTTACCCTCTTTAATCTAACCAACCTTAAGTTAAACATTATCTTTAAGTTGAAAAGGAAATTTAAATGGAAGACATTGACACTAAGATAGCACTGTCACAATTTTATAGCATTAATATTTTAATACAATTTAAAGAGAAACACCTGTTAGTAATACTTGGTTAATAGAGAGTGAGTCTTATTCATTACATTTATGTTTTTGTGGCCACTTCTATGAAATACAATGCACATTATGGATAGGATCAGCTTAATAGTTAAGCTACAAATAAATTATTCACCATTTTCCTCATTAAATTCTCTTGTCATTAAAGAAAATTTGCATGGCACAGAAATTAAAATTTCAATCATACAGTTTTGATGAATGTCACAGTTGTTCTTATCTATCTTTGGCACCTCTGCAATCATGATTTGGATCCTTTATAATTCCTTTATAAGGTTTTCATGGAATATATATTTATTGAATTGACGTAATTCATGAGATAATTTGACAAATTGAAGTAATTTTTGAATTTAAAAAAATAGAATTACTTTTTGTTGAAAGCATGAAATGAATATTGTTAACAAAATAGGTATTTATGTCATTTTCCAAACTTTACTTTTTGAAACAGATTTTTAACCTTCAGATTCATCTTGTTTTGCTATGTTACATAGTTTTGTTTTTGTTACTCATCATTGTGTTGAGGATATCAAGCCTTAAGAAATGAAATCAGGAAAGAATTACTGGTTGATCAACAGTTGGAAATTCAATAGTTTATGCGTAATGTGCTTGATAGATTTTGTTGCATGCTCTGGTGGTGTTGACAGGGAAGAAATTATCATCGACTTCAAGATAAATGTTTTATTGGCCAATTTAAAAATTGTTTTGTTTGTTCAGAGCAGGTGAAATAATGAAGTTCATTTTTTTCAGGGGAAGTAAGTCAAACATTTGTGTATGTTCACGAAGACCCTCCAGGCTGGGATATCACAAAATTTGGAGGATATTTTGCATTGCGAAATAGTCTTTCTTGCCTTCCGTTGTTATTGGTGAGCTGGCTCCATCACATGCAGAGTCGTCTTCAGTCCAACAGATGCTTGAAATTACCAAGTGATGCTGCTCTCCTCATTGTGGGCCTCATCTCAAAAATGGCTGGACTTGCTTTGCTTGGATTTGCTCATTCTGATGCACTCCTCTTCCTAGGTAAATAATTGACAAAATTTTCATCTCTAATGTCTCCCTTCGCCCTTTTTTCAGTGTTCAAATCATCTTGTTCATAAAAAATCTCCTGTTTTCTTTACATTTCAGTACCTCCTGTGTCCATGCTGGGATATTTGTGTATGCCAGCCATCCGTTCCCTGATATCGAAGCAAGTAGATGCTGGTGAACTAGGTATGAACTCTTAAGAATAATTTTTATTTGTTATGTAATTCATATGTAAATTGGAATAGCATTCGTGTGAAGTATGACACATCAGCCCTTCTTTTTATGTTCAAATAACAGTTTGCTCTTAGGTTTTACTCGATTGATGGTAAATATATGCATTGGCATGCTCTTGCATTTAAAAATCTAATCCCTTATCCAATTTACAAACCTAAACAATACTCATATGCCAATACATGCTTATGTTGTAGTTGTTTACAGTTTATAACCTCCTGACGATTAAATATGGATTGTATGGGACATAGCACCAAATTGGATTGGAGGCGAAGACTTACTGTTGAAATACTAATCCAATGTTTTAGTAACATTTTTGTCAAAATGCTGTTTACTGAGCAGATAAAATAACCAAGGAGGCACCAATTAAGTCATAAATTTCCCACTGAGTAAGGTAAAATTATCATCTACAAATCATTCCAATTCTTTTGAAATTTGTCTTTATTGAGTTATAATGTGGCAGGATCATGGAAAACATCTCCTGTTTTACGAATGGAAAATGTCATGTTTCAGACTTTTGTGATATGGTCAGCTTTGGAAAGCCAAGTCAAGGGGCCAAAATTTAATACTTACCTAATAAATATTAAATTTAGCAGGCATGTCTGTAGAGGGAAGTTTTCTTAAGATAGAATAACTGTTGGTCATTACTGGTCTAACATTAAAAAATTAAGTGAAATATAAATATTCTTATTGATTAATACATGCAAGATAGAAAGTTGTAATTGGAGTCTCTAACAGTGCATTCCAAGAAAATATTTACCTGTAGCTTCTTTAGCTTCTTATATAATCACATAAACTTGCAATTTTATTATTTTTAGCCTTTAGCTTAAGCTTGATGCCATTCACAGTAGATGTAATATTTAATATTTAACAATCTAGTGCAGAAAACTAAAAACAAATATTGTTAATTTTAATAATGATAAATAGCTTTATTTCAGTAACACACTCAATACAATTAAGAAAAGAGTGAAGTAGAATGAGACTTTTTCTCTTTCAAATAAAGACAATGTGTTTTAATAGTTTTTAATCAGTTTTCATATATTTAGTAAGATCTTTTTGACAATGGTTTAATAATATAAGCTGAGGTTTCAAAACACAAATATTCATTTACAACTACTATCTTGTATTGTCCCAATATCCCATCTAAACCTGTGGTATAATAAGTTTCTAGAACTGCAATAAAGTAATGACTACATGTATAACATGTAGATATTACTTGGAAAATCTGGAGACACATCTGCTGAAATTAAGTTTATCTCCTCTACTTTATTCACAGGAAAAGTGTTTGCATTTGTGGCAATGCTTCAGAATCTCAGCACCCTTTTGGGATCTTTGACTTTTAATGGTCTTTATCCTCTCACGAGGTCCATTCTGCCTGGATTGGTCTTTGAAATAGGATCTTGTCTCCTTCTCATTCCTCTCCTTATAATCACGTAAGTAATTCAATTGTTATTAGATTGATTTGACTCAGGGGCACATTTTCTTAAATATTTACACAAAATTAGACAGTATTTGTAGATGAAGAAGAATGAGAGAGAGATTCTTTAAAGATACATGAAAATTCTCAGTATTCAATTAGCCTTCTAAATTATAACCACTATAATACATTTAATTGATTTTCAATCAGTCAGATCAGAGTTCCTTACAGTATTATAGAATTTAAGTTCTGAAAATGCTGTAATAATTATCATGCTTGTTTTATTATACTGAAGGCTATACTTCGTTGACAAGGAATTCCATAGTTCTGCTTTTTATGATCTCCTGTCACTCTTTTATTCAGAAAAAAATGAAGGAATACTTTTGTGGCACTATATATTGCTCTATATGAAAATTTAATTTGAAAACAAATGTTTTGTAATAAAAATATTTCACTGTGGTGAAAGCAAGAACCTTGATTGCTGAAATTTTTCATCAATATAAAGATAATCGTAACTTATTTGCAAATGCATCACAATGATTTAATATAACTTCCTCAATATGAATAATGCAACTTCTAGCTCAAGGTGAAGCATAACACAACCTTAATATATTCATCGTAGCTGCATAAGATGAATGTGACGAATGAACTAGAGTGGATGTGTTATGATAGTACCAAATGGCTTATGAAATGAAATGGTGTTGAAATTACATATGAAATACCATTACTCTGATACCAGATTCCCTGAAGCAATTCCTCAGCAACTGCATGGTTTTCATTATCTGCATCATTTTCAGACATAACCATAAGCCAACTTTTATTAGAAAAATATTAGTATTGAACAAAATAAGTAAAAGTGCTGAAAAAAAAACAAATTAGATAGAAATTTTTTCTTTGTTGTATATTTTTACATTTAGATGTTGCAAAAATCTAGATGAAGTCATCTTTTTGTAAAATTTAGAATTTTTGATGAACCATCTCCATTGTGACCAAGTTGAAGACTTCAATAAGTGCTTAAACAAAAAAGAAATTAGGTGCAAATTAAATCTTTTCCTTATGCCTCTGTTATTTGTTATTACATATTTGTTTCCTGTAATTTATGCTATCATGCTTCCATTTAGCTTTATTAATGTCCATAAAATTTATGTATCATTGACTTGATGCAATTGTCAAAGTTATCTGAGTTGAAAATTTATTTATAATAAATATTCAACTATAACAAAAATTCATGTGAAGTGTTTAGTTTTTTCTAGTTTATGAGAGCATGACTTTGACATGTGAGCTTCTAGAGCATAATTGAGCTAGAAATGTTACCAAATTTTATTTCTAGGGAAACTTGAAAGTAAATATGTTGATTACCATATTATCAAAGCTGAAAAGAAAGCTTTTTATCTAGTTATGAAGTAAATTATGTGGTCATACTGATTACTTTAATAAGTATTACTATTACAAATAAATACTGTGCTATATTTTACGATATTTATTTGAATTACATTATATTTTAGGTTTGGGCCTCAGTGGGATGTTCATCAGATTGACTATGCCAATGTACAGGAACCAAACATTGAAGAAGAGGAGCGTTAATCTCAAAACAACCGTTTGTTGATCTGTATATGAAGATCTGATATTGAAATAGAAGATGTCATTAAGTGCAGCTTTATGTGTAAGCTGTATGTGTAAATCTATTGCAAGTTTTGGTGATAGTAGTCTGTGATGCATTCTTTATATTGTTGAGTCATTTCAATATTTTTCTCATCTGTGTTTTACTTAGAGCATATTTTATCTTTCTCTCAAGATAGTTTATGCATATTTACTATATATTTTTACACATGCTATTACTAGTATTATATATAATACATACTTTTATCATTGTATTTCATATGCTGAAAAGTCACACTTTAACCTTAGTTTGAAATGCAGAAAATTTCAGAGAATTAGACAATGGACAATTTTCATTTCCATTTTCATGGAATCTTCCCAAGCAAATGTAATTTTGATGTTTCACCAATAAAATATTTTATTATTATTTTTAGGTTTAATGATTTATCTCATACTTAGCACACCACATATGCTTGTATTGACCTTATCTATAGGTCAGCCATTATTTCTTTCAACAAGTTTTTTTGTGAAAGTTAACTTATGCACAAATCTATATGGTAACTAAAATATCTCAAAGTTTTTCCTAGTGAAAGTAATTTTTTAAGCTGTAAGTTTGGTGAATATCTAGATTCAAACATTTATAATGAATTTAAAAGCACTGGATGCAACCTCTAGTTTGATGGGGCCCATTTTTGGAAAGTAATTTTGCTATCTTGTTGATGATAAACAAGAAGAAGAAAATTTATGTTTTATTGATTAAACATTTTTACATGAGTATATGAAGCAGAGAAAGAGGCCTTAAAGAAATTTTCTCTTGAGCTATGATTTGCCCCAATTTTTGCCAGCTATGACTGAAAAGTCTTGACTTCCACTGTATTATCTGGGACTTAATCAAATTGAACTTCTTTGAGATATTGTAAAATATTCATTGGCAACATGAAATGTAAATATGATATTGCATGATGTTTGAAGTTTAGATGAAATACACATTTATTAGAATGGTGGTGGACACAGTTACGAGGAATGGAAGATACTTGGATTATTTTGGATCATATTAGTTGATTTACAGAAAATAAAATGACATATATCAAATATAGCTTAGCCTTAGAATTTTAATGCATAGAAAAAACATGGAAGTATCATAATTTAATATTCATTCTAGAGTCGATTTCAATTAATCCCTCTTAAAAACAGAATTTGTTGTGGGGCCAGCTGTAACGCTGGAACATTTGTTGTTGGAATGCTTTTTAAGTCCCTTTCAACACACCTAGGTTGTCGGCTTATGACCGTGAGAATTCCTTTTCTTACCCCTTCCTATTCCCTTTTCCCCTAACCTCTATGCATTTCTGCGCATCCGTGCAGCATTCACAATGATTTGCAATCATTACTCCGGGTTCAACCTATGCATTTTATTTGACTTGGAAGAATCTGAGAACATTCTTGACAGCCAACAAGAAGCTTAATTATTTCACCGGCGTACACAAATTGTAAATACTCAATTACGTTCAATGTCATAACTGTCAATTTTTCTATTTATTGTGAGATATTTCACGAAGTTTCATCGTTTTTTATGTTGTCCGTAAGCTATTACAGCAAGCACAGCTAAATTCAATACTTCCACATCTCTAAGCTGGCGTCCTGATACAGTAAGTACCCAATTAATTTCAGGTGCATAATTGTTAATTTTGCTGTATATCGTGAATAATTTCCTGAATTTTAAAATATTTCTTTTTTGTCGGTTACTGCAGCAAACAAAATAAGCTTCAATACTTTGCCAACGTCCACAGGAAGTTCTCAGTTAACAAACAGCAGAATATGTTCAAGAACCAAGGATAATGAGAGTGACTGAATTACTACTTCTTTTATGAGAAGTAGATAGTGGTTTTCTTCAATGTTCCCCATTCCATAATGTAAAACATGTGGTACTTGTTCCTCTGGAACTGGAGAACAAGAACTCTTCCCTGCTAATTGGCAGGTGAGGGAGGTAGTGGAGAGGGACAGGGCATAGATGCTGTATAGGTTAATTTACAAAATAACTTCATTACATCTGGATCCCAAGGATCCAAATGTGGTAAAAGTTTCAGCAGCTGCAAATGTCCTTAGTGATTCAATAGCATCATCAGATACATTTGGGTGAGTATATATTATATTTCTAAGTGGTTAACTTTCTCTTCATAGTGATTGTTTTGTTTGACTAATGTGACCTTATTAATTAACTGAATCAAACTAGTATTAATTAATCAAATTAGTATTAATTAAATGAATAAATTTTTGTTGCTTTCAGAATTTGTACCAAGAAGTAGGAACTGTAAGAGCCTGTGAGGGGATGAACAAAATATTTGATAGTTTAAATGGTGTAGGGAGGAATCCTCAAGGTGCTGATTGAATAAGGCATGCTATTTCTGTACATAATGAAGACCTGCATTTGGAAATCTACTCCACAGCCATTCATTTTTGGAAGGCTGTGGGTAATCTAGGCATAAGTTTTTGGGGGATACTGTTTATTTTAGCAGTTTTTGCCTGCTTCACACAATGTTTGGTTGCAAAATCTTCTTTGGGAAATTCTGAAGATTTCCAACATTTCTTCTTTGCAGTTGAGGTGACTCAATCAAGAATCTCTTGAGGATCTATTTGGGTTGATCAGACAAAACTGTGGGTCAGATGGAAATCCAATTTTTGCTTCTTAGTTGCTTGGTTTACTGGGGCTTTCTATAAGGAACCTATGAGTTGATGAGTGTTAGCTCCTTTTTAACATGAAGTAATTCTTAACCCAGCCATGTACAATTGCTTCAAAAATGTCAAAAATCTAACAAAACAAATCTAAAATCTTGTTTATTTAGTCAGCTGCTGAAATGTACTCTTCATTTTTAAAATATTTCCTTTTCCTGAAAATGGAATTTCCTTAATTACTTAAGGCTCGCTAACAGCCTCACATTTTTTGCAATACTGTGCTTAGGGCATTCGTGGACCCTAGAGATCAGTGATTTTTGTTTATTTTAACTGTATTTGCAGTTATTAACATTGTTTCGATATTTATGTTGCTTGTTTTTGTGTGATATCTTTGCAATAAAGGTTATAGTCTCCCTTACAACCGATTTTTATTTATGTCCTCTAGTGCTGCATTATTTGCTCCATGTTACATGGGAATCAACTTATTGTTAGTAAGCATAGAGAGTGGGTATGAGATGATGACGGTATTGCTGAATACCTGGATTTTATGGTGCTCAAAAATGCTAGATTTGCTTCTTAATGTGGAAGAATTCCGATATATTTTAGTTTACTACGATATTCTTTCACTAGTACGTAGAATTTGTGAAAAATAAATAATATTGGTAGCAATTTAAGTCATCAACGATGAGAAAAGGAACCTAAAATTTTCCGTAAATGAAGATCGAATAAATTACCCGCTTTGCTGTTAACTTTTACTTTGCAGTATTTTGATGATCTTTCATGGATGGAAGGCACGAATGTAATTATGAACTATACCCATGAATAATCGTCGTCAATATAACACAAATATAGGGAGGGAATCTTTACCATTCGCATGCAAAGTGTGATAGAAATACGAAATGCGTACTATCACATGTACCAATTCAGCGGAAAGTTCCCTACTTTAATCTCGGTGTTGGCTGGTCACGTTAAATTTATTAATCCTAGAAGAACGTGATTTCTGTTTTATATTATATCACTCCTAGTCATTACTTAAGGATCGTCCTTAAGTTTGCAATAGTCATTAAACCAAATGAGGTTAAATTTATGGTACGTTTATCATGTGGTAAAGGAACAATGTTTTCTTGAATTTGAATGTTTCTTTGCTTATAATTGATCTACTCAAGTAATTACTATACACATCTAAAACATGAAAATAAATATCTTAAGAAATGTTAATGTGCTCCCCATGAAATTAAAGTCAACTGTGCTAATTGTTAACTTCATAGTAAAGAAAATCATGACCGAAAGTATGCTTAGGATAATGATCTTAACAAAAAGAATGCAAAGGATATTCTTATTTTTTTTCAAGCTTGTAAGATCATTTCTTATACGTGAATGGATTGTGAGATTCAAGGGATACTTGCAATTTCTCTTGACCTATATTTCATTTTTCTGAATTATCGTTAAATTTATTTTATTATGCTTATGCTCACGATAGAACGAGGGTTAACATGAATATGGTTTTTAAGGATGCTCTATCTTAAAATATTATTTTATTTGGTATTGTGTAATCACCATTTAGCTTTAATGGGAGTTGTGCTTCCGATAAACTGTCTTGGCCTTGATGAATCGCTCACTCTTTTCAGCAGCAGTATGCAGAGGCAAATTGTTTTTGTCACTGGAAATGCCAAAAAGTTAGAGGAAGTAAGGTCTATATTAGGTGACTCTTTCAGACACAAGGTAATATATCAGTAAATTTATCATCGATTAATTTACATTAAGAGTAAGCTTTTCATTTTTGTGCTTACCGCATATACTTAGCGATTTTACTGAAATTGTCAACGAAACCTGAATGCCGTCAAATATCTAAATTTTAAGAAGATCATCCATTAGTTGTATGTCGTGTGATGGTGTACCGCAACCTAAGTTAAGGTTAAATTAGCATCCTTTATTAAAATAATTAATACCGTTTTCTGTTTATGCATCAGAATGTAGTAAAGCTCTAGTTTTATAATTGGCAGCGTGTATAAGTACTTTCCTTAGATATAAAATTGCATTGTTTTCATCAGTTAATCAACAAAAAGGTAGACTTGCCTGAATACCAAGGAGAAATAGAAGATATATGCACCAAAAAATGTCAGTATGCTGCGAGAATGGTTGGAGGACCTGTGATTGTTGAAGATACAAGTCTTTGTTTCAGTGCCATGAAAGGACTCCCTGGTAAGTCATTGACTGTCGTAGTTGCTCTTTATTTTATCTGAAATATTTCTGTAAGTAACATACTACAATATTAAATCGATTGCAGCACCAACAGTGAAGTCTTTGATCGGAAAAGAGCTTTATGGGAAAAAATATTCATAAATGATGTATACAAAACTGTGTTTCAGTTCAGATAACATATTCGACCTTAGTATTTCTTAAAATGTTTGTTTTATCCATATTGTATCATCTATTTGCACTTATCCTCATTTACTGTATGCCTCACTCAGCATTAAAGTATCAGTAATGTTTGAATATTATAATTTTTAAATGATCTTAGAGGAGTAATGCAATACTTTTAGTAAACCAGTTTTTCATTGATAATTTCTCAGTTTATCCACTCATAAATATCTTCTATGAGTCATGATATTGAAATCCTGAAGATCTTGTAAAAATGTAACAATTTTATTTGAATTATAATTATTATCATAGATGGATAGATCTTATTGCATTATCATTTCTTTTAAATGTAGTTAAGTTTGTTTTTCTGCATTTCTGTATCACTACTCATCATTTGAAATACGGTTATTTCTTAAAGTAAATTCTGGAACAAAATAATGGCTATGATAATGTATCTTTTTACTCACATACAGGACCATATATCAAGTGGTTTTTAGATAAGTTGGGTCCAGAAGGTCTTTATAAGATGCTTACAGGTTGGGAAGACAAGTCTGCTGAAGCAGTTTGTACGTTTGCATATTGTCCTTCAGCTGAGGTAAGATATATAAAATAAACATTTTCTACTTGGAATTTAATATCCAAAATGAAATGAAAATATAGAAAGATAGCACTGAAAAAATTACAAAATCATCAGTGTTATCTCTTAATGAATTAACTTTTGATTGTAGGAGATAAATTTTTACTGAGATAAACATTTTTATCTCTAGGAAGTGAAATAATCTTAGCCATTTAAAAGTTGTTCCACTACTTTCTCTGGTATAAATTCAGCATAAATTTATAAAAAGCTGACATTTTTGCAATGTAGTTATTAGTAGTTGAAAATTTTCAATAATCATAACTTCACATTTAAAGTAAAATCCTGTTTTGAAGTCAACTAAAAATTTGTGAATTGTGAAAATTGTTTTTTTAAATGAAATGGAAGTTTTTATCGGAGCATAATCTCAAAAATATTTTTCTTAGAGGTATACTCATAAACTTGCCTTTTGAAGCAGTTTCTTGTCTCTAAATGGAGTAGCATCTTGTAATTGTTCAAACTTCTCCTTAATGAGTTCAAAATATTTTTCCAATGGTGACATATCCCTGGCATGGCATCTTTAATTTGATTTTGGGAACTTTTTCTAGCATATGCACAAAAGTACCCAAAAAATAAGCTGAAATTAAGATGTTTGCATCATAAAACTGTATCATAGTTGAAAAAGGTTGGAATGGAGTTTTTCTTCTGGTACAGCTAATTTTAATAATTTTCCTGTATGATTTTTTAAACATGTATTTATGGATTCTCCCGAGTCCTGAAGTATTTTCATTTTATTGTTGGGAACATGAGGTTATCGATAGAAAAATGATCCCCAAAGGCTTCCAATACCAATCAATCTCAGGCAACTGGCTACAAAAGTTTTCATGTCCCATCATTACTTCTAAATAGATTGAAATAGCTATGAATCCTTATGTGGTCATTTCATCTTTCAGTATCCTTCCTTCAGCACTTTTTATGGTTTGTGGAACTATTATTTCAAATTTAATTCTCCTAAAGAAACAAAGAATGTGAATAAATAAAAAGAAATATATAGAAATAAATAAACGTTCACATGCATTTTTTTGATTAGTATCTTTTTGAGACATCTAGAGTCAAACTCTGGTCACTTTTGTAAGTGCAATGATAGATTTCGATAATCAAACAAGTTTTCTTATTCATCCTATGATTTCATTCATCTATCTTATCGGGAAAATCAGTGCATTCTTTAATTAGTTCCTCAATGCATATCCTATGGGAGATACTGATTGGATAAATGAGTATATAAATATGCTTTTCATTATAATGTAAGGTTAATTTTGTTACAGGTTGATAGAAATGATAAGCCAGAAGTGCATCTGTTCCAAGGTGTAGTGAAAGGATCCATAGTACTTCCTCGAGGAAGGAGAGACTTTGGTTGGGATCCTTGCTTTCAGCCAGATGGATATGAGCAAACATTTGGAGAAATGCCTATAGAAAACAAGCATGCAATTTCTCACAGAGGAAGAGCTTTGGAAAAACTTAGAGAATTCTTTGATAAAGAAAATTGATGTGCTGAAGGAATTAAATGAATGTAGGATAAAAGGTTGCCTTTCTTTCTCACATTTTTGATTTGTGTTTGTTTTTTGGATCTCATAATTTAACAACTTAGACCAAATATTGTATACACCTAAATAAACTACAGGCCTTGAGAAGGTAATGTTAATTGAGTAGTATTATATTTTTCTGTGTTTTGTGTATGTCCATAGATAGATTCCTTTGTCTTTCAGTTAATATTGAGTACCTGTTATAGTGTTCCTTGTAAAGCTATCCATAGATATGTTTATCGCTTTTATTCTTCGGAGTTGAATTTTCAAATTTAATCCTATCCTTGATGAACTGCTTTCCTGTTAGAAATAATATTTCTTCTCCCTTTTATGGAAACTTAAGTTATCAGTGTCAGAGGGCATTTACGGATGGATTGCATCTCTTACCCAGAGACAAAAAGAGAATAATGCTTAACCCAATAGACAGCACTATTACTAGTGTGATTCAGAAGTGTGAAGATCACAAATATAAGAAACGGATTATTTCCTTATCTCCTTACTTATGGGTTATTTCACTGACAAGGAGACTACACACCGTCGGATGCGATTTAAGTGGTAAGACTCGGTAATTTGATAGATATCGAGTCAAGATTGACGAATCACCCCCAAAGTTGGGTTTTATGAGCGATAGTTTTCACGGAAAATGGACTTAAAGTTTACGAAAAATTGTCAGGTTGGCTATAAAGCTAAGCGTAGCGACCTTCGTCATTCGTCATTTCCCTGGAAAGGCAACACAGCCTAAAGCAGGGGAACTTCTCAATGTAATGTATAATGACCAAAAGACCAATAAACGCTTTTCAAAACAACAATTTCGTCAATCGAACGTTTGGCGCAGTGGTATGGTATCCGCTTCCAGTCCTTTTGGTCGGGTTCGAGCCCTCATGCGGGAAAATTTCTTTTCTTTTTTTCCTTTATGTACTCTTTCATAATCTTAACCTATATATGTTTTCTTCTTTATTAAGGAATGAATTCTGAATGCGCGAAATAAAAATCTTTGCTTTACTCAAACAGTTGTCGGCTTCTATATTTAAACCAATGTGTTCAGAGTTCAGAATTGGTAAATGTAAGTCGGGTATTGCAATAAAAGTTGCCGTTAGAGCGAGCAGCTGGATGTAGGAGAGATTTGAAATAGTCCTCTGCGTTACCTCTCTAGTATTGTAGTTTTCAGATAATAAATGCGGACATAAGTATTTGCGCATAATTTGAAGAAACGGGTGACTCACAGCGGAGAAATACTCTAACTTTTGGAAAATAAGTTCAAAATCCACCAAAAGAAGAAAACAGATATAGATTAAGATTATGACAGAGTACGTAAAAGAAAAAAAGAGAAAAGAAATTTTCCCGCATGAGGGCTCGAACCCGACCAAAAGGACTCTGGAAGCGGATACCATACCACTGCGCCAAACGTTCGAATGACGAAATTGTTGTTTTGAAAACCGTTTATCGGTCTTTTGGTCATTATACATTACATTGAGAAGTTCCCCTGCTTTAGGCTGTGTTGCCTTTCCAGGGAAATGACGAATGACGAAGGTCGCTACGCTTAGCTTTATAGCCTACCTGACAATTTTTCGTAAACTTTAAGTTCATTATCCGTGAAAACTATCGCTCATAAAACCCAACTTTGGGGGTGATTCGTCAATCTTGACTCGATATCTATCAAATTACCGAGTCTTACCACTTAACTCGCGTCCGACGGTGTGTAGTCTCCTTGTGAGTAGAAAAACATGGCCAATAGATCGGCCTGTCCACATTAAGAAAGAAAACTTTTCACCCCGTATTTATAAGTCAGTCACTCATGGTCATTCTGTGTTCATATCTAGTTAGTTATTTTCCATCAAAAGTATTCAGTAGTTTTGTTGTTTTCCTTGTTCAGAACTAAAATAATCCTAGTCATGTTGATGTAATCTATATCACATACTCAGAGTTATTTCATTAAGTTAGGTTCATTGTAGCTTGCTCAGATTATTACTAGTACAATTAGCATTCTTTGTTCGGATTATTAGTATATATAGAGTAGTTAATACTGAAGATTATTTTGTTCCTTTTGTTCTGGAAAGTGACAAAGAAAGTGGTATTTCCTTTGTATGGTTTGAAGAAGAGGATTTTGGATCTTATGCAAGCATAGTGTCTCGGATGCTGAGAAGGAGATAAATCCAGTTGGAGATGAAGCTTGGAGACCTTTTTATCATGCACATCCCAGATTTTTATTTGAAGGTGAATCTTCTTTGAATTTTGAAATCAACCCAGATGGTAGAGCACTGCTGTGGTGCTGAGATTCATCCCAATCCTAAACCAAGTAAGATTTGGCCAATTTGCAAAATACTGGACAAAAAATTTTGTGAGTTTTATACTAAAAAATGGCATCTGACTGTGGATGACAACCTTTTCACTCTACAATGGACGATTGGGTTGATGGCAGTATATCTATACAAATTGAGAAAGATTGAGCATAAAATCTTATCTACTATACATATCCAGAAGTGTGTGGTTGCAGATAATTTATACATGGAAATGGACTTTAAAGATATGACGATGATATCACAAGTGTCTTCAAAGACACTAATTGATAAAGGCTACTGTGTAGTTACAGACCAATTTTATAACTAACTGGTAGAACCACTTAGTGCCAGAATGTGTGATATGGGACTTTTTATAAGAAGAAAGGGAGTTCCAGAAGTACTGAGAGATAAGAAATTGAAGAATGGAGAATTTTCAGCATTCCGAAAAGACAATGATTCTCTTCTGGGAAGACAAGAAAGATATCACACCTCTGTCTACTATGCTAAATGCAGGAAACAAGGGAATTGCTGGAAAATAGGTAAGGTGCTGTTAAACCAATGGTAGTTGTAGATAATTACTAGTCAATGGGGGATTTAAATTGAGTTGATGAGGAAAAGTATTAATTATTATACGATTGTATTAAATTATATTTTATTAGAAACATCATGCAGATCATTGAAATTTGTGTGTGAAATTCATTTGTTCTATATTAAAAAAGTGGTCGAATTAAATGTCATCTGGACTATAGATAAGATTGGATGGAAAAACTAATTCAAGTTTTCTGTAAAAAAATTTCACTGTTGGACCACTTGCAACGGCTCACCCCTTCCGTCTCACAGGAAGTAACTTTCCCAAGCTAATCTCTGCTACTGAAGAAGGCATACTGCAAGTGAAAGCACTTCATATGTGTCTGTGAAAGAAACTGAAAAAGTGTCAGAATATAAATCATGTACTTTTGTCTGGACTGTGATAGAGCTTTTTATGTGACTCCATGTTTTAAAACTTACCACTCTAAGACTTACATTTGTGAATATATTCATAATAATTCCATTAGAAATCATTATAAATAAGTATTATGTACAAAGATTGGTAATTAAAACTTTTTAATATGTTCTCCTAGCTATTTTGCTGTTACTATTTTGAAATTTCTTGAAAATTATTTGGAACACATATTCCTTGAAAACAAAAGTCAGTGAAAAATTTCTTTATTTTCCTTTATTCCTATATATATATATATATATATATATATATATATATATATATATATATATATATATAAAATATGCTATAAAATTGTATGATATGTTTTGGGACACTATTGCAAAATTAGTTTGTCAGGGAAGAGGTTAAGCCAAATACAGTTGAACTTGGTTAAACAAGAGTTCAAGGAATCAGGTATTTTTGCACTTATGAGGTACAGAAGCAGTGTGTCTCACATGTAGAAGTTTCTTTTAATCTACGTAGCTCATTAATGGGAATATTTTTTAACAAGGATTGGTGTAATTCATTCCACAAGGTGCATTTTGGCCTTGGGAAATTCATCAGCCTGGTTCCTTTGTCTCTTTCTGTGTCTGTCAATTATTTAGAAAATTAAAGCTTACGGTTGTATGTGATCCTTTGTCTTTTATGATCTTATGAAAGGTGTACTCTAGAAAACCAAACTCACTTAATATTTAATTTTGTGACTGTCCACCTTCAAATGTATTAAACTAACTTGATAATTTAATTTCATCACTAAACAAAAACATCCTAGGTTTTAGTTTAGACATTTGTGGATATAATGAATCTTCTTCGATAATCATAATTCCTCAACTGATTTGTTTTTCTACACAGGTGCAAACCATACCCCTTTCAGAGAATGAAAATATCTAGATGTGAGTTGTCAAGACTTATATGATGCGTTGTATTACCTAGAAGACACTCACTGATATAGGTAAGAAAGGGAAGTCCCACTTAAAGAGGTCTGAATTTGGCGTGTCCAAAATTTGGAAGTGTGAGCAAAGACATTTTGTTTTATTAACCATTTTATGTATCCATTGTAATATAGAGCTTGGTTTTCATAAAAAGTCCACCATAGACTTCAAACCTGAATATCCCACTTGCTGGGCAGTTGCTTTATCCAATCAAACTACCATGACAGAGCATTCCTTTCTTCAATTTCTGTGGTCATGATGAGACATCTTGTGCTCTAGAGGATCTATTTAATCATATGATGATTCCACTCCTGAACATATAAAATGCCACTTAACCATCAAGGTGGACTACCTGCAGGCAAGAATATCTAAAATAAAAAAGGTACAATAAACATACAGACACTTTAAATTTGAACTATTTGAGAACATGCAGTACATCACTCATTCACAGCCTGATAGTTTCTCACGTGGCATTATGGTTTATGTGCAGCAAAAGCTCTCATTTAAACTTTATATTTTAATGAATTCATCGAAATTTTTTATAAAAGGGTTGAAGGTTGACTTCTACAAAAGTATATATGGTATGTTCATTTGATTTATTGAAGATCAAAGGCTGCTTCTAGAATTTTGATGTATGAATTAAGAAGGAAATGATTGCAATGAAAGTTATCAGCAATCTAATTAATCTAGGTAAAATTTTGGAATGTTTTTGGTAAGAGATTTTAAACTCAAAGGCTATGAGCTTCTTAAGAAATTGTCATTTCTTTTTAACTTTGACCATACCATAGTTTTGTTTAGAGATGATGATTTCAGATGATTATGATAGCACTTATAAAAATCTGCCATTCAAAATTTAATTAGTGCACCAAAAGGGTGCAAACTCGATGTTTAAACTAGTCTTTTACAGTAAAGGTTTCTTTATACTCGGAAGAAAAATTCCCTAGTAAAAATTGCATCATAAGCAGAATTGCATTTGAAGAGGGAGAGAAGAAACCTGGTTTGACTTTCCTTTGATCGTGAGCTTTTAAAAGTCGAAATAAAATTAATAGTGGTAGTTGAAAACTTCACTTAAAAACAAGGATCAAACTATAACTGAGGTACAAAATGTTGACTTTTCCTTCTGAAAAATCATGGATTGAGGTACATGGATTTTCAGTCTTTCCGACTTCTCCCATGTGTCAATTGTTATACTCTTCATAGCTTTAGATAAAATTGACAACGTTATCCTATCACATTATGTGAAACTGATATCCTAAAAGATGCTTAAATTTAGACACATTCTGAAATCAATGTTTACTTATTTATAATTCCTAACTCTCAATGGGTCCATATGTAATGGTTTCTTAAAACTACCCTTGAAGTTTGGTAACAGAAAGGAAGGAACAGGACTAAACATTCTATAATGACGATTACCAGCGATCTTTCATAAATTCCAGAAAAGTCATGTTTTAACCTATTTCAAAAAATTACAGTAGCTTGACTGCAAGTTGCAATTTAAGAAGATGAATAAGATAATTAATACAACATTCAGGTAACGACGTTATTTCCACCTTAGAAGGACAAATATATATTTCCCTTTCTTCTTACCCATGTGTATCACTTTCATTCACACTGAGTGTTGCACATAAGTGCAGCAAAACTCGTTGAAAAAGCTCCCCCTTAATACGCGGTTTTCTCTTGGTTCCAATTTTTTTACTAGAAACAAATGGTGAAAATTCCACTTAAGACGCTCTGCTTATACAGCGGATTTTTTCGCAAATGTACTGGAACCCGCTTTAACTGATTGTCCGCTTCATTCGTTGGACAAAAAATGGTTTATATAAATAGTATCGCCGTTATCCGCCCTTCTCTCTCAGCCTTTTCTTTAAGCGATTTAAAAATTCTCTTGTCTACGATGACTAATTTAGTGAAAGATAAATAAAAATATCGTGAGACGGTGCAATATTCATCCCGTTGATTGTAGCACCGAAATGGAGTGAAATTTCCCTATCTTTCTCATCTTAGGAATGAACGTCATATTAAATTTTAATTTAACCTCTTGGCAGTGTTTTTCTTTCGTCACAATCTCATTTTGCGTAAATTTGGAATAACCCAGTGTGCAGTGACGGCCTCTCATCACTGCTGTTAAAAAAAATCTGTATTCTTCCCTAATTGACCATTTGGTAAGACTTGCTTCCTTGTAGAATTGGGAAAAATGAAGCAAGTTGCCATATTAAAAGTTGCCATTCTTATAAAATTTGAGGAAAAGAAAACCAGTATTAAACAAGAATATTCCATGGTCTATCATATCCCTATCTTCATTTGTATTAGCTAAAGCAAACTAAAGAAGTACCCTTCTTGTTTTAAGGAGTAAAACACTTATTTAAAAATTAAAGAGCAAAAAAATCGGAGTTAGAAGTTATGAAACTGTCATGTAACGGTTAAACGCTATCCTGCCTATAACGCGGTTACCACTCAATCCCCCTTAAAGTCTTAACCGGGTTTCACTGTACATCATTATGCACCTAAAAATTTGATTGCCTTGTCGAATTTTAAGTTAAATGTTAGTCAAAGAATCGGTGAGTTAAAATGAGGATATTATCGATTGATTGGATTGATTTCCTGATGGCGTTTTACGATATAGTTATCCTCATGAATGATTCAATTCATCAAGTGAAATTAACATTAATTATGTTAACATACAACCCTAACTCGGCGTTGGTTATTTCTATCGTCAAGAGGTGGCATTAGGTCTCAGTTCTTTTGGTCATCCTTTCAAAGCAAGATAAGAGCTCCCCCCCAAGCTTGGGAGGGATTTCTGAAGGCACTCTTGCATGAAAAACGGGAAAACGATGAGCGAAATGTTTTCATTTAAGAGTTAACCCGCCTCATTTACGCACTATTTAATGGGTGTGAAGAGAGCTGATAACGATTATATTTTTATTATTTCTTGTACTGCAATTAAACTCGATTCAAATTTTTCGGGGAAGTGTGCGCAAGCGTTTGGAATTTCGGAAAATATTTTTGTTTACAATGATAAACAATATTGTTCATTTTTCGCGGAAATTCTATTTTACAGCCGCGTATCTATTGCTACAGATGAGTGAAGATTCAGATTCATCAGATACCGATCGCACCGAAAGAGTTCGCTTTAAAATTATTTAAGAAACGAACAGCATTTTCCGTCGAATAAACCATTCGTAGTTTGGTGGAAATTCGTCAGGCGATCAACGAAATAGTTTCCCAGAGAGCAGCCTTTCTATAAGTTGAACACCCACTCGAGAAGATATCAGGTCTGTTCGCCCACATGGGCAACTCTGCGCTTAAGCATCGAAAAGCGAATACTTTTTCCTTACGTGGGTTGGAGACTCGCCTCACCCACGTCAATACACAGTCGTGGGACGGAATCGAATCGAGACCATTCGAGGAGAAAGAGAGAGGTTTGCAAGGAGCCTTCGAGGGTGCCGGACCGTCAGCTTTTTTTATTTCCTCCTCCTCCGTTGCGGCTCCCTCCCCTTCTCTCCCCAACCGCCGCTCTCTTCTTCCGCGGGCAATCAACTGCTCAGTCCGTAGGCACGTCTAGAAGGAGCGTGACCTGTGCTTGTGTCCATCGAAAGCGCTCGGTTGAAATCACGCGGGAGCGATGGTGTTGGGTAGCCCTCTGACGGGCGCCAATACAGCCAACGGTACCACCACTATGACACAACAAGGCTCCAGGTTGTCCCAAATGCAGGTGGGTGCGTGACTAATCGGGAAGACACTCCCGTTTGTTAAGGACGGCGATTCCCTTATCGCAGTTACGTGTCTACAGAAGCGTTGGGAGGATCGTATGCTTCTCACTTCCCTTAGGCGAGGTACTTTTATCGATTCTACACTATTATTCGCCTCATTATGGAATGGCTGTCTGCTTTCTAGTTTCGTTTTCGCTTTCCATGCTTTTGTCTGCGATTCGTATTATGATTAATTCTGCTTAAAAATATCGCAGAACGGAAGACGTCAAAGCATCAAATGTACTTGCTTCTAATGCTATTTGGGTTGATCTAACGTCTTCAAATACAGTCTTTATTTAAAGCGCTAAAGCTATCATGGATTCTGAAGTTTAGGGCTTAGTGAGTTTATTTTACATATGTTTACTTTAATTGCAAGTTACTACTTTAGATTAAAAAAGATATAATACAAGTCTCGTCCGAAGATTTAGAATCAATGTGTTTATTTGATAGACAAGAGCTGCGAAAATTGTCTTGAAATTGGGTATATTTATCGCTAAATTTCGTATTTTTGCGCCAATAATTAATCATTATTGGAAAGTTTTTTACAATGTCGGTAATCCCAAATTTGTCGGATCGTGGTTCTTAAAAAGCCGGCGGCAAGTTGTCAGAACTCATCTACTCTTTTATTAATTGTTGTTGCTTTTTTGAGCATGGCTTTCTTGTAATTTATAGATGGTTCGTACCTTTTATTTAGCAAGCGACTCTATATAAAAAATCCATCGAAGAGTTTCGGAAAGCGTAAAGATTTGCATTCGAGTGAGTTATGAGAATATCTTCGATACGGAGATCTAGAGGAAATAATGAAGACATTGTTTTCTTACAAATTGCCCATAAACACGGAATGTTTCTGCGTTTCCCGTAAAAATGCTTCTCGGAAACCTAATAAGGTCCAGAAATATTATGGAATATCTCTGGACCACCAGACTTTATATCACGATCTGTATGATGGTCCACAGGTATTCCACAAGTTCCCCACATCGTAGATCCGCCAGTATGTACTAATCATAAACATTACTGTTGAGCTCGAAAACAATGGAGACTAGTCCTTTTGATGAGCTTTTCATTCAGTAGTACTTCCTCTTAGATTTAATAATAGTCTCATTTTGAGATAAGGTACCTCGGTTTCCTTTACTTGTCCTTCCACGGTTGCAAACTCAGCGTTAACTTTTCTCTTTTGAAATATTTTTTCTTTGTAGTTCAAGTATCATTCATAATCCGAAGCGGAGAAAACTTCACTTCGAGGTGACAACTGCATAACCATAATTGGCGTGGATTTGTGCTTAGATATAATACGAGAGCCTTGACCGGAAAAAAACTTGTGGTGAAAATCAGGAGTTTAAACACATTAACAAAGCAGTTTTTTGTGAAATGACAGTCAAAACTCCTTTGGAATGGTGTGAGTAGCGTCTATTCATATGCTGGTACCGTTGGGAGTTTAACTTATGTTTCACGTTAAAAATCGAATCTCACAACTTTTGCAGCCCCGACAATGTCCATCGTATACGGGCTCACTTAATATTTTACTACGATACGCGTGGCTGTCGAAATGAGCTTATCTGCGTGCGAAGAACTCCGGTTTTTAGTTTAAGGCCGCAGCGTGAGTCACGCTCGGGTACGCGATATTTCCATTAAAATCCACTGTCCGCGATATCCCTTCTTAGTAAACATAGGAGCGGTGGAGATTTTCGATCGATTGTTGAGGATGCGAGAGATGTCGCCACTTGTGACGCGTAGGAGGAGGATCATAAATTTGAAGCCGCTTACGCACTCTTCGAGGGAATTCCCATTTCGATCCCATCAAAATGGAGCCTTGTTTCCGGTAATACGATCGGAAGATAAGCGTTAAAGGCTCTTTTAAAATATAATTATAGTCACCATTCGACTCATTGCATCTACTCAAAGATAAATGGTAAAATATCATTTTAAAGTCCCGGAAAGCACCAATCGTTGTATAATTAACACCAAATATGCAGAATTAAGCTATGTAGACGTCTGCACTTTTTTCGAATAAGCAGCATCTTTGCTAGAATTACCACAAAAGGAAAGGAATATATTGCGTGTATATGTGTAGTGTAAGATCTGGATTTATGTTTAGCATCTTGTATACTCTTTTTACTTAAGTCTGAGATGTTGATCAATACATGTTATTCGTGCATTGCTAATCTCAAGGTTCACCGGAATGTAGCGAAAGTAAGTTATTTAAATGGAGTTCATTACATTGCTCGTGAGGTCTGAAGGAATCTGTGAACTCACAAAATAAACCTTTGGGATAGATAGAACCATTAATATTCTGATAAATTTTTAATCGCACGATTTTTCAATAAATTTACGAAACACTTAACTTTTAAAGATGTCATTATTTTAATTTTACATTGGTTCAATTATTCGGCGAGTTTTTTACTCAACAAATACGGATTCCCCTTGGTAGTTTTGTTTTCCTTTTTCCGAAAAAAACGGAAATTAGGACATGATTTTTACTCAGTACTTCAATTTATTTCTGTTTCGTAATCCCGTTGAAGAATAACGCGGATGATTTTCTCCATCAATTATTTAAGTATTTCTCTGTGAAGTTTTTTCTTAAATAAAAGTCATAATCGCGTTTTATAACGAAAATACCCAGGTTGGGTATATTTCTTTTTTTTATCTACTCTGCGAAATAGTCTGCATTTTGAAGTCAGTCTTTGTGTTGGCTAGTTGTGTCTCAATTTGTCTCAGTGATTGCTCCACCGAAATGAGACCATTTCCCGGATATTATGCTTTAATCAGCCCTAGGTCGGATATAGAAATCCACGAATACTCTCAAGAGATCGAAAGTTCAAACAGTGCCAAAAGGAACAAGAAAATTTCATATCTACCCTAATCGTATCCAAATTCAAATTGACTTACGCTGCTGATTGAAATACAATTAAAGGGTTATAAAATATAGAGGGTTTAATATCATTTAAGAGTAATCCGTAGCCAGTTTCACCGCTCGTAACCTCGCATATGTTAGTGAATTCTTTGAAAAATAACATGTACATCACCACCGATCGGGATTGCTGGTGGCAATGCAATGTCAAACGTCAGACTATTTTTATAAATGTGGGAATAACGAAGAATCGGTTTAAGTTCGGAAAATATATTTCTTTAGAAAAGCATGCTTTAAAGATGCAGTAACGGCCGCTGGTGTCTCTAAAAAGCTGAAAGCCGGACGCTTTTACTTGGAGCAAACTTTCGATTTCATTTCCTGAAAAAATGCTTACCAGTAACGCGTAGCTTTTTGACAGTTTACATAGAATTGGTCTCCGAAAATAAATTTCTCATGGCGAGTAAATTAAGATAAATATAGTTCTCGGATTAAAACCAAATTTTCGTAATTCTGCCATTTCCAAATATTCCTTTCGTACAGAATCCTTTTAAAATGGCTCAGATTATTATGTATTTCTATCTATCCGATATATCTATGGGTTATAATAGCAAAATATTGGCGAGTACAACACGATACTTCTGACATTTACACGATAAAAACAGATGGAAAATGTTTCTTTCTCATTCAATAGGATATCCTGGGTAACTGCTCGAAAAAAATGTATTTCATTTGATTATTGAAATTGAACTTCTTCAAGAAAGAGTACATTATTTGGAAAAATATAACACAAAACGTCCTATCCGACGAATCTGAGAGCCATCGCTTGTATAATTCCGTTTTCGTTCCTTTGACTCCCAAAGCTTTGCAGTACTCCTTTTACCTCCAATGCTCCGATAGAAATCAATAGAAAACTGATATTTTAAACTTCTGCTAGCGATTACATAAGCTTTCGCGTGATATATTCTTCGTCGGAGGATTTTAGTGGTTAAAGCGCGTGCCTTAGCGTGTGCTTTGTGCGACTTATGACCTCGATATTTCACCCTTCCATACTCCATCAATTATTACTTGTTATCGGATATTTTCATCTATATGCCTCCATTGATTTGTTATGCGTTGATCGTCTGGTCTCTGTTCGATTTCATTACACAAAACATTCGACAAAAAAGCGACAGTTCGGCGGCGACATACTTCAGCTTGAAGACGTCAGTTGGCGGACTGTTGTCCTCTTTAAAGAATAAACATGGTCGAACGCGAAGGAATGTTGAAAGATCAACATCCTCCGTTAACTTGTCACAGTATTTTCTGTCTCCCTTTTATATCTTTATAAAGTCAAATATATATGTGATATTCCTTCAAATATATAGGTGATAAGATAGTATCCTTTTATTAAATTCTCTTAAGACCTTCATTTCTTTGCTCCAAAACACTCACGACATACTGTACGTTATATTTTGAAGTACTTCTACCTTGTTCAAGAGCTTCCTTCGACTCAAGAAGGGTTCTTTAGCTGCAGTCGTCCTTCTGAACTTTTCGTAAATCCTCTATCCCGAAAAAGAGCTCTTCTAAAATACGAAAACTGAATATTCCTTATCGTTTGTTCAACTTTTCTTCCTTTAGTGCATTTCTTAATTTTCAACCGTAAGTGGAAGCTATAACTTTGCAAGACTGCATAAAAAAGGGCAAATCGAAGACTGCTTTGTACAATCGCATGAAAAAATTATTCAGCCTTCGTAGTTACGAACATTAGAAAGTGAAAAATTCGATAAGTTTATCTTCACAGAACGACAAAGTACATAGATGACTTTGTAATTATCATCGAAATAACTATGAAACGACAAGTAGACAGTAACAAGAAAATAGTCCCTGAGACAGACAGTTTCCTCGAATCATACAATCCACAGAGCGTTGGAGAAGACTCAAGAAGTAAATGTGAATGCTGGACTTGATTAAATTTCCTGCGTTTGCCCATGGCGACTTGGAGGTTAAGTATATGAAATTAAAAGTTCAATTCCTCTTCCCCATCCTGGAAATATGAAAGGAGAACAAATCGAAGTTTGACTTCATCATGCTGCATTAGTCCTTTCAAAAATATGATCTCTGATACATTGATGCTGTGGTACTCTACCACAATTGTTAAGAGGAGACAATTTTTAACAACGAGAGAGAAAGCGCTCTGTTTTTTCTCGACCTGTCAAATAAAATTAGTTCCCTTTCCCAATCTTTTTTGGTTTTGGAATAGGAACGTGTCCGCGCTGTGTCGCGGCGTTCGATCGTTAATCCAAATATAACGCTCGTAAAAATGTCGAACATTTCTAGAGATGAGATAATTCGGCTCACGTGGCATACTTTTGCTTCGGACATCGATTTCCGACGGAAGTTCATTGCTCTTGTTTCACTCTTTTGCTTGATGGCGGTTTTACTTATGTCGCCTTTCCCATTTTCGTTAAATTATACTTTATGCCACCTATATTTACGGGCATGTGAATGCAGTTTGAGGAAAAAAATCATTTTTCATGTATTATCCTGAGAGTACGATTTCCTAGCGGCGCTAGACTATGATCTGCGAATGATTGAAGTATTAAGTTCAGGGGCATCTATTTTTTTTGTTTAAGGGCATCAGATACCTTCTAGCTACACTCTTAAGGAGTGATTGAGTATCTACATTGATTCCCTTGTCGCAATAAATGAGTAATTCGGGATGATATTTTTTCCTTATCTTGCAGTTACTTTATCTATGTGGTAAATCTATAGAGTAATCTTACGCTGTGCGTAAATTAAAAGAGAATGTATTTGAATAAATGGAAAATCTACATTCCCTATAATTTCCATTCCTTAATTAATGAATTACCTTTTTTTGGAAACCTATTCTACAAATCTGTCCTCGTCATTTACTCATTTCACCTCTCAGTTAATAATTAAGAAGTCAATACCCATTTATGAATTGCTAGATTGTCTTACCTTGATAACTTTCGCCTTTTCCTGATACCTCTCTGATAATTTTAAATGGGGAATTCAATTAGATATTCCATTGCCTCTTCCTTTATGTTTTATGATTTTAATTATTAAGAATAATACAATTTTCTACTCCAATCTCGCCATCATCTCCTTATGACAAGTACTCGAGTCTATTTGTCGATGTTCAAGAAATTTTCCTGGAGTGTCTTCTCTTCAAATTCCGTCTTGATGAAATGATAGTTGCTCAGAAAACAAAAGTAATGCGGGAAATGTCAAAGAAAGAAATGAGATAATAGTCTGGGAAGAGTTACTCAAGGGGATGGGTTGAGT
The DNA here is from genome assembly GCA_036926295.1 of Pachydiplax longipennis. NCBI lineage: Eukaryota > Metazoa > Arthropoda > Insecta > Odonata > Libellulidae > Pachydiplax > Pachydiplax longipennis. Next base: position 4,747,125 of record JAVFKF010000003.1, read on the forward strand.
CGGAGAAGTTTTGGAAATAATTAATCATACTCAAACTCAATCATTAAGCTGATTAGCTGGGAAATGAAACTAATTGCTGCTATTAATAAAATGGAAAGACTTTCGAGTGACGTAGTGAAATACGCGGTGAAAAATTTCCTAATGGATCTCGTAGTCATTCATCATAACTCTATTCCGAACGGAATTTCACAATAACGGTTTTTGAAGTTCATCCGAAAAATTTTCTTAATCCATCTAATTGGCTGAAATCTGCTGACTTATACTATTATTAATTTATGAAAAAGCACGGAGACTTTGATACTGAAAATCACAGCTAATTATTTATATTATAAATACTGCATTTTCTTTACTCAACAGAATTATTCCACTGCAAAAACGTTATAAAACCACACTGGAATGAATGCATAAGGTCTTTGAGAAAGGAAATAATTTAAAGTAGGAAAACAAGAAAGTCCACTCAGGATGGTCGGAAGGAAGGAAAATAAATGGCGTGATTATTGCATGTTACGACTTCCTTCCAGGAGCATTTAAGAGATATTTATCATTTTTAAAAAGTAAAAGAAGGCACGAGATGTATGCTTGTTTATCAAAGGAAGCGTGCTTAGTTCCCCTTAATTGGCAGTGACTGCGTCATCATATCCCAGTTACTGTAAAAGCCGATGAAGTGTTCATCAAAGCTTTTTACTGCATAGGGAAATTTTCAAAATGAGTTTGTCGTCAACATCACTCTATCATTCCCATACTTATCAATGTAACATTCGCAGTCGCCCCTTATTTCCTGCACGAATTTCTGTTCGCGGTTTGAGGCTTCGCAATTCACGTGCCGCAAACTTCCTTTGCAAAGAATGATTTTTACGAAACTGCTTTCAAAATCCACTTGAGAGGGAGCTTTCTTTTCTTACTATTTTTATAAGGAGTTATCTGTCTCTTCACAGCTGTAAATTTTCATTTGCCTATACAATATGACGACGTAAAGAAAGTTGTTCAATTACATTCAGAAAGCGTAGGCCAGGGAACCTCTTTCCATCGGAAGGTCACAAGTGAAACCATTTGGTCGCATTTGAGTGACATTTTCCTTATGTTAGTTGGTAATGGACAATCTAAATTGAACATTAGAAAACGAATTCAAAGACTTAGGTAAGAATTATTTTTATTTGAAGAAGTAACATCCTTTTCCCTGTTATTGTTACCTAAATTAGTTTGAATAAGTGAAAGAAAAGTCGCTTTTGTTCTTAAGATTGTAGGTTCCCTATCCCTATGTTAATAATTTTATTTTTTAATGTTTGTATTAATTTTAGCTTATTATTGTTATTTATCATTCTGACATCATGTAGCCTAATTTTTTGTATTTCATAATGTTTATTTTCTTCTTTTTTGTGCAAACATATTTATTCTTGTATTAGCTACGTAAAGTGTACATGTATTACTTGTTGCTCAACCATCCTTTCCGTAAAATTTGATCTTTAACTATCTGTAGGTTTCGCAGGGTTTTCACACATCTCTTCTTGCGGGTATTTTTCAGCTGTGAGATCTGTTTTCCTAAGCACTAACTTAGGTTTTTAAACCCAGTAATAGCTTTCTTCTTTGCCTTTTTTTCAAGCTGTATATTTCTTTCAAATGTATGACAAAGGGTTAGATGTAAGAAGGGACTACTTAGTCTCTATCTCACCCGAATAAAGACGTAATATTATTCTTATCTCTGGCATATCCCATTGGAGCTATAATCAGTCTTTTGAAGTAACAGATATTCTTTAAGCAAAAAAATCCTTTGATCCGAACATTATTCGACATCGGCTCTCAGACCTCAGAAACTTTGATATGCTTTTCTGAGAGCAAAACGTTGTCGAGTAAACTTTGGAAAGGATACCACGGTTAAGAATACATGGCTGAAGTTCTTTCATTGACTGAAGCTGGGAGAATCAACGAAGCGGCGTCAGGTCTTTTTCTTTCCATGGAGGATAGTGTTCGAAAGGACAAGGTCTAGAGATGGATAGAAATGTTGCCCCGATGAAGGTGCAACGCCCCCTTGAACTGACGATGAAAGTGGAGGTTATAAAAATCGCTCCTAATCTCCGATCTCATGGGAATCCTCAGCAGAGCAACCACTCAGCAGACGTGTGAATTTAGCAAGGTTTACAACAAACGAAGTTCTCATATCGTGACAATTCCTCGTTTGAAATACCTTTTAAAAGATTGAGCGATATAATTAAAAACCTGATTAGTCGGATCTCTCACAAAGTCTCCAGCTTATTACGCGGTATTTAATTGGCTTAATTCTGCGTAGGAAATATTCGTACGCATGGTTTTATGGAAATTTTGGAGGTTAAATATGAAACAGATTAATTATCATATACAATAATAAGAATAATTTATTTTAATAATAAGAATAGTAAGAATAATTATAATGTTCTGTGGCTGCCAGTAGATAATTGATGTTTGATTGTTAATTATTTGCATAAGATTACGAAGGGAAAAAAAAACAGGAAACATTTTTCAATTGAAACTAATTTCAAGTGTAAGAAGAAGATTGCAGGAGATTGATTTAAATTCGAGAAAATAGGGGAGTGTATAGAAATTTTCAATGGCTTTTATTCCTTTATAGTTTATATGAGAGTATTCTGTGAGCGTAATATGCTCATTTTTAAAATTTAAATGTATTATAATTGTTTTGTATTTACGGCCACCGACTGAAACAATCTAAAGTCATTGAACAGCCACCCATAAAATGCAAAATTTCCAAAAGATGAAGTAATAAAACTGCGCGATTAATGTATTCTGAATTTCAGTTCTATTTGTGAATAATTTATGCGATACAGTTATAAAATTTATCTCATATTGCTTGATTTTAGGACAGAAGTTAAAAAGACGGAAGAGTCTTTTCGAAGACCAGTTGCGTTCATAATTCTGCATATTAAAATTCTCCTTCCTTTAATGAATTCATTAGAAAAAGAAGCAGTGAATTCACTGATTAGACCATTGATGTTGATCGTTTGAATTACTTCTACAGCAGTAGAAGCTGCTTCTTAACGGTTCTCCAAGAATTCCTCCTCCTGAAAAAAACTTGTTTTCTTCGGAAGCTTTTAGCTCATTTCTCAGCCTATTATGTATAATGAGCATTTTCCGTAGGAAAGATGAATAGATATGTGAATGAATTTGATAAAATATTTCAGATATGATACGCTTGGAACATTAATCTTTTTTCTGACTTTTCTGCATTTTTCATCCTATGAATCATTTTGCCTTGAGATCGATTATTAAAGGATTTCGTGATTGATAATCGAAGAGCCTTTTAAGTATTAAATCGTTGAAACTAGTTTAAGAACACGAATTTATTATATGAAGGGGCGATTAAATCGGCAAACAATCTCGGCAACGATATTTAAATTTTCACTGAAATTAAAGCTGAGGGAATTTTGCACGAAAACCTTTCCAGGTTAGATACTCGACTGCTATCGATGCAGTTATATGTTACGTGCAAAAGTAAATTCCAAAGTTAACAGTTTATCAAGGTTATTTAGAATCGGCCGTTAGTACCAAATGCTTGAAATTCCTTTAGATGAAGAGTGCGCGGCGATATTCATGAAAATTGTACGGTATGACTGTGACGTCTTACGCTTGTCCTTAATTAGTCGCGAAGTGCATTTTAAGAATGAATCTCACGAATCCAAAATTAGTAAATTTTCAACCATAGTAATAAAATTTTACGTATTAGAACTGTGTTCAGTCTTGATGACGTGTCTACAAAAGTTTTATCGTAATGCATATTGAAAACATTTTTATTATGACCAAATGTATAGCAACATGGAGAGATCTGGAGAGTGTCCTTGAAGTGTCCATGGCGCGACGACTCCCATGCCGTCGTATTCGGCATTTTGAGATCGAACCAGCTACCTCTTTATTCAAACAGCTACTCACATTCATCGCAATACTGGGTGGGCACCGATAAATGTTGGCCTCCACCGGGAATCGAACCCGGGATCGCCTCCACCAAAGACGAACACGTTGCCCGTTACTATCCGGGGGTCCCTGAATTTAGGGTTATTCAACAAAAAAAATCTAGATAGAACATTCTAAAGATGCAGCAGAGGGAGTAGTTGAAAATTTGACAAATCAATCAAAATCAATCGAAAAAGCACACCGACAGGGAGCCCGAAATGTGTTTCTAGCAATTGCAATTAATCCGCGAAACCACTACTGAAGATATAATAAGGGATTCTTTAGAATGGCTTTCTTCGAATCATTCATCCGATATAAGGTTCAGTGATTCGGGACTCAGATGCAGAATGGGAGTGTCATTCCTTGCAGCAATGCGCTCTTAGCAGCCATCGTGACTCATATGTGTGTCACGTCCTCCCCCGTGCTTCCGTTAGCGCATTGTGTTCCCGATGTCGCTTTAATATCCCCGGAAGGCTCTGGAATTGGACTCCAGAGGTCGCCTCTTTTGTTTTCTTCGGTTTCCTTTTTTGCCATTTCTATAATTTAAGAAATGTTCCGGCTGAATTTGGGACATCGATTTCTCTCGCTACCCACTTTGGGTGAACTGAGATATATCAAAGGAGAACATCTCTTCCCTATTTTGGAGAAAAATTGAGAGGGAAAGGAATTGATATTCTTGTGGGAGAAAGATTACGTCTATTTTCATTCTCCATAACCGTGTCTCTTTATCGGTCTATATTCTAGTATCAGTTTGCTATCGATCCATTAATTTGATGAAAATTTTTTTCCATACTGTACTTCAAGTCCTTGATTTCCTTCCTGTAACTTTCAAAACAAGAATAAAAAATATACATATGCGTACCTTATTGTATTCGCTAAAACACAATATACCTTCAAGACCGGATATATGTCCCGCACCTTTTGAGGGCTATGAATGGGCTGAGGTTTACGATTTCACCAGTTTCATTTTTCATTCAAGACATGCATTGAAACTATAAAGCGAGAATTTTAATAAAGGAAAAAATAATATTAAATAATTCAAGGGAATAATTCAGGTGAAACAAGAATTGACCTGCGGAAGTAGTGGAAATCGTGGTAGAAAAATATTGGGTCAAAGATTAGTTTTCTTTTCTACTATTTTTCCGCTACCTAAACATTCTTTGAATCTATTTTCCGTTATAAATCAGCAATCATTCTCGGTAAAGGGATACAGCCAATAAATGCCATACTCCAATACATTGTGAAAATATTTCGGCTTTGTTGGGCGATACGTCAACATCGGTTGGCACTGAAATTTTCCGCTTGGTTCCATTCTTATGAGCAGAAACTCTTGTACATTATCCACTTGAGCGAGTAAGGCACCGTATGATGGACGTCAGGGTTCTTTGGCGGGTATTATCGTCATGTCGCATGAAAACAAAGACTAGGCGGAGAATACCTACGTCATTCCATCTTGACTGCAATTGATGATGAACGTCCATCCCAATGAATTTCATCGGAATTTCAGTCTTGCCAATGGAGAATATTGATCTGGTGGGGAATAGGTTGATAAATTTAACTTCTTCGGATTGTTATCGTCTGCTCTTCCTTCGGTATTGTCCAGACTAGTCTCGTACTCGGAATACGTTTGGTGCGATGTCACATTGCGCTAGTTTAGATCTCACCTTTTGTAAACGTATAGTTCCAAGGAAAATTGATGATTAGTAATTTTAATCAATTACATGCTTCCATCCTATTCTTTTCTAATTGTTAATATTGCTAAATGTAAAGTTTTAATTACCACACAGTCATATCCAATTAGAATTCATATCATCGCTACAAAAAAACATAATGATATATGTCTTCCTTCCATTCAATGACTTATGCGATTAAGATTCTGACAGTTGATAGACTCCGTGCGTAGTTAGTTTAATATGCTGAGCCAATGACCGGATGCTGGCGATTCGTAATGAATACACCGTCATCGGTAATCTCAGGAATTCAAGATCTAATCAAGGAATACATATTTCCTTAAAGTTGCTCTTAATATGTGATAATTAATTCACTTAGATTATAAAAGCATATTTAGGTTAGTCATCCATAGTTGTACTTTTGAGAGATATAAATTTTGTGTTCCCTCTGTTACTTATGCTAAACTTAATGCTCTTTGGTTTGTGTCCTTCTTAATTTCTAGATTACCGTTGAACGCAAAACTCAGTTGATATTTCTGAGAAATAATTTGATGTGTGCTTACATACATTTTAGTCTTCCTTGACAGAATATATTAATAGTGACCCTAATTTAGCAAATCAGAATAAGGTTACGTTTTTGGAATTGGATTGAAAATGAATCAAAATTATTTTTTCCTAAAGAAAAAGGACAGTTAACGGTGAAGGAGCTTCCTCATCGTATATAATGTCGTTTTTCTCATAAAAATACTACAGGACCACTACCGATTTTCCCGGATGTTACTACTTTTTTACTATTAAAGTCGAAAAAATAACTTTTACTTTTATTTTTCTATCGTTCTACATTTTCTCTCTGTTTATCTCTCTCTAAATTATTTTTATCATCATCTTGTATGTATCATATATTTTTATTTATTTACATACGTAGGATTTCTTCCGAAATGTATATGAGGCGAATTAGACTATTACATTTTTATTCCATCGTCTTTATTCATTCTGATGAATTATATTTCGGATTTATTTCTCTACTCAAAGTGAAAAAAGCATTGGTGAAAGCTTTATTTTATTCGCGAGCGGTTTTCCCCGTCATAATTCCTCGCCCAATGTAAATAATGATAGCGATTTGAAGTGAGTGCCCACGTATACTTGAAACATATTCTTTCACATTCGAAAGTTGTGCAGTTGAAAATGAGTGGGTTTTGGAACGATTTGAAAAAGAGCCGATTCATATTCTTGGCAATTACACTGCTTTTGAATTATAATGTCCATCGAATAAATGTATGGAAATAATGGTTATTACTTCAGATACTATATGTATGAATGTACAAGTGAGAAAGATGAAGTTGCGGTCAATATCGCAGTAAGAGATCGCCAAACAAAAGTATCCTTACTTTGTTTATGGGTGGCAGCTTCTAGAAAAGAGTAAAACCTAATTCAAGCTATTTTGCTGCTTGTTAGTCTCCGTCTTAGTTATTTAATATACCCTCTAAAGCACAACGCCTTTTTATTTTCCAAATTAGCGACGAGAGTGTTCATCTAGAATGGTGTCGGAGAGAAACTCGCTTAAAGTTATGATTAGCAGCTACTTTAAAAAACTCCTATAATCTCCTTGATATTTAACCGAGTTGGAGCGAATTGAAATTTGCTCATGCATTAAAATCGATATATTGGGATAGACCTGAAATTTTAGTTTTTAAATATTCATTTCGGAAATCTTTTCCGAAAGATTTCAAGTAACCGTTGAGTGAATAATTTGCTAGCGGTAAATCACAGTCACGAATGTTTTGTTTCGCAAGGCGACACAGAGTCTCTGTTTCGAAACAAAATTCAGGGCACTATCAACATCAGGGTTTCCTATAAGGGAAGGGACGTTGGTACGCCGTCCGAAAAGGCATCGCACAGTCCTTGGAGAGAAGCTGTAGCCCACTCATCCCCTCCCAGGGAAGGACGTTCTCATAACATTCGACGATTGATTATAGATTACGAATGGTTCATGGGATATGTATGCACAAATAATAGCAACCTGGTAAACAAAAGGATATTAACGCACACAATTTTGTACCGTGAAAGCTTCCTGTAAAAGGGGATATCAGGATCATACTTTCTCTTTGAAAATCTGTGTCTTTGCTGGTAAAGAATGTCCATTATCGAAGGCCTAATGCGCAAAGATCATATATAGCCTATTTGAATTCATCGTGGTATGAGTAGCGAAAATATACCTTACTTACAAAACACGCAGAAATGCCTTCCACAGAATATTTAATCGCATCGCGAACCAATCTAAAATACAATGTGTTGAAAAATAATAATTGTTACGGTTTCATTAAGTAGTAATTCTATTTTTCGAAATGAATGGATGAAAGAGAAAGAAAATGTTAGGCTTGAAATGTGTACTGCAGAAAGGATATATAAAATACAGCAGACAGAAACGTTGCTAGTTTATTTTATTCGCATGTAATTAACCCTGAAACTACCTTCATAAGTTTTCTTCCAAAAGTCAAATGTTAAATTACATTTAATATCTCGAGAAATCCTAAAATGGTAGGCATTGAAAATCGAGAAAATGGAAATTACAATCATCAAAATAAAAAAGTTTAAGCGCCTTTCAGTTAACCTTAGAAAATTTTAGGCAATCAACTCTATATCTATGATAAAATGATGGTTGGCCGAAAGGGGAAGAGTAACACCGTGGTGTCTGAAAAATTACTGAGGGCACCACCCGTTCATGTTTATACTAAAGGACACAGATTTCTCATCTCTACTAGCCGCACTTTTTTGCAATGATATTGACATTAATACTAACATTTTCCGCAAGGATGTGCCAATCGTTTGTGCACAATTACACGGGTAGCCTAGCATCAAAATATCTTCAGAGATGCCTTGGATCGTGAAATTACTGGAAAGGAGTCCTTTCTCTGCAAAGGTACATTAACTATGAGAGAAAAGGGAGGTTCTCCGTTCTTCGCTCCAGCGGATAGTGATGCGGTTTGCCAAGGACAAGAACCAATCATAATCGGGTCATCGTTTGGCTATAACTTTTCTCAGTGTCCTCGTCTCTTCCATTTCGAGGAATGCCAACTTCTTTCACATCGACTGCAGCCTTAATCCTTCTTTAATTTTCTTTGATCGGGCCTAACGAGACGCTCATATCATCTTCTTAATACAGAAACCAGGGTCTTGTTAACCTTTTTAACAAATGATTGATCCGATCCTAGTTTAATTAATTATATGCGTTATCCACGTCTTATTTTTATATTTTCCTTGATTTTAGTTTTACTCAAGCTATCACATTACTAAATATGGGCAGACGTTACCTTACGAAAGGCCGTTATAATAAGAATAAAACGAGATACCATCATCAGAACTGATGATGCTATCTTTCTAGCGAAACATTTCGCATTAAATTTACTTTTCTATTGAATTATACGAAACTTATTTCCTTTACTCTAGCATACACATCACACGTGATTCTACTCACATAATTACTGCAACTCATTGCGATAAAATCTTACAAGTAGAGGTGCAATCGCGATTTTGAGACGAGATCTGCTCAGCGTAATAGGAAATCGAGTATAACAAATAATCGTTTTGGGATCGTTTAGGAGTTTCCACGAGACAATGAGTATAAGAAAAAAAATCTGATTAAATTAATTAGTTCCACAAATAAACTGACTAACCACAAGAGCGGAGGTGGGTGGCAGCTAACGTGATTATCGACGTCACAGGACCTGAGGACTTAATTTTCCGAGAAAAAATTTTTTCCTTGATCAGGATTTGAACCACTCAGGATTAACTTTTGGATAATTTTTCGGATAAACTTTTGGATACTATGGAGACTGAACCAGACTCTAACCACTCGGCCATTTTGATGTTGATGCTTCCGTACAAATATTAGGTTATAATTCAATAAAGAGGCTGGTTAAGTAGGCCGAAACATCATGACAGATACCTTTCCATTTACATTAATACCCCGTGAGCCGCTGTATGACGTATGGCAGGGAGTGTGAACTCCGACAGATGAATGGAAGAGATTGCATCAATTTTACTTATGCTGCTAAGAAGGTTAGCAGCAAGTATCTAATCTATTACCTTTGAAGGTATATTTAAACAACCAGCTCGCAAACCAGTGAAGAGAAACACTCAGGACAAAATTGGTTATTTTTTTATATTACATTATTATTACTCTGTTACGCTAAACAGCTCTCGTCTCAAATTCCTGATTCCTGCTGAGAATCTCTCTTTGTTGGTTAACTTCTGAAAAATTAAACTTTAATCTTTTCTTTAATTGAAGTAAAATATTTTTAGTTAATAATATTGCGTTTATTCTATCTCAATATTACGCGCAATTTCTTCTCCGGTTATATTCTATTCATGTCGCTTTTCCTTCGAAGTTATCCTCTAGATTCTCCCATTCAGTGGATAGCATGGAACTCGCAGATATTGCAAGATATGCGTTAAATTTATGAAATATGTAAAATTTTCACTTGATTATGAAATATTCCACATTTATTTCTCTTTATAAATGATAACACACAATTATAGGTCGTACCTTCATAAGGTATGCCCATAGATACGCTCGCGTGGTATGAAAATGATCATTCCGTTTGATTGTTAAAATCTTTTAGAATGTACTATGCAAGTACGTTCATGACCTCCGTATATTTGGTAGACCGCAGCAAATGGTGGGATGTTTAAAACTAAAATAAATGTATTTTCAAGGTGATTTTATGTTTTCTTTCCATCTCAAGACATGGGTTAATACAGAAGAAATCTATCAAATATTTGGTTTGTTTTCGCTCTAATGCTTATCGTCTGCTTGGAATCATTTGCCAGTTGAGTGATCAGAGACAGGAGTGTTGTCTCCTCAATTCTCCAGAGGTTGACGACCTCCGGGGATCGAACCCAGTTCCTGGAACAGTGGTTCGATTGAGAAGAGAAAGGAGTGAAAGGACAGTTTGCAAAGCCGAGATTTTTCTTCTAATTTCCATAAAATTCATGAAGAAAGTACGTGATTTACTGCAATGATTTTCGAAAGCACTGCAGCAATGATCATAGTATGCAACAAACACCACATGCTTCTATAATTTCTCAACAGAATCAGCAATTTTCACCAATAATTTTTGTAATATAGTGAGAAGGTTAAACCAGAGAAACAAATGGTATGGAAGTGAGCATGCATGGATATTGTGTATGAAGTATGCCTTCACTGTTGGGGGTCCTTTCCTCTAATTGCAGCTTTTAGTAAGAATCTGTTGCACCACCGTACTCCTAAGGAAATTGAACCGGTCGTCATTGGAAGATCGCATGATAATTAATCAAGGAAATGGAGGATTAACTTCTTAACCCTGTAGTAAACTTTAAAGAGTTCATAAATAAAATTTTAACGCCCTTTGAAAAAATTCACCTAATGAAAAATTATGACATGTTATGACCTTTAATGATCAGTTATATTGATTGTCTCTCCAATTATTTCCTCCGTTAAACTTCTATATCCCCTCACCTCATATTTAATAACCTAATTTTCTTCCCTTCCCCACCGCCGTCTTGTCAAGGGTATGCATTTTTGTTTATGTTTTTTTCTCAGACCTGATTATGGTGTTTTGAATATAAGAAATGATTCTGGAGACCGTAATATTCAGGCGGATGTTTTCACGATGAATGACACATACAGGTTCCACCAAGTGAAGGCTGAGGTAGTCGGTTAATACTATAAAAGTCTGTGGAGCTTTCGCCACCTCATGAGGTACGGAAGTCGCAAATTCGTCCCGAGTTTCCTCGTCATTATTTCCAAGAGGGTGGTGCATTGCAGGGGGCCATCAGCAGAGGCAATTCGCAGTTCATCTTTTTCATTCACTTTGGTGCAGCAGGTAGTACATGACAGGATATGGCTGCTAATAGAATGGGAGTCCCACTCAAATGAGTCACCTTCCTCGATGTCCAAACAAGGAGTGCCCTCCGAGGGTTCGCACCTACGGATCTCCGCCCACAAGAGAGCGAAAGGACGCTCGGTGGGAAGAAGGCATTTGCCATTTGCCCAAGCAGATGGCGCTAGCGAAATCAGGGGAAATTAAATCACAGAAATATGAAAGTTTTCTCTGAAAAGCGATGCACTGAATAAACGCTCTATCAAGTCTTCCAGTTAGTACAGTGCCAAGAACATGCGGCCCACTATTGCAATGTAGTGACTTTTCGATCATCACAGATTATGTGATTATCAAGGACGAAAGTCGAAATTGAAGATAATGGATAAGAAATTAGTTTGACAAGAGGTTCTTACCTGACGTTTCCTTAGTGGAAAATCTTAAATTTTAGAAAGAAAAATAGTATCTGTCGTCCATATATATACCTCTCACTCACTCTTTCCTGCAAAATAATTCGCGGCTTGCGAATTATTTTGCGAATAATTACCGATGCACTTGGTCGTAAACGATCCCAGAAAACGTTCTGTCTTTTGACTCCAGAAAACGACTTATAAATCGCATGCAAAAATGAGCTAAGTTCATGGATATGAAGGGTTTCACTCATTCGCGAACAATATTGGCGTTTGCACACAACTTTCGTCCGCTCATAACTTATGAAGAATAAACACGGACGATCCAAAAAGTCATGCTAGTGTTCTGCCATTACTTATCATGTATTTTAGATTTTTCCTTCTTCACCGAAAAATTGTATTTCCAAAGAGATCTCAACTGTTTCTGTAAGTCGAGGGCTTGCTATTTGCTTCCTAAGACCACAGTTAAAAAAGGACTATTTTACATAAAATGGATATTAACTCCGGATCGACTGTTGTAAAGGATGTTTGGAATGAATTTAGCACGTTTTCAGCGTCTGAATTGTGAATAAATACATCCTGTTAGAAAGGTATTGGAATACGCCCGTTAATAAATTAGACGTTTACATCGCTCCTTAAGCTGTTTCCGTCAGTGGTAGCAATCTACCCGCTGGAAACAAGGGAATGTCATGAATTACTGTCCTAATAAAAATCACCTTTACATGACGACGAAGGTGCGTTTTAAATCTCTGATACATTAATCATATTAATTCAAGGATACGAAACCTTTTTTCTTCGTAAGGCCACTTGTGTCATCATGTCTCATTAAAGAAATATTGCATACATTAAAATGTCCGAAGTCGAAATGATGGGAAAAAACATTCCCATGTAATTTAAAAGAGAATCTATCTCATTTTATTTTTAATTTATTTAAGGCCGTATTGGTTTCCATAAAAGGTCGCAGGAGGTCAGAAGGCCTCACCTTACCCACCTTTGGCTTAATCTGAAAAGGCTATTGGAAAAGAACACTATATAGCGCGCATAAGTACATCGAACCTATTGTTTTTCACATTCTATGGAACGGTACTTTACGGTCACAGAATGTAGGATGCGGGTGTAGTATTATAGTGTTTGAACAGTTACGGTAATATCGTGCTTTAGTCTTCAAACGGGAATCGAACCCGGAACTGCGTACTCATTTCTTGGGAACCTGACCTTTGTCGCTTGGGAGCAGAGCTGCAAATTTAAAGTAATTTGTCACCGAATCTAAATAAAATTCCTTCTGATACATTCTTTCTCAGTATCATCTATCTTTTTCTCTCTATCTTGCGAGTCCTGCTATGTGGACACTCCCCTATGCACTACTGACATAAAATATTGGACTTATAACAAAATCAAAATAAAATTACGTTTCCTTAGTGACAGAATTGAAATTCATATTACATGAGTGATTAATGAAATACGTTTACTGATTTTTAGGCACACGTATTTATATTACTTGTATGTATGACAGTTACACCATAGTTCTACTCATTCTATTTTAAATATATTTTTGCGATGTTTTTTCTTAGTTTTCAGATTGAATGAAGTGCTTTTATGTATATATAGCGACACTTTCAAAAATAAATTGGCATCTTTGTTTTGGAGGTACTTTTAGAGATTTTACTTCTCTAGTATTCTTACTCTGAATGCTAGATTCCCAAATACACTTTAAATTCTTGAGTCTCTATGGTTATTTTTCTAGCATACCATTTCCGCCTTCAAGAATTTCCTTGTACTTCTCCCTCGGTTCTTGGAAGTTCCATTTCCTCTTCGGTTCATAAATTTTTGGAATATACGGTTTCTGAGATCATAATCGCTAGTTTTCTTCAGGACACTCTCAGCTGTTGAATTCTCGTGCATCATACAGGTGTTATTGTCCTCCCAACAAACATCAATGGGTTCGCAAGGAATTATAAAAATTTTCACGCCCTTTTGGAAGAAGAATGCAGCCGTAATGAATATTCAAGAAAGCATTCTTCTCGATTCCGGATCTTAATTAATGCGGGATTCTTCTGCCTTTTAAACCTTTCATATGGAATTTTAATTTGGTTTTAATGATAGCATTTATTGAATCGGATTGTGAATGTTACAGCAACATTTCGTTGTTAAAACTCTTGTTTGTTTTCATAGTGAAACCTGTCACCATTTTTTGATTTTCTTCGTTTTACCATTTTTCGTTTAGAGAATGAAAAACAGCGTTTGAATCATTTAATTACTAACTATAGATCATCCCCCTAGTACCCTTTCTAATACACTTAAACCACATATTTCCCATAATTGTAGTTACGATATAGTCAAGGCTTGCACCGCTCCTTTGGAAAGCCATACGTCGCTTCATCAGTTTCACGATCATCTCATTCTAATATCACATCCACTACAAGTTTTACCTAACTCTACTATATTACAATTAGCTCCTACATCTACTTCTGAACTCTTTTTTATTTTTCGATACGGGTATGATAACCTCTTCAAGCATATTCTATTCCTTGTCCCCTCTATTTGTAAACGAAAGTTCAGCGATTATAACCCAGTTGGGAGATATTACTAGAAGTTTACGGTGTACCGCAAGATCTTTAAAATCCAGCCTGCGGTTAATCTAATTTCTCATTATCATCAATACAACATCTCAACGCAAGAAAGGCCTCATTACCTATATTCCGTAACCTTGCCGTCAATTTCGATTCGGTAATTCCATCCGTCTTCAAGTCTTCCTCATTTCCCTTAACAAAACAAATGACGTGTCTTCAGCGCGGTGAGAAATATCTCGCAGGCGTGACAAGCCCATCAATTTTGCGTCACCTTCCGTACAAAGGACGGCGCCGAAATTACTACCGCAGTTTTTTCTTTCTTTCAGTTTTTTGAGTCGCGCAAACATAACCCGACCGTATTCGCGAGGCTATATATGAACATAAGGAGACCAATGGAAACCGGTTTGTCCCCGTACGGTTCTTGAATTGCCTCGGGGCAAGGTTGCCGTTTCTTAACCTTAACACTCTTTCATTTGGTGGGAGAATGGAGGTCTTCCCTCCATGGCCGTGACTAACGCCGCCTTTTTATCTCCCGTGATGCGTCTGCGAAGGAGCGGAAATGATTCAGTCAAGTGTTAAGGGGACACTCGGATGGACATTGATCGATCGAACCTCAATGTCATCTTGAGTCAGAACTGCAATGACCTTTATGGCATCTCTATAGCAAGTTATGTTAGTTGGTAAATGTAAATAGTGCTGTCATGACAGACGAAATATTTAGTATCTTACACATCTTCCCTCCGGGTACATACATTTACATAATGACCCTGCAAGCCACCTGTGGTAGAGGTGTTACACAGAAATACCTTTCTAACTCTTGTTGCTGTATAGCTGAGCTGCAGAGCTATGATCTCTGTTTTGCTTTCTCAGTTCTGAGGGGAGTTGGAGAAGCGATTTCCAAGATTCTTTTTTTGATATAAAATTGACTGAAATGAAAAATGTTCCCACATATCTCAATCCATCGATCTAGAATTAATCCCAGATCAAATTTATTGTTATACTAGTTAAAATATTATTCGATTTTTCCCATTTTTTGTTATAATTCATAAAGCCAATTTGGGGAAATAGTGGGGGACAATTTGGGATATGGAAATGACACTTATTATCCACAAATTTACTGATTTCGTTAAAATTTCCATCGTTTACATTTCCTTCGTATATTATAAACTCTTATATTACATTTCCATCGTTTATTATAAACTCTTTTCGCTAAGTGGAACACACATTATTTGATCAACTTCATAGGAGAGTCTGTCTAAATTACGTTCTATTGTAATAAAACCACCATGAATGTATTTTAATTAGTAATGAAATAATTTTTTTTTTTTGAAAGTCTAAGCTTTTCCTAACCTCCGCGGGAAAGACGATCATAAGCTGCCATTCGTCCAGGCGATTGTTCCCTTGTATTGTTTTAGTTTTCTCTCTTAGCAAACGAAAGTTGTGAACTAGTGCAATAAAATCAACCATCTCATCAAGTACACCTTTACTAATTAATTTTTCGAATAACTGCCGAAGATAAACGAGTCTTCAAGCGAATCCCACATGTGGTTCTCCCACATAGCCGAAACACTTCTGTCGAACCTGAAATCTCCATAAAAAAACTTCCTGCTCTACGTTAATCCATTTCTAGACTAATCCTACTTCGCGAGGATCCCAAATCAACAGTATTCTAGGAGAGATCGACTCAGGGAAAAAAACACGCTGCTTCTTTATTCTTTATGAGCATCCCCTCCAAATTCTACTGCTTAATATTTGCATCCTTGCAGCCTTTCATATTACGTTTCGAGTAATTTTTTTTAAGTAAAACTACTACAATCTTAAGTATTCGTGGTAACTCACGAATTTCAAAGGATTCTTAATTATGATAAAGTACAGAGATAACGTTGATGGAATGGGTGAAAGTCATAGCTACAAATTACATTTGAAAGTATGTGTTTGATATGGCATCCTTTACTTCTTACTACACTTTTCGATCTAATGAGTATACATTTAGTTTACAAATTTTGCTGCTCTTAATGTTTACGCTTGTAAATTCCTTTCGATATACGATAGTTTCCAGTTCGAATAAAATAGAATATCAATTGTACTCGTGCAGCATAATCACTACAAGCTTAACATTCGTCGGATTTATCTTATCATAATTATTTGAGAATCAATGTCATACATAATGAGATATCTAGAGCTTCCAATTCACGCAAAACGCCAGTACGACGAGAGATGGAAAGTTAAGTACAAATGTCTCAAGCATCTCTATAATACGTATATGACCTGATTAAGAATTTGGCTTTGAGGTTTCATCATGCATGGACATTGGGATATCCACGACAAGGAAAGAGAAAATCATATTGGAAAATGGAGATAATGTTACCTGAATCCATGAAAGATTCGTGTTCATTTCATCGGTGAGTCACCGAAGCCGGCGGCCTTTATGGCTCAGGGATGTGGGAGTAATGATCGTCACAGATATGACGATAGAGACAAATAGAGGCAAGGTTTCCCATATCGGAAATCAAGGACAAGCGAATGTAAACAATAAGTCGTGGCACGTGGAAGCGTAGCGTTAACAAGTCATCAAATTAGATAGCATAGGAACATGTGACTGGGAAAAATAACTATGAAATAATACTTGATAGGGAATTTTATTCAAACTTAATTAGAAGTTAATTTAAGAATATAATTATAACTAATTTGATTAGCACAAAATCATATTTTCCTCAGTTTACAAATTTAATTTAATAATGAATATTATTTTTTAGAAAAAAGCATTTTTCTTTGGAAGTAAATAAAAGGGAAATATTTTTTCATGCCTATGTAAAAATTCATCAGTAATTGACGAACTTCGTTTATGATCTAAATCTATAAGCTCAATAACTAGAAACCAGCAGAGATTCGTTTCCTCTCAAACTTGAAAAATTGCTAATTTTTAGGACTCATCAAGAAATTTCTTCACCCTATAGCGGAACTTTTAAGAAACGATAATGTCATTGAGTTCCTACTAATCTATTGAAAATGTCTTACGTAAGTCGTGTATGTTTTATAAAACGAACATTTTCTTTCTCTGTATGTTTGAATATTTTTAAAAAGACTGCAGAAAATATCTTACACGGATAATCCTCAAAACCGATAATCCGCACATGGATAATCCGAAGTTTCACTGTATTATTATTATAAGTATTATTTTCTAAGCCTATTGTGGGCCGCAGGGTGATGTTTAGCAGATCGCGAACGATGTTGTAATGATGATGTTCATTCCCATATAATCTTGGTGCTATCTTGTCTCCGTAATTAGTTCCGACCTTATATAGCGATTCCCTTTTTCTCAAACCTTGTCAGGTAGAAAGACACGTACTTGTCTCACTCATTTCCCAATGCTAGTCGAACTCGTCACTTACCTTCATTCTTGTCTAATTATTTCTTTTGCATTTAATTTCCCCTCTCAGTGACTATAGGATTCCGCAAGTACTTCTCTTAAATTTATAAAGTTAAGCGTGAATGAAATTCACTGAATTTTTTGTTCGAGATTGGACTGTGTGCTTACAGCTTGATTATTGGCGGACAACTTTAGAGATTATAACTTAAGATATCATTCATTTGTAACTAAAATTAACGATAGTGGCTGACTATGATTTCTAATGAAGTATAACGAATATAAATTTACTCCTTGAATGCGATACCTTCGAATATTATTTTTAATATATTCAACTGCAGAAGTAATTTATTTTAATTTTATCCTTCTTTCATGCTTTAACTCCATGATTTATACCATTAGATAAGCGATGACGTAAAACAAAGCACCGTTCTCGAATTTTTAAAACTTGAGCAGAATAATTCTCAACATAGTACAAGTTAATGAGTGGTCGATCGATAATTCAATACATATACGATACATACATTAAAATTAACGTACAAAAATGAGTATTCATTAAATGATAATTAATTATTGAAGGTAAGAAATTATCATCTTCGGTATTAATTACACTTCAATTCATGTGCTATTTAGTCTTATATTTCAAGTACAGGAAATATCGCAGTAGGATGGATAATGATTATAAAACTTTTGTGTATAACTCCATTATGAATAAATAATATTTAAACCATCAAACTAAGAATAGGCCCTTCGAAACATAATTTAGCCTCCACAGTGGCTTCGGTAGGGAAAGAATTTATGTTTTTGAATTGCCAGTTTTAAATTTAATGGTGATCAACTATATGGTAACTACCCACTTTACTTCTTATAATGATAGCCGAGGCGAAGGGACTTTCTAATTTATTCAGAACACCCGTTTTTCACTTTGTAAAGTATCTGTGAAAATATATCCCATCATCGACTGAAAGAAACGTCATCAGATTAACGTAATGAATGATAAGAAGATGATGCTCTGAATAAGGTATTTTTAATATTTAATGGAATCCAGATTATACTATAGATAAAAATAAATTAGAAAACTAAGATCTAACTGTTCGTAAATGAAAATTGTGTGAGTTTTAAATAACGTTCATCTAGACTGCTTTTCATTTATTTAAAAATTTTTGAAGTCAAATGTATCAGCAAATTTTTAATAACAAGATTAGATACGTTTTCAAAAACAGCTATTTCTATTGAATACAATTTCTACCTATACCGTTTGTAGTAGCACGTAGAATGTTATGATATGAGGTTGATTTATTCTCTTGATTACCATAATCATATTCATTTCGAATGTAAAACGTTGGCCTAAAAGCGTCTAGCGGTAAAATAATAGTGAGATAGATTGATAAATACATAAAAATAAAATATTTTTACCAAAATTGTTCAATGATCATTTTAGTCGATTTTTTACTTAACGTAATGGAAAAGGCTAGGGCATGAGCTGATTCATTGTTATTTTTGGGAAAGGTTTTTTATTACACAAATGGATAAATAAGCGCTTAATTCGTCGAGTTATTATTCAAATACTGAATTCTCACTCTCCTATTCTTATGTACAGGTAGCCTATAATTATTTTTTATTACTACTACCATATTTCAAAACGAAAGTTTCGCTCCAAGATATGTAATTACAGCAGTTTACTTATCATCAAAAGAACTGTCTACTTAACATTGAAATCGGCACTTCGGTATTCGCATCATAATCGAGCGAACGAAGGATTCGAGCAATTTGCAAAGTAAATGAGTCTTCACCTGCGAATATTATGTTATTATTTATCCTTTGAATGGTCTGCTGGTCGCTCATCAGAGTGGAACAAGTTCAATAGCCTCTCCCTGTTGTTTTGTGGATTCTCAAAGCAAATGAGATTCGCACTGTTACACGCACTGGTCGATGAGGGTCGCTCACACACTTGGGGAAGGAAAATATTTTGTTTTGCCAAAATCCAGAAGAAACTTGTTGAACTGCTGATAAATTATTTGTCGCTGGTTAATTCCTTTTCACAGTAGTTCAGACAAGTATCAGTAGTTTCTTCAATTTTCAGCCGTGGTGTTCGTGGTGAATGTCTATTATTTTCCTTAATTTGTTTAATTTTAAGTAATTTAATTGATAAGTTTAATTTTCCTAAATTAAAACTTTGAATACTGATGAAATTCTTTTCAAGAGAAATAAAAATAGTAATATTCTTGACAGTGCTTTGACTGCTTAGGTCACTTCTCTCGCACGGGCTTTCACCGGGAATCGAACCCGGGACCGCATTCACCAGGGTCGAGCGCGCTGCCCACATGGCAAGCTGGGAGTCCCAAATGTGCTAATATATGCAACCTACGTAAACTGATCTTCGTGTAAGGGTACTGTTAACATAATATCATGGATATGATTAAAGGTTCCATGGTAAATCTATAAATTAATTCCTCATTGGGCGGCAAATTTCGTCTACGTACTGAAGTATTGGAGGAGTTCGAAATATGATCCATAATTTACGTTTATTTTGACACTATTGTTCATGTTGCTCATTTTTTAACTACTTGAGAATAAACTATAACTGTTGGAGTAAGAATAAAGTTATTTTGGTTTTCTTATAGTGGGATAGTTTGGTTTCCTTGCCTCGAAAACGAATAGTTTTCTTAACGAAAGTTTTCTTCAAATAAATACCAATAGATTTATAGAAATAAACTTCTGTAAAGGAAAGGGTATCCAATGAATTCATGCAACAAATTTCATTAGGAAAAGAATGCCTATTATGTATAATTAATTTCGTAGATCAATTTAAGAACTTTGATATTAGTACAATTCCTCTAACGTTTGACAGGAAAATTTCTAGTATCCCCGTGAAGGATCGGAATTCAAATTATGAACCAAATTTACTCTAAACTGGTTCTGTTCGAATCAAGAGCACTTCATTATGGGGCCACTGAATGTCGTTTTTACAGCTCAACAAAACTTGATAGCGCGCCAGACTTTCTTTCGCTGGAGTTTATTGTTTTTTCACCATCTTTTCCAGAATTAAAGTGTCTCTTGGGTTAATTTACGCAGTCTGCTGTGATCGCCCACTGACTGTCTCTCTCTTGTTTGACCTCGCTTTATTTGCTTACATCCTTTCTCCGCACCTGCATGGACGCGGCTTCGATGCCAACAATATTAAGGACTCAACGCCTTTGGGTTTTTATGTAAGAATTTCCCTTAAAAGAAAGTTTAGGAATTCGTCGCTACTCTTGGAGTAGTCTGGAATGTTTATGTAAATGAAAATCCAACGCGGTAGACAGAAGTGTGTAGTCGGTTTACCGTTTGGATGTTATGTCAGTGAAACCATATCTTCGAGTCTATTATATTCATATAAGATACATACGTGTCACTTACACAAAATAGTAATATTTGGCTCTGTGCGATTTTCATTAGGTAAAAATTTCAAGTTTGGTGTATCAGGATTCTTATATCTTCTTCTACACCTGAAATATTTTCTACAGAACGACATAACCGCTATATCATGTTGGTGCTTGGTATTTGTCAGCTACACTTATTCATAAATGTGAAGTTAAATATCTGGAGGTTAAAGTTCAAAGTATTTTTTAATTGAGTTTCAAACAGTACAAGTTAGGTTGAAAAAGAAACAAATCGATTTTGGCGTTTAAATCCCTTCATCGAAAGATTTCTTACGGAAAACGAGTGAGAATGAATCAAACTAATAAATGCTATTTTTTAACCCATTGCCAAATCTTCGTCCTGATACAAATTTTAAGATTGATAATTATTTTGTACAATTTTCTGTATCTAAGGAGCGTAATGAGTTGGTGTGGAACTGTAAAATTATGATCCAGTTTAGAACTGGGTAATTTGAAAGCCAAATCGACTTCTGCGAAAAGGCGACTGCTAGATCAGCACCAACCCTACTTAAATATTCCATTTTCTCGATAAGAATTGGAATCGAAATAACTACTCTGAGATTCACCCTTGAAGTCCTCCGATCGTTTCTGCAGAATTTTCTCGTTGCGCTTCAGCAACTTCAGATGCAGCTGAGGACGGCCAGATGCTCTAACATGCTTCACTGAGTGTCCTTTAATGTGGAGAAATCTTAGTGCGGATTGGAAGCTTCACATCTTCTATCGACTTCGTGCAATAATTCGTTTCGATATCTTTCAAATTTTCGAAAATTTTTGCATATTACTTCTAGCATTTTTATCTCGCAAATTTTCAGAAATGAAATGAAAAGATAAAGATTGTTACCCATTCCATGTAATTAATTATAATATAATGTAAGTGATATATAAGTGGTACAAGTAAATGTTATTATCTTCTCATTTCTTCTTCTTATGAATTCCTACAACAAAGTGGTACCTGAATCAAATGAAAGCATATTTTCTTTTATATCATTATGTTGTATTCCTTCTGGATGTTGCATAAAACTCTTTTGACTAATATTCTCCTTAAACAGGCGTGGACTAAAATTTAACTCACTCGTGATACTTGTTGTTTATCTTTCAATTTAGTACTGTGATAATGAAATAAATAAACGAATTTCCTCCACCGTGGGAATTACATGGATAATTCTTACTATGTGGTATAATTTTTTAGCACGAGAAATATCTCATACTCGTGAGAAACTAAAATATGAATTTGTGAGTTGAAGTCTCATGCAATCCACCCCAAACCTTACGCCGTAAGACATCTAGGACAATGAATGCTTATGTTGTCTAGGATTCTAGTTGGATCTGAAAAAGACATTTAATTCTAGAGACAAAATTCCGTTCTTCTCGATTGGCGCAGAGGGCAGAGTCTGGCGAAAAGAAACCAAGAATCGATGTCTTTTATGCAGCCACTGTTTTGAATGTCTGAATACATATAAGAGTCAAAAGAATGTGGAAACACGTGCATGTAAACTGCGGGAATCAACCTCTTGAATTATGTAGCACAACGATTTCTCTGGACCTTTCGCAGTGACTCATAGTTCTGCATATCATTACGGATATACAATGGAACTAATAGTTTCACTATCTGAATTTTGCATGCAGCTAATGGTATTTGTGAGTGAAAACCTTCAGAGTGGTAGCTAAATAACTAAATGAAAAGATGGTAATGATATGTTGATGTAATTCGCCATGATGAAATCAGGCAAACAAGGAGGTTTGGAAGGTTACGGTTATGTATTGTTACTTAAGTATGCCATTTTAGTTTGCTGAAATCGAATCGAAAATGCATACGAAATATTATGGAAAATTTATCTTCTGAAATAGGCCGTAGATTCTTAAAAAGTGAATATGCCAAGATTACGGCTCGTTAATGGGACTTTTGATTCTATTATGTGGTGGTGTATTAAATAAAGAAAATTGGTCTCAGTAAATATTATGATTTGTAACAAAGAGTAGAGAATGTAACACATTTTCATCTGTTTCATAGAAGAAGACGGAGGATAAGAGATCCTTCGAATTGGATCAAAAGATAGAGTCATTGTATATGTATAGGATATCAGAAATCGGAAAACGACAGTAAATAATGATATTTAATTAGTAATTCCCTAGAACAACTGCAAAAGGATGATTTAGCTCTAAAACATCTCATCATGTCTTTTTGTATTCCTTTCACGATTCGTGACGGAATCGGACGGAATGTCGCGTGTCTCTTAGATTCATTATTTAGATTAAAGTGATTTACATTACACTGTTGTGCACGCTTCGAATGAAAAGGATCTCGAAACAATAAAATAACTTAAATTCCTTCTATCCTGATGGAACCTATTTCTTTTTCCTTCCTTCCACGAGCTACATATATTAGTACATAAAATTGGTGTTTTCATTTAGAAAAAAATTCTCAAATTTTGGAATTAAAGTCATACCAAAAGTAGTTATTGATAAATATCAGTTATTAAGGATCGTTTCAAATAAGGGCAGAGTTAACAAAGTTTTCTGACCACGTAGGTTTTTAGGCAATCCAAAGAGACTGCCGAGAAGGAAAAAGGAAACTGGCTGCAAGGAAAGTCCGTTAATGATGACACCAACTTTTGAAATTTAGAAAAAAAGGACGGAATGTCGGGAATATGTGAATGACGTAAGTTTTAATTAACAGATTAAATGAATTTCGTAAGGAATAAAGGAACACGAGGATCAGAAAAAGAGCGAGGAAAAGAAATTTTACAGTTAAACCTTTCGGAATTATGAAGAAAAACACCTTAAAAGAGGAAAACATGTAGGAACTGCAACATAAAAATTTATGATATTACGCAAGATGCATTAAAAATAAATAAATTACACCCATAGAAATAGTATTTCCTTCTTCAGAGGGTAATATTAAATGACTATCCTTGGCATTATTGATTTTTGACTACTACTGCTCCTTACCAGACTTCACATTTTTCAGTAAAAATTGGAAACTCCCCAAACAGAAGTTGGGAATCCTTGCCCAGCGGATATTTATTACTGTAGGCTCTGGCTTCGAGAGAGACTCAAAGTTTGATACATGTTGCTGTAATTGCAATCCGTCTTGCAGTCGTGCAGAATGTAATCGAGAAAGAGAGGGAAGATGATCCTTAGTTTGCTCTTTTTCTTGTGGAGAATATTTGCTGAAAAAGTCTCTCCCAAGGCATCATCTGATTGCGATCCCCACTTGTGACCCAAATGCCGTCGGCGGTGCATCTGGTTGACTTCCTGGAAGACGCATCCTGTTCTGCGGAGTCTCTTCACATGCGTCATTCTCGTCTTGGCCAGAGGGCGTGTCTCGCGCTATCTAACGGTGCTGAAGAGCAGTACACTTTTATTGCTACTTTTTCCAGCGATTTAGATTCTTATCCAGTTGCTAATTTCACTATAGTTATGGAAGCGATGCTTAAGCGATGGAAACTTATCCCCTCATCATATTGTTATATTCCCTATTATATTAGCCCCTGATCGCCTTTATGATGTTATCCTTGGCGGAATGTAAACAAAATAAATGAAATAGAAGCATTTATTGGATAGCTGCCAATTCAACGACGTTCTGCTAGGCTTAGTAACTTTCTCCTTTATTCACCAACTTTCTTTTAGTTTATACGACATCTTATATATTTGCCGACTTCCTAAATTAATGGTGCTAATAAATACTATATAGATAATTGATTGGAAAATCCAATCAAGTTGTCAATCTAATTCTCAGGGAAATTCGTTTTAAAATTATAATATACTAGTGAATTCCCGTCAAAATGATGGGAATCAATTTAATTTATAGAAAAATGTACTACTATTATCGCATACATCTGATGTAGGTCAAAATACTCCGTTAAAAATGTCAAAAATTAATTTAAATGCATCTGTAATATTATGTTATTATCTGGCGTGCAGTAGACTACTGAAATAGCTTTTTATTGAATTATAACCTAGTTCTCTCATAATCATTCAAATGGCCGAGTGGTTAGAGTGAATGGATCCAATATCCAGAAGTTCCTTCGTATCCAAAATTTCCAAAGATTACTCCAAAAGTTCATCCTCTGTGGTTCGAATCCTGTTTAGGGAATTTTTTTTTCCAGAAAATTTACTTTCAGGTTTGCTAAGAAGAAGCTAAGACTTTTCCATAGCTTGCTTGTTTTAATAAAGTATTTCTTTAATTAGTTTCACAATTGTTTATTTTAATATCGCACAATTACATAGATGTGAAGGAATTCATAATAACTTTATGACTTTCGTACATAGGACCATTATTTCTAATTTAATTTTGCTAGAGAAAAAAGTCTGCAATCGATCAAAATGAACTTTACGTGCATTTCTTGTGAGAGCATATTCGAGTCATCCAGAGTCGAGCCAAGGAAAGTATTAATAGAAAAATATCGATCTGTGTTAGATCACTGATTCTCTAATGAATCTTTTTATTTCATATTTCTATCTCATCAATGCTCCAATATTTCTCCCAAGTATTTCTTACGGGAGTTACCAGCATCGGATAAATAAATATACATACAACGGCAATTATTATATAAGATCATAATATTAATGTTATTTACGTTAATATTGAAATTATTATTACTATATTAATGTTATTGCGGAGCTAAAATTGAAAGCGACAAAAAATCCATTCCTTGGGATCAGGGAACCTCCCTTGAAATCACTTTTCTATCCGATCGTAATATATTAGCATACAATAATAAATAATAGCATAAAAATGAATATGCTCAGATATTCGTATCGTATCACTTAAAATTTTCTCATTGGCAAATATTAAAGGGACGAATGGGTGTTTATGAATGGTGGAAGTAGCCGTCTGGAATATTATGCAAAACCTTAAATGCAAGAAGCACAATCATAATTAACATCTTACGTCATCTGCAGAGTAGCGAATCTCTAGAAGTGACTCAGCCGTATGTTTGTAGTACAGCACAATGCGGATGCGCAATTTATTAGCATCTCCGACGCACTCAGACCACGGTAATTACATCTCCCACTATCTTCCGGACGCCTTATTCGGACCAAATGTCTCCACTTTAGAAGTGACTCACCAAACGTCTTTTATTCGCCAATTACCGCCGCACTTACATCCCCAAGGCCCTCTGGTAGTGAAGATGCAAGAGGTAGGATATCCCTGGGCGGGAATGCCTTGAGACATGTTGAATTTAGGCGTCCTGAAAAATGTGTGACTAAATTGGGATCCTCGATTGTATTTAGGACGAAGGAAGAGCCTCGCTGTTTGAAGAAACCTGTTTTAGATTCGAATTTATGTTTATTTATGAGTGCAAGCTTGGCCCTCAGATATATTTGCCTTGAAATATTAATTTTGTTAGGAAAACTATGCGTGTGAAATTTATTATTAAAGCTTTCAAGTCCTCAAAGTCTAATCAAGGGCGTCTGTTTCAATGTTGATGAGAATTTACATACTTTTCCTTCTTTTTATTCACTTATTCTTTCATCATTCTTTTAAACTTTTCCTTGAACCTCTTTTCCTACAGCTGAGCACCTATTCATTCCCGCGATCCTTCGTATTTCCACTTTCTCTCGCACTTCCTCCATACCTTCTAATTTTTCTTAATTTTACCTGTGAAATTACTCTGTATTTTTTCTTTCTCTGCTTCCTTTCTGGATTTTCAATATTTAAACTTTCTTTCACTTTGTTTTTCCTTCCCATTCAGATATGTGACACACCTTCTTTCAGAAAATCCCTGATTATTTTAAAACTCTTGATATAACCACTTCAACGTTTTCCTCCCATATATTTTTCTTCTGTTATTTCCAACTATTCTATCGATTTATCCCTTGTGTTCAGTGGTAACATACCTTACTCTCCAAAAATTAATAAATATTTGTTTTGTATAATTGCTGTTCTATATCCTCATTTGATTGATCGAAAAGAAAAATTTTATTAATCGTTATTATTAATTGTTTTATTAACTTTTCCATTCTCATCCTTCTCTCCAAAAGTGAAGCTCTTGTCTTTTCTCGTTTAAACTCGCATTACCATCTTGTTTCCATGGCCATTAGTTTTTCTCGATATTCTCTTTTCCATACGCATCTTCTATTATATCGATGGTTATGGTATTATATTCTATAGCATTGCCTCCCTTACATATCCCCGTTTCCATGCAAATTATGTACGGACGCTACTTTGCTGGGAATTCTGCTCGTCAGGTAAATGTCTTCGAATACGCCCCCGAGGTTCTTGATATTGACTTCGCATTTCACTTCCCAAACCGTTTTTAAAGTAATTAGAAAAGTTTTTAGCTCTAGAACGCAAACATTTATCAAAATCGGTAGTCTCAAGTTGAAACCGGAAAATTCCCTTCGAATGAATATAGAAAGGATAACTCCACCCCGCCTTTTGTGACTTTCACTCGAGATGATTTTGTCACGAACCCTTTCCAGTTGATAAATGCTGGATCTTATTCGGAAATACTTGTGCATGGTCGCACTTCAGTTCCTTCTTTGTTTTATCGGGCGTTGAATGGGGTCGGCACGTGGGAGTCCCCGCAGGTGAGTCACTTGAGCGACCTGCCCAAGGTGAAGCACTGAAGGGCGTCCAATCCCACGGCTAACCCACGGATCTTATGTAAAATCCAACAGATGAGTGGGATTGGATACTAAAACGAAGCAGATGGGTCTATGATTGGAAAAAAAGAAGTGAATAAACTGTTGAGCCTCCGTGGCAACTGGAGATTGCGATAGGTGAGGGAAGAAAGTTTGCGTGAATTATGATTATGATGTAGTTGGGTGAAGAGGAGACAACGTTTCATAACATCGAATGTTAAGCAGCCGATTTTTCATGAGGGGCATTCGTTATTGATATTAGTTTGTTCTTTTTCCTGTAGTCATAAATTAGTTCAGTTTTCAATATGCTCTCTTTTGTGAATGACCTTGTCTATAGAGAACAGCCAAGACTAGATAACGTAAAAGTAAATATCTAAACGTTCAGCGGGATGCTAAAATGACTCGAAATCTACGTCCAATCTTTTCGCGAATTTGCGATTTTCTACGAATATAGCTGTATTACTATAATTATGTAGAAACTTGAGAAAAGATAATTATTTGCACGTTTTATGTGAGAGCAGGTTAATTGGAAGCACCGTTCAGTTTGACTATGTAAGAGAAAATCTGTGCAGTTATACCAACGAAAAATAGTTTATGTGGAGATTCAAATAATATACATAATTTATCATCACCTGTTTACTGCAATTTTTTTGTTTCATAGTCCATGATTTCTCTCTCCAATTCTATTTCACTTATACTCTCTGATAAATCCTAATTGTCATTCAAAATCCTTGATACTTTTTTTTTGTCGTTGTTGTAATTCTTGCATTCTTCCATTCGACACTTTCACTTTCTATATTTTCAATTTAATTTCCTCAAAATACCTGTTTGGGTCGTGCTTGGGTATCATTAACGTTGAATGGGTAAATGAAAGCAAGTTGAGTTTGAGACCGCCTAATTTTGATTTTAATTAAGTATAGTGTAATCTAAAATTATGAAATTTCTTTGCACACCATTAGTATGCTAAGAAATTTCAATTTCAGATGTGCTTATCAACCTTTGGAAACAAGTTTTTACGTTAAAAATTACAACTATGGCGAGAAATTTTGACGAGATTTATACGTGGAAAACTCAAAGATCGTTAAGATGTATTTGTGCGAGTTTATGAATAAACAACTGGAAGTTGAAATTATCTTAGTAGAATTGGAGCTTATCGCAGGCTCAATTGCTGCAACATTAACAGTTTTGCTAGGAAGTAAATTATGGTAAACGATGCGCCATTTATCGGTGAAAGCGGGGAAAAAGCTAATGGATCTCATAGTTTTATATAGCTCTACCCACTCCTCTGTCTAATTACTCAGTTGCATTAACGTTACTCAAAGTAAGCGATGGTTAACTCGCCAAAAATTCCGTAACGTTTATCCGTTTATGAATTTTCCATGATTGGAGTTTTCCTGACTATTTGGATGGGAAACATTTCCTGCGAAAATATGCTTAGATCATAAAAGAAACTATTCACGCTAACCACCCACATTCTGATGCAAAAGTTAACAATTTGGGACGAGCGGGGAGCTGGGAAAGAATGACAGAATGTGGGAGAATCTGCTATAGCCATCAAAAATAGAATGAAAGAATTTAAGATGAATATCTAGATCTGGTAGGGATAAATCTTAGAATATATTCCCGTAAAATACAGCTCAATATTCGTAAATTGCTTTATTTTCATCGCACGAAGAGAGGGTTTGATAGTGAGAACCACCATTTCACTTCTAGCACACACCGCGTGTTTTCAATTAGTATATTGCTATATCTTTCTTTTGTTGAACTTATATCTTTTGAATTCGTGATTTAAAGCCGTTTTCAGCTTTTATGAGTTGTTTACGCTTGTAATTACAGCCTAATTTGTTTCTCCTTAGTATTACCGCTGAACACGCTCTTATTACTTAGAAAGGAGTTCATATTTTGAATCTTTCGATGATCAGTAAGACACGATAAAAGGCGCAACGAGCATCCTGCAATATATCACGAAGTGCTATGTCACGTCATTTTGTTCAAATATTTGTTTCTCAAATGTGAGAAATCAGTCTTTTCAATTCGTGGAGTAAAATAAACGCTCTTTCATATTCACAGTCAATCATGTACATATATTTATTACGTATGTTGTTTGTCCTAATTTATTATTATACATTGATAGAATTAGGTGTATGATCATACATCATTATCAGTTCGTATGTACTTATAAACATAAATATACAAACGGTATAATTTTATGCTAATTTCAAGAAAGATATACTGTTGATACGAAAGTATCGAGGTGTATTTCGAATAAATTGGGTAAATAACGTGTTATAAAATAATATATAATGAATAGTATAATTATTGCGAAAGTAAGTTGTATGCGGCTGTACATGTGTACTTTTTCTCAATAACCATAGGATTACGAGCTTTACAAAACTGTATATTCCTGTAGAAATCGTAACTATGTAGATTCTTTATGATAAAATAAACCTAAGTAGCTCAGAAACATCAATTTATGTGCTGCTATATTTTTTAATTCGAAGGAAACTTAAGAATCAATGATGACCAAGAAAAGAGCGTTTAATTTTATATTTGACCAGAATGAAGGAGAAGTCAATTTTTCTTTCGTTTACCAGTACTGCGTAGGGTTTTTTTCGCAGTGATCCTTCAGTGGAGAAGTAAAACTCGAATTTCCAAAGGAATCGAGGGTCTTTCGATTAACCTTTTTAACATTTAGGTATCTCCCTTTTCTGAGTAGTAGCGTGTGCAATTTAGTCGATTATTTAATCTCACAAATTGCACGCAACAAGAGTCAGCAACGCTTGGATTGCATGATCTTGAAATTCACTGAGAAATCCGAAGCGTGTGAACTTCTCAACGCGCATTCCATCTCGCACAATCACTCCGGTTTTCAAAATCAACGCAACGAGCTATAGAACGTATTTGCAGAAAAATATAATTCTCAGTCGCTAAATGATTAAGTAAGTTATTTATTTAGTGTTACGAAAAGTAGCTGCAGAGTGGTGTGGTAGCATACGGTGAACAGGGTCGGAAATCTTTTTTCTTCAAAAGGCCGCAAACTTCTATGTAGTGCCTTACGGCGGTATATGATCCTAGGAGCTAGTACTAGAGTGACAAAATACGTTCAAATAGTTTATGCCGAACTCAATCGCTAAGTAAGCCTAAAGAGAATCTTTCCCAATCAGATTCCACTTGCCTTAGTAAACGAGATTGGAAGGCGAAATCAAATAATCGCGTGGATTTACAGATTTTTTTCAGAAATCCTTAAGTTCTCCATTCTTGTGGTAGGTTTTTATTGAAGCAATTAAAAATACCTGTGTAACATTGTGATAGCATTTACTAGCCTCAGAAATCCAGGTTACCCCATGAAAAGATGGTTAGACATAGAAAAAAGTTGCTGAATATGTGCTAACGTTATGGAGTTCGATAAGCAAATTAAAGCTAGTGTATCAAATTTTCCTAGCGAAAATAGAAAAGAATGTAAAAACTTGAAATTTGCACAGAAAAAAGTATTTAAAAGAGATCATGAGTTCCTGATGGTGATACTATTGTGCAGAAAGTGGACGCCTCCTCAAAATATGTTATTCATTGGAAATTTGTAAATTAATAAATTCGGTTCCACTCTCCCTCGAAAAATTTGTCCCTGTTTTTTAATTTAGTCTTTAAACTACTAACAGATGAACATGAAATACGAAGAACCTGGATATGGGACCATTTGAGGGAATTCTCCCATAAATAGTGCAATTCTTTACATTCTCTTGAAATCGCAGAGAACAGCATATTAAGTAAGCGGATAGCTGGAAATCCAAAGAGACGGACTTCTGAGTTAATCAGAGCAATTCATCGTTAAAATGCATTCCAGAGATTGCCATTCCAAGAACTCCATAACTTATTCAAAGTTTCTGGGGAACTTTCTCAGTATTCTTCTAATTCTAGATCTAGCATGTAAATCACTAGATTATCTCGATGTATCCTATTCTTCCATTCTATTACTGCGTTGACATTGTGGATATTTCTTCACTAATCTATTTTTGATATTGTCTCATACTGTGTATCTTTCCGTGTCTCAGAAATTTCGAATTAATACAATTGTACTTAATTTAACCACTTTGTCATCGTTCAGATTTCCTTTTCGAAGAGAGGGGCAGTTTTTTCCGTAACTTTTTGAAATTTTAGCTACTTTACTTCCATAGTCACATACTAATGAGACGAATAACTGTGTAAGTGAGATGCAATATTGCATACGTAGTTCACCTGTGTAGGTCGACCACTGACTTTTATAAAATGTTTTACTTTTTTGTTTTACTTACATTTTCATTTACATATTTAATTTTACATTTTCTTAAGATAGCATTCGTAAACAGCAAAGTTAATATTCTTAGAGTGTAGTATCTGCGAAAAATGTTTTACAGAAAGGACAATAAGACATGTTTCCAGCGATTCTCTTACCAATGCTTGTTATCAGTAATATATTCATATACAACACAAGAACTTTTAGATTCAATTTTTGTCAGTCCTCACAGTCCTCAAGTTATTTATTTCACAAGCAAGTAAGGATTAAATGTATTTTCAATAATTGTTCCTTTTATACTATTGTGATAAATAATAAACCTCGATATCCCTAAAAGTAAGATTTGATATGTCATTTTCCATTACATTGCTGAATAAATGAAATGCAATCAGATATTTTTATATTTATTCTCTTTCTTACTCGCTGGTTTATGAATGTGCACGGTAAGCATTAAAAATGTGTTTTTGTTGCAGCATTGAGCTTAATGAATAAAAATTTGGATTATGTCAAGTATGTGCTTGATATTTCGTGCAAACGTGATTTATATTTTTCATCAGCTTTTTCTACCTTGTGTGTTCGTTCATTTTATTGGCTCGATGCACGGCTCTTTGTGTATGTTCTGCTCTTAGAATTACTGTTATCATTAATTTCTGAGAAAACATTCGTGAAGCTTTGGCAGCAGGTGCATGGTAGCGAATAATGTTTTCCTTTCTTAACAGGACTCCTTCCGGAAACAAATGCTGCGGGATAAAGAGAAGGCGAAAGTGAGTCCGGGAGCGACGCGGACGTCAGCGGCGCCTACTCGAAATGGAGGGCCGCCGACGCCCACGAGGCAGTCGACGCCCAAGAAGGTCGAGGAGGAGAGGAAGCCAGTGATGCAGAAGAAAGAGACGACGCCCAAACCGAGAGCGAGCGAAGAGAAGAAGGTCGTCTCTCCTGCCAAGGTGAGGAGAGGAATCAACACCGATTAATCTACTTGAGGAACTCCATAATCCGTGGTCCGGTGTCTGCAATTTTCATCCAGCCGCCACTTAGAAAGAAATGAGTGATGTATTGCACATCGCGCTCTAAGGTTGCGCGTGGCTGATCCCGTTTTCGTCTACGGGTTTATCCGTCCTTATAATTCTGATTAGCAGAGATGGGTAAAACAAGGGGACAAATACAGTTGTTAGAAATCCTCTGTCGGTGACCATGTGCTTCCCCTCACCAACCCCTTCCTTTTCCTCTAACTTCTGCACGGTTGGATGCATCCTTACAACGCGATCATTTGAATGACACTTGAGAAACAATCGAAAAATTCCGATATACCCTCGACTCGAACCCTGAACTTCCATTTGCCGAGGTATATGAAGTCCCCGAACCGAAGATGGCTTTTCAGAGTGAGCAATCCTTAAAATGAGCAATTATTCAGATGCTCTCTTTATGTCGTTCTAAAATTCTCCCATAGTGAAATTTTAGTTTGTGATCAAGGTGCTGCTTTACCATAAAAGATCTAGGAACGATATGGTGATAACAAAAATCTTGCCACTCTTTTTTCTGCTGATTGCGGCAGTTTTTCTTTGAAGTAGAGCCCTAGAAAATGCTTATGATGAAGCAAAGATTTTAAGTCCCGTTACCATTCCGAAATATCCTCATTTTTATCAGACCGGATCATGACTAAAGGAGTCTTTCGAGGCCTGAAAACTCTTTTAAGGTAAAATTACGGGGTTACTTAAATTAACACATTCGGTATCTCTTCATTGGTTCTTTAGACAGACATTCAATGTATTTGATACGCTATCTTAAATTCTCTATCATAGCTTGCTTTTTAATGCATGGTAGTTTTTAAAACGAAGTGAAGATTACTTACCTTTTTAATTATTAATACCAACACTTAACACAATACTTCCCTTGCAATTTTGCAAGGGGAAGTTATGATCATTTACTTTTTATTCTATCAATGAATATATAATTAGATATAATAAATAAATGGAAAACATGCTAAAATTGGCCGATATTCAATGGCTAATGTCATCCTATTGTTTCCAAGGTGATGATGTAAACAAAAACATTCGTTTATTTACTTTGGTATGAAGCAGCATAAAAGGATATTGCACTACAAATTTACTTATACTTCATTTTTCCTTATTGAATATATACGTTAATCATTTCTAAAGTCTCTCGGCCATAGTGATTTATAAATTATTTTCCGTTTTAACGTTTCACTCTCATGCATAAACAGTCTTCAAGTTACTGCCGGTGAATGTCATCCATGAACGAGTTGATTTATTTACACAAATATTTAAAGTTAAAACTCTTTTGATTGGAAGAAAAAGTCTGCAAGAACTTAATACTGATGCAGTTTGAGGTAATTGAAATGTTTTAGTTACCTTATTCTATTTTTGGTGCTCATATTTTATCTCTTTATTTGATGATCGCATTTTATATTTGGGTCGAGTATATGTATTTGATTTTACTGAATGGTCCTTCAAAAGAACTACTCAGCCAATGGAATTTCTTGCCTGTTATAATCTTATAAAAAACAAATTTCTGTCTCCTACGCGTTGATTTCCTCCTCTTATTTTGAAAAATTCTCAAAGAATAATCTAGGGACTTAGTTCTTCGTGAGATATAAGTATATTCTAATACTCTTCTCTCTCTTGCAGCTAACTACAACGAGTGCTGCCGCAAAACCGCGGACCTCACCAAAATCGTCCACTGCATCGATATCATCGCCATCACCTCCTGCCAGGACTTCGCCAGCTATGAGAGTATGTTTGCCTAACTGTATCAAAAAACCAATGGTAGATAATAAAAAATTAAATGTTCAGGTCCTATGACGTCGATGATAAGATAGATGCATCTGTGATCCAATTTGGACCCTGAATTAGTTAGATTATTAGGCAGATAATATAACAGATACATTTACATTTACGTTAGTACCCCACGAGCCGCCGTATGGTAGGCGGTGTGAAGACCGACAGATTATATCTTAGTGCACCGATTTAATTAGCCATCTCGATTGTAAACTTCGATTGATCTGCGATTGCATTCCAGGGTGAGCTGATAAAACCCCGATTGGTATACGGTGCATTTATAAAAGGCAAATATATTCATTAAAATTATCGTAAACGAAGAGAAAAATGATACGTTGATAGGTCGCGATCGCTTCATAATTCGAGCAGTCAAATATGGGTTATGAAGTACGCAGAGGCGATTCTGGATTGTCTTTTTGCGGGCAAAGAATATCAGGGCGTTCACAAGGATACTCGTGAGTTAAAAGAGGAAGTCGCCGCCCAAACATGTAAGAGGGATACGTCATTGTTTCTTTCAGTCTAATGATGTGTCATCTATTACGGAGACCATGTTTAGACATTGCTAATGTCACTTACAAGATACGTCCTCTTGAAAAGTGGGATTTCCTTTTCCACTGCTTTCGTAATGATCTCTATTCATGGGGCAAGATATTGCGTTCGTAGAGAAAGTTGATCTTCCAAAAATTTTAAACGGAAATATTATGCATTAAACGAAACCAGGGTATGTTTTTCTCGAGGATATTTGTCTCGTGGTTGACTTTTACGAAAGTGGCTGTTTTGTACGTTGTCGAAGCAAAAGTTAATACCTTAGGTTCCTTTTACTTCCACAACTCCTTAAGTTTTCCTCTTTATTTAACTATATTATTATATATTATTTATGTTTTTATATAATTGAGAACATGTTATACGAAGTCTTTTCATCCTCCATTTCTCCTCGATGAAGATCTTCAAGACCTTGAACTCTGCTAAGAACACTTGTTAAAAGTTTGAAGTACTTATATGAACAGGTGAAAAAGATATATGCCCCGGCTTGAATTCGTGGAACGCTTCCGACAAGAATCAAGAAACTTCTCTTAATAAATTGTTTTTAGAATTTCTTCCATCTAGTATTTCTTCCATCGTTTCAGTGCTTTAGTAGAAACTCCACAATGCCTTGATTCTCGCTAAGAGAGAGTTTCAAGCTGGGAATCCTCCAATTTGTCCTTAATAGTCAATCTCATCTATATAGTCTATTTCGCTTTTAAAGTACGTGTAAAGCGTTTCTTCGGGTCGAGCACGCGTAGTTTTAAATTGAAGTTAATTATGTTCACCGATTGGCAGCGGTAGAAGCCACATCGGTTGTGAATCCGGCGAAGAGGTGACCGGAAATGACATCTTGTCACGCCATCCACGTTCCGTTTCTCGCCTTCTTTCTCTTTATTCCCTTTTCCAGAATTCCCCTTTCATTGGGCCTACGTCTCTCCGCGTTTTGCACTGCCATGTTACGAGAACTACAGTTGCGGTGCTTGTTTTCTTCTTCGTCTTTCCTTTTGGGTCTCATTCACACTCTCACTCCTTTCTTATATGTAGCTCTGTCAGTGAAGTCATTGTCCAAAATCTAGTTGAATCCTCAACCTTAAGAATTAGCTACAATGGATGTGTATGACAGTTTCCCAGTTTTCGTCAACGGGGAGACCTACATAGCAGGAATAGGGGGTTCCCTTCCACTCCCTTCTTCCCCTAACTTACGTACATTTAGGAGCACTCTTAGAGAGCGACAACTGTACCGACTGCTTCGGAGAAACAATCAGGAGACGTGCTAATATGAGGAAGTTTGCTTTTGCTTTCCTCGATGAGATAGAATGTTATGGTTAGAATATGACTACTTATCTACTGCACATTGGTTCTATGAATAATACTTTTAATACACAAAATTCTATAAGGAGTGACCAAGATGAATGCCATTATTCACCATCGTTAATTCCTCGATAGATTTCATGAACGAGACCGAGACAATAGTAACTGAAAGACTGAAATATATTTCATCCATGAAAACAGAAACCCCTTTCTATGAATCGGTATTTCTTGTCAACTATTGCACTTCATTTAAGATGAATATGTATGTACAGTTATTGATGGAAACCAGTTGATGAAAATTAGGGAATGTGACATATTTTATAATTTCTCTAGAATTTAATTTTTTATCTACCTTTCAATATACAGAAAATGTTTGTTAGAATTCAAAAACGATAAAATATTCAGTATATAGATAACTCCAGAATGGACTGTTCGCATTGGAGATAAACTGCCAAATATATTCGTTATCTCAATGGCTGTGAAATAACACCCACCGATCAAGCGATATCGATTATACCAGTGGTCAAATTTACGAGTTTGCCCTACTTGAGACTCCGGAAATCGTTTATTTACTATCTATTCCTTTCTTCCCCTCTCAATTTTTTCATCGAGTTTTCTCTATTTTATAACTGGGTGCTTGTAGCATTTAAAATTTTATTTCTCCTGTGCTTGTAGCATTTAAATTTTATTTCTCCTGGAACAGCTGGAATCGATCAGCCTTTCTGTTGGAAACATCTTTATCCCAGATACCTTCTGGCTTGATGCCAACATCCTCCGTGAATTTTCCTGTTTGCCTAACCGATTTTCCACTCAACTTTAATTTGATTGTCTGTAAATTTTCTATGTCTGTCTCACCATTGTCCTCAGTGGGAAAAGGCGTTGATTCTGATATTCTATGATTCAATTTTCTCATACTTATTTTGTTACCTTCTCCGTATGCTCGTGTTTTATTTTGTGTACTTTTCTTTTTCTCCTCGCGTCCCTTTCCTGGATTGAAAAACTTTGACATTATATTTCTTAAAGATAGGGAACAAGTGTTTCTCAGTCGTAGCAAATACGTATCCAAACGGTGATTTCAACGAAGGAAGCCATTCAGCAAGAAGTAAACCGGAAAACTTTCATAATAGTCGGTCGGTTTATACAAATCTAAGATATATTATAGCTATCCCAGATGTGTCTACATTTTTCAACTGCCTAATCTCAGACTTCTAATGAGGTTGTAAATTAAAACTTCTCTAA
Source organism: Pachydiplax longipennis (assembly GCA_036926295.1). Taxonomy (NCBI): domain Eukaryota; kingdom Metazoa; phylum Arthropoda; class Insecta; order Odonata; family Libellulidae; genus Pachydiplax; species Pachydiplax longipennis. The sequence continues at coordinate 4,785,089 of JAVFKF010000003.1, forward strand.
ATAGCACGGGTGCAGGATTGCAATGTTGTGATTGTTTACGACAATAGGTGTGAAACAAAAATCTTCTGATGAGGTTTGAAGTTGCCATATGTCTGTTTAATAATCTATAAATATTAATTTTTAACGCTCTCGAAAATAAGTAGGTGTTATACAACGCCTTCCGTCGCCATTGGCTCCTAGGCAGCTGTAAGATATTCCGATAACCCTGACTGATTCTGGAGGAGGTCCCGAATCACGAATTGGTTTTAACTGGATATCTAACTTTAAATATATTTTCATATCTCAATAAAGCTTCATAGAGCCTTCATAGCCCGTAGCGGGACAGACCAACTAGTTTATTCTACGCATCAATCAAACATTTTTCTGAACTCCTTTCAAATTGCTGGCTCAAGATTTTAGAATTCTCTAGCTGACTTAATTAGAAACTCCTTCTCGAAGAGTTTACTTAGAAAAAGGTGGTTTAAATATATATTAACCATAACCTGACTCGATTTTATTTTTAGTGTCATATGTATTGTTTTGATGGATTTTATTCTCTCTCCTCCAACTTTTACCCCACCTGTAGCTCTGGAAGACACAGGTGGGGTAAAAGTTGGAGGAGAGAGAATAAAATCCATCAAATACGCAGATGATCAGGCTATCATAGCAACCAATCAAGAAGAACTTCAAAATATGATGGAAAGGATATGGAATAAGAGCGAAGAATATGGAATGAGGATAAATATAAGGAAAACAAAAGTAATGAGGATATCCAAGTCAGAAGGACCCTTAAATATATGGTTAGCGGAAGAAAAGCTAACACAAGTAAGTTCATTTCAGTATTTAGGAAGTTTAATTGAACAAAATGGTAGTTGCACAGCAGAAATAAAAAGCAGAATTGGGCAAGGAAAAGTAGCATTCAATAAAATTAAAAAACTGCTAACAGCAAAGAAAATCAATGTGGCTACTAGGAAAAGATTTGCGAAATGCTTCATATGGAGCATTGTACTGTATGGAGCCGAAACGTGGACCTTGAAAAAGAGAGAAGAAAAGTACATAGAAAGCTTTGAAATATGGCTTTGGCGAAGACTGGAAAAGATTAGTTGGAAAGATAAAATTAGTAATGAAGAGGTACTGAGGAGGATTGGGGAAGAAAGAAGTATTCTGAAAGAAATTAGGAAAAGGAAGGCAAATTGGATAGGACATATTTTAAGGAGGAACGGAATACAGAAAGTGATAATAGAAGGGAAAATAGAAGGGAAGAGAGGAAGAGGACGGAGGAAGTATGGAATGCTAACAGACATCAAAGAAGGAAGGAAATATGTCGAGATGAAGAGAGATACCCAAAACAGAATGCTGTGGAGACAAAAATTTCGTTGAAACCTGTCCTAGGACAGAAAGAACAAAGAAGAAGAAGAAGAAGATGTATTGTTTGGTATTAATCTGTATTTTTTCTCTATATTTGTTTGGTTTCTTTTTTAGTTCATTTTGTTATGTATTTACTACCCTGCTCCATAGGAATTTCTCAGAGAAAATAAAGTTATTACTGTTATAAAAATGAATGTATGAAAAATATGTCAGCCATCCATGCTGCTAGTAAAGCAGGAATCGAAGAATCTTCTCTCTATATTACCTCAGATTTTTGCTGCTATTTCTAACAGGGATTAAGGATCAAATAACTTCTATAATTGAGCTTCAAATTACTACGGACGTTTATAATTGTTACAGATTTTGATGGTAAACTTCTGCTTTCAGAAAGTTGCGTCAACTGGATCAGCTGCAGCAGCGCAGTCGGATTTGCCTTCATGTCGCAACTGCGGTCGACATTTCGCTCAAGATCGTTTGCCCAAACACGAGGAAATCTGTGTTAAGACATCGAAAAAGAAGAGGAAGGTGTTCGACCCGATGAAGATGAGAGTCAAGGGAACAGAGGCAGAGGCTTTCATCAAAAACATCAAAAAGGCACCCAAGGTAATATTCATTCCTATTAATCAAAATCACAATCACTCAATGAGCTCTCTACGAGATATGCAAGGATTACTTTCAAAAGACGTGTTCGTCTTCATATTTCTCCGAGTTTTTCTGAGTCAAATCCATTTTTTTCCGGGAAACAAACATGATTTACTTTAGAAACGAGTCTGTTAATTCTAATTATCCCCTACAATTTACTTAATTCCTCTGTTTTTCTTTCATTTATTGGTGCATTTATAATATCTATTCCGCCTTAATTGTCTGTTCAATGGGTAATTATGATTCCAAACTTTTTTTCTCTGTGAGGGTTAGCTCGAACCAGTTTGTTTAATTTATAAAAATCTTTTAATTTTTCGGTCGTTGAAAATTTGTATAACTCTTCCCATTTTGTATTTATGAAGTAAAGAAGGCAATGGTTTATATTCGCGAGCAAATTATACGTAGGTCATTGACTATTTTATATTTCCCGTGATCTTTTCGCTCTTTACTTTAATATTTACTAAGAAAATAATTTCACATTGATAATTCAATCTACTAAGAGAAAATGGAAGAATTTAGACGTAATCGAATTTTGATAAAGCTTAGAAACAATACTACTTAATTAAGTTTCAGAAATGAAATGCCGAAAAAACATAAGCCATTAACAAATAGAATTAATAAATTAATAACCTAAAACGGAATTATTTACTTATTATTCGTATAATTTAATGATAATTATTTGTAGTTGGTTATAAATTACTTGTATTTAAAGGCAATCAAATAGAAGCTTTGACTTATGTTTTAATAATAACAGAAATCGTCTTCGGCAGGGTGAACATATGGGAATTTCTTCTCTCAGAATTCATCGCAAAGACTTAATTAGCCGTGGTTTCCGCACCCATTTGCTACTTGAAATCCCCAATCCATTTCAGGCTCCAGCAGCACCCAAAGTGGACTGGAGGCGTCAACACGAGGACTTCATTCGCTCCATAAGAGACGCAAAAGCCGCCCAAGCTCACTTGGCTGCCGGGGGAAAGCTTTCGGATCTGCCCCCTCCGCCCCCCATGGACACCTCGCACCTCACCCCTTGCCCCCACTGCGGCCGCAAGTTCAACGAGACGGCGGCCCAGAGGCACATCCCACGTTGCAAGGACATCATAAACAAGCCGAAGCCTCCTCCGGGGGCTAGGGGAGGGCCTTCCTCTGCCGGAAGGGGCGCTAGAAGTACTCCACTTCGTAGATAAGATAGAGGAAGATGGGGGACACCTGAAGGGAATTGAAGCTGAAGGATATTTTCATCGGGAGGACAAAATGGCGGGCGCTTTCTTTCCAATGATATCGGTGCTTTTAGGAAAACAATGCACCGTGTGGTGCTGAAAGGAGAACTGTTGAAAAAAGTCGTAATCTGCAAAATTTCCTGGTTCTTCCTCAGCGTCGGTTGGTATTTTATATTTTGCGAGAGAGCGGTGCGATGCCGTGATTTGCTGTTATTTTTATAGGACGTACTCCCGCGAGGAATGTGATAGAGAATTTTTTAAGGAAGGATTTTCATTAGACAATAACCGACTAACACGTGTTGAAGCTTCGCTTGAAATTAGTCAAAATAAGTAGCAGGAAGGCGGAATTAATTTAAATATTTATTGCATACGGATAATTTTGTTTGTAAATTAAGTTATAACGTTGAGGGGCTTGAGCGGGTAATTGAGCTTACATTAAACCTCCACGTGAAGGTTAAATTCCCACAAACTTTATTTCTATAAACTTGAGCGTTCACTTCAAAAGCCCATGTATTAATGAATGTTTTAACTTGTATGAAACCATGCAGCAAATTATTTGCAAGGTATGGAATCGAATAATGGTTCATGCTTTAAGTAAGTCGAAAGTAATGAAGAGCTTGTATAATTCTGAAGGCACGTATCTGAACTGGTACGTGACATAGTTCAAGCTATAAGTCTATGCATTTTATGTGATACTAAACATAAGAGAACGAGTTATTTGCAATATTCCTGTCCTTTTCTATTGGATTTTCCGTACTAAAATACCTACATAACTGCAATTAAAACATTTAATAACTATTGATACCTTGCGCGATCGTTCCATTTTATGTTACAATCACTCTGATTTGTGCCTCTCGTTCTAATGGACAATGTTTTTTTAAATTTTTTTTATTAAGAGTCGTATTTTAATGTAAAAATATTTGATCCTGCCACCTAATAACGCCTTTTTGACCCTAGTGTAGTTTTGACTTAGATTATAGGTTTAATTTGTCATGTATGGTGTAAATTTAAATTGCGTAATTTAAACGATTATCTAATGATTTGCTCTAGTTCCTGAAAACTTTTCCTATCTAACATTGGCGAACTTCGAATGGAATGAACTCTGAGTTAATTTCAATCGTTCAAATCTCCCGATACAGCGAATTATTAATTGATCGATTAAAATTGAAGCTAGAGAGAAAATTTCGTGATATATATGTTACACGTAAGATAGTTATTCGAGGCTCTTTATTCCGATTAACAGAATCTAACGCTATAATAATTTACGGTATTCTCGACTATGATTTGTGTTATATTTTCGTGAGAAAATGAACTTGTAAACAGGAGAAAGTATAGCATGTACTTATATATGATGTGATATTTTTATTGCTAATAAATACTTATTATCAATCTTTCTGGGAGTGATTAATAACCCGCTCTTATTATATTTTTACCAAACTTAATAACTATTGTATGCACGAAACTTATGCGAACGAAGTCCAGGTGGAATTTTTTCCAGATTACTGATTCGATAAAAAATAAGCTGTAGAGACCTGAGAAGGTTCCGAATTCTTTCATACTACTTTATTACGAAGAATTCATTTATTCCTTGTAATTAACTTTCTGAGATCTTCTCTGCAATTAATTTACACGAGTAAAAATTGCACTTTACAACTAAGAAATGCTTGGTTTTAGCTACAGATCGTTTGAACATTCCGAGAACTTTAGGGCCCTGATACCATGCTGTTCGCACTGGGAGGACCCTGTAATGAATGCAAACAAGGCGGGGGTCATACCAACCCCAATGTATCCCAACCTCTTTTATGTAAGCTTCAACGCTTCTTCCTCACTTACCTTCTTTTCCATGCATTTCTTATGGAGGAACATTTAGCCTGGCGTCGAACCCAGGAACATTTTGTAAATTTTCCAATAGCCAAGAATCTCTCTAATCGGAAAGTGCTTTAAAATTTTTCTAAAACTCGGTACAATACATTCTTATGTAAGAAATCGGGTATTAGAACCTTTCTGGGTCGCACACATATTAACTGGGATTCAGATATAATTTTTCCATGTTATTTCTCAATGGGTTCTTTATATCATAAAAAACCTAATCCGTTGGTTAGGCTTTGAATTCGTATCCTACACTATAAATAGCTGAGAGGCAACCATACAGTAGATTACTATTTTTATTTAATTCGCCAGGTTTTTGTGATTTTCTCAACCTTTTTACGAGACATGGATGGTACGTATGGTATGGCGCATTATTTTAAAAAATAAATTCTTCACATGCATTATATGAAAAATATAGCTACTTTATCTGTGGCAAACCGTAACGTACTCTATATTGTGACAATATTGGGATGATTCTTAGCCATCTTTGGTTAACGTTTCCCGCACCTCTATGTCTTCTGCTGATTCTCATGGTTGCTTAGTTTCCATCCATCGCAAGAGAGCACTTTTCGCCACTAATTGGACTTATTCTCTCGGAAACACATAGAGTTCTTGGGACGGATGGGTGGGGATTTCAGAGTAGTGACGTCACTTCCTTTAGAACGTAGCGTAACGAAATCTGAAGCGAAGGTAAGATATCAAAGCTGAGAATGAGATCGAAGACCCCTTGCACTGCCTTATTTGCCGTCTAAAATTCTGAGACGTAATCCAGGTTTAGTGCTAATATAGTATGGTGAATATAGTAATTCATTGAGCCCTCACAGGGAGCAACTAGGTCTTGCAGAACCCTGTCCAACTGTAGCATTAGGGACTCGAATATTCCATTTCGTGTGTTGAATAGAGTTAAAGTGGTAATTCCCACATTTATATACATGCATAAAATTTTCTTAATGGCGAAGTTTGGAATAAATTTTCTCGTCTTAATTTAACGTGTTAAATATAGCTTAAATAAAGAGGAATACAAAAATTATAAGGTAGAGGGAGAAAAAGAATAAAAAATATGAGAATTACAGTTGAAAATTCAGTTACAAAAAAAATAATTATGTGATGAAATATTGGATACCGAGATAATAATAACATTCTGTTCCATAAGGAGAGGAAAAGAGAATCACAATGAAATTGATTTTACAAGAAAAGTAAAATAAAAAATTAATTGAATTTTTTATATAGCTGTGGTGCTACGAATGGTATAAGATGATTGAATATCAATATTTATACAGTCTGCATAATGTAAGTTCAAGGCAAAATCTATGACCTTTATCTATCAAATCCGACAAACGAAAGAAGGCTACAACTATATAATTCGTATTATTTCTAATACAGCTTCCCTTCCGAAAATTTGTCTACAGACGTGTGCTGAAAGGTGATTTTGCTTCACTTGCTCGGATTTTTTATTAATAGTCATGACGGAGTTTCCATTAGGCGCACGAGGTGCTAGCGGAGGGCCTAGCCTTTAAGGGGTCGCAAAAAGAGATATTTTATCGTTTTTTTTTAGATGAATAATATCTTGATATGGCCTTAGAATGATTCTTATGTCTACGGCCTGTGATTCCTAAACTTCGCCCATGTTAAATGCCTTCTGGATCAACAATGATAAATTGCTTCCCTCCTCTTCTCGCCTAGTAAACCCCATTCCTTCTCCAAAGCTTTTTTGACCGCTAATGTTGGAGGGGTTGAGGACCCAACCACTGTTAGGGCTAAAGATTATAAGGACTTCACGGAGTCCTTACTTGGGTACTTTTGTGGAAGGTCGCTCTCTTGAGGTTTGACTATTCTTCGTCCACTCAGTTTCTTTTTAGTATATTTTATTTCGTGCTTGATAAAAAGCACAGTATATCAGGGTTTCGCCAGAGAGGACATTTCCGTGTTCCGAGTTTCATCATTAAGGCAAGTTGTTCTTAATTGCCGCACACGGCGTTATAAAGGTAAGCAAATGAAGAACGCCCTGAGTAAACCCAACGGAGAGATATTTTCTCAAAGCGTATTTTTTCGGTCAACAAGGAGGATATAATGCAGTGCCAAATACCCCGCTCGTACGCATCTAATCCAGCTTCTTCGAGGATTGAGCTGCTGACAAGACGTTTGCTGTCTTCCACAATTGAGGTAAGCAGAAGAACTTTCGTTGAATGAGCTTTGGATATCATTGGATGATGATTCTACCAAATACACAGCTTAACTCGGTGTCACTTTTCTAACAATAAGTCTCACAATTAGAATCTCCCACCTCTTCGTTGTGATTTAAGAATCGAGCCCATTGCATATTACTCTAGTTTATCCCGCATTTGAATAACTGGAGGCTAGAAGTTAGTTCGAGCTCCCTCTTGATGGAATCCGGTTGGAATTTAACTGATCGCTGGTGAATAGATAAGATTATTTGAAACCGATTTAGGAAAACTTACTGTCGAATAGCATCGTGGTTGATGGAATTTCAAACAGATTTACTCTGTCCTTGACCAAGCCTAAACCCTGTTTTCATTTGAGCATGCTACCCATAAGTTAAGAAATATCATGAGCGCTAATCTGATTCACTCCCTTTGAAATTTTGCGGCTTTTAATTTTTTAACCAACAAAATATATGTTAATGAGTCAACAAAATCTACTACCAGCTAACTAAGATATTCATGTATTTTTATGGATAAAGTGCACACAAAAAGACATCTCTGAGATTTGAAAAATTGTGTCCGAGTATTAGTAACCAACCTTCGGTTGCATAATAAACTATACATTAACTTGTAATAACACAGGTCATCGATTCCATTCCATTACACCTTAAGGTCATGGGGTCATACCCAGATGAATTTCCCGTTTTCTTTTTTGTCTTTCATGACCCTATGTCATGATTAGTTTTTAATTTTTTTAAGCCATTCAAATTTCGTAATAATCTATGGAAATTTCAAGAAAAAATATTAACAGTCTTTAAGTATTATCTCTGAATCTATAATCGATTCTTGAAACCGTCACATTCTCAATGAAATACGTTGCTTCCTGTGACTGTCCTCTAGTCATCCAATCAGTATTTGAAAAACGGGATCAACTACTGAGTCGCAGGACACACCAAAAATATTTCATGAGTTTTGCAACCAATAATTTAGTCGCATCATTCATGATATACTTTAAGAGTGATAAAAAACAAATGGAGAGAAGAGTGGAAGTAGAAAGACCGAGTGATAATTAAGAATTTATCTCGACGAGTAAACGGAGAGAAAGGCTAGGAAAATCTCTCGGAAAAAAGCAATTGAAATTTTTCAGACAGTCTCTAAGGTCTGATACACAGTTGTAAACAGTACTGGAAGGAATTTCGAAATAAACTGGCTTAAAAAGGACTGTCGAAGGGATTTAATATGCATTCGAAACTTTTAAGGTGACCTCTCACTATATGAAATTTCTCCAAAAGATAAGCAACAGCTTGGAGGGTGTTATAACGCTTCTTACTTCTATAATCAACAAAATAATGAAGAATGATTACCCTACGATTTTCCGCAGTCCTATATCCAAGATAAGCGATGTTTTTAGTGAAAAATAAATATCTTAAACGCAGTATGCAGAATTAATTTTTATTCTCACGTTCACTAATATATTAGGGATTTTGTTTCGGTTCATGTGGTAAGGCATATAAAACACAAGAGTTTGAATTTGCCCATAGAGTTTCGTTACTGGATGTGGTACCAGTGGCATCACTCTCTTATGTTTCACAGTTACAATTTAGGTATTAATTTCGTGCGAAGTATGAAGTTGGCCTGGAGAGTTATTTTGGGAGGACTTGCGGTTGCAGCCATATTTGTTATTGGTTCATACCCATTTGGAAGTACGGGTAAGGAGGAGGACGTCGATGAGATAATGGTGCAGCCACTGGCGACTCCTGTGACCGAGAGAATGTCCTTCGACCCTCTGGATACCCCGATGCTGAGGAGGTACTTGAGAAATCATTTTCAATTTGATCCTTAGCGTCTTTAGATGAAGAGAAATTTCATTTTGTTTCACTTCTTGTCGATCAGTGTCTCTGGTTAATTTATGGTTTAAGACCTTGCTTTGAAACAATTAAATTGTTTAAAAGCAAGGTAAGACACGTAATGGAAAAATTTGATCTAAGAATTATCTGAATGGTTTATCTTCTCTAAATAACTTTTACAATTAATCGAGTGAGCTGGTGAAACGACCAATTACCATCATCTTATTATCAATATCTTTTCCCAGATTAGGCTTTTTTTCTCTTCCGGCAACTTCCATCTATTCCGTAGTCTTCCAATACCTCTTTGGCTCTTTGCCTTCCCTAATATCGAACTGATAAATCTCATCTTAGCCACTCGTGCTCTACTTTCGTATTTTCTGTACCAGTCAATCCGATCCAAATGATACCAGTTTATCGTGGAAACGTCGCTAGAGGTACCATAGGAAGTAGCTAAAAAGTCGCCAAACCTAGATAAAAATATCTCATAATGGAGCTGTTGTGTACGGAATGGCTCAACTCGCCGCCGCCGACTCGCCGCCGCCAACTCGCCGCGGGCCCAACTCGCCGCGCGCCCAACTCGCCGCGGGGCCAACTCGCCGCGGGGCCAACTCGCCGCGAGACCAACTCACCGCGGGCCCAACTCGCCGCGGGCATTTTTTAAATACGTTTAGAACTATGAAATTACTCGTTCTTCGCAAGGGTTTTAATTATCTAATATCATAGAAAGAAGAAACTAAGAGATCTGCTAAATTTTACGGTAAGACCATAGCACCATTTCATAGAAGCAATTAATCCTTGTTAACCCTTGATGGTTTCGTATAACCCCTCGATATAACCCCAGGCGATATTCTTCCTTTTATAAAACATAAGCTATTTAAGATATTTATATACCAATTTTTTACTTATATAAATAATTTTGCACTACATTTATGATCTGATAATTTCGTTAATTTTGAGAAACGAAAGGTATGCAATTAATGCGGTGTTAACAAATTACAATAATTAATTTAAGTAATTATATAATAAGCATATTATTTATTTTTAGCGGTGATCTACAAAGTAATTCAGCAGTAAATATCAGTTGCAAAATGAAAAATAATATTTGGGAGTTAAAATATCACCAGAACTTTGCTATACAATGCTGTGACGAATCAAATTTGTTGATTTAACCGATAAAATGCATTCCATTTTAGTAGTGTTACCATATCTACGAAATAAATGTAAATAATTATATAATTAACAGATCATGGTTTATAAGTGCCCTTATATTAAGTAATTCATTTGTAAGTACCATGTAAAGAACAAAATCAGATCATGCATACCAACTAATAATTACATACAAATCAACTTTTCATAAAAAGATTTCACAGAAAGATATTCCTTCCTAACTGATCTTTACGTAATACAGTAAACGCAATTAACCCTTAATTAGTCTCGTGGGGTGAATGAGACCCCAGGTTGTGTAATTCCCACGGTAAAACAAAAACTTATCAAGATATTTTAACCAAATTTTGTTTTGAAAAGATTTTTACCTTCTTAAGATAATCTGAGAATTTAGTTAATTTTAAGCAATCAAAAGTAAGCAAATTTGGCAGTTTCATCAGATTTCTAAAAATAAATTTGAATAATTTTCAAACAGTATTTCAATACTTTTTAAGCGCCTATACATAACATAACTCATTGGTAAGTACCTGAAAAATAATGAACACCATATCTTGCATATACAAGTATTTTGCATTATAGGTTCCGAAGCCCCGGCGATTCGAGGCCCGAAGCGGAATACGCTCTTTGATATAAAAGTCAAAAACTAAAGTTCTGTTCAAGATATCGCATCAAAACAAACTGCAAATGAAAATTACAACATTTATCTCGATTTCTCTCGAGACACGTTCTTCCTCACGTGAGAAACCAAAAACTTTTAGGCGACGTATAAATTGGACTGCACGACGAATTTTTCTTGAGTTACGCTCTAACTAAATAATTTTTTACTAAGATGTGGTTACTCTGAAATTAATCTTATGTAATGTTTATGCATTCAGATGATACAGTGAGCAATTGAAGAAAAAATCAGCATTTTATGTTGGATTGTAAGAGAGTGATGGCAGTTTCAAAAATGTTCACGGGTGATCGGCAATTCATTCAATTTTTGCTTTTAACTTTGTTTTTTTCCTATAAAAGCATAAAATTTTCACTGTTGAGTTGAAAAAGTTATTCTTATTCAAATTTCATCGGAATTTAAGTTTGAATTGATAAATGTAAACTACGAATCTTAATTATACCCGTACGAATCCGTAGCTCCACGTAAAGGCGAACCTGCGCGAGGCTAACTTCTTCACTTACGGCAAATTACATTGAGTTATTCCCCTGTAAGTTCTTCATACTGACTGGAATTTTGAAACGTGCTATGATCGATCTGCCATGGTCGAAACCCCATACAGTTTCATACAGAAATATATCGAACATTCTATTTAATGGTTTTCAACCACGGAAATCGATTAGTAATATTTAAACATCGTAAAATCACTCCTTATCAATGTCACCAACCCATAAAATTTATTATTTTATTAATACATGCTCTACGATGCACTACAGTGGTAGGTCTATCGGCATAATCTAGCCTTTGGGAACTGATACCCCATTTTGTAATTGTATTTTTTAAAATATCAATTGTTGACAACAATTTTTAATAAATATATAACAATTATTATTTACAACCGTTTTCAATATTTTTATTCAGCTTACTGCACCTTTGGTTGGAAAGCAGAAATGAGATAAGGATACATTTCTATGAGACAATTAAAGCGGAAAATAATCAAATCCCGAATGTAATAAAGAAGTAAAATTTACCATAATCTTACTCGTCAATAATGAAATATAAATGTTTATTTATTATAATGTGAAATATATTATAAGAATCGATTTCTCGTATTAGAAAAATGTTTTTTTCGTAAAGTAAAAAATTGGCATATAAATATCTTAAATAGCTTATGTTTTATCAAAGGAAGTATATCGCCTGGGGTTATATCGACCCCACGAAACCAATCAAGGGTTAACAAGGATTAATTGCTTCTATGAAGTGGTGCTATGGTATTACCGTAAAATTTAGCAGATCTCTTAGTTTCTTCTTTCTATGATATTAGATAATTAAAACCCTTGCGAAGAACGAGTAATTTCATAGTTCTAAACGTATTTAAAAAATGCCCGCGGCGAGTTGGGCCCGCGGCGAGTTGGTCTCGCGGCGAGTTGGCCCCGCGGCGAGTTGGCCCCGCGGCGAGTTGGGCGCGCGGCGAGTTGGGCCCGCGGCGAGTTGGCGGCGGCGAGTCGGCGGCGGCGAGCTGGCGGCGGCGAGTTGTCCTAGACCCTGTTGTGTAAGGGGATTTTATTATATATAGATATCACACATCATGATGATACATAATTAAATGCATAATGAATTCTGAGTATTAAACGTATATTGATTCTGAGTCTTTCATGAACTGAAACTGATGCTGTTATAATTATTAATATCTCAAACATGTCCTGCTTGGGGTTCGTAGAGGAGGGTCTTTTCCTTGCTTCTCTAGCAATGGTTTTGCAATTTCCTTCAAAATTTGGTTACTACGTATGGAAATAACCAATTCGATTATCAGTCGACCTCTACCTCCATCTCTTAAACCCGTTTTGAATATCTACCGGCAGATTTTTCCAGAAGTACAATGCAAACTTCGAGGTGAATCCACAACCAATTGTGTACTTGGAGAATGAACCGGTTGATTTAAAAGACGTTTCTACGACAACAGATGATTGTACTACAAAACGCATCCCGATTGCTGTAGAAGGAGACTATAAGGTGACCCTTCAATTCTGCATGTTTTGTTTCTTCCTCATTTCCGAAGATTCTGTTTTATCAACAAAATCTCTATTCCTGTGGAAAAGGAGGCAGAGATTGAAGTTCACCCAGCTGAAGAACAATTCCAGCTCGCTCCAGAAAGAGAAAATGTAATATCATGGCAAGAATTTATGGATGAAATACCAGAAGCGAGGTTTCCTCCAACCAAATCTTCGTCTCAGAGGTGAGAATTGGAAATTTATGAATTATAATAATTATTAGTTGGAGCATATAGAGTAGGGCGTACCGAAAAACAAAAATTTTTAGCAGCGGGAACGTAATAGGTTGGAAAAGTTGCCTTTTAGGCTCAATAAGAAATGTGCAAAAGATGAGCTCTAACAAAGTTCGTCTTGGGCCTGACCAAAGAGCTCAAAAATTCGAAATTTTAGTGAAAATTGCGTTTTTTTAGGTAAGTTAAATTTTTGACGGAGCATACATACGTTTGATTAAATGGCTGTTTTAATTCGTTTTGATCGAGGAACAATTAAAATAAGCCATTAAAACCGAATATGACGAGATATCATACTTTTAAAACTTTTGGAAACACCATGGAAAGTGGCAGCTCCTCACTGGTTCAGCTGCAGTGAGCTATCCAGGACTCATCATGAGGCAGTGACTGCAAATCGAGTCCCGTCCGCCTACACACCCGTGGAAGCATACCAGATAACTAGCTGATGTCTTTGAAGGCTGATTTTGTTCCAGTTTTTGGTATTCGCGAGAGGATCATCTCTCCTATGAACCCATCTCTTGCATCGTGGCCGTAGACTAAACGTGAGGCCTCTGTGACTTCTTTTACGTTTCGTTCGACTGCTTGAAAATCGTTTGGGAGGGCAAATAATGCAAAAAGCTGCCTTATAGGTTCCTTTGCATTACCTTTAATGTTTTGAAGATCCTCGGGAGAAAACTGACAGCAAGTGGTGCCTTAATGACAGTGAATTTATCCCAATCTATCAATTCTTCGTAAGAAGGCACGTCGAACTTCTGTTGCGGGATGATGAACTGACAAACGCAACAGAAGTTCGACGTGCCTTCTTACGAAGAATTGATAGATTGGGATAAATTCACTGTCATTAAGGCACCACTTGCTGTCAGTTTTCTCCCGAGGATCTTCAAAACATTAAAGGTAATGCAAAGGAACCTATAAGGCAGCTTTTTGCATTATTTGCCCTCCCAAACGATTTTCAAGCAGTCGAACGAAACGTAAAAGAAGTCACAGAGGCCTCACGTTTAGTCTACGGCCACGATGCAAGAGATGGGTTCATAGGAGAGATGATCCTCTCGCGAATACCAAAAACTGGAACAAAATCAGCCTTCAAAGACATCAGCTAGTTATCTGGTATGCTTCCACGGGTGTGTAGGCGGACGGGACTCGATTTGCAGTCACTGCCTCATGATGAGTCCTGGATAGCTCACTGCAGCTGAACCAGTGAGGAGCTGCCACTTTCCATGGTGTTTCCAAAAGTTTTAAAAGTATGATATCTCGTCATATTCGGTTTTAATGGCTTATTTTAATTGTTCCTCGATCAAAACGAATTAAAACAGCCATTTAATCAAACGTATGTATGCTCCGTCAAAAATTTAACTTACCTAAAAAAACGCAATTTTCACTAAAATTTCGAATTTTTGAGCTCTTTGGTCAGGCCCAAGACGAACTTTGTTAGAGCTCATCTTTTGCACATTTCTTATTGAGCCTAAAAGGCAACTTTTCCAACCTATTACGTTCCCGCTGCTAAAAATTTTTGTTTTTCGGTACGCCCTAATATAGAGCCTGTGTACTGCTATTGGCATTATTTACGCATTACTGATTCAGTACTGTTACCTTGCTTATAATATTCTAACAATTATAATATTATACAGCTAATCTTTAATAAACAACCAATGGTTGACTGCAATACTACAAAATTCCACAAGCAACGGATGTTGACGTTACGTCATCGTCAGGTTGAGGAAGTTGGTTGAGATACAGTATTTAAAGGTTTAAACAGAGAACAGAGAGGGGAAATTGATATATGAAATAATGGGTAATTTGTATTGAGTGGGGGTAATTTGTAATGCAGGTCTAATTGGTAATTAGGGTCTTTGCCGGAAGGGTGGAGGGAAATTAGTACTTGTAACATAGTAGTGAGCATTGGGGAAGGGGTTTGGGTAAAAGGTATGGAGTTAATTAAATGGAAAAAATAGCTCAGCTCAATTAAACTGACTCCCAACTAATAGTCATTCAGCATCTTAGAATATATTTATTTTGTGATAAATTTCATGTTTCGTAAAGTACTTTCTATAGGAAATAGGATTTGGAGATTTTATGGAAAAGAATCTTTTAAACGTTATTTGGTTCTGGCCCATGCAATGACACAATGACAATAAATTCCCACTGAAATTCTTAATTTGATGAAGTTATAACTTCGTCCTAGTGCATCACCTTTTCATCCTAAGCAAAGAATGAGTTCAGGATTAATGCAGTGAAAGGGAGAGATTAATATGATCTAGTATCGCACCATAAAATATATTTAGTCTTACCAGTATTTCACGATTTTGTCAGTTTACAGGGAGATATAACTATACGAAAGTTGTTCATGTGCATACTTCTACAATTTCTCAAATGACTTACAATACTAATACATTGAAAGCAGTGATAGAAGAGTGAGCAAATTTGATAAAATACTTAATTTAGGCCCGGAGAATAGAATCTATCTTCTCTTTGGTTAGGGACTAAGGAAGTTCAGGGAAAAAGAATTTTCGAAGTAGGAAAGGTTAATTTTAGTAGATTTAGCTTTAGTAAGGAATAGGTATATTAAAATTCATTTCTTCCTTAATAAATCTTAGTTGAATTTTCAGTGCTGTTCATCCAATGAACGGCTTAATGCCAATGGAGTCTCAAATGCTGCCTCTTCAAAAATCCACTTCGCCGAGCGACCGTATAGATATCAGCTATTCTGATGGTTTCAACGGAAAATCAACAGGTAAACGAGTCTTTCTCATCATGAAATCCCTCCGCAATACAAATAGAAGAGCTGCTCAAGTGTTTGGCCGCAAGAAATAAGGGCATTTCCATGTGTAATAACTCTCGGTACATCCAGTAATACTCGTAATTTGAGCAGAATTGATGTAATCTCTTTCATAATTTAATAATGGAAGTTTTGATTGATCTTATCGAAATCGAATTACGAATATTTCACTAATTATAATTAATTTAAAAACCAAATAATATTAAACACTAAATAATCATTAGTAGTAAATAGTAACTTAGTATCCAGATAAATAGTAACTTAGATTAGTAACTTAATTGAAAATGATTGGCAATCAGTGTAAAAAAAGAGCTTTTTGGAAATAAATCCTTTCTTGGAACTTTTTGGACATTTTAAGATATCGGAAATACTCATTTGTTTTTTAATTAAATTAAACCCATCATTTCTTCTAATTTTAAAGATTTAGATAAGAATATACAATTAATTACTGAAATGTTAGCATAATAATGCTTCAATCAATTTCATCCATTCATTAATTCATTCAGCAAAACATAACAATATTATAGAAAATAAAATAGTTAAATACTACATTAATTACATTAATATTCAGGGTATCCTTCGGATTATTCCACGTACCCCTGCTCAGGTCCGCTGACCATAGTTTGAGAATTCCTAATTAAGATTAAATATCAATATAATGAATATATCATGCAGATAATTTAGGAAATTCTCTACCTCAGCCAATTTAAATCAAATCCATCCCTCCCATTCATAAGACCTATCGAAGACTGAACAATTATTGTTCATCTTTTATGGTTAAAAACAGTCACGCAATGACTATCCTGGAAAGAAAGCAGCATGTTAGCAACTACTTCCGATGCACGTCATATTTCTAAGTTAATTCACTTTTTGAAAAGGTTCATCTCCCCAAGTTACCAAATAGACAGCGGCGTCGGCACAAAGAACAGCATAGCGACCAGATATTCTTTCTAAAACACTGAATGTTGGAAACAAAGCTCTAATTAAAACGGCTCAGTTCCGCTATGGGCCAAATAAGCACTTATCTTGACCATTATGATTCCAAACGGGATATTTCCTGGAGCGTCTAGAAGACGGGTTTAAATTTATTCAGGAAGGATATTCTTTTCGTTTTAAAGGCACTCTTTGCATTCCATGCGTGACCTTACCGTAATCCCCTAGTTTCCGCCGTGAAGGAAATCTCTTCGCCGCCTTACAATTAAAGGGGAACCAGATCCTTAATCAACACGTTCTTAGATACAATGACACGGCTTGTTGAATTCACCCGCTTTCGACCTGTTTAAGTAACGTTAGATTAAACGGTAGCTGTTGCAGGTTCCTTGTGTTTGAGCATTTGGTTTTTTACATTCTGTTCAAGAAGATCAAGAATCTCTTCGATGGCCGAGTAGCCGATGGTCTGGCCACTTCCCTGAATGGAGAAGAAAAGCCGCTGATTCTTTCGGTAGCTATGCTATTATCGTCAAGGAGTAAATACGGACTGAATGAATTGTACACTATTGTCATGTAACGAAACTCATACACGTATCCCATGGGTAGAATGAAATATGCAAAAACAGTACTAATTCGTTTCCAACAGATTTATATCAAGATATCCTCAAAAATTATATCTATTTTTCGATATCCTATTCCCAATGATGATCTTCGCGCTCAAACTCGAGGTAAATTTTTTATGGATGCTGCTAAATATTTTTTATTCCTTCAGTATGAATTACCACAATGGACCTCATAGAGTATCCACTAACAGAGTGCTTTGGGGGGATAGCGAAATTACCGAATTCCGTTAGAAGTATGGGTTGTGGACAATCCCCATAAGCTGCGCGCCTGGATGGGCGCTCATTTCTTTTTCTTGTGCCGCTCAACTACTTTTCCGTTCGCCTACTATTTATTTACAAGTCTGGAAGCCTTTTACTTTATTTTAGTCAAATGCATTAATTATTTTGCATATTATGAATTGCATATTGGGATTCCATGGCTCATTTCGTCAATGAAATGGATAGAATTAGAAAAATCCAATTTAAAACTCCTCCTAGGCAATAGTGGAGCAGTAAAAACGTAAAACAATAGAGCGAACTACGGACAAGAATAAGGTTCAAATTAGGAAGGAACATTGATTTTTTTACCCTTATCTAGTAGGAAGTTATCTCAGAAAGATTTAGAATAAAGATTGAATTAATTACATTTCAAAAACGTAAAATTTTCCGATTTTATCATTTGATACTGTTGTTTTGATGAATGTCGATTTAAAAACAGGCGGAAATCTTTATGCAACGGTTCTTATGCGGTTGTTGGTCAAAAATTTAACGACTCTTGTTCCCGTGGTGATAAATCTTTCTTCCAGTATTTGAGCACGATTTTACATCAGCGTTTAATAGCTTTACCGTGAGTATAAAGAGATTGGGAAAAGTCCCAGAAGGAACTAATCGACATTAATATTGTGATATAATAGGTAAAGCAGCAACAACTTGCGATTTTTTCGCCTGAATATGATGAATACAACACAAACGACTATACTGAGTAGTAATTCTCATCCTTTGCAGCAGATGATATGACGTCCAGAAAAGAGATTGTTGATGCCACAACGACTCCTCTGCCACTAATGTGTCGACTGGAAGGTGTGGTGACGGTTCAAGATGGCGGGCGCTTGGGGAACAAGCTGTGGGAGTATGCGGCAGTGTGGGCCCTCGGACATGCGTTAAACATGCGCCCACTCGTGCCTTCGAAACTGTCCAACTTCTTGAAGAGGTTCTTCCAAGGTGACTTACTCTGATATACTTCATATTCGCCATCTTAAACACACGGTCTTTTGAGAGACTAACGAACTTGTTGTAATATTGCATTGTTTCAGAGTTGTTTATTGTTGTAGAGTGGGTGTACCTTCTGTAGTTACCAACAACGTCTTATTATATGTAATTTGGCATTTTTCCATACTAATACTTTATAGAACTACTGCAATTAATGTACTTATGATAATAAAACTAAGTACGAAAATCCCTGCTATCCGTGGAATATTAACAGCGTTTCAGCATTGGAGCTCTTACGTCACTGAGCTGGTAATTGTAATATCCATTCCAATATTTCGATTTGCGGAAAAATATCAAGACGTTCATTACTTCGAAGATAAATCATCAGTTATCGCTGGTCCTGATGAGTAGTTAACTTAATCTAAACCGGTCGCATTATTTTCCAAATATATATGTATATTCTGTGTATACCGTCAAATTGCGTTTTCTTTTGATTTTTCATGGCCAAGTTCCACCATGTATCGCCAGAAGTAATTAAAATTAATTGATATTTATCCATGTAAATTATCCCCTAAATATTTATCCATCTAAATATTTATGCTAACCATCGGCAGATCTCAGCGTAGGAAATCTGGAAGATGCCCTTCCCAAAGGATGTCCAACAGAACCAGAAGTATTTGGTGAACCAATGAAGAGATGGAGACTTTTTCCTCTGGAAACTCTGAAAAGCAGACTCAACGCCTCCACTGGCGGTAATTTGGTTCTTCACAGGTGATGTTAAATGCTCTACACGTACAAAAAATGTGTGTATATCGAAGTCTTAATTGAACTCGCTCAATTATGACAGCGCAGGTAATAAAAGTCCATTCGGTACTGTGTTCTTTAAAGAAAACATACTCACCGTCTTTCCATCTTATAGTAGATCTAAAAAATTTATTTTCGCACTCACTAAGTAAAAGTAAATTCAAGCTTACATTAAATTTCTTAATGAAACATAAAAGTGCTACCTTTTACGGAATTTCGTTAATTAATTCAATTTTTTTACATTCTTGGAGTTCTTAAGAATTCCAGAATGTTCTATAATAGTAAAATTTGTTCATATTATTATTTTAGGTCAAATAAAATGTATATTACTCAAATTCAGTAATTCAGTTCATTCCTTTTTAGTTCATGTTTCAGACTGTGTTGCTGATTGGATTACTTCGTGTTTTTTACAAAATATCTTGTATTTCTTGTGAAAGTGACTGGGACAGTGAGAAAATCTCGTCTTAGGCGGGATAGCGTCTTACACGAGTTTTACTCTAATTAGGTACAAAAATGAAAGCATATAACACAAATTGTAAAAAGCTTAACATATCTTCCAGTTCCAAATACTTAATTCTTTGTTTAGGAATATAATCTGCCCAGCTAAAAGACCAAAAAAGTCTTACGGAATTTGTCGAACGTAATTCTGTTTGTAGGTGGATCGTTGTTCCCGAGCTAATAATTGCTCTCAGAGGAGATCCATTGAGAAGGGAATTCCGATTTCGCCGTCGCTTTGTAGAAGAGGCCGAACAAACTCTGCACTCCATTGCCGATGAGGTAAGAAAAACTTTTCATCCTCCAAAATTCTTGAAAAAAATTGATAAAAAATCTCGCTGTTTTCATAGTTCATACTAAGCTCAGGGATGGATCTCATTACTATCTGTAGGTTTCGTAGTTTTTTCAAATCCCCTTCTTGTGAGTGTTTCCTCGGCGTGGTGAAGTTTTTCCTTTCTGAAAATTCTGGTTTTTAAGTCCACTGAGTACTTATCCTCGGTGTTCTTTTTAAAGCTATCTCTCTCTTTAAATTTTATTTGACGAAAGGTTAAATTTATTTAAGAGAAGACTTCATAGTCTCAAAGTCTTCCTGATAAAGTCGTTTTATTATTATTTTATTGATCTGCTTTTTCTTACCGGTAATCTGGTCAACCTAGGTTAGAGTGATGTTGATTAATGGCAATCAGTCATTCCTAAGTGAATAATGTGAATATTGTTATCGGTATTATCATTTTGCTTCAATTATATGACCCCTTATAGCGATTTCCGTCAATTCCGAATGCTAAAGCATACTATCTCACTCCTTATTTGGTTTAGTAAGCCTCATTCCCTTCCCAAAGTTTTTGGTAGCTGTTTGTGACGGGGACAGCAGCTGGCCTTCGAACTCCTAAGAAAAGTTTCAGAATAGCACCATATAGGAATATCTTCACACTATATTTTTTATCTATTACACCAGTGAACAATACGAATTGATGGGAATCGGATAAATGCTTTCTAAAAAAGCCAATATAGTGGTAATGCAGTAGAGAAACTGACAATACAGTTGAAACTGACAATAGTTGACCCAGCGTGAATGTCGCTTCAGTAGGTCAGAGCCTTTATTGCTTCGTCAAAGATTAAACTTTTATTAACCGATTCTTACTTCTCCTGGGAAGACAGATCCAGTGGAAGAGGCGGAAGCAGAACTGCACGACGGCCAATATCACCTACATTGGTGTTCATGTTCGCCGCACCGATTTTGCTCAATATCTGCCCAGAGTGTATAACAAGTCCTTGGCAACTGCGACATTTTTCCGGCGAGCTATGGATTATTATCGGAAGGAAATGGATGGTCCTGTAGTCTTCATAGTGATCAGCGATGATCCCACATGGGTCAAAGTGAATCTTGGAGCTAGAAAGATAAGCTCATACGGCTTTCAGGTAAAAAGACTTATGCTATACTATTGTGGTTCTCTCTAAATATTCACTTGGCAAATCGCAATGAATTATTCAACTTTGAATCCAAAATTATACGATTTCTCACATAAGAAGATGAAATGATAACTCGGTTTCTACGATCGCCGATGGACAGGAGTCTTAAGGAACATATTCGTATTATTCATTGCAAGTATTTTGCTATCCTATTGAGAAAGTTATTGCCATATTTTTCGCCAACGTAACTTGTCTCAACACCTTTCTTTTCCGTCTCCAGATTACTCAGTTCACTGCTTAAACAACTTCTAATAAACTCTGTATTATTGTTAATTCGGAGAAATTTAAAAGAATTACTCATTCATTTGCTTTTATTCATTAGCATTTATAAATTGCAACCAGCCCCCGCTACTTGGCAATTTTTCTTTGACGAAAATCTAAAAGCAAAATTATAAACAACTATGGAATAGTGATAATTGCATGACTAGACGAACATTGCCTAGATGAGGCCAACTTTTACAGAGAATCGGTAGACTATAACCTGTGCAGCACCTTAGATGTTTAAGGCAAGATCCGATTGCAAATTTTAAATACAGTAGACTCGATTATCCGGGATCGGGATGCGGATTAACCGCGATCAGGGAGAAAGGAAACTTCGAGCTGTACATATTATAAGAAATTGGGCACTGAAAGTGTTTTTATTAATTGGTATTAAAAAATTTATATTTTTAATAATATACTTTCAAGCTAAATTCTTATGATTTCAGCTTGTATTGGAACCTCGTGAAGGAATTGCCCTTGTTTGTGTATCGTATATCAAATGGAGATACTATAAGTTATTCCTGAATTTTTTTAACTGGAATTGGTTAATTGTCTACCATCTCGGATAATCATGAGTCTACTACGCTAACTTAGAAATTGAAACTGAAAGAACCTGGCACGTTATTGAAACAGCATAATTGGGCCACAAAATCTATCATACCTACTGTAAGTTTTCAGAACAACTAATTTTCGGTTTCTCGCAGCATGCAGGCAGAGAGGATGTGTTTCTGGGAACCAAAGAAGAGGACAATTCATTTAATGGGATAGGCCATGATTTAGCCCTCATGTCTCTCTGTAATCATTCCATCATTGATTATGGAACATTTGGGGTAATGGGAGCGCTGTTGGCTGGAGGAAATACCATTTCTCTGGAATCTGATCGACACGTAGATGACCAGTTTCAGAACTCTATTCCAGGATGGACAGTATGGAGTGATCCAGGAGTCACGGAAAGTCCTAAGAAGATAATGTGAAAGTTGAAATCTTTTGATCCTAGCCTCGAAAAATCTTCTCAAGTTCTTCTTGATGTAGTTTATTGATTTTCTTCACTGGTGTTTGACTAAGACCAGCAAATTTCATCTTGGAACATTTTAGTACAGAAAATAAGTCAAGGACATAATCTGTTATTATTGGTTGTTCTTTAATGTAACTTTCTCAATGTTGCATTCTTAGATTGAAGTGTAAGAATATCCTTTTTGGTGAGAAAGATTGAAATTATCATCTATGAAAATGATCATTTTTAAGCTGTGGTGCTCTATAGATTTTGAGAGTACATACATTAGTGTAAGTAACTATAAATAAATCTATTCCCACAAAATATTACTAAAGTCAAAGACATGTCTCACTTCTTTGGATGTATTCAACCAAAAACTGTCTAAAAGTTTGTTTATTTTCATTTTTTTATATGAACCTCAGCATAAAAATTTATGGCACCCTTGATTATTTTCCAGATTATTCATTCAATACTGGCTAAATGTCTACATAATTTAATTGAAAATCAATGAAGCTTAGAGGCATGAGTCCCTTTCCACCCACATTGCTACAGTATTTTTACTAAGGAATAGGTTACTATCTATTAGTAGATTTTGCAAAGTGTTGACAAAAGGAAAAACTTCTGTTTCAACCACTTGTTTACTTTAAATTCCTGAGATGGACAAGTTCCTTTTTACTTGTGATTTGCTCTCAGTAAAATATTTCTGTGGTTGTTGTCAAGTGCATAATATATTTGTTTTCTAAGCTGCTCTCAAACTTTTATTTGATGTATTTATGATACGATTTTTAATTTATATGAATGTCAGATGAAACCCTTGGTTATTTGCTATTTCTCTCTATCTGCCAAGAAATTGTTTTAGGAAATAAATGAAGTCTGCCAATCTAAGGAATTAAAGGTCTACTCGGACCTCATCATCCCTTTTGTTTTATTCTGCTATTTTTAGGCATAATTTACCATTAATCTTTTATTTATTTTGTATTTAACTTATTTTCTGTCACAATCAAAACAGTATCTGAAAATCTTCATTAATACTTTATTCCATCTCTACCTTACATCATAGTGAACTTAGGCAATTATATCTCTTTATTTATAGTGAACAGTACAAATATGCATATCTGTTTACACATATCTGATATTCAACACAAGAAATCCTAACTACATTAAAAAATATTGTTTAATCCATAATTATTGAACCTACATCAGTATCAGTATATTACATACATAAGGGCCCCTAATTGTGTTTTCAATATCTCAGGATTGTCTTTTATGATGGTGAGCCATCTATGATTTGGTAGGTAATTGTTCAGGCAATGGTGTGTCAAAAAAAGTGAAGAAATAAAGTTATTTAGATGTATTTCTCTACAATTTAACACCTTTTCCTACTGTTATCAATTTCCTTTAAAATATACAAAGAAGCCTTAACAAATAATGTATACAATTTATGATGAGATAAAATTGTGAAAGAAGGCAAACTATGGATCAATTAATCATGAAGTGATGGCATTATTGTCATGGAACATATTCTTCTATGCCTTGTTACTATTCTTGAAAGTGCATGGAAAAGCATCTCCTCATCCTTCGGCTGCTTTGCTATAATATGAAGACCAAATTTGGAGAAACAACTTCAGTGAAAAAGCATCATCACACAAAAATAACTGATACTATTTTCTGGAAGCAACTCTTTTTGTATAGGATTTGACTGTCATCAGAATCAAAGTTGGAATGTAATTCAGTCATTTTATTAACTTTCTTATAACATTTTTATAATTGAAGAAAGCCTTGTCTTACTTAAAATATGGATGGTTACTTAAAATATGGATAAAATATGGATGGATGTAAGGCCTCACTACAAGTTCTAGGAATTGGTAAAGTGATCTCTGCCTAAAGTAAAAGCATTGATGAATGTTTAAAAGTTAACCTGTCATATTTTCTTGATAAACTTTAATGTTAGCACTTACGATCAATACTAAACGTTGGTATGGTTAGCAAAAAAAACCTCTCCGGGTCAGAGCAACCAAATTAAGTTTTTAAAACAATATATACATCTCTCACTGAAACTATTAGGTAATATTTTATTGTCATATCTGATAGCCAAACTTGCAAATGCTTTGGTTATCCCTTTCTTTGATTATAAAGATACAGTATATCGAAATCTATCCTGAAAGTAATCTCTTAAGTCTCAAAAAGAAAAAGAAGCAACTATGAGATTCAATTTAATTTATGAAAATATGATCATGTTTCTAAATCATATGACAAATTATACAGAGTATATCTCGAATCAGGAAGGACACTTAAACATCGCCCTTTGTTTATAATACTCTACAAACGCACAAGCTTGAATATATTTATTCAGAATTTGTGAACTCGTTTTTCGTTTTTAGAAGTAAAACAAGAACTTGAGCTTGAGACAATCTGCTTGTTTCCCATCATCGTTCATACATTCTTCGTCATACATTTGAGGAATCTTTGGAATGCACTTCCTTGTGTTCAATTAACGGAGATTTTAATGAATGATTAGTATGTTTTTAATAGTTGTAGAAAATTAACTTCATGTTTCCCGCTACGAATCAAATTTATCGTTTCTTTCGTTTCTTTACTGTCTCACTCAGCATATGCGATGGCGGGTCGTTCGCTGTGATCGTGCGACAGCTGGTCGCAGCTGATCGAGTTTGTTTACAATGAGATTTGTCCGTTCTATAAAGATGCCGTTTTCTTCTTTTGCAATATAAATACGTTTTCTTCCGAGAATGATCACTTGTTTTTATATTTTAACTATCAGCTGATTGTAAGAAATATCTTCGAAGAACTACTGTCGATATAAGGAGGAACGTTAGACCAGTGAAATGGCTTAGGGCAAGATGAAATCCTTAAGGTTTTATGGACAGAAATATGTTCGGAATAACCTATAGTGGTAATCTGGAAGTATATCAACCCAGTGTTGTGGTGAATGAGTGGTGACGCAAGCACAGAATAACCTGCCGTGGTAAACTGGAAGTATGAAGACCCAGTGTTGGAGCGAATGAGGGGTATCGCAAGCAGGCTCTGTTAGTGATCTTGGAGGCCCTGTCTGCCGCATACTAGGAAGCCGTCGTTTAAGCCGTAGGTCTGTGTAAGTAAATAAATTTTGGAACTAATAATTTCATCCTACACTCTTAATTCTTGTGTAATACATAATGTATATGGTTCCTTCCATTGAGTGAGCTTTCTGGGCAGAAAAATGTTAGTGGTAGCCACTTTCTTACTTCCATGCATCTTTGACTTACTTGTTGCATATGCTCCTATTGTTTCATAAAAGCATTCTTTCTTAACATTATGGAATAGGCGAGTGCAGTTTTTGAGTACCAATTCCTAGAAATGTAGTGATTCATTTAATATTCTTCATTATTTCAACATAGTTATGTCTATTTCACTTGTTTTCCAATGTGATAAGTAGCTACTTTTATATCTAGCCATTGTATTTAAAGAATAAAACATCTTTCATTGCTGCTTTCCCTTCTAAAAGTTCTGTTGATTTGATTATCTTAGCTTGATTTTTTTCTGTGGTAAATTCTTATTATATTCCTATAAATCCCTAGAAAATTCTCCTTCTGTTATTGGAGCTGGCATCTTCTTAATGGTCAAAACATGTCTCTTCATTCTTCTAAGTTCTTGATTACTCTATAACTTTACTAACATTTGTGAGGTTAAAAGTCACAATTAACCAACTGTTATGCTTGAGTTATATTCTGTTAGCTCCCTTCTTTTTAATAACCCTTCAGCATTGTGAAGGTTCATTTACCTTCATGCTTAAAGTAACAGAACCTCAGAAAATTTATTGGGAGCATCTTCAGTTAAACTATGTTTCTTAAGAAAAAATATTTTGCCATAATGTTTTGTTTTTGACAAACAATAAATGATTTAGCCATTTAAATATAGCAAAGATAAGTAGAAAATGAATAATTGTTTATTTATAATTAATATGAATCAGATATTTTGTGAAGATAAAAGGACTTCTTTGCTTCAGAGTTCTTGGGACGTGATGCAATTATGGTACTGTGGCATTTCAGAAACAAGCTTGATAGAACGAAGAGAATACGAATGAAGAGCAATACTCGTATACCCTTTTCCTAATTATTTTAATAATTCTTTTCAAACAAAGTCAGAACAAATTAGAATAATTAGGGAATAATTAGACTGCAGTGCTTGGTTGTATTCTCATTAAGGAAAAGAACCTGTTTCAAAAATGTTTAATTCTGCCACTGGTTAAGCCCCTTTCAATGTTAGGATCAAAATCCACTGTTTCTTGAAATATTTTCTCTACTTCTCTGTTGAGTTAGCTCTTGCATCCGAATCTTACTGTTTTGTATATTATGTAACCCCTCCCCTAACTATAACTTCATCCACTATGGTTTGGTGAATCTTTATTAGGGTTATTTGCAAATTCAGCAATATACCTGTCTCCCTTTTATCCAAGCTGTATTAATTGTTATTTACTTAACACCCTCCCATGCTCTTTTGATGTATTTAGTGGCATTTTTTATGTTGTACTTTTACTAAAAGTTCTGAAGTGTTAGTTTATTTTTTCATACATATTTTTAAGAATATCTGTTTACAAGCATTGAAGGCAATAGTGTTAAGAATGTAAAATACTTAGATCCAAGGGCTGATTGAAGGATGTTGTATTCAGTGGCAGGAATCATATTAATTATGAAAATATGTTATACTTGGTTTGAGATAATTGTCAAGTAAAAGCTCTATGTTGAATCTACTATTTTGGTTATGACATAATCCAACATCTAAATAAAACAGAGGATGTTTAATGTATTTGCATTAGAAACAAGTTTTACTGTTTGCATAATAGGTAATATTTTTCAGTTATATCATTCAGAGGAATATTATCAGATCACATATATATCAGATTCACAGTTGTGGTATAGGTTCCCTTACAATTTTTCCAGAAGCAGTTTCTGAGAGTATATAATTTCTAAGCAGTCACTTATTTTACAAGACTCTCTCTTTTGCATCACTTTCTAATCAATTATTTGTCCATGGAATTTTATTCTGGATAACACTGCTTTAAGAATTTCTCATAAGTTAGGAGTTGGTTATTTTAGATTTCCACTTAATTGCTTCTTTTGCTAAACTTTAAAATTTTAATTTCTAATCTTAACTTTTTTAGTATCCTTCTCAACTTTTGGATCACAAAAATTCCTGTATATATTCACTTCTACTTGGTCTCTGGGTATTTGTGATCACCAAAATTTTTCTCTGTGACTGTTCAATCAATTACTGTTTTTCTTGCTTATTTGGTATCACTATAAGTGTAATTTTTCTAGGAAAAGTCCTATCACATTGTGAGAAATACTTCCAAGATCTCTTTATAGTAACTTCTGGATGTTTCTAGAAATTTCAGAGAAATCTCTTAACCATTCAACCCTTGGACACCTCTTTAATTCTTTATGCACTTTTAACCCTGTATGCACTCCTAATAATGAAAATTATTTTAAACCCCCAAGTTCCAACATTCAGTTGGTTAAAAAATATGTTATTCATTAATCTGCAGTTTATTGAACTTTAATTTTACATTAATTTTTCAGGTTGATCTCTGCCTTCTGAATTAATACTCTCAGTCTAATGGTTCCGTGAAAGAATGTAGTCCCCTCCATGGGTAAGTGTGTCTTTCTTTTATTATTTTCATGCGGGAATTGATAGACCAACTCAAAGTTAATTTCATCTAATTAATACATAATTTATTGGCTGTGTCATATTGGCGATGATGAGGTTTATCTTTAGCAACGTGCGATTAAGATATTAATGATCGAGTTTCAATATCTTAAAATTTTTATTGCCTAAATGTAGTTCGGTCTTTCATAAACTAAAGCTTTTGAGTCATAGAAGTTAAATACCAGGCATCATTAGCATTTTTTGGATTATTTCAGTGTGGGGATGGTTTATTCAGATAATTCCCTACTGTTATTGTGGGAAGGGTGCTCTGCTAGCAGGAACTTTAGCTGTTATTTCCACTCTATACAGATATAGGGTGAGTTAATGAATGAAATTATGTAAGGAAAATTGGAGGTGTTCAATCAAAAAGAAATAGAGAGGAGGAAGTCATTGGTCATGTATATTTCTAGCTTACATGAAATTTGATTTTGAGATTTACTACCTTTTAAATTGAAGTATTTCTTGCATTCATTTCAACTATCAGGCAAATTGATAGATTAGTATTTCAGCATAATATCTTATTTCCATATCATTGAAACTCCAAATGAAATTTAGTTACATCATATAAAGAGTTTTATTTTTCTTCATATTTGTTTTAAGGAAAGTATAAACCCAATTCTTTTTGAAAATCATTCATCATCATTTAATGAAATATTACAAGATGTTTTATGGCGATTAATTATTTAGAGTATTCCTCTTTCACTTTCATTTGGTGACTTACTTTGCCATAAAGGGTGTAGAATTTAACATATGTAGCAATTATCAATGTCAATCAAGATAATATTTTGCTCCTTTTCTTTTGATTTTTTTTAGAAATTCTTTATCAGTGAACCATCTATTTTAGAAAACAAGTCTTATACACTACCATTTTGCTCATACATTACATTAGATCCAGGAAAATTATTCCTCAGTTCTTCATTGATGAATGACTTTTTATTTTATACAATAGGTATTCACTTCTCTAGTTCTATGGGATATTTCTTACCTTCATAATTACTGAGGCAACTGTAATTACAGATGCTGATTCAGGGACTGGTGTTAATAAACTCCAAAATAGATTGTGCATTGGAACAACTCAATGTCAGGTTTATATTATATATAAGTTATACCTTAGGATCCCCTCTCTTTGTGCCCTCAAAAATTTAAAGGCTAAAAACTAAAGTTTTGTCATGTACAAATGGCTTAAGATACCTAACTGGTCCATATATTACTATAGAGCACATTTAAATTCAAAAACAGCAACAATTCGTCACTCATAAAGGACAGCAGAACATATAAATTGCCCTGTTACACTCAATAGCTTTGGCCTAATTCAATATAAGTCCAGCTCTGGACAACTCTTGTAGCAACCAACTGATAACAATGTAAACATTTACTAATTTAAAATTGCTTTGATCTTTACAAAAATAGATATAACCTCTCTAAGGATGAGAAATCCTATTATATTTCGTCTTTTATGATAGTTTTTTAGATTGCATAAGTAACTTATTTAGCCAAAGGAAAAGTCCGCAACGAACCTATATAATTAGATTTTTGATTAAATACATGGACTCTGTTTTCTCACTTAGAATAATTTTCTGTACATTTGAAGTAATGTTTACTTGAATTATTATTTTTTCGGGAGTTTAAATTTTTCTGATGAGTAATATTATTTGCTTGCTTTTTCCTCAATGCTTGGTCATTCATGGCGAATTAACAACAAATTGAAAGGTAGTTCACACCACCGCTAGTTGTAAAATATACGGTGTTATGCGATATTTGCGAAAACTTAGTCTTTCCTTTCCATTGTTCTAAATTCGAAAATACCATGTATTGCTTGTTTTAATATTTTGCCTGTCCGTCAGTAAGGTTTAGTAATTCTGTTTCATAAAATGTCTGATAACTCTATTTTCAGTTTTCCCTTTCCGAACGTTGCACTGCTGGGTACAAGTCGAGAAAATGATTTTAAAGTACAGGCAACGTAATTGTTAATTGTTTGGTTGTAATTTAAAATTGTTTTTGATGAAATTTGAGCCTAGCAGTGCAATTTTTCGAAAGAGGTAAACCGAAATTACATGAAATTGAAAATTTTGCAGCCGAAAAATTATTCCGAGAAAAATATTAGAAAGAAACGATTTGGCCGCCCGCGCCAAGCGGGTTCGAGGGCTGGTGTGCGGGTCTTGGGCACCCGCAACACTAAAGTACGGGTTCGAATCCGTTTATTCCGAAGTTAGGATGAAGAAAAAACATCCGGTGGGGTAGGCGGCCCTCTAATCCCGGAAGCGGTCGCGACCGGATTCGAACCCGAGACAGTAGCGTCGCACCTAGGTGCCTCGACCCACTACGCCAGCCTGTCGAACGGTTGAACAGACGCGGAATTTCATGCTGGTTCGTCCAACGCTGTCCTGAGAAGGGAATTTCAATGCATTATTTTTCAATAGTTCCTCACGATTTGTTGATATTATCCCGAAAGTTTTTCATATACTGATAAATATTTTTCCTCTCCTCGTTCGTGATAAAGCAATATATAAAATATACACACGTGAAAACTTTATATTTATGAGACGGCAGAATGACGTTTATGAAATACGAAATGTTATGAAATAAAACGATAATTATATCGATGATAACGGACTTAAATTAGCTTATGAAATATATATGTACATATCTATAACGAGCAAATCAAAATTAGTGAGAATTAATAACTCGCCTTCCATTCGGCTCTCAATACCTAAATATGTTTTCTTGTAAGTTCTTTGTTATTCTATTTGTTCTTCTTGCAGTTTCTCATTCTCCGTAACAGACAATTATTTCCTTCCTATTATTACGCTTAATTTAATAAATTCTTTTAGAATTCATCCTGTAGTTCAGTAAGAAAATATGGATGGTCACTTAACACCTGAGTGGTTAGGTTCTGGATTTTACTATTTTGGGAAAGAAGTGCAGTAATTATGTTGTATCTGAACTTCTACATTTCTCACATCACAAATGTATATTTTTCTTGAGTTTGATATATCAAACTCAAGAAATATATATTTTTTGAGTTTGCTCGATTCATTCTAGTATAAAATGCTACATCTCCTGTGACCTTCTATTATGAATTTTAAAATCTTCTCATCCTTTTTTGACATCTCTCTGCTTACTGTTCTTAAAACACAGTTTCTAACAATGAGCAAAAAATAAATCATTTAGCAATTCAAATATATGAATGGTAGCTAGAAAAATTAATTCCATTTACTTCCAATTAATATTTTGTGAACATTACACAAACTGGTTATTGAAACAGAACTCTTCCATGGACAACTCTGTTGTATTCTTCAACTCTTGCATTCCATGCTTCTATGATGGCATTCCTTATGTTGTATTTTTCTAAAAGTTCTAAAACACTTTTGCTCATGTATATTTTCGAGAATTTTTGTTTACAATCATTAGTTGTAACTGTGTTGAAATATAAAAATATCCATGGAATGATGGAGGGATTTTTTATTAGATGGCATGAAAGACCCTAATCATGAAGATAAGTAATGCTTTGTAGGTGACATTATCAAGTAAATAGTGGGAATAACAAGTAAAGTAAATAGTTTGAATCTAATTTTTTGCTACTAAAAATATCATTCAGCATTGCATAAATGAAGAGGATTAGATAGAATATAAAGATCCACTTGCATTAGGAACATGGTTTTTTGTTTCAACAATTGATCTTTTTTAACAGGTTTATCACTAATAACAAAGGTTAAAATTTAACAACAGTTTCAAAATATTTGGTGTTTTTCTAGAGCAGAGCAAATTTTATCAGGCTAAAACATCAATTCTTCCTCCAAGTTTCTTAAAACATGTGAATGGCTTCCTCTTTGTTTTGATTTGAATACCAGAATCACAGTTGTGAAATAATCCCTCAACAACTTTTGCTGAACCAGATTATGAGAATGAACAATTCCTAAGTAGTAGGTCTCTCGTTTCCCTAAACAACATATCCTTATTATTTCACTGTCTAATCAGTCAAGTATTTGTCCATGGCATTTCGATCTAAGAGGGACAATAGTGTTGTTTGAATTTCTTGTAAGTTGGTCAATTGTGGGCTTATAATTTAGTAAAGGAGGGATAAATAAGAAGTTCTAAATTCTTCACAATTAGAGTAGTACACAGAACATTAAAATTACTCAATATTCTCACTTTGACTTGGTCTCTTAGCATTTCTGACCATCAAAATTTAAGTATGTGTGATTAGTCAGTCTGTTGCTGCTTCTCTCGCTTATTTCATGTTGTATGAGTTGGTGTAAGCATCTTTCCTGATACGAAAGTCCTATCATATCATTGTGAAATCTACATTCAGAGGTCTCTTTCCAGTAGCTTCTAGAAATTTCAGAAAAATTTCTTTAGCGGGACCCATATCTTTCTAATTTCAACTGCTCAGCCTCTTTAACCCTTTGGTCACTAATAACCCTTTACCTCTGTACCCACATCTTTCTAATTTCAACTTTTTTTTACTGCTCAGCCTCTTTAACCCTTTGGTCACTAATAACCCTTTACCCCTCTACCCACATCTTTCTAATTTCAACTTTTTTTTACTGCTCAGCCTCTTTAACCCTTTGGTCACTAATAACCCTTTACCTCTCTACCCACATCTTTCTAATTTCAACTTTTTTTCACTGCTCAGCCTCTTTAACCCTTTGGTCACTAATAACCCTTTACCCCTCTACCCACATCTTTCTAATTTCAACTTTTTTTTACTGCTCAGCCTCTTTAACCCTTTGGTCACTAATAACCCTTTACCTCTCTACCCACATCTTTCTAATTTCAACTTTTTTTCACTGCTCAGCCTCTTTAACCCTTTGGTCACTAATAACCCTTTACCCCTCTACCCACATCTTTCTAATTTCAACTTTTTTTCACTGCTCAGCCTCTTTAACCCTTTGGTCACTAATAACCCTTTACCTCTGTACCCACATCTTTCTAATTTCAACTTTTTTTCACTGCTCAGCCTCTTTAACCCTTTGGTCACTAATAACCCTTTACCCCTCTACCCACATCTTTCTAATTTCAACTTTTTTTTACTGCTCAGCCTCTTTAACCCTTTGGTCACTAATAACCCTTTACCTCTCTACCCACATCTTTCTAATTTCAACTTTTTTTCACTGCTCAGCCTCTTTAACCCTTTGGTCACTAATAACCCTTTACCCCTCTACCCACATCTTTCTAATTTCAACTTTTTTTCACTGCTCAGCCTCTTTAACCCTTTGGTCACTAATAACCCTTTACCTCTGTACCCACATCTTTCTAATTTCAACTTTTTTTCACTGCTCAGCCTCTTTAACCCTTTGGTCACTAATAACCCTTTACCCCTCTACCCACATCTTTCTAATTTCAACTTTTTTTTACTGCTCAGCCTCTTTAACCCTTTGGTCACTAATAACCCTTTACCTCTCTACCCACATCTTCCTAATTTCAACTTTTTTTTACTGCTCAGCCTCTTTAACCCTTTGGTCACTAATAACCCTTTACCCCTCTACCCACATCTTTCTAATTTCAACTTTTTTTCACTGCTCAGCCTCTTTAACCCTTTGGTCACTAATTCTTCCACCCCTTCTTTAACCCTTTGGGTACTCGCGGTAGTGGAAAATTATTCCTAAAAAAAGTCAACCATAGAATTGTCAGAAATAATCCAAAGAACTTTTCTAGTAGTTCCCAGAAATTTCAGAGTAAACGCCTTGAACGTATGTAACCCACAACACAACTTTACGCCTTGAGCGTATGTAGCCCGCAAAACACTACTAGCAGTGGGAAAAATATTCTAAGTCCCCAAGGTCATTCATTTGGTTAAAAAATAACATGTTTTTCACATTGTATATCATTTATTGCATTTTAATATACATTATCTTTTCAGATAATTTTTTGCCTTCTGTACTTGCACTCTCAGTGGACAGTGCTACTTCAATGGTTTTATTCAGAATAACTTAAAATTATTCTGAATACAGCCATTGAAGTAGCACTGCCCACTGAGAGTGCAAGTACAGGAGGTAGAAATGGTCCAGATGGATGCTGCAACAGCAGGAAACAAATGACACGTCAAAATCTTCGAGATAGGTTCGGCCAGTCCGGCTCTTCC
This sequence comes from Pachydiplax longipennis, assembly GCA_036926295.1. Lineage (NCBI taxonomy): Eukaryota > Metazoa > Arthropoda > Insecta > Odonata > Libellulidae > Pachydiplax > Pachydiplax longipennis. Next base: position 4,819,599 of record JAVFKF010000003.1, read on the forward strand.
AATACCAGGAACGTTTGGGGGTTGGGGATGGAACAGGTTTTGAGTGAAATTTGAAAAGGCCCTCCCTGCAATTTTCTTTTTTGAGCACTGTAATAAATGTACACTTAGAAATTATGCAATAAAATCATATTTTAAATAAATTGTCTTCAATTTTCCATCCTTCTATTGGCAGCAATGATACAATCCATAAGAAATGGACTCAAGAAAATGATTTGGAAAAAGAGGACATTTTCTAAATTCAATGAAAAGAACATTTTTCTGCAATGGAGTTAAAACTTGATTTGCAAAAAAAACAATTTTCATATAAAAACATTAATTTTTAGGTATTTTTAAGATAGAGAAAAGAATTAATTTAAATTACTCAAATTAAAATTAATTGAATTGAATTTAAATACTGACAAATTTACCTTTTCGTAGTAGATTAAAACTGGATATTATTACAAAAGTGATTATTAAAAAAATTCTATCAAAAAGTAGATAATTTGTCAAGGTATAAACTAATCATTAAACATAACTATGAAGTGCGATTACTATTTGCAAATAACTTCCATTACTCTAAAATATCGTAACATAGGAATACTAGAATGCTTAATAATTGATTTCTGAGCAATGAATGTGAACGGTCTCCAGCAAAGTTAAGTGTTAAAGTTTCAATTAAAAGATATTAGATTTTTCTATCTCTTAATTGGACTTTTCTCACCCTCGGAAGTATTTACAACCTTATTACGCTTAAATTTGAGCAGAAAATGCCACCGATTATGTTGACCATCCTATTCCGGCGAGAAAAAAATAAAAACTTGATAACTTATTGAATTTTAAGCTTTAGGAAACTCACGAGGGTCCAAATAGCGCCTTTTTTGAATGACCAACCCGTATCTATGACACTTATCGGAAAGTACTAATTTTTTTAAAAAGAAAGTTGATCAAAAACGCGAATTCACAAATCCTTTCGAATTTAAATTTTTTAAGAATAAAAGTGAATAAGAATATTTTAAATTCCACGATTTCAGTTAGAAGAGCGTTTCGTCAAATTAATTTCGCAACTTAAGTTTAAAATTGTGTAGAGTACAAGAGAGTCGTGTAAAATAGAATTTACTGGAGAGCTCAATTTTACGTATTCACTCTTAGGAGAAAAATAAATTCGGAATAAATGGTCCAGATCGAATTAGCAAAGATTAACAGAGCACTTTTCAAACTCTCCCATCACATTTCGCGTCAAAACATGAAATTTAAACAGTCCTAGAGCTTCTGTAAGCTACGGCGTCACTATTGCAAACAGGTATTTACGTTAGGCAAAACCGTTTCCAAGAGAACTCTGGAATTCTACTGCGAGGGAGAACGAATGACTAGGTATTGAAGGTCTCTACGGTGGACAATCCTCAAGTCTTCAATGGGATAACCGGAAATGGAATCCCTCCAAGAGGCTCAAATATAATGTCCATGAAATTTACCATTTCTGATAACCTCTCACGCTAAAACATCGTATATAAAAAGAAAGTTTGCGTTGGATTTCAACCAGAAGTGACGAAATTTTGGAGTTAAATTTTAAATTCCCCAAATCAAAATGGAATTTTTTAAACAAACCCAAGGAATGACAAAACGTATTCAAATTAAAGCTAAAGCCCATGTATAAAAGAAGGCAATCGCCCCTAAAATTTAGTCAGTTTTTACAAACCTAACCTTAAAAGCCTATTCCAACAAAGAAACGTCACACGGTTATCTTTTATCAAGGACGTTTTCTACAGGATTTTCTATACTTGCTAAGGCATATATTAGCTCCAAACTTTAAGAGTATGACCGTAAGCTTAATCCACTCTGCAATTGACGTGATCAATTTTTGAATTAAAGTTTTTATTCTAATGAGTATCATCGGGAAAAAAATGCGTCGCACTGTGAGAAAGTAACAAGTTGATAGGAATCGTCACAGAGATTCTTAGGGGAAAGGGCCTATTCATTCCTATATCAAACAAGCGATGAAGTATAATGCCCCAAAAACAACGTGCGACACCCTAAGGGAAAATTCCAAATTCGGTCTAAGCAGGGCACCTAACGTAAAATCCGCACTAAGTATATAGCTGGCCATACGACAAAGAAAAATCCGTAACTAAATCGCAGAGGTATCTGCTACAGGAGTTCATTCCCTTATAATTAATGTAAAAAGACTATTAGAAAATAATCAAGCACTTACGTGTATTCCAATCTGAAGATATTTGACAAGGTGGTGAAATGGAGGTTAGCAGGACGAAGTATCTCTGGTTAGAGTTCGGAAGACATCCAGCATTTTGCGAAAGAAACTGTGAAACTAGCCCAAGTTGCCTGCAATAAGAGAGAATTATCGTGTTATCTTCGTTAATGGAAGATTTCTATAGAGAAATCATGATACTAAGTAATCTTATGCTTCAAGCGTAGTAGCCAAATTAAAGTACATAATTTCAAACAAATAATCTTATATAATAATCTATTGTCCTTACCTAAATGCCATGCCGACGCAACCAGATTACTTTCGGGATTCAGCTGAAGTGTGCCGTCGACTGTCTCAGAACAGAACATGTAAAAGGGGTTGCTTCAAGTCTTCATTTCGCCTCCTGTGAAAAAGAATATCCATGAGGAGCGACTACATTACAAAAACTACTTTTGAAAAAATAATATATTCACTTTCATACTTGATGATATTCAATGGAAGGATGAAAAATTCAATGAAATTCTGCAAATCACTGTTAAATTTTGAATCTAAAAACAGACAATTTTCATTTACAACCATGAATCGTTGTCATTTCTCAAATTTTTAAATTAGCAAAAAATCATGTTCCATACTAAATGAATGATAAATCAAATTATATTTTACGGAAATTTAATTTAAATTTTTCCCACTGAAGTAGATTAAAATTAAGTTTTTATCCCATAAGCTTTAAAAAATATAATTAAAACAATGCTACCAAATATTGGAAACTTTGCCTATTGCAAACGAATCATATAATTTGAGGTGCAACTAGTATTCATCTGTAGCTTCCTTTGTATTAAAATATTGAAACTTTGACTGAATGGTTGAATTGAATTTGAATGGTCTCCAGCAAAGGTTATAGAGTTTAGATTTTTACTTAAAGATCTTATATTTAGCTATCCCCTAATTGGGTTTATCTCGCCTTCGGAAGTTATCATAACCTTATGACGTTTGAGCAGATAACTGCAACCGATTCTTAAAATTTCGTATTCCGGCGAAACAAAATTTACAAGTTTAAATTTGATAACTCGTTAAATTTTAAATTGAAGGATTGGAAAACTAATGAGGGTTCAAGTAACGTAATTGTTGAAATGGAAAGGAACACTGAAGTTTTTAAAAATTTAACATAAACAAGAATTCAAAAATCCTTACGAATTTAAAGTTAGGATGAATAACATGGTTAAGAAAATTTTAAAGTTTACGATTGTAGATAGAAGAAAGGCTCGGCAAGCACTTACTCATCAAATGAAGTTTGAAATCGTGCACAGAATATAGGAGAGTCGTTGAAAATAGATATTGCGAGAGAGCTTTGCGTATTCATTAGCAGGTAATAAGTAAAACCAGAATAGTTCTCGTACAGATCAAAGTTATCAGCCAAAGATTTATGTAACACTTTCAAAACTCACCCATCATATTTTTATCAAATCGCGTAAGTAAGATATCATCCGAGAGCTTGAGTATACTTTGACGCCACTATCGCAGATGAGTGTTTTCTTATTAAAACCTTTTCCAAAATTTACCGAGGATAGCACAGGAAAATGACCGCGAGGGAGAAAGAATGACCAGGTATTAAAGGTCTAGCAACTAGCAACTAGGAATACGAAGGACAACCCCCTCCCTCAATCGGGTAACCGGAGAAGGAATTTATTCAAAAGGCTTAAAAATCCAGACCATGAAATTTGCCTTTACTGATGACTCCTTCGCATAGAAGAATATCGTTTATGACAAGAATTGAAAATTCACGTTTGATTAGACCGTAGCGCGGTTAGCTTCCATCAGAGATTTTCACCAGCAGCACTTTCTAAATAAAGCTCGTTATAGTATGTATTAGTTCCAAATTTACGGAGTACGACCGTAAATTATTCCCCTTGCATTTAACGTGATCAAGTCTCAGCTAAAATTCAATGCTCTCTTGACCTGATCCATCAAAAAATCTGAAATTAAATTGCCATAATTCGGCCGTGAGAAGAGAGAGAAGAGTCGCACTGCGAAAGAGTTACGAGCTGAGAGTAATCGTCAAAGCACGAGATTCTTATGGGAGATTCGTATTCATCAAATTCCCGATTCAGTCTGAGCAGGACAAAAAGTACAACCTGCACTAAGTATATAACTGGCCACACGGCAGAAAATCCGTCACTAAATCACAGAGAACTATTGCATGAGGTGTTTCGCTTACAATTCGCTTTTTGTACATAAAACTATGAGAAAATAATAGAGAACTTACAACGTGCATTCCATCTGAATCCATTTGACAAGGTGGTGAAGTGAGGGATAGCAGGACGAATCATCTTTGGTTACATCCAGCGTCGAGCGAAAGAAACCGTGCACCTAGCCAAACTTGCTTGCAATTAGAGAAAATTTTCTTGTTATCTTTGTTGATGGAAGATTTCTACATCAAAAACATAATACTAATCTTTAAAAAGACAAATCTTAAAATACTCGATGTCTTAAGCGTATTAGTCAAATTAGAATACGTAAGTTCAAGCAAAATCTCAAGCAACAAGTGTTCACTGTCATTACCTAAAGTCAATTCCGATGCAACCAGACATCTTTCGAATGATGATGCGCGATGTGGAAACCTCTTGAGTCAGTGAGCTCAGTTCAGCAATTAGCTCGAGGAAAGGACGGGCTCTTCCGTAAACCTGCCTTATATAGAGGGTACCATGGGTAAAAATGACAAACGAAATTCACTGAGAATACATTTTGATTCAATTGAATCTCGAGAGAAATACAGCCTTTCAAATATGTGAAATATTACGTAGGAAAACGATCAAAGATGTTATAAAATTTACGTAATTTCAAATTATTTGCGCTTCACAGATTGTATTTTCATAATTTTTAATAGCCCTATAACAAATATTTATTTACAGCCATTTATGTAAGTAATATGATTCGTCTAAATTAGATCGTAATGAGATTGTAGCCACCTAAAACTTCAATTATTCACTTCAGAGTATTGGCATTAAAGGCTCAACTATTCATGCGAATAAATTGATGTGAATAATTGAATGAAAAGTAAATTGAATGCTATAATTGCATTAATTAGGTAGGTTTGCATTCGCTGGTGAGAATCAAGGGACGAAATCAATAATGCAATGCAAACAGAATAAATATCAGGCTTAGAAATAGATGATGCTATAGGCGAAGTCATCGAAAAAGGGATACCCCTGCCACAATACGTAGCGATTTCATTTCAGTTACATTCGTTAGACTTTCAATTCCTTACAGCATAGTTATTATTAAAAATGCTAAACCCCGCACGCAACATAATATGCAAAAAAAACCTAATATATAGATGGAAATTAGAGCCAACATTCCCACAAGTTTGAGGTTTGGAAGAAGTCCATTCTGAAGCCTTTTAAGAAAACAAAAGGCTGTTGGTATTTAATTCTAGTAATATTGTTAAAAGTGCTTCGACATCTATGGTCATTTCGCACATATGGGCCCCAATAGGGAATCGAACCCGGGAACTCTTTCACCAAAGGCGAGCACGCTGCCCCCTTGGATACTAGGGAGCACACTAATTAATTATACGCAATTGAACAATTTATCATCATATAAAAGTTGAAATCTACATGTCTACACGTATGCCAGCAACTTGGCGATCGCGAAGAAGTCCCAATTTTATCGCGAATAAAAACATTCACGGAAAGAATTTCATAATCATAAAAAGCAACTTATAGTATGGGCACCAAAGTAGTTGGATAGTTTGTGAGTGGGTGCATTTAGGAGTGAACGTCAAAAATGAAGTTATTTTACTTTATTCTTTAAGTTTCTAATTGGCAAGAATGCAGAAATCAAAAGAATTTGATGCCACTGAGTGAGTTACTCGAGGTATGTCAAATATAGGCAACTAAAGACATGAATGCAAAGTAAAATAAAATTGAAGATTCTAAGATACTTTTAAAGATTAATGTATCATGTCTTAATAACATAACCGTATCAATTATAATTCTTATCTCACTTTCTACAGTGTTACACCCGAGGATGACCTTTCTTAGCAAAGAGCAGTCCTTCGAAACATAAATATATCCGACTTATTGCAGAGTTCAAAGTTTCGATATATTTTACTTGCTTAATTTTATTCAGATATGGTTATGATCATTAAAAATCTTCGAAAATAATACAAAGAGGGTTTTCCATAGTTACTCTCTAAATACAAATGAGTAATTTTCGAAATAAAGCATAAATGGATTAGACATATATATTTATTTGGGTTGTAAAGAAATCTTCTAAGTAAACGTTACATTCCTGCAATTTACCGATACAAAAATTATTTTAGCTAATGCATCCCTCCACTCTTCTCTGCTCCATATACTCTGCATTTCCCCTGCCCTATTCTCAACTCTCTTCCCTTCCGACTCCCACATCTCTCCTACCATCTGTCCCTTTTTCACCTTTTCTAATTCTCCGCGTCTCTCCTCTACTTAGGGTCCAGCCCAACCTTTCCACCGCACCCTCCTACCTAACCCTCTGCCCCATCCTTCCCACCTCCCCACTTACCCCCTCTGCCCCCTCCTACCTCCTCTCTGCCCCAACCCTCACACTGCCCACCTTTCCCCTCCTACCTTCTCTCTGCCCCATCCTACCCACTTCCCCACTTACCTCCTCTGCCCCCTTTCCCCCCAGCCCCTCCTACCTCTCCCTCTGCCCCAACCCTCCTACTGCCCCCCTTTCCCCTCCTACCTTCTCTCTGCCCCATCCTTCCCACCTCCCCACTTACCCCCTCTGCCTCCTCCTACCTCCTCTCTGCCCCAAACCTCCCACTGCCCCCCTTTCCCCCCAGCCCCTCCTACCTCTCCCTCTGCCCCAACCCTCCTACTGCCCCCCTTTCCCCCCGGCCCCTCCTACCTCTCCCTCTGCCCCAACCCTCCTACTGCCCCCCTTTCCCCTCCTACCTTCTCTCTGCCCCATCCTTCCCACCTCCCCACTTACCCCCTCTGCCTCCTCCTACCTCCTCTCTGCCCCAACCCTCCCACTGCCCCCCTTTCCCCCCAGCCCCTCCTACCTCCTCTCTGCCCCAACCCTCCCACTGCCCCCCTTTCCCCCCGGCCCCTCCTACCTCTCCCTCTGCCCCAGCCCTCCCACTGTCCCCCTTTCCCTCCGGGCCCTCCTATCTCTCCCTCTGCCTGAACCCTCCCACTGCCCCCCTTTCCCCTCAGCCCCTCCTACCTTCTATCTCCCCCATCCTTCCCACTGCCCCACTCTGCCTCCTCCTACCCAAACCTCTGCCCATCCTTCCTAATACTCCACTACCCCTTTCTGCCCCTAACCTTTCCGCTGCCCCAATTCTTCCCCTCTGTCTACCCCAGCCCATGTCTTTCTTTTGCCCCACACCCCTTCTCTACCCCTTCCTCACTGCCTCGCTATTCCCACTTCCCTTCCCTCTCTTTACCCCTTGACCAATTCCGTTTCCAAGTCCCCTTATTATAGTCCCCCCATTTATTATAGGCATCCCAATATGGAGAACTTTATTTAAGGGAATACAAAGGCAAATGATTATACATTGCTCACTGATTATACATTTTCCTGGCCTTACAATTTTGAGATACTATACAGTTGGCAATATTATTTGTGGCCTAGGATAAAAAGGTTTTTAATGATACATTATATACAATTTTTTAGAATTGTATTAGTAGATCCACAAGACAAATCTTTTTGATGCATGATATGCAAAAATTGATTACACAAATCATATATTTCAACAAGTCTTCAGAAGAAGTATACATAATTTTTAATATTTTAAATGCCTGAGTGTAATAACTATACACACCAGAATCAGAAATTGAGAGAATTTTATCATCTTTAATTTTTTTACATTAAGGTATGTACATCTAATATCCTTTGGTAGGTCACTATCTAGAATTCATCGCCTTTGGTTATTGCTTTATCCTCAAACGCTGACTCTTCCTGTATTCAATATCACAGAGTTATGCCACTCCACCATACTGCAGCATGTCCATCTGTACAGCTTTTTGATTGCTTCAGCAAACACTGATAAATGATACTGAAAGAGAAGAGTAATACCTAATCACTAAAATAAATCAATAAGTAGGAATATGCAAAAGAAATTCCATGAAAAAATAACGAATTATAAAGGAACTATCAAAAATTGTGTTAATGCCTGACAACAGTCAGCATTATCACAGTCAGCTGCATTAATCAGGAATTTTGATTCTCAAAAAAAATTTTATCAACAAAGGCACGTCAAAGGAGCCTCAATAAAATCTAAGGAAACTGTGAAAATCACCAACTAACAGACTAATTGAAGACTTCAATTGTAACAGAAATATTTCAACAAAGACTAAGTATATTATTCTGCTTGAATACAATAAATCGGCCAGGCAAGCAAATGCCATGCAAATCTAAGAACTTTCTCTGGATTCTAGAACTCAAGCAATGGATATATTTGGTGAGCTTGCGTATTATAGATGACACAAAGAGCAAGTGACATACAAAAATTACAACCTTAACAAGCTGTCTGAATAGTTCATGCCCTTTCACCACCATCAGGTATTAATTATCAACGTTAAAACTTAATTTTCAAAAATTATTTATTACGATATTGAATTTATCCTTCTTAGCAATTCATGATAACTAACAGGTACCCAAGAAGAAAATATTGGTTGCTAGAACATCTGAAGGACTGCGTTATTCTTTATTCCATCATCAGCAAGAATATCCTGCCATATTAACTTGCTGTATTTAGTAAGAAATGAGAATCATACCTCCAGAGTTTGGTGCAAAGCCAGCATTTGTATCCAAACTTGAAAGTAATAATAGTGTGCATACTTTTGGTGCATTGGGATGCCAAAGGGTGCACAGTTATGGGGAAACAGAAGCTATTAAACATCAGAATTGGAGCAAGATACAAGGGGAAGAAACTCCCGATATCGAAGAATATATACGAGCCAGCACTTTGTTGTCGACTTGCTAGCCAAGGGCAGAGGAAACCACAGATCTGAATCACTCTCTGATTCTCAAGACAAGTTTAAGCAATTAAAGCAACAACAAAATATTTTCATTAAGGGTCAGCGAATGAAGACGTGAAGTTGGATTTCCATCATTACCTTCCAAAGATACACACAATGTACTAGTTCTACAACATCTAACTACACACAAAACTATGATAAAACACTACCTACCCACCACCAAGTCAGTAATAGTTAGTCAAGCAAATAACTATATAAAATATTAAAACAGCTGCTAATAAATGTTCACTAATCATTCACTCGGGAGTATACTCCACAAACACACACATTCAAACAACAAACACTCAAAAAGTAAAGATGGAAATCCAACAATTTTCAATTGGTATCTGATTAAAAATGCAATAGTAATTGAGTTTCTGACAAACATCAACTCACCACCGTAATTTAAACAGCAAGGAAGGGAATCCCTGAAGCTCTCTCTGCTCCTAATTTAGTGCAAGTTCTTAAATCAACTAAGGAATTGAATGTACCATGAAATGCTTGAAGTTAACATTTGTTTTTGCAAAGGGAACCAATATTTTAAAGGAATGTTTACACTGGCTTTGCTCCAATATGTAAATTACCAAGCATTACAAAACCCAACGGTTAAAATTCATGTTAATAAATTTTAAGGAACCCCAACAACCTTTGATACTCAATTTTATTCCCACAGAAGGAAAAAATGTATATACTGTTATGACAGGGTAAAGTAGCCTCGCATCAAATTTTCCCAACCAATATGCAATGAAAATTCCCACATTTTGTGAAAAATTTTGTTTGCCAAGTGAATGTCACCAGCTCTTCACATTCTATACTGATTCTCTCTCATTAGGGTTGGCAAGGTACAAATTACAAATTACAGTGTAGTAATGGAATTAACTACATACTACTCGTAATATATCAATAGAATACGATCTCACTTTAGGGCAACTTCAATTAAAAATGAGAGTCAAACTCCTGCTCAACAGGCAATTGGGATCAATCAACATTGATGGAAGGTATTGCTAAACAATGCAAAACATCTGTACATGGTATTTTATGACGGATACTATTCACCGGGGAAGGCAACCTCAGAAAGTCTACAGTTTTTACGGTCTACAAGTTTTTAGTTAATTTCAAAGAATATTTAAAATCATTCAACAGTGCATTATGGTTTTCAAATCCTCATAACCATTCCATATCTATGCCAGATGCCTACACAAAAGTCCAAAGGGAGAAGGATTCAATTGTTTCCCCAGATGCTTGTACATCAATGAAATTAAATTTATCTGACTGGCTCCATTCATTCTGAGAAATGACATTATGTGATTCTAAGAATTGTCTATATTAGAGATCTCAAAATATGCAGTATACCAAATAAACATGCAACAAAAACTTTGGGTGTCAAATTCCTTACGATGAAATAACAGTTGTGCAGATTTGGAAGGAGATGAGAATCCACTGACTGGCGCTGATTCTTTTATGAGTCATTAAAATAATTTATCAAAATATGATTAAGATTATGAATTTAAGATTTTCACTAAAACGTCCTAGATTAACATTAGCGGTATGCTATTATGCCATGATCCTGGTCCTTACTTTCAAGCTTATCATACAGGAGTCCCAGGATTGCAACTCTACCATGACACCAGCTAGTATTGATTGAATTTAACAACGAGAAAGGAACATGAGGATGATAAGCAAAGATATTCTATTCACTACCTCACTCCAACCATAAAAAAGGGTTTTTTTAGTGATATCTATTGCAAATGGAAAGAATGTAAGTAGAGCTTTAAGATTGGAATTTCATTTTACTCTATTCACATACACTCATCAACACTAGGCAATACCCCAACCCAACCCAACCCCTCCCTCCAATCACGCCAGTGTTTATTCCATACACACAGTTATCCATTTGTGAGTGCGCACTCCATTCAAACTTTCACACACCATACAAACAAGGGTAAAATCAAAAATCCAATCCTTTGATTTAGGTTTTCAAAGAAAGTTAAAATTCAAAGCTTAAAATTCAAAAGCTAAGAAACCTACTGCATCCATACTATCGTAATTGCATGAAAAGTTTCCTTGAGGAACTGACAGATACTATGAAATTGAACTATCACCATGATCAATATGCTTTCTTTCCTCAAACGTAGCTGAGGTTTTACTGCAATTCATAGAAGTATAATTTAAATGTGAGTTTTAATAGGGGGCCTCCTACAATACCTAAATAATTCTTGCCAATCTGCAATTCTATGAAAGTGCTGTTAAAATGAATGACCAAACAGAAATTCAAAGTGCATAGGCAATAATGATAAACTAACTTGTGCTAAAAATCAGGATTCCTTCTCCTTCCAATTTATTCTAAAATTTTCCTTTAAAAACATGTCAGCATAACAAATGCTAAGACATTCCAAACATCGAAAATTGGGAAATATAATTTTTCTCGGAATAACTCAACGCATATTCTAACCATTACATGATATATACAACATACAAGAGTTACATAAGGAAATAATGAGTTGCAATTGATCTCTCGGGCCATGGATTTATGTATCACAAATATTATCTCCTATTCTCCATCCACAAACACACTCTCCCTATCCTGATTTCAGGGACATTGTTTTAAACAATTTATCATAGTTTCCTAATCAATACATCTGATCATATATAATTAATTTGAGCAATTTACAAGGGAAAAGAATTAACAGATAAATTGCAAACACTTAACTTTTCTCAGCTACCTCCATCAGCTCCTCTTATGATCTAGCAGCAACATGAAGAGATGAAGAGACACATGATGAAGAGACCTGTAAGCTAAAGAAAAGCCTACTTACTTATGAAGTCAAAAAACCAGCAACATGCCAATATAGGCATATGAGCTAAGTTAATGCTTTATACGGTATTAGTACTGAGGTATGGAGACTGTTATGGCAAACATAAAATAATTTGCTTTATACTATCCACTAGATGAAAGATGCTAAATAAATTAGCGCATGGCAATCCTTATCCACACAATCCAGACATTTAATAAACACAAATTTATTCAAGTACCCATTTAATGCATTAGGATTAACTATAGACCATTTTTTTATTATCAGCAGGGGCAATGAGAGAACTGTAAAAGCTTCCAATGATCAAAATCTTAATAAAAATTTCTAATTTCTAAGACTGCTTTGATCTGGTCTTTGATCAAAGGCTCTGAAAATGTACTAAAATCTTTTATAGAGCATGAGTCTCAGAATGACGTCAAAGTCTTTAATATCCCACTGCAAAAAAATTATCAGGATTGCTGGGATTAAAGTTATGTTTGTGATTCCGGGCAAGTAAGAAGCTAAAATTAACTATATATGATGCATTTTTAAAGTCTTTATCAGTAAAGATTAATTATTCCCTAACTGACTTAACTCAAAATCAAGGGTGATAAAATAGAAGGAGCTTAATAAGGAATACATGGGGCAGTTGTTGAGAATGCCAACAGAGCTATAGGATTTTATAGTCATTTACCTTCCAAACATACATAAAGCAGCACACCCAAACCTCATCCCTCACAAAGCCCCTGGGGCAAGAAAACTCTAGAGCAACATTATCGTACTTCACATTGAGAAATTATGCGCAAGAATTTACTCCACACACACACACACAGTCGCTTGCCAGTCATACATATGTGAGTGCCCACTCCATCAGTAAGTGATTTCACAATCAAAGGCAAAATAAATAACCAATCCTTTCTTTTATATTTAGAAACAAGAAGCATTCTACTTTGCTAGGACATTGGTGCTAAGCTGCTATGTTAAGTTGAAGGAATTCTGATTTACTAGCAGGACACATTACGGTTCCTTTTTTTGCAAGGGATCTTGCTATGAGGTTCATAACCCTACAATTTTACACTTATCAATCTAAAAAAAATGACCTGAGTCAAATTCTACTTCCATAGGCAGTAATGATAATTTACTATGTGCAAAATGGTCTAATAACTCTCATTAAAGGATATACAAGTTCCACGGTTATCCACAAATAAACATTATGGAATACCATGCATAATGCATCGGCCTGTGAACGTTTTTATCTGTACTGTCACTAATTTCATGCATCTCTTACAAAGGTGTTAATCACAGGATGATGTCCCGCAGCCTCCAGCTACATTCAAAAATGAATCATTTCAGGTAGTTTTTCATTTTGAAATGGAAGAGAAGGACATAAGAAGATCAATTTCAACTGCATTTTGCTCCCTGAGTTAAATTTCTCATGAACACTCAACAACAATGAAGCTAAGTCAGATGAATTTCATCAAATCCTTACATTGGATGCACATATGCCTATTGCAGTGAATTTTTCTTACTGATTTAATATTCCTAAGGCTAATTTATTGATTTAATTTTATAAGCAAAATATTCTGCATGAAACAATATGTAGGCCAGGCGATCATATGCCCTAGGTAACTAAAAACATTCCCTCACTACCATAACTCCAGCAATAGCAATCAGATAAGCTTGCATATTATGTATGACAGAAAGAGCAGGTGACATACAAAAATTATAACCTTAACAAGCTGTCTGAATAGTTCTTGCCCATTCACTACCATCAGTGAATTAATTATCAACGTTAAACTTAATTATTTGAAATAAATAATGCAAATATAAAATTCATCCTTCTTAGCAATTCATAATAACCTACAGGATCCCTGTATTTAAATAATTTACTTCAACCTAAAACGAAGCTTGTAAATAGTCATAATCCTTCCCCAAGTGTCTCATGTAATTCACTTATGGAGAGAAGAAAGAATGTACTTAAGAGAGTCAATAATGTAAAAGAGTATGTATGAAATAATACAATTTTTATTTAGCCTTAGAAATGATGATTTATCATTTCTAAGGCTAATTTAATGATTTATTCTTAATAAGTACATTGTTCTACATGTACGCAATAAATTGGCCAGGCAATCATATGCCATGGAAACCTAAGAACTTTCTCTCGATTCCAGAACTCAAGCAATGGCAATCAGATGAGTTTGCATATTATGGATGACACAAAGAGCAGGTTATATACAAAAATTATAAGCTTAACAAACTGTCAGAATAGTTCATACCCTTTAACTACCATCAGTAAATGAATTATCCATGTTAAAATTAGTTTCAATTATTTATTCAGATAATCAATTTACCCTTCTTAGCATTCCATGATACCTATCAGGTACCCATGAAGTAAAAATCAAATCGAACATCTGAAGGATTCGTTATTCTTATTACAGAATCAGTAAGAATATCCTGCCATATAACTGTGCTGTATTGAGTAAGAAATAAGAACCATACCACCCAAGTTTCGTGCAAAGCCAGCATTTGTATCCTAACATGAAAGTAAAATCTAGTCTGCATCCTTTTGATGCATTGGAATGCCAAGGGTGCACAGTTAAGAGGAAACAAAATATATTAAACATCAGAGGTGGTGCAAGATATAAAGGGAACAAACTCCTGATATCCAAGAATACAAGCCCTTTCTCAAGAAAAGTTAAAACAATTTATGCAACAACAAAATATTTTCATTAAGGGTCCAAGAACGCAGACATGAAGTTGGATTTCCATCATTACCTTCCAAAGATTGACACAATGTTCTAGTTCTAGAACCACTAACTACACCCAAAACTATGATGAAACACTACCTACCCTCCACCAAGTCAGTAGTAGTTAGTCAACCAAGTTAGTAACTACAAAATATGAAAAAAGCTGCTAATCTATGTTCACTAATCATTCACTCAGGAGTATACTCCAGAAACACACACACTCGAACAACACACACTCAAAAAGTAAAGATGGAAATCCAACACTTTCATTTGCAACCCGATTGTAAATTTGATACTAATTGAGTTACTGACAAACTTTAATTCACCACCGTAAGTGAGACAGTGAGGAAGGGAACCGCTGAAGCTTAGTCTCAGTATAACATCAAATGTTTCATTGGAAGTCAAAGAACTGCTCATGTCAAAGAATGCTTGATTGGCAAAATTTTCTTAGCTCTCTCTCTTCCTCATTGAATACAAGTTCTTAATTCAAATAAAGAATTGAATGTACCATGAAACGCTTGAAGTTAATGTTTGATTTTGCAAAGGGAACCGATATTTTAAAGGAATGCTTTACACTGACATTGCTGCAACATCTATATTACCAAGTATTTCAAAACCCAACATTTGAAATTCATGTTAATAAATTTTAATGAACCTCCCCACAATGTTTGGAAATGAATTAAATTACCATGGAAGTAAAAATTCAGATGTTAAACTGACTGCGTAAAGCAACCTCACATCAAATTTTCACACCAATAAGCAATAAAAATCCCCACATTATTGAACAATTGTTTGAAAGTGAATGTCACCAGCTCTTCGTATTCTATACTGATTGTCTCTCATAAGCTATGGCAACGTACAAATTACCAGTATACTAACGAAATGCTACTCAAAATATCAATAAATACCATTCCATTTAAGGGTAACTTCAATTAAAAATGAGAGTCAAACTCCTGCTCAACAGGCAATTGCAATCAATCAGCATCAATGAAAGTATTAGTACACAATTCAAAACATGACATTTTATGAGGAATACTACTCACAGGGGATTGCAACCTCAACAAGTCTACAGTTAAATCAAATTTAATGTTCTCATTTAATTTTTAAGGTTACTTATAATCCTAATACTCTACACTATGGTCTTCAAATCCAATTAACTCATTCATAACAACTCCTTTCAGCTACCTATGCAGAAGTCCAAAGGGAAAAATTTTCATTCGATTCCCCAAACACCTATACAAAAATGAAAATGAAATTCATCTGACAATTCGCATTCACTCTTAGCCATGACATTACTTGAATATAAGAACTGCCTGAAAGAACTGAGAGTGACTACGAAATTGAAATATCACCGACATTTACATGCTTTCTTCCCTCAAAATTGGCTGAGATTTAAGTGCAAATCTTTAAAATAACAGGGAAAATTTAATATCAACCACAAACTTCAAGCTGCAGAGTCATTTTAGATGTTAATAATCCCGCCTAAAAAATAATTTTTAATGTGAGTTTTAAAAGGGGGCCTCCTACAATACCAAAATAATTCTTGCCAATCTATGTAAAGGCTGTTATAATTAATGACCAAAGAGAAATTCAAAGTGCATAGGCAGTAATGATAAACTAACTTCACCTTCTAGATTATTGTATAATTTTGCTATGAATGCATGACTGCATAACAAATGCAAAGTAAATTCAAGTATAGAAAATACCACAAAATTATTTTCCCTTGTATAACTCTGTCTTATTATCACATGACAATAAGAGAGATATTTAAGCAATAAATGAGTTGTAATTGATCTCTTGGGATATGGATTTATATATCACAAATATTATCTCCCATTCTTAGTCCACAAACTCACTCTCCCTATCCTGTTTTTAGCAACATGGTTTTAAATTTGTAATCATAGTTTTCTGATCACCACATCTGCTCATTTAAGATTAACGTGAGTAATTTACAAGAGAAAAGAAGTAACAGATGAATTGCGAACACTTAACTTTATCTCAGCTACCTCCATCAGCTCCTCTTATGGTTTTGTAGCAATGGGTGATGAACGGACCTGTAAGGTAAAAAAAAGCCCAGTTACTTATCCAGTCTTATAACCAGCAATATACAAAAGCAGGTGTATGAACAAAGTCAATGGTTTATATAGCATTATTTAGATATGATAACCTTTTGGGCACCCATAAAAAATACCACTTAAAGAAGATTGAATTGAATTATCATAGCAAATTGTACATTGAAAACACTGGTTGTTTCTTATTATTAGACGAACAAGAATAAGAATGAATAACCAACTGCATAAAAGCCATAAAGTAAATAATAAGATTCAAAGATGAAAGATAACGCCATTTTATTTATCCTAAAATATCTCTATGTTTAGCATACGAGGAACTGGACAGTTCCATCTTGAAAGTTGAAAATTAATGGATTATTTTGTATTATTAAATTTAATACATGAGTGCACTATTTAGAAAAACTACTGCTTGCTAGTTAGTCATATGTAAATGGTAAGTAAAATAATATTTATGTCTAGATATATATATATACGAGTAAAAGTTGCTTGCATACTGCAAGCTATCCCTTAAATGCAGTACTGTACCAAGAAAAGGTCTCAAAACAATGTTAAAACCTCGCAGAAAAGACCCCCTGGCGTCGAACGAAGGACCCAATAGTGCAAAACAATGGCATATTAATATTAGAAAATTGCCATTCTGACTTGTTCCAAAGTTTCGATCTAATATCTTACCGGGAAGGTCCCAAAATAAGATTCCGTTTTACCCGTTTGAAATGCATGGTAGAATCGGAATGACGCTCTTGCATCGAACCAAGGACCACTGCAGAAACGCCGTACCTCAGGAAAAAATGCTCTGAAACGTCTCTGGCACCATTCCGGATTTTATCTTTCCAGCTTATCGGGAAGGCATTAAAAAAAATCGTCAAAGATTTCAGCAATGCATTTCTTACGGAAGCATTTCGGACCCACCTGGCGTCGAACACACAGACATTTGGTAACATTTCTTCCTTTGGTACGATGGAAGACCATCTCATCTGCAAACACCGAGATTTTGATTGCTCTATCGCATCGAGAACGGCCTCAAAAAAGTTTGCAAATAATTACGCAAAAGACCGCCTATCGTCGAACTCAGGACCCTTCTGTGAGAGAAAACAGCATATTAACATTAGAAAAGTGCCATTCTGACCTGTTCGAAAGTTCTTATCTTACCGGGAAGTTCACAAAATAAGATTCCGTTTTTCCCGTTTGAAATGCATGGTAGAATCGGAATGACCCTCATGCATCGAACCAAGGACCACTAGACGAACGGTGAAATTCACGATAGAATGTTTTCAAACGCCTCTGTCACCATTCCGGGTTTTATCTTTTCACCTTATACCTAAAGCATTGAAAAAAAATTTCAAAAATTGCAGCAATGCATTTCTTATGGAAGAATTTTGCATCCACGTGGCTTCGAACTCACGGTCATTTGGCGACATTTCTTCCATATGAACCATAGAAGAGTACCTCAGCTTCAACCTCATAGATTTTGGTTCCTATATCTTACCGATAAGTGCCTCAAAATAATTTTCAAAAATCGGCGCAATGCATTCTTATGGGAAAATTGCGATTTTTGGGACATTCTAGTATCGAACCCATGAGTTAGCTATATATAATACGAGTAAAAGTTGCTTGCATACTGCAAGCTAATTGGTACAAATTTAACAATAAGTTCCCCTTACGGGTATCATTTTCGAAGCTCATCCAGCAAAAATCTTAAAAATTGCCGCAATGCATTTCGAACGTGAGAATTATTCATCCATCTGGCATCGAACTCACGGTCATATGTAACCTTTCTTCCACCGGCTCGATAGAAAACTACTTCAAACGCAAACACTGTGATTTTGAATAGTCTCCTGCATAGAGAAAGGTCTCAAAACAATTTTTAAAAATTTGCGTAAATGACCGCCTGGCGTCGAACACAAGACCCATTTGTGAGAGACAATGGCATACGAATAATAGATAAGCGCCACTCTGACGTGTTTCAAAGTTTCAATTCAGTATCTTATCGGGAAGGTAATAAAATAAGATTCCGTTATTCCCGTTTGAAATACATGGTAGAATCGGAATGACACTCTTGCATCGAACCAAGGACCACTGTAGAAACGGCGAATAACATGAAAGAATGTTCTCAAACGCCTCTGTCACCATTCCGGGTTTTATCTTTCCAGCTTATCAGGAAGGATTTTAAAAAAATCATCCAAGATTTCACCAATGCATTTCTTACGGAAGCATTTCGAACCCACCTGGCGTCGAACACACGGTCATTTGCTAACATTTCTTCCTTTGATACTATGGAAGACCATCTCATCTGCAAACACCGTAATTTTGATTACTCTATCGCATCGAGAACGGTCTCAAAACAGATTGCAAAAATTCGCGCTAATGACCGCCTAGCGTCGAACTCAGGACCCTTCTGTGAGAGAAAATAGCGAATTAACATTAGGGGAGTGCAATTATGACTTATCTCAAAGTTTCGATTCAATATCCTATCGGGAAGGTCCTAAAATAAGATTCCGTTTTCCCCGTTTGAAATGCATGGTAGAATCGGAACGACCCTCTCACATCGAACCAAGGACCGCTAGACGAACGGTGAACTTAATGAAAGAAGGATTTCAAACGCCTCCGTCGCCACACGGAGTTTGATCTTTCCAGGTTATCGGGAACGCTTTGAAAAAAATCGTCCCTGATATCAGCAATGCATTTCTTACGGAGGCATTTCGGACCCACCTGGCGTCGAACACACGGACATTTGGTAACATTTCTTCGTTTGGTACGATGGGAGACCATCTCATCTGTAAACACCGAGATTTTGATTGCTCTATCGCATCGAGAACGGCCTCAAAACAGATTGAAAAAATTCGCGCAAAAGACCGCCTAGCGTCGAACTCAGGACTCTTCCGTGAGAGAAGATAGCAAAATAATATTAGATAAGTGCCATCCTTACTTGTTCCAAAGTTTCGATTTAATATCTTATCTGGAAGGTCCCAAAATAAGATTCCGCTTTCCCCATTTGAAATACATGGAGGAATCGGAATGACCCTCTTGCATCGAACCAAGGACCACTAGACGAACGATGATATTCATGGAAGAAAGTTTTCAAACGCTTCTGTCACCATTCAGGGTTTTATCTTTCCAGCTTATCGGGAAGGCATTTAAAAAAATCGTCAAAGATTTCAGCAATGCATTTCTTACGGAAGCATTTCGAACCCACCTGGCGTCGAACACACGGTCATTTGCTAACATTTCTTCCTTTGATACTATGGAAGACCATCTCATCTGCAAACACCGTAATTTTGATTACTCTATCGCATCGAGAACGGTCTCAAAACAGATTGCAAAAATTCGCGCTAATGACCGCCTAGCGTCGAACTCAGGACCCTTCTGTGAGAGAAAATAGCGAATTAACATTAGGGGAGTGCAATTATGACTTATCTCAAAGTTTCGATTCAATATCCTATCGGGAAGGTCCTAAAATAAGATTCCGTTTTCCCCGTTTGAAATGCATGGTAGAATCGGAACGACCCTCTCACATCGAACCAAGGACCGCTAGACGAACGGTGAACTTAATGAAAGAAGGATTTCAAACGCCTCCGTCGCCACACGGAGTTTGATCTTTCCAGGTTATCGGGAACGCTTTGAAAAAAATCGTCCCTGATATCAGCAATGCATTTCTTACGGAGGCATTTCGGACCCACCTGGCGTCGAACACACGGACATTTGGTAACATTTCTTCGTTTGGTACGATGGGAGACCATCTCATCTGTAAACACCGAGATTTTGATTGCTCTATCGCATCGAGAACGGCCTCAAAACAGATTGAAAAAATTCGCGCAAAAGACCGCCTAGCGTCGAACTCAGGACTCTTCCGTGAGAGAAGATAGCAAAATAATATTAGATAAGTGCCATCCTTACTTGTTCCAAAGTTTCGATTTAATATCTTATCTGGAAGGTCCCAAAATAAGATTCCGCTTTCCCCATTTGAAATACATGGAGGAATCGGAATGACCCTCTTGCATCGAACCAAGGACCACTAGACGAACGATGATATTCATGGAAGAAAGTTTTCAAACGCTTCTGTCACCATTCAGGGTTTTATCTTTCCAGCTTATCGGGAAGGCATTTAAAAAAATCGTCAAAGATTTCAGCAATGCATTTCTTATGGAAGAATTTTGCATCCACCTGGCGTCGAACTCACGGTCATTTTATAACATTTCTTCCATTCGTAATATAGAAGACTACCTCAACTTCAACCTCCGAGATTTTGGTTCCTCTATCTTAACGATAAGTGCCTCAAAATAATTTTCCAAAATCCGCGCAATGCATTCTTATGGGAAAATTGCGATTTTTGGGAATTTCTGGCATCGAACCCATGATAGCTAGCGTCGATGTCTGCATTATTCTGGCGTCTAGAGTGTAGGGCCAGTACGTCGAAAAAATCTGACGTCGATGGCGCTTGTGGAACATGGTCAGAATTCGTATCCCCTATATCTATATATATATATATATATCTATATATCTATATAGGTATATCCGGAGAGTTAGCTATCTATTATACGAGTAAAAGTTGCTTGCATACTGCAAGCTAATTGGTGAAAAATTTAAATAAGTTTCCCTTACGGGTATCATTTTCGAAGCTTATCCAGCAAAAATCTTAAAAATTGCCGCAATGCATTTCGAACGTGAGAATTTTTCATCCATCTGGCATCGAACTCACGGTCGTATGTAGCCTTTCTTCCACTGGTTCTATAGAAAACTACTTCAAACGCAAACGCTGTGATTTTGAATAGTCTCCTGAATAAAGAAAGGCCTCAATACAATTTTTAAAAAATTGCGTAAATGACCGCCTGGCGTCGAACACAGGACCCATTTGTGAGAGACAATGGCATACGAATAATAGATAAGCGCCACTCTGAAGTGTTTCAAAGTTTCAATTCAGTATCTTATCGGGAAGGACATAAAATAAGTTTCCGTTATTCCCGTTTGAAATGCATAGTAGAATCGGAATGAAACTCTTGCATCGAACCAAGGACCACTGTAGAAACGGCAAATAACAGGAAAGAATGTTCTCAAACGCCTCTGTCACCATTCCGGGTTTTATCTTTCCAGCTTATCGGGAAGGATTTTTAAAAAATCATCCAAGATTTCACCAATGCATTTCTTACGGAAGCATTTTGAACCCACCTGGCGTCGAACACACGGTCATTTGCTAACATTTCTTCCTTTGATACTATGGAAGACCATCTCATCTGCAAACACCGAGATTTTGATTGCTCTATAGCATCGAGAACGGCCTCAAAAGAGATTGCAAAAATTCGCGCAAATGACCGCCTAGCGTCGAACTCAGGACCCTTCTGTGAGAGAAAATAGCGAATTAATATTAGGTAAGTGCTATTATGACTTATTCCAAAGTTTCGATTCAATATCTTATCGGGAAGGTCCTAAAATAAGATTCCGTTTTCCCCCTTTGAAATGCATGGTGGAATCGGAAGGACCCTCTTACATCGAACCAAGGACCACTAGACGAACTGTGAAATTCACGAAAGAATTTTTCAAACGCCTCCGTCGGCACACGGAGTTTGATCTCTCCAGGTTATCGTTAAGGCATTGAAAAAAATTTTCAAAAATTGCAGCAATGCATTTCTTATGGAAGAATTTCGGACCCACCTGGAGTCGAAGTCATGGTCATTTGGCAATATTTCTACCATAAGAACCATAGAAGACTACCACAGCTTCAACCTCCGAGATTTTGGTTCCTCTATCGTACCGATAAGTGCCTCAAAATAATTTTTTAAAATCCACGCAATGCATTCTTATGGGAAAATTGCGATTTTTGGGACATTCTAGTATCGAACCCATGACACCTAGCGTCGAAGTCTGCATTATTCTGGCATCTAGAGTGCGGGGCCAGTACGTCGAAAAAATCTGACGTCGACGGCGCTCGTGGAACATGGTCAGAATTCGTATCCCCTATATATATATATCTATATATATATATATATATATAGGTATATCCGGAGAGTTAGCTATATATAATAGATATATATATATATATATATATATATATATATATATATATATATATATATATATATATATATATATATATATATATATATATATATATATATATATATATATAATCTTTTAGAATAACCTTTAAATTTTTCACACCTTATATCAAATAATTTTCTTCAACATAAAACAAAAACATGTAAATAGTAATTATCATTCCAAGCGACTTGAGTACCTTGTGGACAGATGATCAGAATGTACTTTAGAAAGTCAAATTTGTACAAGCCTTTGTTAAAAATTTAAAATGATAAAATGTTAAAAATCATATTTCCTTTAAAATATTGGAGGTCATACTTTCAAACGAAGCAGTGAAAGAATATAATTTAGGTAATTTCAGGATGCAACACTACTGTAATGCCAACAAGGTAACGTTTAATTCGTAAGCGAAGACGAAATGTAATTCCTCAATCCGGATAAGATTTAAGAAAAATAGTAAAGATAAAAAAATCAACTCTGATGTTTATAGAAGGATACAAGAACGTAAATATGATTGGAATAAATTCATAAAATACATATTATTTGAAAAAATTTAGTTTAAAATTAACAAATGGCGATCGGAGATCCATTAAATTTTCCGTTAAAATTTTAAACCTTATTTTCGAAATTTTTTCCGACAAATCATAAATGTCTAATTAAAACCAGATTCCATATGAATGATTTCAGGCCATATTAGAAATTAAAGCCATATATATTAATATTAAGATAAATCAGGGTTTCAATTCTAGTTTTACACTATCATGGCAAATAATTTTTAAGTCTTAAGTTCCTCTTACTGAAATTTATTCCAAAATGAGATGAAAAAATTGCGCAATTCTAAACAGGATAAATTAATATAATTAGTCAAAAAAATTAATAATACTTATTTAACTCCTATGATTGACGAAGGATATGATGCAATTGACGTGAATTTAAAAAACGATCATCTTCCAACTAAAAGATGACGATCGGAGTTTCCAATCCCAATCCCAATAAAATTAAAGAAAAATGGTAAAGAAATTAAAAACAAGAAATTCAACTGAAATGTTTAAAGAAGAATAGAATAATTTACATATGATTGGAATAAATTCAGAAAATACATATTCTAAGAACAAATTCAGGTTAAAATTAACAAATGACGATCGGAGATCAGTTGAAGTTTCCGTTAAAAATTTAAATTTTTTTCCGACAAATCACCAACGGCTAATTAACATCGGATTCCCTGTTAATAATTCTAGGGCATATTTGAAATTAAAGCGTGATATGTTATAATTAAGATAAATCAGGGTTTCAATTCTAGTTTTACACTAACATGGCAAATAATACTTAAGTTCCTCTTACTGAAATTTATTCGAAAATAACATGAAAAGATGACGAAATCCAAAAAGCAGGATAAATTAAGATAATTGGTAAAGAAATTAAACAATATTAATTTAACTCCCATGACTGAAGAAGGATACAATGATATTGACATGAATTTGAAAAGCAATCAGTTTGAATCAACAGCTTCGGCCGTGACTTCGTGGTAAGTCGCCATCAGGAACAAATGAAAAGTCGAACTTTTACCAACCACAAAATTTTTTATTACGAAACGACCTAGGTTTCGACTCATGGAGTCATCTTCAGGTAAAGGAAAAAGATTTTAACAAACAGTATATATAAGACATGTTGACAATGAAAGAATACTTCTTAATTTCCACGAAATTATATTCGACCGACTAATTACAATTACAAAGTATTACTGGAAATTACAAAGCATTCTTTCACTTCAACATGTGTTAGGAGTTCCACAAAGTGACGCTTGGTCAATTAATTTAATTTAGTAATTATATGGAAGGAAGACAAGGGGAGGGGGAGTAGGTTATGGGGGAGAGGGATGGAGGGTGTTGATGACTGCGGATAGGATGGGTGAGGGAAAAGGAGAGAGGTATTCATTGATAACTGTGGTATTCGGATTATTTACATTTCTAAGTATTTCTAATTGCTCCAAGGCGTTTAGAGAGGAGCCTTTTTCTTTAAAATGCAGGAAATCCATGTTAAACGACTTGTGATCGTTGGCAAGGAGGTGATGGGCCATCTGCGACACAGCAGGGTTATAACTGCGTTGGGCGGCCAAATGCTCTTTCTTCCGGATCTCAAAGGAGCGCCCGGTCTGCCCGACGTAGAGTGAATCACAGTCGGTGCAGGTAAGGCGATACACTCCGCTCCTCACTGCGGGGTCCACATCGTCCTTCCCATTATGCAGCAGGTCACGAAGTTTAGGAGACGATCTGTAGGCTGCTCTCAGGCGGTCTTCTGGGAAGTTGCGTGCCGCGAGGGTGCTGGGCTTCCCCAGATACCTAATGGAAGCATACCTCGGGTGCACCTCTCTGCTAGGGGTCTTATAGATTTTTCGGCAAGAGATTTTCCGGCTCCAACTCCTGATAAGTCTATGGATAGTATCTTCCGGGAATCCATTAGCAACGGCTATCTGTAATATTGTGGAAACTTCTCTTTTGAAATCTATTTTCGAGAGGGGAATTTGAAAAAGCCTGTGGATTAGGGAATGGAAGGGGGCAAGTTTTTGGGAAGGATGATGGCGGGAATCAGCATGGATGGCATGGTTTGTGTAGGAAGGCTTTCTAAAAATTGAAAATTCATGTAGGGAGTCCTTGATGGTGATGCTAAGATCGAGGAAATTAAGTACCCCATTGACGGATTTTTCAACCGTAAAGGAAATTTTGGGATGTAGGGAGTTGAGTAAGTTGAGGAATTGGGAGAGTTGTCGATCCGATCCGAGCCAGGCGCAGACGATGTCATCCACGTAGCGGTACCAATATTGAACACACTTGGTGAGCGGGTTTCCAGATGAGAAGAGGGATTTCTCCAGATGGTCCCTCTGTTGTGTTCAATATTGGTACCGCTACGTGGATGACATCGTCTGCGCCTGGCTCGGATCGGATCGACAACTCTCCCAATTCCTCAACTTACTCAACTCCCTACATCCCAAAATTTCCTTTACGGTTGAAAAATCCGTCAATGGGGTACTTAATTTCCTCGATCTTAGCATCACCATCAAGGACTCCCTACATGAATTTTCAATTTTTAGAAAGCCTTCCTACACAAACCATGCCATCCATGCTGATTCCCGCCATCATCCTTCCCAAAAACTTGCCCCCTTCCATTCCCTAATCCACAGGCTTTTTCAAATTCCCCTCTCGAAAATAGATTTCAAAAGAGAAGTTTCCACAATATTACAGATAGCCGTTGCTAATGGATTCCCGGAAGATACTATCCATAGACTTATCAGGAGTTGGAGCCGGAAAATCTCTTGCCGAAAAATCTATAAGACCCCTAGCAGAGAGGTGCACCCGAGGTATGCTTCCATTAGGTATCTGGGGAAGCCCAGCACCCTCGCGGCACGCAACTTCCCAGAAGACCGCCTGAGAGCAGCCTACAGATCGTCTCCTAAACTTCGTGACCTGCTGCATAATGGGAAGGACGATGTGGACCCCGCAGTGAGGAGCGGAGTGTATCGCCTTACCTGCACCGACTGTGATTCACTCTACGTCGGGCAGACCGGGCGCTCCTTTGAGATCCGGAAGAAAGAGCATTTGGCCGCCCAACGCAGTTATAACCCTGCTGTGTCGCAGATGGCCCATCACCTCCTTGCCAACGATCACAAGTCGTTTAACATGGATTTCCTGCATTTTAAAGAAAAAGGCTCCTCTCTAAACGCCTTGGAGCAATTAGAAATACTTAGAAATGTAAATAATCCGAATACCACAGTTATCAATGAATACCTCTCTCCTTTTCCCTCACCCATCCTATCCGCAGTCATCAACACCCTCCATCCCTCTCCCCCATAACCTACTCCCCCTCCCCTTGTCTTCCTTCCATATAATTACTAAATTAAATTAATTGCTAAGCGTCACTTTGTGGAACTCCTAACACATGTTGAAGTGAAAGAATGCTTTGTAATTTCCAGTAATACTTTGTAATTGTAATTAGTCGGTCGAATATAATTTCGTGGAAATTAAGAAGTATTCTTTCATTGTCAACATGTCTTATATATACTGTTTGTTAAAATCTTTTTCCTTTACCTGAAGATGACTCCATGAGTCGAAACCTAGGTCGTTTCGTAATAAAAAATTTTGTGGTTGGTAAAAGTTCGACTTTTCATTTGTTCCAGCAATCAGTTTATAATTAAAAGATGACGATCGGAGTACCGTTAAAATTTCCGTCGAAATATTAACGTATTTTTCGAAGTATAACCGGAAAATCGTGAAGGACATAGCTAACACTGAAATACGTGAATAAAAACCAAGTATCAGAACATATTTTTCATAATTAAAAAAGAAAAACGTAATTTTAAAAGCTCAAATTTCCAGAATGATCTCTTTCCGTCCAGTAGTGTAAACGAGTGATGGGTTGGGAGAAACGATTATCCGATTCCGAATATCCGCTACGTTAACAGCCGATAGTTTTTACGAAAATCTTAATAAAAGTAGTCTTTTATTACCAGCTAGTTAAATCACGCTAATATATTTGAAAGAGTGAAATAGAAATTCGGTTCGGGGCCGTATACATGACGCGTCTAAAACGTTCGTAATCGAGTTGAAAAACTATATATTGCATTACGACAGCGTATCTGGCTTAAGCTGAACATGATTTCGGATAAAACAAAGGATAACATCGTTGACAGAAAAACTGGTTGGAGAACGACATTTTGAATTCAAATCTTAATTTCCGTTACGAAACTATGCATGAAATAAACATCTCGTATCGGGAATCTGACTGAAAAACACTTAAGATGCTTCGATAACGCTAATTTTAATATATTATGGCATATTCTGAATATTTAAAGAGCAGTATATATCAGATTCTTAAAAATACGCCAGCTACAGAATCGAATAAAACGTCGAAACATAATGACTTCGTTACGCTTTCTTTCGCTACGAGTTGGAAATACCTTAAGCGATACCTATGCGTGCTAAATCGCAATGATGCAGTGACTTTTATAAGACAAAGGAATAATCATAAATAGATATGACATCGAATTCTCTCTGCATGTACCACTAAGCCTTTCGAAATTTAAAGGTCGAAAAATTAGCAATAAAAATTCACGGATAAATACTGGCAAAATGTAAATCACAATATTAAACGTTCTCAGCAATGCTGATTTTCGTATCCTAGGTAGGATTAAAATGATTTATGAGACTTACCAGCGAATCGAAGTCCTCTGCCTCGCCCACTAACCTCCCGCAGTTATTGGCCTAATTTGATAGCAAATTCCAATCGCGAAAAATAAAAATTAGTACATAATTACAAAAAACTCCAAACATGGACAACATTTGATGAACTTATAAAGTATCACAATTTTTAAATTTCAAATTTTAACGGATTCTCAGAAGATGATCCAGCGTGATCGTAACGGTCCGTCCTCCAGAAGAGCGCCAAAAGAACTAAATTTTACGCGGGAGAATTACTGGAATAAACAAAATGGAGGGATCTGATTGGCTGGTCCAGATGGACCACGGCTACCATCCAATCAGATTGCACCACGTGAATTGAAATCTGGGAATTTTCCATTCCAGTAATGATCAAAATAGATTTCATAAATTTATAACGATAAAAAATAAGCGTTCAATTATCGAAAAATTATCCAAATAAAATTCAAAATTTTTTCGTAAAATTAACAAGTCTTTAAATTTCTTTTCTTATGCTCAGCGTAATTCCGTAGCCTTCCAGCGTATGTTTCGTAACAAATAAATGGTCGATTTCACGATTACATGATTATTAACGTCATTAAACAAATAAAACTCTCTCTCTCTAATAAAAATGAATATTATTTTATAAAGTATTATATTAAGTATCATAAAATAACCTTAACAATCCTTACATAGAGGAAAGGGACGAAGAAGATACAACAAAGCATTCAAAGTTGTAAATTTAATATGCCTCTTTCAATCGAATTTAAAAGAACTATTATTATATTAAAGTCAAACACCAATCCTCATTATTAGTAAGGAAGTCTTATGACGTTAAACTCATCTTGAGACAATAATTTATGTTAGTATGATTCCATGAATTCAGTGTTCTGTTCTTTCAAAAACTCAAAATCTTTATTACCAAAGCATACAAAGTGCGGAGATGATGGGAAAAGAGAGATTCTTTTTCATGATATAAACGGAAAAGAACACAGTAGTGGTTGAATTATAAACGGAATGAGGCTTGAACATTCAATCACTCTAAAAATGCAAACGAAAAGATCGAGGCAAAAGACGTTACAAGAGTGATTATTGATATACATGAACTAACGGGTTTCCGGTACTTTACTTACATCATCTAATGTGAAAGATTCCATAAAACAGTGAGATCATTTAGACGTTTAACACTTCACCAAACATCAGCTGTCTTTCTTAATTTCCTGCATTCCAGTTTAAATTACAATTAAATAGGAAGCAGATCGAATTTTTCCCTTTGATTAGTCACGTAAATTCACGATATCTCCTTCAAATACAGTGAAACAGCTTACTTACCACTGCATCTTCTAAAGTCAACGTTACTCGTCACACGAGACGTTATCTCTTTCTTCAATCTTCGACTGATGGTATACATCTTACCACTGGTAACATTATCGAACTTCTCTATTATCCTCGCACTTTTAGATGGTGGCGGAGGGAAAAATTCTACAATTGCCAATATAAGGACTCCAAACTCGTCAACAGTAATAGAATCAACACTTTTACGCGTTGTTCTCATTCACACACTTTTCTCACTGCTTTAAACAAATCACTCTTTGTAATCACTGTTTCCACTGTAAAAATTCTACTTCTAATTCGTAGCACAATTTCACTTCCACAGGAGAATACAAAAATCACCATCACCACACGAACAAATGTAACTAAGAGAGCCATTAAGTGACTTTAGAAGAACGGAAGTAGCTAAAACACATGACGAAAAGAACACGTTTCGTTTCTCATAATTTTCAATACCATGATCCACGCTTCCGAAAAACGCGGTGAAGCGCTTCTTAATGCCCTTTGAACTTTCGTGGACGAATAAAACAAAAATACCAATGGCAGAGCGAATTATCATCTGAGATAGTTATTTATTATCGAAGTAGAGAAATACTGCTTTAAATATTCAGTATAGTATTTTCTTGCGAAACTGCAATGGAAATGATTCTTTTATTACGTCATCTTCATTAATAAAAGTAATGCGCTGTAATTTATACACAATCAGTAATTTTTTCCATACGATGCATGGAAAACTTTCAGTGAACAGTCCCACATTGCGTTCAAAGTTGGAATGTTTGCCTAAAACTTGGAATACTCACGAAAGAGACGAAACAGAAACGGATTTATACTCAAAGGGATGTGCTAACTTTAAAACTCAAGAGTTGTATTGCCTTAACACTGATGAATCCATTTCTACCTTCTCATTTACGTTTGCAATACGGATTCTTAGCCCTATCATTATTCTCTATCAGAGCCTTCAATATTCTTTGCAGAGGTAAGATAAGGAGTGAGGTAGTTTGTCATTTCTTTCCTCCCTGAGCCCGAAGCCTATAAATGGAAAATATTCCTGTGATTGCAGTACTATAAGAGAACAAATATTTATTTTCGCAGTATTTGATAAAGGAGGAGCAAGATTAATTCCAATATCCTTCATCACCCATGGCACAGTAGCTTTGATACTATCATAACCATTAAAAATACTCAGACAAAAATGTTAGATACATATTTCTCTACTGCACCAATACTGTACCATAAGATCAGGGACAATTTTTTCATTTGGTAGAATATAGGGATAAAAAAATACATAGTAACAAGAAAGATACAAGTTTTTGAGAAGTAAACAAATTCTATCATACGACTGCATACCTTACTGCACATCCAAATTGCAAATTGGTTTTCTCAGCAGAGATTAATTTATTGAATATTCATGCCTTTAATTAAGAGGTATATAACTGTATAACTCTATAACTGATGTCTAAGGGGTGAAGGTTAAAAATAACCCAAGGACTGAATATGAGACAGTAGATGAGCATTTAAAAGAAAAATCATTGCTAAAAAACTGACTGTTGGAAAGTAATTGTTCCCTTCATTAGATAATGAGGGAATCAGGATTATTCAATCACATTCATAGTTTAAACTATCCAGTAACATTAAAAACAAACTATCAATGTGAATTTGGTACAAGGTAATTCTCACTCTTAAAATACTTACTTAAATCATAGGAAATCACCTTTAGGTCTTGCCTTGAAAATCACAATTACTATAATGATGATGTCACCCATTAAAACCTGTAAATCATGAAACAATTTAGATAATTTTATTTTCTAGAATTTCCAAAATGAAAATAAGAATAATTTCTAATATTAAAAATCGGTCACTTGCAATAAGAATATAAATAAAACAATAATCCATTTCTATTTTCCATTTGTTTACTTTAGAAAACATGTAATAAGGGTTTTATTTCCTTTGTGATTTTTTCTTTGAATGCGAGTCTTTCCTACCTCGAGGAAGAAACCAAATTTAGGCTGATTGTGAGAAGAAAGACATTTATAAGAAATTTTTCCAAAATATTATTTAAATAATATTTCCATATATTACAGTTTAATTTAATATTCCTTTAATTT
The DNA here is from genome assembly GCA_036926295.1 of Pachydiplax longipennis. Classification (NCBI taxonomy): domain Eukaryota; kingdom Metazoa; phylum Arthropoda; class Insecta; order Odonata; family Libellulidae; genus Pachydiplax; species Pachydiplax longipennis. Next base: position 4,851,058 of record JAVFKF010000003.1, read on the forward strand.
TATGCAAACTATTTCGATTTACATCACTCTATTTCTGTTCTAACAGAAGTTATAGCGAACATAGAGCGAAGATCTATTTGAAAAGCAGACAGCTGTGGTCACAATTAAGGCTGGATGGCAAGCCGTAAGCATACATACATATATGCTTACATACTTACTATGGATGATTTAAACCATTTATATAATAAAATATAGCAAAAGAGCTTGACTGCCCGATATTACCCAACTCACTCCTACATTTTTATACTGGATTTTTGTATGGGAGGGGTAGGAATTACACCGTAGCATATATCAAGTGATAAGTAACACTCTGTAAGTTAGGTTTTTTTCTCAATATGATTTAATGTCTATATTTTCCAAGCATGTCAGTAGATACTGTCAGCGGTGATGATAATGGATTTTGATTGATTGATTTGGATGGGATTTTCTATTGATGAAAAAATTCAGGTGTGGTTGTTAGGAGGGGTCTATGACAACTCGCCACTGCCAATTCCCGCCGCCAACTTGCCACGGGCCCAACTCGTCTTGGGTACAACTCACCATGGGTACTACTTGCCACAGGCATATTTTAATTACCTTTGGAAATACCTGAAATTACTCATTCTTTGCAAGGGTTTTAATTATCTACTATCATATAAAGAGGAAACTAAGAAATCAACTAAATTTTATGGTAAGACCACAGCACAACTTCATTGAAGCAATTAATCCTTGTTAACCCTTAATTAGTTTCGTGGGGTCGATATAACCCCAGGGGATATACTTCCTTCGATAAAGAATAAGCTATTTAAGATATTTATATGCCAATGTTATACTTATGTAAATAATTTTGCTCTATATTTATGACCTGATAATTTCGTTAATTTTGAGAAACAAAATGTTTTCAATCAATGTGGTGTTAACAAATTACAAAAATCAATTTAAATAATTATTTAATAAACATTTTATTTATTTTAAGCGATGACCAATGAATTATGAATTTCCAACCTAAGGTACAGTAAGCTGAGTAAAAATGTTGAAAACAGTTGTAAATAATAATAGTTATATGTTTATTAAAAATTGCTGTCAACAATTAATATATATTTTAATTCAATTAAGAATTGAGGTATCAGATTCCCAAAAGGAAGATTATGCCGAAAGACCTACCACGATAGTGCATCGTAGAATAAGTATTAAAAAATTAACATTTTTGAAACTGCCATTACTCTCTCACAATCCAACATAAAATCCTGATTTTTTTTTCTTCAATTGCTCATTATATCATCTGAATCAATAAAAGTTACATGAGATTAATTTTAAAGCAACAAAAGGGACATCTTAGTAAGATATTATTTGGTTGGAACGTAACTCGAGAAAAATGTCATCGTGCAGTCCAATTCATACATTGCCTAAAACGTTTTGGTTTGAGATTGAGATAAATGTTGTAATTTTCATTTGTAGTTTGTTTCGATGCGATATCTTGAATAGAACTTTAGTTTTTGGCTTTTATTTCGAAGAGCATATTCCGCTTTGTGCTTCGAATTGTCAAGGCTTCGGAACCTATAATTCAATATATATGCAAGATACAGTGTTCATTATTTTTTGGTACTTAGCAATGAGTTACTTTATCTATAGGCACTTAAAAGGTATTGAAATATTGTTTAAAAATTACTTAAATTTATTTTTGGAAATCAGGTAAAACAGCCAAAATTGCATACTTTTAATTGTTTAAAATTAACTAAATTTTCAGATGATCGTAAGAAGGTAATAATCTTTACAAAACAAAAATTTGCTTAAAATATCTTGATTAGTTTATGTTTTAAGGAGGGAAATACTTCACCTGGGGTCACATTCACTCCAAGAGAGTAATTAAGAGTTGATTACGTTTACTATATTATGTAAAAATCATCACTTCACAAATCATCACAGCACAAAACTATCGCGTCCATACAGGTCATATGTTTGTCTTTGTGGGATACTCTCCGCCGGGGAAAACTACAACAGGTGCAAAAAGGTGAAAAAAGTAGATGGTTTGAAAAAAGATTCCCAAATAATAATAATTTGTCATTATTTATTGGGATCGTTTCAGTCTAAGAAGTTTATCTGAAAAAAAAGCTCAATTTCTAAAAGGGAGAAGTATTTTATTGATCTCTGACTTTATAAAATGTATAAGCCGAGGATTTACCAACCTAATAATATAAGCTAGTAATAAAAAAATTAATATTGAGTTTTCAATTTGTGGGAAAATATCATAAATGTAGCTAACTACTATGTAAGAATTGGTTGTGCAATTGCCAGACGTGTCTGATCGGTAAAAGAAGGGTTCCAGTTCCATTTCCGCTTGTTCCTTCCATTAAATGAGTTTTTATGCTATTTTTTCTTATTTGCAAAATGAGTGAAAGTAAGATACGATTGCTACATACATTTATGCAATCCTTTTCTGAGTATATAGATTTATCATAGGGATGAAATTCAATACGAAAAAAATCATTTGACATGGATTCGGATCTGATTCTCGCTATCGTCTGTCAAGAATGTGCTTTCCGCGCCTCAGCTATACCTCGTCTTCCGAGGATTTGAGGCTCAGTCGTTCACTGGAAAGAGGTGGCTTTTGGCTTATATTTTAAAACCACATGCATTTGACAGGGACTCCTGATTTCTCGAAGCACGATGAGGCTTTTCTTTCAGTGCAGCGGGTTTTCGGAAACCAATTCGCCATTCACAAACCGGTTCTAACGAATGGTAGCTTTTCACGTGCTTATTGGTGAGTATTACTTCATAGAGGTTCACGTCGATAGACAACGAATATATACAGTGCGAGCAAAGGCGGTAGTTTTGTATTTTTAGAGAAAACCCTACTGTGAGGAATTAACATTTGTGGATGATAGCTAACGCACTAACGCTTTAGATACGTCATTCATTAAAATTGCTAGTTGCGTCCCACAAGGTCTACCTTTATTGAATCTGTACTGACTCTGATTGATTGCTACCTTTTTGTAAGAAAGCTTGCTATAAAGCTTGCTATAATATGCTCCATTATTTTGCAAAAAACAAAGTCTATGAAATTGATCTATAATCATCTGGTCATTCTTAAGCGCCGGAATGACGTTTGCTTTTTTCCACAACATTGGGACCGTACCCTCATTAATTATTTTCCGATAGAATTTCTTGAGAAGAGGAGAAAGCTTATCTCATAAGGTTTTTATGAAAACAGCGGGAATACCTTCTGTACCGAGCGTCTTTTTCCTATCAATCTGTTGCAATAAATTTTCATTTTCATCAACTTATATCTCTATGGGACACATCTCTGAATCGATATGAAAGAAGAAATCGTTAGCTTGGCCATTTTCTACATTGAACCATTTCTGATAGTGCCGATTAATTAAGTCAGCCTTATCTTCCGATTTATTTACGTTAACTCCCCCATTGCTATGAGGCTAGGCACAGAAAACTGACCTCCATGAGTCTCACGCACGTATGACCAAAATTCTTTCTGATCGGCTCCTAATGATTCTAACTGGGTTCGAGATCTATATTCCTGGTATTCTTTTCGCGCTTCTTCCTTAACTAGCTTTCGCACTTCTCTATAATTTAGTCTTCGAGCTCATGGTTATCTCCGCATGTTTTGAGTTTTCTTAATCGCCAGTTACCACTCTCTTTTTCATATACAATGCTCGCAACTTAGTCTTCGTCCTCCGTGGCTCTTTACGCACGCTTTTAGTCGAAATGTATTTAATTAAACCTTCTTTGATTTTCCAAAGGAACTCTATCCAACTATCACTTACTGAATTTACATCTGCAAAGAGTAAAAAATCATACTTGCACTCGTTAATATAACCCTCAACTCTGAAAGATTTGCTTTGCAAATTAAATATACTTGCCTCTATGGCAAAAGAGATTTAACCGTAACTACTTTCATCCCTATCATTATGATACCATGGTCTGAAATATCGTTAACTATATCAAGAGTAGTTACCGGAGAGAAGTGGATAGTTAATCTAAAATGTTTCCTTGACCCGCACTAGTCGTTCGAGTTTTCATCATATTTACATTATCTATAGCATGCTACAAAAAAGTATGAATTAATTTTTGTGAAATTTTTTCTCTCTGCTAGTGTTGGAGCAGCAGCTAGAGATTTTAGATAATCCCAATTAAGATGCGGTCTGTCAAAATCTCCTCCTACGGCAATGATTGGATCTTTTAAATGTCTCGCTTAAAGCAATATCTTCGCCTAACTAACTTTTGTCTTGTATGATTTTCCCGCATGTGCTCGTCGTAATGTTAAAGAATGCCGCCTTTTTAATTACGAAAGATCTTGGAATTCACAACAATTATTATTAGATTTCTCAGTCCGCACATTAAATCCTAAATTTGGAATAAACTTATCCTTTTTTAAGTGAAATAGCTTTTCACCGTTGCAATTGTTTCTATTTTTTTCGAAGTAACCTCATGCATACCATTTTGCCTATTTACGTGGGTGTTTGTAACTATTCTTACTGTTGAATTACAAAAGAACTTTGTCTACATAAATTCGCTCTCATTTAAACCGCGAAATTACGTAGTAAACGACACTAAAACTACGTGGTCGGTCCTCGTGAAGGGAAAGGGGGGTGGTAATTTTCCGGAACAGTCCGTAAAGTGGATACTGAGTTTATTAAAGTATAGAATAAAAGTTGCGTTTGACGCTTAATATAAGTATGAAAATAGCCTTGGAAAATATTTAAGCGTAGAGAAAGCGAGATCTATCAAATTGGAAGCGAAAATTTTAGTCATCGCTATGGAGAAAGAAGAAAAGTAAATCCCGGTCTCTTAAAAACTTTTTGCATATGATGACCATATTCATCCGACTCATATCTAGTAAACGATTCTTGCTACAGTATAGTAGTAGAGTCGTGCATTTTTCAGATATGAATTAAAATTATGCTAATGAGTATTTATCACTCAGTCTAAGCATCTACTTTAATTTGTTTTACGTATTCTGAACAATTGAAGGGACATTGTGAAGCTACTTTCGATTGCATTAATCCTCATCGATTAACTTACTGTAACTATCTTTTATAATATGTTAAAATTAATCCTGAATATTATTCCCTATTTCGAATTATTACATAATCTCTTTCACGTACAGCCTGATGGAGCTGAAAAATGTTGATTACCGTTTCCACCACCTAAATGCTAATAATAGTGATACTAATTCCTGTCAATAAGTTAATTGCTAAGGAGCACTAAGAAAGAATAAACTCCCTCAACACACAGATTAGATTTTATCGAAAGGATATTTTTTATATCTTATGCCGTGGAAAACTACACTGCTGGAGAGAAAATACAAGTGTAAGAATAGGACATATCCTAGTGATTTCTGTATTTATTTTCTTAAATGGTTAATCTTATTCGCGAGAATTATTTTCCATCGAAATTCAAAGTATTTAAGTATTTAACCTTTAAATTAGCAAGATAATACCGGAAAATGTTCATTTACTGTCTGATATTCCACCATCAAATACTCTTGTTTGTCATTATCCCTCAGCATACTATAATGACATTCTAGATAACTATTTTGATCGCGACTAGCTTTGAATGACAAATAGCAAAAAATAAAGGCAATGAGGCAAAGCCAATATTAGGAAATTTCGCAAAGGTGATCGTAAAAGTTTGAATATTGCCGGTTTTTACTGGCTCGATTCAGAGTTGCCGAATTGTCGGCGATACAGTGTTTTCAGTTAGTTCCCGCGTAATCCGCGCTCTGACGCCAATTGGTGTTGCGATAATTGTTTCCCCAACTGTACATAATTTACAATATCATTCACCTTAATAGACTACACAAAATTCAAAAATGCGTTGATATCAAACTCATCAAACCGATTTTATTAAAACTATTAAAATTGTATTTTATTGCAATCTTTTTCAAACATTTTCCAACTTTAAATATTTGGGAAATAAAGAATCACCCCACATGAAATCAGTTATAGAATTGAAGCCGATCAAGTTTATAGTAACTTTAGATGTTGTTGATAAGCAGATTTGTTTTTACATTCATAATCTACTTTGGACTATTCAAGTCTTACTAGCCATAAAAAGCATCTCAAAAATATCGTCAGTGTTACAAAAGAAGTATCTGCTAACATTAGGGAGAAAAATAGCCAAGAAATCCATACATTCTTGACACTTCATTGCATAATAACTTAAAGTCATTTCAAAAGTTCCTGATGAGCGTAGATGTTTGGTACAGAATACAATAAGAAAACCGACAGATTTGAAAACCATTAATTTAGGTAAAACGCAGACACATTAGAATTATTCCCGCCATATGCTTCCCTTAAAACTCTAAAATCGTCGAAGCTATTTTATTGCAATTTAAATTATTGCATTTCGCCATTTCTCGACATGTTTTCTGAAGATTTCTGAAAAATCTGGGGTCGGAAACTTTTCAGACCACTACTACATTGTACACATATTTTTAACGGGAAGATCCTCACCTCCCAACCCTACAACTAATTATCAAACACTTACAAAATCTTCGTACGTGAGGTACGTCCTTCCTGCTTGAGAGCTGTTTTATTTTCTTACGACAAAACTCAAATATCCCCTCATAAATTATGCTTAGTTACTGTCCAAAATTTCCTGAGATTTATAGGACAGTCGCTTTCATATTCCCTGCTAAACCTCATGTCTTAGATAATTGCACCCATTGCGCTTTCCAATAGGCAATGTGAAAACAATGAAAACGATAGTTCTCTTTTTAAAATAAGTTAAACCGAAGGATTCGAAAAGGAGTGTTTTGCTGTTTACGAAATGTATTCAAAGAGTTTCGCCAGAAAATAGACATTAAATATTAGTAGACTAGACCATAGACAATGAAGAATGCATATATCAGTTCATGATACTTATTAGTGATAGCTCTTTGACCTGAGTTTTATTTAATCATGTTACTTCTTCAATGAAAAATATAAAGATTCCTTAATTGCATAACGATCAATTCCGTTTGTAACGATAAGGTATATAAAACATATCAGAACTTCAGAAACAATGTGACGCTTATACATCAACCAACTTTTTTTGTTACTTACGGAATCCCCTGCCAATGAAAACTTAAATGCACTCTCGGAAATTCTTACGATTTCTCAAAGGCATCGATGAAAAGCAGAGGTAGATGTTAAGCGTATGTGTAGGATGATACTCGACATATCTTCTCTCATTAAAGTAAAACTTTTTGCTTAAATCTAGCCCCGGTTCTCACGCTCATAAATTTCCGGAACAAGAAAGAGACCTTTTGATGGAAGCCGAGCGGGAAAAACCCTATAGTCTCAAGCTGCAATCCGCAGGACATAAGACACGATTCAACTGGGCTTTAAAAATAAGGCAGCAGAAGAGTGAGTTGATTTCCCTTTCTTGATTTTGCTATGAATGTGTTTTCTTGCTCACATTTAGAATTAAACCTCTGCATGGCAGAAAGCTGGTGAATGATGTTGAAATGAGAATATTATAATTAGAATAGCTCTCAGTTTTCGTTCAGCCACCAGTGATTTAACTAATGCATGAGGCCAATTAATCAACGAACTTTGGATACAGTTACATTCTTTCTGGATATGATATATGGTATTGGCATTTGTTTGTATGGTACTTCCCCTGCTTTTGGTTGAGCAGAACCATAATTTATTTTCATATGAAAGTACAGAAGTTGTCTGATGGATAGTACATCCTGAGCTAAAATCTGTGTAAGTCAGCCAATCAAGAATATGTTTCTGAAGTTATCTTTCGTGATAAGAGTGCTGAGAAGAAAATTCAATTTTTCTATCGAATATTAGGAACTGATTTGCTATTTCATGTTTATCACTTTCTTTGGAGTAAAATACTTCAACAGCTCTTTCCTGAATTGAATTAACATCAAAGCATCCTACCTTTAAAATGATAAATCTCATTATACTAAAATCCTTAAAACTCAGCCGTATGACTTTATCTATTCAATGAATTGTTTGAGGATGCGGAAAGTTAACATTGTTTTCCTAGATTCAGTTAATCTAATCTAATGCATAATTTATCTTATTTTCTCGTATCTTACCGTCATACTTAAATAAAGTAGAAAATACTTAAATAAGATAGAAGGCAATATTGGATTTTAGTAACAACCTCTGGAATTCCCTAATTTCCCTATTCCTTTGTATACAGCAAATTTACATTGCTCTTAAATGAAATGACAGATACTTCTTTTATCTCTTTTGGGATAATTGTTTGCTTTGTAGACAGTTTACAACCTTAAATGAATGTTGTGAAATAATTAGTCAAGCTATCGGAATACCAGCACATTCTGCTGTTGTGGTATCTTTGCAATCTATGACTTTAGATCACAAAGAAATGGCACAACTTCTCAGTCTTATCAATATTATGAGTTGTAAAAAAGCCGTTTCAGTCGGACAAGCCATTTCAGTTTCCCCTTATATCAATTATAATCCGGTGAATTGACCAAAATATTAATGGAAGCCGAGCGGGTAAACGCTCTAGTCTCCAGCTGCAATCTGCAGGACATAAGACATGATTCAACTGGGCTTTAAAAATAAGGCAGCTGAAGAGTGAGTTGATTTGATTTCCCTTTCTTGATTTTGCTATGAAGGTGTTTCCTGCTCACATTTAGAATTCAACCTCTGCATGGCAGAAAGCTGGTGAATGATGTTGAAATGAGAAGATTATAATAAGAATAGCTCACAATTTTCGGTCAGCCACCAGTGACTATTAATCATGGAATTTTGGATACAGTTACATCCTTTCTTGATATGATATATGGTATTGGCATTTGTTTGTATGGTACTTCCCCTGATTATGGTTGAGCAGAATCACAATTTATATTTCATATGAAAGTACAGAAGATGGCTAGTACATCCTGAGCTAAAATCTCTGTAAGTCAGCCAATCAAGAATATTTTGCTGAAGTTTTATTTCATGATAAGAGTGCTAAGAAGAAAAGTCAATTCTTCTGTCCATCATTAGGAACTGATCTGCTATTTGGAGTTTATCACTTTCTTTTGAGTAATATACTTCAAAAGCTTTTGTCTGAATTGAATTATCATCAAAGCATCCTACCTTTTAAATGATAAATCTCATTATACTAAAATCCTTAAAACTCAGAAGTATGGCTTTATTTATTCAATGAATTGTTTCAGGATGCCTAAAGTTAACATTGTTTTTTCCTAGATTCAGTTTATCTAATCTAATGCGTGAGTTATCTTATTTTCTCCTATCTTACCTTCGTACTTTATTTGAAGGCAATTATGGATTTTAGTAATACCCTCTGGAATTTGTTAATTTCCCTATTGCTTTGTACACAGCACATTTTCATTGCTCTTAAATCAAATGACAGATACTTCTTATATCATATTTGGGATAAATATTGATTTGTAGACAGTAAACAACCTTTAATGTTGTGGAATAATTGAGTCAAGCTATCCAAATACCAACACATTCTACTATTGTGGTTTCTTTGCAGTCTATGACTTTAGATCACAAATAAATGGCACAACTTAAGGCAACTCAGTCTGATCAATATTATGAGTTTCATTAAAGCAATTTCAGTATGACAAGCCATTTAAGTTTTACTAATATCAATATTATTCTAAATATTAGAAAGCTGTCTTATTAATATTTGTTCTTTATTTTTGCCTCAAGGAATATTTAATTCTGATTGCTTATCATATCATTAAAATTCTTCCTTCTGGCAAGAAGTACTTTTCAATTGTTAGTGCCTTCGATTGATTGATGTGCCAGTCAGTGTTTAAAGAACAAATTACATTGTTACAGCATCACTTGTTAGTCCTTTGGGTTTTTCCCTTTTTAAATATAAACCTGATTACTCTCTCAAATTCTCCACTAAGAATTAACTACCATATCGCTTCCTTATTTCCTTCACCCTTTACTTGTACCTGAATCTTTTCCTTCTATTGGTTTCTTAGTTCTATTCATCTACTATAATCTTCCAACTCCCTGCATATCTTTGATGGAAATTCTGTGCTTCTTACTTTCTTACCTTTTTGATGATGACTGTACTCCAACTAAACTAGAGGTGACCAATTTTGTTTGGAGTTGCTTTTCATTATTCAATTTGATTTCCTGGGTGATGAGCTGATCTCTTGTTTTACTCAAGGCTAGCCAGTTACTAAGGTTTAGATATAGTTTAAAATTGATAAAGAAGTATAAAATGAAAGATTTAAATATCACTAGATGCATTTCGTTTTTAAAGAACTATATGTCAATTCAGTAAAAGGAAAAAAGTATTTAACTCTACAAATGGGCAGGTGAGATAAACAGATAAACATTATTTACGGTGATCATTAACTATTAAAACAATTCTTAAAATTGCCATAAATTTAAATAGTAAACAAACGTTGGAACAATTGTAATATGATATCATACACATGCCAAAGTCAAGATAAATACCTGATGTTACAGAAGGTATGCAAATTAAAAAGTTTAAGATTTATATCACAAGTGTATAGGTACTAATCTTTTAATTTAATCCATTGTGAAACTTGTTTAAAAAAGTTAATTCTTCTTCCCAAGGGTTTCCTTCTTTCCCAGTCCTTCCTTATTAAATGTAACCCATCAGGAGCAGAGGCCTTGAAAGTACTATTTCGTGTCCATCACCTATCTTAAATTAATTCAAAAATAGATTCAGGCTATGTTTTTATATCATAATGATTAAATATTAAATGACTGTGAAAGAAACCAATTCTAAAGACTCATTTGAAATTGGTTTCCGTTATTATCACCGCTGACAGTATCTACTGACGCGCTCGGAAAATATGGCCAAAAAATGAAATAGAGAAAAAAAAGTTTCCCCATGATATCGTATATACGGCTGTAAAATTCTTACCCCTCCGATACAAAAATCCGGCATAAAAATGTTGGGAAGAGTCTGGTAATGTCGAGCAGTCAAGCTCTTCTGCAATTTTTTGCTAAGTAAAACCTAAATCGTCTGTAATGCGTACGCAAGCAAACAAATGATTAAAAATTTCAGCGTTGAGATGCTTTTATGTACCGTATTTTCCGGCGTGTAAGACATCGCCCAACATGCAGTAAATACGTAGAGTTTGGGGAATGCTCGTCTTGTAAAACTTACCCCTCTTCCAAAGCGTACAAAGTAAATTTTTTTTAATTTGGATTTGATTTCAATAAGATAATTTTGATTTGATTGCTTTCATACGGTCACCCCATCTGGAGGGGATGCAGCCACGGCCTTTATTCAGCTCCCCCACCATAAGTGGCGACCGCAGATTCTCCAGTCCCCCTCGGAAGTTTCATCACCAACCATAGAAGTCGACACCAGTCTTATAAGATGACTCACGACTTTTGAGCAGATTTGTCTGGGCTACGAAGTCTTCTTATACTCCGGAAAATATGGCACATAAAAGCATTTTTCTCAATGGTGAAATTTTTAATCATAGTTAGCCTCTGGAAGACCTTTCTTATGACTGCGGCTTATCTAGATTGCCACTCTACTCTTGTTCTACCTCAGCTTCTGTTCAAGTAATGCCTCGGAATATTTTACAAAAAATTAGAGTGGTATTACAAAAAACTTAATTAATGGAAATATTATTTAATAATGATAAGGGAAAAATTCCCTCTGTGTTTTTATACTCAGTACAAATTTCGTATCCTCCCCGACCTATGGGAGATTTCCTATGATTCAAGGAAGGATTAGAGATAAGGATAGATTGAGAACTGCCTTTCATCCAATTACATTGACTATTTAGTTTTTTCCTGATTATTATTAAGTTTTAATCCTAATTCCCTCCTTATCTGATGGAGGTAACAATTACTTTCCAATGGTAAGTTTTTCATCTACGTTTTCTTTCATTAATCTCATCAGCTATAGGAAGTGCTGAAAAGGGAATTTGAATACTCTAGCTACATGACAAATAATGGTAACTTTTGCTTGGTTCATTTAGCTAAAGCTGAATGTTTAAGTGGAAAATTTCCAAGTTAGTTCAGCACAGTCCGTAAATGAAAACCCAGCATTCGATGAGGAGTGGCCAGAATCAATTTAGCATCACTCTTAACTCAATTATCAATGCTAGAAAACGCATATAAATGCAACGTGTTCCTCACTTTCCTTCACAAATGAATACTTTTTCATCCAATCTAGTCATGAATACCTCTTAATTAAAAGTATGAACATTAAATAAATTAATATCTGCAGAGTAAAACCAATTTGCAATTCGGATGGGCAGTAAAGCATGCAGTCATATCCTGGAATTTGTTTACTTCTCAAAAAATTGTATACTTTTATGTTACTATGTATATTTTTATCCCTATATTCTACCAAATGAAAAAATTGTGACTAATCTCATGGTACAGTATTGGTGCAGTAGAGAAATATGTATCTAACATTTTTGTCTCAGTATTTTTAATGGTTATGATAGTATCAAAGCTACTGAGGCATGAATGATGAAGGATATTGGAATTAATCTTGCTCCTCCTTTATCAAATACTGCGTAAATAGATATTTGTTCTCTAATTATAGTACTGCAATCACAGGAATATTTTCCATTCATAGGATTCGGCTCAGGGAGGAAAGAAATGATAAACTACCTCACTCCTTATCTTACCTCTGCAAAGAATATTGAAGACTCTGATATGGAAAAATGATAGGGCCGTATTGTAAAGGTAAATGAGAAGGTAAAAGTGGATTCATAAGTGTTGAGACAATACTCTGGAACTACACTTGAATTTTAAATTAAGCACATCCCCTTTGAGTATTAATCCGTTTCTGTTTCGTCTCTTTCGTGAATATTCCCACTTTCAGGCAAACTATTCAGCTATGGAAACACCATGACACTGTTCACTGAATGATTCTAACGCATCTTATGGAAAACCTCATTAGTTCTATGTAAAGTCCAACGCATTACTTTAATTAATGAAGATCACGTAATAAATTAATCATTTCCATTGCAGTTTTGCTAGAAAAGACTATACTGAATTCTTAAAGCAGTATTTCTCTACTTCGATAATAATTAACTATCTTTCACACGTTAATTCGCTCTGCCATTGGTATTTTTGTTTTATTCGTACATGAAAGTCCAAAGGGCATTAAGAAGCGCGTCGCCGCGTTTTTGGAAAGCGTGGATTATGGTATTGAAAATTATGAGAAACGAAACGTGTTCTTTTCGTCATGTGTTTTAGCTACTTCTGTTCTTCTAAAGTCACTTAATGGCTCTCTTAGTTACATTTGTTCGTGTGGTGATGGTGACTTTTGTATTCTCCTGTGGAAGTGAAATTGTGCTACGAATTGAGTGGAATCAACTACAGTGGATACAGTGATTACAAAGAGTGATTTGTTTAAAGCAGTGAGAAAAGTGTGTGAATGAGAACAACGTGTAAAAGTATCGATTCTATTACTGTTGACGAGTTTGGAGTCCTTATATTGGGAATGGTAAAATTTTTCCCTCCGCCACCATCTAAAAGTGCGAGGATAATAGAGTTCTATAATGCTACCAGTGGTAAGATGTACAGTCACTTACAAAAAAAAGTTACCACTTCCAAGGGGCAACTCGTCCAATAGACCCCTCGTTTCGGGCAAGCGAACCTCGAGAAGAGAGAGAGAGCGAAAATAAAGATGGAGGACGTTGGAAGCTATGCAGGTCCACGTTGAGCGTTTGAAAGGATTCGTTATCATTATTGAAATTAAAATAACTTTTATTTTTTTTAGTGACATTAACATGGCAGAGTAATATTATAGCGATTCGGAGGTCGGAATGAATTAATTTGGTGATTTTAAAGTTGTTTTTTAGATATAGTTTTACTTTAGATTTTTTGCATGTAGTATAGCAATCGTGAATATATTCCAAGCTAAAAAATTTAGAAAAGAGATATTCCGCAGTTTCTGCTTGCAAGACCCTGAAACCTGGCGTTACAACATGAATTCTTTGACAATGTTCTAGTCTAATCCAAGATATTTTCTTAAACGTATCGGAAGTATGGTCATACTTTTTCAAGTTAATTATAAATCAAACAGACGCATTCTGGGCACGTTGCGTCTTGCTAGCTAGTTCTTGCAATAAATTACAGATTGAAATTACCAATTGCATTTTAATACAAGGCATTAGGAAACTTCCTAAGCATCTGAGGATATGGACTTATTATTGGAATTACCGAAATTTAGTAAAGCCTTCGATTCTGTTGACGCAGATATATATTAAAAATTAAATTATATTAAATTCTGTAAACATCATTTATACGCTGATGATCTGCAGATATATCTCGATTCTACAGTTGTCTGCTTCCCTGAATGTGTTCAGTATGTGAACCATGACCTCCAGTGAATTCACAATTGTTGCAAGGACAATTTTCGGAAGATGAATCCATTAAAGGCCATTGTCATCGAGTATCCACTGTTATTAAAACGAATTATTGGAGATATTAATACAAAGCTTATCTTGAAAATACTGAGATCATATTCTGTAACACTCTTAATAATATCGGTGTTTGCATAAACATCTGAGGGGATGAATGGTAGAGTAAACTTTTTCAGAAATTTTCACGACCGTGCTCCGAAGCCATGCCAACCATTTCAGGGAAAAATGGAGTGGGTAATGAAGGATGGGAAAGGACTCTCCCCCTCCCCCTTTATCTGGGGGAGGAAAACAGCAATAAAGTTGAGGGCTGTTTATGACCTGCAGAAATTTTAGAAGTCTCTTTCCTTCTTCTTGGATGAACTTCTCTGGTAGAATCGCTTACATATTTGACCAAAGCCAGAAGGAGATCGTGCGAGCCGGGGGTTGCCCTGGGGAACGATGACAAGAGGGGGCAAGGTACGGAAAGTAAGTAGAATTTTTAAGGGAATGCGGCAAGCTTTGAGATTCTATATATAAACAAACCCGATGAAAGGAACTTGCGAAGATAATCAGCTATATAAACGAGTCTCAGGATAACGCAGACATCCATATGTATATAATAATTTAAATTTTCATTGGTAATAACATGTTGTAGAATAACAGAAAATTATATTTTTAAGGAATTATCCGGTAAACGTATTTAAAATGAAAATCTTGCATCAATTATGGTTAGTGCATTTATTGAATCAGAAAAAATCATGCTTGCCACTTCAGTGCAAATGCAATATAATTCATTAGGTTTTAATACCATATTCATATGAGTAATGAGTAATGGTAACGATTATAACTTGTTAAGTGTTATTTGGATTAAAAAAGAATTTTGCAAAGGTTATTCTTTGAAAATTAAAAATAAAAATCTGAGCAGTGGTGCACATAGAAAAGTATTCAATCCCTGTATGGCAAGGAGTGTATTAGAAAATGATTTGGAATAGAGCTAGACAGAAATTAAGCGATAAGGAAGAACTCCGCAGTGTCCTATAACCTCGGTCACATGGTAAGAAGAGGCATTTACGAGTAATCTATATCTATGAGTAAAAGAATAAGAAATCGACATATAATAGTTTGTAAACAAACAAGATATATTTTTAAAATTGACATTTCACAGCCTAACTTTGTGGAATGGTGCCATCATGCAAAGAAAAAACACTTTGTAAATTCCACAGAAATAAGTTAATCGGCAACTAGTTCTGTCTGTCTGTCAGACATCATCTCAACTCCCTCCAGAAAACCCACCTATTCTGACCTCACCATCCCCTCTCATTCCTCCCATCCTTTTTCCCAGAAGTTACCCGCTTTCCACAGTATGATCCACCCACATCCCAATGTCACCCGCCAATTCCCTTTAGACTAAAGAAGTTTTAATTATCAAACAGATTGCTATAAATAACGGATACAGCCCAGATATGGTGGATAAACTCTTGAGGAGAAAACCAAATATCCTCTCATCCTATAGATTGGGACACATGCTTCCTAATGACCTGAGAGCAGCTTTCTATGTCCCTTGGAATCTACGGAGAGCCATCGGCTACCACAAAGATAGAAGACCCAGCGACTCTCTCAGCGGGGTGTACGAACTCCGTTGCAATGAGTGCCCATCCCGACGCGTGGGGGGTGGACAAAATCCTTACCAACGAATACCTCTTCCACAAGTCCTCCCCTCCTTCCTCATTCCCTCAGCCCTTTTCCGTTGATAATTCCCGGTTTTTTCCCACCACACCTCCGTTGCACTCAGTCTTTCTCCTTTTCGATATTTCAGTGCATGATGATTTCTTATAGACGAAACTAGTTGCCTTTAATATATCTATATGAAATTTACAAAGTTTGTTATTTTATTTGCATGAAAATATACTTTATAATAAGTGAAATGTGGTAATAATGCACCTCTCGAGTGAAGAACTCAGCGTTTCTGAGATATCATCGATTAGAATGGACGAAAAGGTGTGGAAAACCCAGATTCTTTTGGGAGAGGGTTCTCGAAAATGCATATTCATTGATTACTTCCTAGAAATACTACGTTCTAAAATGGACCTTCACGGCTGGTATCCCATTGACCCCATCTCTTCCCCCGCTGCTTACTCCTTAGACCTCGCTATTCTTTCTGAGATCAGCATACGCAGAATTCAGTGAACCCCTTTCGCCTACCTGCTACTCCCTAGCCATTCCATTATCTGCTAATCTTTCTCCCCTTAATCCCACACGTGATTCCGGGCATAAATTCTACGAAAAAACTTTTACCAAAACTACCACCAACAACTTCAGCGCCAGGGCTCACCCTCACCTCACCCACTATCACTTTATTGTAATCTGGTCGTCAGTGGATTAAATATATATATTAAAATATATTGCATTAAATAGATCGACGTAATTTGTGGGTGTTTTAGTTGTAATTTTCCTATTTATGGATAATACCCATGGCATCCTACTTGCCCGGGTGCGATGCACCCATAGGACGGCTTAGGGTGAAAAAATAGCGTTCATTTCTCTCTCTTTATCAAGTATCAAAACTCATTTAACGTTCTTCCATTCAGTCATAATGATATGTATTCGGAGAGATGAAATGAATATCAACGAAATAATTAAAAATATATTCAATACGGTTTCACTAATCTCGTTTAGAAATATTAGCCAACAGAGAAATAACGCATAGAACGTCTTATTCATCCGATGTGTTCGCTATTACGCATATGCGAAACAAGATCATCCCTGTAAGCGGATTTTGAAGGGTTAACGTATTCTTTCACTGTTACTCCATTTCTATTCTAATTACGTTTTCTCTAATTTCCCCTTCTTTTGACATAATTCATAGTATTGCATTTTCTCTTAATTATCATTTATTTAAGCCCTATTATTTATGATTTTTTTTACGGAAAAGTTCGTCCTGCGGGCATGTAGAGCATGAAGAAAAATAATGGAGTCCTTTCCAAACCTCCATTGATGAGAATTTATACATAAGCAGAAAATATGGGTAACTAAAGTATTTCTTGTCGGATTTTTTTTAAGAAGAGTGAAGTACGCGTGAGATTTGAGCCGATTTAAGAAAAATCCGAATTGAGTTCCTTTATAATACTATATTGCTTATACAGCATCCAAATGAATGAATTTTAGCCAGTCTTTAAACATAAAACGTCAAACAAGCCTCAAAACATGCGTAAGAAGGAAGCCGAAATGTGCGCTAAAGGCAGAGCCGCTCATAGACTCGTTCTCATCGAGCTTCATGTCTGTTAAGCGGGTTGCATCCTTTAGTGGTAACTTTTTTTGTAAGTGACTGTACCATCAGTTGAAGATAGAAGAAAGAGATAATTTCTGCTGTGTCTCATAACGTAAGCTTTACAAGATGCGATGGTAAGTAAGCTATATTCCTGTATTTGAAGGAGATATCGTGCATTTACGTGACGAATCAAAGGGAAAAATTCGATGTGCTTCCTATTTAATTGTAATTTAAACTAGAATGCAGGAAATTAAGAAAGACAGGTGATGTTTGTTGAAGTGTTAAACGTCTAAATGATTTCACTGTTTTATGGAATCTTTCACATTAGATTATGTAAGTAAAGTACCGAAAACCCGTATGTTCATGTCTATCGATAATCACTCTTGTAACATCTTTTGCCTCGATCTTTTCGTTTGCATTTTTAGAGTGATTGAATGTTCAAGCTTCATTCCGTTTATAATTCAACCACTGCTGTGATTTTTTTGGTTTCTCACGTGAGGAAAAACTTGTCTCCAGAGAAATTGAGATAAATGTTGTAATTTTCATTTGAAGTTTGTTTCGATGCAATATCTTGAACAGAACTTTAGTTTTTGACTTTTATATCAAAGAGCATATTCCACTTCGCGCTTCGAATCGCCAAGGCTTCGGAACCTATGATGCAATATATATGCAAGATATGGTGTTCATTATTTTCTGGTAGCAATGAGCTACTTTATGCATAGGCACTTAAAAGGTATTGAAATATTGTTAAAATTTATTTTTGGAAATCTGGTAAAACAGCCAAGATTGCATACTTATAATTGTTTAAAATTAACTAACTTTTCAGATGATCCTAAGAAGGTGTAATAAGGGTAATAATCTTTACAAAACAAAAATTTCGTTAAAATATCTTGATTAGTTTTTGTTTAAAGGAGGGAAATACACCACCTGGGGTCACATTCACCCCAAGAGAATAATTAAGGGTTAAATACGTTTACTGTATTATGTAAAAATCAGGAAGGAAGGGATATCTTTTTATGAAAAGTTGATATGTATGTAATTATCAGTTGGTATGCATGATATGATTTTTATTCTTAACATGGTACTTACTAATGAATTACTTAATATAAAGGCACTTAAAAACCATGATCTGTTAATTATATGATTATTTACATTTATTTTTGTAAATTTGGTATCACTGCTAAAATGTAATGCACTTTATCGGTTAAATCAACAAAATTGGTTTGTCATATCATTGTATAGCAAAATTCTGGTTATATGTTAGCTCCCAAATATTATTTTTCATTTTGCACCTGGTATTTACTGTTCAATTACTTCATAGATTACCACTGAAAATTAAATATGATACTTATTATATAATTATTTAAATTAGTTTTGTAAAAAAGGTCATATTGAGCCAACAAGACTAATTAAAGGATTTCTTTTTTCTATGATAATATATAATTAAAACTCTTGCGAAGAATGAGTAACTTCAGGAAGTTCTAAACGTAATTAAAATATACCTGCTGCAAGTTGTCCTCGTGGCTAGTTGGGCCTGAAGCGAGTTGACCCCACTGCAAGTTGGGTCCACGGCGAGTCGGCGGCAGTGATTCAGCCTCAGCGAGTTGCCCTATTCCCTGTTAGGAGAGGTGAAATTACCATAATTCACCATTGATTTCAGAAATTACTGAAATTATGGCATATACATCATCCACTCAAACAAAGTGAGATGGTACTTATATTAGTAGCAGTGTAGTATAGTAGAAATGCTATACTATAAATGCAAGTAATGATAATTCAAGTGCAGACTTTCCTTATGATTATCATAGACAAAATCTTTTACTACCTCAAACCTAACACTCTTAAATTACTTCACAGTTCAAATCAACTAATTTCCCTATGGAGCAAGAATGTGAAAAAGCTGATTCATCTTTCCAAGGTCACACTTTCATACAATTCCTTACTTTCCATCATGTTCAAACATGTTCTATGCAACAATCTTACTAAAACTATTTAACCTACTGAGATATGCTAGCAATTTTAATACTTAAGTCAGAAACAGAATCAAATTTTTCTGTTTTGTAGTACATTTTGGTACTTTATAGCAAATAAAAACAAAGAAAAAAGTCAAACAAATTGAACGATTAGACAATGATTTAAAAATTGGCTATTGCCAATGTTAAGGAAAAAATGCAGTTTTTCTTTCACTAATGATCGAAAATATTAAGATTGTGTAATGCATACAACCAATTATTAAACATCATTACCTAGATCCCGGGGAAATCATATTGAGATAAATTCAAAATTCCACTTCCAACTGCTACAAAAAGCAAAGGAAAAGAGTGAGAAAACCAGAAATGGCCTCACTCCTTAGTTACACAAACTGCAATGAGAAGCTATGCATAATCTGAGCTCTCTCTACGAAGTCTGTGGCAGAGGAGGATGGTAAATAATCCCTTAAGTGGAGGCTGTCCATAGACATCCTCTGCTCCTAGGTACCATCAGCTAAGCCCCCAATCAGTAGCCTCTGCTCCCAATAGGTTAACAAACATTCATAATCTGTAATATAATATTCTGGAAGTATTGAGATATTTAACTCCAAATGCACTCAAAATAGGCCATAAACTGCTACTTCTTTTCACTTCTACTACAGAATTTTTTTAAATGTCAAGTGTAATTAAAATGAAGCTTTCCTAAAGCTCTGAAGTTGCCAATGCATGTAATATTTATCTTGGTTTCCACCTGAAAGTTACATTTCATTGCAAAAATTATGATTCTTTATTGACATCTTCATATGTTTGATCCTCAGGCATGCAGGTCATTATGTTATTAACTATTTTCCCCACTGGTTATAGATTAATATTGCTGTTCAGTCAAGAAGCATATCATAAGCATTCACTATCAAATATGTAAAACAACACATGGAATAGAGCTCATCACCAGGGAAATGAAATTAATAACAAAAAGAAACTCCAAACAAAATAGGACACCTCTAGTTTAGTTGGTGAACCATCATCATAATATTGAAAGGAAAGTAAGAAGCATGGGCAGGGAGTTGGAAAATTATACTAAATTAATAGAATTGAGACACCAGATGGAAGGAAAGGATTCAATTACAAGTTAAGGGACCAATTTGAGGTGAAGGAAATAAGGAAGCACTATGGTAGTTAATTCTTAGTAGAGAATTTGAGAGAGTAATAAGGTTTGTATTTAAAGAGTGAAAAACCCAAAGGACTAACAAGTGGTGCTGTAACAATGTAATTTGTTCTTCAAACACTGACTGACACTTCAATCAATAGAGAACACTAAAAATTAAAAAGTACTTGTTGCCAGAAGATAGAATTTTAATGATAAGATAAGCAAGGAGAATTCAATATACTGTGAGCCAAAAGTAAATGACAAAAGAAGACAAGGCAACTTTCAAATATTTCGGTCAATTCACAGCATAATAATTGATATTAGGAAAACTTAAATGGCTTGTCAGACTGAAATTGCTTTTTACAACTCATAATATTGATCAGACTGAGTTGACTTAAGTCGTGCCATTTCTTTGTGTTTTAATGTCATAGATTGCAAAGAAACCACAACAGCAGAATGTGTTGGTATTTGGGTAGCTTGACTAATTATTTCACAACATTTATTTAAGGTTGTAAACTGTCTACAAAGCAAACAATTATCCCAAAAGAGATAGAAGAAGTATCTGTCATTTGATTTAAGAGCAATAAAAGAATATTGTATACAGAGCATTAGAGAAATTAAGAAATTCCAGAGGGCGTAACTAAAATCCATAATTGGCTTCAAATAAAGTATGAAGGTAAGATAGGAGAAAATAAGATAAATCATGCATTAGATAAGATAAACTAAATCTAGGAAAACAATGTTAACTTTAGGTATCCCCAAACAATTAATTATTTATAATAAGAATAAATAAAGCCATACTGCTGAGTTTTAAGGATTCAGTATATATGAGATTTCTCATTAAGAACTTACGATGCTTTGATGATTATTCAATTTAGAGAGCTGTTGAAGTATATTACTCCAAAGAAAGTGATAAACATCAAATAGCAAATCAGTTCCTAATAATGGATAGACAAATTGACTTTTCTTCCCAGCCCTCTTACCTTGAAAGATAACTGTAGAAAAATATTCTTGACTGGCTGACTGACACATATTTTAGCTCAGGATGTACTAGCCATCTTCTGTACTTTCATATGAAATATAAATTATGGTTCTGTCAGCCAAAATAAGGGGAAGTACCATACAAACAAATGCAAATACCATATATTATGTCAAAAATGAATGTAACTGTATCCAAAGTTCTATGATTAATTGACCTCAAGCATTAGATAAGTCACCAGTGGCTGACTGAATACTGTGAGCTCTTCCAATTCTAACTCTCGTATTGCAACATCGTTCACTAGCTATCTATGCAATTTGAATTCTGAATGTGAGCAAGGTAACACCATAGCATAATCAAGGAAAGGAAATCAAATCTACTCACTCTTGTGCTGCCTTATTTTTAAAGCACAGTTGAAATGTTTCCTATGTCCTGCAGATTTACCATATGGTGTGAAACACAGAGGAAAGATGGCTGATACTTCTACGCCAAACGTTTAACAATATCTTCCTCCAGAGATGTGCTTCTCAACCTTTAGTCTCCCATGGCACACATACATGCTGACTTATGATTCTGGCAACATAAATCGTATATAAAATAGTTTAATTCCAAATTAAAGTTTAAAAAGGAAACAAATACGAGTATATGTACAATAAAATATTTTAGTGTTCAATAATGGACTTAAACTAAGAGTAATAATCCTCAGAAATAAATCACAAAGGTAATGCACTGCTTCAAAAATATTCTAATTATGTTTATTTTACCCTTAGATATCAAGAGTCACATTCAAGGCACCCCGGTAGGGAGAAACTGGTCCATAACATGAATAGAATGAAATTCCATTATTTGATGATATTTACCTGCTTTTGGTATCACTTGTCATCAGTCAAGAACAATATCATGAATCCACCTAGCTTTCATTGCAAAAAAAGGATTCAGCTGTTATTTTTATATTTTCCCAGATAGTATGTTTTCCATGACCTATGAAAATATCAACAGAATCAAAATTATGAAGACATAAATTTTAGCTGTCCCATATCTGTCAATTGGCTCCAAATTTTCAAAAAAAGGGACAATTTTGATGGTTTTTGTATTAACTTCAAGTGTTTTGACTAATGCATTTTGTGTGTCCATTAGAAAACTATTTGCCACCCAATGCTTACCCTAGTGAAGACCTAGATCAAAACCGCTAAAAATTTACTGCAACTTTTTGTTAGCCTTAATTACCCATTACCCCAGGAGGAACTTTATCATTGCAGAAATTGCAATGATAATTAATTCTTATAATATACAAATACAGGTAACATTACAGTCCTACAGGTCAGATAAAGAAACAGAGTAGTTTATCATGGTAATCTTTTCATGCATAAATACAAAGTTCATATAGAAAATATAATCATATGATATCCATTAATAAATTTGTCAAGTCATTACAACAGAATGTTTTCCACAATGTTGATTCCTGCAAAAGCGTTCTTTTTTATATATTACCTTAATCAGTCTCTTTCCCATTCATCTGGAAATATCTTGCTCTGTCACTCAAGAATTGAGTAAGCTCAAAAGAGAGGAGAGCTGGATGAAATGTTGGAGGCTAGGGATCTCGAGGGAGCAATTCAATGGTGGAATTCAGCTGTACTGCACTACATTCTGCAAACTGGTTCTCAGGATTTCTTGATTTTGCAGAGCCCCTTCTTAATTCTGGCTGTTATAAAAGAAGTAGAATGGTATAATAAGAGGTACTAAAATATGCACATTGCAACAAGAGTGAGATTTAAAAGTTTGATAGTGAAATACTTCATCTTAATGTTTTAATGACTAATTGTAGAAATAATATATTAGAACATTGATGGAAAGGAAATGTGATAAATTGCAGTGCATGTG
Organism: Pachydiplax longipennis; assembly: GCA_036926295.1. Lineage (NCBI taxonomy): Eukaryota > Metazoa > Arthropoda > Insecta > Odonata > Libellulidae > Pachydiplax > Pachydiplax longipennis. The sequence continues at coordinate 4,874,599 of JAVFKF010000003.1, forward strand.
TACTCTATTGGAATGAGTACCTGATCATAAACTTTATAATAACCCACTACTACAGAGATTCCTCTGTCATGGTAGCGCAATTGTTTAGCGCATCATGCCAACTGAAAGCTGTGGCCCAATAATGTGCTGCAATAGGTGGTGAGCAAACAATATAATGGCAATATTCATCTCAGTGTCAATCAACTATTTATGTTGAAAAAAAAATGCTTGTCAGAACACTTTCTTTACTTATAACGAGAGAAATAAGATGAAATTACACAGCAGTCTAATTTATATGCAAACAAACTCATGCCTATAATTTTAATTTAGTTCTTTGTGCAAAAATGTGAGATTGTGAGTGGAAACTCCATCTCCACTACTTAATGCAATATCATTGATTATTTTTACTCAAATTGTATGAAACCTTTCCGACATTTTACTTAATTTCTGCAATTTCTAGCTGCGGACTTCATTTTAAGAACATCCTGTTTCTAATGGTTCGAGCCAAGAGTTTCTAAATAATAATTTGATATCTCAAATTTAAAAAAATATATCTGTACCTCAACATTGGTCTTTTCTTTGCCTAAATTCTAATTATTAATTACATCACTTTAATTCTTAAAGCATCATTTAAACAACTTGAAGGGATCAGGATTTGTACATAATCCACAATATCATAGAGCACCTTAATAGGCTACACACAATTGAAAATGCGTTGAAATTAAACTAATCAATTCGATTTTATTAAAAAAATATATCAAAAGCGTATTTCATTGCAATCTTTTCAAATATTTCCGAATTTAAATATGAAAACTCATTAACTTCTAACGTCGAACTCACGTTATATTTGAGAAATAAAGAATCACCCCACATGAAATCGGTTAGAATTGAAGTCAATCAAGTTTATAGTAACTTTAGATGTTGTTGATAAGCAGATTTGTTTTTACATTCAAAATCTAATTTAATTCAAGTCTTACAAGCTATGAAAAGCATCCCCGAAAAATTCGTCGGTGTTACAAAAGAAGTATCTGCTAACACAAGGGAGAAAAATAGCCAAGAAATCCGCACATACTTGACACTTGATTGCATACTAACTTTAAGTCATTTAAAAGTTCCTGATGAGCGTAGATGTTTGGTAAGTTATCTCACAGAACTCAATAAGAAAACCAACGGATTTGAAAACATTAACTCAGGTAAAACGCTGATACATTAGAATTATTCACGCCATATGCTTCCCTCTAAAACTCTAAAATCGTCGAAGCTATTTTATTGCTATTGAAACCCTATCGTTATTACTTCATATCATTCACATTGTCTAAAAGATTATCAAGAATATCTTCATTCATTCTTGCAAATCTCCAACCGAAAAGAATGAATAGTAGCACATATATTTATATGGGTAGTCTGAAAAGTTTCCGACATTTCGCCATTTCTCGACATGCTTTCTGAAAAATCTGGGGTCGGAAACTTTTCAGACCACTACTAGTTTCGCATTGTACACATATTTTTAAAGGGAAGATCCTCACCTCCCAACCCTACAACTAATTATCAAACACTCACAAAATCTTCGTACGTGAGGTACGTCCTTCCTGCTTGAGAGCTGTTTTATTTTCTTTTACGACAAAATTCAAATATCCCCTCATAAATTATGCTTAGTTACTGTCCAAAATTTCCTGAGATTTATAGGACAGTCGCTTTCATATCCCCTGCTAAACCTCATGTCTTAAATACTTGCACTCATAGTACGCATTGGACCATTGCGCTTTCCAATACGCAGTATGAAAACAATGAAAACGATAGTTCTCTTTTTAAAATAAGTTAAACCGAAGGATTCGAAAAGGAGTGTTTTGCTGTTTACGAAATGTATTCAAAGAGTTTCGCCAGAAAATAGACATTAAATATTAGTAGACTAGACCATAGACAATGAAGAATGCATATATCAGTTCATGATACTTATTAGTGATAGCTCTTTGACCTGAGTTTTATTTAATCATGTTACTTCTTCAATGAAAAATATAAAGATTCCTTAATTGCATAACGATCAATTCCGTTTGTAACGATAAGGTATATAAAACATATCAGAACTTCAGAAACAATGTGACGCTTATACATCAACCAACTTTTTTTGTTACTTACGGAATCCCCTGCCAATGAAAACTTAAATGCACTCTCGGAAATTCTTACGATTTCTCAAAGGCATCGATGAAAAGCAGAGGTAGATGTTAAGCGTATGTGTAGGATGATACTCGACATATCTTCTCTCATTAAAGTAAAACTTTTTGCTTAAATCTAGCCCCGGTTCTCACGCTCATAAATTTCCGGAACAAGAAAGAGACCTTTTGATGGAAGCCGAGCGGGAAAAACCCTATAGTCTCAAGCTGCAATCCGCAGGACATAAGACACGATTCAACTGGGCTTTAAAAATAAGGCAGCAGAAGAGTGAGTTGATTTCCCTTTCTTGATTTTGCTATGAATGTGTTTTCTTGCTCACATTTAGAATTAAACCTCTGCATGGCAGAAAGCTGGTGAATGATGTTGAAATGAGAATATTATAATTAGAATAGCTCTCAGTTTTCGTTCAGCCACCAGTGATTTAACTAATGCATGAGGCCAATTAATCAACGAACTTTGGATACAGTTACATTCTTTCTGGATATGATATATGGTATTGGCATTTGTTTGTATGGTACTTCCCCTGCTTTTGGTTGAGCAGAACCATAATTTATTTTCATATGAAAGTACAGAAGTTGTCTGATGGATAGTACATCCTGAGCTAAAATCTGTGTAAGTCAGCCAATCAAGAATATGTTTCTGAAGTTATCTTTCGTGATAAGAGTGCTGAGAAGAAAATTCAATTTTTCTATCGAATATTAGGAACTGATTTGCTATTTCATGTTTATCACTTTCTCTGGAGTAAAATACTTCAACAGCTCTTTCCTGAATTGAATTAACATCAAAGCATCCTACCTTTAAAATGATAAATCTCATTATACTAAAATCCTTAAAACTCAGCAGTATGACTTTATCTATTCAATGAATTGTTTGAGGATGCGGAAAGTTAACATTGTTTTCCTAGATTCAGTTAATCAAATCTAATACATAATTTATCTTATTTTCTCGTATCTTACCGTCGTACTTAAATAAAGTGGAAAATACTTAAATAAGATAGAAGGCAATTATGGATTTTAGTAACAACCTCTGGAATTCCCTAATTTCCCTATTCCTTTGTATACAGCAAATTTACATTGCTCTTAAATGAAATGACAGATACTTCTTCTATCTCTTTTGGGATAATTGTTTGCTTTGTAGACAGTTTACAACCTTAAATGAATGTTGTGAAATAATTAGTCAAGCTATCGGAATACCAGCAGATTCTGCTGTTGTGGTATCTTTGCAATCTATGACTTTAGATCACAAAGAAATGGCACAACTTCTCAGTCTTACCAATATTATGAGTTGTAAAAAAGCAGTTTCAGTCGGACAAGCCATTTCAGTTTTCCTAATATCAATTATAATCCGGTGAATTGACCAAAATATTTGAAAGCTGTCCTGTCTTCTTTTGTAATTTACTTTCGGCTTATGGAATATTGAATTCTCCTTGCTTATCTTATAATTAAAATTCTATCTTCTGGCAACAAGTACTTTTTAATTGTAAGTGTCCTCAATTGATTGAAGTGCCAGTCAGTGTTTGAAGAACAAATTACATTGTTACAGCATCATTTGTGAATCATTTGGGTTTTTAGCTTTTTAAATACAAACCTGATTATCCTCTCAAATTCTCCACTAAGTATTAACTACCATAGTGCTTACTTATTTCCTTTACTTCAAATAGATCCCTTTACTTGTACTTGAATCTTTTCCTTCTATTGGTTTCTTAGTTCTATTCATTTACTATAATCTTCTAATTCCCTGCATATCTTTGATGGAAATTCCATGCTTCTTACTTTCTTACCTTTTTGATGATGATTGTACACCAACTAGAGGTGACCTGTTCTGTTTGGAATTGCTTTTCATTATTCAATTTGATTTCCTGGTTGATGAGCTGATCTCTTGTTTTACTCATTCAATATTGAGTGCTTTACAATATGCCTCTTGATTGAACATCAATTTTAATTTTAAAACTCCCTGCAAACCTTTGATAGAAGTTCCATGCTTCTTAATTTCTCACCAATCCGAAGGCTATAGAATAAAGGTTTTTAAAGAGGCTAGCCCTTTAAAAAGGTTTAGATATAGTTTAAAATTCATAAAGAAGTATGAAATGAAAGATTTAAATATCACTATATGCATTTCGTTTTTAATGAACAATATTTTAATTCAGTAAAAGGAAATAAGTATTTAACTCTACAAATGGGCAGGAGAGATAAACATTATCTACGGTGATCATTAACTATTAAAACAAGTCTTAAAATTGCTATAAATTTAAACAGTAAACAAACGTTGGGACGATTGTAATATGATATCATACATATGTCAAAGTCAAGATAAATACCTGATGTTACAGAAGGTACACAAATCAGAAAGTTTAAGATTTATATCACAAGTTTATAAGTACTAATCATTTAATTTAATCCATTGTGAAGCTTGTTTAAATAAAGTTAATTCTTCTTCCCAAGGGCTTCCTTCTTTCTCAATCCTTCCTTATTTGATGTAACCCATCAGGAGCAGAGTCCTTGAAAGTACTCTCTCGTGTCCATTAATTTTTAAATTAATTCAAAAATAGATTCAGGCTATGTTTTTATATTATAACGATTAAATATTATATGGGGGTGAAGGAAACCGATTCTAAAGTCTCATTTGGCAATGGTTTCAGTTATTATCACCACTGACAGTATCTAGTGAAGCGCTCGGAAAATATGGCCAAAAAATGAAATAGAGGAAAAAAAAGTTTCCCCATGATATCGTATATACGGCTGTAAAATTCTTACCCCTCCGATACAAAAATCCGGCATTAAATGTAGGGGAGAGTCTGGTAATGTCGAGCAGTCAAGCTGTTCTGCAATTTTTTACTAAGTAAAACCTAAATCGTCCGTAATGCGTACGCAAGCAAACAAATAATTAAAAATTTCAACGTTGAGATGCTTTTAAGTTCCGTATTTTCCGGCGTGTAACACGTCCTCCAACTTGCAGTAAATACGTAGAGTTTGGGGAATGCTCGTCTTGTAAGACTTACCCCTTTCAAAGCGCAAAAAGTAATTTTTTTATTCGTATTTGATTTCAATAAGGTAATTTAGATTCGATTGCTTTCATACGGTCGCCCCATCTGGCGAGGATGCGGCCACGGCCTTTATTCAGCTCCCCCACCATAAGTGGCGACCACAGATTCTCCAGTCCCCCTCGGAAGTTTCATCACCAACCATAGAAGTCGACACCCGGCGTATAAGACGACTCACGACTTTTGAGCAGATTTTTCTGGGCCACGAAGTCTTCTTATACTCCGGAAAATATGGCACATAAAAGCATTTTTCTCAACGGTGAAATTTTTAATCATAGTTAGCCTCTGGAAGACCTTTATTATGACTGCGGCATATCTGGATCGCCGCTCTACTCTTGTTCTACCTCAGCTTCCGTTCAAGTAATGTCTCGGAATATTTTACAAAAAATTAGAGCGGTATTATATTAAAATTTAATTAATGGAAATATTATTTAATAGTAATGAGGGAAACATTCCCTCTGTCTTTTTGTCAGTATAAATTTCGTATCTTCCCCGACCTATGGGAGATTTCCAATGATTCAAGCAAGGATTAGAGATAAGGATAGGTCGAGAACTGCATTTCATCCGATTACATTGACTATTTAGTATTTTCCTGATTATTATTAAGTTTTAATCCTAATTCCCTCCTTATCTGATGGAGGTAACAATTACTTTCCAATGGTAAGTTTTTCATCTACGTTTTCTTTCATTAATCTCATCAGCTATAGGAAGTGCTGAAAAGGGAATTTGAATACTCTAGCTACATGACAAATAATGGTAACTTTTGCTTGGTTCATTTAGCTAAAGCTGAATGTTTAAGTGGAAAATTTCCAAGTTAGTTCAGCACAGTCCGTAAATGAAAACCCAGCATTCGATGAGGAGTGGCCAGAATCAATTTAGCATCACTCTTAACTCAATTATCAATGCTAGAAAACGCATATAAATGCAATGTGTTCCTCACTGTCCTTCCCAAATGAATACTTTTTCATCCAATCTAGTCATGAATACCTCTTAATTTAAAGAATGAATATTCAATAAATTAATCTCTGCTGAGTAAAACCGATTTGCAATTCGGATGGGCAGTAAGGTATAAAGTCATATCATAGAATTTGTTTCTTTCTCAAAAAATTGTAATTTTTTATTTTACTATGTATTTTTTATCCCTATATTCTACCAAATGAAAAAATTGTCACTGATCTTATGGTACAGTATTGGTGCAGTAGAGAAATATGTATCTAACATTTCTGTCACAGTATTTTTAATGGTTATGATAGTATCAAAGCTACTGAGGCATGAATGATGAAGGATATTGGAATTAATCTTGCTCCTCCTTTATCTAATACTGCGTAAATAGATATTTCTTCTCTAGTAATAGTACTGCAATCACAGGAATATTTTCCATTTATAGGATTCGGGCTCAGGGAGGAAAGAAATGACAAACTACCTCACTCCTTATCTTACCTCTGCAAAGAATATTGAAGACTCCGATAGGGAATTATGATAGGGCTAAGAATCCGTATTGTAAATGTAAATGAGAAGGTAAAAGTGGATTCATAAGTGTTGAGACATACTCTGGAATTACACTTGAGTTTAAATTAAGCACGTCTTTGAGTATAGATTCGTGTGTCTTTCGTGAATATTCCTACTTTCAGGCAAACTATTCAACTATGGAAACACCATGACACTGTTCACTGAAAGTTTTTAACGCATCTTATGGAAAACCTTATTAGTTCTATATAAACTCCAACGCATTACTTTAATTAATGAAGATCACGTAATGAAAGAATCATTTCCATTGCAGTTTCGCAAGAAAATACTATACTGAATATTTAAAGCAGTATTTCTCTACTTCGATAGGAAATAACTATCACAGACGATAATTCGCTCTGCCATTGGTATTTTTGTTTTACTCGTCCACGAAAGTCCAAAGGGCATTAAGAAGCGCTTCGCTGTGTTTTAAGAAAGCGTGGATCATGGTATTGAAAATCATGAGAAACGAAACGTGATCTTTTCGTCATGTGATTTTGCTACTTCCGTTCTTCTAAAGTCACTTAATGGCACTCTTAGTTACATTTGTTCGTGTGGTGATGGTGACTTATGTATTTTCCTGTGGAAGTGAAATTGTGCTACGAATTGAGTGGAATTAACTACAGTGGATACAGTGATTACAAAGAGTGATTTGTTTAAAGCAGTGTGAAAAGTGTGTTTATGATAAGGACGTATGAAGTGTTGATTCTAGTTACTGTTGACGAGTTTGGAGTCCTTATATTGGCAATGGTAGAATTTTTCCCTCCGCCACCATCTAAAAGTGCGAGGATAATAGAGAATGTTACTAGTGGTAAGATGTACACCATCAGTCGAAGATAGAAGAAAGAGATAACTTCTCCTGTGTCTAGTAACGTAGGCTTTACAAGATGCGATGGTAAGTAAGCTATATTCCTGTATATGAATGAGATATCGTGCATTTACGTGACGAATCAAAGGGAAAAATTCGATGTGCTTCTGATTTAATTGTAATTGAAACTGGAATGCAGGAGATAAAGAAAGACAGGTTATATTAATGAAGTGTTAAACGTCGAAATGATTTCACTCTTTTATGGATTCTTTCAGATTAGATGATTTAAGTAAAGTACCGAAAATCCCTTCGTTCATGTCTATCAATAATCACTCTTGTAACGTCTTTTGCCTCAATCTTTTCGTTTGCATTTTTAGAGTGATTGAATGTTCAAGCCTCATTCCGTTTATACTTCAACCACTGCTGTGATCTTTTCCGTTTATATCATGAAAAAGAATCTCTCTTTTCCCATCATCTTCGCACTTTGTATGCTTTGGTAATAAAGATTTTGAGTTTTTGAAAGAACAGGACACTAAATTCATTGAATCATACTAACATAAATTATTGTCTCAAGATGAGTTTAACGTCATAAGACTTCGTAAGTAACAAAGAGGATTGGTGTTTGACTTTAATATAATAATAATAGTTCTTTTAAATTTGATTGAAAGAGGCATATTAAATTTACAACTTTGATTGCTTTGTTGTATCTTCTTCGTCCCTTTCCTCTATGTAAGCATTGTTAAGGTTACTTTATGATATTTAATATAATGCTTTCTAAAATAATATTCATTTTTATTAGAGAGAGAGTTTTATTTATTTAATGACGTTAATAATCATGTAATCGTGTTACGAAACATACGCTGGAGAGCTACGAAATTACGCTGAGCATAAGAAAAGAAATTTAAAGACATGATAATTTTACGAAAAACATTTGAATTTTATTTGGATAATTTTTCAATAATTAAACGCTTATTTTAATCGTTATAAATTTATGAAATCTATTTTGATCATTACTGGAATGGAAAATTCCCAGATTTCGAACCACGTGGTGCAATCTGATTGGATGGCAGCCGTGGTCCATCTGGACCAGCCAATCAGATCCCTCCATTTTGTTTATTCCAGTAATTCTCCCGCGTAAAATTTAGTTCTTTTGGCGCTCTTCTGGAGGACGGACCGTTACGATCACACTGGATCATCTTCTGAGAATCCGTTAAAATTTGAAATTTAGAAATTGTGATACCTTATAAGTGCATTTAATGTTGTTCATGCTTGGAGTTTAATGTAATTATGTACTAATTTTTATTTTTCGCGATTTGAATTTTCTATTAAATTAGGCCAATAACTGCGGGAGGTTAGTGGGCGAGACGGAGGACTTCGATACGTTGGTAAGTCTCATAAATCATTTTAATCCTACCTAGGATACGAAAATTAGCATTGCTGAGAACGTATAATATTGTGATTTACATTTTGCCAGTATTAATCCGTGAATTTTTATGGCTAATTTTTCGTCCTTTCAATTTCGAAAGGCTTAGTGGTATCATGCAGAGAATTCGATGTCATATCTATTTATTATTATAGCACGCATAAGTCTCGCTTAAGGTATTTCCAACTCGTAGCGAAAGAAAGCGTAACGAAGTCTTTATGTTTCGACGTTTTATTCGATTCTGAAGCTGGCGTATTTTTAAGAATCTGATATATACTGCTCTTTAAATATTCAGAATATGCCTATTATATTAAAATTATTATGCATTATCGAAGCATCTTAAGTGTTTTTCAGTTAGATTTCCGTGCGAGATGATGATTTCATGCATACTTTTCTAACGGAAATTAAGATTTGAATTCAAAATGTCGTTCTCCAACCAGTTTTTTCTGTCAACGATATTTTCCTTTGTTTTATCCGAAATAATGTTCAGCTTAAGCCAGATACGCTATGGTAATGCAATATATAGTTTTTCAACTTTTGAATCGATTACGAACGTTTTGGACGCATCATGTATGCGGCCCCGAACCGAATTTGTATTTCACTCTATCAAAGATATTAGCGTGATTTAATTAGCTGGTAATAAAAGACGACTTTTACTAAGATTTTCGTAAAAACTATCGGCTGTCAAAGTAGCGGATATTCGGAATCGGATAATCGTTCCTCCCAAGGCATCACTCGTTTACACTACTGGACGGAAAGATATAATACTGGAAATTTGAGCTTTTAAAATTACGTTTCTCTTTTTCAATTATGGAAAATATTTTCTATACTTTACGTTTTATTTAAGTATTTCAATGTTAGCTATGTCCTTCACGATTTTCCGGGTAAACTTCGAAAAATAGGTGAATATTTCGACGGATATTTTAACGGTACTCCGACCGTCAACTTTTAATTATAAACTGATCGTTTTTCAAATTCATGTCAATATCATTATATTCTTCTTCAATCATGGGAGTTAAATTAATGTTGTTTAATTTCTTTAACAATTATCTTAATTTATCCTGTTTTTAGAATTTCGTCATCTTTTCAGCGTATTTTCGAATAAATTTCAGTAAGATCAACTTAAGAATTATTTTCCATGTTAGTGTAAAACCAGAATTGAAACCGTGATTTATCTTAATTATAATATATCAGGATTTAATTTCAAATATGCCCTGGAATTATTAATAGGGAATCCGATGTTAACTAGCCGTTTGTGATTTGTCGGAAAAAAAATTTAAATTTTTAACGGAAACTTCAACTGATCTCCGATCGTCATTTGTTAATTTTAAACTGAATTTTTTCTTAGAATATCTATTTTCTGAATTTATTCTAATTATATGTAAATTATTCTATTCTTCTTTAAACATTTCAGTTGAATTGCTTGTTTTTAATTTCTTTACCATTTTTCTTTAATTTTATTGGGATTGGGATTGGAAACTCCGATCGTTATCTTTTAATTGGAAACTGATCGTTTTTTTTAATTCACGTCAATAGTATCATATCCCTCTTCAATCATAGGAGTTAAACAAATATTATTCATTTTTTAACTAATTATCTTAATTTATCCTGTTTATGATTGCGCAATTTTTTCATCCCATTTTGGAATAAATAACAGTAAGAGGAACTTAAGACTTAAAAATTATTTGCCATGATAGTGTAAAAGGTAGAATTGAAACCCTGATTTATCTTAATTATAATATATATGGCTTTAATTTCTATAAAGGCCTGAAATCATTAATAGGGAATCCGGTTTTAATTAGACGTTTATGATTTGTCGGAAAAAAATTTCGAAAATAAGGTTTAAAATTTTAACGGAAAATTTAACGGATCATCGATCGTCATTTGTTGATTTTAAACTAAACTTTTTCTTAGAATATGTATTTTCTGAATTTATTCCAATTATATTTACATTCTTGTATCTTTCTATAAACATCAGAATTGAAATTTTTTATCTTTACTATTTTTCTTAAATTTTATTGGGATTGAGGAATTACGTTTCCTCTTCGCTTACGAATTAAACGTTACCTTGTTGGCATTACAGTAGCGTTGAATCCCGAAATTACCTAAATCATATTCTTTCACTGCTTCGTTTGGAATTATGACCACCTATATTTTAAAGGAAATATGATTTTGACCATTTTATAATTTTAAATATTTAACAAGGCGTATACAAATTTGACTTTCTAAAGTACATTCTGATCATCTGTCCACAAGTGAGGTATGCAAGTCGCTTGGAAGGATAATGACTATTTACATGTTTTCGTTTTATGTTGATGAGAATTATTTGATATAAGGTGTGAAAAATTTAAAGGTTATTCTATAAGGTTATATATATATCTAAACATAAATATTATTTTACTTACCATTTACATATGACTAACTAGCAAGCAGTAGCTTTTCTAAATAGTGCACTGATGTATTAAATTTAATAATACAAAATAATCCATTAATTTTCAACTTTCAAGATGGATCCGTCCAGTTCCTTGTATGCTAAACATAGAGATATTTTAGGATAAATAAAATGGCAATATCTTTCATCATTGAATCTTATTCTTTACTTTATGGCTTTTATGCAGTTGGTTATCAATTCTTATTCTTGTTCCCCTAATAATAAGAAACAACCTGTGTTTTCAAAGTATACTTTGCTATTTAGATAATTCAATGCAATCTCCTTTAAGTGGTATTTATTATGGGTGCCCAAAAGGTTATCATATCTAAATAATGCTATATAAACCATTGACTTTGTTCATACAGCTGCTTTTGTATATTGCTGGTTATAAGACTGGATAAGTAACTGGGCTTTTTTTACTTTATAGGTCCCTTCATCACCCATTGCTACAAAACCATAAGAGGAGCTGATGGAGGTAGCTGAAATAAAGTTAAGTGTTTGCAATTCATCTGTTACTTCTTTTCTCTTATAAATTACTCACGTTATCTTAACTGAGCAGATGTGGTGATCAGAAAACTATGATTACAAATTTAAAACCATGTTGCTGAAAACAGGATAGGGAGAGTGAGTTTGTGGACAGAGAATGGGAGATAATATTTGTGATATATAAATCCATAGCCCGAAAGATCAATTACAACTCATTTATTATGATGAAATGAAAGGATTCAAAAATTTACCAAAAATTTAATTTATATTGTAGTTGCGGAAAGGATAGGGGAGGGGAAGGGGAAGAGGTTGTCGTTGATGGTAAGGACGTTGGGACGGGAAAGTGATTTTAAAATTTCCAATTGTTCCGCCGAATCCAAGCAATGTCCTTTCTTGTGGAAGTGGAGGTATTTCATGTCCCACGAGGATTGGTGCCCGGTCTCAAGGAGGTGTTTCCTTTCCGCAACTACAAAGTTTCTATGTTCAACCTCTCCTCCTTCCCAACCCTCCCACACCTAACCTTTCTTGGACCCTCCCCTCCCCCTCCCCTCCTCTCCTTCATATACTGACTGAAATTGTTTTCTGGTTTATTCACCTGACGATGGCCTAAGGGGCCGAAACCTAGGTTGTGATAAATAAAATCAAGTGGTACGGTAAATTTTTGAACCCTTTCATTTCATCATAATGGAAGCCTACCACAAAGTCAAGGCCAACATAGTAAATTCTACAACTCATTTATTGCTTAAATATCTCTCTTATTGTCATGTAATAATAAGACAGAGTTATACAAGGGAAAATTATATTGTGCTATTTTCTATACTTGAATTTACTTTGCATTTGTTATGCAGTCATGCATTCATAGCACAATTATACAATAATCTAGAAGGTGAAGGAAGCATAGTTTTCAGCACAAGTTAGTTTATCTTTACTGCCTATACCCTTTGAATTTCTCTTTTTTGGTCATTAATTATAACAGCCTTTGCATAGAATTGTGGATTGGCAAGAATTATTTAGGAATTGTAGGAGGCCCCCTTTTATAACTCACATTAAAAAAATGTCATGTTTTGAATTGTGTACTAATACCTTTCATTGATGCTGATTGATTGCAATTGCCTGTTGAGCAGGAGTTTGACTCTCATTTTTAATTGAAGTTGCCCTTAAATGAAATGGTATTTATTGATATTTCGAGTAGCATGTCGTTAGTATACTGGTAATTTGTACGTTGCCATAGCTTATAAGAGACAATCAGTATAGAATACGAAGAGCTGGTGACATTCACTTTCAAACAAAATTGTTCAATAATGTGGGGATTTTTATTGCTTATTGGTGGGAAAATTTGATGTGAGGTTGCTTTACACAGTCAGTTTAACATCTGAATTTTTTACTGCTATGGTAATTTAATTCAATTCCAAACATTGCGGGGAGGTTCATTAAGATTTATTAACATGAATGTTAACTGCTGGGTTTTGCAATGTTTGGTGATTTAGGTGTTCGAGCAAAGCCAATGTAAAACATTCCTTTAAAATATAGGTCCCTTGGCAAAATCAAACATTAACATCCAGCGTTTCATGGTACATTCAATTCTTTATTTGAATTAAGAACTTGCATTCAATGAGGAAGGGAGAGAGCTAAGAAAATTTTGCCTTTCAAGCATTCATTGACCTGAGCAGTTCTTGTGACTTCCAATGAAACATTTGATGCTATACTGAGACTAAGCTTCAGCGGTTCCCTTCCTCACTGTCTCACTTACGGTAGTGAATTAAAGTTTGTCAGTAACTCAATTAGTATCAAATTTACAATCGGGTTGCAAAGGAAAGTGTTGGATTTCCATCTTTACTTTTTGAGTGTGTGTTGTTCGAGTGTGTGTGTTTGTGGAGTATACTCCTGAGTGAATGATTAGTGAACATAGATTAGCAGCTTTTTTCATATTTTGTAGTTACTAACTTGGTTGACTAACTACTACTGACTTGGTGGTGGGTAGGTAGTGTTTCATCATAGTTTTGGTTGTAGTTAGTGGTTCTAGAACTAGAACATTGTGTCAATCTTTGGAAGGTAATGATGGAAATCCAACTTCATGTCTGCATTCTTGGACCCTTAATGAAAATATTTTGTTGTTGCTTAAATTGTTTTAACTTTTCTTGAGAAAGGGCTTGTATTCTTGGATATCAGGAGTTTGTTCCCTTTATATCTTGTACCACCTCTGATGTTTAATATATTTTGTTTCCTCTTAACTGTGCACCCTTGGCATTCCAATGCATCAAAAGGATGCAGACTAGATTTTACTTTCATGTTAGGATACAAATGCTGGCTTTGCACGAGACTTGGGTGGTATGATTCTTATTTCTTACTCAATACAGCACAGTTATATGGCAGGATATTCTCACTGATTCTGTAATAAGAATAACGAATCCTTCAGATGTTCGATTTGATTTTTACCTTTTGGGTTCCTGATACATATCATGGAATGCTAAGAAGGGTAAATTGATTATCTGAATAAATAATTGAAACAAATTTTAACATGGATAATTCATTAACTGATGGTAGTTAAAGGGTATGAACTGTTCTGACAGCTTTTAAAGCTTATAATTTTTGTATGTCACCTGCTCTTTGTGTCATCTATAATGTGTAAACTCATCTGATTGCCATCGCTTGAGTTCTGGAATCGAGAAAGTTCTTAGGTTTCCATGGCATATGATTGCCTGGCCAATTTATTGCGTACATGTAGAACAATACACTTCAATCAAGAATAAATCATTAAATGAGCCTTAGAAATTATAAATCATCAAGTAAACTTCAGCGCAATAGGTATATGTGCATCCCATGTAAGGAATTGATGGAATTCATCTGTCTAAGCTTCATTGTTGTTGAGTTTTGATAAGAAATTTAATTTGGGAGCAAATAGCAGTTGAATTTGAGCTCTTTATGTCCTTTTCTCCATATCATAGTTATAAAGTACCTGAAATGATTCCTTTTCGAATGTAGCTGGACCTTGCAGGATTTCATCCTGTAGTTAACATATAAGTAAGAGAGGCATTAAATAAACTATGGGACCAATACATACATTCACAGGCTGATGTATTAGGCTTGGTATTCTGTAATGTTAATTTGTAAATAATGGTGGTATTTGTTTACCTCTTACAGGGAGTAATTAGACCATTTTGCACATAGTAAATTATCATTACTGCCTATGGAGGTATAATTTGACTGGGGTCATTGTTTTTAGACTAATTTGCATAAAATTGTAGGCTTGTGAATATCATAGTAAGATCCCTTGCAAAAGAAGGAACCGTAATGTGTCCTGCTAGTAAATCAGAATTCCCTCAACTTAATGTAGCAGCTTAGCACTAATGTCCTAGCAAAGTATAATGCTTCCTGTTTCAAAATAAAAAATTAAAGATTGGTCATTCAATTTTGCCTTTGAATGATTGTGAAATGACTTACTGATTGATTGGGCAATCACGTATGTATGACTGGGAAGTGACTGTGTGTGTAATAAATTCTTGTTCAATATTTTTCAGGTGTAGTACGATAGTGTTGCTCTAGATTTTTCTCAGCTCAGAGGCTTTGGGGTGTATGGGGATTGGGTGCCCAGCTTTATGTATGTTTGGAGATAAATGAGTATCCAATCCTATAGCTCTGTTGGCATTCTCAGCAACTGCCCATAAATATCCCTTATTAAGGTCCTTTTATTTTATAACCCTCGAATGTTAAGTCGGTTAGGGAATAACTAAGATTTACTGATCAAGACTTCAAAAAAGCATCATATATGAGTGCATCGTATAGTTCGTTTTAGTTAGTTGCTTGTAAGGAATCACTAACAAAAAATTAATCCCAGCAATCCCAATAATTAATTTGCAGTGGAATCTTGAGGACATCGAAGTCATTCTTAGTCCCAGTCTCTATAAAAGATCGTAGCACATTTTCCATTGGTGATTTGACATGACTGAATCAGTCTTAGAAATTTTTCTTTAGAATTTGATTATTCAAAGATTTTGCAGCTCTTTCCAGGCACCTACTGATAATAAAAGAAAAAGATGATCGAGAGTTACTTTCTTGATTTCTAATGCATTAAATGGGTACCTGAATAAATTTTTGTGTTTCAAATATCTGGATTGTGTGGGTAAGGAATACCATGTACTAAATTATTTGCAGCTATCATCTAGTGGAGAGTATAAAGTGATATATTTTACGTTTGCCTTAACAGTCTCCATACCCCAGTAGTAATACCGTATAAAGCATTCAATTAGCTCATACTCCTATTTTGGCATCTTGTATATTTTTAGACTCGATTAATATGTATGCTTTTCTTTAGCTTACAGGTCCCTTCATCACCCGTTGCTGCAAAACCATTTGAGGAGCTGATGGAGGTAGCTGAAAAAAAGTTAAGTGTTTGCAATTTATCTGTTAGTTCTTTTTTCTTGTAAATTACTCATGATAATTTTATATGAGTAGATGTAGTGATCATGAAACTATGATAAATCGTTTAAAACCTTGCTGCTAAAATCATGATAGGGAGATTGGGTTTGTGGACAGAGAATGGGATATAGGATTTGTAATATATATAAAACCATGGCCCAAGAGATTAATTACTACTCATTATTTGTTTATATATCAGTTTCATTGTCTGGTAATAATTGCAAGGAGCTATGCGGAGCAAAATTATATTTGGTTATTTTCGATATTTTTAATTTCTCATTCTGCATTTGTTATATAGACATGTTTTCATAGCTAAATTATAGACTTAACTGGAAGGAGAAGGAATCCTGATTTTTAGCACAAGTTAGTTTATCATTAATGCCTATGCACTTTGAATTTCTATTTGGTCATTCATTTTAACAGCACTTACATAGAAAATCGATTGGCAAGAATTATTTAGGTATTGTAGGATGCCCCCTATTAAAACTCACATTTAAAATTATACTTCTATGAATTTCAGTAAAACCTCAGCTACGTTTGAGGAAAGAAAGCATATTAATCATGGTGATAATTCAATTTTATAGTCTCTGTCAGTTCATCAAGGAAACTTTTCATGCAATTACGATAGTATGGATGCAGTAGCTTTCTTAGCTTTTGAATTTTAAGCTTTGAATTTTAACTGTGAAAACCTAAATCAAAGGATTGGATTTTTGATTTTACCCTTGTTTGTATGGTGTGTGAAAGTTTGAATGGAGTGCGCACTCACAAATGGATAACTGTGTGTATGGAATAAACACTGGCGTGATTGGAGGGAGGGGTTGGGTTGGGTTGGGTTGGGGCATTG
Source organism: Pachydiplax longipennis (assembly GCA_036926295.1). NCBI lineage: Eukaryota > Metazoa > Arthropoda > Insecta > Odonata > Libellulidae > Pachydiplax > Pachydiplax longipennis. The sequence goes on from JAVFKF010000003.1 coordinate 4,891,704, forward strand.
CCTAGTGTTGATTAGTGTATGTGAATAGGGTAAAATGAAAATCCAATCTTAAAGCTCTACTTACAATCTTTCCATTTGCAATAGATATCACTAAAAAAAACCCTTTTTTATGCTTGGAGGGAGGTAGTGAATAGAATATCTTTGCTTATCATCCTCATGTTCATTTCTTGTTGTTAAATTCAATCAAAACTATCTGGTGTCATGGTAGAGACGCAATCCTGGGTCTCCTGTATGATAAGCTTGAAAGTAAGGACCAGGATCATGGCATAATAGCATACCACTAATGTAAGTCTAGGACGTTTTAGTGAAAATCTTAAATTTCATATTTTGATAAATTATTTTAGTGACTTATAAAAGAATCAGCGCCTGTCAGTGGATTCTCATCTCCTTCCAAATCTGCACAACTGTTATTTCATCGTAAGGAATTTGACACCCAAAGTTTTTGTTGCATGTTTATTTGGTATACTGCATAATTTGAGATCTCTAATATAGACAATTCTTAGAATCACATAATGTCATTTCTCAGAATGAATGGAGCCAGTCAGATAAACTTAATTTCATTGATGTACAAGCATCTGGGGAAACAATTGAATCCATCTCCCTTTGGACTTTTCTGTAGGCATCTGGCATAGATATGAAATAGTTAATTGGATTTGAAAACCATAATGCACTGTTGAATGATTTTAATATTCTTTGAAATTAACTAAAAACTTGTAGACTCTAAAAACTGTAGACTTTCTGAGGTTGCCTTCCTCAGTGAATAGTAAAATACCATGTACAGAGGTTTTGCATTGTTTAGCAATACCTTCCATTGATGTTGATTGATCCCGATTGCCTGTTGATCAGGAGTTTGACTCTCATTTTTAATTAAAGTTGCCCTGAAGTGAGATCGTATTCTATTGATATATTACGAGTAGTATGTAGTTAATTCCATTACTACACTGTAATTTGTAATTTGTACCTTGCCAACCCTAATGAGAGAGAATCAGTATAGAATGTGAAGAGCTGGTGACATTCACTTGGCCAACAAAATTTTTCACAAAATGTGGGAATTTTCAATGCATATTGGTTGGGAAAATTTGATGCCAGGCTACTTTACCCTGTCATTACAGAATATACATTTTTTCCTTCTGTGGGAATAAAATTGAATATCAAAGGTTGTTGGGGTTCCTTAAAATTTATTAACATGAATTTTAACTGTTGGGTTTTGTAATGCTTGGTAATTTACATATTGGAGCAAAGCCAGTGTAAACATTCCTTTAAAATATTGGTTCCCTTTGCAAAAACAAATGTTAACTTCAAGCATTTCATGGTACATTCAATTCCTTAGTTGATATAGAACTTGCACTAAATTAGGAGCAGAGAGAGCTTCAGGGATTCCCTTCCTTGCTGTTTAAATTACGGTGGTGAGTTGATGTTTGTCAGAAACTCAATTACTATTGCATTTTTAATCAGACACCAATTGAAAATGTTGGATTTCCATCTTTACTTTTTGAGTGTTTGTTGTTTGAGTGTGTGTGTTTGTGGAGTGTACTCCCGAGTGAATGATTAGTGAACATTTATTAGCAGCTGTTTTAATATTTTATATAGTTATTTGCTTGACTAACTATTACTGACTTGGTGGTGGGTAGGTAGTGTTTTATCATAGTTTTGTGTGTAGTCAGATGTTGTAGAACTAGTACATTGTGTGATTCTTTGGAAGGTAATGATGGAAATCCAACTTCATGTCTGCGTTCATGGACCCTTAATGAAAATATTTTGTTGTTGCTTTAATTGCTTAAACTTGTCTTGAGAATCAGGGAGTGATTCAGATATGTGGTTTCCTCTGACCTTGGCTAGCAAGTGGACTACAATGTGGTAGCTTGTATATATTCTTCAATATCGGGAGTTTCTTCCCCTTGTATCTTGCTCCAATTCTGATGTTTAATAGCTTCTGTTTCCCCATAACTGTGCACCCTTTGGCATCCCAATGCACCAAAAGTATGCACACTATTATTACTTTCAAGTTAGGATACAAATGCTGGCTTTGCACCAAACTCGGGAGGTATGATTCCCATTTCTTACTAAATACAGCAAGTTTATATGGCAGGATATTCTTGCTGATGATGGAATAAAGAATAACGCAGTCCTTCAGATGTTATAGCAACCAATTTTTTCTTCATGGGTACCTGTTAGTTATCATGAATTGCTAAGAAGGATAAATTCAATATCATAATAAATAATTTTTGAAAATTAAGTTTTAATATTGATAATTAATATCTGATGGTGGTGAAAGGGCCTGAACTATTCAGATGGCTTGTTAAGGTTGTAATTTTTGTATGTCACCTGCTCTTTGTGTCATATATAATATGCAAGCTCAGCAAATATATCCATTGCTTGAGTTCTGGAATTGAGAGAAAGTTCTTAGATCTCCATGGCATTTGCTTGCCTGGCCGATTTATTGTATTAAAGCAGAATAATATACTTAGTCTTTGTTGAAATATTTCTGTTACAATTGAAGTCTTCAATTAGTCTGTTAGTTGGTGATTTTCACAGTTTTCTTAAGATTTTATTGAGGCTCCTTTGACGTGACTTTGTTGATAAATTTTTTTTTGAGAGTCAAAATTCCTGATTAAGTCAGCTGAATGTGATAATGCTGACTGTTGCCAGGCATTAACACAATTTTCGATAGTTCCTTTATAATTCGTTATTTTTTCATGGAATTTCTTTTGCATATTCCTACTTATTGATTTATTTTAGTGATTAGGTATTACTCTTCTCTTTCAGTATCATTTATCAGTGTTTGCTGAAGCAACCAAAAGCTTTACAGATGGACATACTGCAGTATGGTGGTATGGCATAACTCTGTGATATTGAATACAGGAAGAGTCAGTGTTTCAGGATAGAGCAATAACAAAAGCCGATGAATAACTAGATAGTGACCTACCAAAGGATATTAGATGTACATACCTTAATGTAAAAAATTAAAGATGATAAAATTCTCTCAATTTCTGATTCTGGTGTGTATAATTATTACACTCAGGCATTTAAAATATTAAAAATTATGTATGCTTCTTGTGAAGACTTGCTGAAATATATGATTTGTTTAATCAATTTTTGCATATTATGCATCAAAAAGATTTGTCTTGTGGATCTACTAATACAATTTTTAAAAATTGTATATAATGTATCATTGATAACCTTTGCATCCTAGGCCACAAAAAATATTGACAACTGTATAGTCTCTCAAAATTGTAAGGCCAGGAAAATGTATAATCAGTGAGCAATGTATAATCATTTGCCTTTGTATTCCCTTAAATAAAGTTCTCCATATTGGGATGCCTATAATAAATGGGGGGGACTATAATAAGGGGACTTGGAAAAGGAATTGGTCAAGGGGTAAAGAGAGGGAAGGGAAGTGGGAATAGGGAGGCAGTGAGGAAGGGGTAGAGAAGGGGTGTGGGGCAAAAGATAGACATGGGCTGGGGGAGACAGAGGGGAAGAATTGGGGCAGAGGAAAGGTCAGGGGCAGAAAGGGGTAGTGGGATATTAGGAAGGATGGGCAGAGGTTTGGGTAGGAGCGGCAGAGGGGAAAGGGGGATAGTGGGAGGTTTGGGGCAGAGGGTAAGGTAGGAGGAGGCAGAGGGGGTAAGTGGGAAGGATGGGGCAGAGAGAAGGTAGGAGGGGAATGGGGGGCAGTAGGAGGGTTGGGGCAGAGGGAGAGGTAGGAGGGGCCGGGGGGAAATGGGGGCAGTGGGAGGGTTGGGGCTGAGAGGAGGTAGGAGGAGGCAGAGGGGGTAAGTGGTGAGGTGGGAAGGATGGGGCAAAGGGTCAGGCAGGAGGAGGCAGAGGGGAAAGGGGGGTAGTGGGAGGGTTGGGGCAGAGAGGAGGTAGGAGGGGGCAGAGGGGGTAAGTGGGGAGGTGGGAAGGATGGGGCAGAGAGTTAGGTAGGAGGAGGCAGAGGGGAAAGGGGGCAGAGGGAGAGGTAAGAGGGGCCGGTGGGAAAGGGGGGCAGTGCGTGTGTTGGGGCAGAGTAGACGTAGGAGGAGGCAGAGAGGGTAAGTGGGGAGATGGGAAGGATGGGGCAGAGTGAGAGGTAGGTGGAGGCAGAGGGGGTAAGGGGGGAGGTGGGAAGGATGGGGCAGAGAAAAGCTAGGAGGAGCAGAGGTGAAAGGGGGGCAGGGGCAGTTGGGGCAGAGAGGAAGTAGGAGGGTCCGGGGGGAAAGGGGGGGCTGTGGGAGGGTTGCGGCTGAGGGTGAGGTAGAAGGAGGCAGAGGGGGTAAGTGGGGAGGTGGGAAGAATGGGGCAAAGAGAAGGTAGGAGCGGCAGAGGTAAAAGCAGGGCAGTCGGAGGGTTGGGGCAGAGGGAGAGGTAGGAGGTTGCAGAGGTGGTAAGTGGGGAGGTGGGTAGGATGGGGCAGAGAGAAGGTAGGATGGGCAGAGGGGGTAAGTGGGGGAGGAGGGAAAAATGGGGCAGAGAGAAGGTAGGAGGGGAAAGAGGGGCAGAGGAAGAGGTAGGAGGAGTCAGAGGGGAAAGTGGGGAGGTGGGAAGGATGGGGCAGAAGGTTAGGTAGTAGGGGGCGGTTGGAGGGTTGGGCTGGACGCTAAGTAGAGGAGAGACGCGGAGAATTAGATAAAGTGAAAAAGGGACGTATGGTAGGAGAGATGTGGGAGTCGGAAGTGAAGAGAGTTGAGAATAGGGCAGGGGAGGTGCAGAGTATATGGAGCAGAGAAGAGTGAGGAGATGCATTAGCAAAAATAATTTTTGTTTCGGTAAATTGCAGGAATGTAACGTTTACTTAGAAGATTTCTTTACAACCCAAATAAATATATATGTGTAATCCATTTATGCTTATTTCGAAAATTACTCATTTGTATTTAGAGAGTAACTATCGAAAACCCTAATTTATTATTTTCGAAGATTTTTAATGATCATAACCATATCTGAATAAAATTAAGCAAGTAAAATATATCGAAACTTTGAACTCTGCAATAAGTCGGATATATTTATGTTTCGAAGGACTGCTCTTTCCTAACAAAGGTCATCCTCGGGTGTAACACTGTAATAAGTGAGATAAGAATTATAATTGATACTGTTATGTTATTAAGACATGTTACACTAATTTTTTTAAATATCACAGAATTTTCAGTTTTATTTTAATTTGCATTCATGTCTTTAGTTGCCTATATTTGACATACCTCGAGTAACTCACTCAATGTCATCAAATACTTTTGATTTCTGCATTCTTGCCAATTAGAAACTTAAAGAATAAAGTAAAATAACTTCATTTTTGACGTTCACTCCTAAATGCACCCACTCACAAACTATCCAACTACTTTGGTGCCCATACTATAAGTTGCTTTTTATGATTATGAAATTCTTTCCGTGAATGTATTTATTCGTGATAAAATGAGGACTTCTTCGCGATCGCCAAGTTGCTGGCATACGTGTAGACATGTAGATTTCAACTTTTATATGATGATAAATAGTTTGCGTATAATTAATTAGTGTGCTCCCTAGTATCCAAGGGGGCAGCGTGCTCGCCTTTGGTGAAAGAGTTCCCGGGTTCGATTCCCTATGGGGGCCCATATGTGCGAAATGACCATAGATGTCGAAGCACTTTTAACAATATTACTAGAATCAGACTATAATTAAATACCAGCCTTTCGTTTTCTTAAAATGCTCCAGAATGGACTTCTTCCACACCTCAAACTTGTGGGAATGTTGGCTCTTATTTCCATCGATATATTAGTTTTTTTTGCATATTATGTTGTGTGCGGGGTTTAGCATTTTAATAATAATTATGCTGTAAGGAATTGAAAGTCTAACGATTCTGATGAATGTAACTGAAATGTAATCCCTACGTATTGTGGAAGGGCTATCCCTTTCCATGACTTCGCCAATAGCATCATCTACTTCTAAGCCTTATGTTTATTCTGTACTCAATGCATTATTGATTTCGTCCCTTGATACTCACTAGCGAATGCAAACCAACCTAATTATTGCAATTATAGCATTCAATTTACTATTCACTCAATTATTCACTTCAGTTTATTCGCCTTTCTTCTATCTACTGTATAATCGTAAATTTTAAAATTTTCTTAACCATGTTATTCATCCTAACTTTAAATTCGTAAGGATTTTTGAATTCTTGTTTATGTTAAACTTTTTCAAAACCTCCAGTATTCCTTTCCATTTCAACAGTTACGTTACTTGAACCCTTATTAGTTTTCCAATCCTTCAATCTAAAATTTAACGAGTTATCTAATTTAAACTTGTAAATTTTGTTTCGCCGGAATACGAAATTTTAAGAATCGGTTGCAGTTATCTGCTGAAACGTCTTAAGGTTATAATAACTTCCGAAGGCGAGATTAACCCAATTAGGGGATAGCTAAATATAAGATCTTTATAGTAAAAATCTAAACTTTATAACCTTTGCTAGAGATCATTCAAATTCAATTCCACCATTAAGTCAAAGTTTCAATATTTTAATACAAAGGAAGCTACTGATGAATACTAGTTGCACCTCAAATTATATGATTCGTTTGCAAGAGGCAAAGTTTCCAATATTTGGTAGCACTGTTTTAATTACATTTTTTAAAGCTTATGGGATAAAAACTTAATTTTAATTTACTTCAGTATGAAAAATTTTAATTAAATTTCCGTAAAATATAATTTGATTTACCATTCATTTAGTATGAAACTTGATTTATCACCAACTTAAAAATTTGAAAAAATGACAAAGATTCATGGTTGTAAATGAAAATTGTCTTATGTTTTTAAATTCAAAATTTAACAGTGATTTGCAGAATTTCATTGAATTTTTCATCCTTTCATTGAATTTTATCAAGTATGAAAGTATAATCAACTTTCAAAAGTAGTTATTGTAATGTACGAGGTCTGTTCAAAAAGTTCCCGAACTTTTTTTATAGTGTGCCTCCAGTTGGTTATTTTTTAATCTGCCTGTAGGCGTTGTATCCGCGAAAGTTTCCCAAACAACCACCTTTAATTACTTTGTCGATATCTTGATTTGTTCATTAGTTACGGATGATTATGTGAACAGATGATCGTAGAGTGCGGCGAAAAATCGGGTCCGCGGAAATGAGCTCTTTGAAGGAGCAGCGTTCTTCTGTAAAATTCTGCGTGAAACTGGGCAAATCTTTCACGGAAACTTTTGAATTGATTACCAAGGCTATTGGTGAGCATGCTATGAAACGTACCGCGTGTTATGAGTGGTTTATACGGTTCAAAGACGGGCGGCAATCAGTGGAAGACGACGAGCGTTCCGGAAGACCATCAACGTCCACAGATGACCCCCACATCGAAAAAGTGAAAGATCTCGTTCTTGCAAATTGATGTTTGACTGTCAGGGAGCTTGCAGAAGAGCGTGGCATCCCGATTGATTCTGCTACGAAATCCTAACTAAAATAATTGAGGATGCATCGAGTCGAGGACAAATTCATGCCTCGCCTGATGACAGAAGACCAGGAGCAACACGAGCAACTCGTGACTTTTTAGCCAAAAACAAGACCACTGTGCTTCTTCAACCACCCTATTCACCAAGCCTGGCTCCATGTGATATTTTCCCATTACCTAAGCTAAAAACCCCGCTCAAAGGAAAAAGATTTGCCACCATTTGAGAAATAAAGAAAAATTCGACGGAGGAGCTTATGAACAGTCCGAAAGAAGCGTCCCAAGACTGTTTTAAATAGTGGAAATACCATTTGGATAAGTGTATACGTTGGGGTGGGGAGTACTTTTAAGGAGACTCGGAGCAATAATTTGTAAGTGAAATATTTGTGCTGTAATAAATAAAGTTCGGGAACTTTTTGAACAGCCCTCGTAGTATTCGCTCCTTATGGATATTTTTTCACAGCAGGAGGCGAAATGATTACTTGAAGCTATTCCTTTTACATGTTCCGTTCTGAGACGGTCGATGGCACCCTTCATCTAAATCCCGAAAGTAATCTGGTTGCGTAGCATGGCATTTAGGTAAGGATTAATACATTTTACTTCCTAAATTTTATTCAGATATGGATATGATCATTAAAAATCTTCGAAAATAATACAATAGGGTTTTCGATAGTTACTCTCTAAATACAAATGAGTAATTTTCGAAATAAACCATAAATGGATTAGACATATATATTTATTTGGGTTGTAAAGAAATCTTCTAAGTAAACGTTACATTCCTGCAATTTACCGATACAAAAATTATTTAAGTTAATGCATCCCTCCACTCTTCTCTGCTCCATATACTCTGCACCTCCCCTGCCCTATTCTCAACTCTTTTCCCTTCCGACTCCCACATCTCTGCTACCATCTGTCCCTTTTTCGAATTCTCCGCGACTCAACTCTACTTAGCGTCCAGCCCAACCTTCCCCCCGACCCCTCCTACCTAACCCTCTGCCCCATTCTTCCCACCTCCCCACTTACCCCCACTGCCCCCCATTTCCCCCCGGACCCTCCTACTTCCTCTCTGCCCCAACTGCCCCTGCCCCCCTTTCACCTCTGCTCCTCCTAGCTTCTCTCTGCCCCATCCTTCCCACCTCCCCCCCTACCCCCTCTGCCTCCACCTACCTCTCCCTCTGCCCCATCCTTCCCATCTCGCCACTTACCCTCTCTGCCTCCTCCTATGTCTAATCTGCCCCAACCCTCGCACTACCCCTCTTTCCCCCCGGCCCCTCTTACCTCTCCCTCTGCCCCCTTTCCCCTCTGCCTCCTCCTACCTAACCCTCTGCCCCATCCTTCCCACCTCCCCACTTACCCCCTCCTACCTCCTCTCTGCCCCAACCCTCCTACTGCCCCCCATTCCCCTCCTACCTTCTCTCTGCCCCATCCTTCCCACTGCCCCCCTTTACCCTCCTACCTTCTCTCTGCCCCATCCTTCCCACTTACCCCCTCTGCCTCCTCCTAACTTACCCTCTGCCCCATCCTTCCCACCTCCCCACTTACCCCCTCTGCCTCCTCCTACCTCCTCTCTGCCCCATCCCTCCCACTGCCCCCCTTTCCCCCTCTGCCTCCTCCTACCTCCTCTCGGCCCCAACCCTCCCACTGCCCCCATTTCCCCTCTGCCGCTCCTACCCAAACCTCTGCCCATCCTTCCTAATATCCCACTACCCCTTTCTTCCTCTAACCTTTCCTCTGCCCCAATTCTTCCCCTCTGTCTCCCCCAGCCCATGTCTATCTTTTGCCCCACACCCCTTCTCTACCCCTTCCTCACTGCCTCCCTATTCCCACTTCCCTTCCCTCTCTTTACCCCTTGACCAATTCCTTTTCCAAGTCCCCTTATTATAGTCCCCCCCATTTATTATAGGCATCCCAATATGGAGAACTTTATTTAAGGGAATACAAAGGCAAATGATTATACATTGCTCACTGATTATACATTTTCCTGGCCTTACAATTTTGAGAGACTATACAGTTGTCAATATTTTTTGTGGCCTAGGATGCAAAGGTTATCAATGATACATTATATACAATTTTTAAAAATTGTATTAGTAGATCCACAAGACAAATCTTTTTGATGCATAATATGCAAAAATTGATTAAACAAATCATATATTTCAGCAAGTCTTCACAAGAAGCATACATAATTTTTAATATTTTAAATGCCTGAGTGTAATAATTATACACACCAGAATCAGAAATTGAGAGAATTTTATCATCTTTAATTTTTTACATTAAGGTATGTACATCTAATATCCTTTGGTAGGTCACTATCTAGTTATTCATCGGCTTTTGTTATTGCTCTATCCTGAAACACTGACTCTTCCTGTATTCAATATCACAGAGTTATGCCATACCACCATACTGCAGTATGTCCATCTGTACAGCTTTTGGTTGCTTCAGCAAACACTGATAAATGATACTGAAAGAGAAGAGTAATACCTAATCACTAAAATAAATCAATAAGTAGGAATATGCAAAAGAAATTCCATGAAAAAATAACGAATTATAAAGGAACTATCGAAAATTGTGTTAATGCCTGGCAACAGTCAGCATTATCACATTCAGCTGACTTAATCAGGAATTTTGACTCTCAAAAAAAAATTTATCAACAAAGTCACGTCAAAGGAGCCTCAATAAAATCTTAAGAAAACTGTGAAAATCACCAACTAACAGACTAATTGAAGACTTCAATTGTAACAGAAATATTTCAACAAAGACTAAGTATATTATTCTGCTTTAATACAATAAATCGGCCAGGCAAGCAAATGCCATGGAGATCTAAGAACTTTCTCTCAATTCCAGAACTCAAGCAATGGATATATTTGCTGAGCTTGCATATTATATATGACACAAAGAGCAGGTGACATACAAAAATTACAACCTTAACAAGCCATCTGAATAGTTCAGGCCCTTTCACCACCATCAGATATTAATTATCAATATTAAAACTTAATTTTCAAAAATCATTTATTATGATATTGATTTATCCTTCTTAGTAATTCATGATAACTAACAGGTACCCATGAAGAAAAAATTGGTTGCTATAACATCTGAAGGACTGCGTTATTCTTTATTCCATCATCAGCAAGAATATCCTGCCATATAAACTTGCTGTATTTAGTAAGAAATGGGAATCATACCTCCCGAGTTTGGTGCAAAGCCAGCATTTGTATCCTAACTTGAAAGTAATAATAGTGTGCATACTTTTGGTGCATTGGGATGCCAAAGGGTGCACAGTTATGGGGAAACAGAAGCTATTAAACATCAGAATTGGAGCAAGATACAAGGGGAAGAAACTCCCGATATCGAAGAATATATACGAGCTACCACATTGTAGTCCACTTGCTAGCCAAGGTCAGAGGAAACCACATATCTGAATCACTCCCTGATTCTCAAGACAAGTTTAAGCAATTAAAGGAACAACGAAATATTTTCATTAAGGGTCCATGAACGCAGACATGAAGTTGGATTTCCATCATTACCTTCCAAAGAATCACACAATGTACTAGTTCTACAACATCTAACTACACACAAAACTATGATAAAACACTACCTACCCACCACCAAGTCAGTAATAGTTAGTCAAGCAAATAACTATATAAAATATTAAAACAGCTGCTAATAAATGTTCACTAAGCATTCACTCGGGAGTATACTCCACAAACACACACACTCAAACAACAAACACTCAAAAAGTAAAGATGGAAATCCAACATTTTCAATTGGTGTCTGATTAAAAATGCAATAGTAATTGAGTTTCTGACAAACATCAACTCACCACCGTAATTTAAACAGCAAGGAAGGGAATCCCTGAAGCTCTCTCTGCTCCTAATTTAGTGCAAGTTCTTAAATCAACTAAGGAATTGAATGTACCATGAAATGCTTGAAGTTAACATTTGTTTTTGCAAAGGGAACCAATATTTTAAAGGAATTTTTACACTGGCTTTGCTCCAATATGTAAATTACCAAGCATTACAAAACCCAACAGTTAAAATTCATGTTAATAAATTTTAAGGAACCCCAACAACCTTTGATATTCAATTTTATTCCCACAGAAGGAAAAAATGTATATACTGTAATGACAGGGTAAAGTAGCCTGGCATCAAATTTTCCCAACCAATATGCAATGAAAATTCCCACACTTTGTGAAAAATTTTGTTGGCCAAGTGAATGTCACCAGCTCTTCACATTCTATACTGATTCTCTCTCATTAGGGTTGGCAAGGTACAAATTACAAATTACAGTGTAGTAATGGAATTAACTACATACTACTCATAATATATCAATAGAATACGATCTCACTTCAGGGCAACTTTAATTAAAAATGAGAGTCAAACTCCTGATCAACAGGCAATCGAGATCAATCAACATCAATGGAAGGTATTGCTAAACAATGCAAAACCTCTGTACATGGTATTTTACTATTCACTGAGGAAGGCAACCTCAGAAAGTCTACAGTTTTTACAGTCTACAAGTTTTTAGTTAATTTCAAAGAATATTAAAATTATTCAACAGTGCATTATGGTTTTCAAATCCAATTAACTATTTCATATCTATGCCAGATGCCTACAGAAAAGTCCAAAGGGAGAAGGATTCAATTGTTTCCTGAGATGCTTGTACATCAATGAAATTAAATTTATCTGACTGGCTCCATTCATTCTGAGAAATGACATTATGTGATTATAAGAATTGTCTATATTAGAGATCTCAAATTATGCAGTATACCAAATAAACATGCAACAAAAACTTTGGGTGTCAAATTCCTTACGATGAAATAACAGTTGTGCAGATTTGGAAGGAGATGAGAATCCACTGACAGGCGCTGATTATTTTATAAGTCATTAAAATAATTTATCAAAATATGAAATTTAAGATTTTCACTAAAACGTCCTAGACTAACATTAGTGGTATGCTATTATGCATTGATCCTGGTCCTCACTTTCAAGCTTATCATACAGGAGACCCAGGATTGCGTCTCTACCATGACACCAGATAGTTTTGATTGAATTTAACAACGAGAAAGGAACATGAGGATGATAAGCAAAGATATTTTATTCACTACCTCCCTCCAAGCATAAAAAAGTGTTTTTTTTGTGATATCTATTGCAAATGGAAAGATTGTAAGTAGAGCTTTAAGATTGGATTTTCATTTTACCCTATTCACATACACTCATCAACACTAGGCAATGCCCCAACCCAACCCAACCTAACCCCTCCCTCCAATCACGCCAGTGTTTATTCCATACACACAGTTATCCATTTGTGAGTGCGCACTCCATTCAAACTTTCACACACCATACAAACAAGGGTAAAATCAAAAATCCAATCCTTTGATATAGGTTATGAAAGAGAGGGGCTTCATATCCAAAAGTTAAGAAAGCTACTGCATCCATATTATCGTAATTGCATGAAAAGTTTCCTTGAGGAACTGACAGAGACTATGAAATTGAACTATCACCATGATTAATATGCTTTCTTTCCTCAAACGTAGCTGAGGTTTTACTGAAATTCATAGAAGTATAATTTTAAATGTGAGTTTTAATAGGGGGCCTCCTACAATACCTAAATAATTCTTGCCAATCTGCAATTCTATGTAAGTGCTGTTAAAATGAATGACCAAAGAGAAATTCAAAGTGCATAGGCATTAATGATAAACTAACTTGTGCTAAAAATCAGGATTCCTTCTCCTTCCAGTTAAGTCTATAATTTAGCTATGAAAACATGTCTATATAACAAATGCAGAATGAGAAATTAAAAATATCGAAAATAACCAAATATAATTTTGCTCCGCATAGCTCCTTGCAATTATTACCAGACAATGAAACTGATATATAAACAAATAATGAGTAGTAATTAATCTCTTGGGCCATGGTTTTATATATATTACAAATCCTATATCCCATTCTCTGTCCACAAACCCAATCTCCCTATCATGATTTTAGCAACAAGGTTTTGAACAATTAATCATAGTTTCATGATCACTACATCTACTCATATAAAATTATCATGAGTAATTTACAAGAAAAAAGAACTAACAGATAAATTGCAAACACTTAACTTTTTTTCAGCTACCTCCATCAGCTCCTCAAATGGTTTTGCAGCAACGGGTGATGAAGCGACCTGTAAGCTAAAGAAAAGCATACATATTAATCAAGTCTAAAAATATACAAGATGCCAAAATAGGAGTATGAGCTAATTTAATGCTTTATACGGTATTACTACTGGGGTATGGAGACTGTTAAGGCAAACGTAAAATATATCACTTTATACTCTCCACTAGGTGAAAGCTGCAAATAATTTAGTACATGGTATTCCTTATCCACACAATCCAGATATTTGAAACACAAAAATTTATTCAGGTACCCCTTTAATGCATTAGAAATCAAGAAAGTAACTCTCGATCATCTTTTTCTTTTATTATCAGTAGGTGCCTGGAAAGAGCTGCAAAATCTTTGAATAATCAAATTCTAAAGAAAAATTTCTAAGACTGATTCAGTCATGTCAAATCACCAATGGAAAATGTGCTACGATCTTTTATAGAGACTGGGACTAAGAATGACTTCGAATTCCTCAATATTCCACTGCAAATTAATTATTGGGATTGCTGGGATTAATTTTTTGTTAGTGATTCCTTACAAGCAACTAACTAAAATGAACTATACGATGCAACCTATATGATGCACTTTTGAAGTCTTGATCAGTAAATCTTAGTTATTCCCTAACCGACTTAACATTCGAGGGTTATAAAATAAAAGGACCTTAATAAGGGATATTTATGGGCAGTTGCTGAGAATGCCAACAGAGCTATAGGATTGGATACTCATTTACCTTCCAAACATACATAAAGCTGGGCACCCAATCCCCATACACCCCAAAGCCTCTGAGCTGAGAAAAATCTAGAGCAACACTATCGTACAACACCTGAAAAATATTGAACAAGAATTTATTACACACACAGTCACTTCCCAGTCATACATACATGAGTGCCCAATCAATCAGTAAGTCATTTCACAATCATTCAAAGGCAAAATTGAATGACCAATCTTTATTTTTTTATTTTGAAACAGGAAGCATTATACTTTGCTAGGACATTAGTGCTAAGCTGCTATATTAAGTTGAGGGAATTCTGATTTACTAGCAGGACACATTACGGTTCCTTCTTTTGCAAGGGATCTTACTATGATATTCACAAGCCTACAATTTTATGCAAATTAGTCTAAAAACAATGACCCAAGTCAAATTATACCTCCATAGGCAGTAATGATAATTTATTATGTGCAAAATGGTCTAATTACTCCCTGTAAGAGGTAAACAAATACCACCATTATTTACAAATTAACATTACAGAATACCAAGCCTAATACATCAGCCTGTGAATGTATGTATTGGTCCCATAGTTTATTTAATGCCTCTCTTACTTACAAAAATTATAAGCTTAAAAAGCTGTCAGAATAGTTCATACCCTTTAACTACCATCAGTTAATGAATTATCCATGTTAAAATTTGTTTCAATTATTTATTCAGATAATCAATTTACCCTTCTTAGCATTCCATGATATGTATCAGGAACCCATAAGGTAAAAATCAAATCGAACATCTGAAGGATTCGTTATTCTTATTACAGTATCCGTAAGAATATCCAACCATATAACTGTGCTGTATTGACTAAGAAATAGGAATCATACCACCCAAGTTTCGTGCAAAGCCAGCATCTGTATCCTAACATGAAAGTAAAATCTAGTCTGCATCCTTTTGATGCATTGGAATGCCAAGGGTGCACAGTTAAGAGGAAACAAAATATATTAAACATCAGAGGTGGTGCAAGATATAAAGGGAACAAACTCCTGATATCCAAGAATACAAGCCCTTTCTCAAGAAAAGTTAAAACAATTTAAGCAACAACAAAATATTTTCATTAAGGGTCCAAGAAGGCGGACATGAAGTTGGATTTCCATCATTACCTTCCAAAGATTGACACAATGTTCTAGTTCTAGAACCACTAAGTACACCCAAAACTATGATGAAACACTACCTACCCACCACCAAGTCAGTAGTAGTCAGTCAACCAAGTTAGTAACTACAAAATATGAAAAAAGCTGCTAATCTATGTTCACTAATCATTCACTCAGGAGTATACTCAACAAACAAACACACTCGAACAACACATACTCAAAAAGTAAAGATGGAAATCCAACACTTTCGTTTGCAACCCGATTGTAAATTTGATACTAATTGAGTTACTGACAAACTTTAATTCACTACCGTAAGTGAGACAGTGAGGAAGGGAACCGCTGAAGCTTAGTCTCAGTATAGCATCAAATGTTTCATTGGAAGTCACAAGAACTGCTCAGGTCAATGAATGCTTGAAAGGCAAAATTTTCTTAGATCTCTCCCTCCCTCATTGAATGCAAGTTCTTAATTCAAATAAAGAATTGAATGTACCATGAAACGCTGGAAGTTAATGTTTGATTTTGCCAAGGGACCTATATTTTAAAGGAATGTTTTACATTGGCTTTGCTCCAACACCTTAATCACCAAACATTGCAAAACCCAGCAGTTAACATTCATGTTAATAAATCTTAATGAACCTCCCCACAATGTTTGGAAATGAATTAAATTACCATAGCAGTAAAAAATTCAGATGTTAAACTGACTGTGTAAAGCAACCTCACATCAAATTTTCCCACCAATAAGCAATAAAAATCCCCACATTATTGAACAATTTTGTTTGAAAGTGAATGTCACCAGCTCTTCGTATTCTATACTGATTGTCTCTCATAAGCTATGGTAACGTACAAATTACCAGTATACTAACGACATGCTACTCGAAATATCAATAAATACCATTTCATTTAAGGGCAACTTCAATTAAAAATGAGAGTCAAACTCCTGCTCAACAGGCAATTGCAATCAATCAGCATCAATGAAAGGTATTAGTACACAATTCAAAACATGACATTTTATGAGGAATACTACTCACTAGGGAATGCAACCTCGACAAGTCTACAATTAAATCAAATTTAATGTTCTCATTTAATTTTAAAGGTTACTTATAATCCTAATACACTACACTATGGTCTTCAAATTCTATTATAACTAATATCAACCACAAACTTCAAGCTGCAGATTCATTTTATATGTTAATAATCCCACGTAAAAAATAATTTTTTATGTGAGTTTTAAAAGGGTGCCTCCTACAATACCAAAATAATTCTTGCCAATCTATGTAAAGGCTGTTATAATTAAACCAAAGAGAAATTCAAAGTGCATAGGCAGTAATGATAAGCTAACTTGTGCTAAAAATCATGCCTCCTTCACCTTCTAGATTATAGTATAATTTTGCTATGAATGCATGACTGCAAAACAAATGCAAAGTAAATTCAAGTATAGAAAATAGCACAAAATTATTTTCCCTTGTATAACTCTGTCTTATTATCACATGACAATAAGAGAGATATTTAAGCAATAAATGAGTTGTAATTGATCTCTTGGGATATGGATTTATATATCACAAATATTATCTCCCATTCTTAGTCCACAAACTCACTCTCCCTATCCTGTTTTTAGCGACATGGTTTTAAATTTGTAATCATAGTTTTCTGATCACCACATCTGCTCATTTAAGATTAACGTGAGTAATTTACAAGAGAAAAGAAGTAACAGATGAATTGCAAACACTTAACTTTATTTCAGCTACCTCCATCAGCTCCTCTTATGGTTTTGCAGCAATGGGTGATGAAGGGACCTGTAAGGTAAAAAAAGCCCAGTTACTTATCCAGTCTTATAACCAGCAATATACAAAAGCAGCTGTATGAACAAAGTCAATGGTTTATATAGCATTATTTAGATATGATAAACTGTTGGGCACCCATAAAAAATACCACTTAAAGGAGACTGAATTGAATTATCTACATAGCAAAGTGTACTTTGAAAACACAGGTTGTTTCTTATTATATGGGGAACAAGAATAAGAATTGATAACCAACTGCTTAAAAGCCATAAAGTAAAGAATATGATTCAAAGATAAAAGATAACGCCATTTTATTTATCCTAAAATATCTCTATGTTTAGCATACAAGGAACTGGACAGATCCATCTTGAAAGTTAAAAATTAATGGTTTATTTTGTATTATTATATTTAATACATGAGTGCACTATTTAGAAAAACTACTGCTTGCTAGTTAGTCATATGTAAATGGTAAGTAAAATAATATCTATGTTTAGATATATATTATTATTATGTACATTGTTGCAGATAGACTGCTAGTCTGGTGGCAACATTACAATCAACTACGGTAACTTTCACAAACATATTTAAACAACCCAGAACAAATTATATAAAACCCTCACAAGATTAAACACTTACATACAACTACTTTACATGATACAAAACACCAATATAACAAAAATCCCAACTCCATTGCTATTTCCCTTGCAAAAAAAAAATGTTCTATTACTACTGCAACACTAATTCTCTGAAAACACAAACACTCCCACAGAAACAATAGACATTCAATAACAAGCAACATTAATTAACCCCTGCCCCACCCAAACATACACCCTCAATCGAACTGGTTTTTTCAGGGTATATATAAAATAAGGGTATATATAAAATAACTTTTCACAGCTTATATCCAATACTTTTCTTCAACAAGAAACGAAAACATGTAAATAGTCATTATCCTTCCAAGCGACTTGAGTACCTTGTGGACAGATGATCAGAATGTACTTTAGAAAGTCAAATTTGTATAAGCCTTTGTTAAAAATTTAAAATTATAAAATGTTAAAAATCATATTTCCTTTAAAATATTGGCGGTCATAATTCCAAACGAAGCAGTGAAAGAATATGATTTAGGTAATTTCGGGATTCAACGCTACTGTAATGCCAACAAGGTAACGTTTAATTCGTAAGCGAAGCCGGAACGTAATTCCTCAATCCCAATAAGATTTAAGAAAAATAGTAAAGATAAAAAAATTCAATTCTGATGTTTATAGAAGGATACAAGAATGTAAATATAATTGGAATAAATTTATAAAATACATATAATTAGAAAAAAATTAGTTTAAAATTAACAAATGACGATCGATTATCCGTTAAATTTTTCGTTAAAATTTTAAGCCTTATTTTAGAATTTTTTTCTGACAAATCATAAACATCTAATTAAAACCAGATTCCCTATTAATGATTTCAGGCCATATTAGAAAGAAATTAAAGCCATATATATTATAATTAACATAAATCAGGGTTTCAATTCTAGTATTACACTATCATGGCAAATAATTTTTAAGTCCTAAGTTCCTCTTACTGAAATTTATTCCAAAACGAGATGAAAAAATTGCGCAATTCTAAACAGGATAAATTAAGATAATTAGTTAAAAAAATTAATAGTATTTATTTAACTCCTATGATTGAAGAGGGATATGATGCTATTGACGTCAATTTAAAAAACGATCAGTTTCCAATTAAAAGATGTCGATCGGAGTTTCCAATCCCAATAAGATTAAAGAAAAATGGAAATTAAAAACAAGAAATTCAACTGAAATGTTTGAAGAAGAATAGAATAATTTACATATAATTGGAATAAATTCAGAAAATATATATTCTAAGAAAAACTTCAGTTTAAAATTAACAAATGACGATCGGAGATCAGTTGAAGCTTCCGTTAAAAATTTAAATTTTTTTCCGACAAATCACAAACGGCTAATTAACATCGGATTCCCTTTTAATAATTTCAGGGCATATTTGAAATTAAATCCTGATATATTATAATTAAGATAAATCACGGTTTCAATTCTAGTTTTACACTAACATGGCAAATATTTCTTAAGTTCCTCTTACTGAAATTTATTCGAAAATAACATGAAAAGATGACGAAATTCTAAAATCAGGATAAATTAAGATAATTGGTAAAGAAATTAAACAATATTAATTTAACTCCCATGACTGAAGAAGGATATTAAGATATTGACATGAATTTGAAAAACGATCAGTTTATATTTAAAAGTTGACGATCGGAGTACCGTTAAAATTTCCGTCGAAATATTAACCTATTTTTCGAAGTTTACCCGGAAAATCGTGAAGGACATAGCTAACATTGAAATATTTGAATAAAAACTAAGTATCATAAAATATTTTAGATAATTAAAAAAGTAAGTCCCGTAGTGTAAACGAGTGATGCCTTGGGAGAAACGATTATCCGATTCCGAATATCCGCTACGTTGACAGCCGATAGTTTTTACGAAAATCTTCGTAAAAGTCGTCTTTTATTACCAGCTAATTAAATCACGCTAATATATTTGAAAGTGTGATATAGAAATTCGGTTCGGGGCCGCATACATGAAGCGTCTAAAACGTTCAAAATCGATTCAAAAGTTGACAAACTATATATTGCATTACCATAGCGTATCTGGCTTAAGCTGAAAATGATTTCGGATAAAACAAAGGATAATATCGTTGACAGAAAAAGTGGTTGGAGAACGACATTTTGAATCAAATCTTAATTTCCGTTACAAAACTATGCATGAAATAATCATCTCGTATTGGGAATTGGGAAAACTAACTGAAAAACACTTAAGATGCTTCGATAACGCTAATATTAATATATTCTAGCATATTCTGAATATTTAAAGAGCAGTATACATCATTAAAGATTCTTACAAACACTCCAGCCTCAAAATCGAATAAAACGTCGAAGCATAAAGTCTTAGTTACGCTTTCTTTCGCTACGAGTTGGAAACACCTTAGGCGATACTTATGCGTGCTAAATGGCAATGATGCAGTGACTTTTATAAGACAAAGATATAATCATAAATAGATATGACATCGAATTCTCTCCCCATGTTACCACTAAGCCTTTCGAAATTGAAAGGACGAAAAATTAGCCATAAATATTCACGGATAAATACTGGCAAAATGTAAATCACAATATTAAACGTCCTCAGCAAAGCTGATTTTCGTATCTTAGGTAGGATTAAAATGATTTATGAGACTTACCAACGAATCGAAGTCCTCTGCCTCGCCCAATAATCTCCCGCAGTTATTGGCCTTATTTGATAGAAGATTCAAATCGCGAAAAATAAAAAATTAGTACATAATTACATTAAACTCCAAACATGGACAACATTTAATGCACTTATAAGGTATCACAATTTTTAAATTTCAAATTTTAACGGATTCTCAGATGATGATCCAGCGTGAGGGTAACGGTCCGTCCACCAGAAGAGCGCCAAAACAACTAAATTTTACGCGGGAGAGTAACTGGAATAAACAAAATGGAGGGATCTGATTGGCTGGTCCAGATGGACCACGGCTACCATCCAATCAGATAACACCACGTGGTTCGAAATCTGGGAATTTTCCATTCCAGTAATGATCAAAATAGATTTCATAAATGTATAACGATTAAAATAAGAGTTTAATTATTGAAAAATTATCCAAATAAAATTAAAATGTTCTTCGTAAGATTAACATGTCTTTCAATTTCTTTTTTTATCCTCAGCGTAATTTCGTAACTCTCCAGCGTATGTTTCGTAACAAATGCAATGGTCGATTTCACGAGTACATCATTTAATAAATAAAACTCTCTCTCTAATAAAAATGAATATTATTTTATATAGTATTATGCTTAATATCATAAAGTAACAGCAATCCTTACTTAGAGGAAAGGGACGAAGAAGATTCAATAAAGCAACCGATCATATTTCATCAAAGTTGTAAACTTAATATGCCTCTTTCAATCGAATTTAAAAGAACAATTATTATATTAAAGTCAAACACCAATCCTCTTTATTAGTTACGAAGTCTTATGACGTTAAACTCATCTTTAGACAATAATTTATGTTAGTATGATTCCATGAATTTAGTGTCCTGTTCTTTCAAAAACTCAAAATCTTAATTACCAAAGCATACAAAGTGCGGAGATGATGGGAAATGAGAGGTTCTTTTTCATGATATAAACGGAAAAGATCACAGTAGTGGTTGAATTATAAACGGAATGAGGCTTGAACATTCAATCACTCTAAAAATGCAAACGAAAAGATCGAGGCAAAAGACGTTACAAGAGTGATTATTGATAGACATGAACGAAGGGATTTTCGGTACTTTACTTAAATCATCTAATCTGAAAGAATCCATAAAAGAGTGAAATCATTTCGACGTTTAACACTTCAACAAACATCGGCTGTCTTTCTTTATCTCCTGCATTCCAGTTTCAATTACAATTAAATCAGAAGCACATCGAATTTTTCCCTTTGATTCGTCACGTAAATGCACGATATCTCATTCATATACAGGAATATAGCTTACTTACCATCGCATCTTGTAAAGCCAACGTTACTAGACACAGGAGAAGTTATCTCTTTCTTCTATCTTCGACTGATGGTGTACATCTTACCACTAGTAACGTTCTCTATTATCCTCGCACTTTTAGATGGTGGCGGAGGGAAAAATTCTACCATTGCCAATATAAGGACTCCAAACTCGTCAATAGTAATAGAATCGACACTTTTACGCGTTGTTCTCATTCACACACTTTTCTCACTGCTTTAAACAAATCACTCTTTGTAATCACTGTATCCACTGTAGTTAATTCCACTCAATTCGTAGCACAATTTCACTTCCACAGGAAAATACAAAAGTCACCATCACCACACGAACAAATGTAACTAAGAGTGCCATTAAGTGACCTTAGAAGAACGGAAATAGCAAAATCACATGACGAAAAGAACACGTTTCGTTTCTCATGATTTTCAATACCATGATCCACGCTTTCCAAAAACACAGCGAAGCGCTTCTTGATGCCCTTTGGACTTTCGTGGACGAGTAAAACAAAAATACCAATGGCAGAGCGAATTATCGTCTCAGATAGTTATTTATTATTGCAGTAGAGAAATACTGCTTTAAGTAACCAGTATAGTGTTTTCTTGCAAAACTGCAATGGAAATCATTCTTTTATAACGTGATCTTCATTAATTAAAGTAATGCGCTGGAATTTATACACAATCAGTAATTTTTTCCATAGGATACATGGAAATCTTTCAGTGAACAGTCTCACGTTGCGTTCAAAGTTGCAATGTTTGCCTAAAAGTTGGAATACTCACGAAAGAGATGAAACAGAAACAGATTTATACTCAAAGGGATGTGCTAACTTTGAAACTCAAGAGTTGTATTGCCTTAACACTACATATCTTTATATATTAATACTTATCCATTTCTACCTTCTCGTATACCTTTACAATACAGATTCTTATCCCTATCATTATTCTCTATCGGAGCCTTCAATATTCTTTGCAGAGGTAAGATAAGGAGTAAGGTAGTTTGTCATTTCTTTCATCCCTGAGCCCGAATCCTATAAATGGAAAATATTCCTGTGATTGCAGTACTATAAGAGAACAAATATTTATTTTCGCAGTATTTGATAAAGGAGGAGCAAGATTAATTCCAATATCCTTAATCACCCATGGCGCAGTAGCTTTGATATTATCATAACCATTAAAAATACCGAGACAAAAATGTTAGATACATATTTCTCTACTGCACCAATACTGTACCATAAGATCAGGGACAATTTTTTCATTTGGTAGAATATAGGGATAAAAAAATACATAGTAACATAAAAAGATACAATTTTTTGAGAAATAAACAAATTCTATGATACGACTGCATACCTTACTGCCCATCCGAATTGCAAATTGGTTTTCTCAGCAGAGATTAATTTATTGAATATTCATGCCTTTAATTAAGAGGTATATAACTGTATAACTCTATAACTGATGTCTAAGGGGTGAAGGTTAAAAATAACCCAAGGACTGAATATGAGACAGTAGATGAGCATTTAAAAGAAAAATCATTGCTAAAAAACTGACTGTTGGAAAGTAATTGTTCCCTTCATTAGATAATGAGGGAATCAGGATTATTCAATCACATTCATAGTTTAAACTATCCAGTAACATTAAAAACAAACTATCAATGTGAATTTGGTACAAGGTAATTCTCACTCTTAAAATACTAACTTAAATCATGGGAAATCACCTTTAGGTCTTGCCTTGAAAATCACAATTACTATAATGATGATGTCACCCATTAAAACCTGTAAATCATGAAACAATTTAGATAATTTTATTTTCTAGAATTTCCAAAATGAAAATAAGAATAATTTCTTATATTAAATATCGGTCACTTGCAATCTTTGGTGAAATGGTTTTAACTATGCTTACATCATACATTAAATATGATAGAGAAAAATATATTATTTAAGACACAAATCCTTATTCCCAATATTTTGTTTAAAGATTGTCGAAGACAATGTTACTATAAATACAACAATAATCCATTTCTATTTTCCATTTGTTTACTTTAGAAGACATGTAATAAGGGTTTTATTTCCCTTGTAATTTTTTTCTTTGAATGTAAGTCTTTCCTACTTCAGGGAAGAAACCAAATTTAGGCTGATTGTGAGAATAAGAAGGAGATTTATAAGAAATATTTTTCCATAATATTATTTAAATAATATTTCCATATATTACAGTCTAATTTAATATTCCTTAAATTTTACTCAGACTATTTCAATTCACACCACTCTATTTCTGTTCTAACAGAAGTTAGAATGAACATAGAGAGGAGATCTATTTGAAAAGCAGGTAGCCGTGGTCACAACTAAGGCTGGATGGCAAACCGTAAGCATACATACATATATGCTTACACACTTACTATGGATGATTTACATCATTTACATAATAAAATATAGCAGAAGAGCTTGACTGCCCAATATTACTCAACTCACTCCTACATTTTTATACCAGATTTTTGCGTGGGAGGAGTAGGAATTACACCGTAGCATATATCAAAGGATAAGTCACACTCTGTAAGTTAGGTTTTTTCTCGATATGATTTAATGGCCATATTTTCCAAGCATGCCAAGTAGATACTGTCAGCTGTGATGATAATGGATTTTGATTGATTGTTTTGAATGGGATTGATTTTCTATTGATGAGAAAATTCAGGTGTGGTTGTTAGGAGGGGTCTATGACAACTCGCCACTGCCAGCTCGCTGTGGGTACAACTCGCCGCAGGCCCAACTTGCCATGGGTACATCTTGCCGTGGGCATGTTTTAAGTACAGTCGTCCAAGAAAAAATCGAACGGTGTATTCCATGGTGCATAAGATTGAGGGGTTTCAAATTTCACTCTTTACCCCTTCCACCCGCCCTTCTACTACATTTTGGCAACACTGGAATTTTGCCTTTGCCGTGGCTTGGCCGGTGCGTACCCATGTGCCTACGCTTCGTCTGATGAGGAGGGCTGCTATCGCGAGGTCTAAAGGAAAGCAGTAACAGCGATTGCTGGGAATTTTTTGGTAGACCGTAAGGAATTATATTTTAAAAGGGCAATGGCCTTAAGTTAGAAACAGATTCCTCTTTATACTTTACGAGAACCAATATTTTCCACCCTGACATAATTTCCAGCTCCCTTGAATATTGAGGACTACAACTAATTTATATAAAAATATTAATCGTTAAATCGAAGAAAAGGAATTAAGATTCTGATTCGAACAAATTGCCCTTGGATGTCCTGACTCAGGCTTTCAAATAGCAGGAAGAGAATCCTGAAATGTCATATTTAAATCGCGTTAAATTCGACAGAATTGATAAAAGCAGCAATAGAGGTTCAATCTGTTGGAACCCATCATTTTTACAATGTCGTTCGTCGTAGTTAAAAAGACAATATCGTAAAATGCATGATGACTATGAGCTTCCTGAGACCATATTTACATAAACAAATGAAGTAAAATATTTATGCTACGATTATCCTAAGAAATCACAATCAAGCAAGTAATATCGATAACTAAACGTTCATTATTTCTCGCTTTTATGAGTTGTATTTTTAAAAGGCATTCGACTGCGGAGGTCATTTTGCACATGGTCTCCCACCGGGAATCGAACCGAATACTTACGAATAATTGCAGCCGTTATTGAAAGATTTCAAAATGATTTTCAGTATATTTTGGCGAAATTCATCTTCTCAGAAATTTCACTTTCACATTTCCGAAAACACTGTTTAGAGGTAAGTAATTGTTTCGGAAAAAAACATGGTGTATGGTAACTACAGATGACCGAACAAATCTTTGTCTCTATTTTTTTGTGAATTGCATCATTAACTTTCTTAGTATGGACACGTGCCTAAGGTGCCCTTCGACCCCGAGACGGGGTGTTTTGTATGACTATTTTGTATGTGACACTTCAGCTAGTTTATGTAGAAATATTATGATTTAGTTCATTGAAAGCTACAAAACTACTGTCCTCAAATCCCTTTCTAAATGTTTTGAGCAATTAAGCAATATATTAGCAATAAAAAAGCCTCTCTGTTAACTAGATATGTAATGAAGAAGTTTCTATGTTAGTTTGAGAAAGAGGATGATGGATTTGAAAATTGCCTAAGATTTCATTGTTTATACCTGCAACCACCAATCTGGCGTGCACAGCTGTTGGCGTAGCAATGTTACAAATCGTCGAGTAACTAACAGAACCGCAGCTGATTCTTTGTTATCCTCTTGTTAATAAATATTCAAATCAATCAAAATCTTTTTCATTTACTGTGAATTGGAAGTAATGCAGTGACGTACTGTTTTTTAACATAGTTAAAGAATACGTTAATGCTTTCAAATAACTTTCGTAGCAAATAAAGCAATTATACTGAGGAAATCTTTAGAGCGAATATGGGGAAATATTTTACAAAATTATGCCCATCAATATCATTCAGGTTTGATCCCCAAATTTTTCTGCAAAAATTATCAAAGAGGAAAAATGTCAATTTTCGATCCAAATGGACTTGTCTCTTCTACACCAGTAAGTCCTTACGAAAACATTTAGGAAATCTTTTCTTGGCCATGGAAACTCCAGTACACTGTGCACTTAGCTAGACCTCACCATAAAACCTATTGTTTCCTCCCTTCCGCTCGCTGCGAGGCCCACGGTCGGATAGAATGGAAGGCTTCAGACTCTTCCGGTGTTGCCAAAATGTAATAGAAAGGCGGGTGGAAGGAGTAAAGACTGAAATTTGAAACCCCTCAATCTTATGCACCACGGAATACACCGTTCGATTTTTTTCTTGGAGGACTGTACCTTTGGAAATACCTGAAATTACTCGTTCTTCGCAAGGGTTTTAATTATCTATTATCAAATAAAGTGGAAACTCTTTATACAGGAAAAGGTACTTAGCAATGAGTTACTTTATGTATAGGCACTTAAAAGGTATTGAAATATTGTTTAAAAATTATTTAAATTTAATTTTGAAAATCTGGTAAAACAGCAAAAATTGAATACCTTTAATTGTTTAAAATTGACTAAATTTTCAGATGATCGTAAGAAGGTAAAAATATTTACAAAGCAAAAATTTGGTTAAAATATCTTGATTAGTTTTTGTTTAAAGGAGGGAAATACACCACCTGGGTTCACCCCAATAGAACAATTAAGGGTTAATTACATTTACTGTATTATATAAAAATCAGCAAGGAAAGGATATCTTTTTATGAAAATTTGATATGTATGTAATTATCAGTTGGTATGCATGATCTGATTTTTATTCTTAACATGGTACTTACTAATGAAAAACTTAATATAAGAACACTTAAAAACCATGATCTTTAATTGTATGATTATTTACATTTATTTTTGTAAATTTCGTAACGCTGCCAAAATGTTATGCACTTCATTGGTTAAATCAACAAAATTGGTTTGTTATATCATTGTATAGCAAAATTCTGGTTATATGTTAGCTCCCAAATATTATTTTTCATTTTGCACCTGGTATTTACTGCTGAATTACTTCGTAGATCACCACTTAAAAGTAAATAAGATGCTTATTATATAATTATTTAAATTAATTTTGCAAAAAAGGTCATATTGAGCCCACAATACTAAATAAAGGATTTCTTCTTTCTATGATATTGTATAATTAAAACCCTTGCGAAGAACAAGTAATTTCAGGTAGTTTTAAAAGTAATTAAAATATGCCCGTGGCAAGTTGGCCCCACAGCGAGTCGGTGGCAGTGATTCGGCCTCAGCGAGTTGCCCCATTCCCTGTTAAGAGAGGTGAAATTTCGATTAATTACCATAATTCACCATTGATTTC
This sequence comes from Pachydiplax longipennis, assembly GCA_036926295.1. Taxonomy (NCBI): domain Eukaryota; kingdom Metazoa; phylum Arthropoda; class Insecta; order Odonata; family Libellulidae; genus Pachydiplax; species Pachydiplax longipennis. The sequence goes on from JAVFKF010000003.1 coordinate 4,919,262, forward strand.
AGAGATTACTGAAATTATGGCATATACATCAACCACTAAAACAAAGTGAGATGGTATATTAGTAGCAGTGTAGTATAGTAAAAATGCTACACTATAAATGCAAATACTGATAACTCGAGTGCAGACTTTCCTTATGATTATCATAGACAAAATCTTTTACCACCTCAAACATAACACTCTTAAATTACTTCACACTTCAAATCTACTAATTTCCCTATGGAGCAAGAATGTGAAAAAGTTGATTCATCTTTCCAAGGTCACACTTTCATAAAACTCTTTACTTTCCATCCAAACATGTTCTATGCATCAATCTTACTAAAACAATTTAACCCATTGAGATATGCTATCAATTTTAATACTTAAGTCAGAAACAGAATCTAATTTTTCTGTTTTCTAGTACACTTTGGTACTTTATACTGAATAACAACAAATTGAACAATTAGACAATGATTTAAAAATTGGCTACTGCCAATGTTAATGAAAAAATGCCGCTTTTCATTCACTAATGATTGAAAATATTAAGATTGTATAATGCATACAACCAATTATTAAAAATCATTAACTAGATCCTGGGGAAATCATACAGAGATAAATTCAAAATTTCGCTTCCAACTGCTACGAAAAGCAAAGGAAAAGAGTGAGAAAAACAGAAACCGCTTCACTCCTTAGTTACACAAACTGCACTGAGAAGCTACGCATAATCTGAGCTCTCTCAACGAAGTCTGTGGCAGAGGAGGATGGTAAATAATCCCTTAAGTGGAGGCTGTCCATAGGCATCCTCCGCTCCTAGGTACCATCGGCTGAGCCCCCCATCAGCAGCCTCCACTCCCAATGGGTTAACAAACATTCATAATCTGTAATATAATATTCTGGAAGTATTGGGATATGTAACTCCAAATTCACTCAAAATATGCCATCAACTGCTACTTCTTTTCACTTCTCCTAGAGAATTTTTTTAAAATGTAAAGTGTAATTAAATTGAAGCTTTCCTAAAGCTCTGAAGTTGCCAATGCATGTGATATTTTTCTTTGTTTCTACCTGAAAGTTACGTTTCATTGCAAAAATTATGATTCTTTATTGACATCTTTATATGTTTGATCCTCAGGCATGCAGGTCATTAAGTTATTAACTATTTTCCCCACTGGTTATAGATTAAAATTGCTGTTCAGTCAAGAAGCATATCATAAGCACTCACTATCAAATATGTAAAACAACAGATGGAATAGAGCTCATCACCAGGGAAAATAAATTAATAACAAAAAGAAACTCCAAACAAAATAGGACACCTCTAGTTTAGTTGGTGAACCATCATCATAATATTGAAAGGAAAGTAAGAAGCATGGAATTTCCAGCAAAGTTAGGCAGGGAGTTGGAAAATTATACTAAAAGAATAGAATTGAGAAACCAGATGGAAAGGATTCAATAACAGGTAAAAGGACCCATTCAGGGTGAAGGAAATAAGGAAGCACTATGGTAGTGTATTCATAGTGGACAATTAGGGCAGCTAATCAAGTTTGTATTTAAAAAGGGAAAAACCCAAAAGAATAACAAGTGATGCTGTAATAATGTAATTTGTTCTTCAAACACTGACTGGCACTTCAATCAATAGAGATCACTAAAAATTAAAAAGTACTTGTTGCCAGAAGATAGAATTTTAATGATAAGATAGCAAGGAGAATTCAATATTCCGTGAGCCAAAAGTAAATGACAAAAGAAGACAAGACAGCGTTCAAATTTTTTGGTCAATTCACAGCATAATAATTGATATTAGGAAAACTTAAATGGCTTGTCAGACTGAAATTGCTTTTTTACAACTCATAATATTGATAAGACTGAGTTGCCTTAAGTTGTGCCATTTCTTTATGATCTGAAGTCATAGATTGCAAAGATACCACAATAGCAAAATGTGTTGGTATTTGGATAGCTTGACTTAATTATTCCACAACATCATCTATTCCAAATGTGATATAAGAAGTATCTGTCATTTCATTTAAGAGCAATGAAAATGTGCTGTGTACAAAGCATTAGGGAAATAAATTCCAGAGGGTGTTCTATCCATAACTGCCTTCAAATAAATTACGAAGGTAAGATAGGAGAAAATCATGCATTAGATTAGATAAGCTAAATCTAGGAAAACAATGTTAACTTTAGGCATCCTCAAAAAATTCATTGAATAAATAAAGCCATACTACTGAGTTTTAAGGAATTCAGTATAATGAGATTTTTCACTTAAAAATATGATGCTTTGATGATAATTCAATGCAGGAAAGAGCTGTTGAAGTATGTTACTCAAAAGAAATAAACATCAAATAGCAAATCAGTTCCTACTAATGGATAGACAAATTGACTTTTCTTTCCAGCCCTCTTACCTTGAAAGATAACTGTAGAAAAATATTCTTGATTGGCTGACTTACACATATTTTAGCTCAGGATTTATTAGCCATCTTCTGTACTTTCATATGAAATATAAATTATGGTTCTGTTCAGCCAAAATAAGGCAAAGTACCATACAAACAAATGCAAATACCATATATTATGTGAAAAATGAATGTAACTGTATCCAAAGTTCTATGATTAATTGACCCCAAGCATTAGATAAGTCACCAGTGGCTGACTGAAAACTGTGAGCTCTTCCAACTCTAACTCTCGCATTGCAACATCGTTCACTAGCTATCTATGCAATTTGAATTCTGAATGTGAGCAAGGTAATTCCCTAGCATAATCAAGGAAAGGAAATCAAATCTACTCACTCTTGTGCTGCCTTATTTTTAAAGCACAGTTGAAATTTTTCCTATGACCTGCAGATTTACCATATGGTGTGAAACACAGAGGAAAGATGGCTGATACTTCTACGCCAAACGTTTAACAATATCTTCCTCCAGAGATGTGCTTCTTAACCTTTAGTCACCCATGGCACACATACATGGTGACTTATGATTCTGGCAACATAAATCATATATAAAATAGTTTAATTCCAAATTAAAGTTTAAAAAGGAGACAAATACGAGTATATGTACAATAAAATATTTTAGTGTTCAATTATGGACTTACACTAAGAGAAATAATCCTCAGAAATAAATCACAAAGGTAATGCACTACTTCAACAATATTCTAATTATGTTTATTTTACCCTTAGATATCAAGAGTCACATTCATGGCACCCTGGTAGAGAGAAACTGGTCTATAACATGAATAGAATGAAATTCCATTATTTGATGATATTTACCTGCTTTTGATATCACTTGTCATCAGTCAAGAACAATATCATGAATCCACCTAGCTTTCATTGCAAAAAAAGGATTCAGCTGTTATTTTTGTATTTTCCCAGATAGTATGTTTTCCATGACCTATGAAAATATCAACAGAATCAAAATTATGAAGACATAAATTTTAGCTGCCCCGAATCTGTCAATTGGCTCCAAATTTTCAAAAAAAGAGACAATTTTGATGGTTTTTGTATTAACTTCAAGTGTTTTGACTAATGTATTTTGTGTGTCCATTAGAAAACTATTTGCCACCCAATGCTTACCCTAGTGAAGACCTAGATCAAAACCGCTAAAAAATTTACTGCAACTTTTTGTTAGGCTTAATTAACCATTACCCCAGTAGGAACTTCATTATTGCAGAAATTACAATGATAATTAATTCTTATAATATAAAAATACAGGTAACATCAGAGTCCTATAGATCAGATAAAGATACAGAGTTGTTTATCATGGTAATCTGAAGCTCTGAAGTTGCCAATGGATGTAATATTTTTCTTTGTTTCTACCTGAAAGTTACGTTTCATTGCAAAAATTATGATTCTTTATTGACATCTTTATATGTTTGATCCTCAGGCATGCAGGTCATTAAGTTATTAACTATTTTCCCCACTGGTTATAGATTAAAATTGCTGTTTAGTCAAGAAGCATATCATAAGCACTCACTATCAAATATGTAAAACAACAGATGGAATAGAGCTCATCACCAGGGAAAATAAATTAATAACAAAAAGAAACTCCAAACAAAATAGGACACCTCTAATTTAGTTGGTGAACCATCATCATAATATTGAAAGGATAGTAAGAAGCATGGAATTTCCAGCAGTTAGGCAGGGAGTTGGAAAATTATACTAAATGAATAGAACTGAGAAACCAGATGGAAAGGATTCAATAACAGGTAAAAGTACCCATTTAAGGTGAAGGAAATAAGGAAGCACTATGGTCGTTAATTCTTAGTAGATAACTTGAGAGAGTAATAAGGTTTGTATTTAAAAAGTGAAAAACCCAAAGGACTAACAAGTGATGCTGTAACAATGTAATTTGTTCTTCAAACACTGACTGACACTTCGATCAATAGAGAGCACTAAAAATTAAAAAGTACTTGTTGCCAGAAGATAGAATTTTAATGATAAGATAAGCAAGGAGAATTCAATATTCCGTGAGCCGAAAGTAAATGACAAAAGAAGACAAAACAGCTTTAAAATATTTCGGTCAATTCACAGCATAATAATTGATATTAGGAAAACTTAAATGGCTTGTCAGACTGAAATAGCTTTTTTACAACTCATAATATTGATCAGACTGAGTTGCCTTAAGTTGTGCCATTTATTTGTGATCTAATGTCATGGATTGCAAATAAACCACAACAGCAGAATGTGTTGGTATTTGGATAGCTTGACTCAATTATTTTACAACATTCATTTAAGGTTGTAAACTGGATGAGGGTAAGATAGGAGAGAATAAGATAATGATGCATTAGATTAGATAAACTAAATCTAGGAAAAAGATGTTAAACTTAGGCATCCCCAAACAATAGCTTATTTATAATAAGAATAAATAAAGCCATACTGCTGAGTTTTAAGGATTTCAGTATAATGTGATTTCCCACTAAGAACTTACGATGCTTTGATGATTATTCAATTCAGAGAGCTGTTGAAGGATATTACTGCAAAGAAAGTGATAAACATCAAATAGCAAATCAGTTCCTAATAATGGATAGACAAATTGATTTTTCTTCTCAGACTCTTACCTTGAAGGATAACCGATATTTTGGCTCATGATGTACTAGCCATCTTCTGTACTTTCATATGAAATATAAATTATGGTTCAAGAAATGGAAACATCAACAGAATCAAAATTGTGATGACATAAATTTTAGCTGCCGCCTATCTGTCAATTGGCTCCAAATTTTCAAAAAAGAGACATTTTTGATGTTTTTTTTTATTAACTTCAAGTGTTATGACTAATGGATTTTGTGTGCCCATTAGAAAAATATTTGCCACCCAATGCTTACCCTAGTGAAGACCTAGATCAAAACTGCTAAAAACTTTACTGCAACATTTTGTTAGGCTTAATTACCCATTACCCCAGGAGGAACTTCATTACTGCAGAAATTGCAATGATAATGAATTCTTATAATATAAAATACAAGTAACATCAGAGTCCTACAGATCAGATAAAGAAACAGAGTAGTTTATCATGGTAATCTTTTCATGCATAAATACAAAGTTCAAATAGAAAATATAGCCATATGAAATCCATTAATAAATTTGTCAAGTCAATACAACAGAATGTTTTGCACAATGTTGCTTCCTGCAAAAGAGCTCTTCTTTATATATTACCTGAATCAGTCTCTTTCCCATTCATCTGGAAATGTCTTGCTCTGTCACTCAAGAACTGAGTAAGCCCAAGAGAGAGGAGAGCTGGATGATCTGTTGGAGGCTAGGGATCTCGAGGGAGCGATTCAATGGTGGAATTCAGCTGTACTGCACTAGATTCTGCAAACCTATTCTCAGGATTTCTTGATTTTGCAGAGCCCCTTCTTAATTCTGCCTGTTATATAAGAAGTAGAATGGTATAATAAGAGGTAATAAAATATGCACATTGCAACAAGAGTGAGATTTAAAAGTTTGACAGTGAAATACTTCATCTTAATGTTTAAATGACTAATTATAGAAATAATAAATTAGAACATTGATGGAAAGGGAATGTAATAAATTGCAGTGCATTGTACTCTATTGCAATGAATACCAGATTCTTAACTTTATAATAACCCACTACAACAGGGATTGCTCTGTTATGGTAGTGCAATTGTTTACAGCATCGTATGCCAACTGAAAGCTGTGGCCCAATAATGTTGTGCAATAGGTGGTGAGCAAACAATATAATGGCAATGTTCATCTCAGTGCCAATCAACTATTTGTGTTGAAAAAAATGCTTGTCAGAACACTTTCTTTACTTATAACGAGAAAAATAAGATGAAATTACACAGCAGTCTAATACATGTGCAAAAAAAACTCATGCTATAATTTTAACTTAGTTCTTTGTGCAAAAATGTGAAACTGTGAGTAGAAACTCCATCTCTACTTCTTAATGCAATATCATTGATTATTTTTACTCAAATTGTATGAAACCTTTCAGACATTTTATATAATTTCTGCAAATTATAGCCACAAACTTCATTTTAGGAACACGGTACTTAACAAAACCTGTTTCTAATGAATCGATTCAAGAGTTTCTAAATAATAATTTGATTTCTCAAATGTAAACAAATATATCTGTTCCTCAAAATTGGCCTTTTCTTTGCCTAAATTCTAATGATTACATCACTTTAATTCTTAAAGCATCATTTAAACAACCTGAAGGGATCAGGATATGTACAGTGGGGGAATAAATTATCGCAACACTTTGCGAGCGCTTCAGTCGGAATACTCAGAAACTACTTGAAAAACTTCTTAACACGACTGACTGGCAACATTGAGAAAAGCCTCGAAAAGCGGTAATATTTGAGTCCGAGCCTATAAAGTACTCAAAATTTCTCCTCTTCGATCTCTTCTTAAATCCTTCGCGCGATCTCTCCTTGAATTCGTCGTGTTTATCTCGGCATTTCTCTTTCACAGATATTTATCATATTTATAGAAGGAGAGTTTAAAGATATATTAATTACTATTTCAATCTTACATGCACAAAAATATTTGGATGATAATTGGGACTTTATTTGTAAATAATGTTCGGTTGAATCGTAGAAATAAGGACGAATTAGGTTAGAGTGGGAATATGCGACGTCGTGATTCTTATCTTTAGAGAACGCGATATTTTCGATCTGGAGAATAAAATATATATTTTACCAAATTATAGCAAGACGGATGGACTGTATTAGTCTCTTTTTCTAGATAAATTAAGGTGCGCTAATAAGACAGTTATCTAGGTAGTTTGGTTTTTCACACGGCCACACGTCTTACTGCTGCTCACTGTATATTAATGTAAATGTAAATCTTCATACGTCCAGTTCAAACATTGGATATTCATTTACTGAGATCGACTTTCCGAGGGCAATTTTTTATTACACGTGTTAAGTTTTTCATTCAGCGATTTGAAATCGTTAAGTCGTCAGAGTAATTACTGAGATGGCACATTGGCACAAAGTAAATTGTGCCAATGTGCCACCCAATGTGTAAATAAATCAAACGTGAAATCTTTGTATGTCCGGAATTGAGAGGAAAAATACCAATTCCAAAGTTAAAACAAACAGGATTGCATAAAAACCGAATATATTTTGCGCCCATATCGGACTTACATTTTGCATCAGCGAGATCGGTGCCCTCGGCCATTGCGTCATTTGATATCACGTAGAAATGCATTCAGTTTTCGATGCTTCGCGAGGAAAGTTTTTGACCATATATTGAGCACTTCAAAGAATTGCAGGCACGTAGTTTTCCCTTTCGTGCTTCTATCAGCTGGACTAAGGAACTGGACCCTCCCCTTTACAGTGGAAACTATCCTGTGCCTAATTCAAAGCTCCTTCCTAACCACGGGGCTAAGGAAATTAGATGTAATTGCACTCGTAAAAAATATTTCCAAATAATATTATGATTTTAGCATATTTTAGTCAGTGAGGAAATTCTAATAGAAGACCCAATTATTTAATACAGAAACGTATTTTATGAACGTCTGACTGCATTAGCCGTATTATACTGCCATAATAAAATAATAAACTGCTAAAATGGACTTCTTAGTTTGTTGGGAAATTTCATAATTATAACCAATTCCTAATTAAGAGTTGATTATGTAGCTACTTGACGAATCTTATTGGAGTATGAAGGGCATGAGTTCGAATTTTGCTAAAATTAAATATACATTTTAACTTAATCTTCTCTTGTTAGAGAAATGAACGAATGTAACATATGGTTGCCAAATATATTTATGCACCCCTGTGATGAATATATATATATATATATATCGGAGGAATAAAATTCACTATGGGAAAATAATCATTGGGTTTGAAGGATTCGGAGCCGGTTATTCTAATTGTCGGTCGCTAGAAAGAAGTGCTTTATTTGACAGGGCTTTCTGATTTCTCGAAGCACGATGAGCCTTTCGCTTCCAGTGTAGCGGGTTTTCGAAAGCCTATGCGTCACTCACAAAAACAAACAGGTCATTTGGCAAGACAAGGAGCTTCACTTAGGCTTGTTATTACTATCACATCATTGATGTCTTCACGTCGAGAGACGGACAGCCAACAGCTCAAGTGAATCTTTTTCATTTTTAAACTTTAAACAGAAGTATTGAGAACTATTGACATTCTTTTGTTTATTAAACATTGTTGTATTAATCATTGTTGTATTAATCATTGTTCGCCTACAACAAGGTCAATTCGCGAGTTCACAATTTCCAATGTTCTCAGCAGTGATTCCATACCGATAATATAGATTTAGATGTATATCCCGAAAGCTACCATATGCGTGAGGTAGGAGGTGTAATAACACCATCATCACTTAATCTACTCTATCAGTAATTATCTGTTTTTGTGATTACTGTAACGATGGTTCAATGGTCGTTACTGGTACTCAAATTTCATTTACTTCGTCTTTAAGTTGTAAACCTATGATGCTTTTGAAGAACTTCCGTCAGTTATTAAATCTTCTCACCTGGAGCAAATTCCAACCGAGGGACTCTAGTAAAGCCGTAACGCTGCAGTCGAACCTGAAATCTTCTCCAACGAAACGAGCAGCTCTACGCTGGACCATCTCTAAATCTGACAAGGAGACTACACACCGTCGGACGCGATTTAAGTGGTAAGACTCGGTAATTTGATAGATATCGAGTCAAGATTGACAAATCACCCCCAAAGTTGGGTTTTATGAGCGATAGTTTTCACGGAAAATGAACTTAAAGTTTACGAAAAATTGTCAGGTAGGCTATAAAGCTAAGTGTAGCGACCTTCGTCATTCGTCATTTCCCTGGAAAGGCAGCACAGCCTAAAGCAGGGGAACTTCTCAATGTAATGTATAATGACCAAAAGACCAATAAACGCTTTTCAAAACAACAACTTCGTCATTCGAACGTTTGGCCCAGTGGTATGGTATCCGCTTCCAAAGTCCTTTTGGTCGGGTTCGAGCCCTCATGCGGGAAAATTTCTTTTCTCTTTTTTTCTTTTACGTACTCTATCATAATCTTAACTTATATCTGTTTTCTTCTTTATTAAGGAATGAATTCTGAATGCGCGAAATAAAAATCTTTACTTTACTCAAACGGTTGTCGGCTTCTATATTTAAACCAATGTGTTCAGAGTTCAGAATTGGTAAATGTAAGTCGGGTATTGCAATAAAAGTTGCCGTTAGAGCGAGCAGCTGGATGTAGGAGAGATTTAAAATAGTCCTCTGCGTTACCTCTCTAGTATTGTAGTTTTCAGATAATAAATGCGGACATAAGTATTTGCGCATAATTTGAAGAAACGGGTGACTCACAGCGGAAAAATACTCTAACTTTTGGAAAATAAGTTCAAAATCCACCAAAAGAAGAAAACATATAGATTAAGATTATGACAGAGTACGTAAAAGAAAAAAAGAGAAAAGAAATTTTCCCGCATGAGGGCTCGAACCCGACCAAATGGACTTTGGAAGCGGATACAATACCACTGCGCCAAACGTTCGAATGACGAAGTTGTTGTATTGAAAAGCGTTTATTGGTCTTTTGGTCATTATACATTACATTGAGAAGTTCCCCTGCTTTAGGCTGTGTTGCCTTTCCAGGGAAATGACGAAGGTCGCTACGCTTAGCTTTATAGCCTACCTGACAATTTTTCGTAAACCTTAAGTTCATTTTCCGTGAAAACTATCGCTCATAAAACCCAACTCTGGGGGTGATTCGTCAATCTTGACTCGATATCTATCAAATTACCGAGTCTTACCACTTAAATCGCGTCCGACGGTGTGTAGTCTCCTTGTGAGACTAAACCTACTAAATATCGGTTCCAAACCGCAGAACAGTATTCCAGACTCGGTCGAGTAAAAGAAAAATAAGCTATTTCTTTGACACTCGATGGGTGTCACAGAAATAGCTTATTATTCCCTTAAATTCTCTCAGTTATCGACGATCTTTGCACTCTATTCTCACTTTCTATCGCATTTCGAATATATTCATTAAAAGATAAGTTACTGCTAAACTGACTTCCATGAATTTGTTGTCATGCACTAACTCTACTGGATGTTCCGAAATTTGGTACTGTGCCGGAATAATGTTTTTGGAACCCGTGAAACTCATAGCAACGCATTTATTTATTCTTAAATCGATTCGGCAAATAAACCAATCTTGCTCCTTACATTAAATGCTAGGTCGTTATTGCTAATTATAATTTGTAAAGAACATCCTAGAAAATGAATCTACATCACATAAGCATGATAAGAGCGTTAATTTAGAAGGTTTTAGGCGAAGAAGGTTTTCGTTTCCATGGTCGTATTGACACTTCGTTCAAAAAATGATTCTTTAGTAAATCGACTGCAATAATATTTACGTTTGCGTGAAGGTCTTCGATTTAGTTTAGGCTTTTCTCAACCAAAAGCTGAAAAACGTTTTTAAAGTCCTGCAGTTATCGGCCAAAAAGGATAAAGTAGTTAACCTAGAGGCCCGGCTCCTCCTTTCAACAAACAATATACCACATCATGTTCATTAATTCTTTTGGGTGAGGAAAACTATCGCGTCCATACAGGTCATATGTTTGTCTTTGTGGGATACTCTCCACCAGGGAAAACTACAACAGGCGCAAAAAGGTGAAAAAAGTAGATGGTTTGAAAAAAGATTCCCAAATAATAATAATTTGTCATTATTTATTGGGATCGTTTCAGTCTAAGAAGTTTATCTGAAAAAAAGCTCAATTTCTAAAAGGGAGAAGTATTTTATTGATCTCTGACTTTATAAAATGTATAAGCCGAGGATTTACCAACCTAATAATATAAGCTAGTAATAAAAAAATTAATATTGAGTTTTCAATTTGTGGGAAAATATCATAAATGTAGCTAACTACTATGTAAGAATTGGTTGTGCAATTGCCAGACGTGTCTGATCGGTAAAAGAAGGGTTCCAGTTCCATTTCTGCTTGTTCCTTCCATTAAATGAGTTTTTATGCTATTTTTTCTTATTTGCAAAATGAGTGAAAGTAAGATATGATTGCTACATACATTTATGCAATCCTTTTCTGAGTATATAGATTTATCATAGGGATGAAATTCAATACGAAAAAAATCATTTGACTTGGATTCGGATCTGATTCTCGCTATCGTCTGTCAAGAATGTGCTTTCCGCGCCTCAGCTATACCTCGTCTTCCGAGGATTCGAGGCTCAGTCGTTCACTGGAAAGAAGTGGCTTTTGGCTTATATTTTAAAACCACATGCATTTGACAGGGACTCCTGATTTCTCGAAGCACGATGAGGCTTTTCTTTCAGTGCAGCGGGTTTTCGGAAACCAATTCGCCATTCACAAACCGGTTCTAACGAATGGTAGCTTTTCACGTGCTTATTGGTGAGTATTACTTCATAGAGGTTCACGTCGATAGACAACGAATATATACAGTGCGAGCAAAGGCGGTAGTTTTGTATTTTTAGGTTGAGAAAACCCTACTGTGAGGAATTAACATTTGTGGATGATAGCTAACGCACTAACGCTTTAGATACGTCATTCATTAAAATTGCTAGTTGCGTCCCACAAGGTCTACCTTTATTGAATCTGTACTGACTCTGATTGATTGCTACCTTTTTGTAAGAAAGCTTGCTATAAAGCTTGCTATAATATGCTCCATTATTTTGCAAAAAACAAAGTCTATGAAATTGATCTATAATCATCTGGTCATTCTTAAGCGCCGGAATGACGTTTGCTTTTTTCCACAACATTGGGACCGTACCCTCATTAATTATTTTCCGATAGAATTTCTTGAGAAGAGGAGAAAGCTCATCTCATAAGGTTTTTATGAAAACAGCGGGAATACCTTCTGTACCGAGCGTCTTTTTCCTATCAATCTGTTGCAATAAATTTTCATTTTCATCAACTTATATCTCTATGGGACACATCTCTGAATCGATACGAAAGAAGAAATCGTTAGCTTGGCCATTTTCTACATTGAACCATTTCTGATAGTGCCGATTAATTAAGTCAGCCTTATCTTCCGATTTATTTACGTTAATTCCCCCATCGCTATGAGGCTAGGCACAGAAAACTGACCTCCATGAGTCTCACGCACGTATGACCAAAATTCTTTCTGATCGGCTCCTAATGATTCTAACAGGGTTCGAGATCTATATTCCTGGTATTCTTTTCGTGCTTCTTCCTTAACTAGCTTTCGCACTTCTCTGTAATTTAGTCTTCGAGCTCATGGTTATCTCTGCATGTTTTGAGTTTTCTTAATCGCCAGTTACCACTCTCTTTTTCATATGCAATGCTCGCAACTTAGTCTTCGTCCTCCGTGGCTCTTTACGCACGCTTTTAGTCGAAATGTATTTAATTAAACCTTCTTTGATTTTCCAAAGGAACTCTATCCAACTATCACTTACTGAATTTACATCCGCAAAGAGTAAAAAATCATACTTGCACTCGTTAATATAACCCTCAACTCTGAAAGATTTGCTTTGCAAATTAAATATACTTGCCTCTATGGCAAAAGAGATTTAACCGTAACTACTTTCATCCCTATCATTATGATACCATGGTCTGAAATATCGTTAACTATATCAAGAGTAGTTACCGGAGAGAAGTGGATAGTTAATCTAAAATGTTTCCTTGACCCGCACTAGTCGTTCGAGTTTTCATCATATTTACATTATCTATAGCATGCCACAAAAAAGTATGAATTAATTTTTGTGAAATTTTTTCTCTCTGCTAGTGTTGGAGCAGCAGCTAGAGATTTTAGATAATCCCAATTAAGATGCGGTATGTCAAAATCTCCTCCTACGGCAATGATTGGATCTTTTAAATGTCTCGCTTAAAGCAATATCTTCGCCTAACTAACTTTTGTCTTGTATGATTTTCCCGCATGTGCTCGTCGTAATGTTAAAGAATGCCGCCTTTTAAATTACGAAAGATCTTGGAATTCACAACAATTATTATTAGATTTCTCAGTCCGCACATTAAATCCTAAATTTGGAATAAACTTATCCTTTTTTAAGTGAAATAGCTTTTCACCGTTGCAATTGTTTCTATTTTTTTCGAAGTAACCTCATGCATACCATTTTGCCTATTTACGTGGGTGTTTGTAACTATTCTTACTGTTGAATTACAAAAGAACTTTGTCTACGTAAATTCGCTCTCATTTAAACCGCGAAATTACGTAGTAAACGACACTAAAACTACGTGGTCGGTCCTCGTGAAGGGAAAGGGGGGCGGGAATTTTCCGGAACAGTCCGTAAAGTGGATACTAAGTTTATTAAAGTATAGAATAAAAGTTGCGTTTGACGCTTAATATAAGTATGAAAATAGCCTTGGAAAATATTTAAGCGTAGAGAAAGCGAGATCTATCAAATTGGAAGCGAAAATTTTAGTCATCGCTATGGAGAAAGAAGAAAAGTAAATCCCGGTCTCTTAAAAACTTTTTGCATATGATGACCATATTCATCCGACTCATATCTAGTAAACGATTCTTGCTACAGTATAGTAGTAGAGTCGTGCATTTTTCAGATATGAATTAAAATTATGCTAATGAGTATTTATCACTCAGTCTAAGCATCTACTTTAATTTGTTTTACGTATTCTGAACAATTGAAGAGACATTGTGAAGCTACTTTCGATTGCATTAATCCTCATCGATTAACTTACTGTAACTATCTTTTATAATATGTTAAAATTAATCGTGAATATTATTCCCTATTTCGAATTATTACATAATCTCTTTCACGTACAGCCTGATGGAGCTGAAAAATGTTGATTACCGTTTCCACCACCTAAAAGCTAATAATAGTGATACTAATTCCTGTCAATACGTTAATTGCTAAGGAGCACTAAGAAAGAATCAACTCCCTCAACACACGGATTAGATTTTATCGAAAGGATATTTTTTATATCTTATGCTGTGGAAAACTACACTGCTGGAGAGAAAATACAAGTGTAAGAATAGGACATATCCTAGTGATTTCTGTATTTGTTTTCTTAAATGGTTAATCTTATTCGTGAGAATTATTTTCCATCAAAATTCAAAGTATTAAAGTATTTAACCTTTAAATTAGCAAGATAATACTGGAAAATGTTCATTTACTGTCTGATATTCCACCATCAAATACTCTTGTTTGTCATTATCCCTCAGCGTACTATAATGACATTCTAGATAACTATTTTGATCGCGACTAGCTTTGAATGACAAATAGCAAAAAATAAAGGCAATGAGGCAAAGCCAATATTAGGAAATTTCGCAAAGGTGATCGTAAAAGTTTGAATATTGCCGGTTTTTACTGGCTCGATTCAGAGTTGCCGAATTGTCGGCGATACAGTGTTTTCAGTTAGTTCCCGCGTAATCCGCGCTCTGACGCCAATTGGTGTTGCGATAATTGTTTCCCCAACTGTACATAATTTACAATATCATTCACCTTAATAGACTACACAAAATTCAAAAATGCGTTGATATCAAACTCATCAAACCGATTTTATTAAAACTATTAAAATCGTATTTTATTGCAATCTTTTTCAAACATTTTCCAACTTTAAATATTTGGGAAATAAAGAATCACCCCACATGAAATCAGTTATAGAATTGAAGCCGATCAAGTTTATAGTAACTTTAGATGTTGTTGATAAGCAGATTTGTTTTTACATTCATAATCTACTTTGGACTATTCAAGTCTTACTAGCCATAAAAAGCATCTCAAAAATATCGTCGGTGTTACAAAAGAAGTAATTGCTAACATTAGGGAGAAAAATAGCCAAGAAATCCATACAATCTTGACACTTTATTGCATACTAACTTTAAGTCATTTCAAAAGTTCCTGATGAGCGTAGATGTTTGGTACAGAATACAATAAGAAAACCGACAGATTTGAAAACCATTAATTTAGGTAAAACGCAGACACATTAGAATTATTCCCGCCATATGCTTCCCTTAAAACTCTAAAATCTTCGAAGCTATTTTATTGCAATTTAAATTATTGCATTTCGCCATTTCTCGACATGTTTTCTGAAGATTTCTGAAAAATCTGGGGTCGGAAACTTTTCAGACTACTACCAGTTTCGCATTGTATACATATTTTTAATGGGAAGATCCTCACCTCCCAACCCTACAACTAATTATCAAACACTTACAAAATCTTCGTACGTGAGGTACGTCCTTCCTGCTTGAGAGCTGTTTTATTTTCTTACGACAAAACTCAAATATCCCCTCATAAATTATGCTTAGTTACTGTCCAAAATTTCCTGAGATTTATAGGACAGTCGCTTTCATATTCCCTGCTAAACCTCATGTCTTAGATAATTGCAACCATTGCGCTTTCCAATAGGCAATGTGAAAACAATGAAAACGATAGTTCGCTTTTTAAAATAAGTTAAACCGAGCAAACAAAAAGGAGTGTTTTCCTGTTCACGAAATATATTCAAAGAGTTTCGCCAGAAAATAGCCATTAAATATTAGTAAGCTAGACCATAGACATTGAATGCATATATCAGTTCATGATACATATTAGTGATAGCTCCTTGACCTGAGTTTTATTTAATAATTACTCACGTTACTTCTTTAATGAAAAATATAAAGTCTTTAATTGCATAACGATCAAGTCCATTTGTAACAATAAGGTATATAAAACATATTAGAACTTCAGGAACAATGTGACGCTTTAACATTAACCAACTCGTTTTGTTACTTTAGGAAACCTATGCCAGTGAAAACTTAAAAGCACTCTCGGAAATTCTTACGATTTCTCAAAAGACATAGATTAAAAGCAGAGTTAGATGTTAAACTGCATGTGTAGCATGATACTCGACATATATTCTCTCACTAAAGTAAAACTTTTTGCTTCAATCTAGCCCCGGTTCCCACTCTCACAATTTTCCGGAACAAGAAAGAGACCTTTTAATGGAAGCCGAGCGGGAAAAACGCTCTAGTCTCCAGCTGCAATCTGCAGGACATAAGACATGATTCAACTGGGCTTTAAAAATAAGGCAGCTGAAGAGTGAGTTGAATTGATTTCCCTTTCTTGATTTTGCTATGAAGGTGTTTCCTGCTCACATTTAGAATTCAACCTCTGCATGGCAGAAAGCTGGTGAATGATGTTGAAATGAGAAGATTATAATAAGAATAGCTCTCAATTTTCGGTCAGCCACCAGTGACTATTAATCATGGAATTTTGGATACAGTTACATCCTTTCTTGATATGATATATGGTATTGGCATTTGTTTGTATGGTACTTCCCCTGATTATGGTTGAGCAGAATCACAATTTATATTTCATATGAAAGTACAGTAGATGGCTAGTACATCCTGAGCTAAAATCTGTGTAAGTCAGCCAATCAAGAATATTTTGCTGAAGTTTTATTTCATGATAAGAGTGCTAAGAAGAAAAGTCAATTCTTCTGTCCATCATTAGGAACTGATCTGCTATTTGGAGTTTATCACTTTCTTTTGAGTAATATACTTCAAAAGCTTTTGTCTGAATTGAATTATCATCAAAGCATCCAACCTTTTAAATGATAAATCTCATTATACTAAAATCCTTAAAACTCAGAAGTATGGCTTTATTTATTCAATGAATTGTTTCAGGATGCCTAAAGTTAACATTGTTTTTTCCTAGATTCAGTTTATCTAATCTAATGCGTGATTTATCTTATTTTCTCCTATCTTACCTTCGTACTTTATTTGAAGGCAATTATGGATTTTAGTAATACCCTCTGGAATTTGTTAATTTCCCTATTGCTTTGTACACAGCACATTTTCATTGCTCTTAAATCAAATGACAGATACTTCTTATATCATATTTGGGATAAATATTGATTTGTAGACAGTAAACAACCTTTAATGTTGTGGAATAATTGAGTCAAGCTATCCAAATACCAACACATTCTGCTATTGTGGTTTCTTTGCAGTCTATGACTTTAGATCACAAATAAATGGCACAACTTAAGGCAACTCAGTCTGATCAATATTATGAGTTTCATTAAAGCAATTTCAGTATGACAAGCCATTTAAGTTTTACTAATATCAATATTATTCTAAATATTAGAAAGCTGTCTTATTAATATTTGTTCTTTATTTTTGCCTAAAGGAATATTTAATTCTGATTGCTTATCATATCATTAAAATTCTTCCTTCTGGCAAGAAGTACTTTTCAATTGTTAGTGCCTTCGATTGATTGATGTGCCAGTCAGTGTTTAAAGAACAAATTACATTGTTACAGCATCACTTGTTAGTCCTTTGGGTTTTTCCCTTTTTAAATATAAAGTTTTTCCATCAGGGTTCGTGGTATATAGAAGAGATCGTGGTTCACGTGGAGGGGGAATCTTTGTGTGCGTTTCTGACAATTTACATAGTAATCTGGAATGGGTACGCGACGACTGCGAAATGCTAGGAGTTAAAATTACAAATCCGTTAAACAGGAGGGTTTTCAAAGTAATTCTTGCATATAGGAAACCGAGTGACGATTTCGAAGTTTTAAACATCCTTAACGACCTTTGCGCTGAGACAATGAATGAAAACCTCATGGTCGTTGCGGGAGATCTAAATGTACCATACGTTAATTGGGAAGGATGCACAGAGGGAGGGGGTAAACCCCAAGAACTCGTAAATAGCATTATTCGTGAGGGGGGTCTTACTCAGGTAGTCAAGGAGCCCACCAGGGAGTCGAGCATTCTCGATATTTTTCTCGTAAAGCCATTAGACGCAGTGATTAGAGCCAGCACTATTCCAGGTATAAGCGATCACAAAGCAGTGGAGCTCGTTCTTAAGTGGAATGTTCCCCAACGGTCACCAGTCCGAAAAAATATTGAATTTTTCCAGTATAGTAAAGCTGATAATATCGGATTTCAAGAATACTTGCGTCAACAATACAGAGAATGGGCAGGAATTGGGAATTCAGTCGAAGAGATCTGGGGAGGTTTTAAGAAAATTGTTTTCCGTGGTATTGAAAAATACGTCCCTAAGAAGCGACTAAAGAATAATCCAGATCCCGAGTACTACAATAAGAAAATTAGGTTGCTCAAAAGGAAAGTCAGGGTCGCGCATAAAAAGAAAGATCGCGATTTAGATTCGTTGGAATATTATAAACAATTAACTAAAGAACTAGCTGCCGAAAAAATACGCGCGGAGGAGGAATATGTCAAAAACACTCTTGACTCGGAAAATTCAAATGAGTTCTATAAATATCTACGCCGTAGGAAAGGAGATGGGAACAACTCATTCACAATAAATACAGGTGCAGGTGAAAAGCTGACCAAGGAACAGGAAGTCGCTGAGGCATTTAATGAATGGTTCTCTCAGGTTTATAATAAGGGAATCCGTAGTGCAGGCAAAGCTTTAATCGAGGAAAAGACACATAGAGGGAAAGAGGGAAGCGCAAAGTATATCCAAATTCTCGACTCAGTTATTTTAAGGCACATTCAAAAACTGAAAAATAGGAAATCTAAGGGACCTGATGATATCTCAAGTGACGCCATTAAATTAGGAGGTAATTCAATAGTGCCATATTTTCGAACACTGTTTACTGCAACTTTAAACAATAATCATATCCCTGACGACTGGACTAAAGCGATCGTGATTCCAATTCATAAGGGGGGGTCCAAAACATCAGTTGATAATTACAGGCCCATTAGTTTAACTTCCCAGGTCAGTAAACTAATGGAAAAAATTATAGCAGACTACCTTCGTATATTCTGGAAGGAAAACGACTGGTTAAGTAAGAGGCAGCACGGTTTCAGGCAGGGGTACTCATGTGAAACACAGCTTCTCGGATTGGTGCAAGATATTGCTGAAACTATGGATAAACGGGATGAAATCGATGCGGTTGTCATTGATTTCGCTAAAGCCTTTGATAAAGTATCGCACGATATACTCATAACAAAAGTACGTGATTTAAATATTGACCAGCGGGTACTAAGATGGATTGAAAATTTTTTGAAGGGGAGAAAACAGAGAGTCAAAATCGGTGAAGTTTACTCTAACGAGGCCGAAGTCACCTCAGGTATTCCACAGGGTAGCGTTCTCGGGCCATTGCTATTCCTAATATACATAAACGATCTCCCTATTAATATTAAGTCCGAAGTTAGGTTATTTACCGACGACTGCGTATTATATAGGCGAATAAGAGATAGCAACGACCGCAATATCTTGCAAAGTGATCTAAAGCAGTTATCAGAGTGGACTAAATTAAACGATATGATGATAAACGTCAGTAAATGTAAGCATATTAAGTTCTCTAGAAAAAAGTTACATGAATTTAACCAATATACGCTAAACAATGAAACAATTCCTACCGTACATGATTGCAATTATTTGGGTATTAATTTATCTGATAATCTCAAGTGGGGGAGTCACATCGAAAATGTTACTACAAAGGCATATAGAAACCTTCACTTCGTAATGAGAAACCTAAAACGGAGTGGGAGGGGAGTCAAAGAAAGGGCGTATAAATCGTTAGTTAGGCCGATAGTCGAATATGCGACGAGTGTTTGGGACCCCCACGAAACTGGCCTAAGTAAGAAACTTGAAGGCGTGCAAAGGAAGGCGGCTAGATACGTAGTTGGAAAACACAAGAAGGATGAGAGTGTTAGCAAAATGCTAGATCAGCTAGGATGGGAATCGTTAGCGTCGAGAAGGAAAGCTTTTAGGTTAGCGGGAGTATTTAACGCGTGGAATTGTAAAGAGAATTGTAAAGATGGTTGGGCAGAACTACGGGAGAGATTCGAAAATCCAAGCTATATTGGACGCGGCGACCATAATTTAAAAATAAGAGAACGCGAGCAGAAAACAGATGTTGCAAAATATTCTTTTGTTAATAGAGGAATAAGAGAATGGAATGCTTTACCTGGAGAACTTCTCATTCCAATGCCAGAAAACGCAAAAAAATTTAAAGCTAAGTTAAGTTATATTAATATTTGAATTAGTACATTAGTAATAACAGCCGTTGCTGGATTGCAAATTAAACTTGTATTTTCTAAAATAATAATTATTTCTTTATTATGTAACATTCTTTTATGAGGTTTGTCTTTTATATGTCACATTGTTTGTATCTTTCATGTTTGTATATTTTATATATAGTACTGGATTGTGTGATGTACTGCCTTCGGGAGGTTTTGGGGGGTTTTCCTCTCGACTTGGGTGAATACCAGGCAGGATATTTTATATTTCCCTCCCCCCACAGGGAATGGCTACCACCTGGCCTCGTGCCTAATCGTAGTCTAAAGTATAAATAAATAAATATAAATAAACCTGATTACTCTCTCAAATTCTCCACTAAGAATTAACTACCATATCGCTTCCTTATTTCCTTCACCCTTTACTTGTACCTGAATCTTTTCCTTCTATTGGTTTCTTAGTTCTATTCATCTACTATAATCTTCCAACTCCCTGCATATCTTTGATGGAAATTCTATGCTTCTTACTTTCTTACCTTTTTGATGATGACTGTACTCCAACTAAACTAGAGGTGACCAATTTTGTTTGGAGTTGCTTTTCATTATTCGATTTGATTTCCTGGGTGATGAGCTGATCTCTTGTTTTACTCAAGGCTAGCCATTTACAAAGGTTTTATATGGTTTAAAATTGATAAAGAAGTATAAAATGAAAGATTTAAATATCACTAGATGCATTTTGTTTTTAAAGAACTATATTTCAATTCAGTAAAAGGAAAAAAGTATTTAACTCTACAAATGGGCAGGTGAGATAAACAGATAAACATTATTTACGGTGATCATTAACTATTAAAACAATTCTTAAAATTGCCATAAATTTAAATAGTAAACAAACGTTGGGACAATTGTAATATGATATCATAGATATGTCAAAGTCAAGATAAATACCTGATGTTACAGAAGGTATGCAAATTAAAAAGTTTAAGATTTATATCACAAGTGTATAGGTACAGTCGTCCAAGAAAAAATCGAACGGTGTATTCCGTGGTGCATAAGATTGAGGGGTTTCAAATTTTACTCTTTACCCCTTCCACCCGCCCTTCCATTACATTTTGGCAACATCGGAATTTTGCCTTTGCCACGGCTAGGCCGGTGCGTACCCATGTGCCTACGCTCCGTCCTATGAGGAGGGCTGCTATCGCGAGGTCTAAAGGAAAGCGGTACCAGCAATTGCTGGGAAATTTTCGGTAGACCGTAAGGAATTATATTTTGAAAGGGCAATGGTCTTAAGTTAGAAACAGATTCCTCTTTATTCTTTACGAGAACCAATATTTTCCACCCTGACATAATTTCTAGCTCCCTTGAATATTGAGGACTACAGCTGATTTATATAGTAATATTAATCGTTAAATCGAAGAAAAAGAATTAAGATTCTGATTCGAACAAATTGCCCTTGGATGTCCTGACTCAGGCTTTCAAATAGCAGGAAGAGAATCCTGAAATGTCATATTCAAATCGCGTTAAATTTGACAGAATTGATAAAAGCAGCCATAAAGGTTCAATCTGTTGGAACCCAACATTTTTACAATGTTGTTCGTCGTAGTTAAAAGACAATATCATAAAATGCATGAGGACTATGAGCTTGCTGAAACCATATTTACACAAACAAATGCAGTAAAATATTTATTCTACGATTATCCTATGAAATCACAATCAAGCAAGTAATATCGATAACTATTATAATATCGATAATATCGATTTCTCGCTTTTATGAGTTGTATTTTTAAAAGGCATTCGACTGCGGAGGTCATTTCGCACATGGTCTCCCACCGGGAATCGAACCCGGGACCGCTTTCATCCAAGTAGAACGCGCTGCTAATATGACTATCCGGAAGCCTCTCTTTTATTTTGGCATTAAAAGCCCTCGAGTGTTCCGCTCTGACTGGCCCAATCATTACAATAAATATCCAAGTTGGTAACATATCTTCCGCAATAATTTATTTTCATCTTCGAGCTTTTCTCATACAAACCTTTTCATGCCTTGATTTAAGTTATTTTTAACCACAAGTGGTTTACCTCATCAAGACCGTATGGGCGATCTCATAAATGAATCTTGGAAAAATTCTTTTTATAATACATGTTTTTACTTTATTCTTCTTATTCCAGTTCTGTAGATGAATCCCCTTAAACACTTTAACTCCCTTCCGACAGTCTCTCCTTTTCCCGATGCTTATTTCGTTTAAGTCATTTAAATCATGAACCATTTGCCATTAGATACGGTTGACATTATCCTTCATTATGTATCACTTCGTATGAATAATCATAACACATCTCTGGAACTTTATTTAGAGCTCTTATTTCAGTCGAAATGCCGCTATGCCTAAAAATAAAATTTTCATTAGAGTTTTAAATTTTTTACGAATTACCATAGCATTTAGCTACTATTTATTTGATTTCATACGTTTTTCAAACGTTCAGTACGAATAACCCTATTTTTACGCTTCCTTTTAAACCATACTTATTTTTATATACTGTATTTTTAACTATAACTTGAGGTCGAATATCCAATGCATCAGTCTTTTTACACAGTGTTATTTATGTATGTAGGGTTACTTACTTTAGAAAAGATACTGGGAAACGAATTTCGGAAAATCTATCATTTAAGACCTACTAGTAGCTTATTTAATTAATAAGGTGTAAGTAGCTTAAGCATCACGATATCGATTACATTCAGTCTTCTACTTATTTCAGTCACATATATTTCACTTCATCGGAGTTATCCATCCAAAATGGGACGATATAGAGAATTGATTAGAGACGGAAATTATAGTGGTAGAGAAAAAGAAATATCACTCGAAACGGTAAAGGGTTAGAATGTTCTTTAGGATATCGGTATCCCTCAGTAAATGAGCGAAATTATTCCTTTCATGATTGAAACGCTGATAATCATCGGGATAAGGTAAAAGAGGAAAAGTATTTTTGGGGATGGGAGATTCAAGAACTCTCCAATCGCTGTATGCCCGGAACCATCGGGCGCAATTCCTAAGAAAAGGATTAACCCCAGGTGCGGCGGTCAGTTTTCAGAAACACCTAATGCGCATTTTGGAGACAATGCCTTTCTCATCAAGGGGGGTTAAATGCATAATGAAAGGAAAGTGTGGAGATTGAGGTATATGTAACTGTTTGTCGTGCGAGAGGGGTTTTGGGGTGGGGTTTTTTGGTTTCACTTATGGGAAGAAGGTAGTGAATGGGGATTCCAGGATTAACTCCTTTAAGGAAGCGGTGTCCTGAAAAGACTGTTGGAGTTGATTTGGGACCATTTGAAAGCTTTCTGCCATATTGCATGAAATTTTCTAGTAGAATTCCTAACAAATCAGACAGCGAGCCGGACGCTATATGTAGTATTATATATAATATATATATTTATAATATTCTTTTTTAAATTTCATTGCTAATGGAATGATGTAGAATCAAAAGTTTTAGGGAATTTTCCGATTATCATATTCTTAATTGAAAATCTTGCATCAACTGTGTTTAGTGCACTTATTGAATCATAACGAATAGTGCTTGCCGCTTCGATATTATATGATTAATAATAACGATTTTATTTTGTCACATGTTATTTGGATTGAAAAGGGATTTTTGAAGATTATTCCTCGAAAATAAAAGAAAGAATCCGAGCTGTGGAGCACAGAGAAAAATATTCAATCTGCGTATGGTAAGGATACTATTGATCTGGAGTAGTGGTATACAGAAAATGAGCGATAAGGAAGAACTTCCTAGGAAGGGAAGGCGATTTAAAAAGCTCTTTCACGACTGGCATCCGTCGCATCCTCCGCTGTTTACTTCGTATCTCTTTAGACCTTTCTATTCTTTCCGAGATCCTTCAGTTCTATTCACCCATTTTCCTCCCTATTCATAACTCTCACTATATGCGGAATTCAGTGAACCTCTTTTCTATACCAGCTACCTAACTAAGCTACCCCCCACCTATTGTATTATCTGCATATCTTTCTCTCCTTAGTCCCACACGTGATTTCGGGTGTTTCTTAATGTCTTCCACAAGCAGCCGTTAGTGAAAGATTTCAAAATGATTTTCAGAAAATTTTGCGAAATTCATCTTCTCAGACATTTCACTTTCACGTTTCCGAAAACACTGTTTAGAGGTAAGTAATTTTTTCGGAAAAAACATGGTGTATGGTAACTACAGATGACCGAACAAATCTTTGTCTCTATTTTTTGTGAATTGCAGCATTAACTTTCTTAGTACGGACACATGTGTCTAAAGTGCCCTTCGACCCAGACACGGGGTGTTATGTATGACTATTTTGTATGTGACACTTCAGCTAGTTTATGTAGAAATATTATGATTTAGTTCATTGAAAGCTACAAAACTACTGTCCTCAAATCCCTTTCTAAATGTTTTGACCAATTAAGCAATATATTAGCAATAAAAAAGCCTCTCTGTTAACTAGATATGTAATGAAGAAGTTTCTATGTTAGTTTGAGAAAGAGGATGATGGATTTGAAAATTGCCTAAGGTTTCATTGTTTACACCTGCAACCACCAATCTGGTGCGCACAGCTGTTGACGTAGCAATGTTACAAATTGTCAAGTAACTAACAGAACTGCAGCTGATTCTTTGTTATCCTCTTGTTAATAGATATTCAAATCAATCAAAATCTTTTTCATTTACTGTGAATTGGAAGTAATGCAGTGACATACTGTTTTTTAACATAGAAAAGAATACGTTAATGCTTTCAAATAACTTTCGTAGCAAATGAAGCAATTATACTGAGGAAATCTTTAGAGCGAATATGGGGAAAAATTTTACGAAATTACACCCATCAATATCATTTAGGTTTGATCCCCAAATTTTTCTGCAAAAATTATCAGAGGAAAAATGTCCGTTTTCGATCCAAATGGACTTGTCTCTTCTACACCAGTAAGTTTTTGAGTCCTTACGAAAACATTTTGGAAATCTTTTCTTGTCCGCAGAAACTCCAGTACACTGTGCGCTTAGTGTACCTCACCATAAAACCTATTGTTTCCTCCCTTCCGCTCGCTGCAAGGCCCACGGTCGGGTAGAAGGGAAGGCTTCGGACTCTTCCGGTGTTGCCAAAATGTAATAGAAAGGCGGGTGGAAGGGGTAAAGACAGAAATTTGAAACCCCTCAATCTTATGCACCACGTAGTACACCGTTCGATTTTTTCTTGGAGGACTGTACTAATCTTTTAATTTAATCCATTGTGAAACTTGTTTAAAAAAGTTAATTCTTCTTCCCAAGGGTTTCCTTCTTTCCCAGTCCTTCCTTATTAAATGTAACCCATCAAGAGCAGAGGCCTTGAAAGTACTATTTTGTGTCCATCACCTATCTTAAATTAATTCAAAAATAGATTCAGGCTATGTTTTTATATCATAATGATTAAATATTAAATGACGGTGAAAGAAACCGATTCTAAAGACTCATTTGAAATTGGTTTCCGTTATTATCACCGCTGACAGTATCTACTGACGCGCTCGGAAAATATGGCCAAAAAATGAAATAGAGAAAAAAAAGTGTCCCCATGATATCGTATATACGGCTGTAAAATTCTTACTCCTCCGATACAAAAGTCCGGCATAAAAATGAAGCGGAGAGTCTGGTAATGTCGAGCAGTCAAGCTCTTCTGCAATTTTTTGCTAAGTAAAACCTAAATCGTCTGTAATGCGTACGCAAGCAAACAAATGATTAAAAATTTCAGCGTTGAGATGCTTTTATGTACCGTATTTTCCGGCGTGTAAGACATCGTCCAACATGCAGTAAATACGTAGAGTTTGGGGAATGCTTGTCTTGTAAAACTTACCCCTCTTCCAAAGCGCACAAAGTAAATTTTTTTTAATTTGGATTTGATTTCAATAAGATAATTTTGATTTGATTGCTTTCATACGGTCGCCCCATCTGGAGGGGATGCCTTTATTCAGCTCCCCCACCATAAGTGGCGACCACAGATTCTCCAGTCCCCCTCTCAAGTTTCATCACCAACCATAGAAGTCGACACCAGTCTTATAAGATGACTCACGACTTTTGAGCAGATTTGTCAGGGCTACGAAGTCTTCTTATACTCCGGAAAATATGGCACATAAAAGCATTTTTCTCAATGGTGAAATTTTTAATCATAGTTAGCCTCTGGAAGACCTTTGTTATGACTGCGGCTTATCTAGATTGCCACTCTACTCTTGTTCTACCTCAGCTTCCGTTCAAGTAATGCCTCGGAATATTTTACAAAAAAATAGAGTGGTATTACATTAAAACTTAATTAATGGAAATATTATTTAATAATGATAAGGGAAAAATTCCCTCTGTGTTTTTATACTCAGTACAACTTTCGTATCCTCCCCGACCTATGGGAGTTTTCCTATAATTCAAGGAAGGATTAGAGATAAGGATAGATTGAGAACTGCCTTTCATCCAATTACATTGACTATTTAGTTTTTTCCTGATTATTATTAAGTTTTAATCCTAATTCCCTCCTTATCTGATGGAGGTAACAATTACTTTCCAATGGTTAGTTTTTCATCTATGTTTTCTTTCATTAACCCTTTCGAGACGGCCTTATATTCTTAAAATCGCTCTCTGGCACCGAATACATTCGAAGGAAAAACTTCTCCTGGACACAGAAGCATTTTCGACTCAGATGGTGTCAGGTATAGAATTGAACCCTTCTTAGTCCTAATCCTCGGCAACCGCGATCGGGGGAAACCGTCGCCGGGTAATTAACCTTCCCTCTCACAGCACGGGGCCGCGGCTAACTAAATGTTATTGCTGTCGCTTTGCCAAAGAGTACTTTTTAGCATTAGTTGTCAATATGAATTTGGAACTTAAAATCTTGCACTTTGCCGACTATATGCAACTTTTAAACGGAATTCTAGCGTTATTATTAAGGAATTCAGTATACTGCTATATTTTTACATGGTAGTATACTAAAAACCTTAATATTAACAGTAGAATTTCGTTTAAAAGTTGTACATAGTCAGCAAAGAGCGAGATTTTAATATGTAATGTGATTTTGACAATTACTGCTAAAACAATTGTTTCGCAAAATTATTGCAATGAGATTTAATTTGCCGCGGCACCATGCAGTAAAAAGGGTTATAAACGACCCCGGGGGCTGAGTTTCCTCTTTGTGGTGCAGAAGGAAAGGTCAGAAATCCCCCAGAAAAGGGTCAGAAGGGTAAGTTTATAATATCCTAATCCTCTGAAACTGCACCCACGCGCGATTTATACCTGCGTCGTCTATACACGACAGCCGTCTTTCTGCGTAGGAAAAATGCCGTCGTCTATAGCCGACAACAGTAGTTAAGCGAAGGAAATCTACCGTCGTCTATAGCCGACAACAGTCTCGAAAGGGTTAATGTCATCAGCTATAGAAAGTGCTGTAGAGGGAATTTGAATACTAAAGCTACATGACAAATAATGGTAACTTTTGTTTGGTTTATTTAGCTGAAGCTGAATGCTTAAGTGGAAAATTTCCAAGTTAGTTCAGCACAGTCCCTAAATGAAAACCCAGCATTTGATGAGGAGTGGCCAGAATCAATTTAGCATCACTCTTAACTCAATTATCAATACTAGAAAATGCATATAAATGCAACGTGTTCC
The DNA here is from genome assembly GCA_036926295.1 of Pachydiplax longipennis. Lineage (NCBI taxonomy): Eukaryota > Metazoa > Arthropoda > Insecta > Odonata > Libellulidae > Pachydiplax > Pachydiplax longipennis. The sequence goes on from JAVFKF010000003.1 coordinate 4,947,190, forward strand.
TCACTTTCCTTCCCAAATGAATACTTTTTCATCCAATCTAGTCATGAATACCTCTTAATTAAAAGTATGAACATTAAATAAATTAATATCTGCTGAGTAAAACCAATTTGCAATTCGGATAGGCAGTAAAGCATGCAGTCATATCCTGGAATTTGTTTACTTCTCAAAAAATTGTATACTTTTATGTTACTATGTATATTTTTATCCCTATATTCTACCAAATGAAAAAATTGTGACTAATCTCATGGTACAGTATTGGTGCAGTAGAGAAATATGTATCTAACATTTTTGTCTCAGTATTTTCAATGGTTATGATAGTATCAAAGCTACTGAGGCATGAATGATGAAGGATATTGGAATTAATCTTGCTCCTCCTTTATCAAATACTGCGTAAATAGATATTTGTTCTCTAATTATAGTACTGCAATCACAGGAATATTTTCCATTCATAGGATTCGGCTCAGGGAGGTAAGAAATGACAAACTACCTCACTCTTTATCTTACCTCTGCAAAGAATATTGAAGACTCTGATATGGAAAAATGATAGGGCCGTATTGTAAAGGTAAATGAGAAGGTAAAAGTGGATTCATAAGTGTTGAGACAATACTCTGGAACTACACTTGAATTTTAAATTAAGCACATCCCCTTTGAGTATTAATCCGTTTCTGTTTCGTCTCTTTCGTGAATATTCCTACTTTCAGGCAAACTATTCAACTATGGAAACACCATGACACTGTTCGCTGAATGTTTTTAACGCATCTTATGGAAAACCTCATTAGTTCTATATAAAGTCCAACGCATTACTTTAATTAATGAAGATCGCGTAATAAAAGAATCATTTCCATTTCAGTTTTGCTAGAAAAGACTATACTGAATGCTTAAAGCAGTATTTCTCTACTTCGATAATAATTAACTATCTTTCACACGTTAATTCGCTCTGCCATTGGTATTTTTGTTTTATTCGTACACGAAAGTCCAAAGGGCATTAAGAAGCGCGTCGCCGCGTTTTTGGAAAGCGTGGATCATGGTATTGAAAATTATGAGAAACGAAACGTGTTCTTTTCGTCATGTGTTTTAGCTACTTCTGTTCTTCTAAAGTCACCTAATGGCTCTCTTAGTTACATTTGTTCGTGTGGTGATGGTGACTTTTGTATTCTCCTGTGGAAGTGAAATTGTGCTACGAATTGAGTGGAATTAACTACAGTGGATACAGTGATTACAAAGAGTGATTTGTTTAAAGCAGTGAGAAAAGTGTGTGAATGAGAACAACGTGTAAAAGTGTCGATTCTATTACTGTTGACGAGTTTGGAGTCCTTATATTGGGAATGGTAAAATTTTTCCCTCCGCCACCATCTAAAAGTGCGAGGATAATAGAGTTCTATAATGCTACCAGTGGTAAGATGTACAGTCACTTACAAAAAAAAGTTACCACTTCCAAGGGGCAACTTGTCCAATAGACCCCTCGTTTCGGGCGAGCGAGCCTCCAGAAGAGAGAGAGAGAGAGAGTGAAAATAAAGATGGAGGACGTTGTCTGCTATGCAGGTCCACGTTGAGCGTTTGAAAGGATTCGTTATCGTTATTGTTATTAAAATAACTTATTTAAAGCAATTTTTTAGTGACATTAACATGGCAGAGTAATATTATAGCGATTCGGGGGTCGGAATGAATTAATTTGGTGATTTTAAAGTTGTTTTTTAGATATAGTTTTACTTTAGATTTTTTGCATGTAGTATAGCAATTGTGAATATATTCCAAGCTAAAAAATTCAGAAAAGAGATATTCCGCAGTTTCTGCTTGCAAGACCCTGAAACCTGGCGTTACAACATGAATTCTTTGACAATGTTCTAGTCTAATTCAAGATATTTTCTTAAACGTATCGGAAGTATGGTCATACTTTTACAAGTTAATTATAAATCAAACAGACGCATTCTGGGCACGTTGCGTCTTGCTAGCTAGTTCTTGCGATAAATCACAGATTGAAATTACCAATTGCATTTTAATATAAGGCGTTAGGAAACTTCCTAAGCATCTGAGGATATGGACTAATTATTGGAATTACCGAACTTTACTAAAGCCTTCGATTCTGTTGACGCGGATATATATTAAAAATTAAATTATATTAAATTCTGTAAACATCATTTATACGCTGATGATCTGCAGATATATCTCGATTCTACAGTTGTCTGCTTCCCTGAATGTGTTCAGTATGTGAACCATGACCTCCAGCGAATTCACAATTGTTGCAAGGACAATTTTCGGAAGATGAATCCATTAAAAGCCATTGTCATCGAGTATCCACTGCTATTAAAACAAATTATTGGAGATATTAATACAAAGCTTATCTTGAAAATACTGAGATCATATTCTGTAACACTCTTAATAATATTGGTGTTTGCATAAACATCTGAGGGGATGAATGGTAGAGTAAACTTTTTCAGAAATTTTCACGACCGTGCTCCGAAGCCGTGCTGACCATTTCAGGGAAAAATGGAGTGGGTAGTGAAGGATAGGAAAGGACTCTCCCCCTCCCCCTTTATCTGGGGGAGGAAAACAGCAATAAGGTTGAGGGCTGTTTATGACCTGCAGAAATTTTAGAAGTCTCTTTCCTTCTTCTTGGATGAACTTCTCTAGTAGAATCGCTTACATATTTGACCAAAGCCAGAAGGAGATCTTGCGAGCCGGGGGTTGCCCTGGGGAACGATGACAAGAGGGGGCAAGGTACGGAAAGTAAGTAGAATTTTTAAGGGAATGCGGCAAGCTTTGAGATTCTATATATAAACAAACCCGATGAAAGGAACTTGCGAAGATAATCAGCTATATAAACGAGTCTCAGGATAACGCAGACATCCATATGTATATAATAATTTAAATTTTCATTGGTAATAACATGTTGTAGAATAACAGAAAATTATATTTTTAAGGAATTTTCCGGTAAACGTATTTAAAATGAAAATCTTGCATCAATTATGATTAGTGCATTTATTGAATCAGAAAAAATCATGCTTGCCACTTCAGTGCAAATGCAATATAATTCATTAGGTTTAAATACCATATTCATATGAGTAATGAGTAATGGTAACGATTATAACTTGTTAAGTGTTATTTGGATTAAAAAAGAATTTTGCGAAGGTTATTCTTTGAAAATTAAAAATAAAAATCCGAGTAGTGGTGCACATAGAAAAGTATTCAATCCGTGTATGGCAAGGAGTGTATTAGAAAATGATTTGGAATAGAGCTAGACAGAAATTAAGCGATAAGGAAGAACTCCGCAGTGTCCTATAACCTCGGTCACACGGTAAGAAGAGGCATTTACGAGTAATCTATATCTATGAGTAAAAGAATAAGAAATCGACATATAATAGTTTGTAAACAAACTAGATATATTTTTAAAATTGACATTTCACAGCCTAACTTTGTGGAATGGTGCCATCATGCAAAGAAAAAACACTTTGTAAATTCCACAGAAATAAATTAATCGGCAACTAGTTCTGTCTGTCTGTCAGACATCATCTCAACTCCCTCCAGAAAACCCACCTATTCTGACCTCACCATCCCCTCTCATTCCTCCCATCCTTTTTCCCAGAAGTTACCCGCTTTCCACAGTATGATCCACCCACATCCCAATGTCACCCGCCAATTCCCTTTAGACTAAAGAAGTTTTAATTATCAAACAGATTGCTATAAATAATGGATACAGCCCAGATATGGTGGATAAACTCTTGAGGAGAAAACCAAATATCCTCTCATCCTATAGATTGGGACACATGCTTCCTAATGACCTGAGAGCAGCTTTCTATGTCCCTTGGAATCTACGGAGAGCCATCGGCTACCACAAAGATAGAAGACCCAGCGACTCTCTCAGCGGGGTGTACGAACTCCGTTGCAATGAATGCCCATCCCGACGCGTGAGGGGTGGACAAAATCCTTACCAACGAATACCTCTTCCACAAGTCCTCCCCTCCTTCCTCATTCCCTCAGCCCTTTTCCGTTGATAATTCCCGGTTTTTTCCCACCACACCTCCGTTGCCCTCGGTCTTTCTCATTTTCGATATTTCAGTGCCTGATGATTTCTTATAGACGAAACTAGTTGCCTTTAATATATCTATATGAAATTTACAAAGTTTGTTATTTTATTTGCATGAAAATATACTTTATAATAAGTGAAATGTGGTAGCAATGCACCTCTCGAGTGAAGAACTCAGCGTTTCTGAGATATCATCGATTAGAATGGACGAAAAGGTGAGGAAAACCCAGATGCTTTTGGGAGAAGGTTCTCGAAAATGCATATTCATTGATTACTTCCTAGAAATACTACGTTCTAAAATGGACCTTCACGGCTGGTATCCCATTGACCCCATCTCTTCCCCCGCTGCTTACTCCTTAGACCTCGCTATTCTTTCCGAGATCAGCATACGCAGAATTCAGTGAACCCCTTTCGCCTACCTGCTACTCCCTAGCCATTCCATTATCTGCTAATCTTTCTCCCCTTAATCCCACACGTGATTCTGGGCATAAATTCTACGAAAAAACTTTTACCAAAACTACCACCAACAACTTCAGCGCCAAGGCTCACCCTCACCTCACCCACTATCGCTTTATTGTAATCTGGTCGTCAGTGGATTAAATATATATATTAAAATATATTGTATTAAATAGATCGACGTAATTTGTGGGTGTTTTAGTTGTAATTATCCTATTTATGGATAATAACCATGGCATCCTACTTGCCTGGGTGCGATGCACCCATAGGACGGCTTAGGGTGAAAAAATAGCATTCATTTCCCTCTCTTTATCAAGTATCGAAACTCATTTAAGGTTCTTCCATTCAGTCATAATGATATGTATTCGGAGAGATGAAATGAATATCAACGAAATAATTAAAAATATATTCAATACGGTTTCACTAATCTCGTTTAGAAATATTAGCCAACAGAGAAATAACGCATAGAACGTCTTATTCATCCGATGTGTTCGCTATTACGCATATGCGAAACAAGATCATCCCTGTAAGCGGATTTTGAAGGGTTAACGTATTCTTTCACTGTTACTCCATTTCTATTCTAATTACGTTTTCTCTAATTTCCCCTTCTTTTGACATAATTCATAGTATTGCATTTTCTCTTAATTATCATTTATTTAAGCCCTATTATTTATGATTTTTTTTACAGAAAAGTTCGTTCTGCGGGCATGTAGAGCATGAAGAAAAATAATGGAGTCCTTTCCAAACCTCCATTGATGAGAATTTATACATAAGCAGAAAATATGGGTAACTTAAGTATTTCTTGTCGGATTTTTTTTAAGAAGAGTGAAGTACGCGTGAGATTTGAGCCGATTTAAGAAAAATCCGAATTGAGTTCCTTTATAATACTATATTGCTTATACAGCATCCAAATGAATGAATTTTAGCCAGTCTTTAAAGATAAAACGTCAAACAAGCCTCAAAACATGAGTAAGAAGGAAGTCGAAACGCGCGCTAAAGGCAGAGCCGCTCATAGACTCGCTCTCATCGAGCTTCATGTCTGTTAAGCGGGTTGCATCCTTTAGTGGTAACTTTTTTTTGTAAGTGACTGAACCATCAGTTGAAGATAGAAGAAAGAGATAATTTTTGCTGTGTCTAGTAACGTAAGCTTTACAAGATGCGATGGTAAGTAAGCTATATTCCTGTATTTGAAGGAGATATCGTGCATTTACGTGACGAATCAAAGGGAAAAATTCGATGTGCTTCCTATTTAATTGTAATTTAAACTAGAATGCAGGAAATTAAGAAAGACAGGTGATGTTTGTTGAAGTGTTAAACGTCTAAATGATTTCACTGTTTTATGGAATCTTTCACATTAGATTATGTAAGTAAAGTACCGAAAACCCATATGTTCATGTCTATCGATAATCACTCTTGTAACGTCTTTTGCCTCGATCTTTACGTTTGCATTTTTAGAGTGATTGAATGTTCAAGCTTCATTCCGTTTATAATTCAACCACTGCTGTGATTTTTTTGGTTTCTCACGTGAGGAAAAACTTGTCTCAAGAGAAATTGAGATAAATGTTGTAATTTTCATTTGAAGTTTGTTTCGATGCAATATCTTGAACAGAACTTTAGTTTTTGACTTTTATATCAAAGAGCATATTCCACTTCGCGCTTCGAATCGCCAAGGCTTCGGAACCTATGATGCAATATATATGCAAGATATGGTGTTCATTATTTTCTGGTAGCAATGAGCTACTTTATGCATAGGCACTTAAAAGGTATTGAAATATTGTTAAAATTTATTTTTGGAAATCTGGTAAAACAGCCAAGATTGCATACTTATAATTGTTTAAAATTAACTAACTTTTCAGATGATCCTAAGAAGGTGTAATAAGGGTAATAATCTTTACAAAACAAAAATTTCGTTAAAATATCTTGATTAGTTTTTGTTTAAAGGAGGGAAATACACCACCTGGGGTCACATTCACCCCAAGAGAATAATTAAGGGTTTAATATTTTAATTTTTTAATTTAAGAGAATAATTACGTTTACTGTATTATGTAAAAATCAGGAAGGAAGGGATATCTTTTTATGAAAAGTTGATATGTATGTAATTATCAGTTGGTATGCATGATATGATTTTTATTCTTAACATGGTACTTACTAATGAATTACTTAATATAAAGGCACTTAAAAACCATGATCTGTTAATTATATGATTATTTACATTTATTTTTGTAAATTTGGTATCACTGCTAAAATGTAATGCACTTTATCGGTTAAATCAACAAAATTGGTTTGCCATATCATTGTATAGCAAAATTCTGGTTATATGTTAGCTCCCAAATATTATTTTTCATTTTGCACCTAGTATTTACTGTTCAATTACTTCATAGATTACCACTGAAAATTAAATATGATACTTATTATATAATTATTTAAATTAGTTTTGTAAAAAAGGTCATATTGAGCCAACAAGACTAATTAAAGGATTTCTTTTTTCTATGATAATATATAATTAAAACTCTTGCAAAGAATGAGTAACTTCAGGAAGTTCTAAACGTAATTAAAATATACCTGCTGCAAGTTGTCCTCGTGGCTAGTTGGGCCTGAAGCGAGTTGACCCCACTGCAAGTTGGGTCCACGGCGAGTCGGCGGCAGTGATTCAGCCTCAGCGAGTTGCCCTATTCCCTGTTAGGAGAGGTGAAATTACCATAATTCACCATTGATTTCAGAAATTACTGAAATTATGGCATATACATCATCCACTCAAACAAAGTGAGATGGTACTTATATTAGTAGCAGTGTAGTATAGTAGAAATCCTATACTATAAATGCAAGTAATGATAATTCAAGTGCAGACTTTCCTTATGTTTATCATAGACAAAATCTTTTACTACCTCAAACCTAACACTCTTAAATTACTTCACACTTCAAATCAACTAATTTCCCTTTGGAGCAAGAATGTGAAAAAGCTGATTCATCTTACCAAGGTCACACTTTCATACGATTCCTTACTTTCCATCCAAACATATTCTATGCAACAATCTTACTAAAACTATTTAACCTACTGAGATATGCTAGCAATTTTAATGCTTAAGTCAGAAACAGAATCAAATTTTTCTGTTTTCTAGTACATTTTGGTACTTTATAGCAAATAAAAACAAAGAAAAAAGTCAAACAAATTGAACGATTAGACAATGATTTAAAAATTGGCTATTGCCAATGTTAAGGAAAAAATGCAGTTTTTCTTTCACTAATGATCGAAAATATTAAGATTGTGTAATGCATACAACCAATTATTAAACATCATTACCTAGATCCCGGGGAAATCATATTGAGATAAATTCAAAATTCCACTTCCAACTGCTACAAAAAGCAAAGGAAAAGAGTGAGAAAACCAGAAATGGCTTCACTCCTTAGTTACACAAACTGCACTGAGAAGCTACACATAATCTGAGCTCTCTCTACGAAGTCTGTGGCAGAGGAGGATGGTAAATAATCCCTTAAGTGGTGGCTGTCCATAGACATCCTCTGCTCCTGGGTACCATCAGCTAAGCCCCCAATCAGTAGCCTCTGCTCCCAATGGGTTAACAAACATTCATAATCTGTAATATAATATTCTGGAAGTATTGAGATATTTAACTCCAAATGCACTCAAAATAGACCATAAACTGCTACTTCTTTTCACTTCTACTACAGAATTTTTTTTAAATGTCAAGTGTAATTAAAATGAAGCTTTTCTAAAGCTCTGAAGTTGCCAATGCATGTAATATTTATCTTGGTTTCCACCTGAAAGTTACATTTCATTGCAAAAATTATGATTCTTTATTGACATCTTTAAATGTTTGATCCTCAGGCATGCAGGCCATTATGTTATTAACTATTTTCCCCACTGGTTATAGATTAAAATTGCTGTTCAGTCAAGAAGCATATCATAAGCATTCACTATCAAATATGTAAAACAACACATGGAATAGAGCTCATCACCAGGGAAATGAAATTAATAACAAAAAGAAACTCCAAACAAAATAGGACACCTCTAGTTTAGTTGGTGAACCATCATCATAATATTGAAAGGAAAGTAAGAAGCACGGGCAGGGAGTTGGAAAATTATACTAAATTAATAGAATTGAGACACCAGATGGAAGGAAAGGATTCAATTACAAGTTAAGGGACCAATTTTAGGTGAAGGAAATAAGGAAGCACTATGGTAGTTAATTCTTAGTAGAGAATTTGAGAGAGTAATAAGGTTTGTATTTAAAAAGTGAAAAACCCAAAGGACTAACAAGTGGTGCTGTAACAATGTAATTTGTTCTTCAAACACTGGCTGACACTTCAATCAATAGAGAACACTAAAAATTAAAAAGTACTTGTTGCCAGAAGATAGAATTTTAATGATAAGATAAGCAAGGAGAATTCAATATACTGTGAGCCGAAAGTAAATGACAAAAGAAGACAAGGCAACTTTCAAATATTTCGGTCAATTCACAGCATAATAATTGATATTTGGAAAACTTAAATGGCTTGTCAGACTGAAATTGCTTTTTACAACTCATAATATTGATCAGACTGAGTTGACTTAAGTCGTGCCATTTCTTTGTGTTTTAATGTCATAGATTGCAAAGAAACCACAACAGCAGAATGTGTTGGTATTTGGGTAGCTTGACTAATTATTTCACAACATTCATTTAAGGTTGTAAACTGTCTACAAAGCAAACAATTATCCCAAAAGAGATAGAAGAAGTATCTGTCATTTGATTTAAGAGCAATAAAAGAATATTGTATACAGAGCATTAGAGAAATTAAGAAATTCCAGAGGGCGTAACTAAAATCCATAATTGGCTTCAAATAAAGTATGAAGGTAAGATAGGAGAAAATAAGATAAATCATGCATTAGATAAGATAAACTAAATCTAGGAAAACAATGTTAACTTTAGGTATCCCCAAACAATTAATTATTTATAATTAGAATAAATAAAGCCATACTGCTGAGTTTTAAGGATTCAGTATATATGAGATTTCTCATTAAGAACTTAAGATGCTTTGATGATTATTCAATTTAGAGAGCTGTTGAAGGATATTAATCCAAAGAAAGTGATAAACATCAAATAGCATATCAGTTCCTAATAATGGATAGACAAATTGACTTTTCTTCCCAGCCCTCTTATCTTGAAAGATAACTGTAGAAAAATATTCTTGATTGGCTGACTGACACATATTTTAGCTCAGGATGTACTAGCCATCTTCTGTACTTTCATATGAAATATAAATTATGGTTCTGTCAGCCAAAATAAGGGGAAGTACCATACAAACAAATGCAGTGGCTGACTGAATACTGTGAGCTCTTTCAATTCTAACTCTCGTATTGCAACATCGTTCACTAGCTATCTATGCAATTTGAATTCTGAATGTGAGCAAGGTAACACCATAGCATAATCAAGGAAAGGAAATCAAATCTACTCACTCTTGTGCTGCCTTATTTTTAAAGCACAGTTGAAATTTGTCCTATGTCCTGCAGATTTACTATATGGTGTGAAACACAGAGGAAAGATGGCTGATACTTCTACGCCAAACGTTTAACAATATCTTCCTCCAGAGATGTGCTTCTCAACCTTTAGTCTCCCATGGCACACATACATGCTGACTTATGATTCTGGCAACATAAATCATATATAAAATAGTTTAATTCCAAATTAAAGTTTAAAAAAGAAACAAATATGAGTATATGTACAATAAAATATTTTAGTGTTCAATAATAGACTTAAACTAAGAGTAATAATCCTCAGAAATAAATCACAAAGGTAATGCACTGCTTCAAAAATATTCTAATTATGTTTATTTTACCCTTAGATATCAAGAGTCACATTCAAGGCACCCCGGTAAGGAGAAACTGGTCCATAACATGAATAGAATGAAATTCCATTATTTTATGATATTTACCTGCTTTTGGTATCACTTGTCATCAGTCAAGAACAATATCATGAATCCACCTAGCTTTCATTGCAAAAAAAGGATTCAGCTGTTATTTTTATATTTTCCCAGATAGTATGTTTTCCATGACCTATGAAAATATCAACAGAATCAAAATTATGAAGACATAAATTTTAGCTGTCCCATATCTGTCAATTGGCTCCAAATTTTCAAAAAAAGGGACAATTTTGATGGTTTTTGTATTAACTTCAAGTGTTTTGACTAATGCATTTTGTGTGTCCATTAGAAAACTATTTGCCACCCAATGCTTACCCTAGTGAAGACCTAGATCAAAACCGCTAAAAATTTACTGCAACTTCTACTACCCCAGGAGGAACTTTATCATTGCAGAAATTGCAATGATAATTAATTCTTATAATATACAAATACAGGTAACATCACAGTCCTACAGATCAGGTAAAGAAACAGAGTTGTTTATCATGGTAATCTGAAGCTCTGAAGTTGCCAATGCATGTAATATTTTTCTTTGTTTCTACCTGAAAGTTACATTTCATTGCAAAAATTATGATTCTTTATTGACATCTTTATATGTTTGATCCTCAGGCATGCAGGTCATTATGTTATTAACTATTTTCCCCACTGGTTATAGATTAAAATTGCTGTTCAGTCAAGAAGCATATCATAAGCACTCACTATCAAATATGTAAAACAACAGATGGAATAGAGCTCATCACCAGGGAAATTAAATTAATAACAAAAAGAAACTCCAAACAAAATAGGACACCTCTAATTTAGTTGGTGAACCATCATTAATTAATTATCATTGCAGAAATTGCAATGATAATTAATTCTTATAATATACAAATACAGGTAACATTACAGTCCTACAGGTCAGATAAAGAAACAGAGTAGTTTATCATGGTAATCTTTTCATGCATAAATACAAAGTTCAAATAGAAAATATAATCATATGATATCCATTAATAAATTTGTCAACAGAATGTTTTCCACAATGTTGATTCCTGCAAAAGCATTCTTTTTTATATATTACCTGAATCAGTCTCTTTCCCATTCATCTGGAAATATCTTGCTCTGTCACTCAAGAATTGAGTAAGCCCAAGAGAGAGGAGAGCTGGATGAAATGTTGGAGGCTAGGGATCTCGAGGGAGCGATTCAATGGTGGAATTCAGCTGTACTGCACTAGATTCTCCAAACCTGTTCTCAGGATTTCTTGATTTTGCAGAGCCCCTTCTTAATTCTGCCTGTTATATAAGAAGTAGAATGTATTAATAAGAGGTACTAAAATATGCACATTGCAACAAGAGTGAGATTTAAAAGTTTGATAGTGAAATACTTCATCTTAATGTTTTAATGACTAATTATAGAAATAATATATTAGAACATTGATGGAAAGGGAATGTGATAAATTGCAGTGCATGTGTGCTCTATTGCAATGAATACCTGATCCATAACTTTATAATAACCCACTACTACAGAGATTACTCTGTTATGATAGCACAATTGTTTAGAGCATCATGCCAACTGAAAGCTTTGGCCCAATAATGTGCTGCAAGAGGTGGTGAGCAAACAATTTAATGGCAGTGTTCATGTCACTGTCAATAAACTATTTATGTTGAAAAAAATGCTTGTCAGAACACTTTCTTTACTTATAACAAGAAAAATAAGATGAAATAATACAGCGGTCTAACTCATATGCAAACAAACTCATGCTATATTCTTAAATTAGTTATTTGTGCAAAAATGTGAAACTGTGAGTAGAAACTCCATCTCTACTTCTTAATGCAATATCATTGATTATTTTTACTCAAATTGTATGAAACCTTTCAGACATTTTACTTAATTTCTGCAATTTCTAGCTGCAGACTTCATTTTAAGAACAACCTGTTTCTAATGGTTCGAGCCAAGAGTTTGTAAATAATAATTTGATATCTCAAATAAAAAAAATATATCTGTACCTCAACATTGGTCTTTTCTTAGCTTAAATTCTAATTATTAATTACATCACTTTAATTCTTAAAGCATCATTTAAACAACTTGAAGGGATCAGGATATGTACATAATCCACAATATCATAGAGCACCTTAATAGGCTACACACAATTGAAAATGCGTTGAAACTAAACTCATCAATTCGATTTTATTAAAAAAATATCAAAAGCGTATTTTATTGCAGTCTTTTCAAATATTTCCGACTTTAAATATGAAAAACTCATTAACTTCTAACGTCGAACTTAGGTTATATTTGGGAAATAAAGAATCATCCTACATGAAATCGGTTAGAATTAAAGTCAATCAAGTTTATAGTAACTTTAGATGTTCTTGATAAGCAGATTTGTTTTTACATTCAAAATTTACTTTAGACTATTCAAGTCTTACAAGCTATGAAAAGCATCCCCAAAAAATTCGTCGGTGTTACAAAATAAGTATCTGCTAACCAGGGTCTGTCCACTTAGATAGCGAAATTCTCATCGAGTAGCGCCTCTACCGGCAAGTCTCCTAAGTAACTCACTCAAAGCCGCGCTCCCAACACCTAGCTTGACGTCATAGCGTCATAACGGCTACAGCGGTTACAGCTACCTTTTGCGGTAGTGGTTTGGTAGCTTCTTACCGATTTATTTCGTTATATTTTGTGGCCAAAATGCCGAGAAAAATCCTTACATGTGCTGTGAAGGATTGCAGGAGTACCTCTGGCGTGGGTGATAAGCTGCTGTTTTGCTTCCCTAAAGAAAGAGTAGCGTAAGTGCAAGTGTGGTGTTTCAGTTTACGAATTTTATGAGTTTCTCATTGAGGGTAGAGTTAACCCAGCATACTACGGGTTAGTCTGTGAGATAAATTAATGGGTTTATAGATGTATTCAATTCGGACATATTGTAAAGCAGCTTCCTCCAAGTTTTGGCGAGTAAAGCTTGCATCCGCTGAAGCACGTGTGCACGACTTCTTTAAATAATTATTTTTCATTGTTAAATAATAATTTTCATTGTTATATTTTCCCTTATACTGTTGTGATAAGAATTCTATTCATCGTCGTGCTAGAATGACTGAGTTACTTTCGTTAGAATATTATGTTCCCAGTTTTGAGTAATCGCAGCTTAATGTTTCTTGAGTTAAACATTTGTGCTTTTAATGTTATGTTAATAATGTTATTTATTTTCAAGATTAACAAGAGTATTATGCCATCTAACACCATCAAATCTAGTTATAATTTTATTATCTGGAAAGTTTGAAAGTCGTGCAGTATCTGTTCCTTGAGTTCTAGGGTAATATACAAACACGTTATTTTATAATATAAGATCATGTGCCTTTAAAAGGGCTCGTATAAGGCAAGATGGGTGTGTATATTATGTGTGTTTCCTCTGTATATTAATCTCCCTATAATATCTTTGTTTTGCTGTCTGTTTTGCTTCCCTAAAGAAAGAGTAGCGTAAGTGCAAGTGTGGTGTTTCAGTTTACGAATTTTATGAGTTTCTCGTTGAGGGTAGAGTTAACCAAACATACTACAGGTTAGTCTGTGAGATTAATTAAGGGGTTTATAATGTATTCAATTCGGACGTATTGTAAAGCAGCTGAGGCTGCTGAGCTGATGATATATTCCCAGTTTTGAGTAATCGCAGCTTAATGTTTCTTGATTTAACCATTTTTACTTGTAATCTAACACCATCAAATCTAGTTATAATTTTATTATCTGGAAAGTTTGAAAGTCATGCAGTATCTGTTCCTCAAGTTCTAGGGTAATATACAAACTCGTTATTTTATAATATAAGATCATGTGCCTTTAAAAGGGCTCGTATAAGGCAAGATGGGCATTCTATTATGTGTGCTTTCTCTGTATACTAATCTCCCAATAATATCTTTCACAGCTGTCAGAAGTGGGTTGAATTCTGCCAGAACCCTGAGATACACCAAAAGTTCTTGAGTGGCTCATTACCCTCATTGAATTATTTAAGGGTTTGTAAGCTGCACTTTGAAAGGGAATCTTTCACTCATGATTTGAGGAACAAGTTGATTCGAGGAGCAGTTCCAACCCTGTTGCATGCAGACATAATTGAAGGTCACGATGCAGGTACTTCAACTCCACTCATCCATCACTTGTCTCTTACGGCCATATCTCAACTTACTCTCATTTCTCTTATAGATCCTGAGATTCATTCTCCTTCCCAGTCTCCCCCCAGAACTTCACGGTCTTTACTGCCAGAGTTCATTGAGGCTACACAACCCTCAGCCTCCACACCTCTCTCCCCTCTACCACTAGCCTCACCACTTGTAGAGGAGTGCATAGAAAAGATCTCTCTGTCATATATAAATATGACAAGGCATAAGGATCTTACACCAAAGAAGAAGAAGCTCTTTTGGTATGCCAAAAGAAAGGAAAGGGAAAATAAGAAACTTAAGTCATCGGTGAGGAAACTGAAGATGCTGCTGAGGGAGGCATCTGCATCAACAGGCTCCCTTTCCCAAGTGAGGGAAATATTGAATTCCTCACTGTCCCATAATGCTGCTGTTCTTCTGGGATCCCAGCTAAAGAGTGCTGGAAGGAAGCCAAATGGGAGAAGGTGGACCCTTGAGGAAAAATTGCTTGGTCTTGCCCTCTACAAGAAGAGCCCAAAGTCGTACCATCTACTCCGATACATCTTCACCCTTCCATCTCGCTCATCTATCAATCGACTTCTTCATTCCATTCCATTTTCAACTGGAATTAACAAACAAATATTTGCCTCTCTTTCTCACTCTTTAGGTGAAATGGAGGATTGTGATCGCATCTGTGTTCTAATGTTTGATGAAATGTCAATCATGGAACATTTGGATTATAATGCTTCAGTTGATTTCATTATTGGGTTTGAGGACCATGGATGCAATAGGAGGAGTAAGAATCCAGCCAAGTTTGCTCTGGTATTCATGGTTTGTGGTGTGCTGAAGAAATGGAAGCAACCCATTGCTTTCTTTTTCAGTGCATCTCAGACAAAATCTGAGGTGATTGTCTCTCTCATGAAAGAGGTATTGCTGCAATGCCATGAAGCTGGTCTTCGTGTCATTGCCACTGTTTGTGACATGGGCACAAACAATGTAAAAGCCATGCGGTCCATGGGTTCATCCATCTCTCATCCATACATTGAATTCGGAAATCGTACCATTTTTACTATCTTCGATGCTCCTCACCTGTTGAAAGCAACAAGGAATTTGTTTATGGCCCACAACTTCATAATTCCAGTGAAGATGGGTAATGAGGTAGTACTGGGCATGCCATCCTGGAGTCATATCCAGGATGCATATAAACATGCAGCAGAAGCCATCCTGTACAGGCCTATTCATCGAATAACAGAAGATCACATTAACCCCCAAGGTTGGTAAACTACCACAGTAATTATTCAATTTATCAGGAAATCTCATTTAGTAACTTTCCATATTACCTTTTCAGGACGAAAGAAGATGAAAGTGAACTTGGCAGCCCAAGTTTTCAGTCGCTCTTTGGCAGTTTATATCGAAGAAGGATCTCGTTCAGGTGAGTGTCGTAAGATTATCATAGTTTAGATATTTTTATGGGAATACAATTCTGTTCTGATTACCAATTTCTATCAACAATAATTCAGGGTGGTTGCCTGGGACTGCATTATCCACAGCATCATTCATTGGATTTATAGATGAATTATTTGATTCAATGAATGCTGATGGAAAAGCAGCTGCATTAAAGCCACTGAAGAGGCTAGTCTCCATGGAAAGCCCTCATTTCCAGTTTTGGGAAAAGGCTGCCCCAATTATTACAGATTGGAAGATGGAGAAGGAGAGGAGGGAGGACGGGATAAGGTTTTGCCCTGTACCACCAACCCAGAAGGGTTGGCTTACAAACCTGAATGCTTTTCCTTTGATATGTATGGAGATTCTCAATACTGTTGATGCTAAGGCTGAGATCTCCACCAGGGCATTCAATCAGGATCCACTGGAGAACCTGTTTGGGTGCATAAGGGGAAGCTGTGGGTCCAACACCCACCCCACAGCAACTCAATTTATAGGAAGCCTGAAATCTGGGGTCATCAGTGGGTTAGCCTTCTCTGCATCCACCAACCGCAGGAACTGTGAAGATGATGAAATGGCTCTACTGGACTCCCTCAGGGCTCTCATAGGGACAAATGAGGAAGTGCTGTTAGGGAGGGAGGAAGAGTGGAACTTCAGTGGCTTCATCATAATAGATGCTTCAGAGGCAGAGATGAACCCAGTATTAGCTGCTGTCTGCTCACAAGTTTTCAGAAAGTCTGAAACTTGTGAGCAATGCAAGTCAGCCATAATGACTGAGACTTGTGGACCTAGTAAGGAGTTGGCTGCCATTGTTCTTCTTGCATCTCAGTTGGCTGAAGCATTTATAAATGAAGAGCCACAGAGGAGCAAGTTGTGCCATCACATAGTGAGAGCAGTAGAGCCGCAACTTTCATTTCAGTGGCTGGAAAGGAAATGTCCTCCTCACTGGAATGACATTAAAAATGTCATTCTTGAGGTGTTGGTAAGGAAGACAATTGTCCGTTGGTGCCATGAAATGAATAGGAAATGATGGTGAGTAATATGCTGAGAATGTCAGAATAAGTTTTTGAGGATACAGTGAAAGATAAAAAGATTAATGTATATGTGTTTACATTTCATGATATCGTAAGTTATCCATACCCTGTAATCTTTTGTGTCTATAATTCTGACTTTTCCAGTCGTCAGAGGAAGGGCTGTTTCCTGCTGCTCATCGCCTCCATTATTTGGTGCAACATTGTACATGGTAAGGTGCTGATTATGTTATTTATAAGTTACTGGGAATTTAATAGGTAATGTGGGGGCACATGAACCTACCGAAAGGTAGAACACTTTATATATATTTTTCTCCTATGTAGGAATAACTTGTGTGATCATGGTTCTCATAGGCCTCTTGGGGATCTCTTTCCATTAAAAAGAGAAACGCATTCCTGCTGTTTACCTCCAGGGTGAATGTGGAAATAACAGCTATTACCAATGATATTGGACACCAATGTTATCGTATTTAAACTGCAGATCATCTCCAGGATAATTTTGAATTATTGGTATTGTTGTTTTATACCCATTGGTATTGTTTAATTATATGGTGATGTATGTTAAACAAGTGATTAAATGTAATATGTTTTTGTGTCCTTATGACTAAAAAGGCTCACATCATGCAGTTTCCACAGCATCTTGGTGTAAGTCCTAACCATGCTGCACTTTTAAACATCTCTTTGTAGAATATGCGTATTAATTCAAATAAACTACAATTCTTGATGTAACATTTGTTTTCTTCCATATCTTTTGAATAAATGACGATTTGCGCAAGCAACGACTGGAATTAAAAGCCAATAGAGCTGTATAATAATATATGAAGGAGCTGATCTTATGGGGTTATTCAAATTTCCGCCTAAAACTGACAGAGCCACCTATAACCACGTCTCCGAACTACAAACTTCAAAAAACTCCTTCATGGGCCAATGCAAGGGAGTAGACACTCCCTGCTGCTAACACAAGGGAGAAAAATAGCCAAGAAATCCGCACATTCATGACACTTGATTGCATACTAACTTTAAGTCATTTAAAAGTTCCTGATGAGCGTAGATTTTTGGTAAGTTATTTCACAGAACTCAATAAGAAAACCGACAGATTTGAAAAACATTAATTTAGGTAAAACGCTGACACATTAGAATTATTCACGCCATATGCTTCCCTCTAAAACTCTAAAATCGTCGAAGCTATTTTATTGCTATCGTTATTGCTTCTTATCATTCACATTGTCTAAAAGATTATCACGAATATCTTCATTCATTCTTGCAAATCTCCAACCGAAAGGTTGGAGATTTGCAAGAATGAATTAAGTAGCACACTTCATGAATGAATAGTAGCACATATATTTATATGGGTAGTCTGAAAAGTTTCCGACATTTCGCCATTTCTCGACATGCTTTCTGAAAAATCTGGGGTCGGAAACTTTTCAGACCACTACTACATTGTACACATATTTTTAACGGGAAGATCCTCACCTCCCAACCCTACAACTAATTATCAAACACTTACAAAATCTTCGTTCGTGAGGTACATGTACGTCCTTCCTGCTGGAGATCTGTTTTATTTTCTTTAACGACAAAACTCAAATATCCCCTCATAAATTATGCTTAGTTACTGTCCAAAATTTCCTGAGATTTATAGGACAGTCGCTTTCATATTCCCTGCTAAACCTCATGTCTTAAATAATTGCACTCATTGCACCATTGCGCTTTCCAATACGCAGTATGAAAACAATGAAAACGATAGTTCTCTTTTTAAAATAAGTTAAACCGAAGGAAACGGAAAGGAGTGTTTTGCTGTTTACGAAATGTATTCAAAGAGTTTCGCCACAAAATAGACATTAAATATTAGTAAGCGAGACCATAGACAATGAAGAATGCATATATCAGTTCATGATACTTATTAGTGGTAGCTCCTTGACCTGAGTTTTATTTAATAATGTAATAATTTTCAATGAAAAATATAAAGATTCTTTAATTGCATAACGATCAATTCCGTTTGTAACGATAAGGTATATAAAACATATTAGAACTTCAGAAACAATGTGACGCTTATACATCAACCAGCTTGTTTTGTTACTTACGGAATCCCTTGCCAGTGAAAACTTAAAAGCACACTCGGAAATTCTTACGATTTCTCAAAAGACATCGATTAAAAGCAGAGGTAGATGTTAAGCTGCATGTGTAGGATGATACTCGACATATATTTTCTCAGGAAAGTAAAACTTTTTGCTTCAATCTAGCCCCGGTTCTCACGCTCACAAATTTCCGGAACAAGAAAGAGACCTTTTGATGGAAGCCGAGCGGGAACAACGCTATAGTCTCCAGCTGCAATCTGCAGGACATAAGACACGATTCAACTGGGCTTTAAAAATAAGGCAGCAGAAGAGTGAGTTGATTTGATTTCCCTTTCTTGATTTTGCTATGAATGTGTTTTCTTGCTCACATTTAGATTTAAACCTCTGCATGGCAAAAAGTTGGTGAATGATGTTGAAATGAGAATATTATAATTAGAATAGCTCTCAGTTTTCGTTCAGCCTCCAGTGACTTATCTAATGCATGAGGCCAATTAATCAACGAACATTGGATACAGTTACATTCTTTCTGGATATGATATATGGTATTGGCATTTGTTTAGATTTAGATTTTAGATTTAGATTTGTACCCCGCAAGCCGCCAGTGGCGTATGGCAGGGGGTGTAATGACACCATCTTAGTATTCTAATCGACCCTATTAGCGTATGGTAATTCCCCTGCTTTTGGTTGAGCAGAACCATAATTTATTTTCATATGAAAGTACAGAAGTTGTCGGATGGATAGTACATCCTGAGCTAAAATCTGTGTAAGTCAGCCAATCAAGAATATGTTTCTGAAGTTATCTTTTGTAATAAGAGTGCTGAGAAAAAAATTAAATTCTTCTATCCATTATTAGGAACTGATTTGCTATTTGATGTTTATCACTTTCTTTGGAGTAATATACTTCAATAGCTCTTGCCTGAATTGAATTAACATCAAAGCATCCTACCTTTAAAATGATAAATTTCATTATACTAAAATCCTTAAAACTCTGCAGTATGGCTTTATCTATTCAATCAATTGTTTGAGGATACCTAAAGTCAACATTGTTTTCCTAGATTCAGTTTATCTAATCTAATGCATAATTTATCTTATTTTCTCATATCTTACCTTCGTACTTTATTTGAAGGCAATTATGGATTTTAGTAACACCCTCTGGAATTTGCTAATTTCCCTATTGCTTTGTATACAGCAAATTTTCATTGCTCTTAAATGAAATGACAGATACTTCC
The DNA here is from genome assembly GCA_036926295.1 of Pachydiplax longipennis. NCBI lineage: Eukaryota > Metazoa > Arthropoda > Insecta > Odonata > Libellulidae > Pachydiplax > Pachydiplax longipennis. The sequence goes on from JAVFKF010000003.1 coordinate 4,967,452, forward strand.
TCTATCTCTTTTGGGATAATTGTTTCTTTTGTAGACAGTTTACAACCTTAAATGAATGTTGTGAAATAATTAGTCAAGCTACCCAAATACCAACTTTTTCTGCTGTTGTGGTATCTTTGCAATCTATGACATTAAAACACAAAGAAATGGCACGACATAAGGCAATTCAGTCTTATCAATATTATGAGTTGTAAAAAAGCTCTTTCAGTCTGCCAAGCCATTTAAGTTTTCCTAATATCAATTTTAATGCTGTGAATTGACCGAAATATTTGAAAGTTGTCTTGTCTTCTTTTGTCATTTACTTTTGGCTCACGGAATATTGAATTCTCCATGCTTATCATATCATTAACATTCGTCCTTCTGGCAACAAGTACTTTTTAATTGTTGGTGTTCTCAATTGATTGAAGTGCCAGTCAGCACTTGAAGAACAAATTACATTGTTACAGCATCACTTGTGAATATTAGGCTTTTTAGCTTTTTAAATACAAACCTGATTATCCTCTCAAATTCTCCACTAAGAATTAACTACCATAGTGCTTACTTATTTCCTTTACCTCAAATAGATCCCTTTACTTGTACTTGAATCTTTTCCTTCTATTGGTTTCTTAGTTCTATTCATCTACTATAATCTTCCAACTCCCTGCTTATCTTTGATGGAAATTCCATGCTTCTTACTTTCTTGCCTTTTTGATGATGACTGTACTCCAACTAAACTAGAGGTGACCTATTTTGTTTGGAGTTGCTTTTCATTATTCAATTTGATTTCCCGGTTGATGAGCTGATCTCTTGTTTTACTCATTCAATATTGAGTGCTTTACAATATGCCTCTTGATTGAACAAGCCTGCAAACCTTTGATAGAAGTTCCATGCTTCTTATTTTCTCGCCAATCCGAAGGCTGTAGAATAAAGGTTATTAAAGAGGCTAGCCCTTTACAAAGGTTTAGATATAGTTTAAAATTGATAAAGAAGTATAAAATGAAAGACTTAAATATCACTATATGAATTTCGTTTTTAATGAACAATATTTTAATTCAGTAAAAGGAAAAAAATGGGCAGGTGAGATAAACAGATAAACATTATCTACGGTGATCATTAACTATTAAAACAAGTCTTAAAATTGCTATCAATTTAAACAGTGAACAAACGTTGGGACAGTTGTAATATGATATCATACATATGTCTAATTCAAGATAAATACCTGATGTTACAGAAAGTAAGTAAATCAGAAAGTTTAAGATTTATATCACAAGTTTATAAGTACTAATCATTTAATTTAATCCATTGTGAAGCTTGTTTAAATAAAGTTAATTCTTCTTCCCAAGGGCTTCCTTCTTTCTCAATCCTTCCTTATTTGATGTAACCCATCAGGAGCAGAGTCCTTGAAAGTACTCTCTCGTGTCCATTAATTTTTAAATTAATTCAAAAATAGATTCAGGCTATGTTTTTATATTATAACGATTAAATATTATATGGGGGTGAAGGAAACCGATTCTAAAGTCTCATTTGGCAATGGTTTCAGTTATTATCACCACTGACAGTATCTTTTGAAGCGCTCGGAAAATATGGCCAAAAAATGAAATAGAGAAAAAATAGTTACCACATGATACATACTGCGGTAAAATTCCTACCCCTCCGATGCAAAAATCCAGTATAAAAATGTAGGGGGGAGTGGTAATGTCGAGTAGCCAAGCTCTTCTGCAATTATTTACTAAGTAAAACCTAAATCGTCTGTAATGCGTAGGCAAGCAAACAAATAATTAAAAATTTCAACGTTGAGATGCTTTTATGTACCGTATTTTCTGACGTGTAAGACTTGCAACCAACTTGCAGTAAATACGTAGAGTTTGGGGAATGCTCGTCTTGTAAGACTTAACCCTTTCAAAGCGCAAAAAGTAATTTTTTTATTCGTATTTAATTTCAATAAGGTAATTTAGATTCGATTGCTTTCATACGGTCGCCCCATCTGGCGGGGATGCGGCTACGGCCTTTCTTCAGCTCCCCCACCATAAGCGGCAGATTCTCCAGTCCCCCTCGGAAGTTTCATCACCAACCATAGAAGTCGACACCCGGCGCATAAGATGACACGACTTTTGAGCAGATTTTTCTGGGCTACGAAGTCTTCTTATACTCCGGAAAATACGGCACATAAAAGCATTTTACTCAACGGTGAAATTTTTAATCATAGTTAGCCTCTGGAAGACCTAACAAATATGACTGCGGCTTATCTGGATCGCCGCTCTACTCTTGTTCTACCTCAGCTTCTGTTCAAGTAATGTCTCGGAATATTTTACAAAAAATTAGAGCGGTAATAGATTAAAATTTAATTAATGGAAATATTATTGAATAATAATAAGGGAAAAATTCCCTCCGTCTTTTTTATACTCGGTATAAATTTCTTATCTTCCCCGACCTATGGGAGATTTCCTATGATTCAAGGAAGGATTAGAGATAAGGATAGATTGAGAACTGCCTTTTATCCAGTTACATTGACTATTTAGTTTTTTCCTGATTATTATTAAGTTTTAATCCTAATTCCCTCCTTATCTGATGAAGGTAACAATTACTATCCAATGGTAAGTTTTTCATCTACGTTTTTTTTTCATTAATGTCATCAGCTATAGAAAGTGCTGAAGAGGGAATTTGAATACTCTAGCTACATGACAAATAATGGTAACTTTTGCTTGGTTTATTTAGCTGAACCTGAATGTTTAAGTGGAAAATTTCCAAGTTAGTTCAGCACAGTCCGTTAATGAAAACCCAGCATTCGATGAGGAGTGGCCAGAATCAATTTAGCATCACTCTTAACTCAATTATCAATGCTAGAAAACGCATATAAATGCAACGTGTTCCTCACTGTCCTTCCCAAATGAATACTTTTTCATCCAATCTAGTCATGAATACCTCTTAATTTAAAGAATGCATATTCAATAAATTAATCTCTGCTGAGTAAAACCGATTTGCAATTCGGATGGGCAGTAAGGTATGAAGTCATATCATAGAATTTGTTTATTTCTCAAAAAATTGTAATTTTTTATTTTACTATGTATTTTTTATCCTTATATTCTACCAAATGAAAAAATTGTCACTGATCTTATGGTACAGTATTGGTGCAGTAGAGAAATATGTATCTAACATTTCTGTCTCAGTATTTTTCATGGTTATGATAGTATCAAAGCTACTGAGGCATGAATGATGAAGGATATTGGAATTAATCTTGCTCCTCCTTTATCTAATACTGCGTAAATAGATATTTGTTCTCTAGTAATAGTACTGCAATCACAGGAATATTTTCCATTTAAAGGATTCAGGCTCAGGGAGGAAAGAAATGACAAACTACCTCACTCCTTATCTTACCTCTGCAAAGAATATTGAAGACTCCGATAGGGAATAATGATAGGGCTAAGAATCCGTATTGTAAATGTAAATGAGAAGGTAAAAGTGGATTCATAAGTGTTGAGACAATACTCTGGAATTACACTTGAGTTTAAATTAAGCACGTCTTTGAGTATAGATTCGTGTGTCTTTCGTGAATATTCCTACTTTCAGGCAAACTATTCAACTATGGAAACACCATGACACTGTTCACTGAAAGTCTTTAACGCATCTTATGGAAAACCTTATTAGTTCTATATAAACTCCAACGCATTACTTTAATTAATGAAGATCACGTAATAAAAGAATCATTTCCATTGCAGTTTCGCAAGAAAATACTATACTGAATATTTAAAGCAGTATTTCTCTACTTCGATAGTAAATAACTATCACAGACGATAATTCGCTCTGCCATTGGTAATTTTGTTTTACTCGTCCACGAAAGTCCAAAGGGCATTAAGAAGCGCTTCGCTGTGTTTTTGGAAAGCGTGGATCATGGTATTGAAAATTATGAGAAACGAAACGTGTTCTTTTCGTCATGTGATTTTGCTACTTCCGTTCTTCTAAAGTCACTTAATGGCACTCTTAGTTACATTTGTTCGTGTGGTGATGGTGACTTTTGTATTTTCCTGTGGAAGTGAAATTGTGCTACGAATTGAGTGGAATTAACTACAGTGGATACAGTGATTACAAAGAGTGATTTGTTTAAAGCAGTGTGAAAAGTGTGTTTATGATAAGGACGTATGAAGTGTTGATTCTAGTTACTGTTGACGAGTTTGGAGTCCTTATATTGGCAATGGTAGAATTTTTCCCTCCGCCACCATCTAAAAGTGCGAGGATAATAGAGAATGTTACTAGTGGTAAGATGTACACAATCAGTCGAAGATAGAAGAAAGAGATAACTTCTCCTGTGTCTAGTAACGTAGGCTTTACAAGATGCGATGGCAAGTAAGCTATATTCCTGTATATGAATGAGATATCGTGCATTTACGTGACGAATCAAAGGGGGGAAAAATTCGATGTGCTTCTGATTTAATTGTAATTGAAACTGGAATGCAGGAGATAAAGAAAGACAGCTGATGTTTGTTGAAGTGTTAAACGTCGAAATGATTTCACTCTTTTATGGATTCTTTCAGATTAGATGATTTAAGTAAAGTACCGAAAATCCCTTTGTTCATGTCTATCAATAATCACTCTTGTAACGTCTTTTGCCTCGATCTTTTCTTTTGCATTTTTAGAGTGATTGAATGTTCAAGCCTCATTCCGTTTATACTTCAACCACTGCTGTGATCTTTTCCGTTTATATCATGAAAAAGAATCTCTCTTTTCCCATCATCTTCGCACTTTGTATGCTTTGGTAATAAAGATTTTGAGTTTTTGAAAGAATAGGACACTAAATTCATTGAATCATACTAACATAAATTATTGTCTCAAGATGGGTTTAACGTCATAAGACTTCGTAACTAATAAGGAGGATTGGTGTTTGACTTTAATATAATAATTGTTTTTTTAAATTCGATTGAAAGAGGCATATTCAATTTACAACTTTGATTGCTTTGTTGTATCTTCTTCGTCCCTTTTCTCTATGTAAGGATTGTTAAGGTTACTTTATGATATTTAATATAATACTTTCTAAAATAATATTCATTTATATTAGAGAGAGAGTTTTATTTATTTAATGACGTTAATAATCATGTAATCGTGAAATCGACCATTTATTTGTTACGAAACATACGCTGGAGAGCTACGAAATTACGCTGAGCATAAGAAAAGAAATTTAAAGACATGTTAATTTTAGGAAAAACATTTGAATTTTATTTGGATAATTTTTCAATAATTAAACGCTTATTTTAATCGTTATAAATTTATGAAATCTATTTTGATCATTACTGGAATGGAAAATTCCCAGATTTCGAACCACGTGGTGCAATCTGATTGGATGGTAGCCGTGGTCCATCTGGACCAGCCAATCAGATCCCTCCATTTTGTTTATTCCAGTAACTCTCCCGCGTAAAATTTAGTTGTTTTGGCGCTCTTCTGGAGGACGGACCGTTACGATCACGCTGGATCATCTTCTGAGAATCCGTTAAAATTTAAAATTTAGAAATTGTGATACCTTATAAGTGCATTAAATGTTGTTCATGCTTGGAGTTTAATGTAATTATGTACTAATTTTTATTTTTCGCGATTTGAATTTTCTATTAAATTAGGCCAATAACTGCGGGAGGTTAGTGGGCGAGGCAGAGGACTTCGATACGTTGGTAAGTCTCATAAATCATTTTAATCCTACCTAAGATACGAAAATTATCATTGCTGAGAACGTATAATATTGTGATTTACATTTTGCCAGTATTTATCCGTGAATTTTTATGGCTAATTTTTCGTCCTTTCAATTTCGAAAGGCTTAGTGGTATCATGCAGAGAAATCGATGTCATATCTATTTATGATTATATCTTTGTCTTATAAAAGTCAATGCATCATTTCAATTTAGCACGTATAAGTCTCGCTTAAGGTATTTCCAACTCGTAGCGAAAGAAAGCGTAACGAAGTCTTTGTGTTTCGACGTTTTATTCGATTCTGTATCTGGCGTATTTTTAAGAATCTGATATATACTGCTCTTTAAATATTGAGAATATGCTAGAATATATTAAAATTTGTGTTATCGAAGCATAATAAGTGTTTTTCAGTTAGATTCCCGATACGAGATGATTATTTCATGCATAGTTTTGTAATGGTAATTAAGATTTGAATTCAAAATGTTGTTCTCCAACCAGTTTTTTCTGTCAAGGATATTTTCCTTTGTTTTATCCGAAATCATGTTCAGCTTAAGCCAGATACGCTATGGTAATGCAATATATAGTTTTTCAACTTTTGAATCGATTACGAACGTTTTAGACGCTTCATGTATGCGCCCCTGAACCGAATTTCTATTTCACTCTATCAAATATGTTATCGTGATTTAATTAGCTGACTATATATACTACTACTAGACTTATAGACTAATTAATCGTTTCTCCCAACCCATCACTCATTTACACTACTGGACGGAAAGAGATCATACTCGAAATTTGAGCTTTTAAAATTACGTTTTTCTTTACAATTATGGAAATTATTTTCTGATACTTTACGTTTTATTTAAGTATTTCAATGTTAGCTATGTCCTTCACGATTTTCCGGGTAAACTTCGAAAAATAGGTGAATATTTCGACGGATATTTTAACGGTACTCCGATCGTCAACTTTTAATTATAAACTGATCGTTTTTCAAATTCATGTCAATATCATTATATTCTTCTTCAATCATGGGAGTTAAATTAATATTGTTTAATTTCTTTACCAATTATCTTACTTTATCCTGATTTTAGAATTTCGTCATCTTTTCATGTTATTTTCGAATAAATTTCAGTAAGAGGAACTTAAGACTTAAGAATTATTTGCCATGTTAGTACAAAACTAGAATTGAAACCTTGATTTATCTTTATTATAATATATCAGGCTTTAATTTCAAATATGCCCTGGAATTATTAATAGGGAATCCGATGTTAATTAGCCGTTTGTGATTTGTCGGAAAAAAATTTAAATTTTTAACGGAAACTTCAACTGATCTCCGATCGTCCTTTCTTAATTTTAAATTGAATTTTTTCTTAGAAAATGTATGTTCTGAATTTATTCCAATTATATGTAAATTATTCTATTCTTCTTTAAACATTTTAGTTGAATTTCTTGTTTTTAATTTCTTTACCATTTTTCTTTAATTTTATTGGGATTGGGATTGGAAACTCCGATCGTCATCTTTTAATTGGAAACTGATCGTTTTTTTAAATTCACGTCAATAGTATCATATCCTTCTTCAATCATAGGAGTTAAATAAATATTATTCATTTTTTTAAATAATTATCTTAATTTATCCTGTTTAGGATTGCGCAATTTTTTCATCTCACTTTGGAATAAATTTCAGTAAGAGGAACTTAAGACTTAAAAATTATTTGCCATGATAGTGTAAAAGGTAGAATTGAAACCCTGATTTATCTTAATTAAAATATATATGGCTTTAATTTCTATAAAGGCCTGAAATCATTAATAGGGAATCCGGTTTTAATTAGACGTTTATGATTTGTCGGAAAAAATTTCGAAAATAAGGTTTAAAAATTTAACGGAAAATTTAACGGATCATCGATCGTCATCTGTTGATTTTAAACTAAACTTTTTCTTAGAATATGTATTTTCTGAATTTATTCCAATTATATTTACATTCTTGTATCCTTCTATAAACATCAGAATTGAAATTTTTTATCTTTACTATTTTTCTTAAATCTTATTGGGATTGAGGAATTACGTTTCGTCTTCGCTTACGAATTAAACGTTACCTTGTTGGCAATACAGTAGCGTTGAATCCCTAAATTACCTAAATCATATTCTTTCCCTGCTTCGTTTAGAATTATGACCACCAATATTTTAAAGGAAATATGATTTTTAACATTTTATAATTTTAAATTTTTAACAAAGGCGTATACAAATTTGACTTTCTAAAGTACATTCTGATCATCTGTCCACAAGTGAGGTATGCAAGTCGCTTGGAAGGAAAATGACTATTTACATGTTTTCGTTTTATGTTGATGAGAATTATTTGATATAAGGTGTGAAAAATTTAAAGGTTATTCTATAAGGTTATATATATACCTAAACATAAATATTATTTTACTTACCATTTACATATGACTAACTAGCAAGCAGTAGCTTTTCTAAATAGTGCACTGATGTATTAAATTTAATAATACAAAATAATCCATTAATTTTCAACTTTCAAGATGGATCCGTCCAGTTCCTTGTATGCTAAACATAGAGATATTTTAGGATTCATAAAATGGCAATATCTTTCATCATTGAATCTTATTCTTTACTTTATGGCTTTTATGCAGTTGGTTATTCATTCTTATTCTTGTTCGTCTAATAATAAGAAACAACCAGTGTTTTCAATGTACAATTTGCTATGATAATTCAATTCAATCTTCTTTAAGTGGTATTTTTTATGGGTGCCCAAAAGGTTATCATATCTAAATAATGCTATATAAACCATTGACTTTGTTCATACACCTGCTTTTGTATATTGCTGGTTATAAGACTGGATAAGTAACTGGGCTTTTTTTTACCTTACAGGTCCGTTCATCACCCATTGCTACAAAACCATAAGAGGAGCTGATGGAGGTAGCTGAGATAAAGTTAAGTGTTCGCAATTCATCTGTTACTTCTTTTCTCTTGTAAATTACTCATTTTAATCTTACATAGCAGATGCGGTCATCAGAAAACAATGATTACAAATTTAAAACCATGTTGCTAAAAACAGGATAGGGAGAGTGAGTTTGTGGACTAAGAATGGGAGATAATATTTGTGATATATAAATCCATAGCCCGAAAGATCAATTACAACTCATTTATTGCTTAAATATCTCTCTTATTGTCATATAATAATAAGACAGAGTTATACAAGGGAAAATTATATTGTGCTATTTTCTATACTTGAATTTACTTTGCATTTGTTATGCAGTCATGCATTCATAGCACAATTATACAATAATCTAGAAGGTGAAGGAAGCATGGTTTTCAGCACAAGTTAGTTTATCTTTACTGCCTATGCACTTTGAATTTCTCTTTGGTCATTAATTATAACAGCCTTTGCATAGAATTGTGGATTGGCAAGAATTATTTAGGTATTGTAGGAGGCCCCCTTTTATAACTCACATTAAAAAAATGTCATGTTTTGAATTGTGTACTAATACTTTTCATTGATGCTGATTGATTGCAATTGCCTGTTGAGCAGGAGTTTGACTCTCATTTTTAATTGAAGTTGCCCTTAAATGAAATGGTATTTATTGATATTTCAAGTAGCATGTCGTTAGTATACTGGTAATTTGTACGTTGCCATAGCTTATGAGAGACAATCAGTATAGAATACGAAGAGCTGGTGACATTCACTTTCAAACAAAATTGTTCAATAATGTGGGGATTTTTATTGCTTATTGGTGGGAAAATTTGATGTGAGGTTGCTTTACACTGTCAGTTTAACATCTGAATTTTTTACTGCTATGGTAATTTAATTCATTTCCAAACATTGCGGGGAGGTTCATTAAGATTTATTAACATGAATGTTAACTGCTGGGTTTTGCAATGTTTGGTGATTTAGGTGTTCGAGCAAAGCCAATGTAAAACATTCCTTTAAAATATAGGTCCCTTGGCAAAATCAAACATTAACTTCATGGTACATTCAATTCTTTATTTGAATTAAGAACTTGCGTTCAATGAGGAAGAGAGAGAGCTAAGAAAATTTTGCCTTTCAGGCATTCATTGACCTGAGCAGTTCTTGTGACTTCCAATGAAACATTTGATGCTATACTGAGACTAAGCTTCAGCGGTTCCCTTCCTCACTGTTTCACTTACGGTACTGAATTAAAGTTTGTCAGTAACTCAATTAGTATCAAATTTACAATCTGGTTGCAAATGAAAGTGTTGGATTTCCATCTTTACTTTTTGAGTGTGTGTTGTTCGAGTGTGTGTGTTTGTGGAGTATACTCCTGAGTGAATGATTAGTGAACATAGATTAGCAGCTTTTTTCATATTTTGTAGTTACTAACTTGGTTGACTAACTACTACTGACTTGGTGGTGGGTAGGTAGTGTTTCATCATAGTTTTGGGTGTAGTTAGTGGTTCTAGAACTAGAACATTGTGTCAATCTTTGGAAGGTAATGATGGAAATCCAACTTCATGTCTGCGTTCTTGGACCCTTAATGAAAATATTTTGTTGTTGCTTAAATTGTTTTAACTTTTCTTGAGAAAGGGCTTGTATTCTTGGATATCAGGAGTTTGTTCCCTTTATATCTTGCACCACCTCTGATGTTTAATATATTTTGTTTCCTCTTAACTGTGCACCCTTGGCATTCCAATGCATCAAAAGGATGCAGACTAGATTTTACTTTCATGTTAGGATACAAATGCTGGCTTTGCACGAAACTTGGGTGGTATGATTCTTATTTCTTACTCAATACAGCACAGTTATATGGCAGGATTTTCTGACTGATTCTGTAATAAGAATAACGAATCCTTCAGATGTTCGATTTGATTTTTACCTTATGGGTTCCTGATACATATCATGGAATGCTAAGAAGGGTAAATTGATTATCTGAATAAATAATTGAAACAAATTTTAACATGGATAATTCATTAACTGATGGTAGTTAAAGGGTATGAACTATTCTGACAGCTTTTTAAGCTTATAATTTTTGTATGTCACCTGCTCTTTGTGTCATCTATAATGTGTAAACTCATCTGATTGCCATTGCTTGAGTTCTGGAATCGAGAAAGTTCTTAGGTTTCCATGGCATATGATTGCCTGGCCAATTTATTGCGTACATGTAGAACAATACACTTATTAAGAATAAATCATTAAATGAGCCTTAGAAATTATAAATCATCAAGTAAACTTCAGCGCAATAGGTATGTGTGCATCCCATGTAAGGAATTGATGAAAATCATCTGTCTAAGCTTCATTGTTGTTGAGTTTTGATAAGAAATTTAATTTGGGAGCAAATAGCAATTGAATTTGAGCTCTTTATGTCCTTTTCTCCATATCATAGTTATAAAGTACCTGAAATGATTCCTTTTCGAATGTAGCTGGACCTTGCAGGATTTCATCCTGTAGTTAACATATAAGTAAGAGAGGCATTAAATAAACTATGGGACCAATACATACATTCACAGGCTGATGTATTAGGCTTGGTATTCTGTAATGTTAATTTGTAAATAATGGTGGTATTTGTTTACCTCTTACAGGGAGTAATTAGACCATTTTGCACATAGTAAATTATCATTACTGCCTATGGAGGTATAATTTGACTTGGGTCATTGTTTTTAGACTAATTTGCATAAAATTGTAGGCTTGTGAATATCATAGTAAGATCCCTTGCAAAAGAAGGAACCGTAATGTGTCCTGCTAGTAAATCAGAATTCCCTCAACTTAATATAGCAGCTTAGCACTAATGTCCTAGCAAAGTATAATGCTTCCTGTTTCAAAATAAAAAATTAAAGATTGGTCATTCAATTTTGCCTTTGAATGATTGTGAAATGACTTACTGATTGATTGGGCACTCACGTATGTATGACTGGGAAGTGACTGTGTGTGTAATAAATTCTTGTTCAATATTTTTCAGGTGTAGTACGATAGTGTTGCTCTAGATTTTTCTCAGCTCAGTGGCTTTGGGGTGTATGGGGATTGGGTGCCCAGCTTTATGTATGTTTGGAAGGTAAATGAGTATCCAATCCTATAGCTCTGTTGGCATTCTCAGCAACTGCCCATAAATATCCCTTATTAAGGTCCTTTTATTTTATAACCCTCGAATGTTAAGTCGGTTAGGGAATAACTAAGATTTACTGATCAAGACTTCAAAAGTGCATCATATATGAGTGCATCGTATAGTTCATTTTAGTTAGTTGCTTGTAAGGAATCACTAACAAAAAATTAATCCCAGCAATCCCAATAATTAATTTGCAGTGGAATATTGAGGACATCGAAGTCATTCTTAGACCCAGTCTCTATAAAAGATCGTAGCACATTTTCCATTGGTGATTTGACATGACTGAATCAGTCTTAGAAATTTTTCTTTAGAATTTGATTATTCAAAGATTTTGCAGCTCTTTCCAGGCACCTACTGATAATAAAAGAAAAAGATGATCGAGAGTTACTTTCTTCATTTCTAATGCATTAAATGGGTACCTGAATAAATTTTTGTGTTTCAAATATCTGGATTGTGTGGATAAGGAATACCTTGTACTAAATTATTTGCAGCTTTCATCTAGTGGAGAGTATAAAGTGATATATTTTACTTCTGCCTTAACAGTCTCCATACCCCAGTAGTAATACCGTATAAAGCATTAAATTAGCTCATACTCCTATTTTGGCATCTTGTATATTTTTAGACTCGATTAATATGTATGCTTTTCTTTAGCTTACAGGTCCCTTCTTCACCCGTTGCTGCAAAACCATTTGAGGAGCTGATGGAGGTAGCTGAAAAAAAGTTAAGTGTTTGCAATTTATCTGTTAGTTCTTTTTTCTTGTAAATTACTCATGATAATTTTATATGAGTAGATGTAGTGATCATGAAACTATGATTAATTGTTCAAAACCTTGTTGCTAAAATCATGATAGGGAGATTGGGTTTGTGGACAGAGAATGGGATATAGGATTTGTAATATATATAAAACCATGGCCCAAGAGATTAATTACTACTCATTGTTTGTTTATATATCAGTTTCATTGTCTGGTAATAATTGCAAGGAGCTATGCGGAGCAAAATTATATTTGGTTATTTTCGATATTTTTAATTTCTCATTCTGCATTTGTTATATAGACATGTTTTCATAGCTAAATTATAGACTTAACTGGAAGGAGAAGGAATCCTGATTTTTAGCACAAGTTAGTTTATCATTAATGCCTATGCACTTTGAATTTCTCTTTGGTCATTCATTTTAACAGCACTTACATAGACTTGCAGATTGGCAAGAATTATTTAGGTATTGTAGGAGGCCCCCTATTAAAACTCGCATTTAAAATTATACTTCTATGAATTTCAGTAAAACCTCAGCTACGTTTGAGGAAAGAAAGCATATTAATCATGGTGATAGTTCAATTTCATAGTCTCTGTCAGTTCCTCAAGGAAACATTTCATGCAATTACGATAATATGGATGCAATAGCTTTCTTAACTTTTGGATATGAAGCCCCTCTCTTTCATAACCTAAATCAAAGGATTGGATTATTGATTTTACCCTTGTTTGTATGGTGTGTGAAAGTTTGAATGGAGTGCGCACTCACAAATGGATAACTGTGTGTATGGAATAAACACTGGCGTGATTGGAGGGAGGGGATGGGTTGGGTTGGGGCATTGCCTAGTGTTGATGAGTGTATGTGAATAGGGTAAAATGAAAATCCAATCTTAAAGCTCTACTTAAAATCTTTCCATTTGCAATAGATATCACTAAAAAAAACCCTTTTTTATGCTTGGAGGGAGGTAGTGAATAGAATATCTTTGCTTATCATCCTCATGTTCCTTTCTCGTTGTTAAATTCAATCAAAACTATCTGGTGTCATGGTAGAGACGCAATCCTGGGTCTCCTGTATGATAAGCTTGAAAGTGAGGACCAGGATCAATGCATAATAGCGTACCACTAATGTAAGTCTAGGACGTTTTAGTGAAAATCTTAAATTTCATATTTTGATAAATTATTTTAATGACTTATAAAAGAATCAGCGCCTGTCAGTGGATTCTCATCTCCTTCCAAATCTGCACAACTGTTATTTCATCGTAAGGAATTTGACACCCAAAGTTTTTGTTGCATGTTTAATTGGTATACTGCATAATTTGAGATCTCTAATATAGACAATTCTTAGAATCACATAATGTCATTTCTCAGAATGAATGGAGCCAGTCAGATAAATTTAATTTCATTGATGTACAAGCATCTGGGGAAACAATTGAATCCTTCTCCCTTTGGACTTTTCTGTAGGCATCTGGCATAGATATGAAATAGTTAATTGGATTTGAAAACCATAATGCACTGTTGAATAATTTTAATATTCTTTGAAATTAACTAAAACTTGTAGACTGTAAAAACTGTAGACTTTCTGAGGTTGCCTTCCTCAGTGAATAGTAAAATACCATGTACAGAGGTTTTGCATTGTTTAGCAATACCTTCCATTGATGTTGATTGATCCCAATTGCCTGTTGATCAGGAGTTTGACTCTCATTTTTAATTAAAGTTGCCCTGAAGTGAGATCGTATTCTATTGATATATTACGAGTAGTATGTAGTTAATTCCATTACTACACTGTAATTTGTAATTTGTACCTTGCCAACCCTAATGAGAGAGAATCAGTATAGAATGTGAAGAGCTGGTGACATTCACTTGGCCAACAAAATTTTTCACAAAATGTGGGAATTTTCATTGCATATTGGTTGGTAATGCTTGGTAATTTACATATTGGAGCAAAGCCAGTGTAAAACATTCCTTTAAAATATTGGTTCCCTTTGCAAAAACAAATTTAAATTCAAGCGTTTCATGGTACATTCAATTCCTTAGTTGATTTAAGAACTTGCACTAAATTAGGAGCAGAGAGAGCTTCAGCGGTTCCCTTCCTTGCTGTTTAAATTACGGTGGTGAGTTGATGTTTCAATTAATTAAGTCAGAAACTCAATTACTATTGCATTTTTAATCAGATACCAATTGAAAATGTTGGATTTCCATCTTTACTTTTTGAGTGTTTGTTGTTTGAGTGTGTGTGTTTGTGGAGTATACTCCCGAGTGAATGATTAGTGAACATTTATTAGCAGCTGTTTTAATATTTTATATAGTTATTTGCTTGACTAACTATTACTGACTTGGTGGTGGGTAGGTAGTGTTTTATCATAGTTTTGTGTGTAGTTAGATGTTGTAGAACTAGTACATTGTGTGATTCTTTGGGAGGTAATGATGGAAATCCAACTTCATGTCTGCGTTCATGGACACTTAATGAAAATATTTTGTTGTTGCTTTAATTGCTTAAACTTGTCTTGAGAATCAGAGAGTGATTCAGATCTGTGGTTTCCTCTGACCTTGGCTAGCAAGTCGACTACAATGTGGTAGATCGTATATATTCTTCGATATCGGGAGTTTCTTCCCCTTGTATCTTGCTCCAATTCTGATGTTTAATAGCTTCTGTTTCCCCATAACTGTGCACCCTTTGGCATCCCAATGCACCAAAAGTATGCACACTATTATTACTTTCAAGTTAGGATACAAATGCTGGCTTTGCACCAAACTCGGGAGGTATGATTCCCATTTCTTACTAAATACAGCAAGTTTATATGGCAGGATATTCTTGCTGATGATGGAATAAAGAATAACGCAGTCCTTCAGATGTTATAGCAACCAATTTTTTCTTCATGGGTACCTGTTAGTTATCATGAATTGCTAAGAAGGATAAATTCAATATCATAATAAATAATTTTTGAAAATTAAGTTTTAATATTGATAATTAAAACCTGATGGTGGTGAAAGGGCCTGAACTATTCAGACAGCTTGTTAAGGTTGTAATTTTTGTATGTCACCTGCTCTTTGTGTCATATATAATATGCAAGCTCAGCAAATATATCCATTGCTTGAGTTCTGGAATTGAGAGAAAGTTCTTAGATCTCCATGGCATTTGCTTGCCTGGCCGATTTATTGTATTAAAGCAGAATAATATACTTAGTCTTTGTTGAAATATTTCTGTTACAATTGAAGTCTTCAATTAGTCTGTTAGTTGGTGATTTTCACAGTTTTCTTAAGATTTTATTGAGGCTCCTTTGACGTGACTTTGTTGATAAATTTTTTTTTGAGTGTCAAAATTCCTGATTAATTCAGCTGAATGTGATAATGCTGACTGTTGCCAGGCATTAACACAATTTTCGATAGTTCCTTTATAATTCGTTATTTTTTCATGGAATTTCTTTTGCATATTCCTACTTATTGATTTATTTTAGTGATTAGGTATTACTCTTCTCTTTCAGTATCATTTATCAGTGTTTGCTGAAGCAACCAAAAGCTGTACAGATGGACATACTGCAGTATGGTGGAATGGCATAACTCTGTGATATTCAATACAGGAAGAGTCAGCGTTTCAGGATAGAGTAATAACAAAAGCCGATGAATAACTAGATAGTGACCTACCAAAGGATATTAGATGTACATACCTTAATGTAAAAAATTAAAGATGATAAAATTCTCTCAATTTCTGATTCTGGTGTGTATAATTATTACACTCAGGCATTTAAAATATTAAAAATTATGTATGCTTCTTGTGAAGACTTGCTGAAATATATGATTTGTTTAATCAATTTTTGCATATTATGCATCAAAAAGATTTGTCTTGTGGATCTACTAATACAATTGTAAAAAATTGTATATAATGTATCATTGATAACCTTTGCATCCTAGGCCACAAAAAAATATTGACAACTGTATAGTATCTCAAAATTGTAAGGCCAGGAAAATGTATAATCAGTGAGCAATGTATAATCATTTGCCTTTAATTCCCTTAAATAAAGTTCTCCATATTGGGATGCCTATAATAAATGGGGGGGGACTACAATAAGGGGACTTGGAAAAGGAATTGAACAAGGGGTAAAGAGAGGGAAGGGAAGTGGGAATAGGGAGGCAGTGAGGAAGGGGTAGAGAAGGGGTGTGGGGCAAAAGAAAGACATGGGCTGGGGGAGACAGAGGGGAAGAATTGGGGCAGAGGAAAGGTTATATTATGTTTTGTGCAGGGTTTAGCATTTTAATAATAATTATGCTGTAAGGAATTGAAAGTCTAACGATTCTGATGAATGTAACTGAAATGTAATCCCTACGTATTGTGGAATGGCCATCCCTTTCCATGACTTCGCCAATAGCATCATCTACTTCTAAGCCTGATCTTTATTCTGTACTCAATGCATTATTGATTTCGTCCCTTGATACTACTCACCAGCGAATGCAAACCAACCTAATTATTGCAATTATAGCATTCAATTTACTATTCACTCAATTATTCACTTCAGTTTATTCGCCTTTCTTCTTTCTACTGTATAATAGTAAACTTTAAAATTTTCTTAACCATGTTATTCATCCTAACTTTAAATTCGTAAGGATTTTTGAATTCTTGTTTATGTTAAACTTTTCAAAACCTCCAGTATTCCTTTCCATTTCAACAATTACGTTACTTGAACCCTTATTCAGTTTCCGATCCTTCAATCTAAAATTTAAAGAGTTATCTAATTTAAACTTGTAAATTTTGTTTCGCCGGAATACGAAATTTTAAGAATCGGTTGCAGTTATCTGCTGAAACGTCATAAGGTTATAATAACTTCCGAAGGCGAGATTAACCCAATTAGGGGATATCTAAATATAAGATCTTTATAGTAAACATCTAAACTTTGCTAGAGACCATTCAAATTCAATTCAACCATCCAATCAAAGTTTCAATATTTTAATATAAAGGAAGCTACTGATGAATACTAGTTGCACCTCAAATTATATGATTCGTTTGCAATAGGCAAAGTTTCCAATATTTGGTAGAACTGTTTTAATTACATTTTTTAAAGCTTATGGGATAAAAGCTTAATTTTAATTTACTTTCCGTAAATTAACTTAATTTTAATTTTTTACTTAATTTTAATTAATTTTAATTTACTTTAATTTCCGTAAAATATAATTTGATTTACCATTCATTTAGTAATAAACATGATTTTTTGCCAACTAAAAATTTGAAAAAATGACAACGATTCATGCTTGTAAATGAAAATTGTCTTTTGTTTTTAAATTCAAAATTTAACAGTGATTTGCAGAATTTCATTGAATTTTTCATCCTTTCATTGAATTTTATCAAGTATGAACCTACCTATTCCTCTGCCTCTCTTTCCCTCCTACCTTCTCTCTGCCCCATCCTTCCCACCTCCCCACTTACCCCCTCTGCCTCCTGCTACGTCTACTCTGCCCCAACCCTCCCACTGCCCCCCATTCCCCCCAGCCCCTCTTACCTCTCCCTCTGCCTCCTCCTACCTCCTCTCTGCCCCAACCCTCCCACCTCCCCACTTACCCCCTCTGCCCCCTCCTACCTCCTCTCCGCCCCAACCCTCCTACTGCCCCCCATTCCCCTCCTACCTTCTCTCTGCCCCATCCTTCCCATTGCCCCCCTTTCCCCTCCTACCTTCTCTCTGCCCCATCCTTCCCACTTACCCCCTCTGCCTCCTCCTACCTTACCCTCTGCCCCAACCCTCCCACTATCCCCCTTTCCCCTCTGCCCATCCTTCCTAATATCCCACTACCCCTTTCTGCCCCTGACCTTTCCTCTGCCCCAATTCTTCCCCTCTGTCTCCCCCAGCCCATGTCTTTCTTTTGCCCCACACCCCTTCTCTACCCCTTCCTCACTGCCTCCCTATTCCCACTTCCCTTCCCTCTCTTTACCCCTTGACCAATTCCTTTTCCAAGTCCCCTTATTATAGTCCCCCCCATTTATTATAGGCATCCCAATATGGAGAACTTTATTTAAGGGAATATAAAGGCAAATGATTATACATTGCTCACTGATTATACATTTTCCTGGCCTTACAATTTTGAGATACTATACAGTTGTCAATATTTTTTTGTGGCCTAGGATGCAAAGGTTATCAATGATACATTATATACAATTTTTTACAATTGTATTAGTAGATCCACAAGACAAATCTTTTTGATGCATAATATGCAAAAATTGATTAAACAAATCATATATTTCAGCAAGTCTTCACAAGAAGCATACATAATTTTTAATATTTTAAATGCCTGAGTGTAATAATTATACACACCAGAATCAGAAATTGAGAGAATTTTATCATCTTTAATTTTTTACATTAAGGTATGTACATCTAATATCCTTTGGTAGGTCACTATCTAGTTATTCATCGGCTTTTGTTATTACTCTATCCTGAAACGCTGACTCTTCCTGTATTGAATATCACAGAGTTATGCCATTCCACCATACTGCAGTATGTCCATCTGTACAGCTTTTGGTTGCTTCAGCAAACACTGATAAATGATACTGAAAGAGAAGAGTAATACCTAATCACTAAAATAAATCAATAAGTAGGAATATGCAAAAGAAATTCCATGAAAAAATAACGAATTATAAAGGAACTATCGAAAATTGTGTTAATGCCTGGCAACAGTCAGCATTATCACATTCAGCTGAATTAATCAGGAATTTTGACACTCAAAAAAAAATTTATCAACAAAGTCACGTCAAAGGAGCCTCAATAAAATCTTAAGAAAACTGTGAAAATCACCAACTAACAGACTAATTGAAGACTTCAATTGTAACAGAAATATTTCAACAAAGACTAAGTATATTATTCTGCTTTAATACAATAAATCGGCCAGGCAAGCAAATGCCATGGAGATCTAAGAACTTTCTCTCAATTCCAGAACTCAAGCAATGGATATATTTGCTGAGCTTGCATATTATATATGACACAAAGAGCAGGTGACATACAAAAATTACAACCTTAACAAGCTGTCTGAATAGTTCAGGCCCTTTCACCACCATCAGGTTTTAATTATCAATATTAAAACTTAATTTTCAAAAATTATTTATTATGATATTGAATTTATCCTTCTTAGCAATTCATGATAACTAACAGGTACCCATGAAGAAAAAATTGGTTGCTATAACATCTGAAGGACTGCGTTATTCTTTATTCCATCATCAGCAAGAATATCCTGCCATATAAACTTGCTGTATTTAGTAAGAAATGGGAATCATACCTCCCGAGTTTGGTGCAAAGCCAGCATTTGTATCCTAACTTGAAAGTAATAATAGTGTGCATACTTTTGGTGCATTGGGATGCCAAAGGGTGCACAGTTATGGGGAAACAGAAGCTATTAAACATCAGAATTGGAGCAAGATACAAGGGGAAGAAACTCCCGATATCGAAGAATATATACGATCTACCACATTGTAGTCGACTTGCTAGCCAAGGTCAGAGGAAACCACAGATCTGAATCACTCTCTGATTCTCAAGACAAGTTTAAGCAATTAAAGCAACAACAAAATATTTTCATTAAGTGTCCATGAACGCAGACATGAAGTTGGATTTCCATCATTACCTCCCAAAGAATCACACAATGTACTAGTTCTACAACATCTAACTACACACAAAACTATGATAAAACACTACCTACCCACCACCAAGTCAGTAATAGTTAGTCAAGCAAATAACTATATAAAATATTAAAACAGCTGCTAATAAATGTTCACTAATCATTCACTCGGGAGTATACTCCACAAACACACACACTCAAACAACAAACACTCAAAAAGTAAAGATGGAAATCCAACATTTTCAATTGGTATCTGATTAAAAATGCAATAGTAATTGAGTTTCTGACTTAATTAATTGAAACATCAACTCACCACCGTAATTTAAACAGCAAGGAAGGGAACCGCTGAAGCTCTCTCTGCTCCTAATTTAGTGCAAGTTCTTAAATCAACTAAGGAATTGAATGTACCATGAAACGCTTGAATTTAAATTTGTTTTTGCAAAGGGAACCAATATTTTAAAGGAATGTTTTACACTGGCTTTGCTCCAATATGTAAATTACCAAGCATTACCAACCAATATGCAATGAAAATTCCCACATTTTGTGAAAAATTTTGTTGGCCAAGTGAATGTCACCAGCTCTTCACATTCTATACTGATTCTCTCTCATTAGGGTTGGCAAGGTACAAATTACAAATTACAGTGTAGTAATGGAATTAACTACATACTACTCGTAATATATCAATAGAATACGATCTCACTTCAGGGCAACTTTAATTAAAAATGAGAGTCAAACTCCTGATCAACAGGCAATTGGGATCAATCAACATCAATGGAAGGTATTGCTAAACAATGCAAAACCTCTGTACATGGTATTTTACTATTCACTGAGGAAGGCAACCTCAGAAAGTCTACAGTTTTTACAGTCTACAAGTTTTAGTTAATTTCAAAGAATATTAAAATTATTCAACAGTGCATTATGGTTTTCAAATCCAATTAACTATTTCATATCTATGCCAGATGCCTACAGAAAAGTCCAAAGGGAGAAGGATTCAATTGTTTCCCCAGATGCTTGTACATCAATGAAATTAAATTTATCTGACTGGCTCCATTCATTCTGAGAAATGACATTATGTGATTCTAAGAATTGTCTATATTAGAGATCTCAAATTATGCAGTATACCAATTAAACATGCAACAAAAACTTTGGGTGTCAAATTCCTTACGATGAAATAACAGTTGTGCAGATTTGGAAGGAGATGAGAATCCACTGACAGGCGCTGATTCTTTTATAAGTCATTAAAATAATTTATCAAAATATGAAATTTAAGATTTTCACTAAAACGTCCTAGACTTACATTAGTGGTACGCTATTATGCATTGATCCTGGTCCTCACTTTCAAGCTTATCATACAGGAGACCCAGGATTGCGTCTCTACCATGACACCAGATAGTTTTGATTGAATTTAACAACGAGAAAGGAACATGAGGATGATAAGCAAAGATATTCTATTCACTACCTCCCTCCAAGCATAAAAAAGGGTTTTTTTTAGTGATATCTATTGCAAATGGAAAGATTTTAAGTAGAGCTTTAAGATTGGATTTTCATTTTACCCTATTCACATACACTCATCAACACTAGGCAATGCCCCAACCCAACCCATCCCCTCCCTCCAATCACGCCAGTGTTTATTCCATACACACAGTTATCCATTTGTGAGTGCGCACTCCATTCAAACTTTCACACACCATACAAACAAGGGTAAAATCAATAATCCAATCCTTTGATTTAGGTTATGAAAGAGAGGGGCTTCATATCCAAAAGTTAAGAAAGCTACTGCATCCATATTATCGTAATTGCATGAAATGTTTCCTTGAGGAACTGACAGAGACTATGAAATTGAACTATCACCATGATTAATATGCTTTCTTTCCTCAAACGTAGCTGAGGTTTTACTGAAATTCATAGAAGTATAATTTTAAATGCGAGTTTTAATAGGGGGCCTCCTACAATACCTAAATAATTCTTGCCAATCTGCAAGTCTATGTAAGTGCTGTTAAAATGAATGACCAAAGAGAAATTCAAAGTGCATAGGCATTAATGATAAACTAACTTGTGCTAAAAATCAGGATTCCTTCTCCTTCCAGTTAAGTCTATAATTTAGCTATGAAAACATGTCTATATAACAAATGCAGAATGAGAAATTAAAAATATCGAAAATAACCAAATATAATTTTGCTCCGCATAGCTCCTTGCAATTATTACCAGACAATGAAACTGATATATAAACAAACAATGAGTAGTAATTAATCTCTTGGGCCATGGTTTTATATATATTACAAATCCTATATCCCATTCTCTGTCCACAAACCCAATCTCCCTATCATGATTTTAGCAACAAGGTTTTGAACAATTAATCATAGTTTCATGATCACTACATCTACTCATATAAAATTATCATGAGTAATTTACAAGAAAAAAGAACTAACAGATAAATTGCAAACACTTAACTTTTTTTCAGCTACCTCCATCAGCTCCTCAAATGGTTTTGCAGCAACGGGTGAAGAAGGGACCTGTAAGCTAAAGAAAAGCATACATATTAATCGAGTCTAAAAATATACAAGATGCCAAAATAGGAGTATGAGCTAATTTAATGCTTTATACGGTATTACTACTGGGGTATGGAGACTGTTAAGGCAGAAGTAAAATATATCACTTTATACTCTCCACTAGATGAAAGCTGCAAATAATTTAGTACAAGGTATTCCTTATCCACACAATCCAGATATTTGAAACACAAAAATTTATTCAGGTACCCATTTAATGCATTAGAAATGAAGAAAGTAACTCTCGATCATCTTTTTCTTTTATTATCAGTAGGTGCCTGGAAAGAGCTGCAAAATCTTTGAATAATCAAATTCTAAAGAAAAATTTCTAAGACTGATTCAGTCATGTCAAATCACCAATGGAAAATGTGCTACGATCTTTTATAGAGACTGGGTCTAAGAATGACTTCGATGTCCTCAATATTCCACTGCAAATTAATTATTGGGATTGCTGGGATTAATTTTTTGTTAGTGATTCCTTACAAGCAACTAACTAAAATGAACTATACGATGCACTCATATATGATGCACTTTTGAAGTCTTGATCAGTAAATCTTAGTTATTCCCTAACCGACTTAACATTCGAGGGTTATAAAATAAAAGGACCTTAATAAGGGATATTTATGGGCAGTTGCTGAGAATGCCAACAGAGCTATAGGATTGGATACTCATTTACCTTCCAAACATACATAAAGCTGGGCACCCAATCCCCATACACCCCAAAGCCACTGAGCTGAGAAAAATCTAGAGCAACACTATCGTACTACACCTGAAAAATATTGAACAAGAATTTATTACACACACAGTCACTTCCCAGTCATACATACGTGAGTGCCCAATCAATCAGTAAGTCATTTCACAATCATTCAAAGGCAAAATTGAATGACCAATCTTTAATTTTTTATTTTGAAACAGGAAGCATTATACTTTGCTAGGACATTAGTGCTAAGCTGCTATATTAAGTTGAGGGAATTCTGATTTACTAGCAGGACACATTACGGTTCCTTCTTTTGCAAGGGATCTTACTATGATATTCACAAGCCTACAATTTTATGCAAATTAGTCTAAAAACAATGACCCAAGTCAAATTATACCTCCATAGGCAGTAATGATAATTTACTATGTGCAAAATGGTCTAATTACTCCCTGTAAGAGGTAAACAAATACCACCATTATTTACAAATTAACATTACAGAATACCAAGCCTAATACATCAGCCTGTGAATGTATGTATTGGTCCCATAGTTTATTTAATGCCTCTCTTACTTATATGTTAACTACAGGATGAAATCCTGCAAGGTCCAGCTACATTCGAAAAGGAATCATTTCAGGTACTTTATAACTATGATATGGAGAAAAGGACATAAAGAGCTCAAATTCAATTGCTATTTGCTCCCAAATTAAATTTCTTATCAAAACTCAACAACAATGAAGCTTAGACAGATGAATTTCATCAATTCCTTACATGGGATGCACATATACCTATTGCGCTGAAGTTTACTTGATGATTTATAATTTCTAAGGCTCATTTAATGATTTATTCTCAATAAGTGTATTGTTCTACATGTACGCAATAAGTTGGCAAGGCAATCATATGCCATGGAAACCTAAGAACTTTCTCGATTCCAGAACTCAAGCAAGGCAATCAGATGCGTTTACACATTATAGATGACACAAAGAGCAGGTGACATACAAAAATTATAAGCTTAAAAAGCTGTCAGAATAGTTCATACCCTTTAACTACCATCAGTTAATGAAATATCCATGTTAAAATTTGTTTCAGTTATTTATTCAGATAATCAATTTACCCTTCTTAGCATTCCATGATATGTATCAGGAACCCATAAGGTAAAAATCAAATCGAACATCTGAAGGATTCGTTATTCTTATTACAGAATCAGTCAGAAAATCCTGCCATATAACTGTGCTGTATTGAGTAAGAAATAAGAATCATACCACCCAAGTTTCGTGCAAAGCCAGCATTTGTATCCTAACATGAAAGTAAAATCTAGTCTGCATCCTTTTGATGCATTGGAATGCCAAGGGTGCACAGTTAAGAGGAAACAAAATATATTAAACATCAGAGGTGGTGCAAGATATAAAGGGAACAAACTCCTGATATCCAAGAATACAAGCCCTTTCTCAAGAAAAGTTAAAACAATTTAAGCAACAACAAAATATTTTCATTAAGGGTCCAAGAACGCAGACATGAAGTTGGATTTCCATCATTACCTTCCAAAGATTGACACAATGTTCTAGTTCTAGAACCACTAACTACACCCAAAACTATGATGAAACACTACCTACCCACCACCAAGTCAGTAGTAGTTAGTCAACCATGTTAGTAACTACAAAATATGAAAAAAGCTGCTAATCTATGTTCACTAATCATTCACTCAGGAGTATACTCCACAAACACACACACTCGAACAACACACACTCAAAAAGTAAAGATGGAAATCCAACACTTTCATTTGCAACCAGATTGTAAATTTGATACTAATTGAGTTACTGACAAACTTTAATTCACTACTGTAAGTGATACAGTGAGGAAGGGAACCGCTGAAGCTTAGTCTCAGTATAGCATCAAATGTTTCATTGGAAGTCACAAGAACTGCTCAGGTCAATGAATGCTTGAAAGGCAAAATTTTCTTAGCTCTCTCTCTCTTCCTCATTGAATGCAAGTTCTTAATTCATTAAGAACTTGCATTCAATTGCAGAACAATTTAATTAATTAATTAAATTAATTAAATAAAGAATTGAATGTACCATGAAACGCTGGAAGTTAATGTTTGATTTTGCCAAGGGACCTATATTTTAAAGGAATGTTTTACATTGGCTTTGCTCGAACACCTAAATCACCAAACATTGCAAAACCCAGCAGTTAACATTCATGTTAATAAATCTTAATGAACCTCCCCGCAATGTTTGGAAATGAATTAAATTACCATAGCAGTAAAAAATTCAGATGTTAAACTGATTTTGTAAAGCAACCTCACATCAAATTTTCCCACCAATAAGCAATAAAAATCCCCACATTATTGAACAATTTTGTTTGAAAGTGAATGTCACCAGCTCTTCGTATTCTATACTGATTGTCTCTCATAAGCTATGGCAATGTACAAATTACCAGTATACTAACGACATGCTACTCGAAATATCAATAAATACCATTTCATATAAGGGCAACTTCAATTAAAAATGAGAGTCAAACTCCTGCTCAACAGGCAATTGCAATCAATCAGCATCAATGAAAGGTATTACTACACAATTCAAAACATGACATTTTTTTAATGTGAGTTATAAAAGGGGGCCTCCTACAATACCTAAATAATTCTTGCCAATCCACAATTCTATGCAAAGGCTGTTATAATTAATGACCAAAGAGAAATTCAAAGTGCATAGGCAGTAAAGATAAACTAACTTGTGCTGAAAACCATGCTTCCTTCACCTTCTAGATTATTGTATAATTGTGCTATGAATGCATGACTGCATAACAAATGCAAAGTAAATTCATGTATAGAAAATAGCACAATAATTTCTTATTATTACATCTTATTATCTTATTATTACATGACAATAAGAGAGATATTTAAGCAATAAATGAGTTGTAATTGATTTCTTGGGCTATGGATTTATATATCACAAATATTATCTCCCATTCTCCGTCCACAAACTCACTCACCCTATCCTGTTTTCAGCAACATGGTTTTAAATTTGTAATCATTGTTTTCTGATGACCGCATCTGCTATGTAAGATTAAAATGAGTAATTTACAAGAGAAAAGAAGTAACAGATGAATTGCGAACACTTAACTTTATTTAAGAAACCTCCATCAGCTCCTCTTATGGTTTTGAAGCAATGGGTGATGAAGGGACCTATAAAGTAAAAAAAGCCCAGTTACTTATCCAGTCTTATAACCAGCAATATACAAAAGCAGCTGTATGAACAAAGTCAATGGTTTATATAGCATTATTTAGATATGATAACCTTTTGGGCACCCATAATAAATACCACTTAAAGGAGATTGCATTGAATTATCTAAATAGCAAAGTATACTTTGAAAACACAGGTTGTTTCTTATTATTAGGGGAACAAGAATAAGAATTGATAACCAACTGCATAAAAGCCATAAAGTAAAGAATAAGATTCAATGATGAAAGATATTGCCATTTTATTTATCCTAAAATATCTCTATGTTTAGCATACAAGGAACTGGACAGATCCATCTTGAAAGTTGAAAATTACTGGATTATTTTGTATTATTAAATTTAATACATCAGTGCACTATTTAGAAAAGCTACTGCTTGCTAGTTAGTCGTATGTAAATGGTAAGTAAAATAATATTTATGTTTAGATATATATATAACCTTATAGAATAACCTTTAAATTTTTCACACCTTATATCAAATAATTCTCATCAACATAAAACGAAAACATGTAAATAGTCATTATCCTTCCAAGCGACTTGCGTACCTCACTTGTGGACAGATGATCAGAATGTACTTTAGAAAGTCAAATTTCTAAAAGCCTTTGTTAAAAATTTAAAATTATAAAATGTTAGAAATCATATTTCCTTTAAAATATTGGTGGTCATAATTCCAAACGAAGCAGTGAAAGAATATGATTTAGGTAATTTCGGGATTCAACGCTACTGTAATGCCAACAAGGTAACGTTTAATTCGTAAGCGAAGACGAAACGTAATTCCTCAATCCCAATAAGATTTAAGAAAAATAGTAAAGATAAAAAATTTCAATTCTGATGTTTATAGAAGGATACAGGAATGTAAATATAATTGGAATAAATTCAGAAAATACATATTCTAAGAAAAAGTTTAGTTTAAAATCAACAAATGACGATCGATGATCCGTTAAATTTTCCGTTAAAATTTTAAACCTTATTTTCGAAATTTTTTTCCGACAAATCATAAACGTCTAATTAAAACCGGATTCCCTATTAATGATTTCAGGCCTTTATAGAAATTAAAGCCATATATATTATAATTAAGATAAATCAGGGTTTCAATTCTAGTATTACACTATCATGGCAAATAATTTTTAACTCTTAAGTTCCTCTTACTGAAATTTATTCCAAAATGAGATGAAAAAATTGCGCAATCCTAAACAGGATAAATCAAGATAATTAGTTAAAAAAATGAATAATATTTATTTAACTCCTATGATTGAAGAAGGATATGATACTATTGACGTGAATTTAAAATAACGATCAGTTTCCAATGAAAAGATGACGATCGGAGTTTCCAATCCCAATCCCAATAAAATTAAAGAAAAATGGTAAAGAAATTAAAAACAAGAAATTCAACTGAAATGTTTAAAGAAGAATAGAATAATTTACATATAATTAGAATAAATTCAGAAAATAGATATTCTAGGAAAAAATTCAGTTTAATATTAATAAATGACATCGGAGATCAGTTGAAGTTTCCGTTAAAAATTTAAATTGTTTTCCGACAAATCACAAACGGCTAATTAACATCGGATTCCCTATTAATAATTCCAGGGCATATTTGAAATTAAAGCCTGATATATTATAATTAAGATAAATCAGGGTTTCAATCCTAGTTTTACACTAACATGGCAAATAATTCTTAAGTTCCTCTTACTGAAATTTATTCGAAAATAACATGAAAAGATGACGAAATTCTAAAATCAGGATAAATTAAGATAATTGGTAAAGAAATTAAACAATATTAATTTAACTCCCATGACTGAAGAAGGATATTAAGATATTGACATGAATTTGAAAAGCGATCAGTTTATACTTAAAAGATGACGATCGAAGTACCGTTAAAATTTCCGTGAAATATTAACCTATTTTTCGAAGTTTAACCGGAAAATCGTGAAGGACAAAGCTAACATGGATATACTTGAATAAAAACTAAGTATCAGTTAATATTTACCATAATTAAAAAAGTAAAACGTAATTTCTAAAACCTCAAATTTCCAGTATGATCTCATTCCGTCCAGTAGTGTAAACGAGTGATGCCTTGGGAGAAACGATTATCCGATTCCGAATATTTGCTACGTTAACAGCCGATAGTTTTTACGAATATCTTCGTAAAAGTAGTCTTTTATTACTAGCTAATTAAATCACGATAACATATTTGATAGAGTGAAATAGAAATTCGGTTCAGGGCCGCATACATGAAGCGTCTAAAACGTTCGTAATCGATTCAAAAGTTGAAAAACTATATATTGCATTACCATAGCGTATCTGGCTTAAGCTGAACATTATTTCGGATAAAACAAAGGAAAATATCGTTGACAGAAAAAACTGGTTGGGACCGACATTTTGAATTCAAATCTTAATTTCCCTTACAAATCTATGCATGAAATAATCATCTCGTATCGGGAATCTAACTGAAAAACACTTAAGATGCTTCTATAACACTAATTGTAATATATTCTAGCATATTCTGAATATTTAAAGAGCAGTATATATCATTACAGATTCTTAAAAATACGCCAGCCTCAGAATCGATTAAAACGTCGAAACACACAGACTTCATTACGCTTTCCTTCGCTACGAGTTGGAAATACCTTAAGCGAGACTTATACGTGCTAAATTGAAATGATGCATTGACTTTTATAAGACAAAGATATAATCATAAATAGATATGACATCGAATTCCCCTTGCATGTACCACTAAGCCTTTCGAAATTGAAAGGACGAAAAATTGGCAATAAAAATTCACGGATAAATACTGGCAAAATGTAAATCACAATATTAAACGTTCTCAGCAATGCTGAATTTCGTATTCTAGGTAAGATTAAAATGATTCATGAGACTTACCAACGAATCGAAGTCCTCTGCCTCGCCCATCTCCCGCAGTTATTGGCCTAGTTTGATAGAAAATTCAAATCGCGAAAAATAAAAATTAGTACATAATTACATTAAACTTCAAACATGCGCAACATTTACTGCACTCTTAAGGTATCTCAATTTTTAAATTTCAAATTTTAACGGATTCTCAGATGATGATCCGGCGTGATCGTAACGGTCCGTCCTCCAGAAGAGCGCCAAAACTACTAAAATTTACGCGGGAGAGTTACTGGAAAAAACAAAATGGAGGGATCTGATTGGCTGGTCCAGATGGAACACGGCTACCATCCAATCAGATTGCACCATTTGGTTGAGGATCTGGGAATTTTCCATTCTAGTAATGATCAAAATAGATTTCATAAATTTAAAACGATAAAAAATAAGCGTTTAATTATTGAAAAATTATCCAAATAAAATTCAAATGTTTTTCGTAAAATCGACATGTCTTTAAATTTCTTTTTTTTTATGCTCAGCGTAATTTCGTAATTCTCCAGCGTATGTTTCGTAACAAATAAATGGTCGATTTCACGATTACATCATTATTAACGTCTTTAAATAAATAAATCTCTCTCTCTCTCTAATAAAAATGAATAATATTTTATAAAGTATTATTCTTAATATCATAAAGTAACACCAATCCTTAGATAGAAGAAAGGGACGAAGCAGATTCAACAATGCAACCGATCATATTTAATCAAAGTTGTAAACTTAATATGCCTCTTTCAATCGAATTTAAAAGAGCTATTATTATATTAAAGTCAAACACCAATCCTCATTATTATTTACGAAGTCTTATGACGTTAAACTCATCTTGAGACAATAATTTATGTTAGTATGATTCCATGAATTTAGTGTCCTGTTCTTTCAAAAACTTTCAAAAATCTTTATTACCAAAGCATACAAAGTGCGGAGATGATGGGAAAAGAGAGATTCTTTTTCATGATATAAACGGAAAAGAACACAGCGGTGGTTGAATTATAAACGGAATGAAGCTTGAACATTAAATCACTCTAAAAATGCAAACGAAAAGATCGAGGCAAAAGACGTTACAAGAGTGATTATTGATAGACATGAACAAAGGGATTTTCGGAACATTACTTACATCATCTAATCTGAAAGAATCCATAAAACAGTGAAATCATTTAGACGTTTATCACTTCGCCAAACATCAGCTGTCTTTCTTAATTTCCTGCATTCCAGTTTAAATTACAATTAAATAGGAAGCAGATCTAATTTCTCCCTTTGATTAGTCACGTAAATTCACGATATCTCCTTCAAATACAGGAAACAGCTTACTTACCATTGTATCTTGCAAAGCGTACGTTACTAGACACAGGAGAAGTTATCCCTTTCTTCAATCTTCGAGAGAAGGTATACATCTTACTACTGGTAACATTCTCGGACTTCACTGTTATTCTCGCACGTTTAGTTGGTGGCGGAGGGAAAACATTTTACCATTGCCAATATAAGGACTCCAAACTCGTGAACAGTAACTAGAATCAACACTTTCATACGTCCTTATCATAAACACACTTTTCTCACTGCTTTCAAGAAATCACTCTTTGTAATCACTATATCCACTGTAGTTAATTCCAATCAACTCGTAGCAAATTTTCACTTCCACAGGAAAATACAAAAGTCACCATCACCACACGAACAAATGTAACTAAGAGAGCCATTAAAAGACTTAAGAAGAACGGAAGTTGCTAAATCACATGACGAAAAGAACACGTTTCGTTTCTCATAATTTTCAATACCATGATTCACGCTTTCCAAAAACAGCGAAGCACTTTTTAATGCCCTTTGGACTTTCGTGGAGGAGTAAAACAAAAATACCAATGGCAGAGCGAATTATCGTCTGAGATAGTTATTTATTATCGAAGTAGAGAAATACTGCTTTAAATATTCAGTATAGTGTTTTCTTGCGAAACTGCAATGGAAATGATTCTTTTGATACGTGATCTTCATTTATAAAAGTAATGCGCTGTAATTTATACGCAATCAGTAATTTTTTCCATAAGATGTATGGAAAACTTTCAGTGAACAGTCTCATGTTGTGACCAAAGTTGAAATGTTTGCTTAAAAGTTGGAATACTCACGAAAGAGACGAAAGAGAAACGGATTTACTCTCAAAGACGAACATGCTAACTTTAAAACTCAAGAGTAATTCCAGAGTACAGCCCCAACACTGATGAATCCTTTTCTACCTTCTGATTTACCTTTGCAAAACGGATTTTTTTAGCCCTATTATTATTCTCCTTCGGAGCCTTCAATATTCTTTGCAGAGGTAAGATAAGGAGTGAGGTAGTTGGTCATTTCTTTCCTCCCTGAGCCCGAATCCTATAAATGGAAAATATTCCTCTGACTGCAGTACTATTAGTGAACAAATATCTATTTACGCAGTATTCGATAAAGGAGGAGCAAGATTAATTCCAATATCCTTCATCACCCATGCCTCAGTAGCTTTGATACTATCATAACTAGGAAAAATACTGAGATAAAAATGTTAGATACATATTTCTCTACTGCACTAATACTGTACCATAAGATCAGTGACAATTTTTTCATTTGGTAGAATATAGGGATAAAAAAATTACATAGTAACATAAAAGGATACAATTTTTTGAGAAGTAAACAAATTCCAGGATATGACTGCATGCTTTACTGCCCATCCGAATTGCAAATTGGTTTTACTCAACAGAGATTAATTTATTGAATATTCATGCTTTAAATTAAGAGGTATTCATGACTAGATTGGATGAAAAGTATTCATTTGTGAAGGACAGTGAGGAAAACGTTGCATTTATATGCGTTTTCTAGCATTGGTAATTGAGTTAAGAGTGATGCTAAATTGATGCTGGCCTTTTCTCATCGAATGCTGGGTTTTTATTTAGGGACTGTGCTGAACTAACTTGGAAATTTTCCACTTAAGCATTCAGCTTCAGGTAAATAAACCAAGCAAAAGTTACCATTATTTGTCATGTAGCTTGAGTATTCAAATTCCCTCCACAGCACTTTCTATAGCTGATTACATTAATGAAAGAAAACACAGATGAAAAACTTACCATTGGAAAGTAATTGTTACCTCCATCAGATAAGGAGGGAATT